>CM073002.1:147722355-148964855 GCA_037038555.1 Rhynchonycteris naso
AAATGGTTCTCGATCAACAAGACAGGCTATCCAAATGGATCCTATGAGCTGTGGTTGGATTCTGGGTGGGAAAACGGCTGGGACAGTGGGGTGGTGTTTAAAGGAACCCCTGTGCTGGAAAGGGGTGCCGAGTGGGTGCTGGGCTCAGGGCGCGTGTGCAGCGGTCTCCTGCCGCTTAGGGAGAGGCTCCCGGCCGGGGGACGGGACACGACGGCCGTGGTTACGACACGGCTCAGGGGACGGGTGCACGCACACACGCCAGACACACAAGCACGGAGACCCTGAGGGCAGTGTGGCAAAGGGCTCAGTGTCGGGGACTTTGTGTGAAGGGCGTGTGGAGGCTCACTGTGCGGCGAGGGCGCCGTGTTGGGGTGTCTGGAAATGCACCCAGGGAGAGAGAAAGAAGAGCAGGGAGGGACAGGCTGGCCTGGAGGGTAGTCCAAGGACAGCGCAGAGCGGAAAGGAAGGAACGTGTTTCTGAGCCCAGAGAAAGAGGGACCCTCAGATCCCGTCTGAGTGGCCCTGAGCAGCCTGGCAGGTGCAGGAGAACCCAGCCCCCAGCCCCCCACACCCCCCGAGGAAGCCGCGTCCGGGGCCGCGCGGGCTCCTACCTTTGCGACAGGGCCCTTCACACTTCTTGCACTTGCGGACGCCTTCCTCCTCCACCTCGTAGCTGTCGGTGCTGCAGGCCCGGACGCAGGACCCGTGGTCTGTCACCACGTAGTTCCCTGGGGCGGGCGGGGAGAGGGACAACGAAAGGCAGGTGACGAAAGCAGCACCAGGTGTCTCCGGGGCTCGGGCCCCTCCCAGAACGGGGCTGATGAAAAGTGTCCCTGGTCCCCTCGTTTTCTTTGTTTGAAGGACAAAGAGGGAAAGGCCGAAAACTGAACCGGCATCGTGTTCAAGAGTTTTTTTAATAAGCTTTCCAGACCACGGCACGGAAAGCAAACCCACTCGGTGACAGGTGGGAAACAGGGCGGGCTAGAGAGAAAACATCGCGGTCGCCCCCAAGCTTGAAGCACCTCTTGGCAGCTCATGTATTTTGAGGTAGGTGTTTACCTTCAAGACTTGTGACCAGAGCTTGAACATTTATTAAAAACACGTGAACCTAAGATCAAAGATGCCTCGTTCATCAACGCTGCCACCCTCAAGGTCCCAGTGAATTCTCGGGGCCACTGCCCGCCGGCCTGGTGCGGCCGGTCCTCGGCTGCCTGGCCGGGGCGCTCGGACCGGCCATTCTGCGTCCAGCCGGCTGCATCAGCCCTGTCCTCCTCGCCGGCCCCCGCCCCTTGAAGGGACGGACGGGGGCTCATATTCACACAAGCGTGAATATTCTTCAGGAGCTCTCTGTGGTCCTGCTTTGGGCTTTCCCAAATAGATCCTCAGCCATAGTCACCGCCTGTCATGTGCTCCTCACAGATCGTGTGGCTCTGCTCTTAGGCTCTGTGTGTTCCGCGCTCCCGGGAATTTTAAATGACCTGTGTTCAGCCCTCTCTCTCCAAGAGGAGACCTGGTGTCACACCTGTGACAAGTTCTTCTCTATTGTCATTTACATCGCCGTGGCTTATGGCTCCTGTGTGTTCTTTATTTACTTTCTTATTTCTGCGCAGAACTTAAAACTTTTCATTTCTACAAATATGGCAAGGCAGAAAATCTCCCTCGTCATTGACTTAAGGAATTTTTTTTCTGTTTGTTTTTTCACGGTTCATCTGCACTCTGAGGAATCAAGAATGGTTTCTTAATGCTCATTAATTAGATAGCTCTGTGCTTCCTCTATTCGGAAAATATCAATGTCCCCATTTCCATAAACACCGTAGCCACCGGTACGTGACAGACGCAGATGGCCAGAGCCCAGCAATGAAAACAGAACAACACATAGAAACGCCCCCCGCAGTTCTGGGAGGCACAACCGTCAAGCAGGCAGGCCTTCGGACGTACTCCCTCGGTTGGGACTATTAAATACCTGTCTGGTTGGAGAACCAAACAGTCAGATGGCCCAGAGGCCATGGGTTTGCGCCCTTCAGACAGCTGAACATTCTGGCTGACCCCAGCTGGCCCTTGGTTCCAGGGGCTGCACCACAGGCGTGTTTCCTGTTCTGGCCACACCGGCACGAGACACACTGGTGACCAGAGCAGCACGGGTCCCTGGTTAGGTGCCTGACCACGAGGCGAGCACAGTGACCAAAGACAGATCGACGCCTGAGGGTGAAGGGGTCCCTGTGGGGGGGGGGGGTACTCACGGGGACATTTCTTCACACAGGTGGCCCCAAAGCTGTACTTGCCCTCCGGGTTGACGTCCATCTGGTAGGTGGTAGGGTTGTACAGCATGAGGGGCGGGCAGGTGTCCTTGCACGTGGCTTCATCCCGGAACTTGCGGCAGACCTGTATTAAAAGAATAGCAATACTATACATGGGAGACATATAAGACAACACACACGGCGGACAGCATGCAAAATGGGGACGGAGCTGCCCTCCCAGAAGAAGCCATAGTGCTGACTAAGTCGCGTTCAGTATTCAGTGCTCATTTTATGCCCAGGGCCTCAAAACGGACGCCCCATGTATGACATCATTTAGACCCATCAGTGTCAGGTGGGGAAACCAAGGCCAGAACGGGCAGAGGATTTGCCCAAGTTCACAAAGCAAGTGAGGACGTCCCTCCCACATGGAGCCGCCCACAGTGGCTGGGTTGGGGGGGCAGCGCCCGGCATCTGCGGGCTCGAGCCCCCAGGAGGCTGCGGGAGGTGGGTCTTACCAGGCAGTCGCTCTCGCGGGGCCCCGTGCAGCCCGCGGCACACTGGTTGTGGCAGCAGTCACTGGGGGACTTGCCCCGGCAGCGCCCGGAACACTGCTGGGCACAGATGATCTTGGTCACTGAAAAGGGGCAAAGGTGACGTGTGAGCGGAAGAGCCGAGAGGGTGGGAAGGTCACCTCCCAGGGGCCACACAGAGCCCTTGCAAACGGGGCGTGAAAACCTGAACTGAGGGAGGGACTTCGAGACCCCGGGGCCCATTCCAGTCCCCAGACTTTTCATCTGGGTTCCACCAGATTAAATCCAAATGTGACTTTCCTTGGGGGTGCCTCTATTTTTTCCTGTTTGTTTTCAATCACTTAGCAGAACTGACCAGATAAAGTCTGGACTTGTAGACCTGCTCTATAATTAGGTACTAGTTAGAACTGAGTTTTAGGGTGATATGAAAGCATACAGAAATGACACAAATGCCAGCCAGGAAGCAGTGTCTAACAGGACACCACAGTCACACTGCCCGTGTAGGACCAACAGCCAGCTGTTAGTCTGCTGTGTCATGTCCCCAGATTCCTTCCCCGCCTGTGCTCTCGTACTAGGATTCTTGCAGAAAGATCCTCTCGAAAAACGTGGCTGGTACTTCTAGTGGCAAGGTCCCACAGCGAGGGGGGAAGGGTGGGCAGACAAGTCTACCGTTCCCAGGGAGACCTGCCCAGCACACCGTTCTGAGGGCACGGCTGGCACCCGGTGGCTGACGGTCACTTGTTTATGATCGAGTGGCTCAAGTGCCCCAAATAGCTCCCGCTGGAATGACTGCTGGCAGGGGGAGGTGCAGGCCTGTCATTCACAGGACTGTAGACATATGGCTGTTCAATCAAGAGTGCTTTCAGGCCTGACCAGGCGGTGGCGCAGTGGATAGAGCACTGGATTGGGACGTGGAGGACCCAGGTTCAAACCCCCGAGGTCGCCAGCTTGAGCGCAGGTTCATCTGGTTTGAGCAAGGCTCACCAGCTTGAGCCCAAGGTTGCTGGCTTGAGCAAGGGGTCACTTGGTCTGCTGTAGCCCCCCAAGGCACATATGAGAGAGCAATCAATGAACAACTAAGAAATAAGGACCTGCAACAAAGAATTGATGCTTCTCATCTCTCTCTCTCTCTCTGTCACCACCAAAAAAAAAAAAAAAAAAAATTGCTTTCGGGAGCCTTCGAAGGAAAGCCCATTGAGGTTTCTTTCTTTTTCTTTTTTAAATTATTTTTATTTATTCATTCATTTTAGAGAAGACAGAGAGAGAGAGAGAGAGAGAGAGAGAGAAAGAGAGAAAGGGGGGAGGAGCAGGAAGCATCAACTCCCATATGTGCCTTGACCAGACCAGTGCAGGGTTTTGAACTGGCGACCTCAGCGTTCCAGGTCGATGCTCTATCCACTGCGCCACCACAGGTCAGGGAGGAAAACCCATCAGAAGCAGCTACGTGTGCAGGAGGAGGGGCCACCCAGTCGCGTGAAGTCCCCTCACAGACTTACGTTTCTGACAGTTCTCCTTCCCTGACCCCCAGCAGCTTCCGTGGGGACAGCTGGGGTCACACTTTTGACCTAAGATATAAACATGGCAGTTAAATTCATGTCGTAGTGACGGGGCACAGGGAGCACTCCTGGACAACACCCTTCCCGAGCCGGGAGAGCAGGAATAAGAGCCTCTGAATCTCGTATTCCTGGTCGGTTTGCCGGTGAGATGACTTCATAGACTCGCCTCAGAAAACAACCACTGCAGAAAAGCTGAACCACATACTTGGATGGACTCCGCCTTGGAAACTGAGGCCGAGAGGGATGACTGACGTGTCACAGGCCACAAAACAACTGGGACTTAAGTGGACTCAGAGGTCCAGATGTCAACTCTGCCTTAGGCTCGGACAACTTCCCAGCGTCTCTCACAACGTTAAGAGGATCTACCCTGGTGGGGCCGGCATGGACCCACGACGGACTTCCTATGTCCAGTCACGAGTGACCGGGTGTGGGTCAGTCGTCCTGGGGAGTTGGGGTCTTATAAATAAAAGGCCCTGGGCTCTTGGGCAGAGAGAGGCACAGGCTCCCACTCGGAGGGCGAAGCGTCCACCGCGTGCCACCTCCCTTTGGGGACTGTCTGAGCCTCCACTACGGCTGGCAAGCTGCTGCATTAGAGCACTTCTGACTGGCCAGTCCCCTTCCCAGCTCTCGTCAGGGACGCTCAGCCGCAAACTGCAGCTGCACAGGCATTCCGTTCCCGTTATCTGCATGTTTCTCTTTCTCAGCACTGTGCCCTCTGAAGGCCACAGCGTTCCAGCTGCAGACGGAGGGCAGGCTGACCACCCCGTTCTGGTGAGGCGAGGTCAGCCCCACCGCTGCCTGTCTCTGCGGAGACACGACCACCTGAAGGGCATGAGTGGGTGTCCGGAAGTCTCCCACAGTCAGAATTTTGTCCCGGGAGGAATTCAGATTTCCAACTGAAGGGCGGATGGCACACTAAGTGGGGTGGAACCAGGACAGCCCGTCACTACCGCGGACAGTGTTTAGGACTGCCTCCCTGGGGTGGAGGGCACAACCGCAGCGCTGGGGGGCCCCCCTAGTCCCCCCCCCCCAGCCCAGGAAGCGGAGGCAGGCGTCTGTGGAGCACTCACAGGTGCCGGAGTGGTTCTGAAAGTCCATGGACATGTTGTTCAGGAAGCTGCTGTCCACGATGTCTTGCCACTGGATGGTCTCCATGTTGCAGAGGGCGGGGTTGTTGTTGAAGCGCACTGCGCCCTGCAGGATTTCTGCGTGAGAGGGGAATCCCAGTGAGCACCCTCTCCTCTACGCTCCGCGCTCACGAGGTAGGTGTGCCCTCCGGTCCCCGCCGGGTCCGCTAGAA
The DNA here is from genome assembly GCA_037038555.1 of Rhynchonycteris naso. Classification (NCBI taxonomy): domain Eukaryota; kingdom Metazoa; phylum Chordata; class Mammalia; order Chiroptera; family Emballonuridae; genus Rhynchonycteris; species Rhynchonycteris naso. The sequence continues at coordinate 147,727,979 of CM073002.1, forward strand.
AGCTGGCTATGCGCCAGGAGACACCCCCTCACACAGAACTTCAGTGGGGGCGGGGCAGGGGGAGGGGTCTGGAGTTCCCCTGAACTGGACTTCGGGACAATGTGCGACCAGAATGGAGAAGGAGGGGGATGCATGAGTCGGCAGCATCAATGACACAATGCCAGGGGCCGGTGGCATTCTGTCCCAGGGGACGCTCTGGGAGCCCTCGGAGCCTTTCAGTGGAGAAAGGGTGTGAGAGCGACCAGGACCGAGGAGAATCTGTGTGTGACGATGGGACAGGGCGCACAGCAGGAGTGCAAAGGCGTAAAGGATGGAGCGAGTGTTCCCAAGGGAGAAGAATTAGGGGGGGGGGTCACTGGAACATCGAACCAGGGCAAAGGGAGAGGGCTGCATCTGTGGCACGAAATGTCACCTTCCCCGAGTGACCTGCGTGCACAGAATGCCGTGGCGGGTGTTGTGGGGTCCACCAGGGTGAGGCAGCTGAGTGGGCTTCTTAATAAGGAGCGACAAGCCTGGGAGACGGCACGCTGGGGATAAGCACGTGCTCACCGAAGGACACGCACGCGGTTTACACGTATACCCTCCCCTCGGTCCTGTGGCTATTACCTATAAATGCAGGTAAGCCACAGTGCCCGACACCCCACGGGCAGGGCATGGAGGTGCCCCGTGCATAAAGCCCCCATGTGGAAAAAGAAGGCTCCAGGGACATGGACAGCAGACAGACGGACGGGACGGTGGGTGGGCTTGAGGCAGACCAGACAGAGAGCAGAGACCCAAGGACTCGCCAGGGTGGGCCGAGAGGTCGGGAAGGGCCGAACTGTGGAGCACTGGGCATGCAGGCAGAGGTGACAGCAGGTCAGTTACGCGAAAGCACGCACACGGGAGGGAGGGCAGGGCAGAGTCAGGTGCACGAGAGTGATGACCGGTCAGGACTGGAAATGCCCAACAGGGGCGTCGAGGCTGCCATGACAATTAGGGCAACAGACCGAGGTGCCCAGACGGAAGGCTGAGGCGGGGCCCAACAGGGCGCCAGCCATCAGCACGCGCGAGGGAAAGAGAGGTGGCAAGCCACAGAGATTCGGGGGCCCCCGCCCGGCATTAGAGAGGAGAAGGAGGTGACCAGGGGGTGGCCCTTCTTCTATGTGTACTTCTAACATTTCATGACTGCTCACACGGGGCAGACCCTGGGCTAGCCATCAGTAACAATATTTAACACCTGTCAAATAATTCACACTCAAGAACTGCTTAGTAACGTTCCTTGGAGTTTATACGACGTCACTACCAACAGGAATAACACTAAGAATGGAAATGGAATCTAAATGCTTTCTCTATAGTCATTCACACAGTTTTCCTCAGCAGCCCGAGGACACGAGTGACCATCCTTATCCACATTTCTGCAGAGGAGGACCCTGGGACACAGAAGGGAACAACTCCAGGGTGTCTGCCTGGTGAGAGGTGGAGCCAGGGCTTTGAAGAAAAGTTGTGGCATTCACTGAAGTGACCGACTGACCGTGCCTGGCACCACACCGGCCACATAGTGAGGGCGTAGTCATGAGCTTCCTCTCTCGTCAGTCACCTTCCAGAGTTCCCTGTCACAGGACCCTCACGCTGTCCTAGTCAAGAATTCAGTCTCCCCCCAGAATACCTTCATTCCTTACCCGGACGTACACATAGCTGTTCATATAACACCATTCGTCTGCAGACAGTCTCCAGTGGGGGTTGAGGCCCAGGGGAAAAGACTGGCAGTCACTCCCTCGGCATGAAATGTCTGGTCACACTCTCTTTTCTTCCCAGAGCCTTTCCCATCTCTTACTGACTCTCCGGATATTTTTCCAGGAACACGGGGTGACCAGTACCCAACTTCCATCTTCCCTTCCCGTCTCTGTGTTTACTGTCTCTCCCAGTAACTTCCACCTGCTGTACCCTGCCCACGGCTGACAGACGCTACCTTCGTAAGGATGAACGAAAGCCTTCTGTGAGTGGAGTTCAGAAAGGGACGGGTTGGCTGGGTCCCACCCGAGTCGCTCTCTGCGGGGGACAGCCCTCCCAGGCCCCAGGCTCTCACCCTGCAGGTTTCTCATGGGCAGCTCCCTCAGACCGGTTTTATTCGCTCCGTAGTTGGACAGGACCGATAAGGCATGGGTGTTTTCAAAGAGGACGTTTCCCCGGATGATCTGTAGGTTTTCCAGGGGAATCCTCTCCACCACGTTGAGGGCAATGAGCACGTACCCGGCGACCTCCTGGATGGTCTAGGGAGATAAATGGGAACATGGGTATTTCTCCTCTGCGGAGCTCCTGAAGGCGAGGTGGAACACGGGCCCAGGGAGCCCAGGACACCTGACAGAACCACGCCCATGTGTGGTTGACAAACGTAAAGCACGCGGGTGACTGTGACCGAGGGTGTGGGAGGTGACAGGGTTCTTGGTGGTCCCCGCGACGTGCCTCGCTCGAGCCTGCTGGCAGGAAGGAAGGGCAATGACTGTTCAGCAATGCGGTGACTCTCGTTTTACTTGTTCAACGCACGCGGGTGAAAATGGCAGTGTGGTACTAATTTATTTTGTGTGTGTCTTGCCTGTGTTCTCATGAAGAAGAAGATGATGATGAAGAGGAGGAGGAGGAGGGGGAAGAAGAAGAAAGAAGAGGAGGAAGAGGAAAAGGAAGAAGAGGAAGAGGAAGAAGAAGACCAATCAAATCCAAAGTTCAACGACTGTCCAACTCTGAAGCCTCAGGCTCCTATTGGCTTGTGAGAGCCAACTGAGAAATATTAGGCACGTTTGCGAAATGGTTGTTAAACTCTTGATAGCTGGAAGTCAGCCGTGGTGGGAGCATTTACACCAAGGAAATGGGCAAGTGCTACAAAGCAAAGCTTTTTTACAAAAATGAAGAGCCAGTATCTCAGGATACCAGGCTGGAGTCATGGTTAGAAGACTCCTGTTGGTGGAGTGCCAGCCTGGCCTGTTTCTCTTTGATATTCTTCTATGTATAGGTGACCCTAGCTGGTAAAGTGGCCGTCTCATAAAGCTTGCACCTGAAGTTCCCTAGGACTTGGAACTGCCTTAGCAGAAGTCAACACACGCCCAGGTAAGTTCTGCTAAGCCCTCTCTCTATGCCTGTTTACGTCTATTATATTTGGGTAAGACAGTCAAATTCATCGAACTGACCTTCAAGAAGGAGAGGTCATAATTCCTTTGCATGTAGGTAATCTCCAAATTCCCCAGGACCACCTCACAGTTATTCAGCATCCGCTGGAGGCTCAGGAAGTGGTCATCGAAAGTGCCCAGCTGCGTCAGCTTGTTATTGGTGCCTTGGCAAACTGGGAGGGGGGGGGGAGAAAAAGAGATCCCATGAAATGCCCAGTAAGGTAGCAAACTAAAATAAAACAATATTCACAAACTAACGCGGTGTGCTGTAGTGACTTACATCATTAATTCTGATCAAAGCAAATGTGACCGAGAGTGTTTAAGTTTCATAAGGTGCGGCCCATAAAAGCATGTGCTCATCCTTGCCATGCGGAACTTGTGTACACATGTTAAAAGTCAAGCAGACTCAGATGAAATTCTATAAACGTCTTTAAGACAAAATAGTCTGTAAAAACATCAGTAGGCAGAGCAGATGTATAGAGCATATAAGTAATTACAACATCGAGTTAATCGTCTAGTGAACTTTTTACTTCAGAAAAATGAACGAGAGTGCATGCTACATCATGTGTGTCCCAAGACTATTTACACACATAACACACACTGGGCAGTATTTTCTGACCGCAGCATGGTACAGCCTGAAGTCAGTGAGACAGAGTTTAAGTTAAAATAACCCCATTGGCGGGTGATTAAAAAATATTCTCCTGGACTACTGCCTCGAAGAATAAAATCAGAGGTCTAATTACATAAGATTTAGTAAATAGAAATATGAAAACATACATTGAAAAACAGACTCGGTTACTGAGAAACCCACAGCTCTTCTGTTCCTCTACCTTCCCTCCGAATCCCGCCCGCTCAGGTAACGTGGCCCGGCTTGCTGGTGCCACAAGCTTGGCGGACTCAACGCCCTAACGTTTGAAGGTATCAAACTTACTACAAGAAAACGTTTACATCCGAGGGACAAGGTTAGACTCTTGGAGGTACATGGGGTCGTCTGTATTTCAAAGCCAAAGAGAGGATGATCATCAAGCCCTGTTTACACGCCTCGCTCTTTATAAGACATGCTTAGACACGCTTCAAAAGACAAAGAGGTGTCGGGGCTTTGGAAGCAGAGAGCTTGTAAAGGGTCTCGACTTTGAACCAAAATGATCGTAGGAGTGAAGCAATATGGCCTCTGGCTTTGGAGGGGAGATCCGGAACCGGCCAGGTTCTTCCAAGGCTGCAGAGGGAGGGTTACAGTCAGCAGCCAGGTGCTTGAGCGGAACTGCAGGGCCAGGGTCAGCAGGCGGGGGTGGGGTGGGGTGGGGGCTCTCTGCGGAAACCCCTTCCTACATTTACGTCGCTCTTTTATAGGCTTCTTTTTTCCCTCCCCCTGGGAACTGCCCGAGGAGCATCGTCTGACTGTCTGTCCGCCCCCGTTGCTTGGTGTCGTGTCCAGACACCACATAATCAACCCCGAGCGGTTACCCCCACGTTAGCTATGAAGCAATCTTCGCCCCCTCTTGAATTCTGTGGGGATTTCCCCCCCCCCTTCTCCCCTTCTGTGGTGTCATTCAAATTCGGTGGTTAGAGAGAGCTCTCACATGGGAATCCGGGCAGTCGACAGGATGGAGCCCCCCGGGGGGCTGGTTCCAGGGGCAAAGCACTTTCTGGAATGCTTCCAGCCGCAACATCTGAGCGACCCAACCTCCCCGGGCCGCCTCGGTTTCAGCCCCGGGTTGGAACTGTTGGGCACAGTTGGCTGCAAGGCCTGCAGACCGGGCCAGACTGATTTCCCAATCCTCAGGTCCTTAAAAGGTGCCACCACGGAGGCAGGTCCAGGGTTTTGACATTAACGTGGGACCTCTCCCTTGGCACCCCTTGAAACAAAAACGGTTCTCCCGGCTGACAGGCGGCGCTCTCTGAATTTCCGCCTAACTGATTGGCGGCGTTCTAGGTGGCCGCAAGGATCGGCCCTGCCTTCACGCCAGCCAGGTGAACGGTGTTGGCTAGAGCTCCGTGTCGGAGAGGAGCGTATTTCAGAAGAGTACTTTCAGCGCGCAGAGGGATGAAAACGATGAGAACTGCTTTCACAACCAGTCACCAACAGTCCCAGCTTGTCGGTTTCTCTCAGACGAGCCCCAAGGATGTGGATTCTTCAATCAAGGGGGAAGTAACTTATGTCAGCAATAAAGAAACACATGCCATGGAAGCTTAGCCTGTTTTAGTATGGAAAAAAATAATTTCAAGAAGACTGTACTTGGGCATTCATTCGTTCAAAACGGATAAATGAGCACCCAAAGCATTTATTGGATGAAGACCATCATGAGTCTTTCTAATTGGTATGAACTGCTTTGCTATTCAGAAAAAATAAAAATAAAAGAAAAAGATCCTATGGTTGGAAGCTAATAGAAACGTCACTCGTTACTGACATCAACGTGAATTTGGGACCTCCCTGGACAGCTCGTATAAATAAGTAAATATGCTTAAATTCCAGGTCATGATGATGATTCCACTTTGGAAAAACTCTACTTGAGGAAATATAATATATATATATATAAAGCAAGCTTCAGGCCAAATGGGGACAGAAAATATATCTATCTGGTTCAGTGTATATAGGGCAAGTCCCCCTCAAATGTTATTCCAGAGTTAATCACTAATGTACAAGAATCATGGGTGAGGCTATTTCTTCAGAGGCTTTCTTCTGCCAGGTGCCCCAAAAGGAGACAACCGTGTCAGAGTGACGTCCAGGGTGAGGGGCAGAATGTCGCGAGCCAGTTCTCTTGCCTGAGCAAAGGATAACCTTGGTTGCATCTTTATACCAAATCCTTCATTCTATGAAATAATGCAGCGAGCCAATTTAAATCTCAGACCCCTGAGTCAGACCCCTGAACCAGCCCACTGATTAAAACACAACAGTCACCAACCCGCGGGCAGATTTAACACAAAGTTACAGAGAGCGGGAGCTTTCTGATTCGTCCAGGAGAACGTCTTTGTCCAGCCACTTCCTCGTTAGGTGACCACAAATGACCCCTTGGGGCTCTCTGCACCACGCTTTCCCTCCAACACGGACGGGGCGAGAGTAATATTCGCCTCCCGGAATTGTTCTGAAGGCTGGAGGGATGCAAGACCTTCGACTTCCCATTGTGAAAGCTCCCTCCTGAGCAGTCATGTCACACAAGATGCGCCCGCACGGACAGACCTCCGAGTATGCACACCTGTCCTACAGTGTTGTCTGAACCGTAAGAGCATCTGCACCTGCAGATAAGCTTACTTAAATGTCGAGTATTAAGCAGAGTGACATTGTTGAATGTTCATTAAAAAGAGAGAGAGAAAGAGGGAGAGAGAGAAAGAGAAAGGAATACATCCTTTCTGATAATAAGTAAATCAGAAAAAACTAAGAACTATATGATTCCATACATAGATGGGACTTAAAAATGAGACTCAGAGACATGGACAACAGTGTGCTGGTTACTGGGGCGGGGGGGGGGGGGAGGGGGTAAGGGTGAGGGAGGGGCACAAAAAAAATCAGATAGAAGGTGACGGAAGACAATCTGACAATTTGACTTTGGGCGATGGGTATGCAACATAATCAAATGTCAGAATAACCTGGAGATGTTTTCTCTGAACATATATATCCTGATTTATCAATGTCATCCCATTAAAATTAATAAAAACAATTCATATTAAAAAGAAAAGAAATAAGAGGACATAAAATATAACGTTTTCACTCTTACTAAAATCCACTAAATCAAAACAAAACAAAATGTCCTTAACATATGCACCTAGGATTAGGTGTTTCAGCAAGTTATTTGGAGAGAGGTGTAACATTAAGTCTTTGTGTTAAGTTCCTTACCAAATGCTCGTGATTTTGCTCTACCCCTTGCAAACCTGAAGGCAAATTCAACCGAGTGGAGAGCAGCAGGCCCCGCACGCACGGCACCTGGCTCTCGGTCCTCCCATCTGCTGAGGAAGACGCGCCCACGCAGAGCGAAACCGCACGGACTGGCCCGCGAACGCGGGGGCGGTGCTCGCTCTGTCCCGCGTCTGCCGATGTGTTTTAAAGGAAGGCACAGAGACCAGCACATGTCCCCAGGTGTGCCACCACCTATACAGTGCAGTGTGAGTTCACAGGTGTGGTCCAGGTAACAGCCACACACTGCGACATCACCAACCCGAAGGGCGATATTTTGGTGACTTTCCATGAATGCACACAGGTGTGGAACCTGCCCTCCTCTGGCGATACGGCACAAACCCCTCACCCCGGCGAGCTCTTCACGCCCCCTGCCAGACAGCCCCTGCCTTGGGAACCAGTTCCCTGACTGGTTTCCGCTCCACGCAGCCTTGCGGGGTCTGGAACCCATGTTAACGGGGCCATGCAGTGGTGCCCCTCTGCGTGAGGCTGACTCCCCGGCACGTTGATTCTGAGATTCACCCACGTTGATGGCGTGCACCGAGCTCTGACTGACACATTCAGGCAGGTGTCTTATGGGCAGTTGTCTGTATATTAACTATCCTTGGACAATGAGGGCTCATCCACTCTGGCCACTTACTATATTTTTTTCCTCAAGGACCCTACAATTTACCTTAACTGACAATCAAAACATGCTGCCCTCTTTTAAGTCTCAAAACGCCCCTTCTCTTTTATGGGGAAGAGCCCGTCTCTCTCCTCGGTCGTTACGGGGCGCACCCCCCTCTTCGCCCACAAGCCCGGGCAAATCTGCGCTGCCGATTAAAACACAACATGAAAACGAGTTTCTCCAGATTCTCCCGCATCCACTCAGACAGTTTTGGAATCGCCTGAGCAAACGTATAATTGTTTTAATTTGTTGTTTTCTCCGCCGCTCGTTAATGGCGTCCAAAGCAGTTGGGACGCTCTCGTAAATCTGCCCCCTTGCCTCCCGAGCTGGCTCTGCCCGCTTCCCCTCCGAGCGCCTCGTTCTGAAGCAGGAACCACAGATGTTTCTCTTCTTATTTCTTCCTTATAGTTTCATTTCTATAGTGACCACATCTGACTCCATAAAAAAAAAAAAAAAAAAAACCAAAAAAATTACCGAAGATAAAATTTGTAAAAATCTGTGTTGAGCAGGGGACAAATAATGGGTATGTTAATAAAATATGCTTTAAAAAGAAATGGAGACGTGATCACATACAAGTGCTAAGGTTCTCAGGGTATCTGTGCTAAAAGGCTTTGTGCACGTTCTTTGAGAGTTGGAAATCACTGCCCAACAGTGAAGTCCCGTCGGCAGACTGTGTTAGACGGCAAGTGACGGAGTCGTGGTTTATCCGCCTCCTTATGGTTCTGGAACCCTCTCTGTGCCGTGCAGGGTGTTTCCCGAGGGTTGCCTTATGGTTCAGAGTAGACCCATGTGGCAACCCTCAGGAAACACCCTGCACGGCACAGAGAGGGTTTCCAGATCTGGCCACATTTCTTTTTTTTTTTTAAATATTGGTTTCGGGGAACTTAGAGTAAACTCATCCCATAGCAAAATGTGATCAATTGTGATCAGCGTACCAGACTAGCCTATACAGCCTACACAACGGTGCATCGGAATCAGAAAGGACGAAGATCAATGGCTGAGTCGGGAAGAAATAATTAGGAAGACAGTAAAAGGAAATACAGAGTCACATTTCACATTTTCATTGCGGGCTTGAATCCAAGGCTTTGTGACGTGGGAAAGGTCTCGTTACAATGGCGAGGATTTTTCTTTCTTTTTTTTTTTCCCCAAAACTTTATATCGGGTCGGTCGTTCCTTCCTGATGGCATCTGATTTCATAACTGATGACTCGCTCTCAGCTTGTGGGCATCCGAAGATAGTTAGTTGTCAAGCTGAGTTTTTCATCGACGCTGCCACTTGTTAACGCACATGTGATACTCAAAGCCCCTCTTAAATATCGGGTCACTTGCCACGTGTGTTATCGTATGCCCACTGGAGTCAACTTGCCAAGCTCTGGCATGTTCAAAGAAAGCAGCTGTGAACTAAAGTAACTCTAATTAAGTGAACAAGCAGAAGACTTGCAAATAACATCTCTTTCATTTTGGGCTTAGAGAACAGAACACCAAAACTGCTTGAATGCCATCCCCAGGATTCTGTTCCTGGCTGTTAAAATAACCCCAAGCCACCTGACCTGTGGTAGCGCAGTGGATAAAGCATCAACCTGGGAATACTGAGGTCGCCAGTTCAAAACCCTGTTCTGGTCTGGTCAAGGCACATATGGGAGTTGATGCTTCCAGCTCCTCCCCCCTTTCTTTCTTTCTGTCTGTCTGTCTGTCTGTCTCTCTCTCTCTCTGTGTCTCCTCTCTAAAATGAATAAAAAAAAAAATTTAAAATAACCCCAAGCCAAGTTTGTGATGAAATATATACCAAGTAAATAGAGTAAGGGTGACTTTGAATAGTGTATCCACCCTCTTGGGTGTTAACCGGTGTTTCTGTACCCAGAAAGATCAGTTCTATGAAGGATCGTGGAATATGTTTCTAGTGATACGGTCCAACCTCTATCAATATGACAGTACCGTTATGGGGTGAGCCTCAGCCAGCTGTCTCCACTCTCTGGGTCTCAAGTCTCCTCACTGGTTAAAAGGTACCAGCTTAATGTATCTGGCAGGGCAGTCATGAGCAGTAAGAGTGTGAACATGGAAGTTTCACAGATCACCAATCTCTCTACTACAGCTATATCTACAGCAGCCAAAATGCTGAAATCTATTTTTTTGCTTACAGGTCTTCAATGATACTAGCAAACTAGGCCTCCAACCCCTTAAATGCACTCAGCAGAATTACTGAGCTATGTTGAAGTTTGGGGTGCTTTAATGTCTGAAGTAAAAGACATCACTTCTCATTAGTATAGGATGTGGTCCAAAGAATGGTCCTGACAATAGAAATTTTAAAAAATCGTAAACCACAAGGCCTGCAATCCATTCCACTTTTCTTTTTAAAATAGGTAGTTGACTGGCTAGCAAATCAGAAATGAATTAGATCTATTCTTAGACTCTCAGAAACTGGTTTGGACTCAAAAAGATTTTAGAAAGCACTATCTACTCATCTTTTATTCGTTCAAGCCAATAAATCTCTTGCGAGTACCTGCGCTGTGCCTGGGAGCATACTCTGTCTGGGTCAGCAGCCAGGGTCCCTGGCCATCTGTATTTCAAACACGTGGGCACACACTGGACAAAAACTCATGGATACATCTATGTGACTGGAGAGTCTGCTGGCTGAATAGTGAAGGCTGACCAGGGTGTGCAGGAGAGAGGACAGAACACCGGATCTGGTTGGCAAACATCCCGTGAACTCCGAGTGTTCCAGAGTCTGAGACAGCTCCTTCTCTCAGGCCTGGGTTCTGTCCTCCTCCTCTCATCGCCGTGGCTCCTACGTACTCGTGTTCCAGGGCTCTCCACACACGTGGCCATGCTTTCCAGATGAATAACACCAGCTCCCTTCCAGAAGTCTGTTGGTCAAACCACCGAGGTAGCCTTGGCCTCCACGGCAGCTTCTGTGCTCTGAGCTTTGCTTTCTTGGAGAAGGGCCCCGGACCCGCCAGGGCAGGGCAGAGTCGGGGACAACATTCGCCCTGACATTCCCCAGCACCCCAGCCTGCAAAGCTCTTCCTCTGGAAGTCCCCCGCCGACGCCTGCCTGCTCCCTGGTGTGCAGGAGGTTACCCCCGAAGACCCCACGGAGAGAGGATGGGTGTGCCCATCTCTGTTCACTGGCACCGTGGAAAGCCAAGGGACCTAAAAGAATGGGGTGGCACAGTGTGGGCCAGGGGTGGGCAAGGAAGTGGGGGATACAGAAGTCCACAATGGGGTTAAATGTCAAGGACCCGCTGCTTGAACACCAGGCTCAGAACCTGACTCGAGACCTGCACTGTGGGCCACCCCCTCTCGCCTCTGACGAACCTGACCCTGAGTGGCAGCCGGACAGCAGGGAACAGTGTGGAGGCTGCTGGCGGGAGGGAGGGCTTACGAGGCCACCGGTCCCACGTTCCCGTGGCCCTCGACACACTCGGTTGTTCCCCTGTTCCTTTCACAGCTCCTCACGGGACCCTCTAACGCTGTGTCAGGGTGCAGCTCTGCGCTCCCTAGAGACGCCCTCATGTTCTTTGTCACTGTCAGCGAGGTGACGGGACTTCCTGCCCCGGGCCTGGTCCCCGCCCAGCTCACATACTTTCGCTCTTAGATTCTCCTCGGGCTCCCATGACTCACTCCCTGAGGACAAAGGCTGACTAAGCGTCCCCACGGGCAGGCTGTTGACTTGCTGGTTGAGCCGTGCCTCTCGAATGCATGGGGAGTACCACGCGTGGCCGGGAGGCCCCACGGCGAGGTGGAGTTCTCAGGTGCCGCCATGGCCACTGAGTGCGAGTTCACCCTGCGCCTGCTCCGCGGTCTGCACCAGGGCCACGGGGGGTGGGGGATGGATGGCTGCTGGTCCCCCTGTTCATTCGCTTCTTCCACCAAAGCACAGTCGATGGGAGAGACCCATGACTACTGCCAGGAATGAATCAGAAGTCCTCATTGCCCTGGAGGAACAGATGGGCTGTTTGGGGAGATGACTATACTATACATGAAATAACCCCTGGGACACCCCAAAGCCATGCAAGGGACGTGCTCATGGAACACTCGTCAGAAGGAAGGGAGATGGCCAACCTCCAGTTCTCCGGGACTAGGACTTCAGCATCATTGGTGACCGAGCACTGGGAAGTGTGACAGTTCACACTCAGTGTGAGAGCATCAGCTGCGTGTTCAGTGCCAGGTGCTGGGCTGGGTGATTTCAGGACAGGCAGTCCCACAAGGCACCCTGCCAAGAAAATCCGTTGTGTTCCACTTCCCTGGTTTGTGGGTGGACAAATGACCCTCTCTGGGTTTTCCTATAGGTCCTTATAAGAGCTTCACTTCCCCGGCCATTCCCCCTGCTGAACAGACTTCTGGAGAAGATCCATCATTGGCCAGGAAATAAAAGATTTTCAATGCAGAATGGGGGTGTGGGGCAAGGACCCCTTTCGTCTTTTCTGCAGACATGTACTATTCTGGTTCTCAGCCCGGCCCTGCGTGTCTACCCCCCCGCCCCAAGATGGTTTAAATGTTATTGTAAATTTTTTTCCTCTGTTACGACCCATGTTAAAAAGTAATCAGTCCGTAATGCACCATTGTGTTTGAAGGCTGTCTCTCTAAATAGACACACATTTAAGTTGGTTTGCCCATGAGCATTAAGGAAAAAAAATATCTAACCCCCACACAAATAGCCACTGTCCCACCCCAAGCAACAAGGCCAAAGCCAGTGACAACACCAGACATCTAAGCAGGGAGTGATCGCGGGGACAGCAGGAGAGGCCATGACACCCGTCTTCCTTCTGGAAAGAGAGGTGCTGCCAGCGCGGGCCACCCTCGCCAGGGCAGCACCCACCCCGGGGAAGGCCATGCCCGTTGCTCAGCTAGCCGGGGTCGCGGCCAGGTTCTGCTGTGGGACCTGCGGACGGGATCCTGCAGGACGACAGAAAAACTTGGGGTGACATGCGGGACCTTACAGAGGACTTCTGCGGCTCCCTGACGGGGAGCCCACAAGGCCAAGGGCAGGTCTGGAGTCTCCGCCGAGCTTGACCCGTGGGACCGTCAGTACCGGCAGGCGTCGGGTAATGAAGAGAAGCCCTCAGGAGGCAGGAGGAGGCCCCGTCACTTTCGGGGGGTGCTCGGGGAAAGAGCTGGGTGTGAGAGGTGGGGTCGGGGGTCCGCGAAGGGGACCAGGCTGACACGCCTGAGCTGTCTAAGCCGCGTGGAGCATGCGCGCTGCTGCTTCCGGCTGAGACCTTCCCTGCGTGGCGGGCATCACGTCCCTGTGCCGCTGGGGACGGTGGGAAGCAGTGGGAAGGGGACCAGTGGCTTGACTGTCCAGTGAGCAGAGGTGACCGACTGTTTTCTTTCAGCCGAGAGACACGCGTCAGGCCCTCCGCACAGCTGCTCGAACCATCCCCTCACGTCGTGTTTGTCGTATGGGGTTGAAATGTCCAAACAGGGACAGCGACAAGAACAAGATGGGGACAGCAGCCCCCCCTCCCGGCTTTCTCTGACTACAGAACAAGCACACTCCTATCAGCCCCCGTCCACGGCCAGCGGCCGTGGGGTCCCCAGGGCTGGGTGAGAACTCTGGGGCCACCACTGCCGAGGCGACCCCTGTGGGGGTCTCTTTGTCCTGCGTCTGTAACACAGGGACCCACCTAGGACTCTGGGGAGGACCCGGTGAGAAGGGAGAAGCCGCGGTCATCAGAGCACCTGACACATGACCGGCCCTTAGTAAACATCTCTGGGACTTGAGTCTGAACCAAGCCTGGACCGGGTCCCACTGGGATGAGTCGCTTCCTTCCTTCCGAGGCCTCTCGGGGCCGAGCGCCCCGCCCCCAGCCCTCCCCACTTGCTCTGTTGTGTGTGGCCTGGCCGGCGGCCCTGAGCTCTCTTGCCGCTGCGGGAGGAACAGCTGGAGCTGACCACAGCCAGCCAGCCTGCCCTGGTCACAGGGACAAACCTGGGGCTCCGAAGGCATCTGGACCCCTTTTCAACCGGGCAGCCCAAGCCAGGCACCTAACACGGAGGACCACACCTACAGTGTGCCTGTTAGCAGGACTTCCTCAACAGCACTGGCTTCCTGCTGAGAACGCTCCCTGCGTGCGTGCCCCCAACCCCCATGTCTTTTCATGTAGGAAGAGGCCTCTGTGGTGGTTTCCTAGGCGCAGCTGGGCTCCTCGGGCCCTGTGCCCACACGCACGCCTGTTTATTTTACGCTCGTTTTAAAACGTACAGTTGTTTTCCAGCTTATTCCTACTTAGTTTAAATACTCTTCAGTGGCATTTGAAAACAAGGATGGGGGGAGAAAGTAGCAGTTCAACAGCACGTACCCTGTCTCCCTGGGGGAGGCCGGGCCCTCTGCAACCCAGAGCCCACTTCCTGGGGTCACCCAGCAGGAACAACGGACTCGGAAGTCACCAACGAACCCTCAGTGACCTCGGGGACGCCCAAGCCAGGTTGCTGCCACCCAAGAATCCGGCCTCAAATATTATTATTTCTAGAACGCATGAACCCCACACGGGGGAGAGCTGTCAGTTAAAAGGAACAGTTCTCATAGGTCACCTGCCTGGAAAAAGAAGAGACGGTGGCCCTGGCAGGAGCCGGGCTCTCGCTGCCGCCACAGAAAGTGAGTCTGAAGCAGCCTTTACGACTCCCCGGAACAGGGCTCGCAAACGTCGTCTGGAGAGAGCGGGGAGTATACATATCTCAGGTCTGCAGGTCAGACGGGCTCTGTCCTGGACTCTCAGCTCCGCCGTGTGAGGGCCAAACCAGCCCTGGACGACAAGCGCAGGAACGGGCAGGACACTGTCACGTGCCAGCACAACCTCATTCATAAGGACAGGCAGCAGCTGGATTCGGCCCGTGGGCTGGACTTTGCCAACCTCTGTTTTAAAGGAAGGCCTGACAGGCGCTCAGCCGTGACAGACGGTCTGGGCATACGATGGTTCAACGAACGGGTTTTTTTTCAATGTCACCACGGTGAGAAATCAGCCTGCATTTGGTAGGAACGGTACTTCAGATTTTGAATTTTGAACTTGTTCCCCAGGCTAGTGGTGTGCGGGACAGGCTCCCTCCGGGACGCTGGACAGTGGTGGCCGCAGCTCCTAGGCAGCCCGTAATCACGAGGGCCAAGGACCGATCAGCTGCCGTGGACAGTGTTGCTGGAGGTCGTGGACGCTGTGCTCCGAGCACGGTTACGTTAGGCTAAGCTATAACGCTCGGTAGGTTGGGTGCGTTCAATGCATGTCTGACCTAACGACGTTTTCAGCGTAAGGATGGGTGTATCAGGACACAACCCCCATCATCAGTGGAGCAGCACCGTGTATGATCCGAAGTCCCTTTCTCCTGTCCTTTCTAGAAGATAAACCGGTGAAAGTGACTCACTTGCCTTTAAGGCCGAACTCTAAAAGGGTTTTCTCAGGGTCAAGACCCTTCCAGTTCACCATCAGCTCAACAGGGGACGGGAAGAGAACAGGGTCTGAGAGAGGATCGGAAGTGCAGGGGCTGGGATTGTCACTGATTTAGGTGAAGTTTTGTGTCTAGGGTGTGGCGGCTCTGTGCTAGGCATCACTGACTTTCAGAACTGGACGCACAGCTCCAAACGTCCCCACTACCTCTAGGAATCTTGGCTTTCCACATCCACGGCCAATGGTGGCCAAGTTGGCCTCTCTGGTCTGAGTGACTAAGAGAGCTTGAATCTTGCTCAGAGGGTGTGGTGCAGTCCATGTTTGCAATCACAGCTCTGTCACGGAATCCTTCCTGAGTGTGATCCGAAGCTCGTCCACCAAGTTGTTTCCTCTGGCTGAGCCCAGGGGTAGCTTACTTCTCCTCTAATGTAGAGCCCTGCAGGTATCGGACGACAGAGATCGTGTCTCTCTGCTTCTCCGACCCCAGGGCTGTCCTCCCAGCCTCCCTCCACCTCCATGGTCTTGGGAAGCGCTTGCGAGTGGCTGCCTTCCTTCACGGCAACATCCTCCATAAAGATACTCGAGCCACCGCCTCTTCCCGGCCTCCCCAGCCCGACGGCTGCCTCTTCTAGATTTGCTTTGCTCGCCCTCTGGGTGGTGAAAGGGTTCTCACCGGCACATTCTGTCTCTTTAACGAAGCCTATGTCATCTGAGAACGACGGCAAACATTTTTGTTTTCCTTTCGTGTCCCTTTACTTTATTACCCCGAGACAGTCAGCAGGCAATAAAGGATGAATAACTAGTGCTGAATCACAGACATTTCTGCATAAACATCATATAGAAGTTTTCAGCAGCCCTGGTTGCCGCTCTTTATTTATTTTTTTTTTTTAAGGCTTAATAACTCACACAGCCGTTGAGCAATGAAAATGGAATCCCCAGTGCATCTATTAATAGCAGCGCTGACGGTAAATTCCTCCCAAGCTGGACGAGAAAGTATTTTTCCTTGCTTGGTCTCTCTGAAGGTTCTAGTTTCTATGGCATCCTACTAACCTAACAGAATCCTACCGATTTGCTACCCACTGGAGGACAGAACTCTGCTGTTGGGAGCCCGTCTTCTGACTGAATGGATTTGAGATTTCAACAGAGTGATGTCTTCCAAAAGACATGCATCCGTTAGAAGAGCAGACAAGGAAACACTCCGGCCATGCAGGTTTCATTGTGCATCGTGACCCAAGAGGACACCTAAAAAGAAGTCACAGGGGTCTCACAAAACAGATTTCTTATCTCCTTTTGAAAAAAAAAATTAAAAAGAAACTCAACCTTTCTCTTTAATATCTTGCTTCCAGGACCAATAAGGTCTGTCTTTGTTGTTGACCTTTCTTTTAGAGCCTTCATGGGTCAGTGCAGCAGGGGACGCTGACCCCCAAGAATCCTGGAGTGGATTTCCTTGTCTTGTAGCAAGAAGCTACTTGATGTTTGTCCCATTGGGGACACGTAGAATCTCCAGAGGCCATCCGGGCTGCTTGGGGCCATCAGAAGTGTCGCTCAAAACGCAGGAACTGTTAAGTGATGTTAGGAGACTTCTCACTGAGATGCTCCAAGGTGAGGGAAGCAGCCTCACCCGTTTGCTGGGACCACACAAGACTCCTGGGTGTTCAGGGAGAGGAGTGAGGTGACCACCCGTGAGGATGGCTTACCCCACGCTCTGGGAGACGGGACACATGGTCCTGGACTCTCATGCCCGCCCTGCCGTCTCCGGCTGTTTCATTCAATCTGATGGGACATGTCAATGGAGGAGATCAAGTCATCTCTGGCCACCTGGGGTTCTGCATGTCCCTGCAAGGCCAGTGCTGTGTGAGTTGTCCAATGACCCTTTAATGGCTGGGAGGCCCAGGTCTAGTGTGCAATGGACATATTTCAATAGGCTGGTAATCCCTAATCGAAAGCACTTTTCTTGTTTGTCTTTTTGGCTTTTCGAGCTGACGATCTGGTTATTGAGGCCAGAAAGAAGTGAAAAAGCAAAACAAACTGTAATGTGTGCTTTGTGTCTTAACTGAACTCATCCTGAAGCTGTTTATTCTGGAGCTTTGTCAAGTTTTTAGATGGGGTGGGGTGGGAGCTGCAAGCTCACCCCCCCGCCCCCCAGGGACCGGGGGAAGGGGGGCGGCTTCCAGTGAACTGATCCCTCTTCTGTTGGATGGCCACTCAAATCAGATATTTTTTTCCCCCTGGAAGCTGAGAAAGTTTTCTACACAAGCATTTCTTTGTAAGCTCAATGAACTTTGACAATCATTTGTGCTGTGGTTTAAGAAATACAGATGTTGTGTGGGTGGTGGCGAGGCTCTGAGGGGGTGGGGACGAGAGGAGGGTAAAGGAGTAAGATTGTGGATGCCCCCCCCCCACCTTACACCTCCTCCCTTTGGAAAATGTGGTAACACTTTCTTTCATGGAAAAAAGCACATCAGTTTTTCGGATTGCTAAAACGTGTACATTGTTTTGTAGAACAAATAGAGAAAGCTATGGGTTTTTTTTGGGGGGGGGGGTAGAGGCCAGACTGGGCCATCTCCTTCCTCCTAAAGAGACCCCATCTTTGAGACGGGGTGGGGGTATCTATCCGGAATTGGAATTGTACGCTTGCAAAACAGTCCAAAATCTGGGGAGCAGCACCAAGCCATTCATCCAAACGCTAGATCAATTTGCAGAAGAAATACAAAACCCCAAATATTAAGGAACAAGTAGGAGGAAGTATTGATGTGTCCAGGAATAAAGGATCTCATTCATAATTAGACAGTAAATGAATTTTCACTGAGGAGTGGTTTTTCCAGGAGGAACAAACTTGCCCCACCACCCGCCTGGGTATATTCACTGAGCATGCAGTGTTGATTTGAGGTTAAATGGGGGTGTTTGGGTTTTACTACATGTTTGTGGCTCTTTCAGAGGACAATTCCTAAGCAAATTTTAAACCCCAAATCCCACAATACTTTTCATACAGTGAATGCTCTATTCATTATACACCCAATCCACTTTACAAATAAAATAACATTTACAAAATGCTTTACGGTTTTGTCTTGCAAATAACCTAGGCTTTCTAATTCACGTCTGCCTCATACTTAAGCTATTAAATATATACATATATATATCTCAACCTAACAGGGAAAGTGGCGAGAATGAGGCCCGTTAGAGCGAAGAAGCCCTTTGCAATTTCTGTACCCGGGTGGCTTCTATGCCGGGAGCTACCCAGAGCCAGCTCCCAGCTCGGGGAACACGTCCCCTTATCCTTCCTGCAGCCCACGCTCACTAAAAATCCTCCCGGCAGGCACGGTGCCCACTGGAGCAGAGCGTGGCCTCGTGGGAGCCCGTGGGATTTGGTTCCGCGGGTGCGGCTGGTGTCACCTTGGGCAAAGGACACCTCCTCGCCGAGCCTCCCTGTCCTCATCGGTGAGATGAGGGTAAAAAATGCCCCCCTGCCAGGAGGTCCCCACAAGGATTAAGATCGTTGTTAATCTCTACGAAACAGTGTCTGGCTCAGGTACGCTAAGGCCGTCCTCATCAGCCGTGGCCGCGTGAGCTCCAGGCCTGAGCCGGGCAAGAGCACCTGCTCTGCTCTTTCGTCACGTTTCCTGTCATTCTGACCCCTCTCTGGGTCTCCTGCAGGCTCCCCGCTCAGACCTGCACCTCGCATCTGGGCGGACATCCGCGCTGGGGAGACGCGCCTGGGGAAAGAAAGCACGCGGTGGGTGTGCGAGGACGCCCCCAGGTATGTTTTCTCACCTACGTAGAATACAAGGCATGATTATGCTAGCGACTCTAAGCAGATCTTAAACACAACATTTTTAGTTGCTTTGACAGCTCTCTACGTGCCAAAGAAGGCCTCTCTCAGTTCCTTAGTTTTCACCCGAATGTCGCCATCATTCCATGCGCCTTCCCGGGCCACACCAGGAAGGGTCTGCAGCCACACCGCATATGGCAGACATAACCTGCTAAAACAGAGAAACCGGGGCTGTCATCGTCAGTGCCTTCTACGGCCAGCCAGTCAGTGAAGTACGTGACCTGGTGTCGTGAGATCTGCACAGACCAGCCCGGTGGTCATTCTAGAATCACCCAGCATGTGGATTATTTCAGTGTGACCCTTGCATTACGGGTGGGCTGCTGAAAACTAACTCATAAGCAGCCCATCTATCTCTCCACCCCTTCCTCACGGTTTCCCGGATGCAGGGCACGGTGCACTGGCCCGTGTCCTGGGCGAACTAGGTTAGTGGCAGAGACAGAAGGTGACGTTCTGCCAAAGAAGGAAGAGCCACTGACTACTCGAGCTGCTGCTTTTCAGCCCAGAGCAAGTAGAGGGGACCCACAAGTAACAGCTTCCTTCCTGCAGGGTCTGACGCAGCAGAGGAGCAAAGGACGGAGAGAGGCGGAGGCAGCAGGAAGACAGGGGTGCCCTTGCTGAGAGCGCTGGGGTCCCGATCCGGTTGGAATGGCTGCTCCCTGGGCACTGATCTGAAGGGAGCCCCCGCCCACACTGGGGGCTGCCCCCAGCTGGGGTGGTGGGAGGGGCCCCCGGGGACAGGAAAGGGGAGGCTGGTTAGGAGTTGCTGCTAGGTGAGGGTTCACGTGGTCAAAGGGGAGGGTGGCAGAGGACTGGGCCTTTCAGGAGGGAGGCTGGGGGCTCGGAGGGCGGGGCGGGGGCGGGAGAAATGTGTTTGAAAGTTGTAGGAGGAGGAGCCTCCGGTTGATGGGCAGATCTCAGGGGGCTATTCAGGAGAAGATTTATCTGGTGAGTGATAGGCTTGTTTCACAAATACCTAAACTTTTATCATTTCTTCCAGAAAGGAAGCTCAGATCCACCCTGTAAATTTTTTTTTTGGGAGGGATACTAGAGAACCTCTAGTGTGAATCAGACACTCCAACGGTCTGAACTGACTTAAAAAACAATCAAATCGACAATGCGTCTAGTTAATGTTTAAAAACCATTTTTTTTGTTGTTGCAACGCATTGAACGCGAGCTCCATGCTCATAACAATGTCTGAGTGCACCAAGCAGTCTGACTAGAAGGAACCGGACAGCAAGCGGCCACAGGCACAGAACAGTCCAGGTCACCTGTCACAGCGGGGAGGACACAGACACTGGTCAGACACCTGAGTGAATCACAGCAAATGGTTGGAGGCGTCTGTTAAATGCCTTCTGATTCTTACAAGGGGAAGTCCTTCTAATACTGAAGTTCAACGATCC
Source organism: Rhynchonycteris naso (assembly GCA_037038555.1). Taxonomy (NCBI): domain Eukaryota; kingdom Metazoa; phylum Chordata; class Mammalia; order Chiroptera; family Emballonuridae; genus Rhynchonycteris; species Rhynchonycteris naso. The sequence continues at coordinate 147,748,281 of CM073002.1, forward strand.
GAAGTCACCCAGGAAAGCTCCGCGGTCTCAGACACAAGACAGAAACCGCCCGTTCTAGGGCCGAGTGTCATTCCTCGTCGGTGTTTAGCGGACACTGTCGGAACCAGGAGTTCCGTGGAGAGGAAGAACATGACAGTGCTGGCGGGTGGCCGGGGCGGGGACGAGGGTGTGGAAGATAGGGTCACAGAAGGCCTGGCTCCAGCCACCTGGGTATGGGGACAAATGAAATCCCTAGAACTGGGGATGGGGTGGGAGGAGACCTTTTGATTCTTCCCATCGAGGAAACGCAAAGATCCCGAGACATTTTGCTAATGGCCAAGCCGTCAGCTGAGAGAGAAGGAAACGCAGGCTCCCACCGAGGCCGCTCGTGGCTGCGCCCGGCTAAGCAGTCAGAGGTTCGAGTGCTGTGGGTTTTCCAGTGAGGAGAATTTTTTTGTTTTTATGTTCTGCCTGGAGCTTCACCACCCCGCACAGCCCGAGACATTCCCCGGTGTTGTAAGACTTGGATCTGGTTCACGGAATCTTCCCTGCTTTCCAAACAGATGACCTCTTCACTAGAAGATTCAGTTATCTCTCCCCCCGCCCCCCCTGTCAACCGGCCCAGCAAAGTCCTAACTTGCAACAGGCGGGCAGCTCACTCTCCTCGAAAAGACAGTTATCTCATCTCCCAAAAATGACACCTGGCAGGTTCCTCTCTCTCACGCCGTTCGACGCACCCCCATCAGCCTGTCTTCCTACCAGTCTTATAAGTAACGCCTTTTACGTGTGAAGGCACCGTAGCCAGCGGAAAATCAAACACCAATAGGCAGCCCGGTGAGTGGCCTTGGGCCCACAGAGTGTTGGAAGATGTGCACTTTCCACGGAGGAGGGACGAGTTCATGCCTCGTCCCCCACAGTTGACTGGGCCCGGATGTGCCCCAGGCCCGTGCTTGTTGCCGTGGAAGTGAGCAAAGGGTCCTGGCCCGCATGGCGCTGACAGTCTGGGAAAGGAGGCAGACAGACCCTGGGCATCCCATCCCCACACGGATGGGCTGACTCAAAGGGACAAGGAGTAGGTGGTTTCTCCGAGGGGCGATTTCCACATACCTGTCTGCGTGGGGTCATGCATTCTCTCCTCTACAGAGCAAATAACTTCCAGGTGAAAGAAAGGAGGGATGATTTGTCCAGCCAAGAAAGGACTTGAATGAAGTTGCTCAGTGGCCGTGCAGGGAGCGAGGTCATCCCTGCAGAAGGCCTGGAAGCAGAGACCAGTCACACTCACACTCACACACACACACACACACACACACGCATGAACGCATGAGCTGTCTCCGGCCATCCTGTGTGTCGACAGATGTGCAAGCAGCCTTGGAGAGTAGGCTGGAGCTCATCCTGTCCTGGTGCCCCTGCCAGAGAGGACGGCACCTGAACTCACCGAGTCCCACACCGGGATGTGAGACCGACTGTGAGAAAGAACCGTCTGGTCGGGTCAGGTGGATGGTCCTCGGTCCACCCACGCTGGCAAGAAACCGAAGGTTCCCCACCGGTATCCAGCCACCCAGTTAGCACGCTGACCTCGGCAGTATGGGTCCTAATTCAGGAGCCTCATCCATAGCTTCTGAAACCCTAAGGGGCACAGGAGTTTCTGGGGGATTCGGTCAATTACGGACTTGGAGATTCCCAGGGGCCCCAGATGCTGCATTGCTGACGAGCTCCCGGAGAAGGTAACGCAGGAAGGATGCAGCCTAACGGCGGTCACCCACGGGAGAGGCCATCAAAGACACTACGCAGAGATCAAGGCGCCGGAAGGCCGGGCGGGGTCCCTCAGCCAGGTGACAAAAGCGGACACCATGTTTTCAAATGCCGCAAAAGGGTTGGGCAGACGAGAGGGGGGAAAAAAGCACGTGCTAGACGTAGCGACAGAGAGCGTAGAGGTGCGTCTCGCACCTTCCGCAGATGCGCTCTCGTGCGTGGTGAGAGAGAGATAGCTGCATTCCGGAGAAAGCCAGACCCTGAGCGGAAGGAAATGCCCAGTGATGTTTCTTCCCACATATCTGCTGCAGGACGCCGGAGGTCGGGGTCGGGGTGGGGGTGGGGGACACACCTGAGAACGCGGTGGACCGCTCGTTCTCAGCAGGAAGCCCGCTGCGGCCGCTCTTTGCGTGGACGGGGTCATGTTCTGGCGCTGGGCGCTCCCCACCTCATTCCGAGCCCTGACCCCAGGGCCCCCATTGCTTTCTGAGGGTCACACGTCCCCCAGGCTGCCACAAGTGGGAGCCCTTCCTCGCTCGTTCTCTTTCACGGTCACGTGCCCCTTCCACGTGGGAGTCCGGCAGCTTGGGTTTGCCCAGGGGAAACGCCCCTCCCATCTGGGCGGCTCCTTCGCTTGTTGGGCACAATGACGTCACTCCACTCGTGTCCACTCGGTAAGCGCGTACGGGTCTGCAAAGGTGGCAGGGAGACTTGTCGCCACATCCCTTTCCCACTGGATCGGCCATGGGAACCGAAGGAGCCAGCGCGCTGTCCTTGGAATTCGCCCAAGAGTGCCGTTCCTGGGAGGGAGGCGGGGACGGCAGTCTTTGGGGTTGAGTGCGAGCAGTTCAGAAATGACAGGAGCTGCGGATGTCAGAAGTCACTCCATGCTTCACGGCCGACTTGCGTCGTCACGTCGTCAGGATGAGAGGCAGCAGAGGTGGTGGGACTAGTGTTAGAACGAGAACCAGGGGTCTGCGTGGGGGTCACAGCCACCTGCAGGGTCCCGAGGATGCACTGAACTTCTCGGAGGCTCGCGCACGGTTTCAGTGAGTTGTCGGGCAGGGTGATCTCCGAGCTGGCTCGTAAGGTCACCCTCTGTGATTTTAGGACCGGCCATGGGAAAACTGAAAATTCACGTTACCCAGGAGGAGAACCAAGTACAGGAGACCGCACATCAGCGCCTTGCCCTTGGTCACAGCTGATCCTGGCCCCGGGGGCCACTCCCAAGCCCCCCCCCCTTGCTGATGGAAGCAAGCTCTTCCATAAAACGTACATTTGTGTTAAAATAAAAAACAAACTGAGGCTGAATCTAGCACGCCTCTGGGCCTAACTTCAGAGGGGGTGTCACTGAATCTTCACCCAGCCCTGTCCTTCACCCCAATTTTACAAAAGGAGAAACCGAGATTTGGCAATCAGTCACTTGTTTCCGTAGCAAGGGGACAAGAAGCAATATTAAGTTTGGAGAAAAAGGAAAGAAGCCATGGGTACAGTCTTTTCTTTTTTCTTTTTCTTTTTCCCCCAAAGTTAGAAGTGGGGAGACAGACTGACTCCTGCATGTGACTGACCAGGATCCACCCGGCATGCCCACCAGGGGGCGATGCTCTGCCCATCTGGGGCGTTGCTCCGCTGTAACGGGAGCCATTCTAGCACCTGAGGCGGAGGCCATGGAGCCGTCCTCAGAGCCCGGGACAACTTTGCTCCCATGGAGCCTTGGCTGCAGGAGGGGAAGAGAGAGACAGAGAGGAAGGAGAGGGGGAAGGGTGGAGAAGCAGATGGGCGCTTCTCCTGTGTGCCTTGGCCGGGAATCGAACCTGGAACTTCCACACGCCGGGTGGATGCTCCACCGCTGAGCCACCCAGCCAGGGCTGAGTAGAGCCTTTTCGGAGCAGCATTTTCTTCCCTGACTACATATTAGAGCCCATGGGAGTTTTTAATCCTCTGTCACCCAGGTGGTGCCCAGACCCAGGCTGTCAGAATGTTTGTCCCACACCCCCAGGCCCGTGTGCTGCTTCGAGGTTTGTGGGCATTTTAGACGGGACTTCATATCAAAAAAACTCCAGAGCTCAAACACAGCCCTGCTTCTTATTAGAGCACCTTGGGGTCATGGTCAAAGCTAAGTGTACAGGGATGTTTGTGTCAGAACTGGACTTTTGAGAACTTGCAGTGCTGGAAGGCTGGACGTCCATGCTGTGCTTCTGGGTCACGCGTGGACACAACCAAAGCTTTCAATGCATGTCCCTTTAACTTCATGATGGCGAACCTATGACACGCGTAGCCATTATCGATGACACGCGGCCGCATACCAGAGAAGTATGGGGCCGCATGCCGAGAAGGACGTTTCATCCTCGGCTCCTGCATGGCCAGGTGCAGTAGCTGAAGATAAAACATTTGCTGTAGTGTAGACACTCTGTGCCGGAGGTCTGGAGGCCAAAACAACAGAACTCCAGCACAGAGCGTCTAGTTCTGGGACTTCCAGTGAGGCCGTTTTTCTCCAAGTGACACACCACCCGAGTGATGCTTGTTTTTTTGGCAAATTTTGACACACCAAGCTCAAAAGATTGCCCATCACTGCCTTAACTGATTCCTCATGGGAGGAAGACCCCTGGAAAACTACGGGGGACCTAGAAGGGGATTTCTCCTGTCTACAGGACAGGAAGCTTCCTGTTTGTACACATCCAAGGTGTCACACTTTCAGAGAGAGAGCAGAACCCAAACCACCCTCCTGCAAGCACCCGGGGAGCCCCTGAGCTCTCTGGTGTTCCCAACTGTTTCACCAGGGACCTGAAAGGAAACTAGAAGTTGTTTTGTGGGATCAACACGGCTCCCGAGTGCTCCCTGTGCTGGGCACGCACGCACCTTTATTTAGTCACCAGACTACGGGACGAGTTACTGCTATCGGACGGTTACTGCTAGTGTCACTGTTAGTCAGATGTCCAGGGAACGAGCTGTTCTAGTCATTGAACTTTCTACTGAACTGAAGGTTGAGTCACAAAGCCTCTTTCTAAGTCAGCTTTTGAAAAAGACTCTCCGGTGTGTGGGGAACCCCGGCTCTGCCCCTCCGGACAGTTTGCCTTCCTACTGCTTGAGGTTCCTGAGTTTGGTCCAATTATCTTCCTCTTTTTGGCTCTCAAAAAACCAGTTTTGGACACTCCGGGTCTACAGGGCAGAGTCTGATCTGCCTTCAATAACTATCTCAGGGTCACCCCGATACCATGGCCACCTGTTGTAGAAGACCAAGGCGCTGGTGGCAGCCTCCCCGTGTGAGCATAAGGCTGTGTGACATCAGGACAAGTGCCCAGGACAGATTCTGGTCCAAGGACAATGCCCCTAAATACCTGTGTGACCTTGGCCAGTCCCAAAAGCCACCGTGGGCAGCAATTTCATAGCCTAGGCAAGGATCGTCAAGAGATCACATTTCAAAGTGTTCCCATCCGTGGCTTCCGGTTTTGCAATTTTAACGGGCTCCCCCCCCCCCCCCCCCGTGGGACTGCTAATGCCCAGATGTGGTGGCCGGAGTCCCTTCTGACTTGCCACCTTCCACACTGCCCCGTCTGCCTCGGAGCCTGCCAGGGAGCCCCACCGCTCTCAGGCTGAGGCCATGTCTAGACGACACTAAAGCCCTTGATTGAAAGTGACAGCCCCCCAGCTAATCATCTGTTTGTTTTGACCCCAAATTACGGGCTTGAGCCACGGAGCCCTCCCACCAGCTGCCTCCGCTGTCGGCTGGTTGTTGTGCTGTCAAGGTTGGCCCGGATTCTGTCACCTGCCATGCCAGGCCCTTTGATGTCTGTACCCGGGCCCCAGAAATGACGGGACAAAGGAGAACTATTCGGCCGCAGTCGTCAAAACGTCACGACCCGGCCGCCCTGGACAGGGCCAACGGCAGCACCGGTGTGTGTGAGATGCAGGAGGCGGAAGGTTTCTGTCACATCGCACTGGGGGGCAGCTGTAAAGACAAGGCCCATTCTTGAGGTTCCAGCATCGGGTTTTGTCCGACCTGAGACAGAGTCGGTAAAAGGCAGCGAATCTTGTGCCCTGAGTGGCCGAGGGCGCTTCGGGGAGGCTGGGGAGCCCAGGGGCTGGGGCCAGCCTCCCCTGGAGTTCCTGTGCTCACTCTGTCGTGTGACATCTCCAGCCCAGCCCTCCCCCTGCCCCTGCTCTCGCTCGGGTCCGCCTCCTAATGTCAGTCCTGGAGGCCTCTCGGGTTAAATGTGGTAACATGGACAGAAGCAGTTAGCCCTGAGCCTGGCACTGATCTATGTATGCCCTTCACCTCCTGCCTGTTTTAAAAAAAACAAAACTCGCTCTCCCTGGCAGGGTCCCAAGCCCTCCTCAGTGTGGCGTCTGTGCGATCCCCACCGGGCGGGGTGCCCACGTAGGCGCCGGGGGCTTGCACAGAACGCTGAGACAAAGGAGCTCACCGCACATCTCGGGGTCATCCTCACCTGTTTCCCCCTTATCTGAATTTAACTTATTTCACTGAAAACTTGTTCACTCCGGAAGCCAGCCAGCTCTGTGAGCCTCCCAAATCAAGGAGTTCACGGCGAATAGGATTTTATCCCATTCGGAGAGCCGACGCGCTGTTCGTGTGGTTTCAGGCCGCGTTTTGGGGCGGTGTGAATCCGACCCACGCATGCACTTAACCGCTGCATTTATTCAAGACGGCTGGTCGGGCGGTGAGGTCCTGCCCCGGGAGCCTGCCTGCATCTGTGGTCACGACAGGCTCAGGAAACTGAAATCCAACGCTAATACTCATAATAATGAATTAAAAATTAAAAAGAGGTGTGAGAGTAAAACAAAACAAAACCCCCCAGCAAAGCCAGCAAACAAGATGAAACCCGCCCCGCGGCGCAGCTGCTCTGACACAGGTTCCCATGGATGGCAAATCGCACCCTGGTTGATTGAGCCCCAAACCACAAAATGTCTGAAGAATGGAGCAAACACACAGTGCACTCTGCTGTCAGACGCGGGTCCGGCCTGGCCCGGGAGAGGGCACCACGTGGTCCCCAGCCCAGCTGGCAGGGGCTCTTGGGAAGAGAGCCGTCAGCTGTCTCCTAGCATTCAGCAATTCCAAATCCAATTTCTATGCTTTCTGAATCAGTTCCTGGGATCTAAATGGCAGGGCGGGGGGTAGGGGGGGGCTGGGGGTGGGAAGCGACAACAACCAGGCGTCCCAGAATAAAAGCTGTGGACGTCTGGAAACCCCCCAAAAACGGCTCTCACAGGGAGGAAGCTTTTCCGAAGGCACTTGAAGGCCCTTCGGTGTCTGCAGACTGCCAACGGAAAGTGAAATCACTCCCTTCTTGGCTGGGAAAGGCTCCTCCAGCTACTCACACCTGGGCCCAAGATCTGCCAGGGGCCAGCTGGTCATTGTGCCGACGCCGGTGGCTGGTGGCCAGCCCGAGAGGCGGGAGAAACAGCAGCGCGGCTCTAACACGGGTCCTGAGTCAAGTCTGAAAAGCGGGATTTGAAAATGCGACTTCCGGACACTCGGGTCCCTGCCTCCATCCCTGAATTTCTTGGTTATGGACACTTGGCTAATGGAGCTATCAACAATCGGATCCTCTTATAACACAAAGGCCTGTCAGTCATGGAGGCTGGTGCCACCAGGGTTGTGCCAACCTCTCTGACAGCTTTCCCTGGTGGCCGGGGGGGGGGGGCAGGAAGGCGGCGCCCTGTGGAGGGCCTGCCCCCGGAAGGCCGCACAGGGCAGGAGAGCAGCTGGGCACCAGGGGCACGCTTCTGGTTTGTTATCTGCTGAGGTTACCAGGGGTGAGCTCCCAGAGATCCCCTTCCTGTCGCTCCAGCCGTGTCCCCATGGCCGCTGAAAACGTCTCTCTCTTTGGAAATTCTCCTAAGATGTCTAGGACTCTTCTCCCGACATCCTTGGTCCACAGAGCCTTGTTAACATAAGAATCACACCTCCCGACAGTGTCACGAGATCTCAGACTTTTCTATCTCTCGGTGCCCCCCAGCCACACGGCCACGGTTGCCTGGCTCGAGAATCATGTTCGGAAGCCATGCGTTGAGAAGGCACAGCCTGGGTGCAGGACCCAGGCTTCCTCTCCCTGTCGCACGGCACGGAGACACTACTTTGGCACTCTGCTAAAAAATAGAGTGATTTTATGTCTGTTTTACTTTTTCTTTTTTCTTTTTTTGAAGTACCAAACAGGCCTCTTTGCCATGCAAATAAACCTATGCCCCAGTCCTAGGCCCCAGATGGATGGATCTGTCTGTCCTGAGGGGCAAAGGTCGGCCCCTAAACCCACAGGAAGTATCACTTGAAGGCCTTGGACGGAATTAAGCCTGTCTGCAGAGGTAATATTCTGACTAACAATGACTCACATGGGAAAGAGACGAAGGATTCGAGTTACTGCTGCTTAACCTGTCTTGTCTTGCTTGGTCTTTGGCAAGAAGATCACTCACATCCAGTCTGTAGCCAGCCCTGAGCTTGGCGCCCTGGGATTTTTTTTTGGGGGGGAGGGGGTTAGCGGGGGAGAGGGTCCTGGGGCTGCACCTCAGGGGTACAATCAGCCTGAAGTCGCCGCTCCCCAGGAACACATCCTCTCCGTCCCCCCACCCTGCAGGCCTCTCCTCCGCCCTCGCCAATGTTCTCCTAGGCAACAGCATCGTCCTTTCCAGGTTAACTGCAGTAAAACCCGATCCTTGGAAAGAATGAGCTATCCCTGCTACCTTTTTGTTTGGATGACATCAGTATTTTATGTGGAAGGAGACTGTAAGTAACTTTGCAGAAGGCATAACTTAATCCTCCACACACACTTCCAGCGGCCGAGGCCACGGAGCGCGTAGCCTAATAAGGCAGCCGCTTCTTCCTTCAGGCCTGTGTGTGGAGCCTGTTCCACACCGCGCTGCTTCCTCCCTCCCTCCTCCTTCCCTCCTCCCTATTTAAAAAAAAAATGAATATTAACCATCGGTGGAAATGTCCTCGTCTTTTGTATGTTTGCTCCCGTCAACATGTCCAATAAGACGTAAGCCCCGTGAGGGCAGGAGGGTCGCCCAGCCCGTTCTCACTGCCAAGGGCCTGGCCAGGCACTGGGCACACTCGCTGGGCTGGCGTAAATGCCCAGCCTAAGGAAGCTGAACTTGAAGTTCAACTCTGGTACCGTTTCCCTGCTGTCTACTCACGGTCTTGTGTTCGGCCAGCTGGAGTCCCACAGGTTAAATCTCTGTGTGAGTGTGTGTGTGTGTGTGACAGGGACAGAAAGAGACAGACAGACAAGAAGGGAGAGAGAGATGAGAAGCATCAGCTCTTCATTGCAGCACCTTAGTTGTTCATTGATTGCTTTCTCATATGTGCACTGACCAGGGGGGCTCCAGCAGAGCGAGTGACCCCTTGCTCAAGCCTGCGACCTTGGGCTCAAGCTGGTGAGCTTTGTTCAAACCAGATGAGCCCCCGCTCAAGCCGGAGACCTCAGGGTTTCAAACCTGGGTCCTCCGTGTCCCAGTCCGACGCTCTGTCCACTGCGCCACCGCCTGGTCAGGCCCACAGGTTAAATCTCATCCTGGTTTGGAATGACAGCCTGGTTGGAAAATGGAAGGACGACGGCATGTCTGTGACTCAGTCCTCGTCTCTTCTGTCGTGACTCAAGGACCTCCACTCCTCTGACCTCTCCTCGGGGACCCCCGGCGGGCTGCCTCTCTGTCTCCTGCCTAACTGCACGTCTCACCTTCTTCACGGGCCACCCTTGACACCCTTGCAGGTCTCTGCCCAGAGAGTCTACCTCCGGGAAGTATCCACGCAGACTGGCCCGCGTGCATCGAGCGGTAGGAAGGAGCAAGGATGCCCTGTGCTCGTCACAACCTTTTCCGGAAAGAGCCCCGACGTTCAATAGCCGAGGACTGGACTCCTTCGCGCACCGAGACAGAGGGCAGCGGTGACAGGGACGAGGCGGGCCCTGACGGACCACGCGGAAGATCTGCTCACGTGGCGAAGCGACCCGGCAGAAGGGACCTTCAGAAGGCGGCCGCAAACCCGCCTCAGGTGCTCTAAATTCTGACCGGGGACATGAATGGGGCTCCATGTTTGCTGACGGTCATTCCGCACCTCCACCCCGACACGCGTGCACTGACTGAGATGGATGGGTGGACGCATGGGGATATGGGGTGGACATCAGCCACATTTGGGGGGGAAAGCTATACCCCTGTTATTTCTCAGTCGTGAGGGTGACAGATTCATAGGGATTTTTATTGCGTGTCCTATCTTGTGCAGCGGCTGCAGTTTTAAAAAAGGACGTGTACGTATGATATTACACCGGACGTCAGAGAAGGAGAACGTGACCCCAGACGTGGTCTGGGTGCGGAAAGGCGGACCAGGGCTACTCTCTCCTTTGCTCTGGAACCCAGACCCCCTTCCATGATTTCTTAAGAGGTATTCAGGGTGCAGCACGTCGGCATTTGCTTTCAGGGTTGGGGAGGGAGCAGCCCCATATGGTCTCAGGTTGACCACAAGCTCCAGGCTCTCCCCCCAGGATCTCTGCACACACACCTCACAGAAGAGTCCCCATGTGGCCACTGCCTACTGCCCAGGGACGCTGGAGGCCCCTACCAGAACCACAGACCAGCTCAGGGTCAGAGAATTTAGCATTTGGGATGAATCACCTTTCAGAAGTCCTGCCAGCGAGAAAGAATGGAACTTTTGTTTCAACGTCATCTTTCGAGGATAATAACAGAGGAAACGCAGGTTGTCCTGAGAGACCCAGTGGGACCCAGTAAAGAGATCTTTCCTACACACCAGGGGAGCTGTTCATGAGCTGTTCCTCGTTTACTGACGTTTTTATGCGTCCCATAGCCCTCACAGAACCACTTACGTGGATCTTAAATATTCTTCTTGGTTTCCAAGCCACTTATTTATTTTACAAGGGGTCCCGTCTTTTCAGATAACAAAGGAGGAAATGTAGACCGACTGGGTAAACTCTACAGAATGTGTAGGCACTTGTGCGAACCCCACCTTCTCATTCCACAGGCAGACATCCCTCCGTCCCCAAGGCTGGCGCCCTGGAATCTGGAAGGCACCTGTCCTCAGGACAAGGGGGTCACTCCGACGCCTCACAAATGCCCTGTCCGGGGGACGTTCCTGGCACCAGACACGAGGCGACAAGATAGGAACTCGGCCCAATCTTCACTCCCTGTGGCACCCACTTCCTTCGTTTTGGGGGTAATACCGCCAATCTTTCCCGTGAAATGTATTAAACACGAACACCTAACATAATAGATTTTTAAAAAGATATCAGTTAACCCCCTAAAGTGCTCTAGAAAACAAACCAAAGCGACCAAAAGAAAACACGGTCTCTGACCCTGAATGAACATTTATTTCCTGCTGGGCATTTTTGCTCAACGAGGGGGTGACAGCCTCCTGTGACCACGTGCTTGTCCTGTGGCTTGCCATTGAAGATGGGGCGGGGGGAGGGAATACCCGTCTAGTACCAGATAGAAAAATAAAATGGAGAGGAAGAGGAAGGAAGAGGCAGGAAAGAATCATGCCTGTTGCTACAATACAAACTGTTTTGTGTAAGCAACGGGGATACTTAAGTTTCAATGAGCCAGATGCTGTCAAACTGTGCTTACTATTTTTTTGTTTTTGTTTTTCTGACAAAACAGACCGGCTTTTCTGGTATTGTCATTTCAGCTGAGAAAGGCACCGAGTTAGAAACACATCGTCGCATTGACTTTTACATCCATATTCAGCGTGTGTGTCGTGAGGATGGCGAATTCAAGAACACTCGGGTTACGAGAGGCCAGAGACAACTCCTGGGATACAGAGTCATGTCTTCACTCCTAGATCTTTAACAAGATTTCTAAATACCATTTAAAAAACAAGCAAACTGATTTTAAAACAATGACGTTTCGAGACGGGTTTGGGAGGGGAATACATGAGAAACGACATTAAGCTTACATGTTCGTAGGATGCAACGAAATTCCACAGTTTGGGGGGAAACGTCGTAGAATTACCAAGCCTGGAAAGACACATTGTATCATCCAGCGTAGGCTTCGGCAGGAAGTAATTAATTTGCACAGCTGAGTTTTCCTCCGGCCCGTGGACAGGCCAGCACATGGACAGGGCATCCCTACATTCACAGTGACGTGGCGAGGGGACATGACTGGACTCTCATGACCACTGGACATTTGATGCCCGGGCGGATTTTAAGTTGAAGGAATAGAGATGACAAAACACGGAGATGCGGCCTCAAATACAGGGAGACACGCCCGGGCGCCCGTCATTCCAGCGTGTGCGGGACAGGGTGACAACAAGGTCACTTTCACCTTTTTCATGTCCAGCGACGCAGCGCCGAATCACCTGATCCGTAGGTCCCAGCTCCTCACACGAGGTCGTGGCTGTGGGTGTCCATGGAAGCCCTTGCCGCTCGGCCCCCAGACCTGGGTGTGGGGACCCCCTGTACTACCTGAATACCCGCTAAAGCAAGTCCTTGAATTCTGCTGTTTTCAAGGATGAAGTCAGACCTCGCGGGGTCAGCCCTGCTCCGTCCCGCTTACAGCTGTCCTTACGTCTTCTCACCACGCAGACGCAGAGGAAAGAAGAGAAATAAAGCCTTCAAAACATCCTCGTCAGACAGCACGTTTAGTTTAATTATGCATCCTCTATCAAATAGACCCCCCTTCTTTTTCTCTCTCTCTTTCTGTTTTATTTTTTACCAAAACGGCTAAATAAAATAGTTCATACATTTGGAATAATGCTCAATATAACCGAACATTAGAATAAAACCAGGACTCTGTTCCTGTTTTCACACACACACACAGGATCTGGTGAGCACAGGCTCCGTGTCGGGCTCTGGTCGGCACCCTCCAGAGCCGAAAGTAGGGGGTGCAGGCAGGGACCCACGTGCCCCAGGAGCTGTGGTCACGGCTCTTTGGCTCTGCAGCCGCTTCTGAAGGCGGCGCTTCCGTGGTGAGGAGGAGACAATCCGTGTCTACCTGCAGGGCGCCAGAACCATGCCACCCACATCCCCCCCCATTCCAGCTTCACTGAGGGGGAACCGACACACCCTACTGTGTACACAGAGCGTGCAACGCGCTCAGTTCATACACACGCACAGTGAGAAGTGGTTACCGAGATCAAGATAATGAACACATCAGCCTCAGCGCACAGGTAACGCTGAGCGCCTGTGCGTGTGTGTGTGTGCGCGCGTGTGCGTGCGCGTGCGTGTGTGTACACCTGTGGTGAGAACACTGAAGATCTCACAGCAGCTCTCCAGTATACGATACAGTGTAACTAACTACAGCCGCCCTGCCGCACCTTCCAGCCCGGGAACTTACTCATCTGAGAACTGTAGAGCTGCCGGCGTGTACCCTGTACCTACAGCGCCCCATTCCCCCTCCCCACCCCCCACCCCAGACCTACATTCTCTCAGATCCTAGAGGGCCCCTCCAACACTCTTTTCTGGGAAAGGCAGAATCTAGCCCTCTCTCCTGACCATAGGAAACTATTTTTAAAACGTAAGCCTGACCTACAAAACTACCTAGCACGAGATTAAAACGAGAAAACGGAAGAGTCACAGCGAATGAGCTGGTTTCATCCGGAGAATTTGGGTCCGTGAAGACACGCCCCCTCCACGCTCCCCACACGGGCAGCCCCCCCCCCGCCCCCTTCTCGGCTGCAGACCACACTCCCCCAGGGCGCCCTGCCCGCTGGGGCTGAGCGCAAGCACTGGACATCAGAAGGCCCAAGATCCAGCGGAAAAGGCAGAGCTACAGCCACCGCGGGCGCGTACCCTCATGTACAACCATGATTCCATTCCAGATGCTGAGATCAAAAGCGAACGCCCACCGCACAGATGACGTTTAAGGGGGCATCCTGGCCATAGGCACTGAACTGACCATATGCGTCAAAAGAAGTTGTGACGAATAATGAATAGAATGCATTTCTGTAAGGGGAAAGGTGGCTGACCCCAAGTGCCCCCCCCCTCCTTCGGGGAGCTCTCTGAGAGCAGCCGATCTGCATCAGGTCAAACGATCAATGATGCTTCAGCTGGAGAGCCTTCCTCCTTCAGATGGAGAGTGACAGGATGAGGAGCTCATTCATGAGCTTGGAGAGTGAATGCAGGGGGTGGGGGGTCCTGGCATGGCTCCCGGGCTGAGCTTCGAGGGCCTGGGGGGAGGGAGGCAGGTGGGCCATCGCTGGCCACAGCAAGGAGGCTTCGAGTCACCTGACACCCTGTGTCTTCTCAGTGAGACTGTAAAGCATCGCTAACCACGGTGGCTACAGATACGGAGGACAGACCCAGACCGAGGACTGTGCACATCCTCCTCGGATGCTCTTGAGAAGCTAGCCACCCCCCTCCCCCTCCCCCCAAGAAGCCTTAGTTTTCTTAATTTAGAGAAAGATGAGGCTTACGACAATGACCTTGGGCTAAGTCATATAGCCTAAGGGCAGCTGGGGAGGGTCCCGAAGCCAGCCTGTCTCAGCACCCATCGGGATTGCCAACCATCTGTCCCAACACGACTCCTGCAGGACGTCGCTGTGTGAATATCCCTACATCACGTGTGGCGGGTTCAGGTTCAATTACCTACAAGGGTGCAAGAAAAGGCAGAGGCGGACGGGTTCTGGAATATTGGAGGGGGCCTCAGCAGGGCACTCTTCTGCAGACCCCCGAGTCTGGAAGAACGTAGCTTGGTGTCCACATTCCCTTGATGACAGTCCTTGCTGGGACTCGGACACGCTCCCCACACCTTCCCCGGGAGCCCCGCCCACACAGCTCTGTGCGCGTCAACTTTATTCCCGAGACTGAGCTTCAGATGAAATGTGCCACCAGCTCCCCGTTCCATCTTTTCACGGGACACGGCAGGCTCACGAAGGCTGGATTAGCTTGGGAAGGTTATCTTTACAAAGATGCACTGGCGGGTGTGCGGAAAGCAGAGATATTTTCAGACATCCTTCAGACGGATATGGACGTCTGTCGTGAGGACATCTAGCGAGCTAAACCTTAATATGTGAGTTAGTGGTTTTGTTTTGTTTTTCATCCAGCCAGAGGATCCTTTTGTCTATGTGAAGCACACAGTTCCGACAGACATGCTCAGAGAGAACACGTCGGTAAGGGCCTGTCCAGACTTGGCAACCACGACCGACCTAATGAAACTTTCTGGCTCTCCTACGGAAGCGTTCACAAGGAATCAACGTCCTAGCTGGGACTGTTATTTAGCAATTCCGTCTGGGACGACTCTGGGTCTGAGACAGTCTAGCGAAAAGGGTTAATTGGGCCCCTTTGCCCAGGAACGTACCCCCCCGCACCCATGAACAGAGGAAGTCTCGTGAGGTTTCAGATGTTCTGAGGGGCTCACCCTCTCCGTGCACAGAATACTGAAACGGAACCTAAAAAGTTTTTCTTTTTCTTTGGTGAGAGAGACGGAGAGACAGAGAGAGAGGAAGGGAGAGAGATGAGAAGCATCAATTCTTTGTTGCGGCACCTTAGTTGTTCATTGATTGCTTTCTCATATGTGCCTTGACCGGGGGGCTATATAGCAGAGCGAGGGATCCCTTGCTCAAGCCAAGGACATTGGGCTCAAGCCAGTGACCTTGGGCTCAAGCCAGCGACCTTGGGCTCAAGCTAGTGACCTTTCCTTTCAAGCCACTTACCATGGGATCATGTCTATGTTCCCATGCTCAAGCCAGCGACTCCACGCTCAAGCCGGTGACCTTGGGATTTCAAGGAGGGGTCCTCTGCATCCCAGGCTGACGCTCTATCCACTGCACCACCGCCTGGTCAGGTGAAGCCTAAGAACTCTGATGCAGAAAGACACTTCATGACCCACTGGGGGATTCTTTTCCTTTTATTTTTCTCCACCTTCCCAAACTTCCCAAATTCTTCAAAGAAAATGAAAACCACACAGAGGTGGTTAAGAATCCACTGAGTCAAAGCCTGTGACCTTTTTTTTTAATTTTACTGTCTGGAATTTTCCTTTTGACCAGAAGGACTATAGAATCTTTCGGGACTGACTTGCCACGCTCCTCCACACGCTGAGCAGAACTGACCTCCGCAGTTTATTCTTAGCTCAGTGTAACAACCAACAGCTACATGGCTGTCCTAGGACAATCTTTATTGTGACTCTTGTTGCTGTTGCTACTATTATTAAGGCTTTGTTTAAAAGTGCAGTTTAGAGATCACAACAGAATTGAGGGGAAGGTACGGGGGTTCGCCATCTACCTTGCCTGCACATGCACAGACCCCCATTATTATCAATGGCCCCCACCGCAGGGGTACATTTGCTACAACGGACGTCATTATCACCCAAAGACCATAGTTCACACGAGGGTCCACCCTGGTGGTCCATATTCTATGGTTAGGACAAACAAATAATGACACACGTAGCCACCATCACAGTATCCCACAGAAGCATTTCATTGTCCCCAAAAAGCCTCCGTGCTCTGCCTGCTCACCCCAGCACAGCTATCTGCCTTTTCCCAAATGTCGTGCCGTTGGGACGAGATGGTAGGGAGCGTTCTCTAGCGGGCTCCTTGCGCTCAGCGCTACGCGTTAAGGATTCCTCCGTGTCCTTCCGTGGCTTGAGAGCTTGCATGAACGCCGAGTGATATGCCACTGTCTGGACGGAGCACAGTTTGTTTACTACCCGTTCCCTACTGAAGGGCATCGTGGCTGCTCCCAAGTATTGGCAACTATGAATAAAGCCGCCCGTGTGCAAGCTTGTGTGTGGGCACGAGGCTTTCAATCCTTCGGGTAAATACCAAGGAGCACAAAGGAACTTCTGGAATCATTTTATTTTTTAAAATCTTCACTTAAGCTGTACATATGAAGTGAAAAAGGGACGAGAAGGACATGGGCCGAAACGGCTGACTCACCGTTCGCCGCCCTCAGCGAGCGAGTCCTGCAAAACGCAGCGCGCTCAGGAAGCTGGTGGCAGGCAGGCCGGTTCCGATTTTCAAGAAGGGAAAGATGGTGAGTTTAAGTCCCGCTCCTGGGAAGCGATTTAGTTGCGAACGTCTGATGGATGTGCCTTTCAAGACAGGGAATATGTCTGCTGCTCAGACCTCAGGGGGGAGTCCAGTAAACACAGACTCACTGGGGTCCCCTCGTCTCTCTCGGGGCAGCATCACAAAGTCCCCAAGATCAGGTACTAACTAGCTGGAGCCACACACCGCATCCAAAGAGCGACGGCTGTTAGGACCTCGCAGATTCCTGCAGGGTGGACAGAGCTTCTTGATAGTGGGTTGACTTCGAAGCAGGTGAGGAATCCTGGAGTAAATACGGGAAGTGGGGGGTGGCGGGGGGGGGGAGGGGGGAATCCGCCCTGCTCAGTGTTTCCACCAAGAGTCAGTAAATGAAGCCACAGGAAGTGTCACGAGAGAAGGCGCCGAGCAGAACCATGTGTGCCGAGTGACAATCGGATCGGCCGGGACCGCGGGAGCTCAGAGGGAAGGAGCGTTAAGGACAGTGTCAGTTTTAAAAAGGGACACGTGGCACGTGTTCCACACAGAGGTCCCAAACCAGGCTCTCCAAGGGCAGAGGGTCACAGGTCCCGGTGGACACCTGCCACACTTCGCGGCCCGGCTCAGGAAGCCCCGGGTCCCCTTCCCAGCAGCCCGAGCTGACATGTCACTCTGACAGGGAACTGTCAGCTGGCTGCAGGGAGGGGGCTGCTCAGCCTCAGGAAGAGAGGAGTCAGCTGGCTTCACACGGAGTTAAAAATGTGTGTTAGCACGAGGCATCAGGGGGCCAAATAAGGGCGAGGCAGGGGCCCAGATTTTGCGTTAAGAACAAAATGAAAAAAATAAAATAAAAAAGGAACACAGATTGTTCCTGGTGGTGGTAAGTTCCAGGTCCTCGGAAGGGTTCATCTAGCTCTAAGGGCCACCAGCCCAAGGCGTTAAGGTGGCCGGTGTCCTGTCATGTGTCCCAGTGAGTGCAGGACCCCAAGGAACTGTGAGGGATGACAATGAGGTCCCCCCGGGCACGAAGATCTGAGAGGGCGACACCCCAGCGGCCAGCAGGGTCACTCTGCAGGAAACAGCTGCAGTGCCTCGCGGATAAGTCAGAACACACGGCTACGGCAGGAGAGAATTTCCTGCAGATGGTTCTCTGCGGAGGGAGCGCCGCCCACCTCAGAACTCACCCAAACCCGGAGGAACTGGCCAGGAATGATGTTTTCAGGATCCAGCTCACAGGACTGTTTACACAGAACACCTGCTGGGTTGCAGGGGGTGGCTGTGTGCACGAAGCAGCTGGGACGGGGAGCAACCTTAGGACCGTGAGCTCGTGACGATGAGCCAGCCCAAGGAGGCGACCCTCTCACGAAGTGCTGGGCGTAATTCAGATGAGCACATTGGGGGCGGCGGGTGGGGCGGAAGGCTTTGTGATCTTCTAGAAAGCTCGATGGGCACGGCCTGGTGTCCCAGGGGGGACTCGTGCTGGCCAGTGAGCCTGCCCGTAGAGCTGACGACCTTGGAGGGGCTGCCTGCCCCATCAGGTGGGCCGCCGAGCCCCACGTGAACACCAGCCTCTTTCTGACAAAACCGTCAGCCTCTCGGGTTGCACGGAGTGCTCGCAGCCTCGCGAGTCTTGGGGAAACGAAGACAGACAAGATGGGACCCCTCCCCGCTCGATGCCGCCCACCGTGGACAGCTGTGAACGGGGGCTCAGTAATTCATCCGTTGTAGCGCGGAGATTTTAAACAGGTCGTCAGTCTGCCCTCTTCCTTCAGAAGTGACTCTATGAAGCTGAGAATGGAGATCCCTTCTCCTTTTTTATTTTTATTTTTTCGGAGTCCACACCTGTTCGTAAAAGTTGGCAGCGGTCTTGGGAATGATGGTGAAATCCGTACCGTGGTTCCTCACGCGCCCGGTTTGGGGGCAGGACCACCAGCAGGAGGCTGCCCGTCACGGCCACCGCCCAATGAGACTGCTCTCAAAGGGGACACACCGCAGGTGACAGCGGGCACCCCTCAGGACAGTGGCCCGGGCAGCGGCGGGAGGAAGATGTGTAGGAACCCTGGAATTGACCCAGAAGGGACAAGGGTGGGTAGAAAAAGTGACTTGGAATGGAAGATCTCTGGGGCTCTGAATGAGTCCCCATCACCGGCACCGACCGGCCAGCCTCGTGGGTGAGAAAGTGGGCGCCGGAGAACGTCGCAATGCCACCATCCCTCCTGGCACCTCGGTGCCCTAGACAGAAGCGACTGTGATGAAGCAATGATGGGGCCCTCGGGGAGACCCACAGGAAGTGTTCAGCGAGGAGGCTCCGGACGGATGGGGGCTGGGCTGCCGGGACATGGGGACGAGGGCTCGGGGACAGGCTGTCCCTCGCAGGAGTCCACAGGGCGGAGGCTCAGAGCAGGGACCCCGATTTAGAAGAAACGTCACGAAGCACAGGCTCAGGGCGGGGGGCGGGGGAGCTGGGGTTTGTGTCTGTGCTCACCTGGCTTCCCACGGAGCCCCCACTTCTCTTCTGTAGAAAGTGCGGAGGAATGAGCTTCCTTTCTCCTCTCTGACCAGTAAGTGTCACTCGGCGTATGTGTGTGCGCACGTCTGTGTACATGTGTGTGTCTCTGTGTAGATAGGACTGTGTATGCAGGTACCTGTGTCTGTATATCTGCATGGCTCTGTGTATATGTGTCTGTGTGCACGTGTGTGCGTGTGCATAGGTCTGTGTGTGCGTGCGCGTGTCTTCGTGGATGTCGTCTCTGAATGTGACCCTTTGAGACAAGTATTCACTCATCAGTGAGCTGAGGGGCTGATGCTAAGCCGGCCCAAACGCCCCTACCTGCCCCGGCAGGGCCGCTGTCCCCAGGACCACGGCTGTCCCCGCCCCCAAGAGGACAGGGCCTCCCTAGCACGGCACACGGCCCTGCTCTCACTAAACCGCAGTAGTGAAACGGAACCGGGTGGGGGGTACACTGACGATGCCCACAGCCGCCATCATTACTGCGCACCTGTCACGCGCTGGCGCCCTAACCTCGCCCCCACAATAGGCCCGGCGTCCCTCACACATCGGAGAAAAGGGGCCTGAGTTTTAGAATGGTCAAGTGATCTGGCCTTTCCGAGTCTGTGCGGTGGAGAGAAAACTGAAGCGGTGACAGATGTGATGTCCCCAGGGGGGGCACGCTTAGTAGGGCCCGGAGTTTGTGCGTGTGGGATTGGTAGGTGGGGAGCTTAACAAAGGAACGCTAATTATGAACAGATAATTGGGAACTGGGCCCTGGGCTGCGCCCGGCCAGACAGGCTCTGGGGTGTGAGCGTTAGTAATCATATGTTCATAAAAAAGATGACTTTTTTCCCTCTTTTATTAGGAGAAATAAAAGGCTGAGCTAACAGAAACTAGAGCTAAGACAGCAGGAACCAGGTAGCAGCCAGGTTAGCAGGTGCGGAGGGCTCAGGGGTGTGCTGTGAGGCTCAACCTCAGGACAGGACTCACTCCCCAACTCTCCCAAAGCCTCCAGAGCAGTTTCCTGAGTCTGGGTGTCTCCCCCCAAAATGTTTTGGCTTCTTTTCTTCTCTTGCTTCACGAAAGTGAGACTCGATGAATTCGCATTACCGTGAGTCACTGTTTTAAATGGTCCAAAAACACTTTCTGCTGAGTCTGCTGGGGACTCTTAATATTTCATAGGCTAGCTGCTGCCCCCGCCAAAGAGCAGGGGCGGCCTGGGGTCGGCAGTGCGAGCACGCCCAGAGCACTGGGCACCCGCGTCTCTCTGCCCAGCTCCCACCGCGGGCTCGGGCTGCCGGCCCCACAGGAGCCTCAGGGCACCGCGCAGATGCGAGACGAGGCTCGTCGGAGCACACTGCGGTGACCCCTCCTCCCGTGTTCATCAAGGAGTCTTTGTAGAAAACAGTGGCCTGCATATTGGTCTCCAACTGCCCCAAACCAGACCCTGGGAAACCTCTCCAGGACTGGGCCTCCTCTGGACATGACGGGCCAGCCTGTCCTCATGTGGTCACGATGGCAGGAGCAGCGCCCACATGTCCGAGGCCCGCATGCGCCCAGGCTGCAGAGCCCGTGGACTTGGTACCAGGATGAGGTAGCTGCCTCTCGCGGAACGACCGACCGGGAGCTCCCTCCCCCGAGGACAAGGGGCTGGCGGCCGGGCTGGGCCGGGCCAACTCCGGCCTCTCCTCACCAGTCCATGGAAACTCTCTCCTAAGGTGAATTTCTTCCAAATGCATAAATAAATGTCATCGCCAGATGTCACTCCGTCAAGCAGCCCCTCGTGGGGAGAACACTTTTCCTTCGTAATGAGGAAAACAGAATGTCCCTGAGCCAACGTTCAGTTCTGTACAGTAAGTTTCATTTCTTTTGTAAGATGTTGCACACGCCTCACACTGGCCACACTGTGAGCCGGGGGCCGGGGTACACGTCCTGTCCTCGTATGGTTTTGCTATCATCTGTCATTTTGCTGGTGTTTCACAAAGCTGACTGCTTCGTGTCCGGAGACACCTCGGTATCGCTGTGCTTGTGAGTCCGTGCCCGGATGCTTCCCGGGCTGCTGGGAAACGCCACGTCGCCACCGGGTACAAACGGAACCTGAAGCATTTGGTGACACAGCCTAAGAGGAGCCTGGACAAGTTCGTCCTTGGCTAACAGGCACACACGTCTTCGTGGCCCTAAATTAAGAAAACTCTCCAACGCGAGCAACACAAAAGTAGCGAACGCCACCCCGAACTCCGGCGGAAAGTTTCCGTCAGAAGTAGAACGGCTAGCTAGCGATGCAGTTTTCTCCTCCAAAAATCGCCCCCTCGTTATTGATTGTCAATAGCTCTGAAGAAAAATGACTGTTTCCAAAGACGAGAACTGGATGACACAACAGAAGACCAGGACAGGGAGGGCAGGGGGCGCTCCGTCCCAGTGACAGATGCCCTCTCTGTGTCCATCAGTAATGAGGACTCAAACCGGGCCAGCAGCCGCGGGGACGGGGGTCTGCATTTGGCTACGACAGTCACCTGTGTGCGTGCCCTGCTAACGGGACGTCACCGATTTGGAGTGAGAAGGACTACCACCAGCACCAACAGCAAACTAATTCCGTTGAAACAGCACAGAAATAGGGTGCCTATATCCACCCAAACACAAAAGTAAAACTAAAAGAGGAGAAGGCGAACTTTGACCCAAGTCCGTGAAACAGCCGGTTCCCCAGGAGTGCACAGGCATCGATAATAACAGGGGACCCCTACCATCCGGCTCTTCTTTCTCTGCCTGTCAGGCGAGCAGGTCAAGACGCACTGTCAGCTAACTGATTTTTTTTTTTCAAAGTCCCATTTACGTTTGGGTTCTTTATGTTCACATTAAAAGGCCCACGTGGAAACGTGGGGCAAGTCTGGAGAGCGGGACACTTCTAGGGGAACCGATTAAGCAATGCGGGTCGGTACGGGTTGTCAGACAAGGACGCAGACTCTCACCACTAGAAACAGAATCAGAGACCCCTAGTCTCTCATTCGGTCTCGGAATCGACAGGTCTTCAGCGACATCATCAAAACCACATCTGTTATCGGCAGACTGCAGGGCACACACCACCGGCTGGCCCTGTCCTGGGGCTGCTCCCAGCACAGGAGGGACCGACAGGCCTCTGTCCACCTGTCACTGTGCCTGGTGACATCTGACAGGACAGCTGCCTGACCTGAACTGGTGAGAAAGGAATAGAAAGTTGACTCCATGAAGATATTTCAAGCCCAGTGGATAAAGTGCCGACCCGGCACCCCGAGGTTGCGGGTTCGATCCCCGGTCCTGGCACATACGAGAAGCAATCATCAAGTGCACAACTAATGGAACTAAGTGAACCGAGTTGCTGATTCTCTCTCTCTCTCTCTCTCAAATTGATGGGAAGAATTACACACACACACAGAAAAGATATTTCACGGGACACAAAATTTGAACACATCCTTCAAAACAATATCCTCTGTAATAAACACAGAAAATGCAGTTTTAGGGAATGAGAAACTGGGTCGTTTTGTTCGCTGCATTTGTGAGGACGGGTAACACTGAAGAGTGCCAGACTCTGGGCCTAGACACGTTGGAACCACGAGGGCACTGGGCCTTGGGTGAGGCCAGTTCTGTCCTCAGCACAGCGGGGACCGCAGGCGGCCCCACGAGCAGCTCCTCCCCGAGGAAGGCTTTCTTCAGGGGACACGTCGCTTTGCCGGACTCCAGTCGTGGGCCAGGACCTGGCTGAAGGCTGCATCATTGACCCACGGCCGGGGCGTTTCTCAAATCGTCCCACTGTCCCTGGCCCTGCCCTCTGACAGGTGACAGTAGAGATGCATAGAAGTGAGAGGGAGACTGTGGGGAATGACAGCCAACAGCATGCCTCTCCCCAGCCGTGAGGTCCGGTTCCCTGCCCGCCTGTCCGTCTCTGCTTTAGCACCTGCATGCTGTGGTGTGGGTTTCTGGGTGGTGCAGCCTGAGCTGGCCCTCACCCCTGCACTGTCACTTACCCCAGCAGACGACGTCTGGGCACCTGGCAGATTACCCGAAGACTTTTATTTTTAAAGAAGAAAACACACTCTTATCAAAACTAAAGATGCACATATGACCCCCGAAGCCTAGACTAGCACCTAGGCTCAGAGCGACAGGTCGTGGAGAAGACAGCCTGGCGGGGGGGTTGGGGGGGACACACTTCCCGGCACAGATGTGAACCACGGGCCCTGGCACGGCGATCGCGTAAGAAAACCCCGTGCTTCCAGAGATGTGTAACAAGGTACGGGGTGGCAACGTGCCGTCACAGATGCGGCGAGACTGGCTTTAAAATATTTCAGGAATGGAAGGCCGGAAGGAAAAACTCATCTGGATGGATGTGTGTTACATATTCTGTGCATATCCGAAATTTAAAAAAATATTTTTTTTTAAATTGAAAAATCCATTTAATGGTACCTTCCCTTCCAGATGTGTTCTGGAACCCTCCCTGTGTCCACAGAGAAGCTTGTTACACCTGTCCACTGTGTGTGTGGCTAACAAGTCCAGAGCCCTCCAGGGGCCCAGCAGCGGGCACACCCCGACGACCAGGCACAGAGGCACAGGAAGGAGGCTTCTTGGTCCAGACAGCGATTCAGAAAGTTCTCAAGTAAAACGAAGTTAAAAATAAGAAGAAGGAGGAGAAGAAGGAGGAGAAGAAGAAGGAGAAGGAGGAGAAGGAGAAGGAGAAGGAGAAGAAGGAGAAGGAGGAGAAGGAGAAGGAGAAGGAGAAGAAGGAGAAGGAGGAGAAGGAGAAGGAGAAGGAGAAGGAGAAGGAGAAGGAGAAGGAGAAGAAGTGCCCAAAGAAGAAGAAGAAGGAGAAGAAGAAGAAGAAAAGGAGAAGGAGAAGAGGAGAAGGAGAAGGAGAAAGAGAAGAAGAAGAAGAAGGAGAAGAAGAGGAGAAGGAGAAGGAGAAGAAAAGGAGAAGGAGAAGAGGAGAAGGAGAAGGAGAAGGAGAAGAAGAAGGAGAAGAAGTGCCCAAACTCTGGGCATTATGAGAACTCACTTGTTTAAACACATAAACAAAACCTACACATACACATGCGTGTAAAATACGGGGTGGGGGGAATTCTGGAAGCGCCCCTCCCAGACTCTCCGGCCTGAGGCAGGGGGTACCCGACGGGGCTCTCTCTCGATCGCTTCACTCTCTTAACTTTCTGCAGCCCTCAGACTGTCTACAGAGGAGGCATCTTCGTGCCGTGTAATTAAAATCCAGCCCAATAAACAAACAAAGACACGGAGACCGAAAGAAATGACGGAGGGAGAGGCAGAGGGGACGGAGGGAGGGACCGAGGAAAGCGAGCTGGCCGACCTCCTGAGCTGGACGTTTCCATGTTCAGAGGGACAGGAGGGAGACACACATTCCAGCTGACCCCTCATTCCGCAAAGAAAGCAGCGTCCACAGGAGAGAATGGGCGTGGTACGTGGCTGGGCCCCCATCAGCAGGAGGAGGGAGGCTTTCATCAGCGCCTAGGGGCGAGGGCACCGGCTCCCCAGGTAATCACAGGGGAAGTCGGGGTGACCGCAGAGGCCGCATGGCCACAGGTGCGCCCTTACACAGGCGTGTAATTTGCCGTGATGAGCTAGTACCTTAGCGCTGTCACGTGCCAGGCGTTTACCGAGCAGGGGCAGGTGCCTGGCACTCGACTCCATGATTACTTCTGAAATTATCTGCCCCCCCCAACCCACCCCCGTGTAATCCGGACAACCGATGTGGGGAGAGTTGTGTGAGGGGATGGTGGAGGGGGACAGCAACTTCTGTCAACAGCGTTAGGGGCACCTGTGCTGACTCACGGAAAAGTCCTGGGAACATCCCCCGCCTCTCTTGCAGTTTTACGGATTGGATTCCAGGCTCTTCTGTGGGGTTCTTTGCGCCGAGGGGGGGTCTCCCTGACCGATCTCACCTTCAAGTCGAACAGGTAGGAGTGGAACGCAGTCTGAGCTGGGTGGTCCTCTCCTTAGAGGTGGTGACCACCCTGTTCCTTTCTGGGTCCCTCTGGCTCTATGGGGTTGTTGACCAGACGGGAGATGGGTGACAGAGGCCAAGGATGAACTTCTTACCCCTTGCATGCTCTCAGGGTTTGAGGAGGGAGGTCACCACTGCCATCCTCACCTCCTCTGTGGGTCCACCTTCGTCACCTACCAACCAACACACACGCCTCTTTTCCCGTTTCGATTAAAGGATCAGGAAGACCCAGCGCTGCCCCTCACAGCTCCTGTCTGTGCCCTGCGAGCGAGTCCTGGATGCACGTGACTAGGGCAGAGGAGCCCATCAAGGAGGGAGGGGAGGCCTCTGCTCACCAGGGACGGGAATGTCCCCCCACCCCCGTGCTCACCTGCACAGGTTCCCGTAAGCCCTGATCGTGGTCACGTCCTGGTGACAGCATGGCCATGAGGGAGGGCTGGCCTACCCGCTGTGCACGGGTGGTCACGCACTAACACCCCCAGGAGGGAGGTCTCCAGCCCGCCCGGCATCACAGCGAGCAGCCTTCTCCCTCAAAGCCTGATCTCGTTCGGAACACCCCTCATAAAATCAGAAACCCTGGGCGACAAGGAAACATCCTGCCGTACCTTTGTGGTGGCTCACCCGCTATAAGCACAGGCCCCCTCTCCCTCGGGCGGGGGCTCCTCCCCCGCGGGAATCCTAGAACCAAACCCAGGGCAGATGTCCCCGGCTGCCCCTCCCAGGGACGCCCTCAGTGGGCAGATCTGCTCTAACAAACGCAGGGCTGCACGGAGGGGCTGTGCGCTCACGCTCGGAACACGGACACGGACGTGCTCCTTCTTAGAACGCGTGAGTCTCAAGTGAACCCGCAGGAAGGCCCGCGGGCCGCCGCGGCAGACAGCGGGGCAGACCGGGAGAGGCCGGCCCGTCCGCGGTCACACGGGAGGCGGCGCACTCAGGCCTGTGGACAGTACTTCCCGCCGTGTTAAGTGGGCAGTGAAAACAGTGAAAAGCCTAAGTAAACTCCAGCCACCAGATAATGGGCCATTATGACTCCAGACGACTTCCTGAATGGCCCCGAGAACACGGGCCGCTCGTTTCCTGCCGGGGAAAGGAGAAATACCAGGACAGTGACCTGTACAGAGAAGGCGGGCCTGCAGGGGATGCGGGCAGAGTGCGGCACGGAGGATGGACGGGGCGGACAGGGCCAGGCCGACGCTGATTCACGGCTCAGGAGGAAAGAAAACAAAAGGAGAAAAATGTTCTGTTGCCCCGTGGGGCCACCAAGCCCACACGTCCTTCCCACTCGGGCTGCCAGCCGCTGTCCTGGCCACAGTGGCCTCGTCCCCAGGCACTCCCAGCGGGAGCAGAAGCCGGGTGGCCTGGGGCACCAGGACCCAGGTGACCACTGGACCCGGGTAACCATGAGCAGCACTGACCGAGCCCGGTAGGCCAGGGTGTCAAATTAATGCGGCCACAGGCAGGGTGACGGGGGGGGGGGAGACTGGGGGGAACAAAGGCGCCCGCAGTTCATCTTCACGTGGGGAGCCCCCCCTGGGGAGCCCCCCCCCGGCGGCTGGCTGGGCTTCAGGACGATGCCAGGAAGAGACCTGGCCCGGGGAAGGACAGCTTCATTGTCTCCCATCCTCGCGACACCTCCCTCCAGCTTTATTTCCTCCCAGGAAGCGAAATAATCTCGCTCTGCTGGATTACCACAGACTGTCTTCCTTTTTGGACGGTGTAGGGGGGGGCGTGTAAATCTGACAGCCTGTAATTATTGGTTTTAAAGCATTTAATGAACAAAGTAAGCTAACAAACACAGAGACTCGTCTAGATACACAGAACAGACTGACACCTGTCAGAGGGGAGGGCGCTGGAAGGCTGGAAGGAAAAGGTGGAGGGATTAAGCAAAGAAAAAACATAACCCTCCCGGGCACAGGCAACGTCATGGTGATTAGCCCAGAGGGGGTTGAGGGCAGGAGGGGGTTAAAGGGGGACACATGGTGACGGAAGGGGACTTGACTTGGAGTGGTGAACTCACAACACAATATACAGGTGACACATTATAGAATTGTGCATCTGAAACCTGTATAATGTTATTAACCAATGTCACCCCAACAGATTCAATAAAAAACTAAACTAAAAAACAACTTAAAGTAGCTAGAGCATGGGAGAGTCCATGAGCGTTACATATCATCACTATTGAATCAAGATAACATTATTACAAAAATTACTCAGGTCCTGGTATGTTTATTTTGTGACCTATGTCTTTATGGGGTCACCATCATTCTTCCATTTTGTTGGTTTCCTGAGGGATGTAGACTATGAGTAAGAAAATAACTGACAGATGAATACGTTGTTTGTTTTCCAATGGTTAAAAAACTTCTGTTGACACATAATAAGCAATAATGGCAACTGAGGATTATGTTTATATACTGAATAAAAAGTATATGAAAAATTTAAATAAAAGAAAAGGAAACATCAGGAACGCTCTGGGTCAGAAGCCCATGACTCTATACCAGTGACGGGCAATCTTTTGAGCTTGGTGTGTCAAAATCCGCCAAAAAACCGAGCATCACTCGGGTGGTGTGTCACTCCGAGAAAAACGGCCTCACCGGAAGTCCCAGAACTAGACGCTCTGTGCCGGAGTTCTGTTGTTTTGGCCTCCAGACCTCCGGCACAGAGTGTCTACACTACAGCAAATGTTTTATCCTCGGCTACTGCACCTGGCCGTGCAGGAGCCAAGGGTGAAATGTCCTTCTCGGCATGCGGCCCCATGCTTCTCTGGTATGCGGCTGCGTGTGGCCGCGTGTCATCGAAAATGGCTATGCGTGTCATAGGTTCGCCATCATGGCTCTATACGAACCAGCGTGTTGTGCCACAGGACAGAAGTCCTCCCGAAATGTCAACTCCCTTTTCTGCTCGGACACTTGGCAAATCTCATTTAGCAGGATTTCAATCTATCGATGTTAAGAGTACGACTAAAACTGATTTCTCCACGTTCAAGGATTCTCGTCTCGTAACTCTTGGGACAGTTTTCAGAAGGTAGCAGCAGTACTGTTACATAAGAAGCACCAGCTGTGGACTGTATTCTTTGTTCCTTCAGAGATAAGAATCACCCCACATTCCAGGGAAGAAAATGGGGTTAGTAACCTGGAGACGAAGCTAGGGCCCAAGGAGCACACCAGGGTATAAAGATGGCACCTATCTGACCGCCTGGGCCGTGTGCTCTCCATTCCACCACACGGAACCCTGTGGAAAACCGGTACATTCTTCCAACCGGTGTGAATCCTTGACGTGAGGGAATACAGAATACAAAATGCCCGTGAGGATGGTTGTATTCTAGGAAGGCTGACTGTTGCCCGAGGCACCAGAAACTTTCAAAAGCTTCAGGTATCCAGACTCTCTGCTGATCAGTGACCCTGTGAGGGTGCAGAGAATCCTGGGATTTGAGCTTTCCGGAGAAAATGTGCTCTGTCACAGTTATTTCTCTATCTTGTGGACAGGCTGTACTGTTCTGGAACTCAGAATAACAACACATCTGGGAGAGCCAGGAAAGAAGGTCGTCGGTGACCCCCCGGCTCTGACAAACGCTACCGGATGCCTTGTGACTCCTCTCGGAATGCAGAGGCAGGTCTAGTCTGTCTAATCCCTCTTCCCAGCAGCAGCCCTTCAAATATTTGAAGACAGCTATTATGTCGTCTCCCTTGGTTTTCTCCCAGAAAAACATCGCAGTCCACTTTCACGTGTGACAGGGACACTTCCCAGTTGCCTTCCCCACCTCTGTCCCGTGGCAGTTTGTACACACCCTCCCAAGGGCAGCCCGGAGGCTGAGCATTGCTGATCCCCACAGGCTTACCCACCTTCCTAGCCCTTGCTCACCCCCTTAATGCACCCTGACCCAAAGGCACACCGGTGTCACGCTGGTGATGAGGACAGACGCCAACGGGGAAGGGATTTTGTAGATGTCCCGAAGGTCCCAAATCAAACGGGAGTTACCTTGGGAGGGCCTGACTTAATCAGGGTAAGGTCCCTAACAAATGGCTGTCGTGCCCTCGCTGGCGGAGGCAGACCCTCAGGCCAGGAGGAAGTGAACAGCCCTGGACAGGGTGACGGAGCAGGGAGGCACAGTGGGTCTTAGTCCTACAACCTCAAGGAACTGGATCCTGCCAACAACCCAGACGAGCCTGGATGACCACGAGCCCCAGACAAGAACCCGGCTGGATGGCAGCCTTGGGCGCCCCCGAGAACCCAGGCACGAGAGCAGAGCGGTCATACCTGTGTGCTGTTCTCATCCGTGGGGCTTCTGAAAAATGGCTGCAACACCACAGTTTGGGCTATTCGTTATAATACACTAAACTAGCTATTTTCATAGGTGCGTTTGTGAAGTGGGCTGTCTTGTCTGGCTTTGCCCTGACCTTGTTATTTGTAAGCTCCGTCATTCGGTCCCATTCGTCACGGTCCTTGTTTGGGATCCTGATCTTGTCAACCTTTGTATTCTACTCTCTCTGATTCTCTGTATTAAAACAACGTGGGTGGCTCACTGAACCTGGACATTCATGTCCCGCATGGCGCCTTAGTGACCCATGTAAGTGACATATGGACACAGTGGACTTCAATGCACCGAAGGCTTCCCAGTATATTTAAAGATGAATGACCGTGTGCATTATACTAATTCACATATTTTAAAACACAGATTTGATGAATGAATAGCAAGTTAGGGGAGAAGGTGAAGATTCCCCCTTTCTCAGTCTTCAGCTGTCCTCGGTAGACCTAACGGAGCTCTCCACTCTGCCTAGAACTAATTTACAACTTAACACTGACCATAGTGTTTTGTGCCCCTGTGAGAGTGACCTACTGTGTGTCATTCTCATAATGTAGTCACCAAAGAGCGTCCAGCAGGGGCTCTAGACCAGAGACACGGGTATCTGCCATGGTCCTCGGGAACAGTGCTGAGGGCTCAGGCGTGAGCCGTGAAGAAAATACACAGGGAGCCCTGCAGTGGAGCCCAGGGCTGACTGGACGCAGACCAAGAGAGTGGACGCCATGTTTTAAATGCATTTCAGGCCCTTGGCTTCACCTGTCTGTTGTGATGCGGCATGGTTAAGACCGCTACATTCCAGTCCCCTGGTGGGAGTATGTAAATGCCTGTGTTGTGAGTTGAACTGCTCAGTAAGATACATTCAAGTCCTCTTTTCTGGTACCTGAGCATGTGACCTTATTTGAAAATCGGGTGTTTGGAGGTGTCCTCAAGTTACAAGGAGGTCAGAGTGGATTAGGGTGACCCTCATCCAATTAACAAGTGTCCTCATAAGAAGAGGGCAATCTGGACACAGACGTACGAAGAAGAGAGCACTACATGAGAACACAGAGGTGGACGGACACTGGGCAGAGGCCATGGGACGATGGAGGTAGAGACCAGGCACACCAGGATTGCCGGCAACGCCAGACACTAGGAAGAGGCAAGGGAGGACTCTCCCTTACAGGTCTCAGGGAGAGAGTGGCCCTGCGACACCCTGATTTCAGACTTCTGACCTCCACACCTGTGAAAGGATCAATTTCTGCTGTTTAAACCTCCCCCCTGGCTGGGAACCCCACCAGACATCTTGCAAAGGGTCTTGGACAGAGGTGACTTCCAGAGCAGATGGAAGAGAGGCCAGCTGCATACGTAGACCAAGGGACCAACGGTCCAACGGAGAATATCAATGCCACCCCTGGACATGGATAACCCTTCAGGAAACAAGTCGTCATGTGAGATTCTGGCGCATAACCAGACTGGAATTCTGCACTGCCTTGCTTTCCTGGGTGGTCCTGTGTCTACGCAAGCCTCCTAGACTTGGAGCCACCAGCTGAGTTGAAAGAAATGTCTACATAGGTCTCCGAAAGGCTGTGAAGTCATAGGTAGGAGGAAAAGAAAATGAAAGGAAAGCAGAGAGGCTCATAAAAGAAATGTGGGGGAGGGGGAGGAGCCGAGGGGGAAAGAGGAGAGGAGGGAAGGGTGTGAGATAATTCCTCTTCCAGAGACACACGAGGTTCAAGGTTATCTCTCTCCTCACTCAGGTATGAAAAATGACCCAAGTTCCTTCACTGACTTGATGTCGCAACAGCTTTCTCATCTGGGCTCTGCCACTTTGTAACGATGTAACGAGCTCTTAACCAGGTCGGGTTAATTATGTATCCATGAATGGCCTCTGTTTCCTACTTACTGTGCAGAGCCCCTGATGCTGTGGACAGATGTTTCAGACCGCAGGTGTTTCAGACCGCGGGTCCAAGCCCAGCAGTGTGGGGTGACATTGTTTTAGTAGAATAAGACCAACCAATCAAAGAAGACAACGGGAAATAAATAGACTGGAAAGGAAAAGAAAAAAAGGGAACAGACAACACGGGAGGGATGTTGTAAGGGCAAAAATGAATGCACAGCACTTTGTGCAAAGCCGCACGTAGGTGCCATGATTCTAAAGCGCATTTCTTGCTTGGGTCAGGTCAGAACCGTGGGGGGCTGTCGTACCACATGCTACCTTGGAGACTTTCTTGTGACAACGTCTTTAAGTGGCTTGAAAATCCTTTATCACGTAACGAAGAAAACACTAACAATGTTCTGGAGAGAGACACATGAGATTGCAAAAACAAAAACAAAAACAAACAAACAAAAAAAACAAAACAAATAAAACTTCACTGCGGCCAATGACCCCTGTATCCATTTCTCCTTCCAACAGGCACCAAAGAATTGTGCAGACACAGCCCCATCCACTCCAGATTAGTGGGTACTTTGGTCGCTTTACCCGGGGGCACACGGAGGAGCCCAGAATTCAGAGACTGTTCCCACCTCCGCACAAACGTTGGGCAGCTGAGGGCAGGGAAGCTCAGGAGCCACATGGCTCCGGTTCCTCCAGACCCCAGCTTTCCTGGGACCCAGCCATGCCGGCCGTGGGAACGGTCAGTCCCTGCGCTCAGCACTGCCTTCTCCACCTGTTCCTGCGGCAGACGAGGAAGGAGACTGTCCACACAACTGAATGCCTGGGTACGTGTCCCGGGGCCCACACTGCGTCAAAAGGCAATGTTCCCTCTGCTGCCAAGAGTCCACAGCCGATAACCGCCCTGTTTAATCATTCATCCCCACTCCCTGCCTGCCTTGCAGGGAGTCCAGCCAAGAGCACGTTTAAACAACGCTCTCTGTTCAAATCACCTACATGACTGTTGGCTCGACGTGAGAAAAACTCCCTGCAAACCTGCTGGACGCCAGCGTGGCGTCCGGTGTGCCAGTTCGGCGCCTAGAATCCACGACCGAGCATGTGTTCTTTGCCACGCACCCCCTCGGGGAGTTTTCCTGAGTGGGTGGTGGCTGAAAGGGGAGGGGAGGACTCAAGAGTCACAGCAACATCCCCACCTCCAGATAAACAATTGAGGCCACTGGGTCACCCTTAGGGCACAGGTCCACAGGGAGGCATGTCGGTATCTCTGTCCCCACCACATCACGTTGCAGTGACCGACATTCCCTGAAAAAAACAACACAGGAGGGGTGAGCTCCTCGTTGCAGGAGCCGTTGAACAAGTCCCCACACATCAGGCGGGGTCCCTTCCACAGAAGGAGCGACTCGGTTGGAAGCAGACAGGAGGGTCACGACCTGTACCCTACAAACACCGACTCAACCTGGGTCAGAGACTCGAGTCCCAACCAGAAACACGACGGACGTTGTCAAAGAGAAGACCAGCGAAAACCTTCAGGAAGATTGAGACTTGGGCGCGGTGTTCCCAGACGTGACTCCAAGGAGCATGAGCCGTGGGCGGGGGAAAAGGGTGTGATAACACCGGACTTCACCATGAAAAAGCATTCTGCTCAGCAAAACGCCATGTCAGAGGGGTCAAAAGATGAGCTGCAGACAGGGAGGGAGGGTTCGTAGACCGCACACCCGACCCAGGGCCCGTCTACGGGATACGGAGCGTCCGCTCAAGCCGCAGAAACGTTCGCTTCCGCGACAGCCCCCACGGTCTCCGGCTTTGCTGACAGACCCGGCGGGAGCATGGCGGGTGTTTTCCTACCAACTCTCGGGCTTCCTGCCTCCTTGTTTCCTCGGGTTTTAAGGTGCGATGTTGTGATCAAAGGTCAGAGGCAAGCAGGACCCGCTGCCCATGAGCATCAAGTCTAAGGAGGGACAACGAGGACTCCGTCATTCGGATAAATAACAGCTACTGTCCTATTTTTAAAAGGAAGCCGGGTTAATGTCACGGCAGACGCGCTACGCCGAACACCAAAACGGAGAGGCAGCTAGGGTCCGATGCCCGCCTCCCTCACTGCCCTCGTCCTGCAGGGTGAGGACACAACCTCGGGGGGAGTGAAGGGAAACCCACGAGCCTTCCATCATTTTCAGGATGAGGACAGTAGTCCCTGAGCGTCTTCCACCCGCCGTCTTCTCCCCTGCACGGCCCAGATGCGGGAGTGACCACCTCCTGGACCGCCTGTCCCTCTCGATGAGAGGTGGTCCCTGCTGTGACCCCCATGTGTGTGTTCTTCTCACCGGTCCGTCAGCCGCCCCCCTGTAGGAGCTTTTTCTCCTCCCAGCCCTGGATGTTGGCGCCCCTGTCTGCCAGCTCAGGCTGTCCCTGGGTTATTTGGTGGGCACAGTGGTCCCCCAGCACAGCTATCTTGTTCCTGCGGGGCCCACGCCCTCTCCTGCTCCTAGGCCCGCGAGCTGCTACGGCCATTGGGCCCAACCCTCGGAGAACAAGGGCAGAACTCCTGAGGGCTGAACTGGTTCTCTCTTCTCCCCTTTGAAACCAAAGCCGAATAGAAGCACCCTGCCTGGTGCCCGGGGGTGGGCAGAGGGACGGCAAGGAGGCTGGGACCCTTGTGCCACATTCCACGCCACGCCACGCCAGGATGTGGGGGCTCACCAGAACAGCGGGGTTCCCAAACTTTTTCTTACCCATTCTCTATGGAGAAGGCACGGGTGACAGGCAGGTGCTCTGGGACCCAGGGACCAAGGACTGCCCAGGGGCGGCCCAAACCCCTGTCCTCCCGAGCTGGTGAGACAGCCTACCGCACATCCAGCTCTAGTCACGCCAGGCCCCCATCGGCAGTGACTGAGCTTGACAGACGTGGTCCCCAAACGGGCGAGGACAGAGTACTTCCAGTTTTCTGCGGGGGTGGAGAGACACACACCAGTGTGTGGACAGCTCTCCTCAGGGTGCTGGGATCAGGGGAAGGAAGGAGGGCGCTTAGAAACCCTTGGTAGGCTATCCTTTAGTATTAAGAAGAATCGTGAAAAAAGTATGTTTCTCACATGGGGGCTCTGGACCCAGTGGGTCCCCAAAGGGACGGCTGTAAGGAGGGACCTCTCTGGGCCTTCGGTACGGCATGGGGCCTGGAGGGCAGGGCCCTCATTTGTCCGACCCTTGGTCCCCAGAGCTGTCCACCTGTCCCCCCTCCCCGCCATAAGTGCCCACAGGCAACAGAACACGGGGGACTGGAATATATCATGAAAGGGAAAAGGGTAAACAAAGTTTCTGGGAGGCCAGAAGGAAGCCGTGCAGCCCACACCGGACCGTGCCTCTGCCCAGGGAGCCAGGGAGGAGAGCCAGGCCACCGTGTACTTTACCCCAAGACCACGCCAAGGCGCCCGCCTGCCCCACCCCCTCCACGCCCAGCCTCGTCAGCTCACAGCCGATAGCGTCCAATCGGCCGCTGTGCTGGGCTTGGCCAGCCAAACCAAACAGAGCCCAGTGGCGTCACAGCCCACTCTCGGCCCCGGACCCGGGGACAATGTCCAGCTCTCTGTCGCAGCCTTCGTTTAACGGAAGAGCCGGGGCTCCGTCTGGAGAAGTACCTGTCCAAGGTTTCTTTTCTGTGAGCGTGCAGCCATATCCGGCACCAAAGGGTCTCTGTGTTCCACCTCCCAGAATCCCCGTCATTCCGGGAAGCGGGGAGACCCGGGGTCCCTGATCTGGTTGCCTCCCAGCTCTCCGGCGGGACGAGAGCTTTCAGACTGCACCCTACCTACCCTCGCCTGGGTCACCCTGGGTGCATTCCACTCGGATGTCAACATTTCTGTCATTTAATTGCATCCTAATCAGGCTGGAGGGTATCAGACTAGAAAGAGTGTGGTCGGGCTTATGAAAGGTCAACATGTGCAAATGTGTGTGGGTTTTTTTAAAAATTGATTTTAGAGGGAAAGAGGGAGAGCGTGAGAAGCACTATTTGTTGTTCCACTCAGCTGTCATTCATCGGTCTTTCCCATGTGTGCCCTGACCAGCGGCATCGCACCAGCAACCTTGGTGTGTCAGGACGACGCTCTGATTGAGCTAACTGGCTAGGGCAAACCCCTGTGTATTTTTCACTGTTAGAGAAAAAAAAATACAGAAGACAATGTTTTCTTTCTACGTAAAATGTAAAACGACAAGACCAAGATCAAAAACTGTAACAATGAAGCCGTGCTACAATTTACGCTGTGCAAAGCTGTGCAAAGTATGCTGTGTTAGTTACGTAATGGAGTTCAACCCCCCAGGGATAGAACTTCAGCGGTCTGAATGTTATCTTTTGGAGGATGGTTATGAGGATTCTCTCTAACACAACCCGCCAGCTTTTACTGGGCTGCCTGAGTCTTGGTAAAAAAACTGTCCTGTGTGACTGCCCCTTAAGACTGTCTTATGTTTTGGGGTTTTCAGGATGTGTAGCATTTGTTACCGTTTCTATGGATATATCCAATGATAAGAATTATATTTCAATTTCGATTTCCAGCAAGGGATGCCACCCGAGGAACTCATAAAGCTCGTGTGTAGTTTGGCCTTGAACACGTCTCCAGAGGATGACACGGTGCTAACAGAATGCCACAATAAGCCGTGGCCAGGGCCTTAAAAGAGATGTTTTCATATCAAACGTCCCCTTTATTACTAACTGCTAATGCATAAGCGCCAGGCTAGACAAGTGGGTAGGACAATTAATCTCGGTAAACAAGCTTGGACATTTCCAGTTGAATGGAGATTATCATGTCACGTGCTTGTTTGCCTGTTTTGTTTTGTTTTTTATTTTCTTCCTTTAAAGACCTGTTCAGCAGTTACATTGTAGCACCCCCAGGCATTGAAAGCCCGCCCATCTAATTTGCTAGTCTTTTTTAGCTCAGCAAATTCTGATTTGGAGAGTGGATTTGCATGGATTTTTGTACAATCCTATTTACAAACCGACTAAAGAGAAGAAACGGTTCCAACCCCAGAGTACATCGTGTAGCCCGGAGCGTGCCAGAGAAAGCAGCTGCCTTGCGCTGTGATGGTCCCTAGCGCACGCGTCCTCACCGCGGGGACGGGGGCGGGGGCGGAGAGGCTAGCCCTGCCTCCAACCCCCTTCCCTACCCCCACCCTCCACAGCATCCGAGGGCTCCCGGACCTGAGCCTTTCAGGTAGCCCACTCTGATCAAGTTCAAGAAGATGAGTTCCTGAGATTCGGGAGGGACACAGCTGTGGATCAGCTGCGCTGTGGGTGTGACCAGATCTGGGGACAACTTCGGACTTGCCAATGTGTTCCAAAAACGTCCTGGGTTTTCTGCTGTTTGCTTGTTTGTCTGCCCATTGTTGCTAAGTTCACTGCTGGGTGAGAATCTTCTGAAATTCCACAGAAATTGTTTCTATTTCAAAAGCCCCGAAGACAAAGTTGTCATGTCTACGACTCAGTTGGTAAAATGAGCTCTATAGAAGACCAGCTCGGTGCAAAAGGGACAGGGTCACGGATGAGGGAGGGAGGGGGCACCCCGCTTCTCCAAAGACAAGGGTGAAGGCCGCGCAGAGAAGCCCAGGTTGGCATACCTGGCATCCTCTGGTTGGCAAAGTGATTTAACGCTTATTCATTTAGTTATTTTAGCTCTATCTCTACTGCGTCAGTGTTCCCTTCCCTGTAGAAGAAAGGAGACTGGCAGCTGTTGACCTTGCTCTAACAGCAAGGTGATGGTGCCGGCTCCACGCTTCCCCTGACCTTTCAGAGACTGACAGGTGTTCTTGAAAAGTCTGAAGACAGTGGCACCTTGCCACTATGGGTGGCTACAGCCAGAAACCTGCCGCCTGGATGGCAGCCCTCCCCCCACCCTGCCGTCAGACGCCCTGATCTTGGAGCCCCACGCTCCGGAACTGGGAAAAATAAATTACTTTAGCTTATAGGCTAACAATAAAGCGATTTTAGGAATATTGTGAGATGTTTTCTCCAGGTTGTTCTCTTGGTTTTCTGTTCAGGTGACTTTCCGTGAACACCTTCCCCACAGATGCCTAAAGCAGATTTTTGAAAATACTTGACAATCTCAAGGTTCGCATTCCAGATGAAAATGCTTTGTTGAAAACATCTTTCTACAGAAAACCCCTTTCTTAGGGATCGTACTGACAGGTTAGTCCTTGCCCCTCAGCTACCTAAAAGAAAAACCACTTAATCCTGATTTTGCCAGCTTGTCAGCTTACAAATCATGGTCACGAGAGTCTCCTCACGGCAGGGAATAGATCAACGCGTCGTAGGCGCTTACAAAAGAAAACGTGCGTTCCTGAACGGCAGGTATTCATTATATTTTTAAAAACTATGTGTCCTAGCTAACAAGCATCCGGTATTTGGGGGACAGGCAAGAGAATGTTTAAAATAAGTAGATATATATTTTTAAAAATCCCTATGCGTCTCCAAGACAATTCTGAAAAGACTTTTACAGGAAACGAGATGACGTCACTGCTGACACATTGTTTCTATCTGGTGTACACAAAGCTGACGAGCGGGCCCTGAGCAAAAACCCATGCTGTCTGGCTGGTGACGTACACTCCCAGTTCTCACCTGGAGATGGGACGTTCACGCGGCGAGAGCGTTCTGAGGCCAGCCTGACCAGCCAGGAGGGCCACCAAAACAGGACCTCACGGGGGACACGTGACCCTCCCAGAAGTTTTCGTGGGTCTGCATGGGACCCCTTCCCAAAACAGATAGATACTCTGAAAACTTCCCAGCAGGACGGAGAGCCTCAGGGGAGGGCAAGGAGCCCGCTGCTTGTTTCCTCCCTGGATGGGCCATGCGCACCTGCCCCAGGAGCCACAGCACTGCGGGGAGAGCAGCACGTGGCTGCGTGGCCTCCAGAGAGGCTGCGCACGTGAGTGGGAGGGCCACTGGGGACCACGGGGCTACAGCGCCGCCCACCAGCCCATCTCCGCAAGCCCTTCGCCGCATCAGACCATCTGGGTGCAGCTTCCGCTCACTACTGTGCAGAAAAAGCTATTTTTAACTGCCATTGAAGAAGGGATTATTTCAATTCAGGGAAAGAGATGAACGCAGTATTTTTAATGACAACTTGCTTAAAGTTATTTCTTGTAGGGGGACACATTCTTGCAAGGAGACAAAGTCTAATTGCTTGACTATTGCTTGACTAAGTGATAGCGTCAAAGGTGCATTTGCTTTGCCTTTTTTTTTTTTTTTTTTTTTTTAACACAAAGCCCATAACATCTGCTAAGGTGAGGAAGAGCCAAGCCTGAGGTCGGGGTGGGTGAACGGTAATTAAACGGCAGCAGAAGAACAGGAATGGGCTCAGAAGACTCCAGCAAGCACCAGGGTCTCTGATCCTTGGGTTCCTCCTGGGAAGAAATGTGGACAGAAACGCTCCTAACAGCAGCTAAATTCAGACATGAGGTACATTCAGAACTTGAGTTCACACTTGAGCTCAATAAAATAATACATATTTCACCCCCCAACACCACCCCACCCCATAGGCTGCCTATGCAATGGGAGCTGTGCCCCAAGTCTGGGTCAGGGCGTTTAGGGCGATGTGTTCATACCACGGCTGTGGTGGTGGGGAGCCCCACGGTAGTCACAGATGCGGCCGAAGAGTTCTGGGCGCACGCCTCACCCCCAGACTGTGCTCAAGTCCTTCAGTGAGTATTTGCTTTTATTCTCACCTAACCCCCCACGAGAAAGCCGCTTATCCCGATTTCCCAGAGGAGGGGACTTGTTGGGCAGATAAAATATATTATGCTCACGTTGTTAAAGATGGCGCTGCCCATGTGCAAGTTTTAAGAGTAAGCTGTTCCCCGCACCCTTGACTGATTGGATGACGTGGGGTGGTGCACTCTCATGAGGAATCCTCCCAGTATGCCTCAGATAAGTGACTTTGTATCAGAGACTTCCTTGTTTATAGATTGGATTAAAGGTTGGGATTTCTAACTATAAAGTGGGGCAGACCAGAAGCTTGCTCTCTCTTGGTTCCTGAGGTTAGCATTAGAGAGGAGAGCAGAGAAAGGCCACGTGGAGGAGAGGAGAAACAGCCAAGATGGCAGAGTGCTGAAGGAGAAGCCAGTTTGTGCAGAGTTTGTTCTGGAGAAGGAGATGGGGAACAGAAGTGAAAAAGTCTGATGAGCTAGAAACTTTGATTCTAGGAAACTCGGATAAGTCAGTAGCTTTGTGAGCACTGAATGAGTGGGTTTTGGAGCCCAGTGTGTGTTTTTGCTTGCCCGCCGGGTGCAAGTTATGATTAAAGCTGATGGCTCACCAGTTCTTGGCTCTGTTGTTTCATTACTGACTGTCTGAATCTAATGGAAACTTGCACTGGCCAGGTGGCTGTGATGGTGGCCCTGGCTACTGGCTTTATGGAACAGGTTGAGAGGTACCCGCTAGGGGCCACCCAGCAACTCCACAGACCCCACCAGGCTGCCGTGGCCTCCACCGTCACGTTAGGTGACAACCCCCCCCCTCAATGTTGAGCCTCCCTTTCTGTGATCCTGGACATGCTTGCATGGAGGGAAGTCCTTCAGAATTTGCAAAAAAAAGAAAAAAGTCACAGATAAGTGAATGGTTAAATAAACAAACCAAAGGAAAAAAAAGAAAAAGACCCAGGAAGTTAGATACTGCCTGTTTCCCAGGGAGGAGAAATGAAGACAAAACTGGTCTGGTCGGCTGCTGAGGGCGTGGCCCCCACGGGCGGCCAGACACAGCAAAGCTGGGGCAAACCTTATCTGAGAGGAGCGAAACTGTTAATGTCAGACCTTGTCGTCTGACGGTCAGGGAACTTCCCAGAGGGAGAAACGCACTGAAGGGTAGCCATGCATCCAAAAAGGAAAAAAAATAAAATGATAATGAAGGTCCTTTGTTTTTAACATTTTAGAAACAAGGAAAGAAAGCCCTTGGCAACGTCTGAAGCCCCACCGGCATCTCTGTGCCTGCATCCTCTCTTCCAGGGACCCCTTGAAGGACCACGGAAGGGGTACCGAGCAGCAGATTATTAACCGCACATGTTAGGGTTCATCCAAACACAGCTAAGCAATCAACTGTGTGGTCCAGCCAGCCATCCCGGCGTGACCGAAGGACCAGTCCTGGTCCTAATAGTGGAGACACTGGCTACGTGAGCTGACGTGAAACGGCCCCACCCTAGTGGGTGCCTTTGCGAGGGCAAGTCATCTTCCCTACACAGGGGAACCATCCCCAGCACCACCAGTGACAGCCACCAACACACCCTGTGCCACACGCTGCCACCCTGCACACTTCCCAGCCACCTATCTGTCGTTAGCTCCAGGGTCCCCACAGGAAAACGCAGGTGTGGCTGCTCACACCCCACGGCTGGGGAAGTGAGTGAGCATGCTGGGATTTACACCTCGCGCGCCTCTGACTCCCGCAGACGTGCTTTTTCCACGGTGACGCACGCCACCGATCAGTTCCAACACCCACCGTGACCGCGTGGTCTGCAAAGTCCCTTGGAAAAAGAGAAGAAGGCTCCCAGCTGCTTTGCTGCCGAGAATCACAACACTGAAAGTGATGTTATGTAAAAGAACGCCAGGTCAGCACGTGGAGTGTGCTATAAAGTATACACACTTTCCACTTTCCTGCAGGTCACTTGCAAAAGGGGGGCCGCATTCGAAGTCTGGGTCAGGGGGTTTGGTACCATGCATGGATTTGGGGGGCGGGAGGGTGAGCCCACTGGGAACCGCCCGATCAGGCTGATGGCAGAAGCACCGTCTTCGCCAGGGCGCTTCCCAATCCAGCGCGAGAGAAGAGTGTGCTTCAGTGCTGGCTCGGTTCTGTTCGGTTCTGTTTACGTTGCTACGTGACTGAATATTTTCCTGCACCGTGCCCAGAAAGCTGCGTTCGTTGTCTTTAAAAGAGATAGGCTATGTTCCGGAACACCTTCGTATATAGGTGACCTACCTGTGGTGAGCGTCGGTCTGTCAAATACATTTGGTGGGTTTTCTTCTTCTTTTTCTCTTTCCCGTTCAATGTGGAGAGAATTGTGTGCTGCTGTATGGACGAGACACGAAGATTCCAAGCTTGCTAGCCCTGGAGCAGAACTATATCCACGTATACATCTATGTGAGCCACACGCGCATGCACTCACACGTACCCATGTTCTGGGGGGTCGTCTGGGAAGGAATGTTCCCTCTCTGAAGAGACAAGGACATTGAATACAGCCCGTGAATTCTCATGGCTGTGCCAGTGCACCCAGGATGGCTTCTGTGTTTTAATAAACTCAGGCTCTCTGTTCCCAATTTTCTTAAAAACAAACCTGAGAACGCTTTTCATTTATTTCTTGATGGTTCTGAATTGAAAAAGGAGAGGTAACATACAGTTATAAGTAGCAGCAGGCCAGCTGAAGCCAACAGAGTCAGAACATCTGTGTCTTTCTTTTCTTGTCCCGAAAGCCTTCGCAGAAAAACAATCATGCCAGGTCCATTTGAGATGCTGGCCTGTGCATTTCTATCTTTTACGAGTTTCCTACTATCGCCTGAGCTACGGGAATTCTTCCTGCTTTTGAACATGACACACATTCTCCAGATTCCTTCCTGCTGTCCGCCTCACAGCATAGTTCTGCTAGCCTCAGCGCAGGGGGCCGGGGAGCGCCCTGTCTGTCTCAAAGCTGAGGTCGGGACGCTGCTGGGCGACAGGGAGGCTGTGGTGGGCCTCGGGGGCTCGTCCCCTCACTGCCCGCTGCTCGTGGGCTGTGACCCAGGCTCCCCGGGCTCCCAGCTCCTGAAACACCCGGCAGGATGTGTCCACCCCGTTGCCGTGGAATAAAGCAAAATGTTCTCAGGCTGGGGGGATTCAGTGAGAGTCTTCCGGGGAGAGAGCCCGTCGGCTCTGGGCATGCCTGCTCCTTTTCCTTGTGTGGGAGGGGTGCGGGGTATGAGGAAGACCCAGCCGCCGGGCCTCCGTCCGTCATCTCGGGGTCGGAACAGTACAGGCTGCCCGGCCCGTGCGCCTGCTTCCTGCGCGCATGTGCAGGTGTGCTGCTGAGACCGGCACCAGGTGTGAACTGCGACGTAAACCGGATCTCCCTGCAAACTGGTGGTGGCGTGGGCCTCGACTCTGTCGCCCACCGCAGTAGACGGCCGAACTGGAGACCACAGAGTCCCATCCTCCCACCAGAGTCTCGGCCTTGTTGACAGGGCTGTGGCTACGTTTACTTCTTTGTGTATTTCTCTCTCTCTCTCATTTAAATCCCAAGACCCTTCATCAAAAGTAT
Source organism: Rhynchonycteris naso (assembly GCA_037038555.1). Lineage (NCBI taxonomy): Eukaryota > Metazoa > Chordata > Mammalia > Chiroptera > Emballonuridae > Rhynchonycteris > Rhynchonycteris naso. The sequence goes on from CM073002.1 coordinate 147,790,828, forward strand.
AGGTCAGAATTTCGACACCTTGGTCCTTCACGTGGTGGTCAGGGCGATCCTACGGAAAGCGGGTCGCCTCGCTCCACAGAGGCTGGGCCGAGGCCGGCCAGCTGGTGGTTGTTACGAACGCCCACAGGAGAGCGAGTCGATGGCATCAGGGGACTCCCAAGAGGACAGTTTTAGTTGTCAAGACCTGTGCCCGTTCTGCGAGAAATAGAGGAGGGGGCGGACGGTGCACAGGCAAGGCAGGAGACCCGCGCCTCGCTGCTCAGAGGGACGTCACACGCACCCTGCCTGGCGTCCCAGCTGTGGCCCGAGCCGGGGAGGGAATGCGGCCTTCGGAGAAAGGGGTGGGCACGGCACATGGCATCATTCTCCTTTCAAATGATGTGAAACCCGGCATCTGAAGTATATTTCTTGTCCGGGTGCTTTTTTGTGGGGCGAGGTGTTGAAACAATCACACAGCCTGCCCTGCTCTGTGAGGTCCAGGGATGCTACAGGTCACATCTCATTGGGTACATGACGTCCTGAAAAGTTTTCTGAGAGTAGACAGAGCCAAGGGAAGCAACAAGATTGTGTGTGTGTGTGTGTGTGTGTGTGTGTGTGTGTGAGAGAGAGAGAGAGAGAGAGAGAGAGAGAGAAAGAGAAAGGGAGGTGTGCAGTTAGGGATATAATCAACCCTCCCTGACAGGTGGAGGCACCAATTCCACATTTTGGGGTGCGCTATTAATATTCTGCCATCAAAACTAGGGAAGGCTTTTCAGACGCCCACAGTTCTCAGCATCTACCCTGCCTTGTGCGACAGTCCTCTCACACTGGAATTCTTGTCTGAAAAGTAGCCGAGGCCGTTTGTTATTTTACGTGTTCACATGCTGACACACCTCACACCTGTCAGAGTGGCTGTCATCAGCAACTGGACAAACAGCAAGCGCCGGCGAGGGTGTGGGGAGAAGGGAGCCCCCGTACACTGCTGGTGAGAACGCAGGCTGGTGCCGCCGCTGTGGGAAATGGTGTGGAGTTGTCTCAAAAAACTAAAAAATGACCCTGTGATCCCACTTTTGGAAATGTATCCAAGGAAACCCGAAACACTGATTCCAAAGAAGACCTGCACCGCTATGTTCAACGCGGTGTTATTTACCATAGGCAAGATCTGGAAGCAGCCCACGTGCCCCTCAGTGGATGAGTGGGCAAAAGGCTGTGGTACATGTGCACAGAGGAACACTACTCAGCCATACAAAAGAAGAGAATCGTACCTTTTCCAACAGCACGGACAGACCTGCACAGCACCCTGCTCAGTGACGTAAGCCAGGCAGAGGAAGACAAGTGCCATACGACGTCACTCCACGAACAAGATAAACTAGCAAACGAGACAGGCTCACAGATACGGAGAACAGACTGATATCTATTAGAGGAGGAGGATGTTGGGGGTGTCGAAGTGAAGAAAGGGAAGGGACTAAGGGGAAAAAAGGGTCGCAGACACAAACAACAGCATCGTGGTGACCAGAGGGACAGGGCGGTAGGGGGAGGTAGAGGGTAAAGGGGGTTACATGGTGATAGAGGGAGACTGGACTTGGGGAGGGGGGGTGAACACACAATACAACATACAGATGGTGGGCTACAGAATTGTACGCCGGAAACCTATGTGATTTTATTGACCAATATCACCCCAATAAATTCAATACAATTAAAAAACAAAACAAAACAGAGACATGCTAGTGGAAACGAGAGGCAGGGAGACATGGTCTGTCCCCCCTACCCCACCAACACCTTCTGGGGATTCTTCACATCCCCCCTGGCTGTCGACAAAGAACCTATTCCCAGCCGGGGTCAAGGGGTCAACACATCTTACAATACGGTTCATGGTGCTATGACCCCTGCCCCCCCGCCCCCCACGCTATGGCTTGGTCCTTCAGCGACAGGAACCTTTAAATAAATACCCTCAGAAATGGGAAACTGGCTGTCAGTTTCTAATGACCTACTAGCCCTTGCTTCATACTTTTCTGTCCTAAAATAGAACCGCTCTTTTTAAGGCTACAAGGATGTTCGTAGTCACCCCGATGCTTCCAGTGAGTAAATGACTCTTCGGGGACAGTAAGTCAGAGGCTCTGGGAAGTGCGTTAACCTTTCTGCCTCACCCAGGGCAGCTCATTAGCACAGGGAGTGTTCCTGCGGCCCGTGAGTCACCCGCAAAGGTTACTCGGCGTCCACCCTGTGCCTCCCGAGGGAGTCACTGACTTAGAACATCTAAGTGTTTAGACATGAAAAAAAAAAAAAAACAACAAAAATCCCCAGAATGCAGCAAGAACCTCCAGGAAGTCCAAGGAAGTCCAGGATTGCACTTCTGAGAAGGCAGAAGGGGAACTCCTCATCTGGCCCACCCCCTCGTAAAGGATCAAGCCACCGCCGAGATATGTCACCCTCCAGAGAACTCAGGTGGACTTCTGTAAGCCTCACGAGTGCTGATCTCAATGGTTTCTTCTTGGATAAACATTTCTAAAACAGTGGTCATCTTGCCCTCTGACCTTATTCTATTTGGTGTGTGACAGAGCGCGTGGGTGAACCTTTCTATGGCGGGGGTGGAGGGGTCACGTTGTTCCAGGCGATGCTGGGACACGCCTCTCTCTCAGGGCCTACTGCTCCATGTGGCTGTAACACAAGGGACCTGGCCTACTACTAGGTCCATTCACCCTTCATCCACCACCCTCCCCTTTGTGTTCGGGTTTGATAGGAGGTCAGATGGTCAAGAACGAGAAAAGCTATGCTCATGATGGTGAGCCATCTTTGTCCTGCCATGTCATCTCTTCACCGTCTCCTCTGGCCGCGGCCAAGCTTTTTAAAGCCCTTGTGGACACTTACAAGAGCTTCTGGTTCCTAACGAGGGTTAAGTGGTACTGGAAATAAGAACAGGTGAGCACTGAGAGTCTGAACGACCCAATGCATGACTATCACAGACCCACCTTCTAATCTGTTTGGCTCCCATCTGTCTCAGTTTATCTTTCAAAAATGGAAAAATGGACTCGGAAAGGTGTGGGGACCCTTTCTGGATACTAATCTAGCTTCCTTAACAAAGCAAGACAGGCTTCTCTGGAAATATCCAACTCTGGGCCTTAAGCACGCCGTTAAATTATTTTCCCCGTGTGGCTGGACGGCCAAGCTTGCTAATGGGCCTCCCTGGTGGGGATGTCACATGTCGCGATTATTACGAATCAACATCACTTCTTTATGACAGCCAAACACGGGCCGCGAACCATACAAGCTCTTATTAAACATCCATCTTACACAGAGAGGTTTGCATGTAAACCCGCACGCATTTATTGAAATGAAAACCTACACAGCAGGGACATAGTTCAGAGAAACACATGCTGTTATATACATCAAGCTCTGATGTCTCCTCGGGCTCGGGGCTGTCCCCCTCAGTTCATGGAAGAATCATCATTCTGGTCTTTGAACAAAGAGAGACCTCATCCTATTGTGTTCAGGCAAATAAGGCTAAAATACCAGAAACGATTTTTCCAGCCTCTCGCACAAGACACATTGCTGAAGAAAGAGTGTGTTTAAAAGACGCTGCTTTTCCTCAGCGGCCAGGGCAGTGCAATTTCAATGACAAATGTTTACTAAAACCTCTATTTTTTGTATATACTACGTGAGGGCTGTATGTGGAGGTAAAATGCCAAATAAAGAAAAGAAAAAAAATAAAACCCCAAACAAACCGAAAAAAACTCTCGAGAAAACGCAGCAGCAGCAGCAGCAGGAAATAATTTCCAGGAAGGACTGCCCTCACTGAGGTCTATTTTTGGTTTAAGAGCAGTTGGGAGTTTATAGTTCGGGACAGGACAAGGATCCCCTCCAGTCCTGACGGAAGGGCACGGGTCCGCTCCCTCCTGGGACCTCCTTTCTGATGCGTTACCTCGGCGCCGCCCTCCGCCCACCTGCGTCCTCCTCCCCTGCGCAGACCTGGGACCGGGACCGGGACCGGGACCGACACCAGCACCTCCTGGGCTGGGCACGCGCATTTCGCCAGCCTGACGGTCGCGGCGCGGTCCGGCTCATTGGTCACCGCCGATGGCCGAACACTCGGAAGAGGGTCTCATGGGAAGAGAACATCTCCCCTAAGTGTAGGTGCAATCTTCGCTTTTAAAAAAAAACAAAACTATTTTGTGTGCATGCTCTTTACTCTCCCACACCGGGTCTTTTCATCTCAAACACACACACACACACACACACACACACACACACACACACGCGCGCGCGCGCGCGCGCGCAACCCTTCCACAATTCTCCCGCTGTCCAGAGAATTCCACAGTGTTCCGACTGCCTCTCAGCACATGCGGATCCAGCTAAACCCAGGACCAAAGTGAAATCAGAGCCCGGGCCTTTTTATTTTAATGACTTCACCAGGGAAGAGGTTTCCAGCCAGCTCGAGGAGGAAACCCGCCAGGAGGTGGACGGAGAACGAGGGAAGGAGGGGAGGTGAAGGCGGCCAGACCTTCTTGTTTCCGGGCGCCCCATTTCGTCCTTCATCTTATTGTTGGAAACTGGGTCCCATCTGCTCTCTCCATCTGACCCTGGGCGCAGCGGCTGTGAGAGGCGGTGCGGGGCCGCGGCACAGACAGATGTTGGCAGCGCTCAGCTCTGGGTTCAGGTTTTGGCTCTGGGAGTTTGGAGAAATCGCTTCCCCTCTCTGGTGGTCCCTCCCACCCCCCCACCGATGAAACAGAACCGGGATGGCTCCCTCCCAGGGCTGCCTACCGCACGCATGGTAGGAGCCATCCAATCTGGGCAGGGGCAGAGGGGAGGGGGGAGGGGCTCCCTAAACTTTGTCGGAAAAGCACATCTTCAGATTCAGAGCAGAGCGTTCCATTTCAAGGAGCTTTGCGATGATGCCACAGGTCAGATATTTCCAAAGAACCGGGAAGGAAAAAAAAAGGCAACTGGGAATTCAGAACAACCCCCGCCACCACCTCCGTGTAAATAATAATAATAATAAAAAAAAACAAAACAAAGGCGAACGCACACAGTAATGCACGGCTGCTTGCCTGCGCGTCAACCGTGACCCCAGTGGCGCACGCACGCTGGAAAGGAACACCGCGAAATTATACTTAGAAAACGCTCGCGGAGGAGCGGCGGTGATGGAGAATACAGATGTCCGTTCAAGCGAGACGGGATCAAGCAGAAACGACCCGCAGTTATTGGTAGATCACACCCAGGGCCGTGGTCTTAATTCCAGGGTGAAGAGAAGGGTCCTTGGGGTGTGGACCCCTCCACTTACTTCTCTGTTTCACCCCCCCCCCATGTTCTTGGGTTACTCCAACGCACGTGTTCGAAGCCGGAACTACCGCCTTGCACGCCCGGACCACACAGGCAAGAGGCTCTGTGCCCAAACACCCACCACGCCTTGGAAGATTCATTTCAAGTCGGAAACGGAGTTTTTCTTCTCTGTTCCGTCTCGGGAGCTGAGATCTCGTTCTTGAGAAGTCCCTCCCTCCTTCCCCCATCATTTGACCTCTAGCATCTAAGCCTCCCAGCTCCCTTGGAAGTCTAAACTTTTGACTTTCCCGCTCATCCCCTGGTTAGCCTTCTGTTCACTCCTGGTTTAATGGGCGTATTTACCTCTTAGGCCTCCAGGTCCCTAAATTCCCTCCAGGAGCTGAGATTTGCTACTATGTCCCTGGGCAGTCATGATAACCCACTCCTAGCCTGAGCACGGTGGCTGGCCAGCGCCCACCGACCCCTTGACCTTCTGAGGAGACAGTAAAGACAAGCCACTCCTCTCCCACGACCAGACCCACCATCTCATGCACGTGTGACTGTGGTGTGTGCGATGCCTCAACGAGTTATTCCCCAGGGAAGTCGTGTGAAATGTCAGTCAAGTTAGAGACTGCCCAGTAGGTTGAGATTAGATCACCGCGCCTCGACCTTTCTCAGCCTCCTGGCTTGGTTCCATTTGTCGTGGTTCCAAAAGCCCACAGACGGAAAACGAGGTCGTCACACCCGCCACCGTGATGTTTCCATTTACAGAGTGATTTATATATCGCGTCCTCCAGGGCCAGGGTCCACGGGAGGGAGAGGTTGGTCTCAAAACAGTAAATCTGGCCTTCCGGCAGAGCAGTAAAAGGCGGGGCTGTGTTCGCAAAGCAAAACCATCCCCTGTCTCTTCTCCCTCTGTGGTCGGGGAACTCGCACGGACATGGGAGATTTACCCTGATAAAGACACAACCCAGGGTTATGTGTATCGGGCCTAATTGGAAGCAGCTGAGAACAGTGGGAAGACAGAGCGATCTCGGCCTGGACCGCTAACTAGCTTTCCCTCATGTGGGTGGGCCAGCATGGCAGGGCCGGGAGCCTTCCCAGGCTGGGGACTAGGGCGCCGCACCACACACGCCCCAACAGAGAAGGCACAAGCCCCATCCACACACATGATACCACCATGCCCACCGCCACGTGGCCTGTTCAGAGGTAGATGTGGGGCAGATGGTGACGTGCAGCAGATGTGGCCACATCCGTGCAGGGTGATCAGAAAGAACAATGGGCTGAGCTCCTGTGCTGCCCGCGCCTCCTGGCTCCGCTGCCCGGGCATCTCTCTCTTCAGGCCACAAAGCGTCCAGAGTCCCAAATCCTCGGCATCGATGTTTCCGAGAGAACTGCGCTGTGACACCGGGAGGAGGCCCAGACGGGCTCTGGCAGTTTGTGTCCGCCACACAGCCAGCCTCCTGCCTGTCACTACCTAAGGCCCCCCAAAACACGGGATGAAGAGGTACACAGTGTTTTCCCGAAATGAGGACAATGTAAACGAGGAACCCACTGGGCTGTCCTGACAGAAGGCTATCTACCTGCCAGACGCCGTGTTCTTGGTACCCTGCACAAAGACGCACAGGAAGGAAGCGAAGATCAGTGTAAAGAGGGTTTGCTGGTGCCTTAGGACGCTCTCCTAGGATAGCGTGGGACTTTGGAAACTCAGCCTGACCTGAGAAATTCAGAAATCTACCGTGAGACCGCAGGAACTCGTCGAAGAGAGAATGATTCTGTGTACAGCAAGGGCGGACGCTCTGGCGGAAACCGAGACCCCAGGAAACCACACAAACCGGGCCCCAGCGTGACCGAAAAGGCCGGCCCCCACTCCTTTCAAGAAATAAGATGCCACGAGTTTAAGTGACCACTCTGTGACAGAAAGCCACAAAACTGCTCGCTTGGGGAGGTGAGAAGGCTTCAGACACAAGAGAAATAAATGAGGATTTCACTGTTCTTTTGTGGGGGCCGGCCCCGCAGGCCACACTCAGAACCCCGTGTGAGCCTGCCGGCTGCTAGTAGATCCCCTCGGGGCTGCCCAGACGCAGCCGCGCCTGCCAGCGAGCCGAGCGCACCGGCCTCCGCCCCACCTCCAGCTCCGCCCACACGTAATCTGGGGCGAGCACACATCCACTGTCCACTCAGCACCTCTCCGCGCGAACCCTGTTTTCTCACCGCGGTGATGTAATGGATAAGGAAGCTTGCAAAACTCTTGATTATTCATGCATTCATGCAAATATTTATTCAACAACTCTGGACGGAGCAGCGACCGGAGATTAAGTAGTTTCGTAGGAGCGCAGCAGGGCCGGCTCGCAGTGAACACGGGGCACAGGCGATAACACGTGTAGGTGGTGGCCAGCAGTGTGTGTGGGTGGGGGGAGGAACAGGTGGACCACGGGGGATTTTGATACTGCAATGGTGGGCATGTCCCACGATGCATTTGTCAAAACCCATACAGCACCGAGAGAGAACCGTGGGCTTGAGTTCACAAGAACTATCAGGACCCGCTCATCCGCTGTCAGAGATGCACCCCACCGACACACAGGGCGTTGCTAAAAGAGGAAGCCTGGGGGTGGGGGAGAAAGGCAGAGGGAAGCCTCCCACTTAATAAAAGAGAAGGTTCCTTCACTCTGCACCCTGACGTCACCCTTGGGGACGAACTCCGCCTGGCACAGAGGAGACAGACAGCCCTAGCAAGGACTTGCTTCCTGGTCTCGTGGCTGGAAGCCCTGGACCCCAGAATTTCACAGGCAACACTGAACTCTTTGGGTGATTCAGTGTCTCCTATTGGTGCTCAGGCGACTCCCATGGCCACCTAATCACACGGGCCCTGGGGAGGCAACGCCAGGCCCAACAGAAGAAAGAAGGGTAAAAACTCCCGTTCCTCCTGATTTATTTCAGCCTTTTCATCGCTGAACACTTTATTCCTTCCTGGGTTTTTTTGTTCGTTTGTTTTGCTAGGGTCTTGCAGACACACATGTGTTAGCTGACAAAATCAATGCTTACCAAGTTAAATTCTTAACGGGGACATCCTGTGTAATGCGCTGCTTCCCCTGACTGGGTTAATAACTAACCCACCACTCGCGCTTAAGCAACGTTGATCGCGTATTTTGGAAGAACACATCGGCTTGGTGCGAGGGACACCCGAGTGTCAAGGTCATGGATATCCATGCCTTCTTCACCAGGGAGAGCTGCCCACAGAACACAGTCCTGAGGCAGGAGGACATCTCCTTGTCTCCGCTGGGACGCGATCAGCCCCCTTTGGCTACGGAACCCGCGGGAGACAGAGAGCAGACCCCGGGAACGTCACATTTTCAGCCCCACCCTCCCCGTCCACCAGCAAGCCTAGCACGGGAGATGTTACTCTCAGTGACTTGACCCGAGCTCAGAGGAGGGTTGCATTTTGCACAGACATCGGTGCCAAGCGGGATCCAATAAAATGCTACCATGTAACCACACCCACCACACACATAACTCCTCTCAAACTTCAGTTCTGGCCTAACCAAAACTCAAGAGCTTTTTTTTTTTTTTTTTTTGGTAACATCTGGGAAAGAGTAGGTGGGTCTGTTTAACAGTGTTACCAAGAAATCCGCACTGCCGACCTCAGTATAAATAAAAGGGCTGCTCTGAAATCCCCAGCTTCGCTAATTTATGAGATACTTGTAGTAAGAGACGCTTAGCGGCTGGGAAGCCCGCATTCCTGGCCGCGGCCAGCGTCCCCTCCACGGAGAGATTCCTAACCGCCCATCCCAGCCTCGTTTAAATGCTTCCAGGGTGAGGCATGTACGGACAGCAAATTCCATCTCAGGGTGCTCTGGCCGCCGCGCAGATTCTTCTCTGTGCTGCTGTGCAAGCCGCCTCTCTGCACCTTCACACACCCTTGGTCTTCTTCGTCCCGGACTCCGGAGCGGGAGGAGGGAGTCAGCCTCCCTGTCCACAGAGCTCCGCCCCTCATGCACTAAGGACAGCTGTGGGAGCTCCCAGGGGCCTGTGCTGTGTCATCCAGCTACTCTCTGCACGGATTCTAACTCTCTACCCTCCCGCTCCCCTTTGATCCTCAGTCTCCAGCTCACCAAGGTCCGTTTAAAACGTGCCGTGAACGACGCAGCCCGCCCGCCCCCTGACCAGCAGGGGCCACCGCCCAGTGACCGCCTCCTGAATCCGGGACACTGTGTTTTCACTGATGAACTCGACCATCCACGGCACCTTGTTGCTGCTGGCTCACGGTGAACTGGCAGCCAACTGAAACACCCAGGCCTTTCTCACACTTATGCAATTGGTGGTGGTTGTTTTTTTTTTTTTTCCTTCTTTCCTTTTCATTCCGTCAGTCACTCAACAAATACCGCCTTCAAGAAAATTATTTCCACAGCAAGTGCTGAGGAGGATTGGGCCACAAAGAGACTATGGAAACTTGGGCTTCTGACCGACTGTTGAACCTGAAATTAAAATTTTCCACGCTCACTTAAAAGTGAACCACCGTGTGATGGAGCAGGGAGTTGTTACGAGGCACAGCCGCCATGCAGAACTCCAGGGCATGTGCCCGGGGGGTGGGGAGCACAATAGACCAATGAGGCGAAATTCCGTTCCATCCGTCTGTCACGTTCAGCGGCGTTGGCTGGGAGGGGCTCAAAGTGTTTTCCTTGAGAAAGAGGCAGATCCTGACTGTCGCCAGTCTGAAAATCAGTGGAAATCAAATCTTTCGGTCCATCGAACATGTCATTCTTAGACGTTATGTAAAAGGGCTGGTAGCAGCTTCCCTGACTAGGACACATCAAGTGAGTTCCTTCCTTTTCCAGGGGTCACCTCCCATGGAAACATTGGATGGTTTTACCGAAATATTGGAAATGCTCGCGGGTGTTTTTTTCCATGAGACTCTTCAACTGCCATTGTGATCGAATCACAGGATGTCTTCATTCCACCTGTCCGGGCCGCACGGGTCTTCCACGCTTTGTGACGTATCTGTTGGTAGCCATGAGGCTAACCCACCTTCTGGATTTGGCGTCAAGGTGAGGCAGGACCAGGTGCGTGGTTAAGAGCAAACACAAGCTCAGAGCTGGAGGAGCCCAGTGGGTCAGCCCGACATGTGCCATTATGCAGATGAGGATACTGAGGCTCACCAAAGTTACCCGTCACTCATTCAGGTGTGCTGAGCACGACGCTAAGCCGTGTACATACATGAAGCTCGACGTCAAGAAACTGACCTCAAGTTGGTAGATACCTAACTGAGAAAAGAAAATCACAGATACACAAAAGAGTAAAGCACTCAAATCCAACTGAGTTCAGAATGATGTTCCATGTCCATGACAGTGACCTGGTGTGTGTGTGTGTGTTGTGTGTGTGTGTTGTGTGTGTGGGCACTGTTGGGAGGAGGAGAGGACAAGGTGAGAGAGGAAGTTGGAGCACGGGATGGGACAGGTCATGCATGTATGAGGAAAGTAGTCAAGCGTGCTCTATCTAATACGTATAACCTGTCATACAGCTATCCTTCCTAAATAATGCCCGTGGGCTGACTGAGTTCATGCACAGTGGACACGGGTATGCTGGTTCTAGATATAGTTTCAATTGTGAACTTCAGATAAAGGGGCTACCTACAAAAGAAAAGACAATTTAACTAAGGAACTAGTAACACGATCAGATTGACGTCTAAGAACATACTAGAACACTCTCTCCTCTCTGAACATGACCACCAGGAGAGCTGTCAAAACATGCCTGTCAGTCCCGTTTCCAGACCCTTGACAGCAGGGCCTCAGGGGATGGGAGCCGCGTTAGGATTTTTTTTACAGCTTCCCAAGAGATTTCAGTGGGCAGGTAAGGTCACACACGCTATTTTATAGATGGCTCTGGTGGCAGTGAAGGGAAGGTCTCAGACAGAGCAGGGTGGTGAGAAAGAAACACGTCCGCTCTCACGACAGACCGTAAGGGCTGACCCACGACAACAAGGACAGGATGGATGAAGCGGTGGCAGGGGCTGCCTAGGAGGGCCCAGCCTGGGTGCACGTGAGAATCAGAATGTGACCTCCCAGAGCGCCCGCAGCAGGGGCACGTGGACAAGTCGATCTCGACGGGGTTCCAAGGCTGCCCCTGTGGGGCTCTGTAAGCAAGGGTGCAGATGCCACGCCTGGGCTGGTGGCCACAAGGCTCCACGTCTGTGGGTCAGAGGAGGCCTCTAACCATCGACGTGGATAAGGGCACAGAGAGCCAGGAGGAGGGGCGGGCCGAGGATGGAGCTGAGGGACCCTGATGTAAAAGCAAGAACCCCGACGCCGCGAGGAAATCGCGAGGACCCGCGACCTGGCTATGAGGAATGTCCACGTCCACGGAGAGGACACAGCTCCCCACTGCCCCGTGCTGTGTCCAGGGTTCTGGCCACCAGGGGTTCTGGCTTTCCCGAGCAGTTCTCACGCATTGGGGCTTGTCGTCAGACGCATTCAGGTGAAGTGTCCCAGTTTGGCGGACAAAAGGCACCGTGTGTCTGTGTCTCACAGCCCACAGCGCCATATTGGCTGACCCAACACAGAGCAATGCCAGAACTCCTCCCTCTCCCTGAGCCCGTGCCCCTGCCGGCCAGCCGGCGAGCCGGGGAGGCGCGGGCATGAAAGGAACTCCTGGGACGGCTAAAATAAAGCCACGTCCTGCCCAGACCCACGCCGCTCCTGTCTGGACAAACATGGCTTTTACTACAGCCTTCAAGTGGTTTTCAACCCTCCAGGGGTGCTTTCCACCCTGTGTTAACTCCATCTGGCACCTAGCACACAGGAGTGGAATTTGGAGGAGGCCGCTTGAGGTCACCCAAGGTCAAGCACAGGAGGGGCGGGGCCTCGCAGTCAGGTGTCCTGCTGTGGGCTGGGGCGCTGGATCCTTTCGCAAAGAGAAAGCCTGAGGGACAGTACACAGGTCGGGTCCCGGTGTTCGAGGGAGAGAAGGGCGCAGTACCAGGTGTAACGGGCAGTGTGCTGTCCTTCCAGAACAGAGGTGGGGTTGGGGGATTCCAGGGCAGAGAAAAAAACAGGACAGGCAGCCTGGGGGTGGGAAGTGACCCTTCCCTCCTCCCTCCAACGAGGCTGACATCAGCTGCAGACATGGACGGCACTGAGCAGCCCCGGAGGGAGGGAGCTAACCTTTTTCGCAAACTTGGGGGGGGGATGGAAACTCTTCCTTAGAGACTGCCGAGCAGCTGATCAGCACCATGCCTTGGGAATCTCGTCTGTCTGCTTCAGACTCAACTAGTTCATTGTAAAGCAGATCAGTTAAGAGCTTAAAAAACAATAGAGTGAGTTCTTGTGAATCACCTGGAGGAACGGCTGGGAATCAAATGTCCTCCTAGGACATGTGCCACCTGACTGAGGTTACCTGGGACACAGGGCCCGGCTTGGGGACAGGAGCGGGCAGGCCTGCCGGGCAGGGAGGTTGGAATTCTCCAACTCTGGTTCCACCACCCTTCGCATTTTAATTGTAACCTTTGCTTTTTTGGCCCTGGGCAGCCAACTAATGGTTACATAAGCCACATTCCTCCCAGGCCGACCAGACCAGCCAGGGGACGGGACCGGGACAGGCTGGTGATGGCTTCTCCTGTCCCTATCCCTGGCCCACGGTGACGTTTCTAGATGGGAAGCCGTGTAAGCTGATCCCTCCAAGGAAACGGACACACGACTCTCATGGCTCTGTGAGACTCCCGGGAATAGGAATACGCGTGGGAGGGAGGCGGGGCCGAGGAGGCGGAGCCTGGGACACTCAAACAGAAACAGGTCAGACACAGCATAAAGGACAGTCAAGTCGGTGAGGCTCCCGACCCTGGTGTCCACGCTGGCAGACGAGGGGCCCTCTTCTGTAGCTGAGACCACACCTCACGGTCCACAGACCGTGACTTGAGCTGCGTGGTTGATCTCGTGTCCAGAGACGCGTCCCTCATTCCCCGTGGTCACGGGAGGTTCCCCCCTACCCCCGCCAGACCCAGGGTAAGAAGTGAGTGCCTGCCTGTGTCGGGCGGTGACGTCTTACTCACACACGAAGGTAGCCACCGAGGCATGTCCGGGAACCACAGGGATTTTCCTTAAGTAAGCAAAGTGCACATGCCATGGGTAATAATTAAAATAATCTGTTCTGAGGAATGCACCAGGCTGCCTCTTCTCCCTGACCCAAGACGGGCAAATACGCCCCAGGAGCTAGGAAGCTGAAACAACATCTTTCTCATAAGAAAAGTGTATTCCTGAAATGTCTAAAGGGCACTGTGTTAGAAGTTGGGGGAGGGGAACCCCCCACAGCTGGGAAGCCAGGTTTCCCCGCTCCTGCCCTCTCCCAGGCACAACGTCACTCCGTGGGAGAGCTGAGCTCCCGGGGTGACCCAGGGACAAGAAGTCTGGAGGAGTCAAAGCTGTACACACGCTCACCTGCTGTTTCCCAGACCCCCCCCCCCCACTCCTGTCTGCAGCATTCCAGAGCAGGACCCGCGGTGCCCACCACCGCCGTGGATGCCTCTGCAGGCCCGCTCCGCCCACGCTGCCCCACCTGCCACGTGCTCCCGGGCCACGGACTGGGACGATCCGCGCAGAAGCCTGGCCGGCACGCTGAAAGCGAGAATGCACGTCCCCCTATGGCTGCCCTGTTCCCTCTCGCTCCGGGACCTGCACCTCTGAGCGCCACAACTGCCCTCGGGTTTCTGGGGACAGTGGTGTGGAGGAGGCTTTGAGCGGGACGCAGCCAGCACGGGGCGGATTGATTCCTAAAGCTACTGCAAGGGGAGTCCGGTGCCTGGCGGGTAAGAAGGGATGAAGCGTGGAGGGCTCAGCCGACGGCACTAACGACCGCGGCGTGCCCCACAGACACACCACCTCCTGAAAACCCCTTTCTCAGTGCGCCCTGAATTAATGGCCCCACCGCACGTGAGCAGGGCACTCTGTGTAAGCCGGCTTTGCAGGGCTGAGCTGCTTGTGCCTCCCGCAGGCGTGTGTCCTCTGCTCTGAGCCCTACCCTCCCTGTGCGGCCTCCGAGGCTTCCAGGCAGGGCAACCTGCATCAGACTCTGCAGGAGAGGGAACGGAGGCCCGGGGAGCACAGGAGACTCGACTGGAGAGACACAGCTGGAGAAGGCACCACGGGGCTGGGACCTGTTGTGCCGACTAGGCTGCCGGGCTCCACTGGGACCTGTGAGTGCACAGGTGAAGGAAACACTCCAGGCGCAAAGACAGGCTCCTTCCTGCAAGGTGAGAAGGAGCCTGCCACTGAAGGTCTGGGACAAGCTTTCCAGGTAGGGGGAACAGCTCGTGCAAAGGCCCTGAGGAAGTGAGAGCCCCAGTTTGAGAAGCTCAGCAATGGGCAGGGTGGCTGGAGCCCAGCGAGCCCAGCACAGGGGGTAACATGGCATGCAGAGCAGGTGGGGCCAGAGCCCACGAGTGCAGCTCTCCAAGCCCCTTCCACCTGGGACAAGCAGAGGTCAGAGTATAATGACCCCAACTTGGCCGACGAAGCCTGGACCCCAGCTTTGTGGAAAGGGTGCCTAAGGGCCACTCCTGACACACAGGTCATGTGTCTGGTGACCAGATAAACACATGCAAAGCGCTATGACCTTGGTAGCAAATGCAATCTGCACAATAACGACTTAACAAGGTCTTTCCTGTGGGTCAGGAGCGGTCACACTGCCCCAGCGACCTTCAGGTAAGCCGGGCACTTAATCGGAGAAGCGCTTATACTTCTGGTGAGGATTTCCCAAATGGACCGGATGTTGTGCGCACCCCGCAGGAGCTCGGGTCCTAGTGCGTCGCCGATAGACACACAGAGCCTTGTAGAAGGTGGAAGACAGACACGGACCAAGGCCACTCAGAGGCCAGGGCATAGCTGCTGTGTTTTGGGCTTCGATTTTTTTTTTTTTTCTAAAGAAGAAACAAGATTTCACCAGGTAGAGATCCTGGAAGTGGGGACACAGGTGGATGCCCGGCAGAGGGCCGGCAGGAAGAACAATGAGAAAGGCCAGCCTTCCGTCCACACGCGTGGGCGAGCTGTGGGAGAGTTTACGGGGGTGGGGTCATCTGACAATGTCACCTTCAGGACCCTGGTGTCCCCTCCTATACAAGCCGCTGGGTGCCTGAACCCAAACTACTTTCACTAATCCCTCCCAGGTCACAGAAATGTTGATACAGTACTTTCCTTCAGACTCCTAAAATAATTTCAAACTGCTTTTCTGACTTGTTATTCTTGTCAGATTGTGAGTGTGAAAGTGAGTGTGTGTGTGTGTGCATCTGTGTGTGTGTGTGTGTGTGTGTGCAATGGCTGGGACTTGTTGACTATCTCCTATCACAAGTACATCCATGATTGCTGACTTTAAAAAACCACGGGGAATGTTAAGTCTTAGACACAATACACATTCATAACAGAGTGTTTTCTTTTCTTTTTTAAAAAAATATTGAAGATAGATTGTTTTCCGGAAAGGCAGGCTGGTTAAAACTGAAGACGTGGTATAAGCATTTGGAATATTGTAACAGGGCTCCTGTGAAATTTAAACTCCGAGAACAACAGTACGCATGGCATCAGCTAAAGCCCCGCCACGGCCACTTGCCCTTGACCGGAGTGAGGTGCCCTCCCGGACAAGGAGAGCAAGCACGTGTCCGGGGCTGAGTCTGCAGGCAGCGTCACCCCCAGACATGCCACCACCGCTCCCCGCCCGCTATCACCAGCGCCGGCACTGGGCTCGTAGAAAAGATCGAACTGCTGTGGCTGCTAGTTCAGGCGACCACGGTCTGGGGGTCTTATTTCTGCTTCATATGAGAATTCGAACACCCAGCCCATCACACGGAAGCGTGCCCTCCTGCTCGGGGAAGGTAGAGAGCCCTGCCACAGCGGGGCATGCACAGGGTACTTGTGTCTGCGGCGAGAGTCCCGGTGGGAAGTGTGGGAACTATTATTCGCCAGCAGAAAACGGAGAGAGAGCCTGGCAGGGTGTGGTGCGGGAACGGCTTGCTCAGGCCATCTCTGCGAACAGCCCGGATTTCCTGAAGGAAGAGGCAGCTCGAGTCTCACAGACAGCTTCTCCCTGCACGCCGTGCATGTCTCAGGCTCTCTGAATTCTCAGCCGTTCCCAAGAAGAGAAATCGATTCTGGGTCACTTTTCCTGCTCGTTTGGATTCTGCGTCCGCTGCACCCGCATTTTACCCAACCATGGCCGGGCCGGGCCGGGGTGGACGGTGGGGGGGAGGGTCACCGCAAATGTCCATCCCGAGTGGCCCGCGGCGCGTCCCGGGCTACCCTCACGCCCTTACCAGGCTGAGGAATCTGGCCCTGGAACCTGCCCAAGGTCCCACGCCAGGGAGAGCCGCAGCCCCGGCATGAACCCAGTCGGCACAGAGATGCCTTTAACCCCTCTATTCTGCTGGCTCCCTGTAAGTCTGTTAACAGAAAAACAAACAGACAGAAACCACTTAAAAGGCACCAGGGAAGGTCCTGCGTACCACCCAGACGGACATGCCCCTTTCCAAAGGTAAATGGCAGTCCCGTTCAAGGTCACCCAAAGGCCACGGGGCAGACCCAGCTGTGTTTACCTAAACCTCGCCAACTGTTCATGGGCGCTCACAACTCACATTCCGTGCCGGGCCCTGGCCTGGCTCTCACAGGGTGCCACCGACAGACTAAGTCACACATCGCCCCGGCCTCAGCCACGTGACCCTCCTCACGGCCGGAAAGCTGGCAGGAGCTAAATTGTCTTGCTCATCAGCCCTGTTAGCAAAATCCGTTTTAAGAACACCTCCCCCAACAACTGATTAGTTGCTTGATTATAACGTGCGCACACATCATGGGCTGCTTGCTACACGCCTGTGCATTAATAGAAACGGATGAGACAGAAGTTTCTGCTCCCCGGTGGGGTATTTTTCCGAGCTCACGAATACACCCATACACTTTTACCTGACATAGAATTGTCTGGCTACGTCATCGCACGTGTTTAGGTGACAGGGCACGCAGGCCGTTCTTAGACCCGTCTGTCACCGCACGCGGGTGGGGTTGATTATAGTCACTACACTGTACGTCAGGTCACCAGGCACTGTTCATCCTCCGACCGCGGATTAGCACCCCTGGACCCCACAGCTCCTCGCATCCCTCACCCCCCTGCTCCTGCAACCCCAACTCGGCTCTGTTTCTACAAGCTCAACGTTTCCTTTTAAAAAGTCCACACCTACATGGGACCATACAGTACACACTGTTCTCTCCCGGGCTTATTTCATTTCGGATGGTGTCCTCCAGGTCCGTCCGCGTAGCTGCACATAGTAGGAATGCCTTCTTTTTTTTACTTTTTTAACAGCTGAATAATATTCCAAGGCTACCTTCCTGATCCCTTCATCCACAGACGGACACTTAGGTTGTGTCCGTCTCTCCGCGCCGTTGTGAACCACGACGTCACGAATGTGGGTGGGCAGCTCCTGGAGATACCGATTTAGTTTTCTTTGGATGAACACCCAGGCGTGGGATAACTGCGTCACGGGGCATTCCTATTTTTAACTTTTTGAGAAGCTCACACACTGTTTTCCATACGGGCTGTATCCATTCACATTCCCACCAGGAGGGTACAAGAGTTCCCCTTTCGTCACATCCTAGCCAACACGTGTCACCTTGTCTTTGTGATGATATCGATTCTGACAGAGGTCAGGGGGGCGTCTGTCTCACCACGGTTCTAACGTACGTTTTCCTGACGCCGGGCACCCACCTCTTCACGTACTTGTGGATCATGTGGATGGATGTCTTCCTTGGGAACAAAAGTAATCTCTCTGAATCCTTTTTGCCCTTTATTTAATTATGTGTCTGTTTTACTACTGTTGTCGAGGTGTGTGAATTCGTCAGATAATCTGGAGATTAACCCCTTCTCACACAGATGGGTGCCGCCCAGAGCTCTCCGACGCCGATTCTGATCGTGTAAAAGCACCAGTCTGGATGCAGTACACCAATACGGTTTCCATTTAAAAACCATTTTGATGGGCCTGACCAGGCAGTGGCGCAGTGGATAGAGCGTCGGACTGGGACGCGGAAGACCCAGGTTCAAGACCCTGAGATCGCCAGCTTGAGTGCAGGCTCCTCTGGCTTGAGCAAAAAGCTCGTCAGCTTGGACCCAAGGTCGCTGGCTCCAGCAAGGGGTGGCTCAGTCTGCTGAAGGCCCGCAGTCAAGGCACATGTGAGAAAGCAGTTAATGAACAACTAAGGTGTCGAAATGGCAACGAAAACTGATGATTGATGCTTCTCACCTCTCTCCGCTCCTGTCTGTCTGTCCCTATCTATCCCTCTCTCTGACTCTCTCACTGTCCCTGTTAAAACAAAAACAAAAAAACCATTTTGATGGAATAGATTAGATTTCTTCCTTTTCGAGCCTTTTTCAAAGAGAAGTCCCTCTGCCTAATAGCACCCCAGGACCGCATAACCCTCTACCCTGAAGAGGAGAGACCCCTGGGGCTGGCCGTGCGTGCAAGGACTCAGGGAGCAATCACTCCGGACCAGGACCTCACCAGAACCTTCCCTGCGGTGGGTTTCCCGCTGGGCTGCGGCGGCCACCGTTTGCTGGACCTCTGCCAGGACAGCCTCTCTCCTGCCCCGGTGAACGACGTCATCATTGTAACGTCACGATTTCTCTGGAATCATACTCGTGACTGTCATACGACATCTCAACTTTATTTTCAGGAAGCAGACTGATGATCAATAAGTAGACACGCAAGGCAGACCTTTGGTAATAGTCTCCGTGTCTTACCCAAATGGCACCTTTTTCAGCGCCGTTCGACAAACCAAGAATAGGGATAGTTTTTAATATGAGATGAGAGACTTGCTCAACAGCGATGATTATTTCCCCCCCCCTTTTCTTTTTAAATGTTATTTATTGATTTTTAGATACATGGGAGGAGAGAGAGGGAGGGGAGAAAGGGGAGAGAAGCAGGAAGCATCAACTCCCATATGTGCCTTGACTGGGCGAGCCCCAGTTTCGAACCGGTGACCTTAGCATTCCAGGTCAACGCTTTATCCACTGTGCCACCCACAGGTCAAGCGTCCCCTCTCCTTCAAGAGAAGCATATTCATCACCGATTTATTCCAACGAAGGCAGTCAGTAAACAGAACTCTCACAATCCCCTCCAAAGGGACTATTTACTTGCCTGTCCCTAAAGCCATTGCTCAGCTGAGTGGGTCCTTGTCATTATTTGAAAGAGTGTCTCTGAAACTGGGGTCCGTGGGGGCAGTGGGGTCTTTACATAGCTGAAATGAATTTTACTATATTTTGTTTAATGCAGTAGACCCCACATGTTTTTATTCCAACATGTGTAATTAACTTTAAAATGTATGGAGATATTTTTTATGTATTTATTTCTCTTGTATCACACCTTCACACTCCAGTGTGCATTGTACACTCATAGCACATCTCAGTTTGGACGAGCCACATGTGAGGTGCCCGACAGCCACCAAATGTGGCTCATGGCGTCCATGTTAGACGGCGACGGTCCGGAATCTGCAACCCCGGCAACAGCAGCGTCAGGAGCACCAGAACGGTGAATGTTTGTTGAGCCGTGTCTCTACGCCCGGCACTCACCTTGTCTCCCTGAATCCTCAGGTGAGCTGCACCAAGGTCCCACCCAGTTCTGAACTCACTCGCCCACTTAACAAACGTTTATGGGGCCCCTGTGTACGCCGGGCGTGATTATAGGCGTGACTCTACACTTCTGGAAACGGTCGCCTTTTATGAGACACATAAATTAGGCGCAAACACGTTGCTGTTTTACTCAAACTCACAACCAGGTTTGTTTTCTCGCTGACTGGCCTCTCGTTCCAACCGGACCCTCGGTCACCTGTCCTGCCCAAATGCCAAGGGAGCAGCCCCCAGGGGTGCGGCTGTCCCCAAGGCTCTGGTAGCTTCCTTCAGGCACGGGGCCCTGGTGGGTGGGGAGGGCCCCAACTCTAACTCCGAGACTTGGCGACGTGGTGACGCGGTGAGCCCTGCCGGGCAGAGGGCTTCCCTGTTCCTCTGCTCAACCATGAGGCGCAATCACATACAACCTCAGCACAGACGTCACTGTCTCAGAGAAGCCGTGAAGCAGAAACAGGCAGTGCACGCCACTCGCCGCTGGAATTCAAACCACTGAACGCACGCTCAGCCGTGGGCAGGCACGCCGCCGTCGGAGAAAGGAGTCCGCAGAATGGACTCCCACCCTCCCCACAGCCAGGCTGGCGCAAGCCGGTGTTCCTTCTCGTTGGGGGACAGTGGTCGTGGTGAATGATTTCTTAACCTAGCGCCGGGCAGGCGCTCCCAGGAGGGCGGCGCGGAAGGAACAAGAGGGGCCCGTGTGCGGCTTCTCCAGCAGCGAAGGTGCCAGTTCCAGGGCCGGGGCCTCGCGGGCTCCTTCAGAATTCAGCCGGTCGATGGGTGGGGGCAGTGAAGGCGTCTTCACATGACTCTTGCTTTCACTTGGTAAGTGTTCGGGCCGGACAGGCTGGTGCAGGTGAACTTGGAATGCTGGCTCCAGCGCAGCTCGTCAGGAATGCCAACCTCCCTGCTGGCTGTTACACTCTGGGCACACACAAAACCCAGGCGAAGGAATGGCAGCCTCCATTCCTGCCACGAGGAAGAAAGGATCGGAGTGTGTGCAGAGGAAGCACGAGACGGACAGACGAGTGCTCGCTGACCGTGGTGGGCAGGGCCCAGCCCATGTCTCTCACCCCCAGTGCCACTGCCGCTTGGGGCGGGGGACCATTCTTTGTGGCGTGCACTGTGCACTAAAGAATGTTTTGCAGCATGCCCGGCCTCTACCCACCAGATGCCAGCAACACACCCCAGGGTGAAGACCAAAACTGACTCCCAACATTGCCAAATGTCCAGGGCGCGCGGACAATCGTCCCCGGTTGAGAGCCACTGGTCTGGACCCTCCACGTTCCTGAGATTGTAGCTTGATTTGCCACTCAAGTCCTAGGCTGTACTGCTAAGTCCTAACTCTGAGGGTCACATCTTGCGTGGACATTGCAGAGTTACTACACGGCAGCGTGAAGGACAGCTACCACGCGACTGGAAAACAGAGCACACACTGACAGAGGGCTGTGCGTTCTATTCCCCAAGGATGCCCGTTTACCACCTTGGGCACTTCCATGTCATAGTCTGTTTTAAAAATGAGAAAAGGAGGTTCACAGACAGCTTCTACACCCTAACAAAGCCACTTGCTACGCTGATTTCTACATCCGGAGGTAAAACGGTCAAGGGCTACTGGTTCAACCTGGACGAGCCAAGTCCAGACCAACACTCCTCTGCGGACCCATGCACGGCAGCGAAGTCTGACCTGCTAACACTACTCTCTTTCGGTATTCCTTTCGATTCCCTCTATTTAAGTTGTAAGGTTTCAGAAAGTCACCTAGTTAGTTGATGGCTCAAAATTGTCGACCGTCACAAATTCCTCACATGCTTGCACAGAGTCCATTGCACGAACCCCCTTTGTATAGGAGACTGTCACCCCATGTCCGGGCCTCGTAGAAAGATAAATCGAAAATAAGGGATATCACGCTCTATTAAAAAAAAAAAGCGTAGGATACTTGGAATATGAGTCATAGAGTGAAATGAACTTTGTTCTCTCTGCCCTTGAAATTCAATTTTATTTCATTAACAACTCCCCAGTTAGGACCTGTGGTCTTCTCACCATTGTGCCAACCAACCCTGGGCGGATCCGGACACACAGACAGATTAGGCATGACTTCTGCCTTTGGTCACTGGACCGTCCCAACTTCCTGGCATGGAACCAGCTCATTGTTGACAGCCTTTCTTGAGGTCGCGGTCAAAATTGTTACGTCCGAGGTGAATGGAAGTCAAACCCCTCCTCTGATATGATATTTAAGAGTTGTCCTGAGTAGGATCTTTTATCAACGCACTTCAAGTCACTTCCCCATAGTCCATACAGAAAGAATGAGCTTTCTTTTCATTGCTGAGGGGACTTCGAAGACCATCTATTGTTCTGAGCTGCCTGTCAGCTTCTACTAGTTTGAATGTTTAAAAGAAAGGAAGAAGGGATACCCCTGTGTTGCTTGGATGGCGGTGAGCACTACAGGGGGTCTTGGACCTTTCTCCATGCAGAGATAAGAGATCGAGTCCCGACGGCATGAAATTAGGATATGCTTTTCCTCAATAATTCAAACTGAATCAAACTACTAATTCCTGAAGAATACTTTTAAAGCAATAGATGCCCTTCATGTTTGTTAGAGGTGAACTCTATGGAGGGTTAAGCCAGTAAGAGAACACGCATCACACTCCTTTAGACACGCGTGTTTCCCTGTGTACGCCACCCCGAGAAAGGCCAACGAGAAGGGGCGTGAACTGAGATCACGCTCACCTCATCATTTACGAGCTTAAACAAAGTCCTTTTGTCCCACTTTTTAAAAATACATTCCTGCTTGTCAGTGAATCCAGAGGTGTTGGGATTTCAGACGTGTCCTGAAAGGCAGTCACACCGGAGCCGTGTTTCAGTACATGCATCCGTGTGTCCGCCCAGCGCCCAGCGCCCACCGCGTCCCCGGGCTGAATGAACCACAGAGCCTCTGTCGGAAGAGAGCTGACATCCTCGTGAGGAAGCCACCCCGGAGCTTAAACCACGAGCATGCAATCTGGAATGTCATAACAGAAGTACAGCGTGTCTTGGGCTCCCTCCCTGTCCTCAGAGATAACTGCCCCCGTAATCCATGACTCTGACATCAGGGGTATAGTGAGCACATTCCCTGCTGTAGAGGCCCAGGCTGGACGTGCTCAGGGGGCGTCCACTGTGGGGAGCCGTCCGGGAGCGGCCTGATTCACTCGGGGAAAGACCAGCACATTGGTGAGGGGTTTTGTTTCTTTTACAGATGCAGAGATTTCTAAGAAGAAGCAAGTATACTCTTTCTCGCAAAGCTGATGTTATTCCTAGATGAATCACAAACATCTTCTGATAGGGGAGCGGGAGGGCCTTCACCTGACAATCCTGGATGTTTACAGCAGAATTCTAAATGTTCCAATGACCTCTTACCTCCTTACTGAATCTCTCGTGGTCCCATAAACAAGATCAGCTAAACATCCAGTGCCTATTTGTTGTTAACCTGAGATGTTCTGGGAAAAGGCACGCTGTCCCCAAAACACCGTAGTTAAAAAAAAAAAAAACACATGGGTTATAAGTAGACAGTGGGAAAGGCAAACAAAGATGGCCTCCCTCCCTTTACTCTGAGCTGGGACTAGGAAGGGCGGAGAGAAGTCTAGTGTAGGATAGCACCTTCAAATTTAACTGTTGCAATACCTCAAACCCAGTTCTGAAACAGGGTTGCTGTCCTGAAATGAATGCAAAGGACTAAGCCACCCATTTTGGTAACTTATCCAAGCTTCCACCCCATGGAACAATTTTTTTTTTCTTCAGTTTTATCAAACAAGAGGACTCATGCAATTTTGCAAATCTGCCCACCTTTTTCTAAAGTACATCCACATTCTACTTGACATTCGTTAGCTGTGGGTCTCAGGTTGAATGTGTCTTTGAAGAGAGGCAGGAAATGTATACAGTGGACAGGTATAAATAATCCACTTTTTCTATTTTCCTGGGGTAAAATAATAAAAGAATAAATCTTCCTTCTGACCTCCTCATGGCCACATTCCAAGCTTGATGCAGAAAACTCAGTAAATATGTGAGTAAATATAAAACAGCAGCTTTCCTTTCTCCTCCCAGTTTCTTTAAGATACAAGTGATTGTTTAAAATAATATTTGATAGGTGGAACTTACACACACACACACACACACACACACACGGTGATCGTTACCTATTGCTACAAAATGGTTTACTGTGTACATAAATTCAAATGAATCCAGCTTAAACTCAAAAGGAATAAAAAAAAATTTTAAGTCTCATTATTTTTTAAAAAGACAAAACCTTACAAGATTGTCAGCCCCCCCCCCCCGGACACGTGGGCACGCATTTGCCAGCTGTGAAGGTGACAACAGAGCAGCCTCATGAGGGCTCTGCCCCGGCTCCACTGTGGGCGAGGTAAGGGAACTAAACACCTTTGCAGCCCAGAAGCAAGCTCGGCTGCGGCACGGCTACCTGAGGCACCCCCGGGCTGGCGCCATCGCCCTGTGGCAGCCCCTGTGCGTGGGTTTTCACGGGTCCGAGTGTCCCCTCGTTAGGGAGCTCCACTGCTGCAGACGGGATCCAGGGATCCAGGGCTCCAGGGCTCCAGGCAGGGGGAGTGTCCTCTGGCTTCCTGTCTGGTCTCTTTCACACCACTGCCTCGCTGATGTCCTTACGGGGTGGGCAGTTAGATGGACGTGAGCAGAATGAGGACACAGGCCGAGCCCAGGAGCCCAGGAGCCCAGGAGCCCACTGGGGTGGAAAGCCCCAGGTACCTATCTATGAGCCAAACTGGGAACAGGAGGACGTGGCTCCAGGGTAACCTTTCCTCCCCTACATGTGGCTAGTCACCTCGTTTAGAGCCCCTGACCTTTCATATCGCTGGTCATGCAGTTTGGACCCTCCCCTGGTATGTTGCTAGTCATATGTGTTAGACCCCCTTAGAGGGGGCACAAGCAGAGGGGAAGCAGAAGAGCCCTTCAGCATTAACCCCCAGGGGTAACATCGAGCCCTCAGTTGGGTTTCAACCCCAGGCCCAGGAAAGCAGCAGACCAGACAGAGAGCAATGCCAGGGCTGACCCCAGGGCCAGCTGCACAGACTGATGACCCCCTGCTCTGAGGCTGACCCATCAGTGGAGACCAGGACCCTAAAAGAACAGGTCACACTTGGGGAGCTGATGAACATTGTATTGAGATCCTCTCCCAGGACCTCCCCTAAAATCGGCACCCTTAAAAACAACCTTAGGACAGTGGCGGACCCCCCCCTCCCCCTCCCTCTCCCTTCCTCCTCCTCCTCCTCCTTCTTTCCCCCCCCCCTCCTCCTCTTCTCCCTCCTCTTCTTCCTCCAGGTGTGTTCTCCTGGCCTCTCTCTTTCTCCTGAGCTCTCAGAGGCCGCAAAAGACTTGCAGCCGGGAGGGGGGCAGCTGCAGCTCATCCATTGCTGACCGCTGACCCTGTCCCCAAGACCCCCCCCCAACTTCCCAGGGAGCCGCCGCAGCCCCTTCCAGGCCCATTTCTTTCCTGTAACATTTCTAAAGAGCCAGGGCGGCCCCGCCTGGGCTGGCCTGCTGCTTCTTATATCCGAATTTTTCCGTGTTTCACTGTCCCCAGCTTTAACAGACGTGCTCTCACAATCACCTGGACTCGGGTTGTGAAATCTTTTCCTGCCCGAAGTCAAGAACCCACACATTCCTGGCCGGCCCCAGGCAGACCCGCCCTGGGCCAGGGTCCCCCTTCCAGTAGCAGGTAGACTCAAGTTAGCACTTTCCACACCAGGTAAGGGTCCTCTGTAGCCCACAAGACCCCCAGGGAGTGAGACACAAGATCTCTCCGAACCACCCGAATGTGCCATGGGCTCTGGGTCCACCTCTCCACCCCACCTCTCACGATCACCCTGCTTGCCTGCCATCAAAAGTAAGCACCTCAGACCTCAGTGCAAGCCCTTCGGGGAAACCCTCAAAGGGGCTCCAGGGTTCCTGGCTGAGCACTGGGCACTGCAGCCACAGCACTGTCCCCGGGGCCCTCCTAGCCCATCCTCCCTCTTAGAATAGGCATTTGCATGGAACCGATCTGGATCTTTCCAGGAAAGGACTGAGGGTCTGAAGACAGTCTCAAAAGAACCTGACACTAGATTCTGGGAGGTGACAGGGAAGGAAGTGCTGTGACCCCCTCAATGTGACCCCTCAATGTCGCAGCCTTTCTTGCAAGGGTTCTGCAGCCGGCAAGCACCCGCTAACGAGGCTTCCCTTAGCGGGAATTACCACGTGTCACGGTGGGGTGGGGGAGGATGCCACTAAAAACGTGTGACTGACGTGGGAGGGTCTCCCCTGGAGTGGGAGAAATCTTTTGGCTATGGATACCGGCCGAGACCATAGACGCGTTGCTGCCTGTAGTCTGAAGGCTCACACCTTCTTTGAGATCCTGAGTTTTCTAACAAAATCTTGGCTTTCCCTGTGGGTTTCTGTCATTTCTATCCACTGACCACGAGTCCGGGACGTCACACTTTTATTACAGCACATCTGAACGTGCAGAAAAGTGTGCCGACCAAACATGTACAACTCCTGGGATTCGTCACCAGGTGACCTCCACATCCGCATAATCAGCACCTACATTGAGAAATGCCAATACCTCCCAGCATTCCGGAATAGCCTCATCTCGGGAACCTAATCCTCCCTCTGATCTGCCCCTCAGAGACCCAGCCCTCCCCCTGCAGAGTCAGCAACCCCCTCCCCCCCCAGGGCAGCAGAGGACAGGAGACTGATGGTCTCAGCGTTTGCACCCCCAGCAGGTTAAAGATGACATCTTGACTTAGGTTATATTTCAGTTCCTGAGCCCTAAGGTGGAGCCACCCCCCTGGCTACTTTCCCATGGGAACCTCAGAACGGTTCTCAGGACATAAAGAAACGATAAATTCAATACTTCCCCTCACCTCTGACCGGTGGACTTCCAGCATGACCCCAAGCCCCTAACCCGCAGTGTCCTGTGATGTCGCCCTGTGTAATCTGTAACCCGCACACCGTCGGCAAGTTTGAGATTTTTGAGCATTAGCTTCCTGTTCTCCTGAGTGGCATCATTCGTAATAACATAGCCAATATTTCTCCAATGCAAAAAAAAAAAAAAAAAAGTGCACTTAATGCTTAAAAACGTGATCTAGGGGCCAAACAACAGCAAACTCCCTCCATCCTTCCTTCCTGACCACGTATTTTGCGTTCCCTTCCTTAATATTAAAAAAAAAAAAAAAAAGCTAATCATGAAGTTAATACTTAAAGAAAATAAATATTTGGCTCACAAAGCCTTACTTGTCACTTCCCTGTGTGTCTTCCATGTTTTCAAATGGACCCACGTTATCACAACCCACCACCGCGCCGTGAGGGCCCCCGAAAACCTCGCGGTTGGCGCACGCCGGCCCGGAGTTCAGACCACCATCCAACCCTCGCGTAAAGCCCGGCCTCGTAAATCCTCTCCCTGCTTAAGAGCCGCTATGCTACCAGTCACGCCAGCGGAGATAAACGACCATCTTTGAACTAACTCTTAAGCTTTTTCCATTTTTGGTGTTTCTCGCAAGCAAAAGCCATTTATTTTTACCCCCAGATTTAAAACAACTTTAAAATAACTTTTATAGGCTTCTGGTATGAAACGGCGAGCCCCTCGCAGGGGTTTGGCGCATGACCAGCCTGTGACTGGGCCAGATCGCGTGTTGATAGGTGGAGAGAGACAGAGGAGAGAGAGGAGAGAGAGAGCATGACGGCAGGGGATCCTGGCTCGGTGGCACCCCGGCTCACTGACTACGAACCAGGGGAAAAGCAGGAAAGGTGTGGAAGTTCACGGGTGGAGTCCCAGGTGAGAGGGGTGTCCCTGGTGGGAAGTGCAAGGTCTCCACGCCCATCACCAGAGCAGTCACCATTGCCTGCAACAGGTCCATTAAGGTCAGATCAAGTAACACTAGGCGGGGGTGGGGGGTGCAGGGGTGTATGTACCTCCTTTCTTTTCTCTCTTTAGGAAGCTTAACTGTTGCAAACTGGGGCTGCGGGCCCCGGGGAAGGTGTCACAGTCTTCCTCCTGGGCTAATGGCCCAGGTATCCAGGGACCCTGGGGACCTAACGCTGCCTGGGGGAATGTGTGGCCATCACTGTCACCGTTCCTTCAGGGCTAGAGACAGACAAGAAGTGGGGCCTTCAGCCGTCACAAAGTCCTGGGGAAGTGACACAGGTGGAAGTCCTAGCTTCCCAGCGAAACGGAGTGCGTTTAAAGGGCGGACCCAGGCTCTGCGGGAAATTAGGACCACACTCGAGGGAGGAAAAGTGAGGCCCCCATGACGGGAAGCAGAGGGGGCAGTAGGGTGTGCTCTGGGAGTCCCGCCATGGGGCTGGGGCAGGCTGCGCTGTCCGCTGTCTGTCCACTGCCCGGGCCCGGAGTCCTCCAGAGGCCCCCGGCCATGGGGCGGGCACCTGGAGAGGAAAGCCCAGCCGCCACGGGCACAGGGTCCCCAGCGCCCACCCTGCCCAGACGGACGACCTTGGGTGAGTGACAGGAACGTGCCAACCCCCAGGTTCCTCATGGACACAAGGGCCATAAATATAATGGTGAGGATGGGCCGCCACAGAGTCAGCACTTCAAACGGTGATAACATCAAGCACTTCCGGAATGTGCTCTGGGGACCGGCCTGTCCTCTACCCAAACCATCCCTGCCCTCTCTCGGCAGCGCACGGTGATGATCTCATCCTGCAGACGAGAAAACCAGGGCTCAGGTGCTGACTCAGCTTGGCCGACATCACCCTGCAGGCAAGGTGGGGCTCGGGTCCCATCGCTCAGCCTCCCCGCGCCCCGGGAGGAGAGGAAAAAGGAGTCCATACAGCACGTCCCGAGATACAGTTTTCTGATGTATTTCTATTGTAGCGCCCTCTGTACACTGCCTTCCTGCTTATAAAAAATTTGACATCACATAGGTTCTAGAGAGAAGGTTATTACTGCCTTTTCTAGAACAGCAACAACTAAAAGCCACCCATCGGATAATGCTGGTGGCGAGGAGTACTGGAAACCACTTCTCTGATGCTTTATTTCACCCTATTCTAACAATGTTCAAATTGGGGACCGTATTCATAGACGCACGGTAATTTTGGACACACAATGGACCCGTGGAAGCTCTCACATGTCCATCTGGTGGTGGTGACCTTTGTGCTAACAGTAAAGTTATTCCAAGAGCCCCGACCGGGTGGCTTTCTGACCTCTGGCTGGGAGAGGCTGCCTCCACCCCACAAATGCAGTCAAGTCCTAGCCTGAGGAAGTATATCTCCTTTCCTTCTCCGGGTCGAGAATGCCTGGACAGTCCCCCCATTTAAAATAAACAACCTGCCTGACCTGTGGTGGCGCAGTGGATAAAGCGTCGACCTGGGAACACTGAGGTCGCCAGTTCAAATCCCTGCACTGGTCTGGTCAAGGCACATATGGGAGTTGATGCTTCCAGCTCCTCCCCCCTTTCTCTCTTTCTTTATCTCTCTCTCTCACTCTGTGTCTCTCTAAAATGAATAAATAAAAAAAAATTAAAATAAACAACCTATACCCATCTCACTTTGCAGCCAGAACAAACAGGGATATATATATATATTGTCCAGGGGAACGAATTCTACACCAACCAGCAGGCACCTTGTACCGACAACGTTTAAATATACATCTTGCATGCACTTGTATCTATCTGCTCCAAATGTCAGGGATGTTCCAGCCAGAAGGAGCCTGGGTCCCATCTAGTTTATCTCATGGCAGCTAAAACCGGGGAGGGTGGATTATTCTAACCGGTTTCATCTCCTATTCTCACCAAGAACAGATCCCAGGGAAGGAATTACATTCAGCTGGCTCCTCTCGCAACAGGACTTTGCAAGGTTCAAGACGTGCATGGATTTGCGTTAGACTTAAGCGTCAAGACTGGCGGTCTTCCACACTTTCTCGCTTCAAAAGATTATGTCGTCTATTTTTGCAGTCATTTGTCAAAAGTTTCCTTCTCTGTGAAGGTTTGTTCACAGCAGCTTGCAAATAAGAAAGAAAGAGAGGGAGGGAGGAAGGAAGGGAGGAAGAAGAGATGAAGTATATACGTTATTCTCACTCCTAAGTGGCTCCGTGCATGACGTCTGTTCAAGGACGGGGGAAGGGCAGCAGAAATAGAGATGTCGAGAAGTAACTCAAAGAATAAAGTTTCTGATTATCCACTTTGCAGCCAATCGAAGCCAAGGAAAAGTTCTGAAAGTCATCACATGTCCAAACCCCTTCAAGTGAGTACCTTAAAAACCAACAGGTGCCGTAAGGCCTCTTCAACAATCACACTGGTTTCTCTGTCCTCCGTCTGGACTTAGTCTAAAGCGGATGAAATGGGCGTCTCGTCAGAGAGGCGGTCATTGTTTCACTGCCGAATACCGTATTAAAACACCCGGCAATGAACAAGGAAGTTCACAAGTTAGTACCAGAGCAAGCCTCAAGTAACTGACCTCGCTCAGAACAGCTTTCGTCAGCTGGGCTGGCATAGGATGTGTGATAACGATCCAGGAGATATTATTGTCCATGTGTTGGGCCACTGGGCTCATGAACTCTCTCCCTCCAGCTTTTGGACAGTCAATGTTGCTGATAGATCAGCAAAACCAGGGGTTGTTTTTTCTTTTTACATTAAAAAATAAATCTTGAAGGACTCTCTCAAATCCCATCTACAATGACCAGGCGGGCCCCAGGCACATGGGCTTGTCCTTATGGACCCGCACAACCTCCAGAAGGGATCGGTTTTTCGTCCGGACACTAAAATACTGACGAAGTTATGAGTACGGGCAAAGAGCCGAAAAACACACACCGTTTTCACGTGCAAATGTCAGTTTTTGTCACACCGGAGATGCTGCATAGAATTCAACCGCTTTCTTCAAAACCGGAGTGAAAGCCAGGAACTATTAGCAAACGGTCCCAATGGTGTTGGGCACCAGGACACCACCGCTGAAGAGATGGTAACATCCCTGAGTCCGTGGCAGATAAACCGTCGGGTGTCACGTTTCTGCCTTTAACGTAACCACCTTCGTGCATGCTCTTCAAAAAACAGCTCTGTAAACAGCGGTCCGGAAGCACCTCCCACTTCCTGTTCCATAAAAGCGACAGCCTCACTTTCCCCATTGTGACAATTCGACCTGTTTGTTTCCAGATGATCTCTGCGATGCCCAACAGTGAGATGAGCTCAGTCAGCAAGCGGCCGGCCGTGGCCCAGTTAATTTGAGAGAGACATTGTCTGTCACTCAAACACGTCGTCACTGTGCCCACGATGAGGAAGCCGGTGGCTCCCTTGCTGTCTGTGCTTTCTCTGGGGACAGGGAAGCAAAGGACATGAACACCGTGCGTTTTTTCCTACTTGTCACAAGTTTCGGGGACAAATCACGTTACTGCAGAGAACGTTAAAACAATCGACTATCATCCAGGCTCCAAGTGCAAGTCTTCACATCTGGTTGTTACTTTAAAAAATACACACACACACACACACACTCACACGTAGCCATTTTGATTTTTAAATGTAAAATGTGTCACCTCTCCGGCATTATGCTTTTGACACTAAGTTTCCCCATGGTCGCCGAGAGAAATGGAGCAGGGACTTCGAGGACCTGGGCACGCTCTCCGGTGAGACGTTCGTGCTCATAAAGGGCATGCTTTCCGCTGGGCCACTCGGCACACCGGCCTGTCTTCTCCTTCTCTTCCCTTTGCCTGGAGCCCGCGAGGAAATCTCATTCTTTGAGGTCCAGCTAAACGTTGTCTCTTTCAGTCACAGAGATAGAGTTAGACCCTTTTCCGGGCTCTCCCTGAAACCCTACGTGGCACCTAGTGTAAGAAGTTGCCTCTCCGTGAGCAGTTCATGCGTCTCTCTCCCTACTCAGCTCTTCAGACACGTGAGTCGTTTAAGGACGAGCACAGTGCACCCGTCCGTCACCATACCCAGAACCCCTCAGGGGGGGTCGGCACGTAGCCGAGCAGCCTTTCTCCTGTCCCGGCTTGCGTCGGAGGCTCCTGGGCGGTCTGTGTTCACAGATCGCGGGTCCCAGCCCCGTAATATCCCATTCAGAAGCCCGGGCGGGGGCTCCAATAAATGTGTCATCTGTCAAGGTCCAGGTGCTGTGTCGGGAAACACACCGTGAGAGCTACCGCAGTAAACTTCCTATGGATTAACTGCTGAAAATACAATATGCAACTTGGAGACTGACTTACTAGTAAAATATACAACTGTTGCTGGATCTTGAGGAAGCTCACTCAGGCCATGAATGGGTAAGAAGCCCAGGGGAGTCAGAGAACAAAGATATAACTTCCTCTCCACCACAAGCTACACACACCGCTCAGTCCACACATCAGAACTGCCCACGGGCCGGCTACAAATGTGTGAATTGCCCCATCCCCAAACTCATTTGGTCTGGGGTACAGCAAGGCGACCCCTCTTTCAAAAGCACCTCGGGTGAGTCTAAGGTATGTTTAAGGTTCAAAAGCTATTGCTTAAAAGAAAAAAGAAAAAGGTCACCTCCTGGTTCCTTTCGGTCAGTCACTGATGTATAAAACCAAGAAATCTGACGGTGTCAACAATGACAAACAGGGGTTCCTATCTGAGGGTTTGCAGCCATGTACGAATGTGACTCCCAACCTGCTTCTCTGCAGAATTCACTATCTGTGGGTGGCTCACAACTGTGCTGAGGCAGACTGCCGATCAAGCTGCCTAGCTAGCCCACAAAGCCTGTGGCATCCCAGAACCCAGCCTGGCTCAGCCCGGTGGCCACGGCCACCGGCGACAGGCGGCTGGCGGGGTGTCCTCCAACCCAAGTCAGTACCTGCCATGGAAATACCTAATGAAGCCGTAAGTCAGGGCCACCCTGCTCTCGGGGGCTCTGGGCCTCCTGGACTTCTCCATCCACCGGAGCCCTCCTAATTCCCACAGCTGACTCCAGTCCTTCGGGAGCACTCACAGTCCCCAAGAACGGACTCCGTGTCCGTGCGGGCTCCTAGTCAGAAGCCCACGTGCTGTCCTGAGATGCACCCATCCCGCTCGCTCGTTACACCTACTTGTCAGTCAGTGCTGCGGCAGCCTGGGCTCCCGCCTCTCCCTCTCTGCATGTGTCTGCACGGACCTCACGGCCACGCCTACAGCCCGTTCCCCACAGACGGCTGGAGCCGTCTCTCTGAAACCCCAAAGATACCCACCACCCACAGTGACCCTCCCCTCGCACGAGGGGACAGCGAAGCGCTCTGGAGACAGTGGCTTCGCCTTCTCTTCCCATCACCACCCCGATTCCCAGCCTCTTCAGCCCCTGGCTGCCCCTGGCACGTCTCTTGGACATCTTTGCATGGTCGTCTGGGAAGGGGGGTGTGTGGAAATACCCAGAGCAATCCATCCAAGGGGGGCTTCACCTGGCCCCTCTCTCTCCAGGTGGATCCAAAAGCGAAGGCTCACACAAGGAGACTTCTCTGTCCTGTACGGAATCCCACCATTGCTTTGGCGGCGGCTTCACGCCTGTTTTCTGTGGACCTCTCTTCCCCGGATAGACTGCTGGGCACTTGCGAGCGAGCACCAAACGTCACTCATCCTTACAGCTCAAACCACGGAGGTGACAGCCCGAGCGGCTCACTGTGGCTCAAACGCAGAGAAACAGAGGCACACCAAATCCTAGGCTGTGACAGGTAGTAGTACTTGCCCTTCCACTGGAGGACAAACAACAGTGGTTAACTTGTGCAATTATTTATACTAACCCAAGGCCATGTGTGCAGGCCCAGCAGTAACACGGTGCCATGGCGGTTGTAATTAGTGCTGTGGACAAGGCATTCGCAGGGGACCGTCCGTCCCCTCCATGGCTAATGAGAAGTTCCAGATGTCGTTGGGAAGGTCACCGGGACTCTGGGTCTTCCAGTGAGGACGTAACGTGGGACCCAGGAGGAGAATGCTAGCCCATCCCACAGGACTCGCTCGAGCAAGCTGCTGACATTTGGTAGGAGTGAAATTTATTTGAGGCATACGTAATTCACGGATGCTTAGTCAACAGGGTCAGACATATGAGAGTGCACGTTGGTGCCTCGGAGACGGAAGTGTCCAGTCCAGCGCCGAGCTTCTCAAAGGGCTGAGACCACAAGCAAGCCGCCCGCCGCACTGGCCCCAGCAACCTCCCCAGCTCGCTCAGGGGACTCTCTGGACTCCTGAACCCAGCGTGCCTTTCTAAATGTGTAGGAGGAAAGCTGGACTTAATAACTCTGAAAAAGGGAAAATTTTCAAATTGGTTATTTGACGTAAGGCTCAAAAAAACCTGGATCCTTGCCCAGATTCAATCTAAACCTGCTTGCACCCATGGGCTGGATGGCAGGCCATCCTTAAACGTTGTACAAAGAGCCAAACTTTGGAGTTTTCTTAGAAAAGGCCACCTTTTCGGGGGAAAAAATAAAAAAGAAGGTATGCAGAGAAGCTCTGATGTCAAATGGGAATCAACTACGAGGAGAAGACACTTTCCACACTACCCCTCCCACTTGTGTTAATGGCTCCAAAGAATTAACGCAGGTACAGTGAGCTGAAGCCTAAACTGTTTCTTCTCCTCGGGCCAAGTGTCCGTCAATGACAGAATTGAAAACACAAGAAAATCTGTTCAATGGAGATCTGAGGAGCAGAATCAGGTTTTCTTATATTTAGATGGAAATGGTGGGTGGGGCAGCCTTATTCTAGAAGTTGACACTTTTCTCAAAACGTGACCCCTATAGGGAAAACCTAACTTTAAGTGAGCCCGTTTCTACCGTACAAAGTCTATAAACTAAAACACAACCGCAAACACCATTTTCACAGCAAGCCACACGGCGAGGGCCACGGGGTTTCCTAGGTGGGTCCTTGAACACGTTGGGTGGCCCCCGGCAATCTGATCCCTCTCCCCCATTTCAAGGCCTGGGGTACCAGCCTGGGGCTACCTCCCCTTAATATTTGAGTTGGCTTGCCATTCCTTTCAGAAAAGTTTCAGGCATTAGCTGCTGGTCCTGGAGCTTAGATCAAAGGAAAAAACAAAGAATATTTTCTTTTTAAACTGGGCGGAATCCTTCATCATTACTGACATGACTTCTAAAAACATTTCAAAACTTGTCAGCGCTAACACGTGGACCCTGGCTCATGAAGGTGGCGCGATGGGCCTTGGCTATCGGCTTCTTCGAGCTACAGAGTGAGTTTTTGAAACACCATGGGACTAAGAAACTAAATCTATAAAGCCAGAAATGACAGTCAAAAGTCAAGAATGTGCTCAGAGGTGGAGCCAGGGCAGGCTGGCTGGGCTGAGAATTCCTGCGCTCCTCGGAACCGCCCGGGTCTCTTCACCTAGCGACTTTGCAAGAGCAAGCAGCTTGCTCAGTACTCCTCAAGCGACTTCCAAGTTCATTGTTGAACTGGAGACAGAGAGCTGCCTCCCTCCAGGAGAGGTGGCCGGAGCGACCGCTGAAGGACAGACAGGAGTCTAGACCACTGCCCCAGCAGCCATTTGTTCCAAGTTCACACAGGGGGACCATCCTAGGGAGCCCACTCCCTGACCCCTGACCCTTGGCCCTGTTCCTTCCCCTCCCAGCATCAGACGCTGTCCTAAAACCAGAACTCACACCAAGCAGTCGAGTTAGATGTGTGAAGCCGGGCTCTGGGGGACGAGAAGATATAGGTCTGAACTCTGGTCCTGCCTCTTTCTAGCTGCCAGAACGTCCCTTTGCTTCTGTGCCTCAGTTTCCACATACATAACGAGAACACCCACCTCATATGTGTGACGTCAGGATCACAAGGATCCAGAGGAATCTTCAAGCCGCGTCTGACCGGACGAAGTGCCCACAGAGCAGGAGGCGCCATGTCTGAGAATCAAACCCATCTCTCCAAAACGAGTTCCATTGCATGAAGAAAACGGACCGAATTTGTCTGACACGGGTCTGTAACACTTCTTGTGAAAGGATCTTACCTTAGATTTTTAATAATGTGCCTTAAATGTTGGTCTTTTCATGTCACTTTAAGTGAATGACATTTCCCTCGCCTACTCTGATTTTTTTGTTGTTGTTTTTTTCAGAAGCGTTCTGTTTTAAGCGAATACAGGACTAACGGGCAAATTAAGTGGTATTTATAGCTCTTGTTTTTTGTTATTCTTTTTTTTTCCAAAACAAATGTCCTCGCATTAATAGTTATGTTTCAAGCAGTAACAGCAACGAGCTGGGAACGTTCCTGGAGTTAAAAGGAGGCTTCCCATACTCCAAAGAGTTTCATTTAAAAACAAGGATGGGGTCCCCCCCCCAGCCCAAAGGGAGAGAGGTACATACACCTGCCTCTGAGGCCCCCGTGGTCAGCTGACCCAAGAGCAGGAAGGGTCACAACCTCAGGGCTTGCAGCAGGGAGGAGGGGAGCCCATCAGACACAGAGGAGGACAAGCTTTCAGTGAAAAGACGAATCCACTATTAATGAAATCACCCCCCCACCTCCTCTTTCCCGTATTTTGCAAGATGCTTAAAATTCCAGATGCTCTCTGCAGTAGAGAGCTCTTTACTCTGCCAGTTAGTTAATCCTTCCGGCAGAGTCTTTCTCCATCTCTCCTCCGTACCAGCGATTCCCCAAACCTGCTGGGCCCAGCAGAATCACCCCAGGAGCTCTGAGCCCCTCCCCCCACCCCGCGGCCAGGGGCCACCCCAGACCCAAGGAAATCAGAATGTCTGGGGGGCCCGAGGCAGACATATTTGCTTTGGTTTGGTGAAGTTTAAAATCCAAAGTGACTCTAATCGGCAACAAAGTTTGGGAACCCAGGGCTTTATGCCCTGACACTCCCCCAAGCAGACAAGTTCAACACCAAACCCCGACTCCCTGTGCCCAATGACATCAACAGCAAGTACAGACCTGACTGAGAACCCGGCTGCTCGATCCTGAAATTGTGCAATTAAACCTTCTGAGGCATGTTTCTCATGTTAAGTGGGTTTATGGTCGGCAGTCACGAAGCCAGCCAGACTCGCTCATGTTTGCTCTGGACATTTGGCACATGTGAACCACCGGCAACAATCCGTTTAAAAAAAAAAAATTAATATTTTGGTTGGCCCAATGTCAGAATCTTTAGGAGCTAAAAGATCCCCAAGAGAAAACCTCGCTGTTTTGAGGGGGGAGTTTGCTGTGAGCCCTGTTTTGAAGGAATGCTAGGGACCTGATCCCTACCAGGACCCAGCTGTCCCGCCAGGGCGGTCGCACCTCTCTGTCCAGCTCCACCAACAGCCTAGGGACCTGACCAAAGGGCTGCAGGTTGGGGGCCGGTCCCCAGAGTACCCGGAAGCGACCACTTCACCGGACCCCACGACCCCAAGGGGCGCAGATGATCCGGAGGGAGCTGGAGGGTCTGAGCCCAAGCGGCGGGTCCGACCCGTCCCGTCCCACGCCGTGGAGGACACTAAGTCACTTCCAGGTAGCTACAGGTAGTTAGCGACAGAGCCGGGCGCCCGGGCCTCCCAGTCCAGGGCTGCAGCCGCACCCGCGGGGAAGGAGCCGCGAGTCGGTTTCAGGAGGAGACGCGGGACAGGGCGGCCCAGGAGGTCCCCGCGGGGCTGCGTGGATACCCGCGGTCCTATCCGAAGCCCCCGGGACGCACGTCTCGGGACGCCCGCGGGCCCCGCGCGGGAAAGCAAAAAAGTGCAGAAAGTTGCGAGCGCTCCGGGGCGTCCCGCACCCCGCTCCGCGCGCCCGCCGTCCCTCCTCCGGCCCAGCTCGGAAACGCAGCGTCGCGATCTCTCTCCCACGGTCCCGGCCAGGGGCGCAGTCGTGCCCGGGCAGCCTGGGCGCGGGGAGCCGGCCGCGGGGGCGCCCTTACCTTTCTTCTCCTCCAGCGCCGGGCGCGCCGGGAAGTGCGCCGCGAGCAGCAGCAGCAGCAGGAGCGCGGCTCCCGCAGTCCCCGAGGGTCGCATCGCCGCCCCGGGAGCTCGCGCAGGGTCTCGGCAATTAGTCCGGGAAGGAGTCGGGCGGCCGTGAGCGCAGGCGGCGGCGAGGCGGGGACTCCGGAGGTGGCCTGTCGTCCGGTCTGGGAGGCGGCTGCCGCCGGGACTCGCTCGGGACTTGGGCCGCCCTGGCTGCGGGCGTGTGCTCCGAGCCGGGGGCGGAGGCTGCTGCGGCCGCGCCGCGCCGGGGGCTGCCCGGACGTCTAGCTCGCGGGGCGGGGGCGCTGGAGGCTGGGCTGGGAGGAGGAGGGACCAGCGGGAGGAGGAGGGGTCGGGAGGAGCAGAAGGCGAGGAGGGAGGAACCAGCAGCGAGGATCCCAGGCGGGCAGGCCGGCGGCGGCTCAGAGGTGGCGGACAGAGGTGGCCCCCATGGGCTCAAGCGCTCGGGGGCAGGCGGGGAGGGAGGCGCGACGTGCGGGAGCTGGGCGGGTGCCCTAGTTCATCTCTGAGAAAGGGTCCCCTGCGCGGTCCGTCAGGACCCAGCCCTCCCGGACTGGCACTGCCCTCCTGGCGACCCAGACTGCGTCCAGCCAGATTTGTGCCAGGGTCGCCATTTCCCACTTGCAACTGGCACCAGCTCCGGGTGAACCGGCCCAGCCTTAGGCCCAAGGCCTGATAATGGCACGCGTCGGAAAAGCACCCCTTGGTTCTCGCCCAGCCCCTGCGCAGCACCCTGGGATCCTGGTGAGGACAGAGGACAGCCTGAGAGCCCGGTTGTTCCTCGGCGCCCGCGTGAAAAGGATGCCAGGCGGCAGAGTTGGAACTCTCAAGTCCGGAAAGGTCCTTCACATCCCCTCAAGCATTCTCAAAATCGTCTGAAATGCGGGCACCCGACTTCTAGCACAAAGCCGGGCCTTGAGCAATGTTAATTGAATGAATGCATGAGTTCCCAGGGAGCCCACAGGCCTCGGGCGGGGGCCAGGAACCAGCCAGGGGTACTTGAAAAGCAAACGCGTGCGGTAAATTATTTCTGCAAAAGTCAAGCGCTTAGAATAAAGGCTTCACACCAAGTGGAGGCGCTTTCACAGAGAAGCCAGGTGCCCCACCGCCCTCCAACAGCCACGGGGGACTCAGGCACAGCAGCGAGGGGAAGTTCGCTAAGGGTCTGGCCAGAAGAAAGCAGGTTTCCTCAGGCTGCAGGGCGCTTAGCGAAATAACTTCCACCAAGTCGCTCCTTCCCAACAAGACCGAGGTCCTCGGGCCCCAGTCAACAACCAGGTCCCCAACTGTCCTCGTGAGATCCCCAACAGCACTGAGGCTGGTCAGCTCTGGGCTTCCCCTGTTTAAGCAGGAGTCACAGAACCAAGTAAGTGGCCTTCAAGTCGCCCTTTCCTGTGGGGGAGGAGAGGAGCATCTACTCTTCTCCCCCTCCCCCACCCCGCCCGGCAGGTGCCCAGCGCAGGAACCCTGACTTTTCCTCTGAATGTGGAGTCCATTACGTTGGTTCTTTGAGCAATCCAGACAGCCACGGGCCTGCAAAGCTCACCTTGCCCCTGGGATAAAGGAGGCGCTGAAGACACAGGCCGGATGCTTGGTTCCCTCCCTGGGTCCCAAATGAGGCCACCTGTTACACGTCACATGTTACCAACTTAAAGCAGTGTGGGACAAAGCACAGCAACCCAGGACCACAACAGTGGGACACAGCATGCAGCTAGGAGCAAGTTACATAACCCAGTCCCGTGCCTGTCCTCAGCCAGGCACCCCCTTTGACTGGAGAGCCCTCTGTGGAGGAAATGGGGAGGGTGGTGCAAATCATGTCCACATGTTAAAACACCAATCAATGGAAGCTACAGCTAATGGTCAAGACCGCATGGGGCCCTGACCAGGCGGTGGCTCAGGGCATAGGGCATCCACTTGGCATGCGGAAGACCCAGGTTCGAAACCCAAGGTCGCTGGCTTGAGCACGGGCTCACTGGAGAGGAATGGAGGAGCTCTTCCTGGGACACCCATGGAAGGTTTGAGTCACTCCCATTTCCGCTCTGAGCGTGTGACATGGGAGTGACATTCAGAATAACCCCTTGGCAGGTACAGGGAGTGTTTGGACAACTGTGGTACTTGTGAAGTACAAAACTATGAGAGAGCTGGCAGAAATGACACCTTGAGAGAGCGGAGCTTTGCCCAGATGGGCCCTGCGCAGACAGATCCCGGGCCACATCCAGGGCAAGGGTCACGGCTACCGCAACAGCTGGAGCGGCCCTGACAACGTGCCACTAAGTACTGGTCAGATCGGACCGCCTGTGAGCTAGGTTACAATATTGTCTGTTTCCTTTACAGCAAGGTGACGCTGTGCCTTGGGACAGTTACACAAATAACCTGCCCCCAAGTCACAAGGCATGGGCGCTAGCGATAAGGCCAACCTGGAACCCCAATCCCAGCCACGTTCCTCATCAGTCACACGTGCGACTTTTCCAAACCCGAAGAAACCAAGAGGACGTCTGGGGACCTCAAATTCTGTTTCAGAGTGTCTTGGAGACTTTGTGGAAAAGGCACAACCAAAACTTTGCTTGGCCAAAGGATTCCTGGAGAAAGCAGCGTACACACCCTTCTGTACAAGGACGTGCTGCGGCTCTCGGGGTTCCCCCTGTACAAGGACGTGCTGAGGCTCTCGGGGTTCCCACGTTCTTTCTCACGTGGGCCGTGGGTCATCCCAGCACACAGGCTGTTCATTCTCTTTACAAACACATCTTCCCTCCTCTGATGAGCAGTTTCCCTCTCAGCCAGGGCTTCTGAGCGAGGGTTTTACGTGAGAGTGGAATCCTTTCTAGAAGGACCGCGAAAGTTGAATCCTTTCTAGGACTGTGGGAGTTGAATTCTTTCTAGAAGGACCGTGAGAGTTGAATTCTTTCTAGAGGGACTATGAGAGTTGAATCCTTTCTAGAAGGACTGTGAGAGTTGAATTCTTTCTAGAAGGACTGTGGGAGTTGAATCCTTTCTAGGACTGTGAGAGTTGAATCCTTTCTAGAAGAACTGTGAGAGTTGAATCCTTTCTAGAACTGTGAGAGTTGAATCCTTTCTAGAACTGTGAGAGTTGAATCCTTTGTAGAAGGACCGTGGCGGTGGTCCCCTGTGGGAGGGGAGGAGCAGCGGGGGTCCCGGGGAAGATGGCCGCTCTTCACATACTTAAGTTCCATTTTAGGCAAGGGGCATCTGACCACCTGTTTGCTCTGGCCTTGGAGGCCAACGCAGGAATGGGTAAGGACAAACATCAAAATAGTGGGTTTCGGGATTTTAATAAAAAAGATCTTTTATGAAGTCCTGGAACTGCGTACAAGTGGCACGAGCTGCCTTGCCGTGCAGTGGGGTTCTCTCCCCTCAGACAGCTGTGGATGCAGGATCTCTGAGGACCAGGGGAGCCTGCTTAGGGGACAGGGCTGGGTCCCCTCCCACCCTCAGATCCCACAGGAGCACACTCCGTTTTCAGTGAACATGCACCTGACAGCTCGTTTCTTCTAAAGATACCTTAAGAAGACACGTGCGTGCGCTAAGTGCATCACCCCAGTGGGGAAGACAGCTGAGGAGCTGGGGCCTCAGGGGTTGGAGGGAGACTTATTATTTTTAACTTATTTCTTAACAGGCATCACCTAGTTCTGTAAGATGAGGGGTCGGGGACCTCCGCAGGTCCCCTTGCTGAGGTTCCTGGGCACTCCTGGTGGCGGGCTTGCTCAGTTTCCCGGGCCACTTGCTCTGTCTGTCCCCTTCGATCACGTTATGAGTATGGAGGAAGCAGCTCTTTTCTCGGGCACAATGCGTAGACCCGGGGCTGCCGAGGCATTTGCTTGTTGTTGGGATTCTTGTTGCTGTTGTAGGTCATTCGGGTCCTTTATTTCCTCCAAGGCAAAGGGTTCCACCACGCCTGGGAAGCAGGGTCACGTGGTTGGATGCTGGCTTCTCCAGCCCTCTGCACAGGGATCTTGTAGGGCGTGTCTGGACCCTGCCACGATGCTTTGCCAGGTGGAAGGTCTCAAACTGAGATGAAATAGCTGTGACCACGGTGCCACCATTTGTCTCAGGGATAGTCCGAACTAGAAACGCAAGCCTCAAGGTGGCGAGGCGCACGGCCTGCACACCAAGTCCGGGACACTGGCGTGGCTTTTGTGGGGCCCATGCGATACTTCTTTTAGTTGAATTGGTGGCACCATTTCAGCATCAAGGAAGGGATTCCCTATTTTAAATGCAGACTCTCCGTTTCTCTGGAAACAAATGGAAAGTGCTGACCAGCAGGGCCTGCCTTCCTACCAGTGGGTGGGTGATAACTGTCCCCTGCAGAAAGGACTCCAGTCTCCAGCTCCATCAACCACCAAACCTGATTCTCCAGTTCACAGGCTGCCAGAGGCATTTGAGCTGTGGCCTCACCCTTCCTGCTTCAGTAAGGCTGCGGCCTCTCTAAACCTGGGTGTCCCTCTTGCCATTAGCTTCCTTTCTCTGTCCCATTCACTCTCCCTCGTGTGTGTGTGTGTGTACATGCATGCACGCATATCATATGTATTAACATTTGTCCATAGATTTTGATCCAGGAGGCATGATACATTATATAGCATGATAGACCTCACTGTACACCGTATAGTTCAAATAAGGGATAATATAAGAATACAAGTGTTTATCACAGCTCATAATTCTCTCTTATCATGATTACAGTTGATGTTGTATATAGATATAAAATTACATATATATATATATATATGTCTCCAATTCAAAATTACTGGGGGCAAGTGCAGTCCTGATGTAGAGGAGATGACCCAGCGCCCTGAGCATGAGCCGGTTGGCGTCTGAGGGAGTCAGGGGCGGGAAGCGCAGGATTAGGGGGTTGGCTGGACCAAATATCATTATTTATCTTGCAAATCTGCAAGTTTTGCCTGGCTGATTGATTTGTTCATAGGAACTGTAATACATGATAGAATGTGAGCTTCATCAGGAAGCAACAAAAGAGGTCGTTCGAGCCATTTACCATTTGTTTATTATAATGCTATCTCACCTCAGGCCCTGAAGGTCACGTGGCCTCTACCTACCTGTTGTCAAGCTGACATTCTTTGAAACGGCAGCTCGTGCACTTTACACATGGAGAGATAATTGGGCAGGGATTTTTTTTTTTTTTGGAAGTCTTCATATGTTCTGTCTTGTTTTATTTGAGAATTTTTTCCATTAAAAAATAATAATAAATTCTTTTCACACAGTGAAAAGAATTCAATTGGCCAGTAAAGCAAACGGCCTTGAAATTGTCGTCCTTCCGCGTCAGAGGTCGTCCCGGAAGCGAGCGATCGCTTCTGAGGAGGTGTCCAGATGCTAGTAGATTCAAGGTGACATTTTTCTACGGCTGCAGGTCTGGGGGTGGGGGGCGGGGTCTGCAAAGGGGTGGGTCTTGTCGGTGAGAAATGATGGACAAGGCTGGAGGAATCCCAAGCAAACTGCTTTTCTGTTTCTGCCTTGAATGGGAAATCCGGAATGATTGTGGGTGTCAGTTTTATAAACTGAGGTGCAAGAAAGCCTGAGTCATGGGGACACAGACGGGGGAGGGACCTTGGCAAGAGAGCCCTGACATTTGTCGGGTCACAGGGCAAGGGGCTGGCCCAAATGAGTGTTTCCGGAAGACAGAAAGGAGTGATCCGTGAGATTTTTATCAATGAAGCTACAACACGGGAGTTTTCAGCCTGGTTAGAAACGTCGTGAAAATTCAGAGTGGCACTACAGGGCACTTACTCAACACGCACTTGATGAAGGGGGCTGGAAGTTACCAGCCCTGTCCCTGGGCAGCTTACAGTCTGCGGGCAAATGGCACCCGTCCCAGCAGCTGCGTGTGTGTGTGTGTGTGTGTGTGTGTGTGTGTGTGTGTGTAAGCGAAGGGACCTTTCTAGTCTTCTTTAATCATCAATTGCACTGATTTCTCAACACCGACCAAAAATAGGATGTTTTGGTATTCTACTATAAAAACAAACGTCCAGCGTAGCCAGAATTCTCCATGCTGGCGCTGAGGGACATGACTGAGTCACTGGAGAGCAGTGGGTTGTTCTGACTCACTCCGAGGAGCAGCTGGCAAGGGTATGCGGCCTTGCTTCTCAGTTATCTCGCCCAGGCCAGTTCATGGTAGCCAGGGGAGGCACACAGAGTATGTCCCTGCTTCCCTGCGGCTTCGGAAGGATGATGCTTCCTGGTCCCCCCACCCCCAAGTCAGCCTTTGGACTTGAATGATGTTAATGCAGGGACACATGTCACTTCTGGGCAGAAGCCCTCAGGTGCAGGGCACGCTTCCCCGGGGCACTGTCTCACCTGTCTTGTTGGCTGGTCATGCTCTAGACGCACCTTATTTATACCAGAAGGCATCCAGTCCCTCGTTAAGTGTTTTTAAACTATATGTTTTTACGAATACTTTG
This sequence comes from Rhynchonycteris naso, assembly GCA_037038555.1. Classification (NCBI taxonomy): domain Eukaryota; kingdom Metazoa; phylum Chordata; class Mammalia; order Chiroptera; family Emballonuridae; genus Rhynchonycteris; species Rhynchonycteris naso. The sequence goes on from CM073002.1 coordinate 147,834,986, forward strand.
TATTAAGTTATTTATTTTATGTTTGATATATAAGCATTCACATATTATACATTTTAAAAACATACATATTTGTATGATCTCTATATGTACACATGTAGTGTGTACACACATGCGCACACTCATATTTAAAAGGACAGGAGTCACCAAATGAACAGAGAATCTAAAAATTGTCATTAAGTCAATGTGACCTTGAGCATGCCTGGTATTTTTTTTTATCTTTCCAATCTAAAGCTTTAGGGTACCCCCCCCCCACTTTTGCGAATCGTCATTAAGTGCTGGTCACAGAGGATTGGGATAACTTGAGCAGAGCCCTTGACCAGACTCCCGTGGGCCCGTGCCTTGGGAACCATGGGCTGCAGCTCTGACACGCTTCCATTCCCCTGGGGACTGTCTGAGCCGACCGGGCAGGAGATCCCAGGGCACGGCTCAGCCCTCAGTCCGTCAGTGGACCGCAGCCCCTTGGATTCACCCTTTAGTCAGTGCCCAGGGTCATAGGAACCATCTAAACGTATGATTAAGCATTCAACAAATAAAAGGATGAAGACCCCTTCAGCTTCCACGGCACACGTCAGCAACAGTGATTCCCCCCCCCCGCCCTGCAATTTCTAATTATAAGCTCTGAGGACCAGCGCTGTTCCTTAACCTTCAAAAGAGCTGCCATTTGTTAGAGCAGCTGCAAGGAAGAAAAGGGCAAAGAATGGCCCGGAGCGGCTGGCACCGCGGCCCGCGCCCACCCAGCCTGCAGATGGACAGGCTAAGAGGGACCCCGGTGTGTGCCGTCAATGCCAGCAGCCCTCGGCTCTGGCTGGGGGGCTTTGCACAGCCCGCACCGCACCCTTGCACAATAGCTCCTGACGGCCTCTCTCCAGAGGCTGCTCTGCTCTGGGTCCTGCTTCCCTGTACGTGGGGCAAGGTGTGGAGCCGTCGCTGAGCCCGGACCGACACTGGGGTCTCAGAGCAGCTGGGAAGGTGAATGCAGGGGTTTTGAGGCCAAGTGCAGAGCCAGGTTGGGGGAGGCCCCCCAAACTCTATGGGTCTTTGCAGATAACAGAGGCAGGTGCTCAGCCGGAACCTGGGCCCCCTGGCCTCAGGGACCTGGCCCCTGGTGTTGTCCGACACCTAGGGTTTTGATGCTGTAGTTTTTTCCTGAGAAGGCAGGGAACTGGCTTTGCCTCTGGGTCCCCAGCTTGGCATACGGTGCCTGGTGAGGTGGCCATCTCTGCTTTGACCAGACTGGGCCATCAAGCCCTCCCCAGTGATTTGTCTAATGAGGATTTGTTTGTAACAGTTTCTTTGGACTCTTTTTGACCCTACCTTCTCCCTCCTGAACTTCCTCATTCATTCATTCATGCTGTAATTGTTCACTACGGAACAAAGACTGAGAAGCAGGTCTAGACCCCGAGGATTGAGTTTTCCCCGACTTCACGGGAGGAGGGAGGGGAACATGGGTGGCTTTTCTTACTCCTTCTTCTCCGAGGCGTGGAGATGTTTCTGAAGTTAGTTTTTCAGGTCATTGGTGAGATTTCCTGCAGGGTCTTTGCCCAGCACCTGACACAGAAGAAGAAGTCTCCCGGGAAACTGGCTGGCGGGGGCGGGGAGTGGGTGGGTGGGTGGGGAATGGGGAGAGTTATTTTTCTGTCAGCAGCAGGGAATGGAGGGGAGGGTGTGAGCTCCGAGCCCACCACCGGGGTCCTAACTCTGCACTGTCAAGTCGTCGTGTCCTGAGGTGTACGGCTCCACGGCCCCGCACCGAGGTGCGCCCTCACTCCCCCCTCCCAAACGTGGCCTTCGTGTAGTGACCTCCTCAGTAAATGATGCACATGCTCTGCTGTGCACGGGGGTGGCTTCCACACACGTGAGAACTGTGGGACACTGCCCTGGACTGCATGTCCCAGGACAAGGGCCGGGCAGAATGCTGGCGGGAGAGAGGAGACAGCGTGTGTGCGTGGTGGGCGGCCGCTCACAGAGAGGGAACAGGGAGTGCACGGAAGACAGGCAGAGTCTGGCAGGGTCTGGGGGAGGTGGCTTTGCTCCCAGGAGTGAGCCCGCTTACTCAGGAGCAGCAAGGAGCCGGGAGGCAGGAGGGCACTGGGGAGGGGAGGGCCCGGGCTGCAGGGCTGGGTAGGCCCGGGCATCCCAATGCTTTCGGCTCCCACTAAAACGCAGATGGGGAAAAAGCGGGGAGATTGAGCAGAGAGGTCAGCTGCACGGCCGACTTCTGTCCTACCCGGGTCCCTCTTGAGGCTGTGCCCACGTTGTCGTGAAAGCAGCTAAGTGGTCATTCTAGCAGCCCAGGTGAGACGTGGGCCTGGCTTGGGGCTCTGCAGGCGGGGTGACGGGGGTTAGATTCCAGATGTATGTTGACAGAAAGGCTGGCACCGGGTACAGTGTGTGGACTGGGGGGGTGGGAGTGAGAGAGACACAAGGATGACCCGGATGGGCACGTTGGCTACGGCGGTCTTCATGGAGGTGGAAAATGGGGGGAGTCATGAACGGAAGGGGTGAAAACCCAAGGGTCTGGCTGGGACTTGCTACGTTTCAAAGGGAGATCACGCACGAGTGGCCAGCCCCGAGTCTGAGCTGCAGGAGGCAGGTTTGGCAGGAGAGGGCCGCTGGGGTCCCCAGTGTGAGGGAGGAGTTGAGCCTGCACGCCATCAAGAAGGGATCAGAAAGGAATATGAAGGCAAGGGTGGCTGGAGTCCTGCGCCCTGCGGCCCTCTGCTGAGACAGACCAGGGGATATGAGCAAGCAGGAGGCAGAGCGGACAGAGGAGTGGCCTGGTCCCTGCTGCCCTGGGGGCAGGTGGGCAGCGGGTTTCAAAGAGGGCAGATAACTAAGCGGCTACATCAAAGCCTCAGAGCTGGCCCTGGAATCGGGCACCGGAATGCCGCGGGGTTCCTTCCAAGACGTCTCTGGACTAGGGGGTCAGAGGTCTCTCTGGAGTCGGGCTTTAGTTGGAATTTCCGTGTGTGTCTAGGAATATTTAGGAAGTACTGTCCTCATTAAGGTATTTTTCTCTCCCTCCTGACAATGTTAAATCTTCGCGTCAGAGAAATAACGTCCTCCCTTGTGCGTGTCCTCTCTTTTCTCATATACTCCAGAGGCCGGCGTCGGGGGACAGTTTTGCCGTGGAGGGGTCTGCGAGGTGCTGTGGGGGAGGGAGGAAGGGTGGTGGGAGGGCAGAGGGACAGGGCGTGCTCCGGCCGCAGGGGCCGGTGCCCACGGGCCCGGGAGAGAACGGGTGTCCACGGGGAGGGCACAGCCACAAGAGGGACCCAGGTAGGACCGAAGTCGGCCGTGCAGCTGACCTCTCTGCTCAATCTCCCCGCTTTTCCCCATCTGCGTTTTAGTGGGAGCCGAAAGCATTGGATGCCCGGGCCTACCCAGCCCTGCAGCCCGCGGAGTGTCACCTAAACGTCATGAGTTCAGCAGTGCCAAGCTGACGCCTTACTCCACGGAGCCAGAGCCCAACACTCTGGAGCCCACCCCTGACTTTTAGGCGTTGGGAGAAGACTGAGGTGGGATTACAGGTACGGAGAGCACGTGCTCCCTGAGGGGTTAGGACCCCTGAGGGGCGTCACCGTAGCCAGCAATTCAAAGGTGTGTTTAACCTAAGGTGACCAACATTTTATACAATGAGAAAGAGGACAGAAATAAGTTGAAGAAAACAGTATTGTAAATAAAAGAAACATTTTATTCATGGCGACAATCATACGCTATACTATGACAAACGCGTAATAAAAACATTTGTCGTATTTTATACTGTCATTATGCTTCCATGCCTATTAACTTTTCGTAATCATTGTAAGAAAAAAGTACTCACTCGCTCAGACACAAATACGTCACATCCCACGCAATGGGTCGACTCTTTGCACGGATCGAAGACGGATGTTGACAGATCAGTCTCCCAGTATCAGAGAGGAGGACACGTAGGAGGACACTTTCCGAGGATAGGACGGAAGCTACAAAAGAAGGACTTTCCTCCCTGAAGGAGGACGGTTGGTCACCTTAGTTAGCCTAGATGCACAAGAACAAGGGACAAGGTTAGCATAGAACCTCTCCCTGAAGCAGTGATGAGCCGGGGGCAGTTGAGAATTTATGATCAGTTCTCCCCATGAGGTTACTTGCCTTGGGGCCCCCTCCCCCCCACTTCTGTCCATCCCCAATCAGAGGAGCTGGGAAGGAGGAAGAGGGGGCGGGAAAGGGGAACTGTGGTCCCTGGAACTCACCTGGCAATGAGGTGAGAGAACTCAGGGGACCCTGAAGGGAAAGAAGGCTCAGGATTTGGATACGCTGAAGGACTTATGTGTTAAGAGAGGGGGTGGGCTGTGGGCGTCCACTGGATTTTCCAACTGATTTTAGACTTTGAGTACTTCCCACGTTCACAAGATTCGCAGTGAAACCGAATTAAAAATGTGTCGAGTTGAGAAAGCTCCGCCCCCACCCCGTTCTCCCCGCCAGCCAGGGAGCCAGCCAGCCAGCCAGGGAGCGTTCCTCCACGGAGGCCTTCAAGTTCACCAGCTCCTTGGGGGTTCTTCAGATTCACTCTGGATGTTTACACTTAAATATGTAAACACACATTTAATAACGCATCACCAAGTTCATTCCATGTCAGTGTGGAACAGTTCCTCGCTCTTACCACGGTCTCCCGTCTCTCCTTTTATGGACGCGCTATAATTTATTACCTGGCTTCCTGTTGAGGGACGTGGAGTTTTATTCTCTTTTTTCCTAGCTGCACTTTAAAAAATGGAGGCGTTCTTTTTTTAATAATAAGACGTGTGCGTTAATTGTTCTCCTGTGGTGCAAACTTGCCTCTCTGCATTGTCTCAGGGTGTTGAGGGTTTTGTTGCCATTGTTCTCACGGATTCATCCGCCCTTGCCCAGCGGAGCTCAAGGGCAAAGGGCACATTGGATTTGCTCCAGATGCTTTCCTTGCTGCTGTGTGAAGAATAGGTAAGGATTTTAAGGGAAACCAGATGTGATGTAGACAGGTGATTGGAGAGCTATCATAATCGGAAGCATTCAGATACTGGTCATGCTTACCTCTCTTTCCTACAATGAAGTGTGTGATGTGTCCCGACCTGGAAAAGAGGAGAAGTTGGGGACAAAGAGTGTAGGTGGAGAGAAAACAAAAGAGAAGGGTAGTTTACAGGTGAGGACTGAGGGAGAGGGAGGTGAGGGTTATATTCAGTTTCTACCTTGCTCAGATGGGTTGGCGGGCTCACTCATCAAGATCGGAGCTATTAGAAAAATCACGATTGAGATGATGTGTTTACATCTGAGCATATTCAATTTGAACTGTTTTTATTAATTTAATTTAGTAGGTTTTTTTGTGGGGTTTTTTTTGCGCATATGCAAGAGAGAAAGAGACAGAGAGGGATGGACAGACAGGAAGGGAGAGAGATGAGAAGCATCAATTCTTTGTTGCGGCACCTTAGTTGTTCATTGATTGCTTTCTCATACGTGCCTTCACCCCCGGGGGGGCTCCAGCAGAGTGAGTGACCCCTTGCTCAAGCCAGCGACCTTTGAGCTCAAGCCAGCGACCGTGGGGTCATGTCTATGATCCCTACACTGAAGCCGGCGACCCTGTGCTCGAGCTGTTGAGCCACTGCTCAAACTGGCAACCTCGGGGTTTCAAACCTGGGTCCTCCGTGTCCCAGGCTGATGCTCTATCCACTGCACCACTGCCTGGTCAGGCTGAACGGTTTTTAAAATATCTGAATAGCAATGCCAAAGTAGAAACTGGTAAATCAATTCTGAAGCTAAGAAGTGTCGTGTCGGATGGGAAATAAAAATCGGAAGTATTGTCAACTTGTTAATAATACTTAAAGTCATGTGAACGGATGAATGTACCTAGTGAGAGAGAGAGAGAGAGAGAGAGTAAATCTTGAAGGAAGAGAAAGACACCTCACCTTGATCTTGAAACCCTCACGTTCGTCACCCCAGTGGAATCTAGTGGCAAATGAGAGCGAGATGGAGCAGACAGATAGGTAAGAGGAAGACCAGGGGAGAGCGTGGTGTGGAAGCCCAGAGTAAACAATGATTCACAAAAGAGGAAATGGTCAGGCGGCCAAATGCTACTGAGAAGAAGCTAAGCACAGTAAAGAGTAAATATTACCCACTGGGTCGGGTGATGTCAAAGTCATTGGTGACATTAGTGAGAGTAGTTTTGGGAAAGTTTTCTTTTGGAGGGGGGCGGGGGAATCCAGATTTAAGTGGGCTGAAGATGACTCAGATCCTGTTTTCAAAGGCCTCCTGACTTTTGAATCCTTTGTAATTCTATGTCTACCCATTGAACCTGGTCTCCCTGTCTTGACTCAGTCCCGATCCCCATGACCTTCCTCCCTTCCTAATTAGTCCCTTTGGACCCCAGGTTTCGGTTCTGGCCCGTGCAGCACCCAGACAGTACATGAGCTCTTCAGTGAGTGAAGATAATTGAAGCCTTACCTATCTAAGTGAGGAGATGTGGACCTTGGGCTTGAATCCAGACTCTACCACTAATTGCATAAAATTGGAAAGTTGCTTAACTTTCAGTTTCCTCATTAGCAAAGCGAGGACTAATCACCTACTTGACTGTGAGAATTAACCTTCCTGGCACACGGTGGGGTCTGAATGACTGGTGGTTACTTTCCACCAAATTTCCTGTCTTTTCAAAACATGACAGTCCTTTAGCCGTCTTTCTAAGGCAGATTCTTCAATACAAATAAATGTTTCTCAAGCGATACATTGTAATCAAGGGATGTAGCTTCTTTCCCGGTGGCATTTCCCGGTTCACCCACCATTTACTTAGCACGCACCTTTCACAAGATGAGCAGGGAGCCAGGCGTGGGGCCGTCAGTGATGGACAGGAAGAACGTGGCCCTTGGCCACACGGAGCTCGGAATCCAGCACAGCAGGTCGACAAACGTAACAAAAAAAGTCGCACCATAAATAACACGATTGTAAAAGGTGACAGATCTGGGAAGGAGGTTGAGAAACAGAAGGGTGGGTTCGGGCTGCTTTGAGTGGAGTCACCAGACGAAGGTTTTCCTGAGGTTCTGACATGGAAGCTGCCATCAGAAGGGCATGTAGAAACCAAGGACATTTGTCACCGTTGACACTCACCGAGAGGCTGGGCTGCGACCCGGTGACCCCCGATGGACTCGGAGGTGGGCTGGCATCTCAGCCTCTAGACCCGACCCACATCTCAGGGACGGTGCCTGTGTGACCTTTTCTTCAGCTTTCAGTGCTGTCCTTTCTCCTTCACCATCTTGCAGGTGATCAAGTCAACCAGCTCGAAATACCTGCTACTTCTAATCCATTTGTGAGATAAGACATCTTTAAAACTTTTTACAGAATTTATTGCTGTGGGGATGAGAAATCACTTATTATTTATTATCTTTTATTGAATTTATTGGGGTGAGGAACGAGAAATCTTATAGTCATGCTGGGGAGAAATCCATAAAGAGGTAAATGAAATTGGTTCTGGATGAGGCTTCTGCCATGAACAAAGTCCCCAAATGTCACAGCCTGCATTCGCCATCAGCCCATCAAGTTTCTTGGAGGCCACTTTGGCTCCTGGGTTCCTGGCTCAGTTCTGACAAGCGGGGTTCGGGGTATGTGACCTCTGGCCAAATGAGGTGGGGCTGAGCCATTCTCAGCAATGACGTGAGGTTATCTTTGTGAATGAGGTCACCGGCCGGATCTGTTCTGCGCCTTGTGTGCGAAGGGATTAACCGGGAACCTGGGAGGGTGCCCAGACAAACAGGCCAACTAGATTTTGTGGTTTTTCTGTCTGTCTATCTGCTGATGGCTACCGCATGTGTCACGTGATAAGGCGTCTCCTCCTTGGGACCTCTCTCTCTTTGAGTTCCTCCTGACAGACCGTTTCATTTAGGAGGACGGTGTCTGGCGTGAGATGTACGCCTCGGTGCCTCCCTCCTGGGTCAAGTTTATGGCTGCCCACCAACAGGTGTTTCAGAAACACAGAGGCACCTTCTGTGGATTTGAGTTTGTGGTTGCCTGGGCGCAGAGGAGAGAGAGAGGAGGCCGGTGTAGCAAGCTCTCTTCCAGGGCGCTCACAGCTGCACCTGGGAGTCCCCCCCACACACACACACACAAGAAAGCAGAGGAGAGGAGGGGAAAAGAGGGAAGCAGGTCCTAACCTGATTTTCTGTCTTTAGAGAGAAACAGGGATTTTTCTGTCCCTTGCCCCTTTGTTACACTATCTCGCAGGCAGGATAATTTTTTTTTCTTTCTTCTGAATGGCGTCCCCAACTCCAAGAAGAGCAGCCCTGACTCGGGTAACGAACGCCAAGTCAGGGCCAACGAGAGAGCCCAGGGAGCGAAGGATAGATTTGATTTTGAGATTTTATTTCTGCTACTACGATGCTCTCCTCGGCTATATAGTTGAATTACAAAATTCGTCTCCCTCTTCATGAAACGAAGGGTTCAGGCCCAGGGAGGGGTCAGGAGTTAGAAGACAAGCCTGGCCTGTGGTGGCGCAGTGGATAGAGCGTCGACCTGGAATACTGAGGTCGCCGGTTTGAAACCCTGGGCTTGCCTGGTCAAGGCACAAACAAGAAGCAACTACTACGAGTTGATATTTCCTACTTTCCTTCCCCTCAAAAATCAATAAATAAAATCTTTAAAAAAATAATCTAGAGGACAACTTTGCAGGAACCATCTAGAAGAATAGTATTAACACACGCTTTCTGTTATAGTTTCCAAAACGACAGCCGAGGCCAGGAATTGAGAAAGAGGGCTGAGGGGCTGGAAAAACTCAGAGCGCCTCCCCCACGGGAGACTAATTTTGGTGACAGATGATTGACAGGCAGTGGGTGTTGCGAAGAGCCCTGGAGAGCAACCGAGAGGCCCCGTGGCAGTGGGTGGCCCCGAGACAAACCCCCTGTACAACTCTGAGCAAGCCACAACATTCATTCTTGGTCCTAATTTTCTCGTTTTCCCAGTGAGACGGCACGCTAACGTTATAGTTGTTACGGGCTCTCCCAGCTTGGACACGCTGCTTTGGTCTAAATCTGCGGCGAACCAACAGAAGTCCTAACACCTCGGTCGACACAGCATTGAGCAGGTGGGAAGGTCAGGCGGATTAGAGGCGGTGTGCACAGAAGGACCACCGCAGGTACACTGTTCCCCACCGGTGGTCATTGTCATGGCCGTTGTGACGTGTATGAACGGAATGATTATAACGGAAATGATCGTATGTCGTCTAAAAGTAACAACTTACCTACGGAGTCGATAATGACTATGGAAACAAGGGCCCCTTTGTGCACAGGGAAGCAGGCGGGGAAGAGTAGAATGCCCTCTTTTGAAAAAAACGTAGTTTTTAGATGGGAGGTGAAAGGAAGACGTGTTTTTCTTTCTTTTTTTCCCTACGTCTCAGCAGTTTTGTGTTTTCCGTTGAGTATGAACTGTGCCGTGATCGACATCGCTGGTGCTGTTTTATGTTGAACCATTTTGTACCTAAGCAGGGGGTGACCTTCCTTTCTGTCCCGCGGGAATAGCGGCCGGATCACTAATAGGGCGCGCGGGCTCCCCGCGTGCGCCGCCCAGCTTGCCTTAGAGATTTCATTTCTGTGCAAAGTCTTACGTTTCACAGAAAAATAAAAATCTGAGGCAGAGAGACAAGCACTCTGTTCTGTAGTCTCGTCAGAAACATTTTAATTTAGGGAACCCTTTGGAGTCCCCTCGGGCCCCAGGGGTAAGAGGGAGAGAAAGTAGGGAAAAGCCTTTCTCGTGGAGCAGCTTGTAGGAAAGATCAGCCTTTTGGAAAATAAATCCGCTACGCGTACTTAGAAAACTCAGCAGTTAAAACGATGTGCCGGAATTTTGGCCTCAGACGTTTCACATACTTGTTTCTTCTGTAGGGATGAGAGACTGGAAAAAGGACACAGGTCTTTCGAACAATAAAAGGGTCGTTACGCCCTCATCTTGGTGTGCAACTCCTCCGTTTTTGCTATTTACCTTGGTTCTTATTCAACACTTCTCTCACTCGGTATTTCAAACCCAGTCAGTTCTTTTATCCTATTTTTAGTTCAGACCCTTCTTCCTGCTCCCGCCTGCCTCCCCTTTGCTCCCCTCACCCCCCCAATTTGAAGATCGGATTTCAGGTCAAGCAGGCCGATTGCTTGCTGAAAGCCCGCTGAGCTCTTCTCGTACCCAGTTCTGGGGGGAAAACGTGTTTTCTGTGTGTCTGAGCGGGGAGGTAGGGAGACGCCTGTCCACCTTCCCCACAGGGGCAGCGGCAGAGCTGCGGGCGGGGAGGAGAGGGCCCCCCGCTTCAGAGCTGAGCCGGCAGCCCAGCTGGCCTCCGTTCTGCACTCCTAATGGAAACTCCCGTGATGTGAGCTGGCGCGGGGAGCCTGTCACCAGCTTCCACCCGCCGGGGCCTCTGGGCACGTCTTACACTTGCAGCTGTCGCCCAGCTAGTGCCATTTAGGCTTCTGCCATCAGAGGTTCCCATTGGCTCCCAGCAGCGTCCGTCTGTCCCCGAAGGATCTCTGACACCAGCTGCTCTAGGGACAGTGCCCAGCGCTGTCTTCCTCTGGGACTCGGTAGGATTCTGGGGTGTTTCTCCAGGTGCTTTTGCCCTAAGTCCCTTGTGAACTCGGGCCGCTCTGCTGGGCCACGCCAGCCCAGTCTAGGAAGAGCCTTGTTGGTGACGGGCACCTAGCTGGTCATCAGGCTGATTTGATGCCCATCATTTTTTTTTTCGGTCATTCATTGGACGATAGTTCACCAAGGGTCAGTCATGTGCCAGGCACTCGGCTAAGCATGGAGGAATTTCCAAAGGAATGGAAACATTGGCCGAGCCTCTGAGGAGAGGACTGGTATGAAAGATCCTACTTTAAAAGCAAAGCAAAACAACTATATTGGTTAGGCAACATCAGAAGTGCATTTAGACGGGCCACAGAGTGCAGAGGAAGCAGAGATGAGTCCCTCCCCCCAGACCCTCTCTGTCTGCTTGGAGGAGGTGGGCATCCAGCCCCTCAGTGGGAGCGGGGATGGAGAGAGAGCAAGAACAGCACTCTCAAAGGCAGCGGGTGTGCGGAGCAGCCTGCAGGGTTTTCAGCCCTGTTCGGACCCGAGTTTCCCGGAACCAAGAAGCCGCGGGAGCTAAAGCTGGAGAGGCAGATGAGGGTCATGTCGCAATGGGTGTGACGAGCCTTTCTCCAAGGAATTTGTACATATTCCCCGAGCACTGTCCCTGCAAGAAGGAGAGAGAAACATGGGCGGGCTCCAACTCAAAAATATAATTCTGAGAGGGAGTCCTCTGGCCGTGTGGAGGGTGGGTGCACAGGCCACAGACCGGTGCTTGGAGCAAGTATAAAATGCTTGGGTGCTCTGAAATACTTTGCAGCTTTGGGAGTCCCGGGAAAATGTCTTGGGCTGGGCTACATTCTTTCAGGGGAGCAGGGACTGATGGCCAGCAGCATCTTTGACACCCAGGGACGTGGTGGAGTGAGGACGCCCAGGAAGCAACAGTGGAGGTGCCCAGGGGCAGGCAAAGGTCGGCAGCCAGGTGACGGGCGCTTGTTATTGGGCATATATGGATGCCTCTTGGGGCCTCCCTGATTTAAGTAGGTAGAGGGGAGGAGGGATGTGTTGGTAGCTGAGACACCCTGCGAGCTACTGAGCCATTAGACCAGCGGTTCTTAACCTTTTTTGAGGTACTGAACCCACCAGTTTCATATGCGCATTCACCGAACCCTTCTTTAGTGATAAATAAAATATGATTTCTTTTTCCAAATTCAAGACATAGTTATATGTTTTTTTACTGGTGCACAAAATGAGCCGTGCATGAACATCACCTTGCTCAAAGAACAAAACCAACAAAGTACATGAACTCACAACAAATTACGGTATTACTTTATTCTGACCTCCGCAGCAGAGGCTTCTCCGAAGCCCTGAGACCGACTCATTGAACCCCTAGGGATCGATAGAACCCAGGTTAGGAACCACTGCATTAAACTTTGATTTTAAGTCCTGTCTGCAGGTTTGTAAACATTTGGGGCAGAGGCGGATGTAACGGCACGTGCACTGGGTGCGCGCCCTGGGCCCCGACTTCCGAAGGGCCTCGCAAAACCCCCACTTTACACTTCTTTTTCTAATGTAAAGGGCCCAATATTTTCTTCTGTGCCCGGGGCCTCAACTGACCTTAATCCGCCTCGGATTTGGGGAAGAGTTGAATTTTTGTTCTGAGATCTGGACGCGGTCTAGACATGAAGTGTTTGTCCCACAGTAGAGGAACAACACTCGCTGGAGTACAATTTTCTCTCCTCCAGACAAAGGAAGTAAAATTCAGAGAGGCTGAGCCACCGTCTCCCCCAATGTCACCCTCGCTGCTCTTCTGAGTGAGAACCTAGCATCCGGGATCAGCTTCCGGTTCTGTCTCCGAAACAACGAGAAGTTGTTGGATTTCCTCTGGATCACGGGAGTCACTTGTGGCGGTGAAATTCAAACGCTGTCCCTATGGAACACACGCAGCAAGCGTCTATGATAACATCGGTGTAAAAATGTGGTTTTCAGCAACCAGTCCGTTCAGGGTGAGACAGGGCCCTGTTTCTATGGGCCCGCCCCACTCTGTGTGTTTTTTCAAAACCATAAAAAAAAAAAGAAAGCGTCTAAGCTTCAATACACAGATGCGTTTACGTGCACACACTCGGAAACATGCCAGGGGCTTTTCATAAACAGTGCTCGGTCACGTGATGTGTATTCTGAGTTAATCGCTCCACAAACATCACCCCATCGGATCTTCCAAATGCCATCTCTGTCGCGTGGCATGTGGGCAATGCTGTGATTACCTATTGCTTGTGCGCTGTTCACTTGCGAGAGTGGTTTAAACCGTACTTCATTATCGTAACGAAAATGGTGTTTAGCGCTCACATGTGCTGCGGTGTGTGTCATTCTGGACCCTGGTGCTGCCTAGGAGCAGCTCACAAGAACCACTGTGACTAGCCAAGATTCCACAAGGCAACCACCAAACACAGTTAATTAGCAAGAGGAAAGGTATCCCAGTAGATAATCCAGTGGAAATATACCGACGAGGTCTAGAGAGCAACAGAAATCCCAAGGACTGTTTTGTGTTGGTGGGTGGCGGCAGGATTTCCCCTGGGCTCTATTATTCATTTCAGCAACCCTCCAAAGAAGCGCCCCGACGACTCCCTCTCCTGACACACGATCAGGGTAGACTTTGTCACGTGCCACCTAACAAGCTATTTGAACCTACCCCCCTCTAAAAGTGATTGGTGTAAGATATACACGGTACGTCTACAGAGGAGCAAGGCCCGTCCATAACCATCTGTCCTGCTTACGAAAAACATTGCAATTGTGCAAACAGACCACCTGGCGAGCGGTGAGTTTCTCGAGGCTGGGGGTGCTTCAGCAGGAACCGAGTGACCATATGTCAGGAGAGCCAGGCTTGTGGGCAAGAGGCAGCTGGCGATGGCCAGCTCCACGGGTTTACGATGGCCAATTACGCTGTTACACAATTAAGCCATGTAAATAGATGGTGACATGCACGGTCGACTGTGCAAATATTAGACATAGATTGGGTGAGAGATGTGGGCTAGGTATCCCAGCTAATGCAAGAGTTTTAGGTGTAGCGCCATTGCCCGAGTGAAAATATATGAGTAGTCTGTGCAGAGATTAAGATAAGGTTAACAAATTAATATCTGCTTCTGGCCGGCTGGGAACATTTCCAACTAATCCTAGAAATTAAACATCTCAACGCTCTTTTTAAACTTTTATCTATGAATGAAAAAGTAGCACCCTGCAGCGTTCGGCTCCCATCCCATCTCTTAGAAAGATATAAAGAAAATGACGGTTGAAATGATGAAAATGAATTAAGCGAGGGTCTACTGGTTGAAGTCTTTCTTCATTAAAATGAGCCGCACCTTGGTCACCCCGTCCAGATAGCCTCCCATCCACGGTTTTTCACCTTTTCACACAAAGTCATGTTAGTAAGTTTCCAAAACTAACCAAAGTGGGGTTTGCAGTGAAAAGCCTGACCTGAGACAGTTTTTACCACAGTGTGTGTGTGTTCTTTTTCCAGACAGGACTCGTAAAATTACTGAGAAAACAATACTACCCGTGCTTCATCACCCCTGAACAGTCTTCTTCCATTCGGGTCTCCCCAAGTGTCATTCTCTCCTCTCTCTGTGTCGGCACGGAAACCTGGATCCTCTGCTTACTTCAGTCACCTGCTTACCTCCTGTCTTCTTACTACACGATGGCTTCTCCAAGGTCAGGGATGGCTCTTTTATTTCTTTGTTGTTTTGTTTTTTGTTTTTGGGTTGCTGTCTAAGATTAAAAATGACACATGCCCACAATTAAAATATCATATAAATATATAAAAAAGAAAGTTAAAAACCTTTCCTCACATCCCATTAATGAGAAGTCGTTCTTAGCATGAGGTGCATATTTTTCTAAATATTTCTTCACGTGTAGTTGCAGCTATAAAGATAGAAAAATAAGTGGAAGAAATAATTTTAGATAGAATCCAATTACAGATGCTCTTTCAAAATAAATGGCATTGCATGTAATTTTATTAGAACGTAAGAGAAACTAAAGTACAATCTGTTTTTTAATCACAATTCTAAATAATCTCTTTTAAGAAAAATATTATAAATATTTTTTTAAATAACAAAGGGATTATTTGGCTTAAGCGAATGTTTCAGCGTTAGAATTTAGTTAGTTACTCTTCTGTTATCCCCAGTTTTTCTCATCTATAGCATGATTTAAATTAAATACAACTTTTAATTTGAGATAATTGTAGATTAACATCTACTGAGAACGGTAATAAATACAGAGGACACCTGTCTACTCTTCACCCAGTTTCCCTCAGAGATAACATCTTGCATACGTACAACATGGCAACCAGAAAATCAACATGGACGCAACGCCTTCGTCTTACTCAGAGTTCACCCATTTGACGCGCGCTTGACTGTGTGAGTGGGTGGTTGTGTTTCCTTCTATGGGATTTTATCACATGTGTAAATTTGTGTGACTTCCCAGCCGTCAAGATATAAAATAGTTCCAGCACAAGCATCCGTCAAACCTTGCACCAAACATCTGTTCTCTATCCTTGTAATGTTTTGTGTCATTTCAAGACGCTTGCATACCTAAATTCATACGTTGTGGAAACTTCTGACACTGGATGTTTCCCTCAGCAAAACCCCCCTGGCATCCATCCGAGTTGTGGCATGGACCAGTGGCCGATTTCTTCCCACCGCCGAGTGGTTTGTTCCGTGGCATCGAGGTAGCCCGGCCTGTGCACCCACTCATTCATTGAAAGACACTTGGAAAAACGTTTCCAGGTGTGAGTTCCCACAAGTAGAATTTCTGTATCCCGTCCTGTGCAGGATTTGCAGTGAGCATAAGTCTTCATTTCTCTGGGATGCACACCCGAGAATACGATGGCTGGCTTGCAGGGTTAGCGCGTGTGTAGTTTCGTGAGAAAGCACCAGACTCTCTGCCGTGGCGGTACCACTTTGCCTCGCCGCTCACGGTGTAGGAGTGGTTCGGTTTCTTGGCATCCATGCAAGCAAGCATTTGGTATTCTAGATCTTTTTCTTTGTCTAACATGTCCCTGGCAATAACATTTATATCTTTTCTTATATTCACTATATACTAAAATTGTCTCTTCCCGTAGTTACAGACGTCAATAAATTGAATATTCAATACCGATGAATGTGGTATTTAGACCAGTGGATGAATTTTATTAAGCACTTTGGTTCTGTGGTTTGTGTTTAAAAATCTTCTGGGTGTAATAGTCTCTAGATTCTTACGTGATGGAGGCTATTTTGGGCCCTTATATTTTAAGGACAACTTGAGTGTGGAACATTCTGTCGGCCACTGGTCCATTGCCTGTTGGCATTTGTGGTGATTGCACGGTAACCTGACTTGCTCCCCCGCCCCCTGCAAAATAGTAACTTCTGTTTTCTACCTGGATACTTTCATGATGCCTTATCATTGAAAGACAGTCATTTCACTGGGTGTGTCCTGTTGTGCATTTTCTTAAATGTGCTTATTCTGGGGTCAGCCCGCTTAGTCAGATATTTTTTTTGCTGTACTGTGAATATTTTCTGTTATATCTTCCTGTTCTGTTCTTAAGAAACAACAACTCTTTACCCTCTGTCCAACTCTCTCTGCTGGAGCCGACAGAAATGGCCAGTTGATACAGCATCTCTTCTCCCTATAGTCCGCAGTGTTGACATAGGTCTTCCTGGGGACATTCTGCTGTCCCTGTGGCCTTACCGCAGCTCTGTGGTGGATGTGTCCATCTCCTGGCTGGGAGTGTGATGAGTGCTCACTCCGGTCCCACTTTACTTGGGTCCAGGCTGTGTAAGACTCTGCAAACATGCTTCACTGTTCGTTATAAAGGGGTTTGGAAATTATTTTGACTCATAAAAACGTCTCCCCTTTTTCCTTTCATCTTGTTTCAGCCCTTTTTCAAAGGGTCTGAGATAGGAGAACAGAAGCCAAAAGCCCAGCACGTTGTTGTTTAATAGAAAGTGCCGGTGACCTGGTCTTCCCCTTCCCCGCCCGCCCCCGGTGGGGTATTGACACAGGCTTGGATAACCCTTACCGAATGACTGAACAAATGAGCAGATTAGCAAATAAATAGTGTCCTGGGCTTGGCAGAACTCACGGGAGACAACGGTGGCTGCAGTCGGCTGGAAGAAATAGCCCCGGCTCCCTGTGACGATCATGATTGAGTAACCTATAAAGAACCCGTTTGATATTTCTGGCCACTTCCTGAATTGCCCATATGCAGCTCAAGTAAACACATCACTAAGAATCCATTCCCACCGGGACCCTCGCTGACATACAAGGATCACCATAGTCTAGTGAGGTTTGGTTGTAAGACTGGAGCTAGTTTTGCCGAGCTCCTGGGGTCTGTCTGCCAGATCTTAACTGCCGTAATTACCATGAAGCTTCACGAGGAAGAAGTATAAGAACTTCCAGAATGCTCCTTGGGTTTTCTCACTGACCCTGTTCTTTGTGTTCAACACAGGTGTCATACCCGGGGCCCTGATTTTTTTTTTTTTTTTTTTGTCTGAGGATACCGGTAAAATCATGGTAAATGATTGCAAAGTTTAAAATTCTGAAATCCTTTTCTCCCAGGTAAAAATATCCAAGTATGTCTATTAAGAGTGCCCAGTTGGAAAGAAGCAAATGTTCAATGTCAAGAGCAGAAGGGGTTAAGTACGGGTTTGGTAAGTCATGTGAAGAGATGCTTGGGTATAGCCCTTGGTGAGGATTATTTCTGTGGCGTTTCCTTTCGCTGTTCTTTCAGAACAAGCTACTACATGGCAGTTGGTTTTTGCCTACAGTGGCACCTTGTTCCCAGGGTAAACTTCGGCAGGGGGCCGACAGGGCCCCTGCCCTCCATTCATTTCCCTCGGACACCACTCTTTCTCAGGAGAAAGATTGGAGAGTTGTCCTTCTTCAGTTTGGCATAGTCTCAATTTCCTTGCTCCGATATTCCTCCAGGTGCCGGTCACATGCGTCATTTCTCACTAGTGTTTAGGGGTTTTGCAGATGTGGGGAGCTCAGGTACTGGAAGGTATCTCCATTTGACTCACAAGTCACGAGACTCTAAAATGATCATTCAACATCCCAGCAAAGTGGCGAGCAAACATAAAAATAAATAAGTGGGATAATCCTTTCAGCTTATGTGGGAAAATGTATATGTTACTCAAACTCATGAGGACCAAATGAGGTCTCCAAATTTAAGGACAGAAAACTTATCCGGTAGAAAAACATTTTTAATATGCCAACATTGAATACTGGCCAACATTGTTATTGACAAGTAAGGTTCTATTTAAGAGACCCAGAAGATGTCTTGTACGCCCAATGGGATTGTTCAATAGCTGGTATGTCAGAGATGAAGGTGCTGTTCTCACCCCTAACCTGCATCATGCAAGTTGCCACAGTGCTTCCTGCGTTTAATTCAACAGGACCTGTCATGGCCAAAATAGCAAACAGACATACATACTGACAGACAAAATTATGTTTTGATTAGCACTCTACTTCTGGGAATTTAAATGGAGGATTTTATTGAAAAGTTAAAAAAAAAAGGTGATTACTGTAGTTATTTATATAATTGCAAAATTTTGGCATTCCACCTCAATATTTGCCAAAAAAATTAAACTGGAAATCAAAGGATGCAGAATTCAAAATAATTATGGAATTTATGCAACATGAAAATGCTTGACAGAAAAGCAAATTCCATACTCATGTCTACGTCCAGACTCTAACTGTAGATCAGAGGGGCTCAATACATCGATCACGATCTACTGGTCGATCGCGAAAGAAGTGTGGGTAGATCGCATGACATTAAAAAGACATTTGTCTTTTGATTGGCCAATCTGACGTCTGAACTTTTGACACCCTACGCATGCGTGTTAAACCGCGCTAACTTGTTCAGTTACATTGCTGCGTAGTTAGCCTTCAATTTATATAAACTAAATAGAACAAAGGGTATAAAAATGAGTGCCGTAGCTGGTCCGAGTAAGAAGCCTAAAACCTACCACTTTCATACAGAATGGGAGGGGATTTTTTTCACTATGTCGTATTCTAAGTGCGTTTGCCTCATCTGTCTGTGTGCCATTGCTATTCCAAAGAAGGGAAATGTGGAGCGGCTTTTTCGGACTGTTCATAAAAACTATGACATTGACTTTCCTCCGAAAAGAGAGCTGAGAAGGAGAAAGGTGAAAGAAGAATACACAATATTAAATAGTAATAATAGTAACTTAAATAATGATAATATAGAAGAAATAAATTTATGTTTTTCATTTTTATTGTAGGTAGATCATTTTGACTTGGTCATCTTATAAGTAGCTCGCGAGCTGAAAAAGTGTGGGCACCCCTGCTGTAGATGTTATATTCTTTTTCAGCAACAGAAAAATGGAATTAGTTTGGCATATTGGGATAAGAACAGCAATTTACATTGAACAACGATTGAAGAAGCACTAGTTATAAATGTACTGTTATTAAAGGTTGCATACCTAGTATTAAAATGCTTCACCTCCACCTGACCTGTGGTGGTGCAGTGGATAAAGCGTCGACCTGGGAACACCGAGGTCACCAGTTCAAAACCCTGCACTGGTCTGGTCAAGGCACATATGGTTGATGCTTCCAGCTCCTCCGCCCTTTCTCTCTCTCTCTCTCTCTCTCTCTCTCTCTCTCTCTCTGTGTGTCTCCTCTCTAAAATGAATAAATAAAAAGAAATAATAAAAAAAAAGATTGGCTAAAAAAAAAAATGCTTCACCTCCTTGGGACTGATATCGGTGGCATTAAAAGGCTTTGCAAGTGTCCCAGCCTCTCCTAACCCCAAACTGCCACCTGCTACCTTGGCCCTGCTGAGTCGATAATACACACACCTGGGTATACTGGCAGCTTTCCCTAGATTCTTCTAGTGTCTGGGGTCAAGACAGAGGTCTAGTCTGTCACCTCCATTGGAGATATTTAGGCTTTGAGAAGTCGTGACCCAGTTATGAAGAGACCCAGTCACCGCTCTGTCTGCCATTTCTAAAAACCCTAACCCGGCCACTGTGGCGTCTCTTGGGTCACTTCTTCACTTTGCGGCCCTCGGTCCGACTCACCCTTGCTTGCAGGTGCCCGGCGCCTGACCCGAGAGGGAGCGTGATGGCCCGAGAGTCCGAGGCTCCCAAGCATGTCCTCGCCACCGGACCGGGGGCTGTCTTGGTGCTTGCTGGCGAAACGATCGATACAGAAGACATAGCTGGAATAGTTGGCATCTGTTTGTGGCCCGGCACATTCCAGGGACACATTCAGGTGTGCAATCACCTGGGCGGTTGCAAGTCATCGAAACGGGATGGGAGTAATCTGCAACAGTACAGAGCGCACACTTCTCATGAACCCAGAGTTCTCGCTGCACTCCCCCACCTCATGAGTGCCAAAGCCCCCTCCCACCCCCAGCGAGTGGACTAACCAAGGTTCCAGACGAGTAACCTCAATAGTATCTGCATCGGGGCCAGGCCAGAGTATCGCCTGGAATTCAGCTGCTCTCTGAAACTTGAGATCTTAGACCTGGGAGGAAAGGACTTCTGAAAAGAATGTTGAACTTGCTCTCTGCAGACACCTGGCATCAAAGCCCTACTTAAAGAAACAGTGTGGATAGTCTGCACACGTGACATTTCCAAGAGTCTTCTTAATTAGCCACCCTTCATCTTTTGAGCCATGCTAAATGCATACCTAAGCACTTGGCTTGTTGAAAATTGTGTGTTGATTTGCCACAGAAGTATACACATTAAAAAAGTTAAAACGGTAAGAAAGAAATCACGTCCACTCTTGCGATATTGTGCCTGACCCAATGTTACCCCCACCTTGAAACACTGGATTTCTGTCTTTTCCTTCACGATCTGTAGCTCTTTGTATATTGTGGATGGAAATGTGAGACAGGTACATCTTCTCTCCTCCGCAGCTCTCTTTTCCATTCCCGTCGCGGCGTCTTGAGGAATAGATTTTTTTTTTTTTTTTTGTATTATTTTCAGGTGGATAGCTTAGTGGTCAGGGCGATCACATACTTTACAAAGTGTTCTCCCCTGAGATATTTCTAGTCCCTGCCTGACACCTTCCACAGTTACTACAATATTACTGAGTGTATTCCCCGGGCTATACTTCGCATCATACCGGGACTACATTGTAACTACCTATTTGTACTTCTTATCTGTCTGAGTAGATTTTCTTAAATTACAGTAGCCCAAGTGATTAGTTTTCTCCTTTATATGGTTAGCGATTTTGGGGTCCCATGTAAGAAATCTTTGCCTCTATAAGATCTCGAAGATGTTCTACTTTGTTCTCTTGTAGAAGAGGTATGATTTCACCTTCCATATTGAACCATGATGCACCTGAAATAGATGTGAGCTAGGAACCAAGATTAAATTTTTTCGTAAGGGTATCTCCGATCAACGCCGCCCCATGTCCTGTTATAAACATGGTGCCGGTATTTTGTGTGTGTTTGGTTCTAGGCTTTGTTCATTGGCTCTTTGTTCATCCCCATTGGCCAATTTGTTTATCTTTACTCTGACTCCCTGCTTTCTATTTTTTTATTTCAAGAAGAGAGGAAGGGGTAAAGATAGAGAGAGAGACAGGAACATCGAGCCGCTCCTGTATGTCCCCTGACTGGGGAATCGAACCAGCAACCTTTGTACTTCATGACAGTGCTCTAACCTACCGAGCTCTCCGGTCAGGGCTGATTCCACCTTACCTTAATTGCTGTAGCTTCCTAATAAGTCTCAACAGCCGGCAGTGTAAGTCCGCCAGCTTTGTTTCTACTTCCCAAGACTGCCTTCTCTGTTTCCGACCTTGCTTGTACTTCCCAGGAAGTTTTCAGAATCAAGCTGTCGACATCAGCATCACCCCCCTGAACCCGCGGGGGGGACCGAGGGGGGCTGGCACTGCATCTACCGATCAACTGGAGGAAAACTGAAGTTCTACGGCAGTTCCTCTTCCCGACCTTGAGTATGATGAATTCTTCTTTGGAACAGCCATGTTTCGCGTTTCTTTTTTTTTTTTTTTTTCCTGTGGAGGCGTGGTACATATTTTGTATGATTTATCCCTGGGCACGGGATGCCTTTCAGTGCTCTTGCGCATGGTACCTCGTTTAAAATTTTCACCGGTCTGCTGTTACCTAGAAATGCACATTTTTTCTAACATCTTATTGTGAAAATATCTACACCTACGGAAAATCTAAACAAATGTACAGAGAGGGCTTCCATGCCCGCCCCCACCCGGATTTGAGTATTAGCCTTTGAGCCCGGTTGCTTGTTCGCGGGAGCTCTCCAGCCCTGCATTCCCCTATCAGCCCCTCCGAGTCGGAGGGCAGGGGACGGGTGTCCGGCTTGGAGACATTCAGACAGGACGGGAAGGGCAATCTGCTTTACTCACTCGACACGTTCAAGGGTTCACCCCCGAGAAACACGGCCGAGGCACGGCTGGAAATAACACTGAACGCTACGACCCAGGCCAGCTGATGCGAAACCAACCCTCACAAGGGCTAAGAGCCCAGACGCGGGGCGTGCCCTGGACGCAGTTCCAGTTTCTGCGCTGCCGTGTGTTAGCCGCGCGTCCTCGGTAGCCGGCCTTACTTGCTTTACCGATAGATTGTCATTAGGAACCGTATCCACCGTCGTGTTGTTTTGGGTTTTAATGTCCGTCCTGGGTGGTTAGTCCCTTGTGCTCCCATTGCGTCGGGAGCCGTGGCGCTCTCAGAATTCTGATAACGTTCCGTTCGAGATCTCTCACCTCCTCAGCACACCAGGCTCCCGCGCTTCGGACGTGTCCTCGGCTGCCTCTGTGCCTACTTTCTGGAGAATGCCAGAGGGGTCGTGTCCAGAGGAGTGCACGGCGTCCAAAAAAACAGTACGAACGCTGATCACACTGGTGCCCAGAGCCCTTCAAGGGCAGTTTCTGGTTGGAAATTTCTGAACGACCCTGTTGCTCATCAGGAAGCGGCAGGCGAGGGGGAGGAGAAGACGTGATTTTCCCAGCAGCAGCAGGGCTGTCTTCTCGGGGCCTGAGCCTGGTAGGCGTTCTTTTTCTGCGGCTCATTTACCCAGCTGGCAGAGACGCTGCCACGGCCCCAGACGTCTGCCAGGAGTTGGGCAGCGTGTGCACACGTGTACGTGTGTGTGCCCTTCGCGCAGAGCCCAGGGAAGGGAGCTGGCGTGGTGGGAACGGGGGAGCTCACTGCCAGGGCCGGGCATGCAGAGCCTGCCCCCTGCCCGGGCGTTACCTGGCCATATGACCTGAGGGCTGGTTGTCTAAAATGTAAAAACACTCTAGGATTAAAGTATTTATTTTGGATATGGTCCTTTGAGAGTTTAAAACTGTATACCCACTTACTCTGAGACGGGAAACACCAACTCTACAGATATAATGAAAATAACAATATTAATAATAATAATAGCTCAGAGTCTTAATATAATTCATCTTAGTTCACCTATTTGGCAAGAAGCAGAGTGGGGGCTGGCACTCGTGTCTTCTTCTGGTCCTTGTTATGGGGAGGAAGGTTCAAATCGTTGTTTTAAATTGACTAGAATAGTGCATGGGGTGTTTCTCGTCCCTGTTGACCCTTCTGGCTGCACAACACCTTCTCAGCCAGCAGTGTTCACACGGCCCAGCGTCACCCCGCCGTGCACCACTGGCCGGAGCAGGTGCTAATGTGGCGTGTGGCTGGACACTTGGAGCCCGGCACTCACCAGACGCCTGCTACGTGGCCGTCCTGTCTCAGCCTCTACTTTGCCAGCCCCCCGCCAGGCTGCTTGTCCTTGTCTCACTGGATGACACTTCTCTTATCGTCAACTTGACCAGGTCATTTTGACTCATTCCGTTCCCTCCCCCTGGTCCTCACCACTTGGTGATTTTCAGGCGGTTCACCTGTCTTCACAATCGAGCCTGGTGGCAAAGACAGGTGAGCCGGGTTATGGGTCCGTCACAGACGGGCTGGAGCTCCTTCCCAGGGCTCACTTATCCCTGGGCGGTCAGCCTTCTGGGCCGGAACACAGCGGCCTTGTCCACCGGCCCGGCTCCCCTCGTGGTCGAGACCCTTCTGGGGAAGTCAGCTTGGAGGTGGCAGGTGTCACCTCAGTTGCCACGTAAACGCGAATCTCCCTTCGTTTCTTCAAATGCAGTAACGGCGTTGTGGTAAGGAGCATGTGTTCTTGCTTCTTCTTGTTCCTGATTTATTTTCTATCCTTTTTCTTCTTTGAGGTCTCTGTGACATCTGGCGCTCTGGACTCTTTGTATTTCTTGAAAAGTTTCTTCTGTATTAGTTTCTTTGAACACTTTCTCCCCCATTCAGGACTTTGTTGACTGGGTTTCTTGTTCAGATTCTCTGCTTCCATTTCTCTGAGATCCTGCTATTCCCCAGGGCTGTCTGCATGTCCGCCTCCTGCGTGACCTCATCTGAGCCAAATCCACTCTTTCTTGACTTACTGTTATCTCTTCCTGCTCAGAAAACGTGTGGGGGTGGGGTGGGGTGGCCAATAGAGCTGAATAGCAACATCTTTTCACCCCGAGTGAAATGGCGGGTCCAGGCACTGCTGGAACTATTCATGTCTGCTAATTTCCCCACCAAAAGGGAGGCGAGCTGACGTTATGTGCCCGGTGATGGAAGTATATAATATCACCTGAGTATTTTCTTGCTAAAAAACTTGAACTTGGAGCAGAGTAAACTTCTAGATGCCATTGCCAGGTTATGAGAAACACAGAGGATGGTGAAGATCTAGAATATACAAAATTCTACAGGACAAACCACTCACTTCCTTCACCAGCAACATAAATGGGCAAGATAGAAAGGAAGAAAAGAGAAAGAGAGAGAGAGAGAGAGAGAGAGAGAGAAAGAATAGAATTAACTAAGCCTTAAGAGAGGGTCTTGTATGAATTTTGATTGAAACCAATGTGAAAAAAAAAAAGCATTGGTCCATTGGTCATGGGGGAAATTTGTACACTAACTGGATATTGGATAATACTAAGAAATTCTTAACTTTGGGGATGTGATAAAGGTATGGCGGTTATTTTTTTTTTTAAGAAACATTTAAAAAAGATATCATGTCTGATATTTAGCTCAGAGCAATCCAGGTTGGTGGGGGTGTCAGTGGGGATGTGGATAGAACAGGATTGACGACGAGAGGGGAGTTTCTGGAGCAGCCAGCGAGGGCTTCCTGGAGGAGGTGACATGTAAGCACAAACTTCCCCGAGCCGGTGGGGTGAGCTGTGTGCCCCCCCCCTTAGGGAAGAAAGCTCCCGGCGGCGGGGGACGGCGCATGCAGAGGCCGCGAGCTGGGGGCTCCCCTGGTGAAGGACATGTCACAGGACAGCAAGGAGGGACGGACCCCAGGGGGAGTGAGGTGAGACCAATAGGAAATGAACTCCGAGGAATGACAGTGACCTCCATCAGGCAAGGCCTGGACCTCTTATCCGTCTGGGAGCCATGGGAGTGTTTTGGGCAAGAGCATGTCACCAACTGACTCACAGGTTCAGAGACGCACCGTGGGCTGCTGTGTGCACAGACAGAAGCAAGGCGCAGTCAGGAGGCCGTCCGGTTGAGAAACCTTCCAGTAATTCACGCGGGAATCTCTGACGGGTCAAGGCGGGGTGGCAACCGTCAGACCAGCGGCGGTGACTTCCGAATGCGCGCTGAAGGTAGGGCCGATGGGATTTACAACGAACAGGTGAGAGAAAGACGGGAGTCAGGGACGAGATGACCCATCGTAGGCCTGGCCCCTCTGTAGGGTTCACAGCACATATGTGCTCAGTTCTAACGTCTTCTTCTTCTTCTTCATGGACCTGGAGTGCCTCTGAGGGCTGGGGTCACACGCCTCCCCTGAGTGGACACCTCCAGTGCCTCACCTAGTCCTGACCGTGTTAGGAGACCACCACATTCTTCTTCCGCATAGAGTGTGCGCATCGCCCCAGCTGGGCGGAGCGGGGACCTGGTTGGGGAGTGCCGGGTGCCGGGTGGACGTGGGCTGTGGGCTGTGGGCTGCTGGAAGGGCCAGTGCTGACCGGCCAAACTCTCCAGGACATTGCCAACAGCTCTCAATCCCACTGGGTGAAACACAGCGCATCAGTATGGAGCCCGCGGCCTCCCTCCCAGAGGCCTGAGTGAGTTTCGGAGGGAGCTGTGCGGTGGGAGTGGTGACTTCAGCAGGGGGGACGGACGGGGACCGGGGACCCCAGAAGCAGATGCCCTGCTCTGTGTAGGTTGCCAGGAGCTCAGCCCAGAGGACGGAGCACAGCCATTGTCCCCTGGGGAACAAAGGTGAATCCTGCCCAACTCGGGGACCAGGCAGAGCTGTGCCTGGAAGGTCTCATTCAGAAGGCCCTGTGTGCGGCGGGTGCAGATGAGGGCTGAGGGGGGAGCAGCCTGTCCTACTAAGACTCGCCCGGGGTGCAGCTGCCGGGCTTGACCGGAGTCCAAACGGGTGGACCCGGGGAAAAGAAAGCCACAGGGGCCAGGACTGGCTTTTTAAACTTTTCCTCTTTTTTTATTTCTGCATCCCAGACTGGCAGAACCCACAATTGGCAAGACTCGAAATTTCTCTCTCTGCTGCTTTGAGTCCCTCGGCGCTGGGGTGAATATGGCCCCTGCAGGCTCCCCGCTCCCCGGCCTCACAAAGTGACCCCCGAAACGGCCAGCCCCTCGCAAGGGGAGCCCGGCGCAGCTGCTTTCAGGGCTCAGTAAATAAAATGAACGGGACGTGTTCTTGTACCCACAGCTCTAGAATTAATTGTTGGTTGTTTTAAATCCTCTCTGGAGTGGTATTTATTCTCTGTTTGGAGAGATCTTTTCATACTTCCCTTCGGTTCCTCGGATATTGTTTTCTGTGGCTCTTTGGACATATGTAAAGTAGCTCATTTAATTTTTTTTATGGTAAGTTCAATGGATGGCCTTCTTCCGGGAAGATTTTGTTGGCTACAGTTTTCTTCTGCACATGGAAACTTTCTCGTTTCTTTGTGTGTCTCCTAAATTGGAAACTGGCTATCTGAGGAGCACACATTTAGGATTGGATATTTAGGATATTTGGATATTTTTGTTGCAGTTTGTTGCTCTTGTTTATTTAGTTACTGTTGTGAACCAACTCTGTAGAATCTGTAATCTGCTTGTTAGCTCGAAATGTATATAACTCCCAGTCTTTCCCAAGGTGTGCGTGTCTGTGTGTGCGTGTGCATGCGCGCGTGTGTGTGTGCGTGTGCGTGCGCGTGTGTGTGTGCGTGTGTGTGTGTATGTGTGTGTGCATGTGCATGTGCGTGTGTGCGTGTGTGTGTGCGCACGCATATGCACACACCTTCCACTCTCAGCTGGGTACCTCACGACTCTGTCCTGGTCTTCTTTCCCGGCTGGCGCAGCCTCACCGTGAGCCCAGGGTGATGCTCAGGCCATCCTCCGACCTTCCGGGTGTGTGCACAGCCCTCTGTCCCCTCTGGTTGTCGCTAGGGCTTTTCAGAGCCCCCGTGGACCCCTCCTCCCCAGTGTCCCTGTTTCAGCTCTCTGATTACCACATGCTCACCCCACCTGTGTTCTACAGCCTTGGTGGCCACGGCGTGCATGTTCTGACCCACTGTTCTGACCAGCAGCCCTGGAGGAAGGTCCCTGTGCGCCGGGCAGTCTGCAAGTCTGGAGAAATACAGACTGCCCCGCGTGTAAGCATCTTCCCAGGAGCCAGTGGGCAGGTTGGGTGATGGCAGTGAGCTGGATGGAGACGGGGCTTTGAAGGGGACCCAGCCGTGCCCTCCGCCCTCCGTTAGCTGCCTGGTGCCGGCCTCCACCTGACGGCAGGCTGCTCGTGTCCCTGTCTGGCGGAGCTGGGGCGTGGGGCAGGAGTGGGGCGTGGGGCAGGAGTGGGGCGTGGGGAGACGCCACACAGCCCGCCGTTCTCACTGAGATTCAGCAGTTTGCCTTGGAAAAATATGTTTCCGAGATCGCTGGAAAACTGGTTTATTTCCCGAGTTCTAAAAATGTGAATTCTGGCCATTTCTTTATTTTTTTATTTTTTTTGCCTGTGTTCTCATTGCTTCAATAAAGCAGAGGATATTTGCCATTTTTCTTCTTTGCTGTTTTCACCAACATCACTCACTAAATTAGTTTCTGATCATGAAAAACACGCCTTTCACTACGAGTCCTTGATGCCGCCGGTTACCGCCTCCGTCCTGTGAAGGCCCCGGATGAAGCCGCGCCGTCGCAGAGACCGAGTCTCGGCGTTGGGAGCATCGCAGTGACGTTGCAAATGTTTTGAACACGGTGGACGTAGATGACGGAATTGCTCTGTCAAAATCTGAGAGCCGGACACTGCACCCCATGTGCTCCCGACAGCCGGTCACATCTTTGGGTCCTGTTCCTCGAACCTCTCTCTCCAGGACGGTGCAGGACAAAGAGGCTGGTTCCGGCCGCCACCAGGAGGCTCCTGCAAACACAGGGTGAGCTTCCGAATCCCGAGCCACCGAGTGGCGGTCAAGGCCTCTCCGGGGACCGACCGGGTCACTGCCTCCCGTTGTCCATGTGATCCATGACGAGAGGGAGAGTGTTACATGTTTCATGGCTTCATTTGGAAATGAAAACACACACACACACATGCATGCATGCAACACACACGCATGCAGCACACACGCACCAGCAGATGAAATTAAAAAGGAGGTCCCCTATGTGTTCAGCAGGAAAAAGGAAAGGGACTTTTATCTGTAGTTTCAGTTCTAAGATAGGCGGGTTTTTTTTTTTTTTTTACTTGTCGCTGTCAAATCTTGAGTTGTTCAAAGAAAGAGATGATCTCCCTGGATACATCAACCAAACATCCTTCCTCTCTGCCTCCCCACCCTGCCCCCAGCCAGTCTGCTTCCCAGACACGCCCAGGGCTTGTATAGAATGTAAATATGTTTATTCTCTCTCCTGTGGGTGGTGTCTGAGAAAGGGGGGGGGGGTGAGTTTACCACATGGTGACTAAAATCGTTCCTTTTAAGAGATTTGGCTTAAACCTGAGGTTTTTTTGTTTGTTTGTTTGATTTTTTGAGCAGTTCTTTGTCAGGGGTACAAGGAGAGTCTCTGCCTGGACTCCTCCTGGGGCAGCTTGGTGCCCCACCCGTGTCAGAGAGCTACAGCAGCCCAGGTATGTGCGGGGTGTGGCTGGCAGCCCTGGTCTCAGCTGCAGTCATTAATGACACGTTCCCAGCCTCTCCTTGGCTGTCCTTCCATTGGGACTTCTCTATGACCTAGGATTTCCCTCTCTCTTAGGAAAGTACTGCTTTCAGGAGACAGATGTGAGAAATTCATCCAATGGTGAAGGCCGCCTAATCGGTTCGGTGTACAAGTACGATGGACTAGAGGCATGCAGCTGGGGCTGCTGTGTCCTTCCTGTCACCCTAACAGCCTAGAGGCCATTCTCCTGCGGCTCCGAGTGGTTGCATACCTCATGCCTCAGCGAGAACCTTCTCCCACCCTCCTTCCCAGAGAGCGACACGTGACTTCACTTGTGACACACTCTCTCCACTGGCCAGAAAGATCCTCCCGGTTCCCTCAGGATGCTGGGCTTTCTCTCCTGCCTCCCTACTCATGAGCTTTCTCACCCCCGTGTTGGATCGGCCCCTTAATTTTTTCACTTCAGTTCAACCTTATTTCGGTTCTAGCTGATAACACCTGGCTAGCCCAGACACGGGCACTGACCTGAAGTGGCTCGTCCTTCGGACACCATCATCTCTCAGATGGTTACCACCCTGCTGCCCCCCTCCCCAACTTCCTTGAGTCAGCGCTGCCATTTTTATCACCTCTAGGGCATTGATCTCTTTTTTTTTTTTTTTTTTTTTTTTTTACAGGGACAGAGAGAGGGATAGATAGGGACAGACAGACAGGAATGGAGAAAGATGAGAAGCATCAATCATCAGTTTTTCGTTGCCGTTGCAACACCTTAGCTGTTCATTGATTTCTTTCTCACATGTGCCTTGACCGCGGACCTTCAGCAGACCGAGCCACCCCTTGCTGGAGCCAGTGACCTTGGGTCCAAGCTGAAGAGCTTTTGCTCAAGCCAGATGGGCCCGCGCTCAAGCTGGAGACCTTGGGGTCTCGAACCTGGGTCTTCCGCATCCCAGTCCGACGCTCTATCCACTGCACCACCGCCTGGTCAGGCGGCGTAGATCTCTTTTTAGTATCTCATTGATCATTATGTCCTGAGTTCTCTCTCTGTCGCTTGGTTTAAGGGACACCCTGACGTCCGTCTATTGAAGAACCGGGCACCACATGGGTCTGGTCCATCTTGAAACTTGGATGCAGCCAGCCGTGAAACCTGCTGGCTTCTTTCCTCTAGGAATTCACGGGGTCTAATGTCGTTTGTACTTTTAGTTCATCCTATACTTATTTGTTTCATCTAAAATAGCCTTCCAGATTCTCACACGAACTTTATTCCTCTTCATTCCAGTCTATGTATATTTTCCAGTTTTACCACGAGGCTTCTCACACTCAGAACAAGGCCATCTGAGGTGAACTTTCCTACTGTTTCTTGGATGCGATTGTACTTTTTCTCCATTGTAATTCATTCTACCCACCTCTCTTTCCTTCAGATTTAGAGAAATTGCTGCCTCTCCTTTCCAATTTCAACGTCTGTGCCCCGCCCGACCCGAGAACCCACATTCCTCTTCATCTTGTCTGGCGCAACTTCTTCCTGGATTCCATGACACCAATTCTCTTTCTCATCTTCTGATGATGTTCCTGTCCCTTTAAAATCTCGATATAACAGTTGTGTTAACGTCCTCATCGATTAGGTCCGTCATTGGTCACCCTCACGGGTCTGCTTCTATCCCCTGACTTTCTGCTGGTTACTGTTTTGTTGAGCTTAGAAAAAGAAAACATAACCTGTTCCCACCCCATCCCCCCCCCACCACCACCATATTTCTGCGGGACCGCACGACGGACCTTCTGGAACTTCCAGGTTTTCCACCGGCCTCGCTTCTGACCTTGTTGTAAAATCTCAGGTAAACAGAAGCCACACCACCGTCCCGGGAGAGGGACAGGTCAGCCTCTCCTACCCTGGAGCTTCTGCTACCCCTGGCGAAATTGCCCTGGCCTGAGAAAGCGGCTTTCAAAACAGCTACATAGCATATTGATTTTGTTTACAGGTGGTCATGAAAATATTACCAGAAAAACTATAGAAGGGACAGATGGCACGTTCAGCACAGAGGTCCCCTTTGGAGGGCTCAGAGGGATGGGACACAGTTGGAAAGGGAACACTCTATTTCTTCAACAGGGTCTGTCTGTACACACATAACTATATACACATTCATCACACCCCTTCCTTTTCTGTTTGTATTATACATTTAAGAGCACAATTTTAAAAATTAAAAGTCTTTTTGCCTGACCAGGTGGTGGCGCAGTGGATAGAGCATCGGACTGGGACACAGAGGACCCAGGTTTGAAACCCCGAGGTTCACGGCTTGAGCTCAGGCTCACCAGCTTGAGCGCGGGGTCGCTGGCTTGAGCTAGGGGTCACTCGCTCTGCTTTAGCCCCACCCAGCCACACCCCCCCCCCCAGGTCAAGGCACATATGAGAAAGCAGTCAGTGAACAACTAAGGTGCTTACCTCTCTCCTTTTCTGTCTGTCCCAATCTGTCCCTCTCTGTCTCTGTCATAAAAAAGTCTTTTATAAAGTCCCCAAACAGAAAATTTGAGAAACACTGGCAGACTTCCCAAAGGTTTATTGTAGATGCCGAGGAAGGTTTGTTCACGTGTTAGTGTAGTTTTTTTCGTTGACATCGATCTTTTCATTTCTAAACCTAAAGCCTCTCTATGAGGGTTAATAGAAAGGGGAAGGAAAATCAGGTCAGAATTGGAATAAGGGTGTTTAGCTCAGCTTCACAATGAATCAAGTCACTTGATCTCATGCTAAGAGCAGTTGGGTAGCTCTTTCCACCGGAGACCTGGCCTATATTTTCTTTCATTTTGCCGGTTTTATGGCTGTTTGCTCCTGTCACAGTTTCTCCCACATAAAGGGTTGCTTCAATTTGATCAAAATGTCCTCCCCCCGCCCCCCCTAGTAGATGGAAGGAAGCAAAAGAGAGATTCTTTCTTAGGAAAGAATATCACAGACGACCAAACCAGTGTGGGACATCTAATTGCAGGGCAGAGGAAACTTGACCTAATTAGTGGACATGTCTGTGTGGAGGAGAAACCTAACCCGCATGATGGGACACTTGGAATTAATTACCTAGGAAGTTTCAATTTACACCGCGGGAACAAAATGGCCATTCACTCGCGTTGTGAAACACTCTGCTCATGCGTCCCTTGTCTGACAGTCTTCCCTGAACGCGATTCTCGGGAGATTATCTATTTATTTATTTTTTTGTTGCATGTGGAATTCATTTTAATTTTGTACACATAGGAAGCCAAGACGGCATCACATAAATCTTTTATTTCCCAAGTCGCTGCACATGAGCCACCCCGGCGTGAGCGTCCTGGCCTGTCAGTTGAGTAAGGAGACGCCACTCCATCACTCAGGGGTGAGGTCAGTTCCGGAGCGCCTCCCTGACCCCGCACATTCATCTCTGGGGAGTTGAGTTGGTAGGATGTGTTTACTGATAAGTCAGCTGAATTGAGCTTTGCAACCGTCTCGTTGGCTAAGGAGGTGGATGCATGTGTGGATCTGCACGAGGCTTCCTACGGCCTTTCAATCCGCCCAAGCGGGAGGCACCCACCCGCTGTAAGATCAGTCTCGTCACGTCTCTGAGCTGGCGGGTGGACCGAGGGACCACGACATTTCAGAAGATGAAATTACAGTGATAGCTGTGAACAGAGACTCCTTAGAACCTTCCTGGCCTTCCTTGCTGGCACCTCCATTTATCGTGGGCGAAAGGTGTTAACGGCGCTGTGGGCATGAGGACACCTGTCCTCATGGCTGTGACATGTGCACCTTGCAAGGCACCAGCCATGTCCCTGAAACAGGCTACCTGGACGGGTTTTGACTCCACCGCCCTTTGTTGCACCTGAGACAGTTTTCTTGTTTTTAGTTCCAGGGACCTGTGAGAATGGTGACATTTTTTTCTGTCCTAAAATTCTTTGCCATATCCTCACTAACCTCTAGCGATGCTCCCCACCCGCCTTCCACTAGCTCTTGTGGATTTTTCTCTTTCTGAAATAAAAAGACTTTGACCTAAGACAAAGCTTGAAAAACGGAGAAAACTTATCTTGGGTTTTCAGCGTCTGCCAGGGACTGCGCTAGTGGATTTGTTGTGTGAGAGCACACGTGTGTGGAGGGGTGTGAGCCTCACCACCACCTGGTGAGATGGCGTGATGCAGGGCGTGATCCGCTGAGTGACCCGCAGTCCGGAACGTGACTGGAGGCTCCTCACCAGATGGGTGCGTACTTGATCTCGTGCTGAGAGCAGTTGGGTAGCTCTTTCCACCGGAGACCTAGCTTATATTTTCTTTCCTTTTTCTTTCAACCGGTCATCAATATGAGATGATTATGTAAAATAAGCCTGGCTGGCGAGCAGAAATCGGGGTAGAAAAAGTATCATGCAGAAGCTGGCCCCGGGCTTTGAGGTGATACGGAGACTATTTCTGGAGGTCCCTTCCACGGGCTTGCCGCGGTTAGATCCTGAATGCCTTTCTGCACCACTTGAATGGGATTGCTACCTTTCTTTCTGAAGACTGATGAGAGTCTGATCTAACAACGAATCCTAACCATTTATATTTTAAATGGATTATATATATATATATATATATATATATATATATATATATATATATATTCCTGTTAATTTTTCTTTTTTACTTTTGTGGATGGAGTTTATGTAATACACACAACATTTCAATGACATATAACTTTACATACGTACATATTATTCTCTTGCTTTATTCACAGTGGTATCTCTAGGAACCCAAAATAATACCTGGCCCCTAGGGGGTACTTTCCAAATGTCTGTTCAACTGAAAAAAGAAAGATGGCTGAGGGAATAAAGGTAGCACAAATAAATTCTAACCAATGGGGGTTAGAGAGTAATCCATACGGTAGGCTTATGAAATTCTGTGTAGAGGAGACGGAAGCCTGGTTAGGTCAGTCTGAGCCAACAAGGCGAACAGGGGAAGTCAGAAATTTTACGGAAATAGGTGAGGGTGATAACGGAAAAGTGGGGACTTAAATACCGGGTGGGATTCATCACAAGGTCAGGAGGAAGCATTCTGAGCTTTCTGAGTTAAGGCTCTGGGCGCTGCGCTCTGTGCAAGTAAGATGAGAGGTCTCTTACCGAGGTCCGGCCCTGCAGCTTGTGGGTTTGGAATACACTGTTCTCACACGCCCCTTTTAGAGATCAGTGAGGATATAACGGCCTCAAGGACTCTCCTGCAGAGCAACCAGCTAACCAACCAACCACACAAGCATCTGTTTTACCGAGAGGTCACTCAGTCAGTCCTCAAACCTGCATGGCTGTGGAACCTTTTTCTCAAGGGTCGCCATGTGCCTTGTGGGTGGAAAGCACTCTCGAGCCCCCTGTGTTCCCAGCTTCTGGAACCTGTGGGGACTGGATCTGTGGCGTGGCCCCACCCATGCCGCCCAAAATGAATCAATAAACGCAGGATTCGAATGTGGAGACCCGCATCCTGGTCTGGCTTTGCAACTAAGCTGGGCGGATAGCTCAGCCTCCGTGAGCATTTCTCTTCTGGCAGCTGCAGATGGAAGAAACTGGATGACACCGTCTCGAGCGTCTGTGACTTTTGCTCAACTCTTCCCTTGGTGGGGGGAGGCTGGACTTCAGCTCAGCATGAGGAGTGACCTTGAGATCCGAGGACAAGATGACTTCAGCCCTGGGATGGTGTTGCAACTTCCTCAGAGCCCCGTTTCCAGGCTCTTCCCCGTCTTCCTCTCTGAGCACATTATTCATACTCTGACCCCAGCCGGACCCTCCTTCCATCCTGGCCCCTGTCCCTGGAGAAGCAGGTGGAGCTCCCTGGTCCTAGCTTGGTCACAAAATTTTACCAAGAAGTTCGACACAAGACCGTTAAGGTCAACATTTTTCTCCAGATGCTAGGGTTTTCCCACGCGGCAGTCCAATCCAATTCATCAGGGGAACAAGATAACACCCTCCCCCCAGTCATTCCCACCAAAAATCAAAATACACAATGCCACTCACACAACAAATCACTAGTAGTAATGAGAGCTGCAGGATGTTCTTTAAGAATTGAAAAAGAAAATGAATAGCACACACCCAGGTGAATATGAGATTCTTTTTGTGTGTGTCTAATAAGTGCAGTACTTTAAAATCAACATTATGGAGTATCAGCTTATACTGGCAATTAAATGATAATCCCTCTTACAGCAGGACAAGAGCCATGGGCACGGGTCTCTTCCCAGCTGTCTGCAATGACACCATGCTGGTAGCTTGAAGTCAGCTGTGTTGGGAGTATTTACACCGCAGACATTGGCAGGTGCTGCAAATCAGGGGTTACCCCTCAATGCCTCCCACTGCAGCCCGTGTCCACCCCCACGAGCCAGCTGAATATTTACCAGCACGCTGCTGCGTGGAGCCTCTGCCTGAACAACGCTACTCCGTAACAGCGCATCCTGTAGAAATTCTCACCCACGTTAGATCGGTTCAGGTAAAAGTAGACAGAAGCCCAAATCAAACTGAACCGTCACATAAGGACACTTGCCATTTCGCACGCTGGGAGGTCAGAACCCTGTCACGAGGTTACCGACTCAGTGGAGTTGTCAGGGCCCCGGTTCTTGTTGCTATGCTCTGTCGTGCATGGAGTCGACTCCAGCTGAAGGCTGCCTCCTCTCTTGGTTACAAGGTGAACTGTCCAGTTTGAGAAAGATAAACTTCTCACTGTGGACAAAGAAAAAAAAGGAGGGCACATACTAAACCTGATGAGCCCAGAGGAGGCCTGCACAGCGGACCTGGTAAACCCAGTGACCATAAGTGACCTCAGAGGCCCTCGTGACTTGGCTCAGCTGGACAGAGCGTCGCCCCCGTATACCACACAGGATGCTCTGGATGTAGATAACCCTTAACCGAAAGCAGGTCCTGGCGGGGAGTCACGTCCTGGGCTCGCAGCTTCCTTGACAAAGGTCGGTCTCCACCTGCGGTGAGCCTGTCCGTTGTCTGTGTGCATCTAAGATGACACATCTCTGAAATGTCAGAGGAGTCTTCCCTGCCTGACCCCTCGGGGCACGGCCCTGGGAACCAGAACACGAGACCACAGAGCCTCTCATTGTTATCTTGTCCCCCAAACACCATCTCCCTGTGCTGTGAATGTTAACTCACCGTCCTGCACCCACCAGTGCGACAGAAGTCTGTGTCCCTCCATTTATTTGCCTTTTTATCTGGGATAGAGACCTCCCCGCTTTGCTGCCTCCCGCCCCCTGAGCCCACCACCAGTGGATTTCCCGTCACGCCCCATGCCGTGTCCGCTAGTGAATCTGGTGGGTAAAATAAGCCGTCAAACCGCCAATCTCTGGAGCACTCTCTCGGTCCACTGGGGCATTGCTTCTCGGAGACGGTCGTCTGTTCGGCTCTAATCACCTCACAAAAATTCTCTGCAGGTTTGGGTGTTTCTTCCATAGACATCATCTGACCACAGAACCTAAGTGTCCCCCTTCCCTCTGACCGGGCCCACGCAGGCCAGGCTTGCCCCTAACTGAGGGGAGCGTGGCTCAGTCTCACCAGGATTGGCCTGGGCCTGGGGCCACGTGAATCAAGTCAGTGTTCTTCTAGGTCCAGATAGATCTCTCAAGTAGTAATAATAATAATAATAAACAACAAACAGAAGCAGTGTTGCAGAAGCGCAGAGACACAGAAGAGCAGCACGTGAGTCCCCGGGGGCTGTTTGTGGGCGAGGAGGAGAAGAGGGGCGAGACGAAGAAGAGGTCCCCGCCATCCTGTCGGGGGTCTGGAGCCCACCTGCCATGGCTGTGTGACTTCGGGCTCTTTACATAACCTCTCTGGCCTCAGGGGTCTTCATCTGTTAAACGAGGGTAACGGCCGGACCTCGCAGGATTGCTGTGAGGATTAAACGGAAGAGCATTATGGAGTCCAGTGCGCGGTGCCCGGCAGGTGTTAAAGGTCACGTCGAGCACTGATTTCTCTTCTCTTTCTATCTCATTATATATAAAGTTTTCGTTGAAACATGTATTACTTTTATGAGATAAAATAAGTGAAAAGTAGGTTTTTTAAAAAATAAGCGTTGGGAGGGGCGGGTGAGGGTATCTATGTGTGTGCGTCCTCGTGTGTGTGTGTGTGTGTGTGTGTGTGTGTGTGGACAGGGCTGGGTGGGGTCTGTTGTCGGGGTGCCGTGGCGAGGAACAGTCACCCTTGTCTCCCAGCTTCTCTCGGGCGTCCCTGAAAGGAGAAGGCTCACGCTTTGCTTGGAGAAAAAGAAATGCACAGGTAGTCTCCTTTTGCAACGCCCTCTTGTTCTTTACGCCGTGGAGCGGGGGTGTTTCTTATCGTCTCATTTACTTACTGCCTTCAGAGAACGAACAATTCTTCTTCGCTGGAGAAAGCCCACTGCAGTTCCATAACATTTTATAATACCTTTCTTTTTATTGTTTTTTTTAGCCATTGTGTTCAGTTTAAGTGTAATGCCAAAAAGACTGTCATTTCTCTCTAGGAGTCCTCTGAGTAGATACTGCTACTTTGACTTGCCTAGCAACATTTTTATTGAGCGGTATTCAGAGGGGGACATCTGACTTTGTCTCCCAGTTTCCAAGTGAACAGCACGTGATGCATGCACATGTCCCTGTCCCTACGATCCCCTGCGGTCCTGCATTCCGCGTTGCGTTGATCAGACAAGGTTCCAGGAAGCCTCCCTGGTTTGTACTCCCCGGAGGCTCCCCCCCGCCCCTGGCGGGCATCCCGGAGAGGAAAGACTGTCCGCTCTGCGGGAATGTCCCCAAGGTAGCAGGATGCATCTCTACGCTAGTACGTGTGCCGAGGGGAGTTCTGTTTGGTTCTGGTTTGTTTCTCCCTCTCTCTCAGTTAAAGAAGAAATCAGATCCAAGGCCGATGTTGAGATGTTCTTTCCTCGGCGGGCGGGCAGCCAGGCTCCTTGGTCCCTGGACGTGGGCTCCGGCTGGGTGAGGGACAGCACAGCCCTGTGCACAGCTCCGCTGGGAAAAGGGAGCCGGCCCGTCCTGGCGGGCACTCAATGCCAAGTCCACCCAGGCTCGGTCCCATTGAACCTGAACAAGGGTGGCGTGGCAGCTGCTCAGGCTGTCGGTTCAGCCCTCGAGGGGGGGGGGGCACCATAGTGACAGGAGGCGGCTGCCAGAGAACCCTGCAGGCGAAACCCGCCTGAAAGGACAGGAAAGTGACACTAACAAGTTCGTGCCCAAAGACCCATTAGGTGGAAGACAGAGTGTGTTACACCAATCAATGTGAAAAAGAGCGAGAAATGCAAATCAGCCTTCCTCCAGGGGACTAAACAAATTGTAGTAAACCAACAAATAATGAATGGTCCCCAGGGGTTTCAGCCCAAGCCCACACTCTGCTGAGAGCCAGAGGGGGACAGTCGGAGGGGAGTATGTGTGTCGAGCACAGGCAGGGGCTCACTTCCCCGGCTCCCCGGTCCGCAGCACGACTGGGCTGAGTGATGTGTTTTTCCGTGAGTCTGCGCCAGGTTGGGAAGGTGCATACAATATACTGTGTGCCGTGAAGTGTGGAAGACATTAATGGAAAAATCAGCTGGACTCAGTAGAAAATTTGGGAAGCGGTTTCAAGCTATAAAAATGCAGAGAAAAAATATCCACACACAGAAAACCAATACTAACATCTGAGACATCTTTTCAAGACTTCTTCTCCCTGTGCATTCTTTTTTTTAGAGTAATTGAATTCACATGGCACACAATTTACATTTTGCCCTTGAGACCTACTGTTATTTGAAAGCATTTGCCCCCTCCAGCAAACGGAGGATTGATAAATGTAATTTGCAAAGTTATCTAACACTTTATTTCATTGAGGTATCGTCATGTGATTGTCTCGAACGATATTTCAGGGGATTTTTAATGCCTTTCTTTACGAAAACTCACCCTGGGTTGAATATATTCGGCTTAAATGCTTGTTCACATTTCAGATTCTTAGAATCAACAGATTCCTCAGAAGTGGAATTACTGTGTCACTCTGTATGGAAAAAAATAACCACTCTTATTAAAAATACGGCCAACATTTTTTTTTTCAAGAAAGTTCTGGCTTGACTCTCGCGAGCAGTATCTGAGGGCATCCCCCAACCTCTGTCTGGCTCCCTCCTCTCACTCCTCACTGGGCCTTCACATTTCAAAGCACCCCCTTTGTCACTGGAACTGTTTTTTCTTTTTTATCATGAGGAAGCCTATATCTTTCAAATGCTTACTCACCATTCGCAATGTATTTTATGCTGTGGTTTATTGGCTCACGGCTTTCGTTGAAAAGATGACTTTGCTCCAGACCCATGTCCCCACTCTGCTCCCTGGGAGACATTTCCTAGAGCCCATCAGGAGATCTGATGCCACCCCCAGCCCCCACCCCACCCCCGCATTCCATTCCAGGTGCCCACTCGACACAACTTCCTACATTGGCTTTCTCTCTTTCCTTGTTTCCTGGATCAGTTTCCAAATCGAGCCCCTCAGGCTCTGACCTAATCCCCTCTTCCCTGGAGAAGAAACTTGACCCTCCGAAGATGGATCACAGTCACAACCTTTTTTTCTTTTTAACAGCCTTTTGTGTCTGTTTCCACTCTGCAGACTCACTTCCTGGGCACGGGGTGGTTGAAGGGCAGAGAGGGGAGCCGTGGAGGACGCTGGACAGAATTCCGTGTGTTGGTGGAAGGAGGAAGGATGTACCTTCGTTTTCAGTCATGTTTTCCCAGCCACCCCGGTGCCTGCCACCCCAGCTTGTCTTTGGACCTGTAGAAGGGTGCGTCTGACTGTTCAAGATGACCCACCTCCACGTGAGTGGCCCACAGGGAGCCTTAAGCTCAACGTCCTGGAAACACAGTTCATTGATTCCCCCCTGTGGTCTCCAGCCCCCCGAGATTGACACTGAGGCCCATTCAAAGTCGGTTGGGGTTGGTGTCAGCTCTCTCCGCAAGAGGGTGATGAGAATGCTAATGTCAAGTTCTCTTTGAATCATCTGAGCGCGAAACGGAACTGAACAACAAATGTAGCTCTTGGCTTCCAGAGCGCTCGTCTTTAATGACCGAAAATGAAGCGCACCCACGGAGAGTGTTTTATTCACTTGAGAGGATTGATGTGTATTTTCCTAATCTCAAGTTGCAACTAATAGTATTATTATTCCTGGTTCTTCTGTTAACTCTCTTCAGTGACTACAGCCAGGATTTTCATACGAGGCGATTTTGAATTTTAGAGGTACAGAGGGGAAAAGACGCCTCATAACAAACATTGTGTGGGTCCCCACCTCTCTTCACTGGTAAGGCAGGCTGTGGATAACAACGTGGAAAGTAACGTGCAATTGTAGGTCTCGGAGGAGGAGTAAACCCTCTTAGAAATTCCACCCCTCAAAATACATTCAGGAAATATCTGCCTTGATTTGGTTCAGTTTCAATTTCTGCTGTGACTTGTCATTTTAAAATGGGATCAATTGGAACTTGGTCTTGAGGGACACTGGCTGATGGTCCCTGACTTTGGTTCTAATAAAAAAAAAAAAAAAAGAATTCTGCAGATGCGATATTGTGAACACACAGCTCAGAAAAATGAGGGGGTCGGGAACTCCAGGACTTTCAGCCTTTTTCTATAGTGCATTTTCATCAATGAAATACAAGTTGGTTTTGCATCTCATTTGCATAATCAAACAACTCTCTTTGACTTGTCGTTTGCTTTTCTGATGTTTTTGTTTAATAAAAACAAATCAGATGCTTCTTTTTTTAATCGCTTCACATTCATTTTGAAATATCCCCTCATTTTTGTCAGCAGTGTATAAAAACATGCCGGCCTCGATGTAAAGGTGATAAAACGGAAGAGTTTGGAGGCCACCTAGATCAGAAACAGATGATGGGAAGTTGAGACCTGTCCTTCTGGGGTCACTTGTAGATACGTACACACATCCGTGCACAAAGCATGGACACAGGGGTCGTGTCTCCCTGGATACAAACTGGTCGTATGTCAGATCTGTTGTGTAACCGGAATCATTTTTCGATTGAGTTTTGCATTCAAGTGTTTTTACTTATTCAACATAAATATTTCCTTATGTCATTGTATGTATTTTAAAAAAAGAACTTTTGTGTCGCTGCTTAAACCATAGTAATGAATAATAATACGTTCGGTAGGGCTGTTTCCAATTATTCATGATTATGAAGGATGTTGCAGTGAAGGTCTTGGTACAGAGACTTTGCTGGGTCCTTAAAATGAGGATTTAAATGTGAAGATGTTTCTTATCCAACAGTGTGAGACTGGGGGAGAATCACCAATCTGATCTGCCGGGGACCACCAAGACATCCTCTGACAAGCCCCAAATGCAGCTTTCCTGCTTCGTGCCATTGGCCTGAACACAGAACTGGAAATGCACTGCCTGGTTTTATACCTGAGAAGCTGTTTGTCCAAGACTAAGCCAAGGTCAGCGCTGCGGTCCAGTCTGTGGTATTGGTCAGTTCTAACACAGTTGCAAAAGAATGATCTCATAAAACTTCAAGTAACATTCACACACACACACACACACACACACACACACACACACACACACACACACCAGTTCTAAGCTTCCATCATAGAATCACATACTTAGTAACAATGTTGTTTGATACTGTGTAAAATATGTATTCTTATAAAGAATGAAAAACTAAGAAACATAAGTTGCTACTCTCTCAGGGTGGAGGAATCGTAAAACATGAGAAATCGTTGAATAACACTCCTGACAAAAAAATACAAGATATTGTCTTATGTGCTATTACTTCTTGGTAAATTAACTTTCCTTCTTAATAAAAAGTAATAGGATGATATCTTTTTATTTTTCTGTTGCAACTGCCAATGGATGAGTATCTCTGTGATGAAAAACTAGCCTCTTAGTTTAAAGGAAAGCAGATATTAACTTTTAATAATAATAATAATAGTAACCCTCTAATGATTCATGGTGTATAGTAACAATATAGCAGCACTGTCTCGCTCTGGGTCCAGCAGCTGCCTATACAGAATCAGTTAGTCATGTGCCCGTGGTCGGGCCATTAGGTCACTTGCAGCTTCTAATTCAGGCCTTGTCCTGCTGTCAGAACTTTGCTGCCCCCATAATATTTGCATCAGACCTTCAAGCCTACCTTATTTTACATAAATACTGGAACCCAAGCTGCCTGAAGTTGTCAGTAAACAAGAAAACACAGCTCTGCTTGTGGCGGGGGGGGGGGGCAGATACTGACTCATGTTGGGGGACCCGCTCCAAAGAAACATTGCATTTCCGTCTATCACTGGTTGTGTAAACAACAGACGGCACACTTATGGGCGGTGCATCCTCAGGAGGGACCATGGGGAGCCTTCACCTGCCTTGCTCGCTGAGGGAAGCCATGTGGTGCAGTGAACAGCTGAAGAAGCAACGAGGAGGTCCGATTCTTGGTCTGTGAAGATCTTGGTGAATAGCCTCACCTCCCAGGCGGGCCCTCAGTACTTCCTCCTAAAAACAACAACCAAGTGCTACTAGATGACCTCTGAAGAGTCCAGTCTTTTTAGGCTGGCTAGCGTTTTGTACAAAACAACACCCAGAAACCCAAGACCTGGTTCCCAACAGAAGGTCCCTCCCCTTCCCATCAGTCACCTGGGCTGGGAGGAGAGCCAGAGGAGGAGAGGGAGGGACAGGCTGGGGAGGAAGCCACCGCCCCGGGGACAGGTCCTGACAACCCGGGATTAATAGTTCCCTTCTCATGCAGAAAAGGAAGGGCTTGTTTGTTTGTTTGAAACACCACTGAAAAGCACCTCTGTGTTCCTTTTTCTGTTAAAGATGGGAGACACAAGGCACAAAGGTAAACACAGAAGAAATCTAGTTCAAGAGTACGTTTTTGAATAACACATTCAACTTTAAAAAAAAAAAAAGAAAGAAAGAAAGAAAGGGAGGTCTGTCCACCGAGATATTGACATAGTATTACAATGGCGTGGTGTTGGTACAAGAACAGACAAGAAGACCAATGGAACTGAACTGAGACCTAGCAGAAAGGAGGGTGTATACCAGGGAACTTACTCTGCCATAAATCAAACAGCAAAGAATGGATGATTTCATAGATTCCATCGGGGAAACTGGCTCACGACGCGGAGAAAACCAAAACTGAGTCATTGCTTCACACTCTATGAAAAGATGAATTAAAGAATTAAAGCCCCAACTGTTAGAAGTGAAATTCCAGTCAATAGGAATATATATATGTGTGTGTGTGTGTGTGTGTGTGTGTGTGTGTAAAATATCTTTTTAACTAGGGACAGAAAAAATAATATATATAAAAGATCTTTTCAACTAGGGACAGAAAAAGTCTTCTTGAACAAAACTTTAAAAGGACAAACCCAAAGACAAAATTGTGGTGATGTTTTCACAGAATGATGAAGGATTTCTGTTCCCTGGAAGGGTAACTATGGGCGATTGAGATGTGTCAGGACGGGAGAAGGTATCTACGGTATCCATAAGCCTCACGCATACTTCCGGTTTCCCATCTGACACATCCATTTGTCGGAAGTCATAACTCCTCAGGACAAGAAAAGTCGCTGAGCAAACTGAACATCAGCAACAACTTTTCTTGGATCTGTCGGACAGTTGAGATCACAGGGCAAACTGGCGTCCCCCAAACTGGCGAGATGGTCAGATGAGCACGGGGAGTCACAACTTGGAGGGAACGGAAGTCGCTGCTGCCGAGAGCCCCTGGTAGCTGGAGCTTATGCATGAGCCAGCTCGAGAGATAAGAGCTCCCAGAGACCCAGCCTTCGTTTTACCTCCAGAGACTCCACCAAGGTCTCAGGGTGAAGATAGAAGAAACATCCACTTCATGCCTCTGATGCGGGGAGAGGAAAAGCCTCCATCTTACAGCGCCCAGTGCATTCTGCTCTCCTCAGCGGACTTGACCTCACAGACATCAATGAGGACAGCGCCCATCCAACATGGGGAGGAAGAACTACCAGCTCCAGCCCTCTCTAGCCTTGGGCACAGGGGAAGGACAATACCCAGTTGTACCTCCCTAACCTTCCTGTCTCACTGTAGGTCCTAAGGGCGGGGCAGGGGAGGGAAGCTCTGGAGGGCTGGTGAGGGTCACAGCCCGGGAGCACAGGGTCAC
This sequence comes from Rhynchonycteris naso, assembly GCA_037038555.1. Taxonomy (NCBI): domain Eukaryota; kingdom Metazoa; phylum Chordata; class Mammalia; order Chiroptera; family Emballonuridae; genus Rhynchonycteris; species Rhynchonycteris naso. The sequence goes on from CM073002.1 coordinate 147,878,718, forward strand.
TACAAGACTGGGACACAACGGAGTTGCAGGATGTTGTTCTCCTGGCTGCACCATGCCAGCCCAGGGAGGGGCTCCTGCACAAGGACCAGATTACAACAGAAACAACTACCGGGCGCAGACTCTACCTAAGACGGAGTCTCTAGGGAAACCCGAAGGCCACAGAGGAGACAAAAGCAAAACCTCCAGAGGGAATTTTAGTCTTGAACGCGAGGCTGTTTCACTGTGGGGCTGTTTTCACCGAGAAAGGTCTCTCCTCCTCACCACACCGCAAATCGGAGTCTCCTGCTGGCATGAAGTTAGACACAGCCCCCTTTGGTTGACAATTACGGTAACATGGTAAGAGCTCTAATGGACAAAAACAATCACATACGAGAAGAGGTAGATAATGTAAACGGAGAGACGTCAACTTTTAGAAAGAATCAGAAAGGGAATACCGGAATCCAAAACCCACGACGGGAGAGATGAAGAACGCTTTTGATGAATTCGTGAACAAGGTCTGTGCAAAATTACTGGGGTCCTAGATGGTCTGTATCATTGCACTTTCCTGCCCCATTTTTCTTTAATGGGCCAAACTGACCATCGCCACGGTGGGAAAAGAAAAGGCGTCTCTAAGAACCTTCCATTCAGGGCTGCCTGAACTCTGGACTTGTACGTCCAAGAACTTACCGGATGTCATCACACGCGTGTCCCGAAGTAAGGTCCGATTCAGTGGTCCCCAAATCAAACGTGTCATCAGCCCTCCTGAAAGCTGCCCCCTCCGTCTGAGTTGCCCTCGGTCACCCACAGCTCTCTGCTCCCCGGTGCCATCTACCTGCTGGAGGTGACTGAAATCCACCCCTTACTTCCTCCCCTCACTGCGTTAGCCCGCGGGGGCTCTTTCTGGGTCATTACAAGCACATCCATGTAGGCCAGGGGTGCTCAATACGGCGATTGCGATCTACTGGTCCATCGCGAAGGAAGTGTGGGTAGATCGCATGACATTAGAAAGACATTTGTCTTTTGACTGGCATACAGGGTAGCCAAACTGACGTCTGAACTTTCGACACCCTACTCATGCGCGTTAAACCGCGCTAACTTGTTCAGTTACATTGCTGCGTAGTTAGCCTTCAATTTATTTAAATTTTTATTTTTTATTTTATTTTATTCATTTTAGAGAGAAGACACAGAGTGAGAGAGAGAGAGAGAGAGAAAGAGAGAAAGGGGGGAGGAGCTGGAAGCATCAACTCCCATATGTGCCTTGACCGAACCAGTGCAGGGTTTTGAACTGGCAACCTCAGTGTTCCCAGGTCGACGGCTTTTTCCACTGCACCACCACAGGTCAGGCGCCTTCAATTTATTTAAACTAAATACAACAAAGGGTATAAAAATGAGTGCCGTAGCTGGTCCGAGTAAGAAGCCTAAAACCTACCACTTTCATACAGAATGGGAGGGGATATTTTCACTATGTCATATTCTAAGTGCGTTTGCCTCATCTGTCTGTGTGCCATTGCTATTCCAAAGAAGGGAAATGTGGAGCGGCTTTTTCGGACTGTTCATAAAAACTATGACATTGACTTTCCTCCGAAAAGAGAGCTGAGAAGGAGAGAGGTGAAAGAAGAATACACAATATTAAATAGTAGTAATAGTAACTTAAATAATGATAATATAGAAGAAATAAATTTATGTTTTGCATTTTTATGTAGGTAGATCATTTTGACTTGGTCGTCTTATAAGTAGCTCGCAAGCTGAAAAGGTGTGGGCACCCCTGGTGTAGGCTTTCTGTCCATACTTTATAACCCAGGTTTGCTAATGTCCCTTCCTCAGTGAAAACCCTTCAGTGGGACTCTATTGCCTGTGAATTATTCTCCACATCTTTAACACATCAAAAAAAAAAAAAAAAAAAAAAGACTTTATTGCACAATTCTAGCGCCCAGCCACCCCAGCCACAGGGTGGGGGGCAGGGCATTCCCTGAATACCTGGTTCTATGTCATGTCCCTGAGCCTCCTGCTGACACTGTGTCAGCCGGAGCAGGCTGGGGTGCTGGGCTCCGCTGTGGTCACACATCTTAAGGCGTTATAAAAACAGAGGTTTATTTCTCACGCCTGCTCCCCGTCCCCGTGGGACAGCTGCTGCTCTGATTCATGTCCTCTTCACTCTGGAATGCAGGCGGACCCTGTCTGGCCAGGGAACACAGCGCGCGCGCACGGGGCAAACCCCAGGCTGGCCGGTCACGCCTCCCCGGAAGTGCTGTGCGCATCGGGGTCCACATTCTCTGCTGGCCAGCCTCCCGTTCAGGAGGGAGCCAGGCATGACCGCGCCCGAGGGAGGGGCCGCACACGGAGATAAACAATCCCAGCCTATCACACTTAGGGATCTCCTGCTGGTGGATCCCTGGGCGTGCCCTTAGCCTACCCTCACCCTCACTTCCTCTGTTACTCCCTGGGGTGCCTGCAGCATTTGGCATGGCCTTCTACACCAGTGGTTCTTAACCTTTTCTGAGGCACCGAACCCACCAGCTTCATATGTGCATTCACCGAACTCTTCTTTAGTGATAAATAAAATATGATTTTTTCCCCCAAATTCAAGACATAGGTATATGGCCTGACCTGTGGTGGCGCAGTGGATAAAGCGTCGACCTGGGAACCCTGAGGCAGCCAGTTCAAAACCCTGCACTGGTCTGGTCAAGGCACATATGGGAGTTGATGCTTCCAGCTCCTCCACCTTTCTCTCTTTCTCTGTCTCTCTCTCTCTCACTCTGTGTCTCCTCTCTAAAATGAATAAAAAAAAAAAAAAAAGACATAGGTATATGTTTTTTTACTGGTGCACAAAATGAGCCGTGCATGAACATCCCCTTGCTCAAAGAACAAAACCAACAAAGTGCATGAACTCACAACAAATGACGGTATTACTTTATTCTGGCCTCCGCGGCAGAGGCTTCTCCAAACCCCTAGACCGACTCATCGAACCCCTAGGGTTCCATAGAACCCAGGTGAAGAACCACTGTTCTCCACTAAGATCACGTGCGTGTAGTGCAGTTCCTGGGCGTTTCCACGTCTGTCTTCCCCATCGCTTTTGAACTCTGCAAACACATCTGACGCACTCTTGACCGTTGTTGTGTGTGTTGAGCACGGTACCTGGTGCCTGGCTGCTCGGTAACCGATTGTTCAGTTTGTATTTACTGAGCACTTCGGTGGTCGTGAGCATGTGTCTGAGAGACCAGCTGCAGAGCGTGTCACTGACAGGCCAGGCTCTGTCCACTCAGTACTGAGTTAACCTGGGGGCATCCCGTGACGTAGGACAAGCAGGGTGCCAGGGCAGGTTGGGTCCCTGGGAGATAGGATCCTCCTGTACTGGCCACCGTTGACTCTAGGAGTTCCCATCGGCCTTAGAAAGAGCGTGCCAGTACTGCTCAGCATTCTAGGAGACTTCTGACCCCTTCTTCCCTCTCTTTCACGTACTGTCGGATGGGCATGAGGTCGTCCCCTGCTCCCCACCTTCCCCCGTTTCTCTCACGGGGGCCTCGCCCAGGATAAAATTCTTGCACATTTAAATCCTTCCTTGGCACCTGCTTCCAGAGGACCCAAGCTAACTCAAGGTGCTCTCATGGTTACTGTCGGTACTGGCAGACTCTGACAAAACTTCTTTGGGAGATGAACAGATACAGATGGACCGGTTCAGAAAACCACGGAACCCCTTCAGGGCAGAGGCAGGGTGGGGTCAGGTTCCGCCACAGGGTTTTTCCGGCTGTGTTGGTGGAGACTCGTGGGCAGGAGGGAGACGACCGGGAGAGGAAATCCTCTAGATGATGCCTCCTTTCATTCCTGCACTTCCTACCTAGACTTGCTATATATATATATATTTGCTGAAGTGAGAAGCAGGGGGAATGGAGGGGGCAGCAGACAGACAGACTCCCACATGCCCACCAGGGGGCAATGCTCTGCCCATCTGAGCCAACCTCAGTGCCCGGGCTAACTTTGCTCCCATGGAGCCTTGGCTGCGGGAGGAGAAGAGAGAGAGAGAAAGGAGAGGGGAAGGGTGGAGAAGCACACAGGCGTTTCTCCTGTGTGCCCTGCCCGGGAATCAAACCTGGGACTTCCACACGCTGGGCTGATGTTCTACCACTGAGCCAACCAGCCAGGGCAAGACTCGCTGTTCACACTGGGGAAGGAGCCCCCTTGCACACATTCATGCCTTTTTTCCTCCTCTTTCCTGTGAAGGGTGTACTCTGAGCCTTTGCTTGGCTCTCCCTCTGGGAAGAACGATCCTTCACAGCGCCGGTTTGTACAGCTCGTCCTGTCTTTCCCCTGTATTCTGCCATGAGGGCTCACGTTTCCTCCCGCTTGCAACAATGTGGCCTTCTGCAGTATCAGATGTGCTCTTCTCTCCCCCGCAAGGGCTTCAGTTTGGCTCTTAGGGTCCCTTCTTGCCTCAGTTGCAATGCACCTTTTTGTTTGTTTTGTGTGTGTGTGTGTGTTTGTTTTTTAAGAGCACAGAACAAATATATTTGAAAACATTCCATTTGCTGCAGCTAATCTATCTGGGGGAAAGTTTCTCCATCTGTCCCTCAAGCCTCGTTCCCTTTCTCGTGTCATCCATCTTGCTGTCTTGTCTGCTCGATGTCAGCGGCGGTCACAGCTCTGGGCCTGGGCTGGACGCAGACCAGTGTCCGTGCAGGTCCCTGGGACAAAGTCCACTTTGCTTACACACGGCAGAGCATGGAGCCCAAGGACGGCATCTGGGGGGACATGTGGGGGCACACGTCTCTGCGGGCCATGGGGGGGGGCGGCGGGGCAGGGCCCGGAGAGCCCGCCCGCGCCGGAGGTTGGAGGCTGCGACTTTGCACAGAGGGTGGCGGCCTTGGCACAGGCAGGAAGGAAGATCTTAGAAATACCAGTCTGGTCTGGACATGCTTGTTGATTACTTAGGTTTGTGTATCTTAGAGCGAGAAGCACCTCTTCCAGACCGCGTGGGTGTGGCCGAGGCCTGGCACGTCTGAAGCAAAAGTCAGAGGGTTCTCCAAGGCGTGCAGACAGGTCCACTCAGGCCTGGGCTGGGCCGGGGCGGGAGGGAGGGAGGGAGCTCCAGCAGTCGGCTGTGGCCGGGGTGATAGGCTGGGACAGTGGCATCCAGGCCATCTGCAGGAGGGACCACAGCGCCTGACCTCTGCCCCCCATCGTCCCCCCCACCCCCACCTATAAAAGCAAAGCCCTTTCCCCCACTGACCACCCTCCCCTGCCTTCCACCTCTTGTGTGAGTCCGGCCCCAACAACCCGCACCTGAGTGTCACCTTGGACCCACTGCCTGGCTTGCACATTGTCTCAGCTCTTTCCATGTTAAAGCAGTTAGAGAAATTTTGCTTTTTAAGGAAAAACTCGCTGCATGTACATGGACGGCAGGGTTTTTATGAGACTGGCCTGCAGAGACAGAAGGAGACCCCGGAGGCGTGGGACAGGCCCTGTGCAAACCAAGCGGCCTGCCCACCCCCCAGGGGAGGCAGGGGCGGGAACGTGGGGGGTGCAGGGCTGCGCCCACTTCCGGACCGCAGGGCTTTGGCACAGGAAGCAGAACACGTGGTATCCATGGATGGAGTTCTCCCGTGGGGCCCTCGTGGGGATTTCTGCAGAGATACGGCTCGGGTTTCTGGTACATGCTGACCATTATTTTTGATTTCCGGTGCTGGTGCAAACAGTTTCCTATTTTTGTTTTCCTGGGTATTTTAACGGCAATCTAGTGGCACCTTTGACTGTTGTTTCCTAAGAATTTTTATTTTTTTTAATGACAACTGAGAAAAGCATCTAGGCTTTGTTTTTTATTTTTTTCATTCTCTTGTTTTGTTTGCAAATGTGCTTTGCAAAGAACTCTCACTGATCCCTACAATTATATTACAAAAGGGTTGAATCCCAGACGACGGACCTGTGGTGGGAAGACTTCTTGCTGCTCATGACAGGAGGGGACTGATGGTTGACCTCGGCCATGAGACACCGTTTCCTCAGCTGACGTGTGGAAGGACAGGGAGGAAGGGCCTGCCTTCCACCTTCTAATGTTTTCTCTTATCTAGGGGTCCCCAAACTACGCCCCATGGGCTGCATGTGGCCCCCTGAGGCCATTTATCCGCCCCGCCGCACTTCCGGAAGGGGCACCTCTTTCATTGGTGGTCAGTGAGAGCACAGGATGCATCCGCACCCATAGTTCCCATTGAAATACTGGTCAGTTTGTTGATTTCAATTGACTTGTTCTTTATTTTAAATATTGTATTTGTTCCCATTTTATTTTTTTACTTTAAAATAAGATATGTGCAGTGTGCACAGGGATTTGTTCATAGTTTTTTTTTTTGTAGTCCGGCCCTCCAACGGTCTGAGGGACGGTGAACTGGCCCCCTGTGTAAAAAGTTTGGGGACCCCTCCTCTTATCAGACCGGCTGTCAAAACAGCGCAAAATTAGGACAGACACTTGAGAGAGCATGATGTAATAGCCTAGTTTCATTAACCCTCAGGAAGAAGAAGGCCGTGATCTAGTCCGTCGGTTATTCCGGGGAAATGAGGGAGCCAGAGGTCCGCTGAGACCGCTTCAGGGTCCACGAGGGGTACACGATTTTCATGAAAACACTCAGACGCTGTTTCTACCCTTTCACTCCTGTTTTCTCAAGACGAGACGATGGAGTTTTCCGGAGTCCGCATGACGCATGATATGACAAGAGACGCGTGCAGAAGTGGATGAGAGACTTCGGCTGACTCCTATGAAGCAGGGGATTAAAGAGACGTGCAAAGTTGTGAAACAATACTCATTTCCTCACATTTCTGTTGCATGGATACGTTTTTGAAAAAAAAAATGTTATTGATTTTAACGTTTCGTGGGTTCATTGCTGATATGTTTAATGAATTAATTTAATAAAATTCTGTTTTTATTTTGAATACAGAAAATATCATTCAATAGAACCCACATAAATATAGGCTCATGGTGGGGGCCGGGGGGTAGGTTCTCGTGAATTTTTAAGACTGTGAAGGAGTCCTGAGACCAGATGGTCTGAGGACCACAAAGCAAGGTGATCAGATCAGGCTTTGTGGTAACTAAGTAACAGCGACTTCTGACCCTGAGATCCTGAAAGACTTGCTCATATTGTATCCATCAGGCTGCATCGACTCAAAACTAATTTTTTATGTAACTAAGAAGGGGGTGTTTTCTCTTTCTGAAAGTTCCAAGGCTCTCTTATACATTTAAAAATCATTGTGTTTATTCTCACTACCACGAATTGTCATTATTTATCGAGCAAATACTTTATATTAGCATTTTTTAAATATTTACTGAGCAAATACTGTACAGGTGTCAACTCATTTATTCTTTTTATTAATGCCATTATTATACCAGTTTCAGGTGTACCACATTGTAATCCGACACTTGTATACTCTACAAAGTGATCACCCCCCCAAAAGTCTGATTACTATCCATCACCATAAAATTGACCCCTTTGTCTTACCCCTCCAAGCCCTTTCCCCTCTTAAAATTTGTTTTTATTTTTTCGGGTTTTACACGTACGGGAAACCGCACGTTATTTGTCCTCTGGTAATGATAATGCGATTTCATTAGCGTTATCCCTGTTAGGTCTAACCACGTTGTTGCAAGTGGCAAGATTTCATTCTTTCTTTTTTTATGGCCGAGTAGTATTCCACTGTGTCTATCCTCTATCCATTCAGTCATCAGTAGACACTGAGCTTACGTCCATGGCTTTGCCATCGTACATAATGCTGCAAGGAACATAGAAGCGCGTGCCTCTAAACAGAGCTACATTTCCTAAAGGGAAGGGAGTCTATTTTCTAAAGGAAATTGCGTTTCCAAAGGATCACACTGGCTGCCGCATTGACAGTCACGTGGACGGGTGGGGGTGGAGTGGGTTGGGGGGTAGTGATCTAGGAGACAGTTTGGGAAACTACGCTGAAGTCTCGGTGAGGCATGGGAGTGGGCCGTGCCAGGGTTGGTATTCACAGTCAGGGCTCTGCTGTCCGGCGTGGTGAGAAGCGTCTGAATACTGAACACACGTGAGAGGGAGAAGCCACGGCACCAAGTTTCTCCAGGGGACGGTCCCGGCCAGCGTGATGGTTTATGACTCCCGTCATTCTTGTCCTGTGTCATCCACTCTGAAGGAAAAGTGAAACGTCTTCTTTCTAGCCTGGTTGTTAACTTCTAGAACTGCTCTAATTAAAAATCACTTACCAGTAGCGGGTCTGCAAGTGATGGGAACTTACTTGGACAGAGCTGTCCGTGAGTAATCCTGACTATTATTCATAGGTTAAAATGAATTTGTGGCTTGAGGCAATGGGGCAGGATGGTAAATGACTAAATGACTACAGGCATATGAATACCAACTGACTTAGGGAACACTGAAGCCTGATAAAGCACTTTTCCTAGAACTTTAAATTGATGTATCTGCAATTCTTAACATCTATGCAAACCCAAGGACAATTGTTAGCCCGGTCTAGAGAAAGACCGATGTAAATACACAATTTAGTTATTTTTGCTCTGAATATTTTTAAGAGAGCCACATACACACACACACACACACACACACACACGTATTGATCGACTTACAACCTATGCAACTGACAACCATTCGACTTTATGACCACAGGCACCAGCCATGACTGCTCCGCGTCTGGAGCAGTTTTTGTATGCGCCTGTATTTTGTCATTTTGTATGTTTTGCAAATATTAAACCAGTTGTACTGGTAATGCAGTGCTTTACTTAAACCTGACGGATGTAAAAGTAAGAAACAAAATGGTGTAGAGATGATACAAAGGGTATAAAATGAACAAAGAAAATTATGATATATAACATAATCATGAATAAAAGAAAATTATGATAAAATATGACTTAAAGATTTTTATAACATCATTTCACAGTGCTGTACATATAGCCTACTCAACTTACGAACAAATCGTGTTACGACCGGTCTGTCGGAACCAATCATGGTCGTAAGTCGAGCACTAGCTATGTATATATGAATTCATATATATATATATATGAATTCATATATACATATTCATTGAGCATTTTTTACTTGAAGAGAAGTAGTGATAGTGATTACAATCCGGGAGTTAAACCAACAGGGTCTGAGAACCCTTATACCACTCTCACTAGTTGTGACATCCAGCAAGTTGCTTGAACGTCCATCTGAATTCCCCCTTCTAAGGAAAGGAGCTGCTCCCACTCCTGTTACGAATAGCGACGCCTCGCAGAGATTAGGCGAGCTTGTCTGGGCATTGCGCACTCAGGGTACAGGAACGGGACACAGAGTGAGGACACAGTGAGGTGCTATTGTTATGATAAGGCCACAGTGAAAATTTCCAGGAAAGCGTCCTCGTTCATGAGCAATGCGGTCGACGTAGTGACGGGTCGATGACTTCTCCTTTCAGGTCCTACGCGTGACGTGAAGTCCAAAGGCTCGTTGTGGCTGAGTGACACCAGCAGTCTTCTGTCCTAGTCAAGGAAAGAACGTGTGCTACGTGCACTTCACTTATTGATCTCTGGGAAGTGCTCCTATCAGCGAGACTATTTCACACGTATATTGGAGTAGAAGGACCATTCCAGTCATAACACTCGTGGGTGTCAAGAGAAGCATTTTTTCCACGGGGGAAAATATCACACCCCCTTTATAGACCCTGGTTACCCCTTCCACATCGGCTCTCTCTTTGAAAGTGCTCCTCTCTCCGACCTCGGCAGCTCAGGGTAATATTTCTAGAGAAATTGTTTCTTTACCAAAGCAAAAACAGATTCTTCTGCATATTAGAATGAATTGCAATTTTTATTAGATTTTTTTTTTCCTCTGGTTGCATAAATATGGTTCACCTAAAACAACTGGGAAAACTCCCAGTGAGGTCACGCGTTGACATACGGCTGAAGATTTTAAGTTCCCTGGAACTTCCCAAGTGTGTATTTATGACTGTGTGTCTGTTTCTGCTATAAATACTAAGATATAATGTAACTCTTCTATACATTGTGTTGACATGTTTATGTGCAGCATGCCATTATGTCTGTAGCAATATCATTGGGATTATGCTGGAAAAAGAAAAAGAGCTAAACAAAAACAAACAAACAAAGAAAGATGATTGTGGATAATTAACACACTCCTGTGGGGCCAGAGAAAATTGCAGGATTGTGAAGTCGGGACCAGGAAAGAAAACACTGCGTCGTGAGGACCCCTAATGCAGAACAGCACGGCTGGGTGTCTTCTTTCAATTACCCTCCGCGCCCTGGGCCAGAAGATTCCAAGTTTGTTTGAACAAAGCCGCAGAGGAACTGCTGTTGAGAATCCATTGCAGGCTCTGGAGAAAGCCCTTCACAAGCCAAAGAATTCGGCCTCATGCGGGGTATGAGATTCTGAGGTCATATTTTGTAGTGTGGGAATGATTTTACAGCAACGCGCAGGATGCGCGAGGAGGAGAGGGAAAATACTCCTTCTCTTCCCCCCCCCCCACCCCATGCACTGGCTGAAACTTCAGTAACCCAATGCTCCTGCAGATCAATCAACTGGAGCGAAGCTGTTTGTTTCTCTTAGATGTTTGCCCCGGACCAGATGGACGTGGGCTTTAAACGGCGGCGAATCTCAGTCCACCCGGTTGCAACAAGCAGACTTTTGTAGCGGGTGGACTGTGCCGTCAGCCTGCTTCCCACGTGCTCTTGTCACGGGCCAGCTCTCTGTTGTGAAAGACGAGGAAGCTCAGACAGCCTTTTCTTTTCTTTTTTTTTTTTTTTTTTGCCTAGGTAAGTATCCTTGGAAAATAACGTAAGTCTCATTTCCAAGAACAGCTGTTTCCTCTGGGTGTAGCAAAGCCTGTTGTTTCGGAGACTCTGCTGTCTTCCCTTAAGTCTCGGCAGACGCCCTGCTTTGGGTCCCCGGGCCACTGCAGAAAGGGACAAGAGAGCTCAAAGGGTTTCAGCCGCGGCTGCCGCGCAACAAGGCCAGCGGCTCCCTGGACGCGATCCTGCTGCCCTCATGGGTATGACGCACGCATTTCAGGGCAGATGGCTGATTTGCAATGGACGTAACCTGAATCCCCCCACCCCCAGTGCATAGCTTGCATGTGACAGAATTAAAAAAGCTTTAAGCGGAGTGAAAACTAATTGAGATGTCCAAAATGACCATAAAATGTGATATTAGTGACTGTTTTCCCCCCACTGTAGAAAGAAGATCTTAGGCATTGCAAATATCCTGATGAGAATTTGTGGTGTTTTCCCCCCAAAACCACAGAATTCTTCTTTGGTGGAGCCTCTTGGGGGCTAATGTCCAAGAAATCATCTTTAGCAAACACCGTGTTCAGAATTCGCGACCCGATGCGTAAACTCACTCCAATGCAGAGAATGTTCCTCTATGTTTATTTTCTTAGGAAAGTCGATAAAAATCTCCAAGGGCAGTGATGACAGCGAGCATGGGGGTAACCAGGTCAAAACACTCACCTAGAATACTTCTTTCTTTCCCTTGTGACCCCTCTAGAGAACATAACCCAGCTGCCTACCCAGCGTGTGGGAAAGCCTTCATCTAATATCACAACCTCTCTGGATGTTTCTGTCCTGAGTTGAGATGAAAAGGGGACTATTATTGGGTGAAGGAAGACAAAGCTTCCCCAGGTGTCTCCAACCACACTGAATCCATTACAGTCCTAAGTCAAATATCTGAAAGCCCCTCTTAAATAATAAAATAGTAGCGCAGCATAAAAATGCGCACGTGGACATGTAGGCATCTGGCCATTTGTGACAACATGGCTGGACCTAGAAGGTATTAGTATCCTTATCACGTCACTGATGTGGGAGATCTAAAAGCCTAAACAGATGAATCAAGAAAATAGCCTCACGGATACAGAGAACAAACTGAGAGTTGCCGGAGGGATGGATTGTGGGGGGATGGGCTTAAGGGGTACAAATTCATAGCTATAAAATAAATAAGTCACGGGGGGATGTCAAGCGCAGCTCTGGGAACCCAGTCAATATTGCGATAACTTTTATGGTGACAGGCGGTCGCTAGACTTGTGTGGTGATCCAATCACTATGCTCTACATCTAAAACAAATATCATATTGTATGTTAGCTCTACTTCAATTAAAAAAAGATTTGCATTCCCCCCCCAAAAAAAATAACAAACCCACAAATCTAAGTGAAGAGATGAAATCTTCCCCTCACCTTGCGTCTCTACAGAGATCCTTAAATTTAATTCTCATCAACTCTTGGAGTCTGAGTTTATAGTCTTGAAGTACTTAATGATTTTGAAGTACTTCCTACCTTATTGCATTTCAAAATACACTTTTTCACAGACGTGCATGTTGTATACGCATACGCAGATTGTATCGCTAAGCATCGTTCTGTGAAACGTCTTTATAAAATTGTTACAAAATGATAACTTTGCATAGTGCGATCGGCACCATATCCTATAATCAAAGGTAAGCAGTAGCTCTTTATGTGGTACGGATATGACTGAATTTAAAACAATGTTTTGTCATCATTTTTGTTTCTATAGCTTATACATTTTTTTCTTGTATTCATTTCTCAACAGATAAAGATATATTAGATTTTGAACATATTGCCATCATTGTGTGGATGGGCTGGGGAGCCCGGTTTGCTAGGCTTCTCTAGCTCCTCCCTTAGCATCTTGGGAAATTTACTTCAGCCTTCTGCAATTTAGTTTTAACATCTGTACAATGAAGGAAAAGAGTCGAATCTACAGCCCTGGTATAGCTCAGTGGTAGAGCGTCAGCCCAGCGTGTGAAGTCCCGAGGTTCGATTCCCGGCCAGGGCACACGGGAGAAGCGCCCATCTGCTTCTCCACCCTTTCCCCTCTCCTTTCTCTCTATCTCTCTCTTCCACTCCCGCAGCCAAGGCTCCATTGGAGCAAAGTTGGCCCGGGCACTGAGGATGGCTCTATGGCCTCCACCTCAGGTGCTAGAATGGCTCCAGTTGCAACAGAGCAACAGCCCAGATGGGCAGAGCATCGCCCCCTGGTGGGCATGCCGGGTGGATACCAGCTGGGCGCATGTGGGAGTCTGTCTGCCGCCCTGCTTCTCACTTCAGAAAAATACAATTTAAAAAACAAAGAGAGAAGAATCTATTTTCATAGTCTGGTTTGTTGGGTACGTGAACCAGCATGTCGAGAGTACCTGGATGTGGTCAGCAGTCTGAAAACATTACTTATGATGAGGATTGTTGGTTTTTTTTTTTTTAATTGCCAACGTGTTTTCGTGGTGGACTTGGAATTATACCAAAGTGGACACAATTTCTGCCAGTCCCTCAGAAATACTTTCTGTGGTGGGGCTTAGAGTTCTAATTCTACTTGAACTTTGCTCTTTGGTCATTTTTTCCTTTTATTTTGTTTTTGCAAGACAAAGAGTTTTTAAAGAAGTGTTTTTGCAAGACAAGATTCTCTCTTGAGTCAGCTACTCCATATTGTGTTACATTGCACACTGCCTGGAAACCTATCTACAATAACAACAATCATTCACATTTAGAGTTACCACCATCCCAAAGTCGTGAGAACATTTCCAAAATCCCTTGCCTCAGGTCTGGAGAATTACAGACTTACTGTGGGAAACCTTGCCTCACTCCAAAGTCTGGGTTAGGTGCCCTTCCCTCTGGCCCCGTAGAGTCCTGACCCAAGCACACAGTTCCACTCATTGGCATCGCCCACTTAACGTCTGTCTGCCCTGCTCCCTGACGGTGAGGTTCGAGAGGGCTGGTCATGGTTCTTGGTGCGCCCTGGGTTGCCCGGAGTGTTGTGTATACACAATGACTATTTGTTAAATAAATGGGTCCTAGGCATCTGATACATTTTTCAGGGAACAGAGACTTTGGTCTCTTCATGGGGTGGGGGGGTGGGGGGGTCCCCCACCCGGGAGAATCAGCCTCACCCGCGCACTCCACACGTGCCGGATCAGGGACCTGGGGAAAGGTGGGGCAGTCTGCAGGTGATCCACCTCGCGCTCTGAGGAGCATTGAGCGGGTCCGCTCATGGTGCAGGGACAGACCATTGTGCTCGCCGCGGGAGCGAAGGGTGGCAGAGCAGAGGCGGGCGGCAAGGGAACACCCTGCCCTGCGCGCTCCGGCCCAGGGCATCCCGGGCCAAGTGCAAACGCAGCTCGCAGAGGGGAGGTGATCCCCGGGGCGGAGCCCGATGACTCACGGATTCCGGGTCAAGCGGGGGACGTTGGGTGTGGGTGGGCCACGGGAAGCAGAAGTCTGAATGAAAAATGAGGCGTCGAAGAGGAGACCAAATGTGACGGAGAGGTCAGCTGAGCAAGCCCAGGGCAGTGGTGATCGGCGGAGGCGTGCGGGACTCAAGTCCGACCTACTGGTCGCCTCCTCGGGGGGTCAGCTCAAGAGGCCAAGAGGCCAGGAGCCCGGCCAGCCATGGGACTCGCCTTGCTAATTCTCCAATGTCTGGCTAATAGGGGAGCAGGGTTTGGCAGGAGTGTTCTGTGTTCCTTTCTCTGTCACCGAGCCCTTTATTTGTCCCTTAGTCTTGAGCTCTAAGAATCGTGAAGGTCGTGAAGAAGACGGGAGATGGTAACCTGAGATCTTGCCTGCTATCCCCCTGGACGAGTCACGTCTCTGAGCCGAGGGACGGACCTCTGTGCTTATTATCCAATGTTGTGATGGGTGGACAAGCCCTTTGTAACGTGGATGCACTCTCCTGAGGGGATCTATTCTTACTAGGACTTCAGTGATCAGACTTTGTGTCCCGTGTGCCCAAGATGAGACCACCCATTGACTTTATGGGGAGGCAGTGCAGCGGTGAGGATGGGCCTGGCCTTTGGAATGGAATAACAGGGTGGGTCGAACCCTCGGCCTGACTCCGGGCTGATGGGCGATTTGGACTCGAAAGCCCCTGGAGCGGAACGGACACCATAGAACCAGCCCCAGGATGGAGTGGGAAGGGGTGCAGAACAGGCCTGGTCCCTTGTAGACGCACATGCGTGTCAGCTAACTTTCTCTTTTAAGGACAAAACACTGTCTTGAGGTTAAAAAAAAAAAAAGAAGGAAAAGGCTCAAAACTGTAGGCAAAGTGAAGTTACGGAATGGGCCCTCCCTCGGCTAGAACCCTCCCCTGACTTCCCATCTCACTTACAGTGAAAGCCAAAGCCCTTGAAACACCCTGAGAGCCCCTCCCTCTCCCGTGGGTGGCTGCAGCTACACTGGCCCAAACTGGACTGAGATGCCACCCTGTGGGGACGGCCACCCTGTGGGGACAGCCTTCTCTCCCACCTCCGCTAAAACTCCAGCCCTCCCCAGACTGACTGTCTCTCACTCGAGATGTCACCTTGAACCTCCGATTATCAAATGGACGTTGATGGTTAGCGTTCATCTGACTCGTTTTCTTGCTCCTGCGCTGGCAGGCCCATGAGGTTCCGAGTTTTGTCTCTTGCTCACGGTCCTGTCCCCGGACCCAGAACGCTGGTTGGCACGCGCTGGGCTCCCTTCGTGGTGTGAAAGGATGGGGCGCAGTTCGTATGAGTCCGACGGAGCTCGGCGGATGAGGGCAATGACTGAGACGTGCAGAGCGCTCCGCGTCGGCCAGGGCGCTATGAGCACCATTGTGTTTTACCCAGGGGGCACACGGGCAGTGATGTTTGTGCCACTGTGCACAGGTTCAATGCGCACTACCCCCCAGAACGTTCCTAGCGATGCCTGGCATTCGATGGGTCGTGTTGATGAGAGGCACATGGTTGAATGTTCCGGTGTAATTTGCAGCGGCTTCTGGTATCGTCACTCGTGCTGCAGAGCCAGGCGGGGGTCCCCAGGATGTCAGTGTGGCCCGAGGGCAGGCAGCACAGAGCTGACGTTGGGAACTGGTGGTCACTTGAGGGTGGGCTCTGTGAGCTTTGCCCCAGGCCCCCGGCTTTGTCCTCACACCAGCATGGCATCAGGGATGCTCTAAAAAGCCAGGTAGCTCAGGAGTCCCCTCACCTAAAATCCTTCTTGATGCTCACGAAGCTCAACTCCACGCCAACCATTGAACTCGCTGCTGGGACCTTCAGCTTGAACTTGGCCTGGACACCTGTCCTATCCCCTCCGGATCCGGACTGTTCCGCCAAGAAGCACAGTCCTCAGGCAACAAGGATGGATATGCTTACCCTCAACTGGTAATAAATAAGCATACATTGTTTCGTTTTGTTTTGCTTTGACATGAGATATGTGTCTAATTTGAAGCATCCCCAAATATCGGGCTAGCTTTCATCGTTAGCCTCATGAGAAGGCCAAGAAAACAACAAGAGCAAGACAGACGTCATCACTTTGAAGCTGCTGGCACCAAGCACGTGAGGAACTCGGAATTCACCGCGCTCTGAGAACTGTTGTGCAAGGCCCGCAGGCCGGGCTCTGCCCGTCAGCGGCTGTCTGCTCATCGTGACTGCAGAGTCCTGCACGGGGACGGCCCTCTGACGATCGCCACGCACGCACTCAGGGTCATCTCTGTCTAATGCAGTCCCCTCTGCCAAAGCCACACTCCAGCCAGGTCCGAGAAGACCACTGTCCCCAATTACAGCGTGTGTGTCCGGGCGTACCACCCACCCCACGGGAGCCACGACTGTGGGCACTTGGGTCTCATCGGCGCGCACAAGACGCGATGACCCTCACCCTTGTGCACGCTGGGTTCCAGCCAGTTAGAAACTCTGTGACCCTTCCTTTCATTATTTAAAATATATATATATTTTAGGCAAAGAACCTCGCTTGGCTTTGTGCACGTTGCATGAGCACCTCTTTCGGAAGTCCCACTCTGTGCCAGGGCAGGTGTTAGGCACCGGAGTGTAGGAGGCAAGCTGAGAGTCCACGCCCCCCGGGGGGTTTTCGGTCCTGCAGGGGGACCACCGGGGAGCCTCTCGAGAACCATATACCCGTCCCTGATTTCCGTGTGTGGTGGACAGGATGACAGATTGTTTAGTGGCATTAGGGGACTGTATAATGGAGGGGTTGACTCCCCTGAGAGGTCAGGGATCTGAGAACTCTACCAGGATGTGGAGAAGGAGGAGACGACTGGGAGCAGAGATGTGGGGAGATTCGGAGGTGTGGATAGAAGGCCCCTCAGGCCACAGGCAGCACAGTGAGCATGAGGACCGACAGGGGGCCACTGTGCCTCTTCTTCTTCCCGAGGAAGAGTTCTGAATTTTATCCAGGCATTGGGGGTGGGAGGAAGGGAGGGGGAGTCGAGGGTCAGTAGGAGATTCTGCCCGCACCTAAACCCTTGTCTTCCGGCTCCAGACTCACCGTCTACACCAGTGGTTCTTAACCTTTTTTGAGGTACCGAACCCACCAGTTCCATATGCGCATTCACCGAACCCTTCTTTAGTGATAAATAAAATATGATTTTTTTTCCAAATTCAAGACATAGGTTTATGTTTTTTTACTGGTGCACAAAATGAGCCGTGCATGAACATCACCTTGCTCAAAGAACAAAACCAACAAAGTGCATGAACTCACAACAAATGACGGTATTACTTTATTCTGGCCTCCGCGGCAGAGGCTTCTCCGAACCCCTGAGACCGACTCCTCGAAGCCCTAGGGTTCCGATAGAACCCAGGTTAAGAACCCCTGTGTCTACACTTTGTCTTGGTGACTTTTTTGGACAAGGTGAAACCTCTGTGTCTTCTTGGCCAGTTGGTTCCACTAGGTCCTGCCACTAGGGGGCACTAGACGGGTAACTGGGAGGCTGAAGGAGGGCTGAAGGGACTTGAGCAGGGCGGCCACATCCCCGCTCTGCTGGACAGTGACACCCTCGCTCGACATTGGGCCCAGCCACGGCAGTTGGCATCAACCTTCGCCTTCCTCCAGCGCTCCCGGGAGCTCCAGCCCTCCGCACCGCACCCGGTCCAAGATCTCAGCCCACCTGCCCGGGAGGTCTGAGCCCCTGCTCAGGGTCTGCTGAGCTGGAGCAGAAGGGGGAGCTCAGGTAGCTTTCACCCCAGAGGACTGGGTCTCGGACCAAAGTTCTCAGCCGTCGCTGCACGTGAGAATCCGGGGGAGCGCTGGACAGACCAATGCCCCACGGCTCACGGCCCCGGAACCAGACCCTGGGCTGAAATGCCTGACCGATCCGCAGTCCCAGGCTGAGAGCCACTCACCGGGGGTGTAAAATGACGACACCACTGTAAAAGAAGTTTCCTAGTTTCTTTTCTTTTTTTAAATAATTAATTTTAATGGGGTGACATTGATAAATCAAGGCACATATATATGTTCAGAGAAAATATTTCCAGGGTATTTTGACATTTGATTATAATGCATACTCATCACCCAAAGTCAGATTGTCCTCCCTCACCTTCTATCTGGTTTTATTTGTGCCCCTGTCCTCTCCCTCCCCTCTCCCTCACTCCCCCCCTCCCCCGGGTAGCCAGTACACTCTTGTCCATGTCTCTGAGTCTCATTTTTATGTCCCATCTATGTATGGACTCATATAGTCCTTAGTTTTTTCTGATTTACTTACTTCACTCAGTATAATGTTATCAAGGTCCATCCATGTTGTTACAAATGATCCGATGAAGTTAAGCATTCCCACATGGGGAGTGGCCTCATTGCCACCAGGACAGGTTTTCTCATTGCCACCAGGAGGGGTGGTCTCTGACAACAGGGAAAAAAGCATGTTTTGAGAAAGAGGAAGGACCCTCTGAAACACTCGTGTTTGGAGTCTTCCAAAGGATGCAGTTGGGAAGCGTAGCTTCCCTGAGAGGAACAGGACACACAGGCGCCCGGGCGGCCTGAAGCAGATCTGAACAGAGCGCCGGGTGCCGCGGGCCCCTGGGGCTGGGAGAGCTGCTTCCAGCTTGACATCCGAGCATCTCCGCTGTTCCGCACCGTTTCCTTCCCACAAACACGGCTACCTGTTCCCTGGCAACCGAGTTGCAGGGCGTGAGCTTCCAGCTTCACATCCAATCTCCCGTGGTTTCCACGGCCGCTGGATAGATGAGACCAGGGACTCTGGACATGGGGACAAAAAACCGGAGCAGAGCTGAGGTGGACGTGGCGGCACACCCAGCTAGGAGCTGCACGCTGGGGACCCGGGACTCTGTGCCCGGGGGGTGGGGGGGGCATGGATGTTCCGACTTCTGCCTGCTCCACAGAAACAGGAAACTGTTCCGAGAGGAAGGTCTCTGATGAAAACCATCCACACACAAAGCAGGGCAGGTGGGTTCTTAGTACCGTGAAGGGGAAGATGTTATTTCAGAAATGACAGAATAAAGATGGAGCATGAGAGAAGCCTGCTGGCTTTGCTGATCTCTGTAGATCAGGGGTCCCCAAACTACAGCCCACGGGCTGCATGTGGCCCCCTGAGGCCATTTATCTGCCCCCCGCCACACTTCCAGAAGGGGCACCTCTTTCACTGGTGGTCAGTGAGAGGAGCACAGGATGCATCCGCACCCATAGTTCCCATTGAAATACTGGTCAGTGTGTTGATTTAAATAGACTTGTTCTTTATTTTAAATACTGTATTTGTTCCCGTTTTGTTTTTTTACTTTAAAATAAGATATGTGCCGTGTGCATAGGGATTTGTTCATAGTTATTTTTATAGTCCGGGCCTCCAACGGTCTGAGGGACAGTGAACTGGCTCCCTGTGTAAAGAGTTTGGGGACCCCTGCTGTAGATCATGAGTCTCATTCAGGAAGCCCTGCTCTCGAGTACCAGATAGGTAACAAGGGTGGCAATGCAGTGGGTGTTAACCACAGCGGGGAGTAATCATCCTGTTATTAATAGTCAACTACTATGCGCTGAGCACTCATTCTGCACCAAATGTTGCATGAAGCACTCCTGGTGCCACGCTGCTCACGACGAAGGTGAGGAGACAGAATTATGTCCGTGAGACCAGTCAGTCGGTGTGAACGGTAGAGCGGGGCTTGAACTCAGACCCGGCCAATCCCAAGGCCGTGGTGTTAACCTCTGAGACAACCGACCTCATTCTCCGCTCAGTCCAGCATCTAAACGGAGCTTCCCAGGGTCCGGCAGCCTGCAGGAGCCCCCCTGCCACGGACACACGATGCCACGAGGCTGCCTCAACCCCCCGTGACCGGGCAGCAGGCACGTGAGGAGAGATGCCCGCTGGGAGCCCGTTCCTGTTGGGATAGCGCGCCACGAGCTGGACTTCTGCAGAGGAAGGCCATTTCGTAAGGTTCGGTTGTTTCATAAGCGCCCGTGTCTCCTAGGAGCCGAGCTCTCACGTGCAGACATCTGTGAGCAGCTGCTGGGCAGTCCGTACTACAGACGTCTGATTTAGAGAGAGCGTAGGCAGGCCTTCCACGACTTGGTGCCAACGACAGGGCGCAGCTTTCAGATTCTGCACGGAGAGCGGCCTTTCCCTGCTCACTCACTCGGACCCGGCTGGCCGGGAAGGCCACACCACTCAGGGCCACCTCCGGGGCTGGCTGGCCAGAGCCGCGGTCCAGAGCTCCCGGCCGTGGGGTGGCATGCACGCCCTCCTCCCCTGTCGGTGCAGCGCGAGGGAGGCAGAGACGCTGGGCGGCTGTCTGTGGGCTGCGTCCCCAGACGTGTGTTTACACAGAGAACACACGGAGTGGTGGGGTCACTCAGCAGTTCAGCCTTTCCTCTCTCCGGCAGTGGGAGGCAGCGAGAGCCGGCGTTCTCACGGGCCCCAGAAGGATGGCAATCCTCGCCGGGCTCGGACAGACCAGAAGCAGATGTGGCCCGAGCTCCCCCACGCAGCCTCTGCGAGCCGGTCCCCCCCGCCCCTTCCAGGCGCGGTGCCTTGTGTGGCCGTGGGGGCGCTTCCTGAGCTGAGAGGACCAGAGTCAACCTCAACAGGCAGGCTTCTTTCAACGTATTCAAAAGCAAGAGGGGCAGAGCGTGGTGCGGTCGCTGTGAGCCGAGGCCCCCTCGCTTCTGAAAAACGTGGCTTTTTATTCTTTTTCTCAAGTGAAGGTGAATTGGAACATCTGGAAATGTTTCCGCAAATAAATCACTCCTTAACTGAAACATTAAACGGCAATTTATTTTTTATTTTTTATTCTTTACTTTTTTGGCGGGCGGCGTATCAGCGTTACTTAGACATGAACTCTTGGCAGACCGCGGGCTTAATGCTCCCCTTATGAGATCAACACATAATATGTTGTGTTCTCAGAACGATTTCGCTTGAACTGTTTGGAGAGTTTTGCCCGGCAGGAAATGAGTTTTGGGTGAAACAAACATGACAGCCAGTGCGATTTCTCAGAGCGGGCTTATCAATGGCAATTACGTGTTCAGCTGCGTGGAGTCATGAAGTTTTACAGAAAACCTTTACGGCCGGCGTTAGGAATCTTATTCCCACAAAACCACACTCAGACTCAAAATCTGTGGAAACCTGGATTTGATGGTAGCAGAGATGCTCTACAAAGAGAAATAAACAACCCTCCTCCCCCCCGCCACACACACACAAAAACAGAATCACTTTTATTTGAAATAAATCAGGATAACTGTGTCAAGATCTCCTAGGATGGGGAACGTCCTCTTTAACACTAAAAGAAAATATCCTTCCCGTTTTGAACGTTCCTTTTGTTTTTCCATAAATCTCTGTGAACGTGGGAAGTATGATTTCTAGTCACTCAGCCTATATGTGACAGAAGTCACGGTTTCTGTGTGTTTCCTTACCATGAGATTCTTTAGCTAACACAAAACATGAGTGACGAACAAAACCGTGTGTGTGTGTGTGTGTGTGTGTGTGTGTGTGAAGACAGGAAATCATGAGCTGTGATAAGTAAACTGCTATTAACGACAATGACGAGGATAAACAATGAACTGATCATCAATAACCAGTGAAAGGTACCGATAAAATAAACCCAGAGACCCGTAAGAGGTACTTCTAAAAACATACTTTATTAACCTCACATTGTTTATGTATTTTATTTTACTGACAGCCTTTTAAAAGACTTTGGGACGCAATGTCGACGAACATGGATTCTGGGACTCCCTGTGAGAAAGCGCTGTGATCCACAAGAACTCTGTGTTTTCTGTCCACGTAGGAGCCCAGCTACAAGGGTTCACTCTGCTGTCCGGCTAGCCTCCCTTTCGCATTGGTAAGAAAATATTTAAGATGGATACAATCTCATTTTCTTAAGGAAGAAGGAAACACTGTCCCAAACTTGGAAACACACACGAGGAAGTGAAATAATCTTTTACCTCATGTCTATCCTAGTAAGAGACAGATGCCAGTCTGTTCTTGGTGAAAAGTGGCAGGCAGAGGTGTCCTAAGTCACCTCAGAAGAAACACCCCCCTCTCCAAACCACCTGCCCTCCCCCCCCCCAATAAAATATTCAACAGTAAGGACATTAATTGCCATCCACCACATATGTGGTAATTTACCTTTAAAATAAAAAACAACGTGATTTCCGCCCTTCAGAATGTCTTTCCCCTAAAGTTCAGATAGTGTAACAGTACTAGGAGTGGCTTTCCCTCTCACGTGTGCTGAGATGCCAGAGTTCACCGTAGGTTGAGAGAAAGCTCGTGGACCACTGCTTTTACTTTGGGAAGAAGGCTCCATAGTTATTCCTGGTCTTTCACCAAAGACCATTAACACCCAGACCAAAAATCTATTTTAATGTGAAAGGGGAAAAGGGTGTTGTTGAAGGTCTGTTTTTATAAAGTCATGGTGTAGGATCTAATTTTATGGTTCTCAAACGTCAGCGAGCATCAGGGTTACCTGGAGCTAAAAGGCTTCTGCGCCCCACCCTTAGGGACTCTGATTCAGTGAGTGGGGGGTGGGGGCCGAGAACCTGCATTTCTATGAGATTCCTAGGGCATGCTGGGCACCAGGCTCTGAAAGCTGCCAGGCTGGTTTAATTCTCTCTCTCTCTCTCTCTGTCTTTTTAAAAGTCTCTCTGAAAGACAATGAAATAATAAGTATCGGTGATCACGATATTATCCATTTCACTTGGGTTGACTTCTCTGTCCAGATATCGGCTAATTCCTTGAAAATCTTTGCCAATAGAAACATTAACTGTCATTGCTCTGAATTTATGAAACTGCTCTCTCTCTCTCCTCTCTCTCTCTCTCTCTCTCTCTCTCCTGGTATCTTCAACGTTGGTTTGAAGGGGAAATTTCTAATCGCCCGTCTAACAAACTTACCCTCCATCTTTACGTTTCTGCAACTCAGGAGGCATGAATTTTTATTCTATTCTGAAGAGAGGACCAGAGGCAGAGTAGGCATGGAGTGGGCATTTGTGGGGTGACTTCACGGAAAGCAATGAGGAGGTGACTCCGGGGGAAGAAGAGGTGTCTGTGGACTCACTGGGGGTGGGGGGGGGAAGGGGCCCAGGCAGGGGAAGCACAGCAGGGGTTCACTGGGCTCAGTATTCTAAACAGAACCAATTCCCAACAGCTTTGGTATGGGATGGAAGGCCTAGGGGAGGCCCTCTGTGCGGAGGTGGGGGACAGTCAGGAGCCCCGGGTGGCAGGAGGTCCCTGGAGTCCCCTGACAGCAAGAAGACTGTGAGGGCTCCTGCTCCAGCCCTGGGTCCGGGTGTCGTGATGGGGAGGGCTGGCCAGCAAGCAGGGGCCGGACGCAAAGCTGAGTGAGACTTCGTCCAGATGGAGGGAGGCAACGGACATACAGACACAAGCTGGAGCCCCGAGGCCAGGGCAGGGCGGACGGAGAAAGGAGTTTTAAGGAAAGAAAAGCAAATGGGCTCATTCGTTTGTGGGAGCCGGGCTGGGGTCTCTGGAAAAGCACCCCCCCCACCCCCGGTTAGAGAGTTCTCTCAGCATGCCCACAGGTGAGGGGCTTTTTAAAGGCGGTCAGCATGCCCACAGGTGAGGGGCTTTTTAAAGGCGGTCAGCATGCCCACAGGTGAGGGGCTTTTTAAAGGCGGCCAGCGACATCAGACACAGGTCAAGTCCAGGCCTCTGCCAGCAGACGGGCCACACTGCGGGACCCGTGACCTCCAGAACGCAACCCTAGCCTCCCCATCACTGCAGCCGCACCTGCAGTGCGTCACATGAAAAGGGGGAGGGTACGGAGTCTGACAAGGTCCCTGAAATGTGTGATGCTCATGACCGTGCAGAGTCCCTGGAGGACATCACCCAGCTTCGGACACCAGCTGGCCAGCGACGATGACAAGGAGAGGTAGAGGCACCTCCGAGGCCCCAAGGCCCACGCTGCTGCTTTTCTGGGGGGTGGGGGGGACCATGAGAGAAGCCACGCCCACCCTGGCTGCAGTTGGCTTTAGGGCTTTCGTCTGAGGACAGGAGTAGAGAGCAGAGTGTTCCTGGTAGAGGAGTCGGGGACTCGTATTTGAGTGAGGCCGTGGCAGGAGAGATGGAGAGGTGGTTGTGTGACTGACCCTTTCTTAGGGGCCCGAGCGACAAGCTCCACTGGACGTAGGGCAGAGGGACATTAGGGGGACATTGAGTGGTGACGTGAGGCAGAATGCGGGTGCTGGTCAGGACACGGGGTGTGCGGGCCAGAGGTCCTGGCGGTAAATGTAAGCCAGACGGTTGGGCAGCCTGAGCGCCCACCCACCATGACTGTCAGAAAAGGGCCATGGTCATCCCGGGTGAGTAGGCTGAGGGTTCAGTTGGAGTGGCTGATTCCTTGAAATAAGTCCAAGGGTCTAAAAAAATAAAAAATTCTCTCGGAATAATGGAAAACAATGCATGGGAAAAAATAGTTAATAATTAAAGATGCAACAACAGAAAATAAATGTCCATGTTAAGATCAACCATATAGACACACACACACATTAATAAAAAATAAAAAAAGAAACACAAAGAAATTAATAAAAAATAAAAAAGAAGAAACACACAAAATTTTTTTTATAAAACGATCTACCCTATAGCGTTGATCCCCTCCCTCTTCGGGGCTAAGTGTTTCGGGGTGCGTCGGCAGTAGGTGGAGGCTGCGAGCACAGGTTAGAATCAGGAGGCTCCCGCCTCCAGATTGGCGTGCTTCTTCACGGGCTGGGGTTATCGGAAGTGTTTCCTTCCTTCTTTCTTTCCCCACGTCCACCTCTCCAACAGACGCAACTTCTTAAAGAATACAACGGATTCCAGGGTGAGCCCTTGCTGGTACTGACCTCATCCCTTTCATCCGTGCCTGTTTTTCTTCTATCCGGGCTCATCTCCCCGGAGATAACACAGTTGCCCGATACGTCAACACCTCCATTCTCTCTTAACCCGTCGCAGAGGCTCCGAGGGAGGCGTGAGGGGGTTCCACGGGACGGAACCCGGTGAACACGGGGCACCGTCTCCTGGCGGCTTGTCCGGGACTGTTGTGATTTCACTCGGCGCCCTCTCGTGCCCTGTCGGCTGCGGGTTGCGCAGCACGTGACAACCGTCCCCCTCGGCGGGCTTAACTCCTCCAGGGAAAGAACCCCACGGAGATTTCTGCGAGGGTGGCAGCTCTTCCTGCTTGTCTGTTCCTAAAGTGATGTCCGAGTCAAGTTCAAGTTCAGAGCAGCAGCCCCTTGGGGAAGGGGACTCCACCGAGTTCGGAATTCAGAGCGGCGGGGAAACTGCCTAGATTTTAGCGACTTCAGATCCCCGCACACGATGAATAGCTTCGCAGACTTCCATCCTAAGCTGCTGCCTTCTGCCTTAGGTGAGAACAAGGCGGGGGCCCGGGAATCATCCTCCCCCCCTGGGGAAATACCCCCTCGATACCTGGCACGACCCCGGGATATACCCCCTCGATACCTCGCACGAATTCAGGAGTTTGTGGGAGGGTAAATATTGTTTTAAGTGTGACTAGATTGCCAGGGAGTTAGACCCTGCCAGTTTAACTTACCACCTCAGCGTGAGTAAATGGGTTGAAAATGTGAGCTTCCTTTCTTCTTTAAGTAACTGGCTGGGATCCCTGAAGCAGAGGGGATGAGACTCAAGGCAGAGAGAGAGGTGACTGTCCTCAGAAGGACAAACTCTGTTGAGGGGCGTGGAAGGGCGGAGGGGTCCAGGATAACATTCGGCTCCTTGGGGGCGGGGATATGTTGGGGGTTGGGGGAAGGGTGAAGAGACAGGGGTAGGAATGCTGTAGAAACAGTCTTCTGTGATTTGCAACCCTGCCCCCAGGGCCCCATGGGCCACACTGGCATAGGGGCCTGTCATTTTATTCCATTGGTATGATCCCACAGTCCATTGTTTGTTTAAACACGATTTTGGACCCACGAGAGAACAGAGCTGGGGAATCAGAAGCCAAAGCGGCGTTGAACTTGGACGTTGGTGTCCCATGGCCTCCACGGCTTGCTGGCTGGTGAGGTGCTCTCCAGCCCAGTCCCTGGCAGCACTGACCTCACGCTGCGGGACAGAGGACAGCGCACGTCTGCCCTCGTGTTTCCTGAGGCCGGGGTGAGTGGGAGGCTGGTGATTGGGACAGGGACAGGAGGAGAAAGGGGAGACTGACTATCCTGACAGGGTTGTAAATCCCACTTCTTTGTGCTCCGGACTCCACCGGGGATGAAGTGTGACAGGCAGGCGTCAGCCTCTGTGGGAAGAGTGGAAATGCCACTGCAGGGGTTTAAAAAGAAAAAGTTATGAGCGATGGGAAACAGAAACACAGAGGTTTTGAAATGCCACCCTGGCTTGCATAATTCTGGAAAACAAAAAGGCTCTGGGACGGTGCCCGGCGTGTTTTCTTAATAACGCAATCTCGTTGAAGCAGCGTCTTTGAGTTAAGGCTCGGAGCCTCGAGCAACAGCAACAGGAGCGAGCGGGTATAATTACCTACCTGCCTCCTGAAACTCTGTGTGTTGGACGACGCCACTGGCCAGAGACATATCCTGATGTTACAACACGGCTTCTCCCGGGGAAAATGTAACTTCCCCCCTTTCAGTTCAAATGCAGACACATACATCATCATTCGAGATGCTCTCTCCGGGCTCCACGTGTCCCCCTCTGCCCCAGACAGCCTCCGCAAGAAGCAGCTTCCTCGGCCAGACACCCTGGGGGTTGAAGAAGGACTTTGTGTTCTGCAGGGTGATAATCTGATGTCGCTTGAAAGGGGTATTGTCCTTGGCCAGTGCTTTTCTAGAGAAGGCTGAACGGGGTTGGGAAGAAACCAGGGAGAAGAGTAGAGACCCCTCCCCCCCAGGGGCAGAGCAGTGACCTGGGATTACCTGAGCCCCTCCCTTGGAGGCTGCACCCCAAAGACCGTCAAAGTGTTCCTTCCAACGACTTAAGAGCTATCATCCTGAGAGGCTTCTGATAATTGCACTAAAACCGCATTTTTGCCAGCTTCCCGGGGATATATTCTTTGTCACTAATGGCTCAGTGACCCTAAGGGGCGGCGCCACCTCCCTGCTTCATTCAAGGCTGGTTCGGAAAGGAATCTTCTGCTTGAGACAAAACAAAGCACAAACAAGAGTCTCTGCTTTCTTGGAGCCCCACCCAGTGGGTCGGGTTACCCCGTTAACTAACGTCCTCTGTCTGGTAAAAAGCAGCCAGAGGTGGCTCTGGAACTAGTCCTTTAACCGTGTCATACAGGATGGCCCACACATGGGTCCCCAGGGTGACTTTTCAAGATGCACTCAACACTTGTCAGTATGTTCTCACCCCAAGAACAGGGTGCCCTGAGCACGGCAGACTCTCCCACCAACGTTTGCAGATTGATCACTGAATCAAACACCCTCCTATTTCAAAAAAGAAGATGCAGGAATTAGGTTGGCTCCTGCCCGGTCTATGGTGGCACAGTGGATAGGGCATCGACCTGGAGTGCTGAGGTCGCCAGTTCGAGGCCCTGGGCTTGCCCCGACAAAGCACATACGGGAAGCAAGCAATGAACAACCGAAGTGAAGCAACTGGGAGTTGATACTTCTCGCTTCCTTCCCTTAACCCCCATGTCTCAGTAAAATCAATAACTAAAATCTAAAAAAAAAAAATGAATTAGGTTTGTTCCTGCTTTCCAAGACAGAAAGCAGTGTTTTTGTGTCTGTGGGAGATGACAACAGAGGCGCTCAGAGTACCGATGACATTTGTCAGGCACGGATGAGGAAATGCCCTGGACAGTCAAAACCTCAGAGATCCAAGTGCAAGGTGGCGACACCATGACCAGCCGGAGCTGAAGACCTAAGAGAACCCCACACTGGCGTGTTGGGGGATTGCTGTAGGGAGTGTGACTCACCCAGGCGACAGAGCTCTGGCAAAATTGTCATCACTGTCGTCACTCTCGTCTCTCTCCACAAAACACACGTCGGCCTGTACTGACGCTCGGACAGATACACTTCTCAGGGAAGTTCTGGTCCGTATCCTTTAGGGCTCACGGAGCACTGAGAAGGCCACGTGACCTCGAACACAACAGGAAGCCCCTCTGTGCACCGAGAGCATCTTGAGAAAATTGTTGGAGGGTGGCCTTCCTGGTGTCTGACATCTCCAGGAGGATGCCTGTCCCCAGGTGAGGGTTAGAGGCAAAATTAAGAAGTGTGCCTGGCCTGACCTGTGGTGGCGCAGTGGATGAAGCATCGACCTGGGAACACTGAGGTCACCGGTTCAAAACCCTGCACTGGTCTGGTCAAGGCACATATGGGAGTTGATGCTTCCAGCTCCTCCCCCCTTTCTCTCTCTCTCTCTCTCTCTCACACACACACACACTCTCCTCTCTAAAATGAATAAATAAATTAAAGAAAAAAAGAAGTCTTCCTGAGGAGGAAAAGGGGATAAAACTTCCTCTGGTATTAAAATGACCTTAATGTCTTTTAAATTAGACTTTGATTCATATAGCTTTCAGTGGTAGCTAACACCTCCCCAACGGTGACCCAGCCCTCACGTAGTAAATTTCTTCCTTCCTCTGCAAAGCGCCAACCCTGGTCCCTGGAAGACAGGAATATCACGTCAGTACAGTTGTCCACTGACTACAAACATAGGAGGCTTAGGACGAGGTTTTCTCAAAGACCGTGAAGCCCAGCGATTCTTTAGAAGATGCAGGGTCTTTGTAGAACCCCATTTTCAGGGGAGGCAATGACCCTAAAGCCACCACTTTCGGGAATTTTGTCACAGACACTGTGTCCGAGCTACTTGATGGCTCCCCAAATACCATGGCCTCTTCGACCTCTACGTCTTCGCTGAGGTTGGAAGGACGCCCCGCAATCCTCCAGTGGGGATTTCTTGTGAGAGGCACCCCAGACTTTGCTCATCGTTGTTGTGGGATTCAGGAGCGCTGGGCTCGTGACCGGCTTCCCGAGACCCCCCGGGCAGACCCAGCCTCTGACTCCTCTCTGCGTCCCTGCATTTGGGCTGTTTTCAGCAACTGTGGTCAAATAACCACCCGCATCAAGTTGCGTGGGTTTCGATGGCACAGCTCTCCCATACACAAAAAACCGGTTTCTGATTCGATGTGTCCCATGAGGACGAATTCTGGATATTCCTGTCTCATCAAGTCCCTCTCGTAGTCACTGTCCAAAGACCCCCTCCTCTACCGCTCAGGGTGGCGTCAGGGAAACACAGACACGGCACAGGCTTCAGTGGCCGCCAACCCCACACGGACACCGATAGTGGCTTTGTGTTTGTGTCCTGCTTTTCTCTCTCTCTCGTCTCAGAATATTTCGGCAGCCGTGGCCGGGCACAGACGGGGCTGAGAAGGTCAAGATGATGCAAGAAACGTCCTGACACGAGAGGCACAGGGTGACAGCGTTGGCCATTCACGTCCATGGGATGTCTGTCCGGAGAGACGGTGTCTGTGCCAGCGTGGGGTATTTTATTAGCATGTGGACACGAATTAAACTGATTGAAGGCGAGTTATGGCTCCTTCTTCCTGTGTCCTCGACTGGGACAGAGGAGGGTGTCAATCGAGCACAAAGTCTAACCTTCAAGAGAGACTGGCGATGACCTTGACTTTCCTGGCCCGCAGAGCCAAAGGAAAGTTTATAGAGTTTCCCCTTGAAGCCAACAGAAATACAGTTTTGAGCGACACACTGTCTTCATGGCTCTGCTAGGAGGAGCCCAGACTGAGTTCATAAAGTGGAGGCGGGCCCCGGGGGGTGAGGAGGTGCCCCTCTGACACATGGAGAACTATTTCCTTACCCCGAGCCGGGCTTGGGCCGCAGTGGGGTTACAGTGGGTGACTTAGGGGGCAGGTGTCTTCAGATGAGGATGTTCATCCATAGGACGGTGGTTTTTGCAGTGCCTGGGTGTTGATGGTTTCTATAAAAGTAATAGAGAGAGAGAGAGAGGGAGACAATTACACTAAGCTGAGTTGAGGAACATCAGCAAGGCGTAAGTACCAGACATGGCAGGGCGATGCGGGCATGAGGTCAAGGCCCCGGGCAACTTTGGTTCTGCCACGAAGCGGGAATCTTTCTCAGGAGCGGGAACATGGTGCGCTGGCTGGGAATCAGCTTGGCTCTACTGGTCAACTGAAGCGGTCCGTGGCTCACTCGGCAGCGGCGTGCACAGCATGGGCGCCCGCAGCCCAGACGGAGAGACACGTCCGTGGGCACTCATGTCACTCAGTGAAGAGCCCTGGGGGCCACCCAAGGGAGAATGTCGAACTGGCACTAGGGGAGGGGACACAGACCGTACACTGAACACTGAGACAGGAGCCCAGGGGAAGGCCGTGTTGTCTGCCTCTCACAGGTGAGACCACACCCATGCGACAGGGGCTATTTCCACTTCATCGGTTTAAAAATCAACTTAAGAGAAAAATCAACGTCAGTCACGTTCAAGGGAATCTTGTGGGCACATCTGACTTGTTGACTAGACTGGCTATTGGACTCCGTGTCCAGATCGCTTCCAAGGGTTTCTACTTAGAAGGTTTCTTGATTGGCAGGATTTAGAATAACGTTCCTGTGGGGTGTACGTAAGGATTTATCAGGAAGGGGATATTCTGAGACGAGATTGTCAGATGCTGCTCTCTGCTGCTCCTTGATGTCAGAGACCGGGAAATGTCCAGAACAGATGAGAAGCCTCAGCCCCCCCGTTTCGAAACCTGGAACCTATCTCAAAGCTGCACTCACTCATGGCTTCTGGTTCTATTCTGCACAGTCCCACACAACAGGATCACCCCCTCTTCCCTGGGACTGCATTTGACATTGTGGAAGATGCCCGTCAGGATCTTTTTCGATCAAAATATCTTTTAGTTCCGTCAGTAGTTCCTCGGAGAATCTCCGGTCCTTCAGTTTCCTTGGCTGCCTTTTTCCCGAATACGCTAGTTTATTGAGATGTATCAGCCTCAGAATTGCTCGCAATATCCCTCAATAAACAATCGTGAAAAGCAGTGCAGAGCTGATCTGCATGGTGGGCGAAGGCTTTCCCCACCGGCCTGGGACGGGCGCCAGTCTCAGAGCTGCCCTGACAGCGTTGTTAGGGAACACTGAGGTCCGGGAGGACTTCAACGGCCAGGCCGATGGGCGGGATAGTTGCTGAGACCAGAGACCTGGCACCAGCAGGAGCAATCTGGGCCAAGTTCATTGAGTCTGAGGGGATTTGGCGCCATCATCAGGCTGTAGAGTTGGCGGGCAGGTCGTGAGGTTTATGTATTTGGAGATCAGACACAGAATTGCAGAATTGTAGCAACACGCATTCATTCAACAGGATATGACTCCGCAGAGCTAGAGTAATATGTTAGTGATCCCCCGCCCCCCACTGCTTGCGAGAGTATCACAAAGGCATCCTGCCTTCACCGCTAGTCAGTCAAGGCTTCCTGGGAAGTTCCCTCACCTTTCCGGAGCGCTAGCTCCCTCTTCTGCAAGTCGGGGTCATGGATTCTGCGGAGCACTTTGTCAGCATTGGAAAGGATAATGTATAGAAACTAGCAGACTATCGTTTGGAGATAGGGATCCTCCTCCTCCTCTCTCTCTCTCTCTCTCTCTCTCTCTGTCCCCCTCTCTCACTCTCCCTTCCCTATTTTTCCTTTCACCATTTCCTATTTTGACTAACATTATTTGAAAAGCGACTGTTCTCAGTATAGTTCTGCGGTCTCCTACTTAACGACCGACAGACACGTCTCTAAGAACCTATTCCAGAGTTGTTGTTGTTGTTTTTTTAACATCAACTACAAGAAAGTTATAGGTTTAAGAATACCTCGTCCTATTTTCTTTGGTCAAGGTTTTACCTATATCTGCCAACTCCAACCTTTCTACACTGATCCGGAATGCTCCATCACAGACGCCTGTCCTAATGTCCATCCGTGCTCGCTGGACTTCGGTTGCGCTGCCCTGGACCCCTGAGGAGGAGACACTGAGGATGTGGGCAGGTGGGTTCCTCCAGAGCTGGGAAATGAAGTAAAAAAATGAAAGGTAGCTAAACGTCTGTATCTTTGCTGCATTTTCAATATGCGTTCCTTTAAGGGTCAACATTTAAGTTTATATTTATCAACTTGCCTTGGGTCTAAGTGCCAATCACAAAAACTAAACAGACGGTGACCTTCAGTTGCTGGCAGGTGAGGCGGTGTCTGTGACAGGGACACTGTGGAGGGGGTGGGCTTGGAGGGTCACCGTTGACCAACCGCTTGGAAATAGTTCGATAGTAGCAGAAAGTGTGGCCGTCCCGGTCCTTGCTGACCGTCAGCCTTGGTCCTTCCTCTTCTCTCCTCTTCCCCTCACTCGGCAGCCGCAACCCCTGCTTTGTTTCTTTTTTCTGTCCCCAGCTGGGTGCACTTCCCTGTCACTCTGGGCTGAAGTCACTCCATGCGCTTCACGTCCTGAGCGAACCTGAGCGTGGTGGTGACGGAGGCCCCGCAGGGAAGCTTCCTCACTAGCTGACCATGAGGGCACAGCGCCGTCCTAGCCAGCGGGGGTGGCTCCACCGCCGTGTGAGCCAAGGGCAGGCGCTGCCTCGGGTGGGAAGACAGAGCGTGCCCACGGCGACAGAGCGGGGACCCTGGGGTTGTTTGGGCTGGCAAGAAGCATCTTCTGTGGCGACGATACATCACCTCATGATGGCTCCCTTCTGAGAAATGTGGCATCAGGAACATCACTGAGGGCACTTACACAAGCCTGGACGGTCCAGCCTACTGCACCCCGGGAGCCGCGGGCTGCCAATCTGCACGGCATGGGGCGTGTGCCGAACACTGTGGGCGGTTGTGACACCGCGGGACTTGTGCATCTGCGCATGTCTAAGCACGGAAACGGTGCGGTAACGACACGGTATAAACGATGGCACAGGGTCCGTCTGGGCGGTGCCCTCACCCTGCGGGGAGCCTGCCGGACAGGACCTTGCCCCAGCTGAGTCAGCCAGTGAGTGGGGGGTGACAGTGAGGGCCAGGGACGTGGCTGCACACCCCCGCCCCCCCGCAGACTTCATATGGGCCCTGCACACTCAGGCTACGCGGCACTGATAATCAAATCACTCTTTTCTTTCTTCAATAATAAATGAACCTGACCGTACTCTGAACGTTCTGCTTTATACACTTTAAAAACGTGTTTGTTTGTTTTTCCTCACTTGTCGACTCTTCTGCAGGAACACGGCTTGAGACACAGGGACATGGTCTAGCTGCACGGAAACATTTTCTTCCTCCATATCCTTATTCTCTAAGCTTTCTTCTATTTTAGTTTTTAGAAAGACTTTTACTGTCTGAACTTTTCCATTAAAGCAGACAAGAACGCACACATGAGCCTAGGCCCACACAGGTCAGGGTCAGGTTCTAGGTCAGGATCAGGGTCAGGGTCAGGGTCCAGGTCAGTGTCCAGGTCAGGTTCCGGGTCAGATTCCGGGTCAGGGTCCAGGTCAGAATCAAGGTCAGGTTCTGGGTCAGGTTCTGGGTCAGTGTCAAGGTCAGGCTCAGGGTCAGGGTCAGGGTCCAGGTCAGTGTCCGGGTCAGGTTCCGGGTCAGGGTCAGGGACAGGTTCTGGGTCAGTGTTCAGGTCAGGTTCCGGGTCAGGTTCCAGGTCCGGGTCAGGCCTCCTCCTGCCTCCACACTGCCCACCCGAGGAGCTCTTCAGGGGCAGTGACTTGCGTGGAGCCGTTGTGCCCAGTGATAACAGCGCCGTCCTCCGGGACCCCCCCTGGAGGACCCGCCTGGCCTCTTCGTGAGGACGGGGTTGCTCTTTCCAGAAGTAAGTTCATGGCGGTTCGCTCGGTTTCTTTCCTTTTTCTCATCCCAGACTTGCGTGTGAGCAGACCGGGAACGCGCCTCTTGGTTAACGAAGACTCTCTGGTGTCAGGGTCTCTGCTGTCAGACGCTCTCAGGAGCTTACAGAGGCCCGCGAGGGCTTCCGCTGAGCCCTTCACTGCAGCTTGTCTTGGGATTCTCCTTCTCCCTCTCCTTCTCCTTCTTCCTCTCCCTCTCCTTCTCCTTCTCCTCCTTCTCTTCCTCCTCTTGCTTCTTCTCCTCCTCCTTCCTTTTCTGCTGCAGTTTCCTTTGCTCTCACCTCCTGCCCAGCTCTCCCATTTCTAACCCCAATCCTGTTTCTCATTTATCCTATTTAAAATTTGAAAGTAGCTTAGTTGGTGCTAAAATGCGATTTCTCCAACTTTTAATTTTTATTTATTTTTTGACTCATGCATTCTTTTGCTAAGCATAGAGGTATTAGCCGAACTCTTCAGGGAGACATTGACCCACCCCTAGTGAGGCCGGCCCGTCTACCCTCTTCCTTCCTTCCATACCCCCGTGATGACAGTCAAACGCACTGTACCCTCTTCCTCCCTTCCATGCCCCCTTGATGACAGCCAACGCACTGTACCCTCTGCCTTCCTTCTATACCCCCGTGATGACAGCCAACACACTGTACCCTCTGCCTCCCTTCCATACCCCCGTGATGACAGCCAACACACTGTACCCTCTTCCTTCCTTCCATGCCCCCGTGATGACAGCCAACACACTGTACCCTCTTCCTTCCTTCCATGCCCCCGTGATGACAGCCAACACACTGTACCCTCTTCCTTCCTTCCATGCCCCCGTGATGACAGCCAACACACTGTACCCTCTTCCTTCCTTCCATACCCCCATGATGACAGCCAACACACTGTACCCTCTGCCTTCCTTCCATACCCCTGTGATGACAGCCAACGCACTGTACCCTCTGCCTTCCTTCCATGCCCCCGTGACAGCCTGTAGCATAGTTTTCTAATGACACCACGATCACTTATCCAATTTGACTACGTCCACAAAATTCCCAGGTCGATAAATAATCTGCCCCAAACTGGCCCGCCCTGCTCCGGAAGGAAACGAGGAGGGGACGCCCCGGCCAACGTGTGGGGGCGTGCAGGGCTGGACCCAGGACCGGCGGCTGCCAGCTCGAGGCTGCAACGGGTTCCTCACTCAGGGACGGAACGTTGTTGAGGATCACCACGGAGGCCAAGTGAAAGAGACCAAGGAGGGGGGACAAAGGGGCGCAAAGCCTGGGACCTCAGCTCCAGATTTACTCCAGGAATAAAACCGGGAATGCAGATTAAAGAAAAGAAGACAGGAAAGAAAAACAAATCCCCAGAAGATCAAGTATATCTAAGCAGTGACTACGTGAGGCAGCTGCCATCCTCGTGGCTGGCTTTCGCAGGACAGCCCGGGAAAGCCACAGGGGACGATGATGGGAAGTCGAGCCCCCAACTCACTCAAGCCCATGATGGCACGGCGAGAGGTCAGAACAAAAGTCACGGTTGGACAGACACCACGGTCGTCAGGGTTGCAGGCAAAGTGGTCAGTCAGGGCTAAAACCAGTGTCTGTGTGTCTGTGTGTGTGTGTGGGGGGGGGTAGGGTAGGAACAGGATGTTTGCACAGTTCGATTTGTCCCCCGTCCCCCACAAGATCCGTAATCACCGCAAAGGGAACAATAGCAAAGAAGCCTGTCGGACGCTACCCTAACCCAAAGCTTGAAGGAAAAACCAGCAGTGTGGGGAATACAGACACCGCAGGTCCTCTGATAGGGTCCTCCGTAGGCACACTGTCCCAGTGGGCACGACAGCCGCGTGCCACCTGTGTTCCTGACACTAGTGGGGCTGTCCACTAGAGCAGGGTGGGCCGGGGGACTGGACGTGCCCCGTCAATCTGAGCGCCCGGTTCTGATGATGAGAGGGTGGTGACGCAGGAAGCTGGGAGAAAGGCGTATGGAAACTCTGCGTAGTGTGTCCGTGACTTTTGTAAAAGTCTGGAGTTACTTAAAAATAAACACTAATAACTTTCTAAAAGGCCAGAACATGCAACAACACCGGAGAAGACAGTAAGCAATTGGTGGGCATATGACAGACACCTAACGAAGGTGGCGGTCAGCATTTTCACCAACTACGGGGCCACGGAGCACGGCCGAGAAATCCAGTCGTCAGCACAGAGACACTTTGTGCCCAGAAACCAGATGTTCTGACTGATGTGGGGAGAAGCAGGAAGGAGCACCGAGGTTAATGGAAGGGGCCACTCGATGGCTAGCGTGCAGTTGTGAAGGCGATGGATTCAGCAACCTCAACATCAGACTCCCGTGCTCAGAGCAGTCGAGGACCCCAGGGACACTGTGGAGATGCCATGCCTGCCTCATACGACCCCTAGGCAGGCGAGGGAAACAGCCGTCTGTCTTGTGTGACCTCTTGTTGCATCCAATCTGTTCCCCTCAGCTGGAGCTGACCCCACTCCTGTAGCTGACCCCTCCTGCTGTAGCTGCCGACGGGGAGCTGAGCCACTCCACTCAGGGACATCTTTCTGGGTGGCCAGATCCACACCCCATGTCCTGCATCGTTCTTTCTGGTTCATCTCCCCAGAGACCACACGGCCAAGCCCGTGGGGGTGGGAGGTGGCACTCTGCTTTCCTGGAGGGTGCAATTTTAACATGCACAGTCCTAGGGCAAAGACAGGAAGAGTGTCTGCATAGCATTCAAGGCTCTTCAAGCTCCTCCCACTTCTTCTCTCCTCCCCCTTGGCTGGTCTTCCTCTTCACCTGCGCTTGCCTGCGGCCCACCGCTTCTCCGGTGCCTCAGAGCCTTTGCACGTGCAGTGTCCTCTGCCAGGAACATCCTCTGTTCCGCCTCCTCCCCTACACAACCCCCTTTGTTCTCCAGGTCTCTGCTTAAATACCATCTCTTTCCAAAACTTTCACCGACCTGGGAAGATGGGCTGATACGCCACTCTGGTGTGTTAACGTGTGTTCACGTCTGAACTTCGTCTCACCCCATCGCGGCACCTGTAACACGGCACTACAATCACTTGTTTACTTGTCTGCGCTAAGGGTCACTGTGTCCCTAGACCCTAAACAGGATTTCTGGAACATAATGATTTTCATAAATAACTGATGAACTGATTCATTATTGATGAATCAACAAATGAGAAGCTTTACTGAGATGTTGGCCATGACTCGTGCCCTTAGTTTGACATTGAATAACCGTCTCAAAGCGGCAGATACTGTGGGCTTTGGTTTGCCGCTCAGCTCCGCCCCCCCCCTCCCTGAGCCCAGCTGCAGCATGGCTTCCCAGCATCGAATTCCCTCAAGGAACCCCCGGGATGACTTCCCGAAGGGTGAGTAGGCGTGAGGATGGGCAAGACTGTCCGTCCTGGGAGCTCCCCTGACTGTGGGAGCCTGGCCTCATATGCTACACCCCCGGAACAAGTAAACCCGGCGGACGGCTGTCCCTGACTCTGGCCGTGGGGGAAAGAGGGGCAAGCATCCCACGTTGTAAAGAGAAACCGAGGACAGATAACGATGCTTCAGGAGGGGCTGATGATCCCAGTGCCCCCACCTCTGCACTCGCGTCCTCAGCACAGCAAACCCGAGTCTGCAGAAGAAGGCAGAAATGTCCTGATAAAGAAGCACACAGAGCATTTGCATTTGAAGGGGTACAGTCGACAGCCTCAGCACCAGCCCGCCCTAGGGTGACAGCTGTGGGTGCCCTGGAGAAAGGCTCTGGACAGGAGCTGAGCTGGCTGTGCTCTAGGCCGGGTCTCCCACCTGTCAGTGGGTGGCTGCGTGACTGTGTCCAGCTTGGCTTTCCCCCCCAGGAAAGGAAACGTTGGACCCAATGAGCTCTCAAATCCTAGATCAAGCTAAAATCTCTTTGTTGTCTTCAGGGGATGCAAATGACAGTTCCTAACTATGGTCACCCTCATCATCAAGGCTACCCCCCCGGGGGAGTTTGGGAGTCCAGGGAGGGACACCTGTAGAAGGGCTGATTCACCTCTGTTCCCCAAGAAGTCTCTCTTACGTGATTGAGAGGGGCTGGGAAGGGCTCTCAAACACAGATATTGTGGCACGAAAGTGAGAGGCGAGTCTTAGACTGATTTCATTTAAAGACCGTAAAAACCTGCCAACCTTCTTTATTTTTCTTTCTCCGTGTAGCAAAATCTTCTTTTTATTTATTTATTTAATTTCAGAAGCGGAGGAGTGGAACAATATTTTGTCTGTGGTCCTGCTGTGTGTGTCACAGGGAAGGGTGACCAGCCTCTAATCTCTCCCCATTCCAGACGCTCTGACCTCCCTCAAGTCCAGCTGTCAGCACTATCCCAGGATCGATACCGTGAAGTTCTTCGTGGCATTTCTATCGTTACTTCCTAACGAAGTTATGCTGGACCGTTTACTTTGGGCGTATAAAAGTCCAATGTCCCTAAGTATGAACAGGTATGAAGTTTCTGAGATGGAAACTTGATACACCATGTTATTTAATTGTCAAAATGCCCACCGGAGTGAGATCTTATCTTCAGTTAACAGACAAGGAAACAGAAGCCGAGATCATGTACGTCAGTGTCAAGCCAGTGGGGGAGCTGGAATCTCACCCTGGCTACACGGACCTCGGTTTCCCACTCCCTCCCCACCCCTGCTGGGGGTCAGGTTCATATCGTTCACGTACAGAGTTTTTATTCATAAATTCTTATTTATTTTTTAATAGATAAGAAATATTTGCTAAGGTAAGACAATAAATATTTGCTAAGGTAAGACATATTTGAGTTCATCCCGATATACTTCTTGCAATATCAGGATAATCACCGCCCAGACAGGCAAATGATTCTGAAATAGGCTATAGCCGTCTGGGAGCATCTTTGGAGAAGCCTGGCAACCTAGTACTCAGTGCGAAAATGTGGCGGATTATACTTTAAACCTGGATTAAAAACCAGGAGGCGGAGAACCAAAATGTGTTAGAAGCGAGCTCACACAGCCTCCTGTTGAAGTTCAGGACCCGAGTCTCCAGAGGACTGGGGGCTCTGTCGCCAGAACGTATCTCAGACATTGAGAATTAGTCGCAAGGTTCCGTG
Source organism: Rhynchonycteris naso (assembly GCA_037038555.1). Lineage (NCBI taxonomy): Eukaryota > Metazoa > Chordata > Mammalia > Chiroptera > Emballonuridae > Rhynchonycteris > Rhynchonycteris naso. Next base: position 147,917,730 of record CM073002.1, read on the forward strand.
TGCGTTGCAAAAGACGGGCTCACTTAAACTCCTCTGTGTGGGCACTTCACACATCAGTTCCGTTAATCCTCAAAAATAACCCTGCGAGAGAGGCGTGGCTCCCTTCATCATCCAAGGCAGGGCCAACTACAGATAGGGGAGGTGTTAGAATCAAGCTCAAAGAGCTCGACAGCAGTCAGGATCAGAACCAGCCTGGCCTGGGAGCTCATCTCCTCGCACAGAGAGAGGCACCGTCAGGAGGTAGGGGGACTCGGGGATAGGCCAGGGCTCAGCCTTAGGGGCTCCAAGTCACCTTGCCTTGTGTAGCATGGTGTAAGACAGTGGTTCTTAACCTTTTCTGAGGTACCGAACCCACCAGTTTTATATGCGCATTCACCGAACCCTTCTTTAGTGATAAATAAAATATGATTCCCCCCCCAAATTCAAGACATAGGTATATGTTTTTTTACTGGTGCACAGAATGAGCCGTGCATGAACATCCCCTTGCTCAAAGAACAAAACCAACAAAGTGCATGAACTCACAACAAATTATGGTATTACTTTATTCTGGCCTCCGCGGCAGAGGCTTCTCCGAACCCCTGAGACCGACTCATCGAACCCCTAGGGTTCGATAGAACCCAGGTGAAGAACCACTGGTGTAAGGGCCAGCTCGAAGCTAGGCTTTATAGGCAGAAATTACTTTTCCCTTTCTCTGGCTTTTTTTTTTTTCTTGCCATCTCCCCCTCCTGTTCTAGTTACTGCTGTTGAGCTGAACTCCATCCTCTGCTTCTTCTGGCCAGAAAGGTGAAGTTTACACTCTGACCTTCTGGCGTCCCCATGGGGCTGACTGGGGCCCGCCCTCAGGGTGAAAGTCATAGAAAGGGGCCCTGCACCAGGTGTCACCTTCCCTTTCCCGCCAATGCCCCTCCGGAGCCTGCCTGCTCTGCTCTTCTCTCTGTGCAGTCCAGACATGATAGCCGTTGCCAACAGGGCGTCTCGACAGGGATGACTTTCTTACTGAGAAAGAATGTTTCCAACAAGAAACTTGGAATCAAATAGATGGTTTTTAGAAACACATTTTATTTCACTTTGGGCAGAACGAATGCTTCTTGGAGCTAATACTCTGCTTATAACCTCCTTTTGTAGAAGAAGGTCTATTTGCTTTCTACCCTAAAAACGGGGCTCCCGGACCAACACCCAAACAACTCCACTGGCGTTTCCCCACATCACAAGCCTGTATGAAGGCACTTGTGCTTCTGCTCTGCCCCCTAACGGCTGGATGTTTGAAATACAAATCAAAGTGCCTACTACGAGGGCAGTGATGGGCAATCTTTTGAGCTTGGTGTGTCAAAATTCACCAAAAAAAACTGAGCATCACTCGGGTGTGTCACTTCGAGAAAAAAACCCCACAATTTCACCATATTTATAGTTTAAATAACAAAAATGTTCTGGCCTCCAGACCTCCGGCACAGAGTGTCTACACTACAGCAGATGTTTTATCCTCGGGGGCTGCACCTGGCCGTGCAGGAGTCGAGGATGAAACGTCCTTCTCGGCATGCGGCCCCATACTTCTCTGGTATGCGGCCGCGTGTCATCGAAAATGGCTACACGTGTCAGTGCTGACACGCGTGTCATAGGTTCGCCCTCACGGAAGTAGGGAACCAAATTTTTCCGACAGCTCAATTGGAAAGCAACAACGTGTAGTACTGTAATCACGAGTATCCCTAAACAGCAAAATGTCTTGCTGATTGTGAGCTATTTACCATTTTGACTTCTATTAACAACAATCAAAACAACAAGGAAAAGCTCTTATAGCTCTTGAGATGTTTCAAGGGTCTGCGGTATAGTCACGACATGTAGGCAAACATTACATATATTATTAGATCAGACACCCAGAAGCAAAAGAGGTAATGAGAACAGTTCAATTTCCCTGAAAGTGTGAAGGACTGTCAGAGGAACCTGGATGAGTGTGTGTAGCAGGGAGAGAGGGAGGGAGAGAGAGAGCGAGAGAGCGAGCACGCGAGCTCATACACATGTGTTTTTGGAGTAATATCGCCATCTTGTGTCTTTCTTAGGTTCTTCGGATAAAAATATGGAAACCCTGGTTCCTTTCAGTACTTCTAAATGATGGCATAAGAACATCCAAACCTGGAGAGAAATTTTTATTTTTATTTTTACAGGGACAGAGAGAGAGTCGGAGAGAAGGATAGATAGGGACAGACAGACAGGAACAGAGAGAGGCGAGAAGCATCAATCATTAGTTTTTCGTTGCCGTCGCAACACCTTAGTTGTTCATTGATTGCTTTCTCACATGTGCCTTGACCGCGGGCCTTCAGCAGACCGAGCCACCCCTTGCTGGAGCCAGCGACCTTGGGTCCAAGCTGACGAGCTTTTTGCTCAAGCCAGATGGGTCCGCGCTCAAGCTGGCGACCTCGGGGTCTTGAACTTGGGTCTTCCGCATCCCAGTCCGACGCTCTATCCACTGCGCCACCGCCTGGTCAGGCGGGGAGAATTTTTATGAGTTTATTTGAGCCAAATGGAGGACAGGCTGGTAAGCAAGAGCTCAAATGGTCCGGAGAGTGACAATTTTGCAGTTTCTTTTGAATTAAGGAGCAAACCTAAGGAAGATTACAGGGAGGTGGGAGAAAGCAAGGCAGGAAAATCTCTCTGACTGGATTACAGGATGATTAACAAGAGGTGGTTCTTGTTGGTGCTGTACACTAAGGGGTTCTGACAAGTGTGTATGGTCACACATCCACTGTTGTGGTATCATGCAGAATAGTCAGATTGCATGAAAGGTCCCCTGTGTTCCATCTATCCATCGTCTTCTTCCTCTCCTCAAGCCCCTGGTAACACTGATCTTTTTTACTGTCTCTACAGTTTTGTGTGTTTTTTTTTTTGCAGAATGTAATATAGCTGGAATCACACAGTATGTAGCCTTTTCAGACTGCTTCTTTCACTTAGTAATAGGCATTTAAGCTTCTTCTGTATCTTTTCATGGCTTGATAAGTCATTTCTTTTCATTATTAAGTGATATTCCACTGTGAGAATGTATCAATTTGTTTATCCGCTCACCTGCTGAAGGACAGCTTGGATGCCCCCACAGCTTGACAATGATAAGTAAAACTGCTACAAACGTGTGTGCAGATTTGTGTGCAGATTTTTGTGCAGACATAAAGTTTTCAGCTCATCTGAATAAACACCAAGGTGCGTGATTATGTGCTAGTCTAGTACGATGTTTGGCTTTGTAAGAAACTGCCATGCTCTCTTCCAAAGTCTGCGTTCCTAGTAGCAATCAGTGGAAGTTCCTGTTGCTCCACACCCTCATCAGCACTTGGCGTTGGCAGTGGTTTGAATTTTAGCCATTCTAGGAGGTCTGCAGGGGAATCTTGTTGTCTTACTTTGCAATTCCCTGATGACAGGTGATGCTGAGCACGTTTTCATAAGCTGATTTGCCATCTGTAGATCTCTGGTGAGACGTCTGTTCAGATCCTTTGCCTGTTTTTAAATGAGTTTTGCTTTCTTTGAATGTTTTGGATCAAAGATATGTGTTTTGCAATTATTTTCTCCCAGACTGTGCCTTGTCTTTTTGTTCCCTTACTAGTGCCTTTGGAGAGATTTTTTTTTTTCTTTTAATGAAGCTAACAAGTCACCCCACATTTTAGGGAATATCCCAAAACACTAACAGAAACGGGAGAGGACGGGATAAGAAGGATTTGTGTTATTTTTGTCATCATCATAGCAGAGCACTAATTTTAATGTCTAAAATCAAAACATTTTTTAGAATATGATCTTCTAATAACTTCTTTCACTCACCACGTCTTTGATAGTCATCAGTGGTGCATATAATTTTCCCCCTTTCAATTGGGTAGTATTTCATTGTGGAAATATGTGGGTCTTATTTTTATTAAATCCATTTTCCTTTTGATGGACCCCTGAATCGGTTTCAGGTTTTTTTTGGCTCTTACAAATAAACCTGCTACACTCTTTTGTGGGTCTTAGTCCTAACAGTCGCTTTTATATTCTGAATTGACTTGGGCTGTCTGAATAATTTGAGTAAAATTCTTCATCCCTCGGATTTCAGCCCCAGGCGTCATTTCCTTGGAACCCTATAGCGACCACGCGAGTTCTGTCTTTATCGCACCATCCCCACCCCCTGCTTGTTTGGTACATTGTGACAATCACGCTGCGGACTTGTCTGTCCCTGGCCCTGCACGGCCGGCTGTTCTCACAGCACCCACCCGAGGGGGTTGCACACAGGAGAGGCTCAATAAACCCCTTTGGGAAGGAATGAGCCACCCTACAAACAAAACCACAGGTTGACAAGGTCGCCCGTGGCTGCCCAATGCGCGGGTACATAACAGTCTCAGCAAAACGCACGGATTATTATAACCACGTCCCCAAACGGCGGCCTCCGTTCCCGCGACCCTCCCGAGACCGCGCAGGAAGAAGCCGGGTCGGGGGCCGGGCCGCTGGCACACAGTCGTGCAGCCCATCTGCTCCGCGGCGACCAATAAGGGAGGCGCGCGGAACGTGGGGCGGGCGGGCCGGGCCGGCCCAGGCAGCACCGCCGGAAACGGAACCTCCCATCGTCCCGTCCGCTGGAATCCACTGTTCCGGGAGCAAGCGCCGAGACGCCCTCTGCGAGCTACGCCTGCGCACTGAGGTCTCCACGCACAACGGACCAATGAGCGGAGGGCTGGGCGGGCTGTAGACCAGCGACCCGGCTTCCGGTTCCGGGGAGGCTCGGTAGGTCCGCTGCTGTGCTACGTGTCGCAAGCGTCCGAGGTGTCGGCGGGCAGGTAAGGGGTTGCGCCCCGGGAAGCGCGGGGCGACGGCGAGGTGTCGGCGGGCAGGTAAGGGGCTGCGCCCCGGGAAGCGCGGGGCGACGGCCCGCCGCCGGGCTGCCCCGGGATGCACGTCCTCCCGGGGGGCGTCCCTGTGCCCTGCGGGCCCGCGACGGGCAGGTCGCGGCGGGTCCTTGTCCCCCCGGCCCGGACGCTGTGTGCAGCGCGGTGGGCGCTGCGCCTCTTTTCTCCCCATCAGGTAGAAGCGCGTTGGGTTGGAAGCGCAGCCGCCCGTGCAGTCCTGAGAGCGCAGGTGTCAGCCTGTTCTCGGGGCCCGGCAGCCACGGCCCAGAACGGGGGTCGGGTTCCCGGTGTGTTTTCATGTTTCGTGTCCATTATTCCGGCTTCAAGGAGACGCCTCGCAGCCACGGGTTTGAAGCACCTGCTCCTCCGGTGTTGTTCATTCGCTGCCCGAGCAGAAGTGCGTGTGTGTGTGCCTCCCCCTGTCCCATGAGTGTGTGCCTCCCCTGTCCCGTGAGTGAGTGTGTGTGTGCCTCTCCCTGTCCCGTGAGTGTGTGTGTGTGTGCCTCCCCCTGTCCCGTGAGTGAGTGTGTGTGTGCCTCCCCCTGCCCCGTGAGTGTGTGTGTGCCTCCCCTGCCCCATGAGTGAGTGTGCCTCCCCCTGTCCCGTGAGGGTGTGTGTCTCCCCTGCCCCGTGAGTGTGTGTGTGCCTTCCCTGCCCCGGGCACTGGCGCGATGGTGAGGTCCAGGCGGTGCCCTGGCCTTGGAGTCTGTTGTGTGGGCGGCTCGCGAAGCCAAGACGAACCTCCGTTTCTGTGGAGTCACAGATTTCCTTGAAAGAACCCATGGGAGACACTTGACATACTGCTCCCAAAAATGAGGGAATATTTCAAAATGAGTATTAAGTGGGAAAGAAAAGAAGCATTTTATTATTTTATTTTATTTTTTACAGGGACAGAGAGAGAGAGTCAGAGAGAGGGATAGAAAGGGACAGATAGACAGGAACGGAGAGAGATGAGAAGCATCAATCATTAGTTTCTCGTTGCCGTTGCAACACCGTAATTGTTCATTGATTGCTTTCTCACATGTGCCTTGACCGCGGGCCTTCAGCAGACCGAGCCACCCCTTGCTGGAGCCAGCGACCTTGGGTCCAAGCTGACGAGCTTTTGCTCAAGCCAGATGGGCCCGCACTCAAGCTGGTGAGCTTGGGGTCTCGAACCTGGGTCTTCTGCATCCCAGTCTGATGCTCTATCCCATGCGCCACCGCCTGGTCAGGCTGATTTTTTTTTTATTAAACAAGAACATCAGTAAAGCAAGCAATAAGTCAAAGAAAGTGGTTCAGTTAGGCAAATGAGATGCAAAGCCAACTTTATTTCACTAGTGAACATGCATTATACAAAAGGCTGAAAGTACTGGGGTATCTGCCCTGATCCCCTAATTTTTGTGAGCAGTGTAGCTCTGTTTCCTTAGAGCTGTGTCCCAACCTAAAGGTGTGGAGTCAGCTAATGGCTTTCATCCGTCCTGGCAGTGGTGGAAATCTGATCCATTTTATATCCCGCGCAAATATAATATACTCTTTTCTGGAAAGGTTGGGTGGCCCCGGATTGGGACAGTCCAGATGGAAATCGTTTGCCCCTCTACTCTGGGCTCTTGCGGCATAATTCTTGGCTCTTGCTGCAGGAGACACCAGGCTCTGGGGAGTGTAGAATAAAATACAGGAAATATTTGTTGCACTCCCAACGCTGTTACCGCCGTAGTGGGAGCAGGGAGAGGCGAGCAGGGCGGGTGAGGAATGGATGTGTGGGCATTGCTTGCCCACTCTGCCCGGAAGGGCGGTGCCCGCCCAGGGCAGCCTTTGTCTGTGGTAACCATACGGGAGACACCTGTGCTGTTGCCGACGATCTGATGCTTGGCCTGAATTTACCAAAGTGATGTCAGGTTATGCTTGGAGTCTGCATTTTTTAATTTTTATTTTGGGAGATGGGATTGACCCACGTCAGGCCTGAATTTCTAGTGGGTCTCATTTATACTTTGCTGTAACTGCACAAGCCCTTGTTGTATGATAAGTAACACCAGTGGGTGTCTTTTCTCTTGTTTGTTTGTTTTTCTACAAGCATCATGGATCAGGTCATGCAGTTCGTTGAGCCGAGTCGGCAGTTTGTGAAGGATTCAATTCGACTGGTTAAAAGGTGCACCAAACCCGACAGAAAAGGTAATGAATAGCTTTACAGTGAGAGAGCAAGTTCAGGCCCGTTGCATTTTCTAAGCCATTTCTCTGGTTGGTATCGTCCTGTTTAATTGCTGTCACATTTTGTTTTATGTCCACATTTTTATTGATTTATTTTTGCTTTACTGCTTTTTAAAATTGTCCCTTCTTCCTAAGTTTTGCATTCCTTATTACGCATTTTCCTGCATTGTGCTTTCCCAGTGGTGTCAGGTTATTTACGACAGCCCTGTTCTTTATGTTATGTTTGCGTTGGTTGCATGTAAAGACGCTTGAGATTTTAGTATCTTCCATCTTTCTACTCTGGTGAACCGTCTGGGACTCCTCTGTGCTCTGTACTGCTCCCCTTGACTCCGCCAAACAGAACCCTAACATGAATCAGCAGCATGTTTGTTGCCAACCTCAGAGGCTTAATTTCTTATTTGTCATGATTCTTGTGTTAAAAGGTGCGTCAGAGTTTGTCTACTTTTGCTCATTTAATGACTGTTGCCTGGTTAGAAGTTGGGAATACAATAGAGAATGCAATACACTATATTATGCATATAGTAAAATATATAACAATGTATACCAGTCCGTGTGATTATGGAGCTTAGACTTTCTCAGGGAAGGAAGTCAGAAACAAATAATGGCAGTTACAGTTTTTAATTACTGCAGTGGTAAGTGTTTCGGAAAAGAAACTGAAGAACAGGAGGACCAAACAAGTAATAGCATTCAGTGGAAGCGTTTCCAGGCTCTGGAACCTTGAAATGAAATGGCACTCAACCCAATTTGCTTCTCAGGCCTTATTTTTAGCTTTATCAAACTAGCAAAGTCAGTAGCCCTGTATTTTATAAAAAGTTGTGTTCTGTGCTTTTATAATCTATATTTTTAGCATGTTATAAAGTTTTTAAAAGATATATACTCTATCTTCGTTTCCTTTTTGGCATTCTGGTCGTTTGCTAAGAGGATAAACTGTTTTGCTGCTTGTTGATGGATTCACTGGTGTGGCATATACTTTATGTTTCTTAAATATCAAAGAATGAGAATTAAAAGATTCATTGTGCATTTATCATAAATAGTGTCATGTTTTATTTTATTTAAAATTACATATTCTCAGGAGAAATGTATACCAGTAAGTTTATGTCACTTCTGGTTTTTCCCCTGTACTTGCAGTGATGCTGTGAAAATGATAAATCTTGTGTTTTTCATCCAGAATTCCAGAAGATTGCCATGGCAACAGCAATAGGATTTGCTATAATGGGGTTCATTGGCTTTTTTGTGAAATTGATCCATATCCCTATTAATAACATCATTGTGTAAGTATACTTTTTCAAATACGCAATATCTAGATTGGGGTGAAAATTGAAATCATTTGAGTTGACAGTTGCTGTCTCCTCGCGCGAGGCTACGTCTCGACTTTATAACGCCGCTAGAATCTGCTGATTTGTGTTGGGGACCCGTGGTTTGAAGTGATGGTGGTTGCCGTTGTGATTAGACCAGGTGTTTGAGGGACTGGTGAGCCGTCGTGGCTGACAGCCGCTGTGCTAGTCTGAGGTGTGTTTCCAGCCGGCACTCTGCCCATCAGGTGGTCACCCCGCTGTAGAATGCACACTTTCCTGTCTCGCTCAGAGGGCGTTGTGCTGGGCCCTGGAGCACACCCCCAGGTGGGGACGCTGAGTTCTTCAGATGTGTCTGCCCTCGAGCCATAGCATTCATCAGCCAGGGCCTCTTCCGTCCACGCTTGTCCAGTTCAGCGTCTTCCCTTTCGTGCTGTCTTGGGGCGATGGAGCTGTGGCTCCCAGATAACTGGTTTGGGTCCCACAAACAGCACAGCAAACTATAGCCCCTCTCGTCGTGAAAAGCTTGCACACGCTCGGAACTGACTGTTTCTCTTTCTTTTGCAGTGGTGGCTGAACACGTGTTTAGAGGACGGTGTTCATCTTGGGGATTGGTGCCCAGTGAGGATTTGAGAAACTCACGGAGGAAAGCGTTTGCCTATGTGTCTGCTGTTCTTTCATTGTTTTTTCCAAGATGTTTTCTATTTCTAAATTAAAACAATTTCAAAGTAAACAGACTTCTCTGTTTTCTATCACAGATACTTATCCGATTTTAATGCTGGGAAAGAATGGGCCCCCTCCTCTCTCTCTCGTCTCTTCTTCCACCCCTCACGTTTGGTTCATGGGGACGTGACGGGCGCAGTGGACGGTGGTGTCTGAGTGCCCTGCTCCCCTGGACGAGGAACCAGCAAGGCAAGGACGATCAAGTGAGCGAACGCAGTTTGGGGGCAGGGTACGGCTTTGTCCTAGCGCTCAGAGGGTAAGCAGGTGGTCAGGGCCCCTGCGTGAAGCAGCTTCCTGAAAACCAGGGTGAGCACGTCACACTGGGGCCCCCCCTTAGATAACTAGTCAGTCAGTCATGGGCAGTGGCATTCTGAGTTTTATCGGGAACTCACTGAGAATTGAATGTGAGACAGAAGGGCCTTCTTTACCACTTAGAAAATAGTAACAAGTGAGACAATTTACACTATTAAAAAATCTTTTATTTTTCTGTCCATTTAGTGTTCAGTTACTGAACTTTAGTTCCCAAGTCCTAATACATTTTTTAAAAATTTCTTTGTAGCACCCACTTGGAAATGTGCTGTGACCTAGCTGGCCCACCTGGGCAGCTGTCTTCGTGTGGGGTCTGTGGTCGGAGGGCCAAGTGTTTTCACAGCGACAGGCGCGTTTTCTGCCTGTCTGAGGTGCTGGTCGGGAATGGTTGGTGTCCAGGGAAATAAAAAGGCAGCCGGGGCCATGGGTCGTCTCGGACACCCCAGAACTGCACTTTACAGATGATGTGGCGCCTTAAAGGACGAAAGCTTGTGTATACACATATGCACAGACATGCCTACACACGCACACACACACATACGTGTATATAGCGTCACGGCAAAGGTAGTCTACAATGTACACTTGCTTCAGAGGTGCGTGAGGTGTACATTTTCTTAAAGGATATTATGAATTCCTATTTATGGCCTACGTTCAGGCTGCTTATTTCTTATTTTGCGGACTTTCTGGCTTTTTTTTCCTCCAGATTTTCTGGTTTTTGACACACAGGTGGTGAGGTTTCACACAGGTATTGTGTGTACACACAGGTATCGTGTGTGCACGCAGGTGCCGTGTGTGCACGCAGGTGTTGTGTGTGCACGCAGGTGTCGTGTGTGCACGCAGGTATCCTGTGTACACACATGTAAAATGAGGCCTGACCATGAACAGTGGGGATAGAGGCGAGCAGTGCTCACACTCAGCAGCTGAATTCTTAAATCGGAAAATATGAAATAGATTTCCCTTATTACCCATACTCCTCGTATACCTAAGCCAGTAGTGCATTTGTGTTACAGAATGGTAATTTTTTTTTGTATTTTTCTGAAGTGAGAAGCAGGGAGGCAGACAGACTCCCGCATACGCCAGACCAGGATCCACCCGGCATGCCCACCAGGGGGCGATGCTCTGCCCATCTGGGCTGTTGCTCCATTGTAACCAGAGCCATTCTAGCACCTGAGGTGGAGGCCATGGAGCCATCCTCAGTGCCTGGGCCAACTTTGCTCCAATGGAGCCTTGGCTGTGGGAGGGGAAGAGAGAGAGGGGAAGGAGAGGGGGAAGGGTGGAGAAGCAGATGGGCGCTTCTCCTGTGTGCCCTGACTTGGAATCGAACCTGGGACTTCCACGTGCTGTGCTGATGCTCTACCACTGAGCCAACCAGCCAGGGCCCAGAATAGTAATTCTTCAAGTATAAAAGCTTCTGAGGGGAATGTCTTTAAAACTCAGGCCCCACACCCAGAACCCCTGATTCAGCAGGGCTGGACGGGCCTGTGCATGTGTGTTCAGTCTCCCTGCTGGTGGCTGGTGGTGCCGGGCCACACCTGGAGTGGCAAGTTTGTAAAGGTCTTGAATCTTTTCTGTTGTCTAAACACCCTGTAGCAAAACATGCTAATGCCCTTGTGGTGGCAGTTCTGTCCTCTTCCTAAGCAAGTGAGCGGCCACCTAAAATCTAACGAGAAACCAGGGGAAGACACACGAGAGGGCCGTCGGGACCGGGACGGCTGAGCTGGTGGAAGAGGGCAGGACGGCAAGCCCGGGTCCGGGTCTGGGTCCGGTGGCATTGTTCCCACCGGAGAACAGGGCTTCTCTGCACACTGTCCCTCTGGCTCACGTCTGCCACCTGCCGGGTTCTGCTCGGAAGGAAGGGTGTTTAAGTCAACAGGTGTGCGGGCTGTGTTCAAAGAGCACCTCTGTCAGCTTCTGCTTCAGGTGAGGAGTCTGCCCCTCAAGTTCCCCGGGTCGTACTTCCGTAGGTAGATGGGTTCCCTGGGGGCGGTGCTCTCGTTTCCCAAGGCTAACTCTCCCCGTAACCTCTCCCTGCACACTGTATGTGAGTGCGGATCTTCCTGAGGGTTTCTGACTTTTGTTTTAATGAACTGATGATAGCCCTGTTTTGTAGACCGGCTCCTGAAATGTCCCTTTTGTGATTTAGTAAAGTTTATTAAAGTGGATCAGCAGTCTGACCAGGCGGGGGTGCAGTGACTAGGGTGTCGAACTGGGAGGCAGAGGACCCAGGTTTGAAACCCTGAGGTCGTCAGCTTGAATGCGGGGTTGCTGCCTTGAGCCCAAATTTGCTGGCTTAAAGCCCAAGGTCGCTGGCTTGAGCAAGGGGTCACTTGCTCTGCTGTAGCCCCCCGGTCAAGGCACATATGAGAAAACAATCAGTGAACAACTAAGGTACCACAATGAAGAATTCCTACTTCTTATCTTTCTTCCTTCCTGTCAGTCTGTTCCTGTCTGTCCCTCTCTCTGTCTGTCTCTGTCTCTGACACACACACACACACACACACACACACACACACACACACACACACAAATAAATAAATAAAAATTTCAAAAGATTTATCTTAAAAATACCAAAATGGATCCTCAGACAAGTCACTAATTTAATAGAAATGTATTCTTTGCCAAACATGTGTTGAATTTCTAAGTGAATAGTATCACAATTAAACATTTTCAGTTACTGGTTATCTCTTCTGCCCTAGGAGATACTGAAATGTGTTCAGGATCAGAGTCTGGTGCCGGTTACAAGGGGGTGTCAGGATCAGTCCGTCTTTCTTCCTTTCCCCCAGGGATTGAAGTTTGGTGGTAAAACAGCTTGACCCAGACAAAAATAGCTTAGCTTTTTCTTTAATTCTCCTTTCTGGCTACTTTAGAATGAGTTTTCTGATTCCTCATGTATTTCTTCCCCAAAGGCTCCTTTGGGGAATAGTAAATAGAATTTAGACAGTGTTTGGCTAAGAAGAGCCAAGCTGTGGGAACACAACTCAGCAGGACAGTTGTCTCCTGCAGAAGTTCTAAAAGGCATCTTCTCTGACTGCGCCAGTTTGGAGGAAGGGGGAGGGCTTTCTGAACACCTCCCCCGTGGAAACGTTGGCACCTGAGGGCTGGGGGTCATGCGTTCCCGGTGCCCAGACAGCTCACCCTCTGCCAGTGGTAATGCAGTCTTTTCCGTGTGATTAGCCTTTGATTTTTATTTAGAGTCTAGAGTGCGTAACTAGAGGATCATAATTTAGAGGACTGGGACTCACATCCCTTAGACCTATGAATAGGTTTTTATAAAATTAGCTTTATTTAAAACATGTCCCTCTCAGAAAATTTCCCAGAAAATAAAAATTAATCTTGGTGATTTATATCAAAAGTATATAGCGAGTAGAAAGTCTTCTCAAGTGAGGGGAAACTGTTTTCCTTTACCAGTGTTTGGAAGCACACGGCGTTAGCCGGGACGTTCCACAGCATAGATCCCGTTGGGTGGCGTATCCCGCACCTGTTCCGGGAGCGGTGGCTCTGTGGCTCGGTGCTCCATTCCTCTTGTAACCGACTCACACCTGCTCCAAGGCTCTGTCCTTGAGATTCAGTAGCCATCGTCACGCCAGGTGTCCCAGAGATTTCCAGCCATTCACCCACCTAGTAAGCGTCTTTTACAAGCTATAAATATGATATTTTAATTTTTTTTTTGAATAGAGCTATTGCAAAAAACCCTGATAGCAGACAATTACACGTGATCTGTGCCTACAGTTATTTTTTGGTCGACCATCTAGAAATAATAGACAGTTATGCAGATTTCTTGAAGCACTTTCCAATCACGCGAATCTCTTGAATTATTTAAACGGTATTATTAAAGTAATATTTTTAATTGACTCACCAAGGGGCCAAGTCACACAGTACATTGTAAATGTCACATTAGAGAATTGGAATTCACCGGGCTGTTGGGCGACCCGATTGCACGGTTTTCCTGGAACAGAGGGCTTTGCTGGGATCTTAAGACCTCGGGATGGGTCGTTCCTCGTTCCCTCTGCCGCTGCCTCTTGCTTCCGTGTCTGCAGTCCGCCCGCCCGCCCCGTGGGACCCGAGTCTAACGCCGCCGCCTGCGGACCCGCTGTGCACGCACGTGCGCCCCTGCCCCGTTCACCTAGTGCTGATCTCGGGTCCTAGTTCGCTGCTACCCTTTGTGACTGGGCTTCAGTGTTGGTCCCCCTACTTGACAATCCAGTTCCCAGATGGGAGAGAGGGGATCCGTTAACACCACCTCGCTTGCACGGGCCAAGAAATCCTGTGTGATTCCCGCCAATCATCCTGCCAGTCGGCGTCCGCCCCTCACCGGTGGTCCCGCTGCCCCGGCCGGCAGCAAGGTGACCAGTTCCGGTGGGTTTTGCCGAATAGGTTTGACTTGTTGGGTTGCTCCTTCTACACTTTTTGCCCATTTGGATCTCTCCCCGTACCTCAGCGGTCCTCACACCTGGATGCACGTCAGAGTCCCCTGGGGAGGGTTTTGGAGAGAGTTTTCTGGGCTTTGCTCCCAGAGGCGCTGATTCCACAGGTAAGGAAGGACCCATGGATTGGCACTCTGACAAGGTCACAGGCAAAACTCCCGGTTCAGGGCCACACTTTGAGAGCCAGTGCTGTGAGTGGCACGTTGTCAGAGGGAGGACCCTCTCAGCCCCCCGAGTCCCCAGGTGCTTTGCACCAAACCTTTCCCAAGCTCCGTTCTCTTCCTTCAGCAGACGAGGTGCCCGGACACCAGAGGACATGAAACAGCTGGCTGAGAGGCCGGAGTGGCACTGACGGGACGCCTGGACGCTGACAACTCCCTTCCCCATGTCCTTCATGTCACCTGCCACTGAACCCGCTTCATGCTTGAACTCTCAGTTCTCCCTCTTGGGGGGGGGTATGCGTTCATCACATCAGCTCAGCGCCTGAAAGATTTAAATCCATTCAGTGTTTCTGCTTGTTTCCTCAGTGCAGTTTTTACTGAATTTAACAAGGTGAACTCGGACAAAAATAGAGAGATTTGCCCTGAGTGGCTTCCAGCTCTGACACTTGACTGCCTTTGTGGATTGAGTTTGAATTTAATAAACCAGATACAACTGTATCTCGTGACAGGTCTCTGTTTTCCTTCTTGGTTTGTCTTGTCAGAGTGTGCATGAGACAGAAAGCAGCACAAAGCTAACGTGGATTACCAGAAAATCTCATATTATGTTATTGGTTATATTGCCAGCTATGGGGAATTTCAGCCAGTAGCTCGTCAGCACTGAGACTCGGGAAGACGCCGTGGCGCTTGCTGAAGGCGGATTTCTTGTGCATCTTCCTGAGGATAGATAAACAGGGACTTTGATGACCTGGGCCTTTACTTTCATGGTTCAGAGAGCGGGAGACAGAAGAGCTGAAACAAAGGTTTAAAATTAGAAAAAGAGGTGATTTATTCGCTGATTCACATTTCTGATGCAAAACCCAAAAATCCCTACATGACTCTTAGACCAAAGAAGAAATAATAAAAAAAAAAATGTGTGTGTGTGTGTGTGTGCATATATATATATATATATATATATATATATGTATATATATATATATATATAACATCAAATGAAATTAGTGACAAAGCTATATAAAACCTTATGGGATGTGGTCAAACTCTGAAGCCTAAAATGGTTTTTCTTTGGGTTTTTTAAAGACTTATTTTAAAGGCAATTTTAGGCTCACAGCGAAGTCAAGAAGGACGGACACATTTCCCTTATAACCCCCCTTCCCCATGTGTAGCCTCCCCCCTGGTCAACGCCCCCCACCAGAGTGGGACACTTGTCACAATTGCTGAACCTACACTGACATGTCATTGCCCCCAAAGTCCATAGTTTACGTTGTGGCTGACCCTTGGAGTTGGACATTGTATACTGACGTGTGTCCAGCACTACAGCATCATACAGATTAGTTTCTCTGCCCTAAAAGCCCTCTGTGCTCTGCCTGTTCCTCCCTCCTCCTCTCCGACCCAGACCCCTGACAGCCACTGACCCTTCTCCTTGTCTCCAGAGGTGTGCCTTTCCCAGAATGCCGCTTGCCTGGAGCCACACAGTGTGTATGTAGCCTTTTCAGGCTGGCTTCTTTCACATCACGATAGGTCAGTGGTTCTTCACCTGGGTTCTACCGAACCCTAGGGGTTCGATGAGTCGGTCTCAGGGGTTTGGAGAAGCCTCTGCCACGGAGGCCAGAATAAAGTAATACCGTCATTTGTTGTGAGTTCATGCACTTTGTTGGTTTTGTTCTTTGAGCAAGGTGATGTTCATGCACGGCTCATTTTGTGCACCAGTAAAAAAACATATACCTACGTCTTGAATTTGGAAAAAAACATCATATTTTATTTATCACTAAAGAAGGGTTCGGTGAATGCGCATGTGAAGCTGGCGGGTTTGGTACCTCAGAGAAGGGTAAGAACCACTGGACTATTCCTTTAATTTTGCAATGGTTGTTTAGTTCTAACACCATCTGTTGGAAAGCCCTGTTTTGCTTCCTTGTTTTTGCCTTTCTCCTTTGTCAAATATCAGTTGACCGTGTTTGTGTGGTCTGTTTATGGGCTCTCTGTTCTGTCCCTTTGATCAATCTCTATGTCTGCTCTTCTGCCGATACTGAGCAGCTTTGACTACTGAGGCATATAGCACGTCTCAAATCAGGAAATGCCGGTCCTCTGACTTTGTTCTTCTTTAATATTGTGATGTCCACTAAATAACTTACAGGGATTTTGATTGGGATTGCACTGAATCTATAGATGGAGTTGAGAAGAACTGAATCTTTATTTTTAAAAGATTTTTATTAATTTTAGAGACAGGAGAGAGTAAAAAAAGTGGGCGGGGGAGCGGGAAGCATCAACTCATAATAGTTGCTTCCCCTATGTGCCTTGACCAGGCAATCTCTGGGCTATTGGACTGGTGACCTCAGCATTCCAGGTCCATGCTTTTTATCCACTGTGCCACCGCAGGTCAGGCCGAATCTTGAATCTTGTCCATGAACATGGACTGTCTCCCTGTTTGTTTGTTTAGTTCTTTGATTTCATTCATCAGAATTTTGTCGGCAGCTGACCCCGCCGTCTCTACCAATTCAAGTTCACGGGTGGTGGGATTCGGAAGCCGGCCCAGTGGGTTCACCATATTTCACAGCCGACACACGAAGCCCTCCCCGTCGGGCATCTGGACCATGCTGGCAGGAGGTGCCTGCACTTCGCCCCATCATTGACCTGCATAAGGACAGGGCACAGCTCCTCTCTGCCCTGTCTCCGAGGAGACCAAAAAGCTGCTCGACCACTGCTGAGCTATTTCCTGTGGATCTGTAAGCACCTCAGAGGGATGTCTGGCTTAGAGCTCATCCTGTACCTTGGTCCCTTGAATCTTCTAGCTGAATATCCTGTTATACCAACCCCATTGTCATTCAAGACGATTTAGACATTTTTGATATAAAAAGACAAAGGTTCGAGAGCTGCCAAGACATTGCGGGAAGGAGAAAACATAGAAAAATGAACTTGGAGGGAAGGTTTGGTTATAATGCGTACAGAAATTAGTGAACTCTAAGCATGTATTTAATGGACGGTTACATTCATATTTCGTTTTTGTTTTATCGAAGGTAGGCAGACACAGAATTTAAGGCAATAGACCGTGACTGGATTTAGTTGAGAATTTTGTTGAAAAAATAGGAGCCAGAGGCCACCTCTGCTGTGGCTCTTTCGTAACGGAGTTCTTTCCTGCCCGCCCGACTTAGACCGGGACCTTGGCCTCTGTTCCTGCCGTCAGACCCGTGTGAAGCTTACGCCCTGCTAGGTCTCAAGACGGTGGCCTTCAGACTTGATCTACAGCGCCGGCCCTCCTGGGTCCGAGCCCTCACTGAGGCTGGAATGGACACGCCTGTTCTCATGAGCCCTCTGTGTTCTGACTCACCCACGCATCTTGGGATTTGCCCGTCTCCATAGTTACATGAGCCAACAACGCCTTATTGTAGCCTCTTGGTATGTGTGCGTCTTGTGGGTTCTGATTCCTGGAGGACTTGGCGGACGCACCGTGAGAATGTGGACCTCGCGTCCACCAGCACAGGAAGGGCCAGCACCGTGCACATGCTAGAAGCTAGGAGAGGCATGGGACAGATTCTTCCTCGGGGCCTCGGAGCCACCAGAAGGAACCCGTCCAGCCAGCCCCTGGATTCCAGACTTCCGGCCTCCAGACCTGGAAGAGAACACATTTCTGTTGTTCTAATTCTCCCAGTGGGTGACCGTTTGTGACTCACAGCCCCAGGAAATGAGGACAATTCCTTTGGTCCGTGAACCCCTGTTTAATGGAGTTTGACCATCAGAGCCAACGGGAAGGAAAGGGGAGGTCAGACTGTTCTTGTTTCCCTTGAATTGTTTGAATTTTCTAACAGGCATCCAGCCATCTGATCATAGAAGCATCTCTGTAGGTGGCCTCTCACATAAGCCATGTGAGCGGGTCTTGTCACATCCCTGCTGTGAGCCACCATGTGCCCAGGAAGTTCACGGTCTTCTTGCCTCGTGGTCGCTGCTGGCAGGGAGAGGGTTTGGCAGACATGGCACGTGAGATGGCCGTGTATCTGGATGGGGTCAGTCCCACCCCGTGGCCACGGTGATGGTGGCAGCGGAAGCGGCGGGAACTTCTACTAAAGCAGCGGTTCTTAACCTTTTCTGAGGCACCGAACCCACAGTTTCATATGCGCATTCACTGAACCCTTCTTTAGTGATAAATAAAATATGGGTTTTTTTCAAAATTCAAGACATAGGTATATGTTTTTTTACTGGTGCACAGAATGAGCCGTGCATGAACATCCCCTTGCTCAAAGAACAAAACCAACAAAGTGCATGAACTCACAGCAAATGACGGTATTACTTTATTCTGGCCTCCGCGGCAGAGGCTTCTCCGAACCCCTGAGACCGACTCATCGAACCCCTAGGGTTCCATAGAACCCAGGTTAAGACCCACTGTACTAAAGCAACAAGTTCTGATCTAGTGGGGAGTGTCCTCTCACACTGGGGTTTAGTGCGTGCCCGCAGCTCACTCGCACCCTGTGCACGGGGCAGGGGTGCCTGGTACCCAGGCCGTTCCTGTAGCACGCACTCCGCACAAGGTCAGACCCACAGGTCCTAGGGTGTGGGTCCCACTCTTGTCGTTGGGGCCGAGATGGAAAGACAGTGACGCAGAGAATGACAGGAGATGGTGATCAACGAGGGAGAGCCGGCACAAGGCAGGAAGGCAAGCCAGAGCAACATGAGGACCAGGCCACCGTGGTGCCCAGCTGATTCTATGTGTCTCCATGTGGTCAAAGAGAGAGGGCTTAGCTGTGTCTGTCCAGGGCTTCCAGAGCACCTGTGAGCAGCTGCCAAAGGGGGGTGCCCCTCTTTCTCCCTGTCTCACAGAGGCTGTCATCAGCCTCTTCTGTGCCCCTGACATCAGAGAAGCACGGACTTCCTCCTGATGTCCCTGTAGGCGCAGTGGCAAGCCCGAAAGCCACGTGGCTGCAGTTAGGTTTGCTTCTCCGCAGCTGAGCGCCCCCCCCCCCCCCCAGTCCTGCTGCTTGTCATCTGGACCCTCTGGCACAGGGTCACCCTGGAGGATGAGGACATAGAGAACTGACCCCTTGCCGTTTGGCTCTCCCTGTAAATGACCAACCACGGGAGGGCGTGGAGGCTGGTTGTCTCTTACGGACTGAGTGTGACTGCTTCCTGACCCACGCTGGGCCTTACTTCCTCTCTTCTGGAAAATAAAGGCGGTAAACACCTGTGTTTGAGAAATGGGTGTGAGCATCGCGTGAGATCCTGAGAGCACTGGGCTTAGAATGAATCCGTAAAACAAAGTCCCGGATGGGGAAGGAGGGAGTCAGAGGATGGGAGATTGCTTTGTGCCAAAAAGTTTTCCTGAAAGGCTGTAAAAATTTTAAGTGAGCCGTGATAATCTGGCTTCATAACCACATCTGTCGGGTGTTTATATCACTTTCGTACTGTGTTTTTTGCTATTTAAGTAAGTGGAAGAAAATCAGTCATTGCTCTAATTTGCATTTTTGGTTATGGTTTAGGATCGTATTTTCTCATGATCTGTTTACTCTTTGTAAATCTCTGTACAGTTCTTTGTGTGAAACATTTTAATCTTTTCCCAGATAGCTAATGGGATGTTAATATAAAGAACCATTAACATGCAAAATTAAATTGAAAAAAAAATATGATTATTTTCCCAGTTGTAATACTTAAAAGTATATATATATATATTTTCCAGTTTGATGGCTTTTTAGTTTGTTTTTCTGTTTCTTTCAGAGGGTTGTAAATATTTTATACTCAAATACGTGTGTTTATCCTGCTGTGACTTCCTCTGTTGCTTCAAAGCCGGAACGGCTCCCACGATGCCCGTCTCATAAACACCCTATCGTATTATGTGTGGACTTTGTTTTCAGATTTCCAAAGTTATATTTTTCTGTTTGATCTGGAGCTTATTTTCTTTGGATTTACCAGAATGATTTTCACACAATTGCCAGGCATTCCACATTCCAGCTGATTCAATGATACTTCACAGAACCCTCGATCTGAAGCCTGTCCATCCGATCGGTCACTCACTTCACGTGCAGGTGTGGTGTGCTGTGTGTGACCCCCCACTCCGGCCGCCGTGCAGACTCCCTGAGGTCGGACATCTTCCCGCCGTTAGCTCACTGCCTTGACTTGCTCTCTGTTTCTGTCAGACAACCAACTGAAACCATGAAGAGCATTGGTTGTTATCCCAATTATAAAAATAATAGGTCACCTTTTACAGATGGCTGCACCCTCCCACCACACCCACACACAGAAAGGCAGGAAGGTCAAAATGAGAAACGCTCAACGCTAAAACACAACCCCTTGTTAGCTCTTGTGATATTTCATTTCCACTTTTAGGAGATGTGATTTCCAGTTTGTGAAGTTCCTTCATCTATACAAGAAAGGGGTTCATACTTGTCTTTGCTCGTATCGTGGTATGCAACGAAATCAAATGCATGAAGCCGAGCCCTTCCTCACCCTTCTCTTGTCCTGTCTCTCCCACACCGACGGCCGTGTTGTTTTTGTGTTGGTTCATGGGGGGCGGCAAGAATCTGAGCGACATCGGGAGCTATTTTATTCACCGCTTCGTTCGCAGCAGCTAGAACATCGTAGGCGCCCCCCCATGCTTGTGGGACGGACGAGTTTATTACGCAGAGGTTGTTGAGCACCTGCTAGGAAAGAAGGGGCCACCCTGTGGAGGTTAAGTTGAGGAAGGTCTCTTCTTTGGGGTGTCCTCAGTGTTCAGGGCCTGAAAGCCTTTCTGTTTTCTTTCTGGGGGGCGCTCAGTAACTTCGGAGGTAAAGCCTCAATCTTGTGACTGGAGTCCCGGCCAGCACCCGGAGGGTTGAGGTTTCTTTCTCTATCTTTTTTCTTTTTAAATTGTCCCTGGAACATTCCAGAAGTGTGCGTGTCACCCTTGTGCATTTCGTACTATTAGTATGCTGCCGGGGAGATCTGCACTGGCTGAGGTCACTACAGTGCCGTGGGTGACCTCGCTCAAATCCCTCTGATTTCCACGGGCTTGGGGGTATGTGAGGGTCAGAAGCCTCCATTCCCTACATGCCAGCGTGGGGGCAGAACCCGAGGCTAGAATCACTCTGTATTGAGACGTCAGTGGGTTCGTCCTCCTCAGTTCCCTAAGTTGTCACGCCCTTGTGACCCTGGTGCCCTGGGTGCTGCAGCCCTCGGGGTCTCTATGGGAGCAGAAAGAGGGACCTGTGCTCCCCCCACTGTGCCCCGTGGGGGGCCCGAGCTCCTCTCACGTCTCCGTCCACTTTTGGTTTTCAAACATTGTTTTTTATTCTCCTCTTTTTTACTTTCCCTCCTTCTTCTTTGTCGCCTCTGCAGGCCTCTGGGGGACAGAAAAGAGAACTGTGTAGTCTGCTACTTCAGCCAAAGATTTCTGGCTCCTCTTATACAAAGACCCGTGACTGCCAGGAGCCGTCAGACTTTATTTCACTTGATCTCTACGCGCTTACTGTGGGGCACATTTGTGTAACTTTCCCGTCCTCGGGGAAGGATGAGGAACAACGCAGAATTAACTAGTGCACAGCGGAACAGAAAGAGAGCGGGGAGACGGGGAACCTTCTGGAATCCCTGTGTCTGGAGCCAGCACTCCCCCGGCCTTCCTCAGACCCGGCTCCGTAAAGGAAGCCACAGGAGCAGGTCAGATACGAGCACACGAGCTGGACGCGGGGCTGTTTCCTGTGCCGTTCTCCCACCTTCACGAAGCGGGAGTGATGGTGTGTGTGTGTGTGTGTGTGTGTGAGAGAGAGAGGCTGGCTCTCTTTACATGAAACCTGTGTCCCTTATTGAAACGGACGTCCAGTGGCTCCCCTTTCTCTCTCTGGCACGGCTCCCGAAGGATTTAGCACCGAAAAGCAGCCTGCAGAAAAGATGATGGCTCCCTCAAAACATCTGTGCATAGAGAAAAAATAAACACCCTCAAAATGCACAGCGGAGAGAGGGGGAAGCCCATCGGCCCAACAGGCAATGCAGGCCGTTGGCCCCAAAGCTTCCTCCACCATTTTGTGAGCTGATTATGAGGAGATGGTTAGAATTTCAGCCCTTGTGTGTTGCATGGATTTGGGGGAGGAAGAGGTTTAACGGGCGCTGCTCCTGACTTTTCTCCACATCACAGAGAAATGCGTTCTAAAAAAAAACCAAGCAAGCAAAGTCACCGATAATTCCACTACTCTGGGAAAACCCACTCGCGTTTTGTATTCGTTTCTTGCTCCGTTGCTTTGATTTCTCGCGGGAAGCATGGGTTCCAGTCTTCAGAGGCATGGATGTCTCAGTCCTCCCCGGCATGATCTAGAGGGCTGGGACCATCCCTACGGAAATCCCAAGGATGCTATTTGCACAAATAGAAAACAAACAAACTATGCTCACATTTATCTGGGATCTATCTCCAGGAGCCTTGGATAGCGAACACAACCTTGAAAAGGATCAACACCGAAGGGATTCATGCTTGTTGGTTGTCAGACTGACTACGAATCTACAGTAATCAAAGCAGGGAAGAACTGGCATAAAGACAGGTGGATAGGCCAATAGAATCGAATCAAAAGGTCAGAGATGAACCCTCGCATATGTGTGATCAAGTGATTTTCCACAAGGGTGCTAAGCCCAACGGGGAAAGCACAATCTTTTCAACAAATGGCCCCGGGGGAAACCTGGGTACCCATGGGCAGAGGAATGACGTTGAGTCTTTATCGAACACCATCCATCAAAACTGACTCAGAATAGATCAAAGCCCTAGGTCTTACACTGATGACAAGAAAACGCTCCGAAGACTACATTGAGAGAAAAGCTTTTAGGCACATTGGATTTGGCAATGATTATTATTATTTCTGGGTTATGACACCAAGGTACCGGAAACAAAGGGGAAAAAATGGTCAAGTTGAATTTGTTGAAAGTTCAAAAATTCTGTTATTAAAAGTCTAGCAACAGGCGGGAGGTAAGGGCCGTGGACGTAACTGCCACGTGAGGGGGTGGAGCCAGTGTCGGGTGGATGTCAGCATGGTCTGACCTGCGGGGGTCTTTGGAGCGCTTCTGGACGTTTCGCTCTGATGAATAGTTATCGCATGGGAAGTATCTGACTGCCGTTTTGCTAATTGTTATCTCATTAGCATGTCGAGAGCATCCTATAATCCAGGCCAAGCATGAGTGGGAGCTGATGCAGTTTCGTTTGAGCTGGAATGTTTCCTCCACTTGATGGAACGTTCCTGGCGCATCCCTGTCTCAGGCTCAGAACACGGGGAATAACCCGCCTCTCCCTTCTTCTCTTGCCTGTTTCTTCTTACGTGTCACTAATCAAACGGGGCTCCCCACACATCCTACTCTTTATAAACATAAAATACAGAATGGAGTGCTTCCCAACACTCAATGGTTCTATATACACAAATTTTGTGGTTTTTTTTTCTAGTTTAATTTTACTCTTTAACCCATTTGGAAATAAATTTGTCGTGAGCTTTTTTTTTTCTTCTGGTTACTTAATCAGCAATCCAATTCTCACTTATTAAATAATTCCTATATTCCCCATCGATCTGGAAAAAGAAAAGAACCTCTATCATATTTTAGTAATCATGTCCTTAGATAGATTTCTGTATTTTCTCTCCAGTCTCATTGACGTGTCTGCACATGTTGATAACGATGCAATACTGTGCAATGTATTGTAAGTATATGGTGATGTGTGGTGATAAGAGTGGTCCTTGGGATAGATACTTCCTTCCGCAGTGTGTGTGTGTGTGTGTGTGTGTGTGTGTGTGTAAGGGTTGGATACTTTTATCTGCGCTACAGGGCATTCCAGACACCCCTCAGGTTCTATTTGTTGGTTATGAGAAGTGTCTGTTTGGCATTTTGTATAGAGCTACTTAAAAATTAAAAATCAATTCCGAAAAGAATTAGATCAGAGAGGTGACAAGAGCCTCAATCTGGGGCGAGAACTAAATAATTACTTGGAACGAGATCATTGACTATAATTTGATCCCCTCCACTCCCCCCAATCTTTGATTCAATTCTATTGTTTGCACAAGAGGTGAATCCATGTATTTCAAAGACATTCCAGATTTTGCAAATTCTTCACAAAGAATAATAAACCTTACAGGGACAGTTCTGGGGAGACCGACAAGCAGGGAGAATTCTCTTTTTGTAGCAGTTCTAAAACGTTAAGCAAAGCCTGTGTAGAACTGAGCCAGCGACAACCGGTAGCACACATGAAAACTGTCCATGCAATTTCGCACGCACTCGGGCCCACCTGCGCCGGAGGGGGACCGTGGGGTGAGCTTCCTTTACGTTTGCGCCCCCCCCCCCACCCCAGCTTCTCTTTACACAAAAGGCTGCTGTTTTCCAATTTCCTTTGCACTCGAACATATGTGATCATCGCCACCTGACTTGCCAGGACCAAAATAATAAAAAAAAAAACAACAAAAGGAAGCTGCCCCCCAACTGTGCCTGAATTTTGTTATTCTATCAAATACTGCAGGACTGATGCACAGCAAGAACAATACCAGGCGTGGACAAGGGAAAGGGACAGCACGGACGTGTCAGAGAGCTTTGTGCCCCTTTAAAACACAGCAACGTTGCCCCGCATGACAGCAATTGTGAGCTCCAGCTGGAAAATTTGTAGAAGTAAAAAAATGTAGTTTCCAATATACTATCTGCAGGTAGTCATTTTATAAAATGATAGTTTTTTTTTTTTATAAAATTGGATCATTCTGCAGATAAGAGTTTTACATCCTGATATTTTAAAAATAACTCACGTCGTTGTTCTAATAGGAGTCGATCCGTCCAGTCTGAAAGGCTGCGAAGAAGACTGGACGAGAAATATCCACAAAGTCAAGGCCCCCGCAATCGCTGGTGGATGTTTCCTTGGTGTGGTTCTCAACGCGGTGCAGACGTGTAAGGGCTGAAGGAGGGGTAGAGGTCCTCATCGGTGCCGAGGTGCGATCTTTCCAACCCCACAGCTGGGTCTTCACAGTGGGCAGAGGGCAGCCTGGACCAGCCCCAGCGCCTGGGGGAAATTCTCACATCATTTTGCTTCTCACCTGCTGGTAGCATTTGGCTCATAGGGACCACACCGCCCAAGATGCAGTATGTTGAGTATCAGTCCTCCTTACGGGGCTTGTGCCTGGGTGTGCGACCTGTGCGGGGCACTCTCACACTCACAAGTGTTCTGGGCTTCCTCCCGTGCTCTGCTGGAACTATCTTGAAATGGTTAAACATTTGATTTGAACTTGTATTTTGTAAGTGAGGTCCGATGGGACGATGGAGCACACCGGAGGGAGGAGGTGTGTGCGTGGTTAGTGGTCACTCACACCATCGCGGGCCGCGCCGGGCGGGGACGTGGGCGGAGCACACAGCTCACAGCTCACAGCTAGACGTGTGTTATCTCGGTGTAAGCAGCGTGCCGCCAGCCCGGGGGGTCAGACTTCGCTGTTTGAACTACAACATGTGCTCTCAGAAACACAGACAACCAGGGAAACCTTCCTCATCCTTGCTGCTTTCGGGTATTAGCTGACCACCGACGCTGACAATAATGATGGAGAGGGGGGATGGGGAAACAGGGCACCCACAGTTTCTTTCCCTACGGCCCTTCCTCGTCAGCAAGCAGACGGAGCAGGGTGTCGGTCAGGTGAGCACAGGTCGGGAGAGGAATGACAGCAGTAGCTTCTGGTCATTCTTGTCCTCTGCTCTCCTAAGAACACGATGCATGAGCCCGGACAAGCTAGAAGAGAGGAATTCGTGCAGTTTGGCTACTGCGTGGCATCCTGTGTTGCTTTTTTGATCGTTGCTGCTTCCAGTTAGGTCCCCTGGCCTCCAGCAGGGGAACCGCCGGCAAAGCAGTTTTAAGCCGTGGGTTCTCACGATCACACTGGGTTTTCTCTGTTTGAGGCCAGTTGGGCCCTCGGTCCCAGGCAGTATTTTGAACACAGCATGTAAGGAAACTCTGAACACCCAAAGTAAAGTGGAGGGAGTCTCTCTCCTCATGAGAATGCACCCATGTCCCCTCTGTGTTCCCAGGGCCGGCTGGACACCTACCTGGTGCATCTTCAGAGCCTGACAATTGCACTTCATAATAACAGGCTCTCGAGAAGCAGACCTTTTCCTGGGAGAGGCTTGGTTACATAATCCTTGTGCCTTGAACTTGACTTGCCTTTCCATCTTCTGTATTTGTAAAAACAAAACCCAGAGCCTCCCTGGAGATGTGCCTTGTTCCATAGACCAGGGCAGCGAAAGCATTTTCGGTCAATAAGAGGAAATACCCAAATCCATTCCCTCAGGTTCTTTTTTCCTTTCTCTGATGCCTGTCGGGGTGCAGGAGGAAAGTGAGGTTCATCTCTGATGGTTGACAGACTGCACAGGACGACCGACATTTCCAAACGGTGGTTGAAAAGGTGCATTTATTTGATTTCTTGATTATTCAAATTGCAGCTTTGTCGGTATCACAGGTGTTTGGTGTACCCCTGTTCAGAGACTGAGTGTGAGATGCTCTTCTGGAATGGTTACAGCACCTTTTAAACAACTTTAAACGTGTCCAGCCTGTCATCTGGGGGGGGGATGTGCTGTGTGTGTGCGCGTGTGTCTGTGTGTGCGTGCGTGTGCGTGCGTGCATGTGCGTGCGTGTGTGCGTGTGCGTGCGTGTGCGTGCGTGTGTGCGTGTGCGCGCGCGTGCGTGTGCGTGCATGCCCACACATGCACATATTCTCTAAGAACAGACTTCTCTCTTTGGTGAATTTCCGTTCTTATTTGTCTTATTTAAAGGAAATGCCAGCGCCGCTGGCCATGATTAATCCGCCCCGCCTTCCCCTCCATCAGTGAAGTGAATGCACAAGGTGGTGCGTGCCTTCCTCTGAGAGACGAGTAAGGAGCTCGCTTCCCGCCTCTCCACAGCAGCGTGCACCTGGGGAGAGAAAGGAGCCGCCTGCCCCCCGGGGCGCTGTCGCCTGCCCTGGCTCGGTGCAGGGCGACCTCCACCGGCTCTCTCTCCTGTGTCTGCTTCCCTCCGACCACTCAGCTCAAACCGTTCTCTGGGCGTTTCAGAGACTCCGAGCCTCCGCGTTCAGAACGTCATCATCCAGTGGGTTAAAATAAACGCGCTCCCACTCGGGTGTCGACAGAGCACGCCCCGTTTCCTAAGCGGGGTAACACGCTGAAGACAAGGCAGAGCTGGCTTTTAGATCGGGGCTCGCCGTGTTCGGTGCGGGATAAACCAGGCAGGAGGAAAAGAGAAGGCCTTGCCTGCCTTCTTCCTGGGGCCATTTTGTTGTGGTAATTCTGGGAGCCTGGCTCCTGGGCTGGCCGAGGGCTCTGCGCGGTGGCTTGTCCCAGTGCCATCGTGGTCCTCTGTCCCAACCTGGAGATGGGAAACCTTTTCTTTTGTGTGTTTGTCATCCACGATCTAACACCATCCTTGGGCTGCCCGTTTCAGATTAATTAATGGGGCTGGGGACGCCCCCACGGAAAACTAATCCTCCTAGGGTGGGTAGCCCTGAGACGACAGGGCTGCAGGGTGGTGCATCGGTGACAACTGGGCATTTCTCCCGCGGTTGGTGAATTCAGGGAAGGGGTGGTGAGGGGCATCTCTGAGGACAGAGTGGAGCATCAGTACTGGGTCTCCCAGAGTCAGAGCACCACTCGGGACTTCTTGGGTGGGCTCTTTACTTGATTATCAACTGCCTGCTTAATATCTCAGCGAGGGGGCCTCAAGGGTGTTTGGCATAAATGCATCCTAAAATAAAGCCATGATCTTCCCATCGGTGGGCACTGTCTGCAAACACAGTGGTCCCTGCCTCAGGGCAGCTCCATCCCTACTCGACCGGGAAAGCTGGAAACCTCGATATACTTCCCTCATCCTCCAGTTGGCCAATTCCTCATCTTTCCAGTCCCAGTGTGATGCTTAATACGACCTCTACTGACTCCCAAGCTGAGTCTGTCCGCTTTCTTCCAGCGCCCTGCGCCTTTTACACATACTGTGTGTGGACTTACACCGTCAGGGTTTCAGTGGGCAGCTGTGTGTGCATCTGCTTCTCCGGAATCCGAAGGTAAATAGCGCCGGAGCAGAGGCTGCAGCAATTTGTCTCCTGTCGCCTCCCGGCCTCCCTTTCCTCGCTCGGTTCCCGGCACTTCGCAGCACGCAGGAGATGTCTGTGATGTGAATAATACACAGGTCTGGCTCTCAGGGATGTGGGAGCATCAGGGTGACTCCTCCACGGGACCCCCCCCCACTTAGCAACACACACACACATACACACGCACACACACACGCACATGCACACACACGCACACACACACGCCCACACACGCACGCACACGCACGCACACACACGCACACACGCACGCACACACATGCACACACGCACGCACACGCACACACACATGCACACACTCATACACATGCACACACACACGTGCACACACCCATACACATGCACACACGCACACACACGCACACATGCACACACACGCACACACACACACGCACGCACACACACATGCACACACTCATACACATGCACACACACGTGCACACACCCATACACATGCACACACACACACATACGCACGCACACACACACGCGCACACACACACACACACACGCACACACACACAGACAGCAGGAGATTCTAGTTCAAGCTCTCTTGAAATCTAAACGACCTCTGGAGAGTATGAAACTCTCGTTGCCATCTTCAGTGTAGGTGGTTTATGATCGCTCACCTGGGGGTCGGGAGGGAAACGGGTCTGCAGTTATTACGGACGCTGTGGCCGAGATTGCCGGAGCTCTCTCCCCAGTGTCTTTCTCTTCTGTCTTCCTGGAAACAGGGATAAATGGCCCTCCCTGTGACCTGGCACTGGGTTGGGGGTGACTGTGTTCTGCTCTAACCCACGGGATGTGCTGGGTGTGACGTCAGCAGTTTCATGTCACATGCATGGAGCTCCTCCTCCTCCGGTGGCCGCCCTGGAGGCTGCGTGTCGAGTGCGGAGGTCTCGAGCCACCGCCTGGAGGAAACGCAGCCAACTCTGACTGGACTGTGGTCTGGAGAAGAAACATGTATTGGGCCGCGCCCCTGGGATTTGAGAATCGCTACAGCAATTAACCTACCAGGACGAATACAGAAAAGGGGTACTTCGAAAGGCTGCAGTAACAAAGACCTGATGTCTGACCCTGACTTAGAGTCAGGTGGCAAGGGAAAAACGGAGGTCTGTGTCCTACAGTGGGAACAGGTGGTGTGCAACGATTCCCTGCAGTATCTCGAGGTGGACGGTGAGCCCCGTGACCTGGCAACGCCAGCCGATGCCGTTGGAAAGCGATCCAGGTGGTACTGTGTGCCCGCCACCCTCGGCTGTGTTGGCATGCCATTAAGGGAAAGAGGAAAACTCAGGAGGAAGGCGGCTC
Source organism: Rhynchonycteris naso (assembly GCA_037038555.1). Taxonomy (NCBI): domain Eukaryota; kingdom Metazoa; phylum Chordata; class Mammalia; order Chiroptera; family Emballonuridae; genus Rhynchonycteris; species Rhynchonycteris naso. Next base: position 147,947,017 of record CM073002.1, read on the forward strand.
GTTTGCTAGCACCAAATCCAGAAATGTGGGTCCGTGAAGCATTGGCAATGCCCACCGCTTCTGGAACACAAACAATAGGAAATAAGATATTGAAACAAAGGCCTCGGAGCCGGGTAGCCGTATCAGGACTCAGCCCCACGAGTCCCACGGCCACGGTCCGATGAAGGTGTTGTTTTCCCGCCGCAAGCGGATCTAGGAGGCCAGGGCGTGAGGAAGGAAGGACAGGAAGGAATATGCTGTGGGTGTGCTCACAGCCAGAGCCAGCGGGGAACGAGCGCATCGGAAGCTCTCCAAGGTTCGGAAGGCGTTATGCCGCCAAGGAACCACAAACCTCGTCAAAGACGTCTCGGACTGGGTCACGGTCAGAGTGGGGTCCAAGGCTCTGTAGAGTCAATGAAGGAATAACCCCCAACCCCCAGTTCAGATAGGGGAGCATCGTGACAAGGAAGAATCTGCCAAGAGGCCGAGCCCGCGGTCTCAGAAACACGGACCTTTGAGCTCGCCCCCAGCGAGAAGCTCCAGAATCTGCCCGGGGTTCCCCACAACCCAGGCAGAGGCCCGTCGTGATCCCTGTCCTGCAGGGTCCGAGTGTCCTAGCACCCGGGGACGGCTGTCTCTCTGTCCTTCTTCCCGGGGGCAGTGCTCACTGTGGAGATGTGGTCCTTGCATGTGGAGTGGGAGAGAGGGGGTCACGTGTCTGGGCCACCAAGAGCCGGCACGAGGTCGTACAGAATTGCTGGGAGGTCTTGACGGCCTCCCCAGGCAAGGACTCCAGGGGGTTCTACGTACGAAAGAAGAGAGTTCAGGTGCCGGGAGGGGGGTGGTCTGGCCCTGGTGGCCAGTGTTTCACACCGCCGCTTTGTCCTCTTCCCCGGGCACACAGCGAGAGTCACCTCCCAACACCCTTCCTTTAGTGTGGCGATGTCACCTAGGCTCGCTGGTGGCTCAGCCCCCGAAGTCTCTCACGCAGGCTTAGCCCTGCCTTGTCCCCTGAGGTGCCCATCTCTGAGGCCACGCTTTGAAAGTGGCACAAAGGCAGAAGGAGCCCGAGACCCCGAGTGGTCCCTTGGCGTGTGTGTTCCGTGACCTGCCTCGAATGTGAGACGGAGACGCAAACGTGTTGTTTCTGGCCACCGAGACTGTGGCTTTTTCTGTGTCAGAAATTAGCCCCAGGGTAGGGGGCAGTGGATCCCAGCTAACCATCGAGGCAGACACGTCACAACCGTGGTCTCAGGTGTACACAGCCGCCCAGGGAGCAGCCCAGCGGCCCGGGGTGGGGGGTGGGGTGGGGGCGGAAGGGGGGCGGATCTCACTGGGGGAGGGGGACTGCCCTTGCTCACCCTGCTGATGTCCGGGGCGGGTCAGACTGCCGTTGCCGGGCCAGTCCGCAGGTGAGGCGCGTCTCCTGCTTGATTTCCCAACCACCAGCTCAGTGTCTGCCGACCACTCCCACCCTCCCATCCAGGTCAGGTTTGGCCTCCGTCCAGGTCTGCAGACCACAGGACCGACTGCTGTCCGGTGTCTTTGGGACAGCAGGTGGCGGTATTGCCCAGCGGTTAGCCGCCGGGAGCCCTGCATCCCCTTCCGGCCCGCCCCACGCCTGAGTTCTCCAGGATAGAGCCCTGTCCCACGCGTGCGCGCCCTGTGCCGGGCAGACACGGGGCACCCAGAAGGCTTGGCTTTCTGATTCCCCCTCCTTTCCCTGCTGAGACGGGAAGGCAGCGCCTGGGCGTCCTGGGGGGGGGGGAGGAAGGGAGGGAGCACAGCTCACTCCGGCCCGTGGGGTGACCAGCGCTGCGACCCTGGACACGCGGCTCCGCCTCCTGAAACCTGTGTCCTCAGCTGTGAAGTGGACCATGGCACCCGACTTACCCTGAGGGGTGGGGAGACGGAAGCCTCAGCTCAGGTTGCTGGCCTCTGTTAGCCCCCTCCTCTGCGCCCCCACCCCAGGGCTGTACCTAAGTCGCCCTATTCTCTATACCTCCTCCTCTCTGGTCTTTCCGCACCTGCTTTTACCTCCTATTGTCTGCCTTTGTCTACCTGTTTCCTCATAGTCGTTTGCACAAGGTCATGACTCCTTGACCTCATCTGAGCCCCCCTCCAACCCCCCACCCCAATTTCTGGAAATCTCCAAGTTCCTTCTGTTTCAAGTCTGTTGTCAGAACCCAGAGGGTCCCGTGCCCACAGTTCACTCTGTGCCAGTGTTGACGACCCAGCTCCACTCCTCTGCCCTCAGCGAGCTACTCCTGAACCCTCCCCCCCAAAGGAAGTCAGGCCCTTGGGTGCCCGTGTGGCTCTGTCCTCCCTCTGCAGGGGGCCTCTGACTGGTCATTATGTTCTCAGATCTGCCTTGCCTTCGGCTGGATGTAACCCTGGGAGCCAGGGCTGTGACTGTTCCTCGCTGCTGTCCCCAGTGCCCCCTGCCTCCCAGGCACTCAAACACCCCCCACCCCTGCTCCGCCCTGTTTGCAAAGTGAATGGCCAGACAAGCTCGGGGCTCCTTCCTGAAAACACAGGCCATCTGTGGAGGGAGACAGTGGAAGGAGGGATTGCGGACCTCCTGCGAGGTCCTAGGTAATCCGCCCCTCAGGCCCGCACCTCGTGGTGCCGGGCAGTCCCACTGGACTCCCCCGAGGAGACTGGAGCCCTAAGCCCTCCTGCCCCAGGGGTGACTGCCTTTCCTGCTACCCTGGAATGTGTCAGGAGTCAGCTCGTCACATCAGAGCAGGTGCCCCCCCCCCAATACCCCCACCCTCCAGGGCTGTCCCTGGCCTTTCTCTTCTCTGCTGGTTGATCTGCCCATAACACTTCTTTCCTTGAAGTTTGTTCATTCATCTTCACGCGTGGATAGCTGTCTCCTCTGACAAGCAGCAGGTGCAAAGCCCTGGGGTTGTGATGCCCCCATTCTGGAGTGACTGGGCCAGTCCCTCCCCAGTCCCCCCCCCTGCCAGCTGGTGCTGAACACCCCCCCACCCCCCACCATGGCCCCTTGACTGAGGAGGAGGAGGAGGAGGAGGAGGAGGAGGAGGGCCCTGGACCCAGGGTTCTGCTCATCCATCTCCTCTCAGCCGATATTTGCACTTACATGAATTCTGTACCATGTGAACCCTTGTAGAGCAGGGGTCCCCAAACTTTTTACACGGGGCCAGTTCACTGTCCCTCAGGCCATTGGAGGGCTGGACTATAAATAAAAACTATGAACAAATCCCTGTGCACACTGAACATATCTTATTTTAAAGTAAAGAAACAAAACGGGAACAAATACAATATTTAAAATAAAGAACAAGTAAATTTAAATCAACAAGCTGACCAGTATTTCAATGGGAACTATGGGTGCGGATGCATCCTGTGCTCCTCTCACTGACCACCAATGAAAGAGGTGCCCCTTCCGGAAGTGCAGCGGGGGCAGATAAATGGCCTCAGGGGGCCGCATGTGGCCCGTGCGCCGTAGTTTGGGGACCCCTGTTGTAGAGTATAGTCACCTACATATTTAAAGGTTGATTGAAGAAAAAAAGGAGTAACATTAGCACATGCATCGTAGCGATCTGATTTGACACCGTGTTCCCCCCAGATTGCCCCAAACCTTTCCTTTGCCTTGACGATGACAATCTGGCTTGAAAGTGCTCATCGATAATATTTTAGTTAAAACGAGCTGAAAACAGGCTTACGGAACTCCTTAAATAACTGAGGAGGAAAATGTGGAAAAAATGGTGATTTAGAAATGAAGCAAGGAGAAACATTAGGGGAGGAAATAGAGGTGTAATTATATTACACATTTTCTGTTGCTTACGAGCCCAACTTCTGTGAATACTCAGACTACATTTTTATTCCAAAAAATTTTATGAGTCATGGTGTAGCAATGGCACCTATTCCTGTACCGGTTGAAAAAAGGTGGTATTTATTTTACTTAAGGGGAAAGAAAGCATGTGAGGATAAGCCCAAATATAAAGGGTGATGTTTTATAAACTGCTCAGTTTAACTGATTGCAAAAGAGTTTGCAGTATGTATGTTCCATGTTGCTACTAACCCTTACACCTGCCCTTTCTATTTGACAGAAAGAATGAGTTATCTCTAGGTCCTATCTGGGGCATTTAGTCTTGGGTTGTCATGGTCCTTGAGGGGGTCAGTTCTGAACCAGGATGAGGGGAGTGTATATCGATTTTGTGAGCCGAGTTCCCTGGCAGAGGGGAAGCATTGATCGGTGTGCCTTCTTGCTCACCTAGCATCCGCTCTGTCCACGTTATTGGGACCTGCCTCAGAGCAAGCTGGTAACTGAAGCTATCATGTCGCATGTAGAAGGGAGGATTAACCCTGGAATCCTTCCCCTGGGGCTGAAGGCAGTTAGTTATTTACACGGATCGTTTACACAGCCCCAGGACATGTTTTAGGAGTGTCCAGGTCGGGGGAGGCTGGTGGGACAGGGAGCATTGGCTGTGTGTTGCCAGTTATCAATGCACTGACTCAGTTCTGAGTTCACCTTTCATTGACTCATCTGGGAGAATGGGATGGCCCTCTCTAATAGCGCCAGCAGGTACAATGTCAGGAGAGGGCGCAGGAGAGACCGCAGAAGCTGGGGTGACAGTGTGAGGGGGGGTTCCTTCCTGGCTCCTGAGGCTTGTTTGGGAGGCTGCCGGGAAGCCAGCTCATTCTGGTTGCTGACGAGCAGTGCGGCTTCTTGGGGGTTACCTGCATGCGCAGTACAGCTCCCTTCGGCATCAGGGGACAGCCGGCTTTCCGCAGCTCTTGCCAGGGGCTCCATGCAGGTCACTGCTCCTGGCGTCCTCCCCTTATCCCCACTGACTGGGTTGATCCAGCAGCTGTGGTAACCCAGCAGAATTCTGCCCCATCCTGTGGGTACTGTCCCACTTTGTTCTTTGAGGTCATATCCCCCTCCCAAGTGTTGTCTATCTTTGGGGGTCTCTCCTGCAGCTCTGGGTGCCCTGTAGGGCTCTTTCTAGCTCTACGGCTACTCTCCTATCTTATTTTCTAAGAAATAGCTTACCTTTTTTTACATTAAACTTCCCTGGTTAAAATTATGCTGTGGTTTGCATATATCAGTGGGAAAGAAAGAGACAGTATCCTGAGTGGGCACAGGTTAGCCAAGACTAGCAGGTGACGAAGAAGAGGCAGTAAGTACAGACGGACATTTACAGAGTTTTGTTGTCAAGGGAGACTTCAGAAATGACGTGGTAGCAGGACGAGGGGAGGGGTTCAGGGAGGGGTTTTATTCTAGCAGAAGAAACGAGATGACGTGTGTGTCTTGTAGGCATGGTCCTTTAAAGAAGCAGACAGTTTATGAGACGTTGTTGTCTTATGGGGCTTCAGCTTTTGGAAAGAAAAGGGAAACTGAGTATTTGTGATCTCCGTGAGGTGATGAACCCACCCAGGAAGGACCAAACACTTAAGATCGGCAGGGATGGGGTTGGGGGAGAAGGAAAATAACTGATATTTTGAAATCCTTACCCCGGACTCTAACGTGAAACCCTTTGTCCACTTCTGTTTGCTTCAGCGTCACCGTCCTCCTTCAAACTGCCTCGTCTCTGGCTGACCCTGCCCTGTCCTCTCTCCGGTCTATCCTTGCCCCTCCCTGGACTGCCTCGGAGCCGCTCCATGTGCCATACGACTTCCATCCGGCTGCCAGGGCAGTTGTTTTCATCCTTAAAGGCCACGGTGGGCTCCTCCAGGTTGAGCGAGCCACTTCCTGTGACTCGTGAGATAAGCCCATGGCCGTGGCCCCCGAGGTCCCCTTTGGGTACCGACCAGCCGCGGACCCGCTCGCCCGCTCCTCTCACGCTCCGGGTCCCCTGGGTTTCAGGGCCCCAGCCTAGCGGGCTCGTTTCCATTCCTCTGACCCCCGGCTCGTTGCTCAACATGCCTGCCCATCAGAAACCGGCCTGGGAAGAGCGCATTAGCTAATCTGTCCCTTGGTTCTCCCGCCCTGCCCAGCCCTCCGGTACAGCCCTCTCTCTGGCTCCTGCCCAGTGGTTATCCCCTTTGGGGCGTGCTCTGTGGGCTTACTGTGCTCATCCGCGCTCCCCAGCTCGACGGCGGCCGGCCTCTGCATTTGGTCCACTCAAGAGAGCTCAGCGTGCGAAGACGCAGGCACACAGTAGGCTCACACAGACGACTGCTTCTGGAATGATGAATTGTATGCTGTACTCGTGATACTATCATGATGCTTATATTTTGAACAAGGTTCGCGTTATGATCCATGAGGATGATGATGGATAGACTCATAGATATTTCCTTTTACATTTTTAGAGACTTTTGGATTTTTTTTTTTTTTTTGACTCAGGACTTGAGCCAAACTTGTCGCAATCATCAACCTTCTAGGATATTTGTCACCATGACTTCATCGGTGTCGTCAGTCATTCTGACATTTAATAATCAATAGCGCTATTGCTAATCACTGCACTCAGCCTGATTTAGACAAGTGGTGACGGAAAGCCGATGGTGAGCAGTGCTATTTCTGAGTTATTCTCACACCTGATAGGATTCCACACTTGAGGCAGAAATCGTGCCGGCGGTGGTGACAAAACCATTCTCACTGGAATGACCTGTTTCCATAAAGTTTGTAAGAATAAAAGCCCTCACTATTGTTCTCCATTTCTTCTGCGGCGTGGTGTCACACTTACCTGTCGATGTTGGGAATGCTGGTTGCATTAAAAACCCGCCCGGCTGTCTCCACTATTAGGGGTGTTGTGGAGACCTATGGGCTGACGCCCAGGATGGTGACAGAAAGAAAACGGAAAGTGCCAGTGGTTTAGTTTAAAATAGAGAATCATACCCAGCACGTCGCTGTAAACCAGAGTCTCCTTAATACGAGTTCATCAGTTTCGCAGGGAAGCTGGCCCTTTTCCCAGGGCCGGCCGACTACAGCGTTGAGACCCTGGAAAGCCCATGCTCTCTGCGGGCAGCGAGGGGTGGCAGATGTTTGGGAAGCACTTACCCATTTTCCACTAAAACCCCTATTGTGTGTGTGTGTGACAGAGACAGAGAGAGGGACAGAGAAAGGGAGTGATAGGGACAGACAGACAGGAAGGGAGATGAGAAGCATTAATTCTTTGTTGTGGCTCTTTAGTTGTTCATTGATTGCTTTCTCATATGTGCCTTGACGGGGGGGAGGGGCGCAACAGCAGAGTGAGTGACCCCTTGCTCAAGCCAGCGACCTTGGGGTCATGTCTATGATCCCGTGCTTAAATCAGTGACTTTGAGCTCAAACTGGTGAGCCCACGGTCAAGCCGGTGACCTTGGAGTTTCAAACCTGGGTCCTCTGCGTCCCAGTCGACGCTCTATCCACTGCGCCACCGCCTGGTCAGACTTCCACTAAAATCTTTGATGAGTTTGGATCCTTGTGGACTTAATTCTCCTGAGGATAGAACCGTGATGGCGGACCTATGACACGCGTGTCAGCACTGACACGCATAGCCATTTTCAATGACACGCAGCCGCATACCAAAGAAGTATGGGGGCCGCATGCCGAGAAGGACGTTTCATCCTGGCTCCTGCACGGCCAGGGGCAGTAGCCGAGGATAAAACATTTGCTGTAGTGTAGACACTCTGTGCCGGAGGTCTATAGGCCAAAACAACAGAACTCCGGCACAGAGAGTCTAGTTCTGGGACTTCTGGTTAGGACGTTTTTCTCCAAGCGACACACCACCCGAGTGATGCTCGGTGTTTTGGCGAATTTTGACACACCCAGCTCAAAAGATTGCCCATCACTGAGATAGAAGAAGGCACAGAAGAGACGGGTGGGTTCTCAGCTACTGGGAATGACCTCAGTGGGAACTTGGTAAAGACTCAACCCTGTGTCCTCCGCCATGCAGACACGGTACGATGTGTTGATGAAAAAGTAAAAAAGGGTGTTTTATCGTGTTACCAGCCTGACACAATGAACACAGGAAGATGGAAAGGCATCAACGTGTCCAGTTTACTTGGAGTGGAGGTGAAAAAGTGGGCACAGTTGGAGTTTGACCTTCTAACTTAATGCATCTCAGTAATGTTTTACGGTGTGCTCCAGGAGCAGCAACATTGTGGCAGAAGATTAAACATAAGTCCATTAAAGGGTCCAAAAATTATCTGTATATATTTTAAGACCTTATAAAAAACACTAACAAACAAGGTGATGGAACTCTACACTTATACGTTCGTTTTGTTGATTTTTCCCTTCAGTATGAATGGTCTGAATATGTTTTAAGTCCCTGTGTTCAGGGTACTTGTGTCTATGTGCCAGTGATATGATGCTTTGGAACAAGGTCACAGGCAGGTGCTACCAGGAAAAGTCCTGGACTAAATTATTCCTACTGGGACCATGTGAGAGAAGAATTTTTTTTTTTTAAAGAAACATTAACATCTATGAAAGCTTAGAACAATCTTCCTGTCTCAAAATGCATTTGGGGGAAAAATAAATTACAGCATGCCGTCGAAAACTGACATTCTATAATTTAATCATGCCCTATTTTAGGTGGTGTGCCGAGAGGGCTTTCTATCAATGACATTTCTCAATGTGAAAGGCGCCCAAGGAGTGGAATCATAGAATTGGGAGGCACTTTGGATTCATTTTGTCAAATGCCCTTATTTTCTAGAAAGGGACATGGAGGTTCAGAGCTGCCGTGGCCCTGGGGACAGGTGTGACTTTCCCGCCCCCAACTGTCCTCTTCAGGGAAATCAGCCTCATCACGTTTCCACGGATCTCATTCGTGGAAGGAGTCACGCACCTCGGATGACGGCATTCACCTGTGTTGCCATGTCCCACGTGCTCCATGGGTGGCTTCCCTCCACTCCCCCCATCCCTAGTGTCCTGGTGTCCTGGTCCCCGTCCCTCTGCACCTGCAGAAACAGGAAAGCAGGCGGAGAAGTGGTGGACACAGGGGTTGGCGATTATCTAATTATATCAGAGCGACACCACCATTCACCTGACACGTTGCTCTCTTAACGGTTATTTTGTTGTATACTAATCACAAGGAACAAGTGAATGGGGGAGAAACACAGGAAATGGACACCTAGGAGTGAGATCGCCCTTTTGCATTTTTAGAGCACGTGGTACATTGTCGCTGAGACATCTTAGTCAAAAATGAGCTGCCTCACTCTGATCCCCGAATTCTTGACTCGGATGGGAGGAGCTGGACAACTCAGGTAGTTATTTGTGTTGTACATATCTTTAATTTTTTTTTTTTGTCTATTATGATGCTTTGATATCTTAAAAAAAGAAAACAAAAACCTTTCTGGCTGAAGAGAGACTGCATCTCCCTGAGCGAGCCAATTCTTAGAGATGGCAAAGGGCCCAGCCGTGGGCATGGCTTTCCAATGCAGGGCCAGCCTCCTCTGTCTGCCCGGTCACCTCAGAAGGCCATGGCCTTTGCCCTCCTCCTCCCTGGGCCAGGTGCCCGGCAGCTCGGGACCACCTTCCCAGCTTCGAGCCCACTGAAACGATTCCGCTAGCCAGCCCTAGGCTGTTCCACCTGCCTTGTCTTTCCTGCAAAAACTCAATCAAAGGTCATGGCCTAAACCACTTCCTCACACCTGTCTTTTGCCCGTTGACCACCCGGGTGGCTTTGTGGCTGGATCCCCCGGTGTTCTCCCTTGGGTCTGCCTGCCTGCGCACACTGGCCCAGAGAAAGAGCGGGAGTTTGTGGGATAGAAAGGAAGTACTTGAGTATTGAAATGGCCAATTTGGAGGTGGGGGGCCAGTGCTCTATAACCTGGACTCCTTGATGGCGCGTCGGTTAGAGATCACATAGGGAACAGTCACATGACACTGTAGGTTAGGGGTTTCAGGTTGTGCAGGGAGCTGATTGGTGGGAGGTGAGGTAAGGGTAATAAATCATTTATTCAGGTCTTGATTAAGGCTCTCAGGTAATGTCTGGCGTCCCTCTGTCTGGTCTCATGGGAAAGGAGCCAGGGGGGTTGGGACCTGAGACATAACTCAGGTCCCGTGTTATCTTCAGGCCAGCGGAGGCCCAACTGTATGACCATTAGTCAGTCCAGGCTCCCGGCTTCTGCTGCCTCTGGGGAGAGGGCGGGTCTCTGAGGGATTTCTACAGCCAGGAGTCAGAGCTAAATCTAATCCAACTAATCCAACCGCGAGGACCCGGGTTTGATTTCTCCCACCTGGCCCTGCGAGGCGGACTGGACCTCCTGGGTCTAGAACCTGTGAGTAGGGTCCCCTTTGTTTCTACCCGAGCCTTCCCCGAGTAATTTTCACGGGAAGGTGGCGTGAGGCCATTGGTGGGAAGACAGAGCTTGACTTCATGGGGAATAGCCTATCTCAAAGGATGCAGAACAGTTTACTTAAGCGAGAACTGGAAGCATTCTCCAACACGACAGACCAGGCTGGGGGGTCCCACGTGCTCTAGGTCCACGTCCCCCACACCCCGTATTCTGAACTGGGTTTCCACGGGGGGAGAAAACAACCTATTCCAATATTAATCATTCTGTGGGACCAACTCCTGATTCAAAAAGCCTGGCAACTATTAATAGAGGAGATAATGAAGCCCTTTTTATAAACTCCGGGAGCAGACTGATGAGCACGCTCCGCGTGTTGACTGGGAGGGGCGGGCGGGAGGCAGACAATGGCGTTGATGAAGGCTCCGATACAAGGGCCGGTGATTACTTCAGTTTCACTCGATTATTATTCTTTTCCCCCTCGTGCCGTTTTACTATCCAAATAAATGCAATGCAAATGTGGGCTATAATTCGTTTTAAAAATATCTGAATTGTTTAAAATGCTTTTTTTTTTTTTTTAAATTTCATTCGCTTTGCAGAAGATTTTCTATTTTGTAAGGAGCCGGCTCTTGGATTTTTTGACCTATTTTACTGTTTGGGTCTGTAGTCAATTTCCTTTTCATTCTTTCTTTTATTTTTATTTATGCATAGACATTTATTATTTACCCCTTTCCAAGCACCTCAGGAATTCTTGTTTTAGTAAATTCTTGTTGTTGAATAGCTTATTTTATGACTTTGTTCGTTTGACTAATGCTTATTTAAAATTATGGATTCGCTTTGAGTATTTCAGAGAGTTTGATTTGTCCTGGTCTCTGTTTCTCCTTCTTGCAACTTTATATATATTGTATCTAATAAATCTAACATATTTATCTAATGATCTGACACATATTTAACAGTACTTTTTCTTTCAAGAATTTCATAGATAGTTTACATAATAACACAGGGACTCATGAATCCACACCCTGCCCCCCCCTCTCCGTCTACTTGCAACAACTGTCAGTGTTTGGCCCCCCTCTCTCATGCACTCTGATTATTTTTCTTGGCAGGAGAGGACGCCATTTTAACCACAAATAACACCAGTTTTGTAATTCTTTTTATTGATTTCTTGACCCAATATCACTTCATTACTTATTAACTTTTCTCTTATTCAAGTGATCTTTGTTTTCAATAAAATGTTTAATTTTGTTTTTAACTCACGCAATGCACTTTTTATTTGATGTATTCTTTTTCTCTTCGTTGTCTTCCATGGTTGACTGTGGTTTCTAAGTGGCGATGGCTGGTCCACAGGAATGTTGTTCAGTTTCTTCCCCTCTTTGCAGAATTATAAATGCTTTAAAACTATTTCACACATTTTGTGGCATTTATTACAGTAAAGAGAAAGAAGGTCAAGGAGCAAAATTCTCTTGATATCAGACATAGTCACCAAGTCCTGGTGGTCCCCATGGGGTATAGTGTCTATGGAAAAAGAAAAACTGGCAAAGTGATCAATGATTCAGCGTGCTAAGAGCTGTGGAAATGTGCTAAGGAACCACAATGGGATAGGGCCCAGGGGAGGTCACAGGGGGACCAGGGTTCCTCTGGGCATGCAGATGTGAGGATGCATCTGGCTGAGTGATTCAGACTCGCACTACATCAAGAACTGTATCGTGGGAAATTGTCACATCTCTTGATCGTGAACCCAGCACGCTCTCTCTTTCATGAGGGACCCGTGCTATGACAATATAGGCACGCGTCAGGTGTTGGTCTCCTTAGAAGGCGTGTCCATCTGGGAGAGTTTTCCCCACGCTCTGGCATCAAACTGGCCATGCGTCTGACGCAGGCGTGAGCTCGCATCTGTCTCCCGGCTTTCGTGGCTATTTTACAGGGACGAGGGCTTCTTTCTCGCTGATGGCGGCATCTCCCCTGCCCCAGCACATTCCCTATGACGTAGGAAGTCCACAATCTTTGTGGAGTGGAAGGAAAGCCGTTGAAATGAGATTCCTGTTCTGATATTGTAGGAAGTGCCATCATACATATCCACAGGGGGAAAGAAATAATTCAAGATGACTTACAAATAGATGCTTAAAATGTATCTTTATTATTATTTTTTTTGAAGTGTAACTTTTCAGAAATACAAACACACAAATTCAGATTTATAAATAAAAGCAAAGCAAGAACACATCTGTACCTGGCTGTGTCACTGACTGCTTAAAGTAGTTTCCAAGTTAATGGATTATTTCTCTGGATAAACAAGAGTCTCTCTAGTGTTGGTATCTGTGGGTGGATGTTAAGACTGTTTACGCAGTTTCTCAAGCCGATCTTCCAGGAATCTTCTTAGCTTCTTCCCTGTGTGTATAATGCGTTTTCATCCCCAAATTCCATTTTGTCCTTTCCTTCTCATAGCTGTTACCTTATTGCAGAGTCTCGTCCTGCCGTATGTCGCTTAGAGCGATGCCCTATGAGCTGGTTCTTCGGCTGTTTGGTTCATGCCTCTGCCCATGAATCAATCTCCGCACGACAGTGAAATGCTTATTTGATGAAATCGATGCCTTGCTTAAAACCGGTGATGGCTACCTCCGCCTGACTCCTTCCGCCATGACTCTCAGGATCTGGCCCCGCCTCTCTACCTTTCCTCACTGCTTGTTATTCCTGCCTTCCCCGCTCAAAGTAATAATTGAAGAACTCGGTCCTTCTGAAAGTCATCTCCTACCCACACTCCACTGCGGCTGACACTCCTCCCACCTCTCCTCCCTCCCCTCCTCCTCCTCCTCCTCCCCCCTTCCTCCTCTCCCTCCCCCTCGCCCTCCCCTCCCCCTCCCCCTCCCCCTCCCTTTCCTCCCCCTCCCCCTCCCCCTTCCCCCTTCCCTCTTCCCTCTTCCCCTCCTCCCCCTTATCCTCCTCCCCCTCTTCCCCCTTATCCTCCTCCCCCTCCCCCTCCCTTTCCTCCCCCCTCCCCCTCCCCCTTCCCCCTTCCCTCTTCCCTCTTCCCCTCCTCCCCCTCTTCCCCCTTATCCTCCTCCCCCTCCCCTCCCCCTCTGCCTCCCCCTCCCCCTTCCCCTCCTCCTCCCCTTCCCCTCCTCCTCCCCCTCCCCCTCCTCCTCCTCTGCCTCCTCCTCACGTCTGCCATTTCCTAAGCTGAACTGATCAACTAATTATTCATTCCTGAGTAATAGCAATGTGGAATCTATATACTTTGACTATTTTTTCAAAATTTTTATTTTCTTTTAAATTAAGTGAGAGGCAGGGAGGCAGAGAGACAGACTCCCACATGGACCCTGATCTGGTTCCACCTGGTGAGCCTCTACCAGGCCATGCTCTGCCCATCTGGGGTTGTTAATCCATTTCTTCACAACCTAGCTATTTTAATGTTTGAGGTGAGGCCATGGAGCCATCCTCAGTGCCTGGGGCCAACTTGCTTGAAGCAATCAAGCCATGGCTGCAGGAGAGGAACAGAGAGAGAGAGAAAGAGAGAGAGAGAGAGAGAGACAGAAGGGGGAGGGGTGGAGTAGCAGATGGTTGCTTCTCCTGTGTGCCCTGACCAGGAATCGAACCTGGGACATCCACATGCCAGGCGGATGCTCTACCACTGAGCAAACCGGCCAAGGCATACTTCTATTATTTTACTTGTTATATTCTGCTACAATTATTTATTCACGTGTGTCATTGCAACTCTCTTTTAATCTTTCTCCATCCAAGCGGAGAATCATATTGGTTTTTAAATCCAAAGAATCTCCAAGTGCAGCTGATATATAATAAACTCAGAATAAAGGTTAACTGAGCCAATGACCTTTAGTATTAAAGACAGGAAGACCTTCTTCAGCCAAACATTTAGATTATTGTCTTTTCTGATGCTTCACTGATCTTAAATATTCATTGTGAATAATTTTACCCAACTTCAGTTTGTTCAATATGTGTTTTCCCTTCATGTTTTGAATAAGACAACAACAAACTATATTTATAAAATCATTTTAATTATTATGAGGATGAGAAAAAGCTCTTATATTTCTTTCTTGTTCTGACTGAGCCATCTCAGATAATTTTGTTGTAAGACGACCTGCCTGAATTCAGGTGCTGTTGCTACTGCTGAAATGACAAAGAATCAATTTCCTACTGTATAGTGCTTCCTGTTTTCATTTATTTTATGAAGAGCATAAACTTGAACTATTATTTGTTCACCAGGTGAGAGAAGAGAAGGGAACATTCTTTTTTTTTTTTTTTTTTTTCACTTTTATAAGCACAATGAAATTTGAAAATCTTGAAGGTACATGTTTTATATACTATTAGGGAATGATTTCATGAATCATTAAAATGGACAGGGTTTTGGAGTTACTATTAAGAAAGGTAATGAACGACTGAGAAGAACTTTTGGCGTGATTGTTTTTAAATGATTTACCTGTCACTTTATGTTAGCCAGAGCGATGTTGTTGTTCGAGCCATGACGGAGAGAAAGATAAAGCCCTCAGCCTGTGTATCAAAGATAACATAAAAGACAGTTAAGATGCCATTACTTGAACACATCTTAACACAGACTGCTCCCACTCTCCGCAACGGTGCCGAAAACCGGCTTTACGAACGTCTTCCTGCTTAGAGGTCAAATTCTACGGGAGAAAGGTGAGCTCAAAGGACAGTAGCCCGCTAGGACGTCACAGTGCCGGGAGAAGGTGCACTCTGCTCTCCCGTGCAAGCAAGAGCCCTGTTGAATAAATGCGGTTCCAGGATGGGACAGCAACGGGCGGGAGGCGGGTAGAAAGGGAGAGTGTGTGACGTGGTCCTGGGAACCCTGCCTCCTCCCAGATGTCATTGCAATGACTGACAAGGACTGTTAATCCAGGGGGCAACCGTCAGCAATCTGGGGACATCCGGGATAGGTGTCATCCTCATTCAGAAGGGTGGGAGAGTCTCTGCTACCTTTACTGCCCCATGTGTCCAGCAGAAGGCCCGGGAGAGCGGAGGACAAGCCCCTCCTGTGAGAATGGAGTAACCCGCGGGGGGAGGAAGCAGGAAGAAGAAGAACACCCCTGTCTCCGGAGAGCAGAGGGCTGATGGGAGGCAGTCTCTGAGGCTCCCCCTAGGCGTGGCTGATGGTATTACACTCCCGTAGAAGCTTCTGGTGCAGATAGCTCCCTAGAGCAGAGGGGTGTGGTACCTTTATCTACCCCACACTCATTGCTAGGGAGAGAAAAATCCCCAGGAAAAAACTGCCTCTATAGCCCCTTCAGAGTCCTGGACTGAATTGGTCAACTACTTGTATTTATTTCTGTCTATTCCTCCCACACAGATCAAGAGGAAACAATGGAATACTATAAAAACCCATGTAAGACCTATTCATATGATCTCCTTAGAATACTTTTAGATTCCTGTGACGTTTAAGCCCAACCTTGATAAATATACATCATCTATATTTTGACAATAGATTAAGGAGGAAAAGAAAAAGGATGCAAAGTGTAACATATTTAAAATAGGACACTGTCATTTCTTTGATATATTGGGGACTTCCATACAGCCTTGAACACTAAAAAAGAAAATATGTACAAAATGCCAGATTCATGTCCTCAATGTAAAAGAAAAGAGAATTTGTACTATGGTTTCTTAGCATTTATTGAGTGATTTGAGAATCCTATGAAAATTCTGGATATCCACCAAGAAAATATACACTTAACAACTTTCACACACAGAAATATTTGCATAAGCTTTAGGAGCTTTATCTTATAGCCTACTTCCAACCTACCCATCGATCCCAGATTGCCTCTGTATTAGTCTGGGCTCTCCACAGAAGTATGACCAATTGAAACAGAGCCAGTTCACACACACAGGACTTGGCTCATGTGATGCTGGAGCCCAAGAAGTCTCCAGATCTTCAGTTGGCATATTGGAGGCCCAGGAAAGCCGAGGAAGCACGTTTCAGTTCAAGTCTGAGTCTGAAGGCAGCTGAAGACCTGCGTCCCAGCTTGAAGATGGGGCAGAAAAAGGCTTTTCCCTTAGTTAGCTTTTGTCTTCTATTCAGGGCAGCCCACCCACACTGGGAGGAGCCATCTGCTTAACTCAGGCTACTGAAACAAATGTTACTCTAACCCAGAAACTCCCTCACAGACACCCCAGAATAATGTTCAGCTAGATACTTGAGCATCCGATTGCCCAGTTAAGTTGACACATAAAGTTAACTATCACCACCTCTGATCTAGAGAAAGTTGTCATGAAAATTGCACCATGTGAGGTCAGTTAATATTAACACAAATGCCCAAAGTCACAGAGCATGGGATTTGGAGCTGGACAGATTAGTTGCAAAATCCTGGTCAATTTACCTCACTGGCCATGTGATCTGGATACATATCACTTAGCATATTGGTGAGAAGCACCCCCAAATGATGAGTATGGTTGTGATAGTCACAGAGTTAAAGAATATGATTCTTAAATTTGAAATTATGATAAAAGCTATGAGTATCACATTGTGTACTGAACCAATTAGAGACAAACATTTTTAAATTTTTATTTATTTATTTATTTATTAAGTGAGAGGTGGGGAGGCAGAGAGACAGACTCTGGCATGCACCCCGGCCAGGATTTACCTGAGAAACCCTCTACCTGGCTATGCTCTGCCCATCTGAGGCCGCTGCTCTGTTGCTTGGCAACTGAGCTATTTTAGCATCTGAAGTGAGGCGATGAAGCCATCCTAAGTACCTGGGGCCAACTTTGCTCAAACCATTTGAGACATGGCTGTAGGAGGGGAAGAGAGAGAGAGAAACAGAGAGAAAAAAGTGGGAGGGATGGAGAAGCAGATGGTTGTTTTTCCTGTGTTCCTTGACCGGAAATTCAACCCGGGACATCCATATGCTGGGTTGATGCTTTACCACTGAGCTAACCGGCCAGGGACCAATTAGAGGCAAACTTAAGAGCTTTTTCTAGAAAGTGGAGAAAGATCAAGTTACACATAAAGAAATAGAAAACATTGTATCTGTAACTCCCTGAGATGAGAAAAATTATACAAAAGGCAGATTAATTTAATGTGCAAAAGTAGGCAAGACAGAAATAATTCTTACAAGAAAATATAATTCAGAATTCTGGCTTTTCTGGATTTGGGGTTTTTTATTTGACCAAGTACCTTTCTTCTTTTGTGACACTTTCTTAAAAAGAGTCTGTATTTGGCAACGTGGAGAAGAAAGACCGAATGCCTCCCCAGATTCTGCATCCTTGAATTTATTCTTTTAACCTACAGGAGTAATCCAGAAAAATTGATATGACTTATCTGTGCGAAGTCAAGAGTAAAATTGTTAATACATAAGAATAAAACATTCTTGAAACCGTGAAAGCCAGAGGGTAGAACAGCCGTGGACTAATAATGTGATGGAAGTTGTATGGTGAACTTTAATCTGCCCGTTTCTTTTTCTGCCCGCAGAGAACAGAAGGGATAGTTTAACAACGATAAAGCCTGCAGAGCATTAAGATTTGTGAGATGCAGTTGGTACAGCCGTGGGCAAGAAGGCGGTCTTTGCTGTGAATGACGGGCACTCTCGGATAAGCTATTGACCAGCACTACCACTGCCTCTACTTGGAGGGCATAGTCTAGGAACGTCTTTGGACATTTCAATTCATCCTCTCCTGGTTTGACAAGGAAGAATGGTGGTTTGGGACTGAAGTCCTTACAGCTCACAGTTTGTCACGGGGGGGGGGGAGGTAGTTGGATCTAGTTACAAACATTCACTAGAAATCCAGAAATGTTCTGTGTCGCCTCTTGTTTCTTCATCCAGCTTGAGCCAGGGAGGCACACAAGGTCCATTTTGACAGGGCGGAGCTGACTGTTGTGTCCTTCTGATGCCATATGATGTCCACGTCCTCTTCCCGTCTCCGGGGACCTCCTCCTTGCCCACAAACATCTCTGTGTCACTCAGCTCATTCTTACTCGTTTTAGGGTGTTTCTTAACAGCTCAGTCAGGCAACAGTAGTAGGCTTTGTCACTGTGTCCTGGCCTCGATGGCCGCTACTGCTGCTCACAGGACATCGTGTCTGATGTTCAGACGTTTAGAGACTCCATCCTGTCACTGCTCATCTCCCAGGCCTGGCAATCTCTGTGCGGGTCCCTTGTTGCGGGCAGAGGCGGAAGAGTTCAGTCCACCAACGTTTGTCCAACCGCCAATGTGACCCATGCATTGCTGGAACTTTCAGTGAGGTTGAAGGCAAATGGGTCCACCCACTGCTCTCTGCTGGACAGGGAAGAATTTCCTCTGGCCTTTGCGCTGGGCTTCATTGGAGCGGTGGCATGGTGACGTTGGCGTGCATGCTGTTGCCTCGCAGAGTCGCCGGGTGAAATGGCTACTTCCGTTCTTGAGGACACCTCTCCATCTCACGGGAGCCGGATGGGAGCCTTGCAGAGGCCGAGCCGGGTGAGCTGCTGGGATGGGTTCTGTACTCCACGCTGGCTCTCTTCACCACCTGCTGTGCTTCTATTCACAGGCTTTCCTGACCAGCACCTTTCCCAGAGTTAATGCTGTCCTGGGATGCCTTCTTTTGTGACTCGACTCTGGACAGGTCCCCTCAGTAAGGCTAAGTTTGGGGAGCGCAGCTTTGTGTTAGTCCAGAGTGTCCCCCTGAAGATATAGACCAGGGGTCCCCAAACTACGGCCCGCGGGCTGCATGCGGCCCCCTAAGGCCATTTATCCGCCCCCGCCGCACTTCCGGAAGGGGCACCTCTTTCATTGGTGGTCAGTGAGAGGAGCACAGGATGCATCCGCACCCATAGTTCCCATTGAAATACTGGTCAGTGTGTTGGTTTAAATTGACTTGTTCTTTATTTTAAATATTGTGTTTGTTTTGTTTTTTACTTTAAAATAAGATATGTGCAGTGTGCATAGGGGTTTGTTCATAGTTTTTTTTTTATAGTCTGGCCCTCCAACGGTCTGAGGGACAGTGAACTGGCCCCCTGTGTAAGAAGTTTGGGGATCCTTTATACAGACCTTTCTTTGTCAGAGGTGAGGCTGAAACACTGAGGGCAGTGAAGTTCCCACTCTGTGCTGCTGGGCTCCCTGTGGGTACGGGTACCCAGGTATTTCGCATCTGCTCCAGCTTTGGCTTTTCCCGGGACCCCCTTCAGTCTTGTCTGTAGGCATCAACGTCCTGGCCAGGGTGTGGGTGGCCTGGCTTCCCCCCCATCTCTGCTGTGCACGTGCTGGTATCACCCCCCCCCCCCCGCCCCTCCATGGCTGTCTCACCTTCTAAAACTGCCCGTTAAATCTCTAGCTGATCCTGGGTCATCACAGGCTCCAGACAGAACCACTGGCTCGGGCCAGCGGCCGGCTCTCCCTGTTTACCTGCCGTGGAGAGCCTAGCTGTGACCGGCACTGCTCCCGAGTCTGTCATGGGAGCCCCTCCTGCAGCGGGGTCCTAAGTACCAGTGTCACCATCTGCCCGGGGCCGGTCAGAGGGCTGGAGCGGCCGAGCCGTGGACGGGAGCAGCTCGCGGTCACAATGCTGGGTACGTGTCCGGCTCTAGTCTGAGGTCCCGCAGGATCCGCGCAGAAATCCTGCTCAGAGTGGGATCTGTCTCTGGTCCGTTTCCAGA
The DNA here is from genome assembly GCA_037038555.1 of Rhynchonycteris naso. Taxonomy (NCBI): domain Eukaryota; kingdom Metazoa; phylum Chordata; class Mammalia; order Chiroptera; family Emballonuridae; genus Rhynchonycteris; species Rhynchonycteris naso. Next base: position 147,966,773 of record CM073002.1, read on the forward strand.
GTGTTGCCATGGATGTTTCTGACAGCTCCGTCATGCTGGGCCCTCACTGTTTCGGAAGTGGGTCTGTCAGGCTCTGTGTCCCCTTTCACGCGGGCAGGAGGACTGTGGAGCAAGCAAGCATCTTATAACAAGTCACACGTGTGAAGACGCTGGAACGTGAACAGGAAGACGGCGGGGAACACGGGTCAGAAAATAAACGGCCCATATGTCATTATTCAGCGCAGAACCTGAGGACATCTGTTCCAGCCAGGAGAGAGAGAGAGAGGGAGAGAGAGAGAGAGAGAGAGAGGGAGGAGGGAGAGAGAGGGAGGGAGGGAGGGAGGGAGAGAGGGAGAGAGAGAGAGATCTCAGAATGGAAAACTCAAGAACAGGAAAGTCATGACATAGGGTCGAGCTGGAGATCTTTTTCTCTGTTTTAAACTCTTAGTTTGAACGTCAGATTGAAAGACTTAATCGTTATTATGGTCTGTCTTGGTTAATTTTCTGGGGAATTGTTGTTGTTGATGGACAAGCATGGCCCATTTTATCCAACCTCCATCTCCCTGTGTTGACAGTGGGTCCTTCCCAGAGCATCGGACTCTCTCTCTCCTGCCAGGAACCTCACTGGTCAGTTCCAGAGCCATCTCCTGTCAGGCTAGAACAGCAAGTGGTGTTCTTTCACAGTAAGTTCTAAAAACGACGAAGTTATTCGCATAGCTGGCAGCTTGTGCCGAAGGACTTCGTTTTATAAAGATATAAAGATACTTAATTTTCCTCTGCAGGGCCGAGTTTCAGAAAACAACATAAAAGCCTGTTTTTACTTCTAATTAACTTGAATAATTTTTTTTCCTGCCTTCTAAGAGTTGATATTAAATTAACTCATCCACTTTTTTTACAAAAAGGATTGGGGGGGGCATTATCTTTCCAAAGCTCTTCTTTCTGTCTTTTCCCCTCTGAGATGTATGCACGATCCCGTGTTAACAGAGTTACAGTCGAGAACTTACATTATGATCTCTGGTAAAGATGCAAAGGGGAAAAAAATGGGAGCCTTATTAAAATACTTGCCATTTAAAAATCCTCGTCTGGCCTGCAGCCTGCGTTTTCGGGTCTCCTATCCCTCATTTTTAAAAGATACGCACCCTACTTATAAAAACTAGGAAAAGATGGAAATTCATAACATTGCAAAGTAATAAAATATTTCACGGACCCGGGAGGAATTTACACCATTGAAAAGACGTATGGAGTCAGGCTGGAACTCGCAGCGGGCAAGCTCATCCTGACCAATACTTCATTCCTGGATGACTTCTAAGAATTTATTTCCTTTGCAGGTTCAGACTTAAAATATATAATGCTTGGAAACTTGGGCGATATAGCAGATACTGGCTCAGGAAGCGCCTCTATGCATAATTTTCTCCCTGCCTCTGTGTGAAGTCTGACCGGGACAGTTGCACGAGCAGGGCGGGACGAAAAGAATGGTTTCTGGGAAGCCCAGGACAGGGAGGGACCTTTGTTCAGCAGGAAGCATTGGCCACGGCAACTCCGGGGATGAAACTTTCGATTAGCATGCATCCAATAAATAGTAAGGCTTGAAAAATCGTGTGCATGGACTCCAAGACAAACTATGGAAACGTGTGCCTGGGGTCCCCAAGGGTGCGCCCAGGTCGTGGTGGCTCTTTGCGGGGGGACCCCCGGGTCTCCCCCGGCAGTCACACTCATGGCTATGTTGTTACAGAGCAAGGACCCAGGACAAATCAGCAGCGGGGAAGGAAAGGTGCGAAGGTGAAGGTCAGAGGGAAGCGGGTCAAGGCGGGAAGTCTCCTGTCCGGGTGGACTCGCAGAGGCCGGTTCTCATTCTAAACAGTATCAAACTGTGACAACACCTGGGGGTGTACTGGAGGCTCAGAGCCCAAGGATTTTACGGGCGCTGACCCCAAGGCACCATGTGCCTAGTTTGTCCTGAGACTCGGGACTCCCGGAAGGAACGCAGGTGTCCTACACGAACCACGTTGCTTGTATGAAAAATGTAAGCGCACCGAGCCCCTCTCCTCGGTGAGGGACTGGGGTCGGACTTCCAAGCTATACGTCGTCAGCAGCCAGCCAAGGCCTTTGTAAGGATAGCAGCCTCCAGTCTGCTGTCCCAACTCTTGTCTGCGTCAGACACCACATTCATTTTGATACACTTCTGTAAACCAGGATTCAAAAGGCCAGGTCTTTAACAGAAGAATGAGTAAAACGTACGCACGGGCAATTAAGTGAAAGAAATAAAAAAGCCAATGTTTAGTAAAAATATAAAAATATTTCTAATCTACCAGAGGCATGCAAATCAAACTTGTCAAGTTAGATTTACTTTATTTTACTTTTAAAAAACATGACATTCCCTAGTGGTGTTAATAGTGCTGAGCGATCCATATTCCAGGGAATGTTTCTAAGGGGTATAGTTCAACATGGCTTCCTCTCTCTCTCTCTCTCTCTCTTTCAATTCCAAGATAGAAAGAAATATACAGAAATAAAAACACGGCTATGGATATTGGTTAAGATAGGTAAACATAGATAGAGATGTAATTTTCCTACTCTTTGAATGTTGAAATTCATTTTAAGTTACACCAGGATATAATTAGAAATGGGGAAACATTTCTGGATTAAGACTAGTCCCTGTAGGATGATGTAATAATGTCAGAAATCGGAACCAACTAACCCGAATGACCTATACTGAGGAAATAAATATATGGTGCTACACCTGTATAATTGAGTATTCTGTAGCCATTAGAACCATGCTGCAGAATAATTGTCTCCATGAGAAAGACACTACCAAAAAACCCCAAAAAACAGTGGGGGGTGGGGGGAAAGACTGTAGCACTTTGCCATAACGCACGGTCAGAACAAGGGAAGGTAATAAATACAGACATAGAAAGAGTAATAGTAAATTAGTATGGATGAAATGACTTAAATCACTATGCGGCTTTGAAAACAATTTTTACCCTTTTATTATTTTTTTTTGGCAGTAAAAATATTGTAAACTATACATGACACCAACTTTGTGACTTTAACCATTTGCAGGTCGCATTAAGTACGTTCACAATGCTGTAAAACCACCACCACTCTCCGCGTCTAGAACTTTCCATTACTCCACAAAGAAAAATTTCTGCCCATTGAAGTGTAACCCCTCCTTGGTCCCTCCTGTCAAACCCCTGCTATTGTCTACTCTGCTTTCTGTCCCTAGGAATGTGCCTTTTCCGTGTACTTCACGGTAGTGTCAGCACCTGACCTTGGCTGTTGAGGCTTTCGTTTCAAAGACATTCATCTCGAATAAACATCCTGGCAGCTGGATGACACAGCTACTAGCAAAACGATTAGACTAGTAGTAATCCGGGCTACCCCCATCCTTGGAGTCCCCCTTCTAGAAAGCCCCGGGGGATATAGATAAAGAAGTCCCTGAGTGACCAGACCCCACCCTCTCTACTCCCTTCCTGTCCCATGTCCCATGCCCTCATTTCTTCTTTTATATTTCATATTTGCCAATAAAGAATGAACCCACCAACTTTAGGTACCCCACCGTTAACCTCAAAAGAGCAAAGCCTCAGCTCCATGCTCTTCCCTTCTCTCTCTACCTGGAACCTCACTACGGTCCTGCCAGGACCTGTGAGGAATAGATTCGGAGATGCGTTGTCTAACCGTGATAACCACCAGTCCGGCTGCTGGGATAACATCACACAGAGGAGCGTGAGGCAGTGGAAACAGCGTGTGCGATCCTCTGCAGAGGCAGAAGGAATTAGATGGAAAACGTGGTCTCAGTTATGTCCTTCCATCCCCCTACAGGGTGTCTCAGCCCTGGCCCTCACACTGCTTCCAAAGATCTCTCCTCTAAGAACGTAATTTTTACGAATGTTTATTCAACAGGGGTCTCGGCTGTGACTCTTCTCAGAGCAAGAGTATCAGAGCTGGGAATGATTTCTTCCAGGCAGGTCCTGGGGCTCCAGGCGGGGGTCCCTGTGTGGAGAGTTGGTTGTAAATCCCCACTGGGGCCGGGTCAGAGTTTGGGGTCATGAGAAACGATGACATCAGTGAAGAGACCCCACCCAGAGAGGAGATTTATGAATGGCTAGTACTTTTTGTGTGTGCGTGTGTGACAGAGAGAAGGACAGATAGGGACAGACAGACAGGAAGGGAGAGAGATGAGAAGTATCAATTCTTCATTGAGACACCATAGTTGTTCATTGATTGCTTTCTCACATGTGCCTTGACCGCGGGCCTTCAGCAGACCGAGCCACCCCTTGCTGGAGCCAGCGACCTTGGGTCCAAGCTGGTGAGCCTTGCTCAAACCAGATGGGCCCGCACTCAAGCTGGCAACCTCGGGGTCTCGAACCTGGGTCTTCCGCATCCCAGTCCGACGCTCTATCCACTGTGCCACCGCCTGGTCAGGCAATGCTTTCTTTTTAATGCCTCAAAAATATATCCCACATTTTCAACTGTTAACCTGTTCTTATTGTAAGAAAACAACCACCACAACAATAATAAAATATAGCCCTAAGGAAATTTCTAAGTGTGACCTTCTTTTTCAAACCGTCCCTTCTTATCTGGTCTCCGAGGACACTTGGCAGGTGGAACCGGGAGACTTTTGACAAATACATTCCACTCTCACACCCACTGGACCCCAGAAGTTCTCAGCCGGCCCCCCGGGAGGGCAATTTGAGAGGCCCATTGCTACGTGCTTTCCCTCGGAAGCTGCAAATCACACTCCTTCCTCCTGTCTTCCTCCCCATCCTTTCTGAATCAGTGACGGCTCATCTCCGGGCTCTTCCCGTCCAGGTTGCAGTCCTCTGAGCGCAGGCTGCTTTGAGGAAGGTGAGGCAGGGAAGAACGGACCCAGCTTGGAGGCCAGGCTCCATGTGTAGTGACAGGTGGGCTTCGTGAGGGACAGAAGAAGCTGTGTGACCTATGCGTGCACACGGAGACCAGCCGTCTGAGGAGGGAGAGGAAGATGATGATCATTTCCCTGGAACCCACCTTTTTGTAGATCTGAAGATCACACCTGTGATTTCCAAATACGACCTGTTCCTGGACTCAGTTTCTCAACTTGGATATCGGGATTCTGAGCCTGCCCTGAGGTGGTGCTGTTTCCCCTCACAAATCCTCTCTCTGACCCCCATCTTTCTTTCCTTTTTTTTGTGACAGAGACAGAGAGAGTCAGAGAGAGGGACAGATAGGGACAGATAGGAACAGACAGGAAGGGAGAGAGATGAGAAGCATCAATTCTTCATTGCGGGACCTTACTTGTTCATTGACTGCTTTCTCACATGTGCCCTGACTGGGGGGCTCCAGCAGACCGAGTGACCCCTTGCTGGAGCCAGCGTCCTTGGGTCCAAGCTGATGAGCCTTGCTCAAACCAGATGAGCCCACGCTCAAGCTGGTGGCCTCGGGGTCTCGAACCTGGGTCCTCTGCATCCTAGTCCGATGCCCTATCCACTGCGCCACCACCTGGGCAGGCTCTGACCCCCATCTTTCAACAGCACACCCTCCAAGGCTTCCACTTGTACTTGATACACAGTATCGCCGCGCGTCCTGGCTGGGAAGGTGGCTCATTCCAACCTGCCCCACGGGGTGGACAACTTGTGTTTCTTAACTGCTATCCAGCTACTCACAGTCGCAGCTGCCACACTTCCAAACAGAGCATAAACTCTCTGGTCAGCAGGCTCTGTAGTGGTATCTGCCAAGAGTATGAAGGGGAAAACAAGTTAAATTATAGAAGAATTCTCTGCTTCAAAAACAAAAAAATTGTCTGAAGACACATTTTTGAGATGACACCGCAGACCTGGCCCCCACTTGGACTGGGACGTTGTTAAGCTGGGGGGGGGGGGACACAACTGGTGGCTATGGGAACATCTCCGTAGGCACGGGAGGTGTCTGGGATTGGGCCAATTGGGATTTCATGGTCTGAAGTATTATGCATTTGTCAGTCTCGCTCAATTGTTTGCAGCAAAGTGACTCAATCATATTGTTCATGTCACTCGGGGAGAAAAGGAAAAAAGAAAGCTGAAAGGGTCTAAAATTAGCTTGTGTACTAACTCCAGGCGATTGGTCTACGGCCAGATACATTTTCCTACCGCTGATAGATTCCTGTTATGAAACTCCGACCCATTTGTGACGAGTCACAGCCCATTAGCCATCTGTTCTTCATTATAGACCTTTCTTTTTATAACATAAAGATTTGATTTTCATGATAATTTAGAAATATTTTACGGTCATTAAGAAATGACAGCGAATACCATCAGCATCACCCGTGAGAGCAATCATGTTGCTAAACATAGGTTTTAAAGATACAATTATTAAAACATGGGAAGTTCATAGACAATAAAAATAGCCCACAAAGAAAAAAACCCACAAAAATACTTCCCCAAATACATACTTTGTTGCAAGAGAAAACAGTCTTAATGCATCGCAACATCTACGGGCAATGCACACAGCTTCAGTGATACCATTTGAAAACATCAGGGCTTTGAAAGTGTGTAACACATGACGATGATCAAGAACTTGCTGCCTTTGCTCCTTGGACTCCAGTGGTGACAACGTCTTCGACTGCAGTCCCAGAGAACAGAGGACAAAAGGAAAAGACAGAACAGTGCATTGATTAAAAGACTTTGGCAAGGGCTGGCTGACAGCGGCACTGCCCCCCGGCGGTCTGGCTGGCGTCCTTGGCTCTGCTTGTCTGCCTCTTGTCCACCTTAGAATCTCCGTCGCTCACGACTGTGCTAGCGTGCCTTTGGCAAATGTAATTTTTAATATTTTTCTAAATATAAACATGTCTGTAGCAGCACAGAATATTTTGAACCTACAAATGTGTAGGGAACAAAATATACTTCTTCATAACCTCACTGCTCTGCCATAGAACCGAACACCGCCTCATTTTATCTGGTAGCGTTCTTGATGTACATGCGGAAGGACCCGTGTACGTATATATCAATACATAACTGGGACTATGCTCTCGATGGCTTTTCAGTCTTTTCATTTAATTTTTATCACTTTGCCTGGCCAGGCAGTGGGGCAGTGGATAGAGCGTTGGACTGGGATGCAGAGGACTCAAGTTCGAAACCGCAAGGTCTGCTGGCTTAAGTGCGGGCTCATTCGGCTTGAACGTGGGGTCAGTGGTTTGAGCGTGGGATCAGTGGTTTGAGCGTGGGATCAATGGCTTGAGGGTGGGATCACAGACATGATCCCATGGTTGCTGGCTTGAGCCCGAAGGTTGCTGGCTTGGCTGGAGCCCCCCGCCCCCTTGTCAATGAGAAAACAATCAATGAACAACTAAGATGCTGTAATGAAGGATTGATGTTTCTCATCTTTCTCCCTTCCTGTCTGTCTGTCCTTATCTGTACCTCTCTCTGTGTCTCGAAAAAAGAGTCACTGCAATACATGTGTGTGTGTGTGTGTATGTATGTATATATACACACACACACACACACACACACACATATATTTAGAAGTCACACTGAATTGCTGGGCTGATAGCATAAAAGGGGCATCTCCTCTGATACGTGCTTTCTTTCCCAGTCCTGGTTCCTGCTCCCAAGTGCCCTCTGCCTCCCACACTTCAGCTGTTGCCGCCGGCACTCAGTGTTGCACCCCTAGGCCGCACACTCACACGACCCATGCACAATCTGTTTACAGGATTTAGTTGGCAGCTTTACTGGCCTCCTTCTTACAAAGAGGGCCCCTGGTTCTGTTTCCTTACCCTCCTTGTCTCCGCACAACAAGCCTCCACCCCTGAGGGCAGCCACAATTTGCTTTCTTGAATAACTTGCAGGTTTGGGCTTGTATTCTTATTCCTGTGTTGTTGTTTTCTTCCTACCTGCTTTCCCTGGTGTTGCGTTTTCCGATTTGAGAAGCGGTTTAGCAATTTATTAATAGTAAATGCAATATTTTATTTTATAGTATTTTATTTAATAGTAAATGCAATGGCTGCCTCTCCCCTGAGTGTGCCCCGGGGAAGGGAAGTCGCCTAGCGGGGAGGGAGAAGCAGAAACAGAGGACATGTGACACACTGTGCCAGAAATATGGACACGTCCCCTCCTTTCACAGCTTCTAAGGGAAAGCGCTCTAACTCAGCTCCCACGCATGGGCATTAATCGGAACCCTGAAATCAGGCCAGTTCCAAGACCTTATGCATCTGGATTAGGGGAGGAGCTCTTTATTTTAATTCAGTGGAAAGTACTGACCCATTGGTTTTAGGGACACTGTTCTATGGCATTCTTGTCACTGGTTGATATTTTAGAACACAAGTTTGCTACACCAGGATCGAAATGTGCTCATTGAAAGATTTTCAGCATATGCAGCCCATTATTTCTCAATTATGGATGAACATTTATCAATTAAAAACGCTTCGTCTTGTTTGATACTTGCTCTTGAGAAGTGAGATTTGTTTGAAATGATCACGCCAGTAATTAATTCTCATCCGTATTATTTTTCTATGTTGTTTCTCTCCCAGTCAGAGCTAGTAGGGTGTTCAAAGCCTATGTACTTTTAATTCACATGCTGTAAAACTAAGTTTCGTTTTCTTTGGTATAGTAGATTTTTAAGTGAGAAATTATCCTGAGCTATGATCTCTTCATAGTTAGGATTATAATTGGTAGGTTGATAACAATAGTAATTACCGGAAGGGAATTACTATTTAGAATCAAATACAAAGGGGATTATTTCATCCAGGACTAAAGGACACAGTAAAATCTCTCGTTACAGAAAAATGTTTGTGTTAAATGCCTTTATTATTAAAGAAAAAAGAAGAGTAAGGTGTAAATAAGAAGAAATTTTTGAAAGAACGTAATTTACCAAAAAGAAATCGGGTGATAGAAATTATAGAAAAAGAAAAAAAAATTGATAAAATGGGAAAAACAACAGCCACCCATTTATTTTTAATAAATCAACACAAAAATTTTTCATCGAAAGACCGATAAACTAGGTAAACATCTTGCCTGTGTTATTGAAAAAAGCAACAGGAAAAAATGAAACAGACCCGGAAGGTCCATGAGGAATGAGAAAAGTAGCGTAACGTATCGGAGGATTTAAAAAAATCTTGGCAGCTTCACGTCTTCAGGCTCATTTCCGTGTTTCTCCCCTAGAAACTTGTGGAAGGGGTGAACACAACACAAGTAAGTACTCTCAGGAGCTGGGCCAGGCAGGGGCAGGTAGGAGAGGAGAAAGGGGAGGAGAGGTATGAGGACACGGTAGGGGGCCCAGCTAATCGGGAGGATCCCCCTGCAGCAGGTGGCCCTCTTGTCCCCGCACTGTGACCAACCAATATGCTCAGCACCCCAGAACCCTCTGCTGCTAGTGCGTCATGGGTAAGGTGACCAGATTTTAAAATTGGTAAAGCGGGACACCATTGACCAGGGGTGGGGTGGGGGTGGGGTTCTTGATTAAAAATTTGGTCTATATGGAGCAAAAAAAAATTTTCATAAAATACAAAAATAGTATTGTAATATATGTTTTTAAATTTCAACATAAGTACAATTTACAAATATAATACATTTAAAAAATTATGTATAGTATTATTTTATTCTTTGGCATATTTCTCATTTGAGTGAATTTTTTTTAGTAGATTGCTGTCGTTGTTTAAAAGGTCATGAAATTTTTCACAAGAATTTGTTAAATTATATTTCACACGCAAAATGGCTTTCAAAGTTTCAACACTTAACAGTGATTTTTCTGATGTCCACACTTTATTTACTGTAGAAAAAACGCGTTCAGTCGCAGCATTAGTTCCTGGTAAAAACAGCGCGTATTCCACAATTTTTAGTGCGTTATTGTGTGGAACATGGTTTGTTTCAAAATGATGAAATATTTCTAACCATTTGTTCTCTATTGTGATTTTTGCTGATGCCCAAGATTTAACCTTTTCCTTATCAATCTATTTTTTAAATAATGATACCTCATTAAAAAGATCATTTTCGGAAATATTACTATATGGGAAATTTTGAGTAATATGATCAAATGATTTTTGCACATCATTCCAATTAAGTTCTTGTTTTAATGTAATCCAATGAAAATGTTCAATATCATTGTAATGTACTGTCCACTCTTCTAAATAATCTATGCAGTGACTATAGAACTTTTTAATGTGATTCATGATATCTGCACGATTTATTGCACCTTGTTCTTCTAGCTGGCTTATACTATTACGGATAGTTAACGGAAAAAAGTTATTTTCTAATCACTCTTGACACTGAAATTTTAAATTATTAACTTCATTTGCTACTTTGATTACCGAAATTTTGTCACCTTCAATAAGTTTTATAGCATTTTGAAAAAGAGCTGCTTGATTGTGTACAAACTCTAGCCAAATTTTTGAAGATTCTTTTTCAAAAACTCTTCTAAAATTCTAGGACATTTATCCTGTGATAGAAAGTAGGATTTCAAAGGATCGTATATTTTCAAAATTCTTTCAACAGCTGGCAAAAGAGCTAACCAGCGTGTTTTACTGTATCCAAGTATTTTCTGATATTCTACTTATGCAGTTTCACAAAATTCTTTAAGCATTTAACACGCACAGTGTATATATAGAAATAATAATATATTTTAATAACAATATTTTCCACATCTACGGACAAGTCAGCAGCTGTTTGAATGGCGTCATGTATTATGTGCGCTGCACAACCAACACCAATAATGTTTTGACTGAGGCTTTTGTTTAATTTATAAAAAATATTATTTGTACCTCTTCTTGATTTTCCTCCAAAATTTGCGTTCGTGTTGTCTGCACAATATGCAATCATTTTATGTTTTAAATTGTTTTTTTCCAAAATATTAATAATGGAACTGAAAATTATTTCAGAAGTTTCGCCAGGCAAAGAAACGAAATCTAAAATTCTAATTTTCATTCCAGTTTCTGAATCAAAAAATCTAATAATGGTTGGAAATAACTTTATATCCTTATGATTAGATGCATCAAAATATATGGATATAAAATGAATTTTTTCTAGATTTTTGTTTAATTCTGAAAATGCATATGGGGAAAGCATATTACACACAATTGCCTCGGATTTTGTTCTAGCACAGGCAAATTTTTTGTTGAATAACTTTTTGACAACTTGTGATGTACAGTCCATAGATCTGAAGAAATTATTGTGATTAATAGCATGAAAAGACATAAGTCCTTCTGCTACTGCTAATTTCTTTTCTTCGTCTCCATAAGTTGTTTTCTGAAAAAATTTCTGTATTTTGGAAGAAGATGCAGCAGTGTTTAAATATCTTTTATGTTTCTGTGTCTCCAAGAGCTTTGAAATATCATTCTTCCCGCTGTGCAAAATAGAAAATTCACCATTACATTTCTCACATTTTACCATGTAATCGCTTTTGGTTTTTTTAATAAAAGGAAATTCACTTCTTAGATCATCATTGAATTTGCACCCTATTTTCTTACTCATTATGTTAAAAATCTAAAAAAAATAATTTAAAATTATATTATAAATTATTATATACATATTGCTTAAAAACACAGTAAGTAGGTACATAATTACATGAACATATTTTATTAATAGTTTATAAATTAAATTAATTTGATTGTTATAAAGTAACTATATTTTAAAAATTATTTTAATTTTAATCCTATATTTCTTTCTAAATAATAACAATACTAACTTGTATTATCTTTCCTCTGAATTTGCCATAATGTAAGTCGTAAGTGTCTCTTTCAAGGCTGGTGCTAGACTTTTTGCCGCCACTATAAAATATAAATAATACCAGTACTGTCTGCTAAATTCAAGAAAATTTATGTATCTATGAAATAAATAAATAACTTATCGAAATTATCTGAATAGCTGATTTGTTGACATCGCTTGTTTAACTAGCATTGGCACGCAGTACGATGTGTATCATCTGAGAGACAGTGACAAAATATTTTCGTGGTTGCCCATGCAAAAAAATGCCATTGTTCAATAAGTCCAAACAACGGTGGTCGAATTCTAACAACTGATCAACAATGCGAACTTTGATAAGCAGTTCTCGATAATCAGTTCTCAACAATTATTTGTTATTATTAAAGTTTAACATTATAAAATTAACAAAAATAATAAAAAAAAAAACTCATATCCTGGTGAAATCGCCACATGGCCGCCGAACACCGTATATTCCCTTCCCGTTCTCCCGCCGTCCCCTAGCTTTTTGGCCTTCTTTCAAAAAATCGGAACTTTTTAAAAATGCCACGGGACGCGGGACAAATTGTTAAAAATCGGGACTGTCCCGCCAAAAGCGGGACGTCTGGTCACCTTAGTCATGGGCCATAGTCCTGGCCAATGCAGACCTCCGGGACAGTTTCCGGAAAGTGACAGGCTCACGCCCCCTTTGGCCCTGTCCCTTTTTCTCCAATGCGGAATGCAGACACAATACCTTGAGGTGCTGCGGCCATCTGGGGACAAGCGCGGACATGCAGCCAACATCCCGGGGAGTAGCTGGGGAGAAAGAAGGAGCCCAGTGCTGAGGGGGGCCGGCTGGTCATCGGCACAGCCCCGGGCCGTGTGCTTCTGGACTTCTTTATGCGTGAGATAGATAAACTCCTTCTCGTTTAGTCCAAGAAGAAAAGAAAGGGTTTAGAAAAATAGAATATCTTGAAACGCTGTTACATAGAAAGGGAAAGTCAGCAAACGTGAAAACCGAGATAAATAACACGATTTCCTGACAAAATAAAAGCTACCAAAATTATCCAAGAGGACGTGGAAAATTTAATGGACCAATTAGGACAGAAAAAGTTCAGAAGGCAATAAAGCGACCCCGTTGGAAAGGGCACCTCAACCGCGGCTCGTCACAGCGGGATTTTATATAATCCATTAAAGACCGGCGATACCGTTGAAACTAGCCTCGCTCGTAAAGGAGACGTAAATCTTCCTGTTCCCTCTCACAAAGCCAATTGTATCAGGACAGCATCTGAAACGACAGAAAATCTCAATAATAAGTAAAAGCCAGATCATTTCAAATACGATCCTAGCCCCAAATATCAAAAATACCTCAAAAGACTAATCCATTATGACCAAGTAGGATTTAAGATATAAGTGAAACAAGGGGTTAGCTGTTAAAGAATGTATTATGAAAGAGGAAAACCACAGCTCATGACCCCGAATCTCATCTTAATACCTGACCTACAGCAGTTTCAACCTTCTCCAGGAATGTGATCTTAATGGGTCAGTCTGGAATTTTCTGGTGGGTGCCAATGAGGTAATCCGTCATGTGGGAAGCGGAGGCAATCCCGAAGGAAGCTGAGGCAGTCTGCCTTCTCCTAAGGGAAGGTGATCTTGCCCGAAACAGCCCTTTGTTTTCTTTTGCTGATACCTTTCTGGTCCTGCCCAGTGGCTGCCCAGACGAGCTTTCTGTACCGTACAGCTTCCTGGGCTCCCCTCTGTTCACCAGATGGCATGCTGGCCAACCCGGGAATCGTTCTACGGAGCCAATCAGATAGATATTTGAAATGTACTCAGTTGAATTGTTGTTCTTTAACAGTTTTAAATAATACATTACATTAATAAATTATAAGAAAAAAAATACGATTCTATCCATCAATGCTGAAAAAGTATCTCCTTCCTCTTTTTATATCTAAAATTAATACAATGACACCAGAGGCTTGCAGTGAGCAGCCTTCTTCTCATAACTGCCCCCCACTGAAGCCACAGAATGTCAAAAGAAAAAAGAAATATCTGGAAAGCTGCTGAAAAGGCAGTGGGGCTCAGCTGCGTCCCACCAACAACGTAATGACCTCAACGTCCACAGCTCCCACCTGCTCGGACCTCGACGTTCACCAGCCTGGAAGGTCAAGGTCAATGTGCCAGCAGGACTAGGATCCCCAGGGGTCTCTCTGTCTGTGGCCTGTGACACCTACCTCCTCATGTCACGTGGCGTTTCTTCTGTGTTCATGCGTCCTTGGCTGTGTCCTCTTCTCCTATAAGGACACGGGCTTTATGACCTCATTTAACTATAATTACCTCTTTAAGGCCCTATTTCCAGTCTCATGGTGGTTAGAGCTTCAACATATGAGTGTTGGGGGACACAATACCTCCCACAACAGCACTGAACAGAAGTACGATAGTTGACATCTTTGTCTTGTTCCTCACGGCAGAAAGGATACTTCCGTTTTCTCACAATTAAGTGTGGTGCTTGCTGTGGGTGCTTTGCAGCTGTTCCTACCGAGGGTCAAGGGCTTACCTTTTTCCCTCCTTTGCTTAGTGTGTGTGTGTGTGTGTGTGTGTGTGTACGTGTGCATGTGTGCGTGTGCGTGTGTGCATGTATTTTGTTCTTTCCAGGAGTGAATGTTGACTTGTACCAGGTACTTTTTCTGTCACCTGTGTTTGGTTTGAATGTGCATTGAGATGCACGTATGGCTTTCATCGAGTGGGCTTTGATGGACGGCAGTGGACTGAGGGGACTCACAGCCACCGTGCCCCTTCGGCAGGGGCTCCTCCGCTCTTCCTGCCTTGGGGTTTCCCTGGGGAAGCTCGTGCCCCTCAGAATGCAGAGAACCCATCCGTCCTTGTTCTTTTGCTGTTTGCTTCTAGCCCCCGTGTCAGTCCAGGTGACCAGCAATGGCCCCCGAGGGGAGAGGTGAGGGTTTCCACTCTGAATAAGAACCCCCAAATGTTAGGAGACATGTGCCTAGATTTGGGGCTCTGATACTATGGCCAGTGGTTGGAGGGACACAGTGTCCTCTCCTCTTCAGTGACATTAAAAACTGTTTTACTCAGTAAGCTGAGCGTGAAAGTGTGCAAAACAGAATACTTTGTTCTTTCCCTGCTTGTTGCCTTCTGAACCCCGGCTTGGGGATCATTCTCCCCCACCTTTCGAATGAGATCTCACATGGAGGTCCAGTCTTTGGGTTACATCCCCGTTTGTATCCTAAGATCAGCCCCTTCTCAGCCATGACCATGCCCATCCCTGGAACACCCCGAGCTCTCCCTGTCGACGAGTTCAGGTTCCTCTGCATTCTGACCCGTGCCAGTTTTACACGGAGGAGCCCGAACCAGGGAGCAGGCGGTGGGTGGTCAAGGCACCCTCCTCCTCTGCTACCCGCTCTCTAATCCTTTTCACCTCTCGCTGATTCCTTGGTCTCTGAGAGGGTTGGGGGGAGAGACCTAGCGAAGAGCGTGGGGCCAGCTTCACTGACGGACACTGCTGTAATCTGTGTCTGAGACGGATGTATCCTTGCTGATGCCCAGGATGCTCTGGGCGGTCCTCTTGCCACAGCCGCTCCGGTAGCTGCTTTCTTGCACTGACCTCAGCTTCTGCCTCCAATAGGGAAGGGCCTCTTTCTCCCCAGGGAGGCTCCACCCTGGCTCGATGCCCTGCTGGCCTGCGTTCTTTTCAGGATGAGCCCCCCTCATCTTCCTGGGTGCCACCCTCCTACCTGGGTGGCGGGCTTTGCTTGTTCCAGAAGAAAATGCCAGCGTTCCTGCTTCCTCCAATCACCCTTCTTCATTCGATCCGACGCAGAGGAAACATTTTATCTTTAGTCCTTTCCAGGATGGCGGATACCTGGTTCTCCTGCTCCCTTGTAGTCTATAGGGCAGTGGTCCCTAACCTTTGTTGTGCTATGAAGTTACCTGGGATCTTAGAACACCTGTATGGAACCCTCCACTTTCAGATAGTCTTAACCAGTGTGGAGTGGTATCGCCCCGGCACGGAGGTTCTCACAAGGTCCAGTGATGCTAATACCCAGAAAAGGTGACATCTGCTGTTCTAGACCCGCGGTGGCGAAGCTATGACACGCGTGTCAGCACTGACACGCACAGCCATTTTTGATGACACGCGGCCGCATACCATAGAAGTAGGGGGCCGCATGCCGAGAAGGACGTTGCATCCTGGGTTCCTGCACGGCCAGGGGCAGTAGCCGAGGATAAACATTTGCTGTAGTGTAGACACTCTGTGCCGGAGGTCTGGAGGCCAAAACAACAGAACTCTGGCCCAGAGCGTCTAGTTCTGGGACTTCCGGTGAGGCCGTGTTTCTCCAAGTGACACACCACCCGAGTGATGCTCGGTGTTTTGGTGAATTTTGACGCACCAAGCTCAAAAGATCGCCCATCACTGGTCTAGGGGATGAATGGCAACATATTAAATGAGCATCTTGCGACCTCCCCCCACCCCAAACTGGCTTACGGTGTCCGCAGTGGCCCTTACCCAATGCTGACAGCTCTATCCAGCCACTCTCTGAAGTGACCCAGTGTCTGTCTCAGTGCGGGCTATGGAGGGTGCTTGGCACCTCCTGTCTTGTTCTAAACTTTGAGGAATCATTAAATCTGAGCTGAAAACGGCCATCTATTTACATCCTGATGTTTTAAAATATGCTCCTGAAGAGGCGAGTGAGAAGAAATAGAGTCAGTGGTTACGCAGTTTCCACCTACGCTCGCACGTGCCTAAGAACAAACTCTTCGACTATCTGGCTCCCTAGGGGGAGAAAAACTAAGAGAAATGATTTTAGCCTGTTCTGATAAAACATATCACGTGTTTGAAATGCTTATTTTTTATAATTCCCCATTCTGAGATGTGTCTCCTTTTGCTTACACTCAGATCTGGAATATCTTTGAAGTAAAACGTGTTCCTTTCTTCGGCTGGCTCGCGGATGATCTTTTAGAAATTCTGAGTCAGCGCACTGAGGACAGGGCGCTGGACTCACACCCTCCGCTGGGCCGGACCCGCCGTGGGAAGGCGGTTCTGATGGTGGGAACTGCGGGAACCCGGCGGGTGGAGATGCGGTTTGTGTGCTTTGCAAGTGGGACAGACACAGGCAAGGAACACGCTGCTACCCCCCCCCCCCCCGCAATTATGCTCAGTTTGCTATAACGTTTCCCTTAAACAAGAGGACTGGGGCTCTCCCGTCCACGGTGCGGTTGGGCAGGCTGCAGCCCCGCATCAGGGCTGTTTTTACCATCTCGTCCTCCCCCCCAAATTAAACAACAACGGCATCAAAATGAGTTTTGTTTTGTTTTTTTTTTTTGAAAACTTTTTTTCTAATGAAACATTCCTTAATCTTTTTAGAGAGCAAAAGCAGAGAAAGAAGAATCTCATTAAAAGGGGGCGCAGCCTGCAGCGCTGAAATGAGGGGATCAGGGCGCGTGTCATGGAGACTCGCCCCCACTGTGCACGCAGAGCAGAGGCTGGTGCCCGGCCTCGGAGCACTCCCGGGCCTGACCTGACGGGACAGGCTCAGGAACCAATGGACCTGAATCAGAAGTGCAGGGCGGTGCGGAGGGTTCCAGTCACCTTGGAAGAAGCAGGTTGCTGGCCTGGTCCATGGAACCCCACAGCGCGGGACCCAGGGGGCGAAATATCCTCCCCACTTCCCTCTGAGGTCTTATCAATGCTCCTCGTGGCTGAGCTCAACAGGAAGCCAGCGGTCAAAGATTCAGTTCTTCGCGGTCAGAACTTCCAGGGCACAGAGTGAGGGGGAAGGGTGACCACTGGGTCTGGAGGGACAGACAGAGAATGTCCATCTAGTCCAGACCTCTGTCCCTCAGCCCCTGATCCCCGAACTTCATCCAGGTGTGAAACCCGTGTCCTCAGCACGGGGAGCCTGGGGCATCTCAGTCGCTAGCACACCGTCATGGGAGACGTCTGGTCAGACTCACTTTCACCTGAAGCCTAACCCATCGGCCACAAGCGGCAGAGAATGAGAAGAAAGGGACAGGAGTCACAGGCAGAGGATGGTGGTCACTGCCGTCTTCTGCCCCTGCCTAGTCTACAACTCTGTCAGCACCTCATCAAAGTTGGGTACTTTGCCTGATAGGATGCCCCAAATTTTCCTTTAGTTGGGCCGTGGGATCTTGAGGTCTGCTCTTTATGGGATGGCCAGAGTTCTTCCGTGATTAGAGATCTCCTGGTTCTAATACAGGACCTCCTTGCTTGAAAAGTACAGATGCAACCTGATGGGATTAATTGCCTCCGATAGGGGAGTTACCCCCTTCTCTATTTGCTTTGGTGATGTGTGGGGTCCAAAATGGCCAAGGATGGTCTTCAGCTTCCAAATCGTGGAATCATGACTGTGTTCTCCAGTGACAGTGCCGCGCCCTCGGGAATCAGACTGGGATTGTGGGGACTCAAGAGGCTGAGACTGTGGGGACTGAAGGCAAACATTCGTTAAGGGTCTGGTCGGTAGCCAGCGCCGGGCCTTGGCTCTGAGCCTGACTGTGGCTGAGACGGCAGGTCCTGGTTTAGAGAATGCATTCCCTCCATCCTTAAGACAGAACCTATTCTAGCAGAATGTTATCTCCCAATTGGGACAATGACTGACCTTTCAGCTTCTGGGATAAGGAGCAGATGGTAAGACCAGCATTGCAATGCTACACATTTCATTCTTTGCCATGAAATGAGTCCCTGGGACAGGAGCTGTATCCGCGGGATTGCATGGTGATGAATAAATAGGACATTCTGTAAGTCTATAAACAGTGTGGGGCAAGAAGGGCTGATTTCTCCCAAGAATATGTGTCTGTCCTTCTGTAGACAAGTCACTATTCCCTCAGTGACGAGAGACATCCAAGATAACGACCTGCTACTAGGTAGCGGGTTGGCTACCTTGGTGAGCCAGGTTCCACTGGTGTTTAGTGTTCACCTTTGGTGAAGGGAAGTCCATGACCCATCTCACGTTTGTACCAGCCAAGAAGGTGAGATGAACCGAGATTTAATAGGTGACCTGAGAATCTTTCAAGGATTCAGTAGGGTCATTTGTCTCTTATATTCCCTAAGGAGGTGGCTGGCCCTGCATTTTGGTTCATTCTCTGGGTAGGTTAATGGGAAGGGGACATTTCCATGGGCTTCCACCAGCCTTCTTCTGCTCTAATAGCCTTCACTCCATTAATCAGGAAGCAGACAAGGAAACATTCTCCATGACTGAGAGTGTTTACCCTGACTATACCACAGATGGGTTCCATCTGTCTGTCACGTGGCCTCCCCTGAGTCAGTCTGGCTAGTGGGTCCTAGGGACATTTTAGGGTTAGAATCTGGCCAGAGGCAGTGTCTACACCACCTTGGAATACTCCTGTTCTCACTGCATAATTATGCTAGTTAGAGTAGTTAAACTCCCATGGAGAGGCTGATATGATCCTGCAGCCACATTGTGGGCTCCTTCTCAGAAGGACCTGGGCTTCTCCCCTCACCCTTCAGACGCCTCTGTCCAGTGGCTGTCCATCTGGTCTGCTTCTTAGAATCCCCAGGGAAGCTTGCCGAAGCACTAACTCCCGAAGCCCATCCGCGGATGTGCCCACGTACTTGGTCTGGGGTGTGACCTGGGCTTTGTGAGTTCTGAAACCTCCCCATGTGCGTCCGGCGTGACTGGAGTGGGAGACTCACTGCTCACGGAGTCCAGGGCTGGCTTCTGTACTTTCTACCCCATTCCCCAGGCAGTTCGGATAGAACCGGACCGCCTCTGCGGAACGTGGGCCTGTGCTGCCCCGGCTTCCATGGGCTGCGGGCCTCCAGCTCCGTTGAGGCAGGTGCCGGGGCGAGGGGGGGCGAGGTGCGCCAGCCCCGGCAGCTTCAGAGAGCACGTGAGATCCAGGCCTGCGGAAGGGCCCGCGTCTCATTCCCCAGACCGCGTGCTTAATCCTCCTGGGATGACAAACTTAGAACCTTCATCGTCATAGGTTCTCCAGGCTCTCGCCGGTAGAAACGGGCTAATCCTATAATTGTCTGGGGGAAGGGGTATATATCAGCTTCCAGAGCGCACCTGGTAGCTCTTTGTCCTGTCCAAGCACGAGTCCAATTCTATCCGTGCGCCTGGAGGTGTGGGGTAAGGGGTGCGTTCAGTGGAGAACTGACCTGAGCTTGTGGGGCCGCTTGCTTAGGGGAAGTCACGCATGAGCTTTAGTGCAAGGGAGAGTGGCCCCTTCTCATGGAGAAGTTAGGGGCTCTCCCCACTGGCAGAAGGTTCAGAAATATTTGGGGGTTCAGTGTTGCCTGCGTTGTCTCTTTGGGTTCATGTTCGTCAGGGCCTCACGAGTCGTTAGCAGGACCCTTAGGTTGGTGAGACCTGGCAGGGTTGAGTTCTCATAGTCGGACCCCCGGCCTGGTCCTCAGACCTCCCTGTCCCCCGAATGCCAGGAGACAGGATTTGCTTAATGTGTTGCCTAGACGTTCTGAATTCTGCTCACACCCTCAGTTCGGTAGACAGCGCTCCCCACTTCTCTCTGGGGTAGGGTTTCTCAGCCTCGTCCCTGCTGACATTTTGGGCTATTTAAATAGTCTTTTGTGACTGTCCTCTGCAGGGTAGGATGCTTTGCAGGGTCCCCGACCTCTACCCACCAGGTACCAACAGCAACCCCCACCCAAAGCTGTGACAAGCTGCCTGCAGACACTGTCCGAGGTTTCCTGGGGGACAAGATGGCCGCCGAATGCCACAACCTTGAACCCGTACTGTTACCATAGAGACAAAGAGCTACAGCAAAAGGATTATTCAACAGTTCGCCCTCACCGCAGTCCACGCTACTTTGAATAAACGTGGTCCCAGGGTAGCGGGTGACCTGTCTCCCCTTTCTCTGCGGCAAGGAGAGTCACCCAATGCCAGGGTCCCAGGTTAGGGGCCTGTTTCCTAGAGCGATTTCCAGTACCAATTTCTGCCTCCGTGAACGTCCCAGCAGGAAACAGATGTCACACTCCATCTGAGCAACGTGACAACAGTTCAATCAGACACTCTGTTTACTAGATGCAGGCCGGATGCAGGGAGGCCGAAAAGGGAAAGTATGGGGCCCTGAGAGAGGATTGGGCACTGGGGGGCTCCGTCCGGCCTCTTGGCCTGCAGAAGGAAGGGGAGGAGGGGAAAGAGATGTTCCCAGAATCTTAGGACCAACCTGGAAGAGGAAGAGAGGGGCAGAGTGGGAGGGGTGGGGGGAAGAGAGGACCGTGAGAGAGCTATGTGGTGGTATCTCCTCCAGCAGCTGTCCCATAGTGGGGGGTGGGGTGGGGGGAGCCTGGGAAATAACACCCCCATCCTCTCTGCTCCTCCTCCTTCTCAGCAGAGCTGGCCTGCAAGACCCTGAGAAGTCAGTTAACAAGCTCTCCGGGGAACCGGGGCTACTCTCTGAGAACTGTGGATTTGGGCACCATGGTGACCAGGCTCGATCTCGGCGGCAAAACTTCCTGCAAATCTCGTAGCGGCCTCCCTGGCAGTCTCCTTCCCTTCTCTCCCCCAGTTTCCTCACCTAGCGTTCCACTCTTCTCCAGTAACTTTCTGAGAAGGGAGGAGGTCGCCCTGGCCTTTCTCCTCTTCTTTCTTCTTCTCCTCCATGGCCTCTTCTACTTGGAGATGTTTCAACGCGGAGTTCACGGAAACGTGATTTTCCGGCTTCTGACATGCTGCTGACATGTTAAATGCCCTCCTGACTGCTAGTCCTTTGCACAGTGACCTGTTTTTCTTTTCTGGTGGTTTTCAAATTTGGCTCTTTATTCTCGATGTTGTGAAATTCCACAATCATGATGACCCTTCGGGTGGGTCTGTTTCCATTCATTTTCAATCGGGCTACGTTCCGTGACAAACCCAGTGAAGATTTTTTATTAGAAATGCATGGGATTTATAGATTAATTAGGGGTTCATTGGCATCTTTTCAACATTTGGTCTCTTCATCCATGAACATAGAATAAATCTTTCTCCATTTTTAAGGTCTTCTTTTATGTTTTACAATAAAATATTTTATTATTGTCTCTTGAAAAGCTTTACATTTCTTTTAGATCTATTCTTTAGGTATTTGATATTCTTAGATAATTCTTCACCCCTACCCCCCCAATGGGGGATGTATCTTTGTAAAGCTACATTTTATAATTAGTTTTTGCTGGTTTAGAAACAAGCTATTGAAATTTGTATATTTATCTTTGACTTACCAAAGTAATTGGTTACTGGTAAATTCTAATATTTTTTTTCTGTGAAGTCGCTTTAATTATTTTTATAATCAATCACGTTACCTGTAATTATTGGCAAAGAGCAATTTTGTTTTTTTCTTTTGTGATTGTAAACCTCATTCATTTTTATACCTCTGTTTGTGACTAAGCAGTTTTAGCGGCTGTCCTTGAGTTGATCCTGACTTTAAAGCGGACACTTCAACTCCTCCGACATTAAGTAAGCTAATTGCCGGCAGTCTTTGGTAGGAGATACACTGTCAGGTTCAAATGAATTCCTTTGTTTGCTGACTGTTTCCTGTTCTCATTAATGAGTTTAATATTATCAATGGGTTTGCAGCATGTGTTATGGTGAACATATAATTTCCCTCAGTCTTTGTTAATAAGGCAAATTATATTAATAGTTTTTCTCATGGGAAATATCCTGGCTGTACGGGCATTGATTCTTCCTGTCAGTGGTGTGCTACCTCCCGCCCTCTGTCTGCCTCACCGCCTTTGCCCAGCTTGGGTCAGCCACCAGGGGCGCCAGCTGCCCCGCACAAGACCTCTTCCTCTCTCCCTCTCAGAATTCAACACCCTCAAGACTGATTTCATTCTGCCCCACGTCTTTGTTTAACTCTATTCCTAAAAGAAGCCCAAATCTTCTTGATTGTCCTTTATCACCCAAGTTCTCACCTCTAGATGGCTGCCCAGCTCCTGGCTGGATTCCAGTGTTTCTTCTTCCTCAATCTTCCTGATCCTTCCGGGCCTGGAGGAGGCAAAGTGTTCTACTTCCTCTCTTAATGTCCCGATGAAACTGCATTCGCCTTTTTCCCTGAAGCCCTCTTCAGGGGTAGAGGCGTTCATCCCACGCTTCCCCTGCAATTCCTCCTGGAGTTCAGGTCGGTGGTTGTAGCAGGCTGCGTTTTACAAAGATGGCCACACCATCGGATGTCCCATTCTAAAGATGGCCACACCATTGGATGTCCCATTCCAAAGATGGCCACACCATCAGATGTCCTATCCCATGTGCTCTATGTACAACAGTGACACGGAGACTCCTTCATTGGGATGTGGAGTCTACGTTCCCTTCCCTTGGACTTAGGCGGACCTTTGTAAGAGCTTCAATCCCTAGAATGGGGCAGAAGAGTTGCCATGTGACCTCTAAGGGCACGTGATAAAAGGCAATGTGACTCCTGCCTGACTTTCTCTCTCTTTCAGGGAGCTTGCCCTGTGAGCCCAGCCCCATACTGGGAGGCAGCCCAGCCACCTGGAGAGCTATGTGTGGAGATTCCAGCCGACAGCTCCAGCTCAGCTCATAGCTCACTGCCAGTGTCAGGAAGGGACTGAAACTTCCCACGATGCCAGCCTCCAGGCTTTGTTTATAGGATGGGGGCCCAGAACTCATGAAGTAGAGAGGATTGTCCCCTTTGTGTCTCATCTGAACTCTTGACTCACAGAAACTAAGAGATAATAAATGATTATTGTTGTTACACGTTTTGAGTTAATTTGTTACGCAACAATACATAACTAATAGGAGTCCTTAATGTTTCTCATCACTGTTTCCAGATGATTATCGCAGCTTCCTCCCTATGAAACCCAAGATTCTTTGAAGCTCTTGCTATTAGAGTTCATCATGGATTCCTCTTATTTGTTGCTATCCCTCCCTCCTGGGATATTTTAACTACTAATTTGTCAACTCTTCTTCTAACATCTCATGATTCATACCATCTGGTTATGTCAATAGTCTCACAGAAAATGTCCCCAATACCCTGGGGCCTCCCATTTCCTTGAGGCTTCCAGTTCCGTGAAACACTGTCCACTCCCAAATGTCAGCCTCGGTGATGTCATCACCAATGGTTACAATCCCTTCATCGCTGTGGTTTAAAGCATTCTATTTTCCAACTACCATGTTCAGTCATTTCAGCTTACTCCTTCTACACTCCAGTTTCAACAATTTTCCTCCCAATGAGCCTTCCAATCAATTGACCCATGACCTTGTCATTGTCCTTCAAGTTCTAGTCGTACCTCTCTTTCCTAGCTTGGAGTGTGTGGTCCATCATTGTTGTCACTTCCATACTCTTTCTCTTCATTCCTGGCACAATCTCACTCCTGCTTAATTACAATTCTCCCTTAACTCTACACCTGCAACCAAGAAGGTGAAAGTAACCAGAAAAAAAATATACAATGATACTGATTGGTCTCACATTAAATTTATGACCAGAACACAGATTTTTTTTTTTTTTTAAGTGAAAGGAAGGGAGATAGTGAGATAGACTTTTGCATGCACACTGACTGGGATCCATTCAGCAACCACATCTGGGGCCGATGCTTGTGTACCAAACTATTTTTAGTGCCTGAGGCTGTCATTCTCCGGGGGTACTATCCTCAGTTCCTGGGGGCCACACTCAAACCAATCAAGCCAAGGGCTGCAGGAGAGAAAGAGGAAGACAAGGGGGGGGGAGAGGGTGGGATAGAGAAGCAGATGGTTGCTTATCTTATGTGCCCTGACCAGGAGTTGAACCCAGGGCATCCATATGCCAGGCCGAAGCTATACCCACTGAGCCACCCGCCCGGGCCTAAGAGATTCTGCTATTACATTTCCCTCATCTTTCCAATCTCTTATTCTTCTGAACATCCTTTTAAAGCTCCAAAACCTCCTTCTTTCTTCTCATTCTCAAATGATGACTATTTTTACTTATTTCTATAGGAAAAAGAGAATTTAAATGAGAAATTTCGCAGCTCCCATACCGATCCCCCGCATTGGTATATACACTTTCTGCCTCGCTTTTCTACTGAATGGACCCTCTGTGCTCCTGACACCGGCTCCTCTATTCATGAAGTTCCTTCCGTTTCCTCTCTCTAACTAACACATACACTTGAGTCATCTCTCTTTTGTGACCGTTAAATTTCCCCTCTACTGGACGACTTCCATCAACCTGCGTGTATGCTCAGAATCCCTTGAAAGGAATAACAACCCTGACCCCTTATCTCCCTCCAGCAATGTCCTACTTCTCTGCCCATTTATTTAAACATTTTTATTGAAACTATGTTCTGTACTTTTCTTCTCTGGTTCACCTGCCTCTCATTCTTTCCTGAACCTCCTTGGGTAAGCCGCCGCTCCTGCTGGGCCACCGAAAACTCACGTGACAAAGTCCTCTGTGATCTCCGACTTGGCAGTTTCAACGATTGTGTCTTGTTCTTCATCCGTCCGCATGGGACAGCAGCATGGAACACAGTTTGCTCTTCCGTTCTGGTTTCAAGGGTAAAAGGCTCCAGTTATAACATAAGCCAGTTCTGGGGATGTTATGTGTGGCGTGGTGGTAATTAACAATACTCTATTGTATACTTGAAAGTTGCTAAGAGCGTCGATCTTAAATATTCTCACCAAACACACAGAAAAGTAACTATGTGAACTGATGGATATGTTAATTAACCTTCTTGGGGTTAATCACATTGCAGTATAAGCAAATCATCTCATTGTACACCTTAAATTTACAGAAAGCTACATGTCAACCATGTCTCAAGAAAGTTGTGGAAACGTTTTATTTACTTGGCTTCTGGGAGTGATTCAAGTTATTCCCCCATGCCATCCTGTTTCTGCCAACCATGGTACTATCTCTGGGAAGAAAACTCCCTAAGAGTCAGGACCCTCTAAGAAATGATTAAACAGACGCCATTTTTAAAGAAATAGGAATTATCTTTATTCACATAAATGGACCAAGTGAGCAGGTATCAGTTATCTTTCTCCCTTTAAAATTTGTTTTTCCTATTTGACTACCTTAGAAATATGGCGCTTTGTGGTCAGTAAACTTCCCTTCTGCTGTACTGGTGCAGTTTCATGTTGTTGTTTTGTGTAACAAGAACTGAGAGCATTCAGGAAGACGGGGACAGTGGTTTCTGTCCCGATGTCACAGAAGGATGAGTCTGCAAAGTGTGAGTAGCTTCAGGCGGGCAGAGTGTCCTCCCCGGGGGCAGCCATCTGACCCTGCTCTTTACACAGGCCACATCTTCGGCTATAAAAAATTTATGGACCCTGCAAAGAAAACTAAAATCCAAGTAAATGATAAATGTCAAGGGTGGAAATGTCAGAAGTAAAAAATAACACCGTGCACATCAAATGGGGCGAGAATGTGGCAAAATAGAATGAACCGGGTCCAGTATACGCTTTCCAGCAGACGGAACAAAAGGAAAATCTATTAATTATATAGGGTGGTTTCCTGGAAGTGAAGCTAACGTTTCAGAAGATGTGCATCTGGCCCTTTATGAGTAGCGAAGAGGACTTCCTCTCAGGGTAACCCCTGCATGGGGTGCAAACATCACCTTTGACAGCATCATTCACAGAAGCTCTCTGAGTCTGTCTATAGCTTCTTTTATTTTCATACTGACGTCCATTACCTGTGTGTGTTATTGCACTAAAGCAAACTGGGACAGGAGCAGGTATTCTCACAGCCAGTGAGATGTGGTCCTGGTGTCTGACTCCCCAATATATATATTTTTTACTTAGACACAAATAGCAAATATCATCCGAGGAAGATGGAAGTCTGTCTCCTGAAGTGTAGATGATCTTTGCAGAACTCTGGATCAGTACCAGAGAGCAATGAGTTCAAGGCTGTCTGCTCTCACATGTCGTGTGGGTGAGCCTCATTGATGTTTCTCAAGAGGACTGATCCCCGTGGCTTCCCCGATAATGACTTGTGGGTAAGAGTTGATATTCTCTTTGGAGAGTTTGAGAGTAATAAGCTCTCTGCTTTCTGTAACACGAGGCTTTCGTCTGTTTCAAAGATACTGTCTCTTGCAGGTGGACAAAGTGATCAAGGAAACAAGAATGACCAAGAAGAGGGTGACGCATTGAGGACGAGCAAAAAAATGATAGTTGTGTTAGGACACAGGCGTCAACCAAGGAGTTTGAGCACCTTCCCGTGCTCCCACAGAACAATCAACCTGCAAACAAGTTCACTAGTTATTAAGAAAGTGCACTGGTGTAGTATCACTCTGAAAATTGAAAGTATTTTGGGGGTGTTCTAGATGGGTCCAAATTAAAATTGGATGTCTTTTCTGTTCATGACTTCTAAGTGCTTCAACATTTCCATCATCGGAGACTCCATTTCCGTTTTCGGACATGTGTTAAGCAGTTAGTTGTTGCTGAAGTTTGTACTGCTGGAGTCTTTTAGGTCCTGTTCAATTAATCAGTTCACCCGTGCATAGCAAACAGCTTCCGACCACGTAGAGTCACCCCTGCCTTGTTAAAATCTCATTTGTTATAGGAACTCTTAGAAACATAAGGTGCTTCTGAGGAAAAAATATTACAGCTCATATTGCACCAGGAAATAATGCTCTCTATAAATCAATACCAGCCGGGGTGCTCTTATTCAACAGGGACGCGCAGGTCAATTGCTAATTTCCCGTTGAAAGCGTAATTTAGGAAAGCATAGGGTGAGTGTCCTTATGGTGGCCAGTGATCATTTCCAGAGAGAGCAGGGGTTATTCCACTCGGGTTCTGAGAGAAGCAATTTGCAAGAGAAATAGAATAGAATCAAGGTTTCACAGATCATCTTGTTTTAGAGATTTTCTTTCTTAAAAACACCTCTATTGAGGGATCACTGATAAACCAAGAACAGCGCATATTTAATGTGTATTTACTTGGCTCCTGGGAGTGATTCAAGTTAGTCCGCCACGCCATCCTGTTTCTGCCAACCGTGGTACTATCTCTGGGAAGAAAACTCCCTAAGACTCAGGACCCTCTAAGGAATTATTAAAGTTTGGTGTTTGGACATATACACGTGCTCATGAGACCATTATAAAAATCATGGTGATAGACGTATCCAACACTTTCCGAGTTACTTTGTGTCCCTTTGTGGTTTTCCTTTTCTGTTATTTGTTTTTCGTGTGTGTGTGTGTGTGTGTGTGTGTGTGTGCAGGTGTGCGCGTGTGTGTGCGTGTGTGTGTGCGCGCACGTGTGTGTGTTAAGAACACTTCCATGAGAGGTGCTCTCTTAGCAAACTTTGAAGTAAACAATTTTGTGTTGTTAAGTGTAGGCAACGTGCTGAACAACAGATCTCTAGAATTTTTTTGATCTTGTGTGATTATAACTTTGTAACCATTGACAAACAACTCCCCATTCCCCCCACTCCCTAACCTCTGGCAACTGCTACTGAATCCTCTGATCCTATGAATTTGATCAGTTTAGATTCCTAGTATGAGTATAACCATACAGTAGTTGTCCGTCTGTGAATGACTTTTCCACTTAGCACTGTGTCCTTCAGGGTGATCCATGTTGTCACAATGGCAAGACTTCCTTCGATTGCAAGACTAGATTATAGTTCTAGTTTTAAATTACTGAGAAACTTCCATACTGTTTCCCATACCTGCTGCAACATTTCACACTTGCAGAAATAGTGGGTTCTAGTTTCTCCACAGCCTTGTCAACTTTTTTTTTTTTTTAAATACTGTAATAGCCATTCATTTTAACACATGGAAGGGATACCTCACTGTAGTTTTGATTTGTATTTCCCTGATGAATAATAATGTTGAGCATCTTTTCATACTTCCTGTTGGCCATTTGTACGTCTTCTTCTGAGAAATGTGCATTCACGTTCTTTGCCTATTTTTAAGTAGGCTTATTTCTTTCCTATTGAATTGTAGGAATACCTTATATATTTGAGATGTTAAACCAGGGGTCCCCAAACTTTTACACAGGGGGGGCCAGTTCACTGTCCCTCAGACCGTTGGAGGGCCGCCACATACATTACTCCATACACTGACCACCAACGAAAGAGGTGTCCCTTCCGGAAGTGCGGCAGGGGCCGGATAAATGGCCTCAGGTGGCCGCAATTTGGCTCGTGGGCCGTAGTTTGGGGACCTCTGTGTTAATTAAGCCTTTATAAGAAGTATGTTTGCAAACAGTTTCTGCTATTTTGTAGATTGCCTTTTCATTCTGTTGATTGTTTCCTTTGCAGAAGCTTTTTAGCCTTTAAAGATGGGATGAGTTTCCACCATAGGCATCGTTTTGGGACTCCACAATAAGACTGCTATTTAATCTGGGCACAAATGTTTTTCTTACTCAAAACCCTAATGCATTGTATCCTTAGGGAAAACATTTCTGAGAATTTTTAAACACTCTTCATCTTTTGCAAGTTCGGCAGTTCCCCTGAATAACTTAAAAGGTTATTTTAATTGAAAGTTGGGAGAGTGTGAACCAGACGTCAGTTTAACCTAAGCCGTGAGTCGGTCTCTAGGGGGAATCTGTGTGACCGCTTGCGTTACTACTTTTGTTTCTTAGTTGGGAAAAGGATTAGGCTCGAGCTGCGCTCGTTCATTGCCATGGATAATTCGGGGAGTAATAGGTTAAATCTGTTATTTTGAATCCCAGGGCTCTTCAGCTGTCTTCCAAGTGAAGATAATAAAATGACACCCTTAATTTTTTATTAGCACTTCAGAAACTCCTTCACATACATGATCTTATTTGCTTCTTGCAGCTGCCACATGAGCAAGGCAGGGCAAGACTCATAATTCCCCCTGACAGATGAGGAAATTGGGGATCAGAAAGGTTAAGTGGCTCATCACGGGCATGCGACGTCTCTGGTGAAAGGCATCATTTTTTTTTGCAGAAAGGAGCGTGGTAAGGGACAGAAGACACCAGCTTAGGAAACAGCATCTCAGAGCCCTGTCTTGTCCCATCTTCTGCCCTGTCCTGCCTTGTCATTGAAAGTCCCCATCGTCTGTGGCTTTAAATGAGAATGAGACACCTATGATGACACACACCGAGGAACAATAACACCTTATGTGGAAACTGGGGTGGGGAGGGATAATTTGTAGCTGGAAATCATGAATACGATAGGCACAGAGCAGGGAACAGTGACAAGGCAGGAGACACAGATGCTGAAAATGGAGAGGAAAAGCAACCTTTACTGTTATCTGTATTTATTTCCTCTGTTGGAACACACGTGATCGTAGACCTCGGCATTGTAGTGGTAAGGAGCGTGTGGACGCAGTATCATCCTGGACGTTATAACACTTTCCCATGGCACCTTCAAAGCAATAGAATGCACAGGTGTCATTTGGGGACAGACACTTTAGATGGGGTACCCCCGGGTCCGAGGGATGTATTTGTGGAATGTAACCAATAGGGGCATGCTGAATCGTGGTGGGGGATATTTTGGCTGGACCTGAGGGTACCTGGAAAGAATCACTGTGGGATAAGACTCAGATGTAGTGTAAATGCTAATCTCGGAGCCTTCTGATTGCCTATGGGTAGAATTTTTTCTCTACTGGCAAATTTTGAGCGAAGTCATACCAGGCATTCGCTGAATGCATTCACCGGCTTCTGGCTGGGTAAAACAAATGATGTGACTTTTTGAAATTCCAAACTATTTACAGTCGATGGTTTATATGTAGTTGTAGTGTGCTTATTCCTTGATTTCTTAGATGTCTGCAACAACTGTGTAAACCATCTAAAACACCTACAGGCTGATGTCCGGTAGCCCTCGCTCAGGAAGTCGCTCGTGGTCCGCATTCTCTGCTGCACATGGTGGGGAGGACCAGGCAGGGTCTGGAGGCAATGGGGGTGCGTCTGGGTCAGAGTCTAGCTTTGCTGAGAGCTGAGTGGTGGCGTCACTAATGTTCTCCCTCCCAGTTCTCATGCGGTTAATATTGAATATGTTTTTGATTGAATTTCTTCCAGTTATGCTTTAAGATTAGCGTCTCAGGGCTGTCTTTATCACTGTCCGATGCCAAGAGCATAGACTTATCTCGGTAACTGTATCTCTGGAAGTCTGCTTGCTGATGCCCACGCACACCTTGTCAAATTGTTAAGAGAGAGTCACTCGTTTTCACCCTCTCACTCCTTGAAAGAGCAGCAGGCTGTTTAAATTAGTAATATGCAAGGGAAAGGTATGTGATCTCAAGGCATATCTAACTTTCCAGCTGTTAGGTGCAATTTTAGAAGTGTATAAACATCCCTTTCATTCACTACCTTCAAGTCACAGATGACAAAAAGCAAGGACGTGTCACAACACACATTTAAATGATGGGACGGTTCCAGCCATGCCAGGAACAAGCAGGTGTCTGTGCTGAAGACTATGAGGAAACAGACTATTGCCGCCAATTTAAAAACAAAATGAGGGTCTTGTGAAAAAAAAAAAAAGGCATTCCTGTCTTAGCACAGTAAAATATCTTAGACGTGTCAGCCTTATGCACAGCTGTCATCGAGGCAATATGTACACAACACAGATGCGCAGTCTCAGAAGTGTGGACTCTAAGTCGAAATAAGAAGAATTTGACTGTATTGTGGTTGGCTAAAATCCCTGGGCTGGCACAAGGCTGGCGACAGCTGCAGGGAGTTAGACTGTTCAGAGCCCCATCAGGCTTAGACAATGAGTTCAAGCGTTTGCATCAAGGCTCCCATCTGCGCATCTCCATTCTTCCCTGATCTTCCTCATCTTCCCTCCCTTTCTTCGTCTCTCTTTATGTACATGCAGGCGTTGCGTTTCTGCTCTAGGCAAGAGCCCACCCTGCTGTTGGGGACACAGAAACACAACTCAAGGGGCTTCTGAAATCCACCACTAGCTTCTACCGGAGAACTACGACTCAGGCTTTCGAACCTCTGAAGCTGAGGTGCAGGCCAAGGAAATCTGATAAGCAAAGGAATGTCTAACTTTGCATGATGGCCATGCAGTGAAATATACACACTTAAAGGCTGTGCTTAAAGGTGTGCTTAAAGGCTTTGTTGCTTGCATTAAAGTTCTCCTGGCATACTTATTATCATCAAACTTTTAGTAGTATAGACATTAATGTATAGCTTGCATCTTGGTGGGTGAAGATTTAATTGTTATTTGGATGCATTTATTTGAAGATATCGAGTTCATGACTTGGTAAGATGGGCATGGAATTTGAAAGACACACAACTAGGTAATAGCAGAGTGATTGTTAACAAACCTATCATCGAAATCTTTGCCTTCCAACCAGGTAACTCAGTCTGGGGCTTGAGTATTTGGTGTATTTTTTCAAGCACAGCAAATTGTGTGGACATATTTTAATGACAAATTAAGTGACAGGAACGTAGGAATATTTCAATTAAGGTTGAACAGATAATTCAGGTGAGAAAAATATCTTCACAATAATTTTAATGTTCATAATACAATAAAAAAATAAACAAAGAAATACAGGTCCTCAAAGCTTTTGGGGGAAAGAGCAGTCAACCAGCCAAGAGATACAATTCATTTGGCTTTACACTATATATTATAGATATTTTCTCTATAATGCTGACATCAGGGTCACCTGGGCAATAATGGCCACAGGGGACTGAGTTGATGAAAAGAATATCTAATTTCTATATTTCTCCCAAGTTTATATTTTCCAATGTATTTGCATAGCTTTATAAAAAGTGTTCTCTTATAATTTTAATTTCCCTTAGAGCACTTATTTTATCCCTTTTTCTTACCTTCACTATTCTTTTTTCCCCCCCTTTTATCTAATAGCTATTTGCCTGTAGCCCAATTTTTTAACTGGGGTGTTAATGTCTTTTTTTTTCATATTTAATATCTCCTTAAATGTTATGGCTATAATCTACCAATTTGTCTCCTTTCTCCTGCTGTTTTTAAGCTGTTGCTTTTCAAAAATGATCTCACGGAAATTTTATATTTCTGTGTATTTTATCACTGACTGTGTTCCTTCATAATTGCATAGTTACAGTGCTTTATGCTTAGACCAATTTTTTCATTTGTCTTTTTGAAATTTAATGATCTAATGCACTTAGAATATTCATGAATTCACAGGGAACAGGGACTGTGCAACCCCCTTTTGATCAAATCATACTTACTGACCGGATGATCCCATTCTCCCAGTTGGTTGTCCATCATGCATTATTTTGATGTACACGTGGGTCATTTCTGGAGCATTCGTTGTGATCCATTTATCTTCCTGTCAATATTTGGACCCAAACCGCCTTATTTTATTTATTGTGCTTTCATTATCCGGGAGGTTAACGCTCCATTCCTTACTTTTTTTCAAACTTTCCTGGGGCTATTTTCTCCATCTCTTCTCTACAATTAAGTCTAAAGTGATTTGGCAAACTTGCAAAAGCTAAAAGGAAACAAAACTAAAACCTAGCTAGGATATATTTGGCCACGCATGGATACGGGAAGGCTGTCATCTTGATAAAGGCTCCTGCCGGAACAGGGTACGGTTTCCAATTGATTAATTTTCTTTTGTGCCCTCAGTAATTGTTCTATTTTTTTTTTGTTTTTTCAGTTTAATTCGTTCAGGTCTGCCATCTTTCTTGATATCGTTCTTCTTGTTTAATTTGTTCGTGTTCTCAATGCAAATACATTTAATACATTTCCTTTCCTGTTATATGTTTCTAACTGGCCTAGGGAAGCGTGCTGTTTCGGTAAATTAATATTTATCTTCTATCTTTCTCCTCTTGTGCTTTGCAGGAGATAATAATTTGCCTCCCAATTATGATAATTATATTCTTCCCTCCAGTTTCGTTTCTTACTTTTGAGTTTCGCACTAAGTAGATTATCAGATCAATGTTCAATGTCAAACAGCAGTAACCAGGACGCTGGCTGTTTCCCAGAGAAATGAAGGTGTTGACAGTATTTAAATGTTAATCACGTGTTTTGTTGTCCATTTAGGAGAGATTTCATTTATTTTATTGAGAATGTATCTTTCAATTGAAACTTTATGGGGTTCGGATGTCATCCCAATAAATTCAATTTTAAAAAAAGAAAACAGAAAAGATAAAATTTGCCAAGAGATATTTTTAGAGAATTTTAAACTTTATCACATTTTTTTTTCTTTTTTGTTGAAGGAGGCGACCATTATTTTTATTTTTTAAAATTGAGTGAATTGGGGTGACATGGGTTCAGGAGCACCGTTTTTTAACACGTCATCTGTATGTTGTACTGTGTGTTCATCACCCAGCCTCACCTGAAGAAACAAGAAAGATCTCAAATAAACAATGGAACTTCACTATGATGGAAACCTGAAACACAAAGTTCAAAGTGAGTAGGAGGAAGGGAGTGGTGGTCACTTGGGGTCATCGGTGTTTTCTTAGCCCAATGATACCCCGCCGTTCTATGGCTTTATTCTCTCTCACGCGAATGCAGGCGCCTGGGTTCTGTGACGGGGCTTCCCCGCACCCGGGCTGCCCACAGCTGTGTGCCAGGTCGCCCACAGGAGAGATCGTGCTGAGCTCGTGACCTGGCCCCATTCCCAGGAGGACCTGATAGGCAGCAGTTGATGTCATTGGATTCTTTCCATCGTGGAGAGGAGGAAGGACCATTTGTTCTGTCTGGAACACGCAAGCATTTTGCCTAAGAGTTTTCTTCCCTGGGGTGATGTTCCTGCCAGCCCAGTAGTGCCCCCTATCACGGAGTCATTTCCCAGCAGAAGTGTGCCAAGACGTGCAAGGGCACAGATGTCTCTGGTGCCACTGTGTGCCCCTTCCCTCAGAAGCAGCTGCCCTGGTAAGACAGAGACATGGCCTCCTGACCACGCGGTGATGCCCTCACTAGTATCAACGCGCAGAGAGAGGGCGCATGGTTGGAGTCAGCATCTGATAGATGGAACTGTTTTTCCCCAAGCCTGCTCATGGGTGCCAGGAACCAAGGCTGCAAAGTGGGGCTGGCTGGTCATATTCTCATAATCACCCATTTCTACTTTCCATCCCTTTTAAATCCCGCTCATCTGGAGACCTTGATTCTCAGAGGAGGCAGGCCTCCATCAGTTGCCCAACGGTGGCTTTGTTCAAGTGAAGATCGAGATTGCCACTTGTCCCTTTCAGCTTTTCATGCCACTGAATCTACCACAGATTATCCTAAATTTGTGTGACGTATACTTGTGAAAATCTCTGTGTCTGGTCTCTCGTTATGTCTTAACATTTTATTTTTTTCTAGTTTTTTTTTTTTTGAGTCTCTCACCCAGAATCTTGCCTCTTATTACTCATTACTTATTTGCTCTCTAAGCTTTTTCTATTCTATCATTCATCATCTTTGTGTTTATTTTTATTCTGTTTCCTTAGCCTCTAGTTCATTGAAATGGACAATTTTACCTTCTTTGATCAATAATATAATTTGTACTGTTTCTTTCTTGTTCTATAACATTTAAGACATCCATTTTTCTCGAATTCAGACTACCGTTTACAAAGTGCTGGTCTTATTGTTATTGCTTTTTTTAAAAAAGTTTTTAGTGAGACTAAATATTTTCATGACTTTTGGCTATTTCTATTTTTTTTCTCTCAAAAATTTTTGATTCTTTGCCCCTTTTTTAAACTGAGATTTTTTTTTTCTTTTGCTTACTGATTTAAGTTTTAAAAACTATCGAAGGTTGTTGATTTGGGTATGTCATGTATGTTGAAATGATTTTCCCCTCAAGCCATTTTTTGCTTTTGAATTTTTACCTACATAAACTTTAAGTTTTATACTGGCATTTGATTTACTCTTTCTTCCCTTTATTTCGCTTTTATTCCCCAAATAATTAATCAATTATTCCAAGTTTGCTTATAGAACAAATCTTTCCCTAGTGATCTGGGATGCTGTTTGTACCATCTGCTGGTAGACCCCTCATATCTGCACAAACATGTATTTGTACAATTTTGATTGTCAAGGTTCTGTTGTATATATATCAAGCTTTGCATGTCTTCTAAATACCTTTAAAAAACATTTTCTGGCTGCAAAATTATCCATAAGTTGAATTGAAACGTTGTCCTCTATGGAGTACTATTTCCTCATGGAACTGTAGTGAGGGTTGATTGAGGAAGGACGGCATGGTGAGAATAAGGAAACCCCACGTGTGTGTGACGTTTCCTGCAATTGCTCGTGCTTCCAGGGTCTTCTCAGAAACTTCCTTACTTCCGTTGGATGGTGGACTGCCGTGGTTTGCTGTACTTTATGGACAACCCTAAGTCCCGAGAGGTCACTCTATTGCCTGGTGTCCCATATTTATTTCATCTCTATCAGTGGGCAGTGGTTAATGGTTTTTTAAAAGTAGGTGAGCAACATGCCACCAATGTCATGGCTTTCCTACGAAAGTCTAATGATGTTCAAAGTGCTTCTCCTAGCAAGCTTTTCAGAAGGCCCCGTTGAGAATCCTGACATTAACCAAGGACGCACACACCATTGGACCGGTAGTGTTCCGGGTGTTGATGGACAGAGCTACTTCCTTCATGGCCTGGCCCAGATGAAAGGTCTTTTCTTCCTCAGGTTTACACTCAAACCTGGCAAACTTTCAGGTCCCTTAAGAAATGAATCAGAGCAGTTGTAGTAAATACCGCTTCTAAAATCCAACAGGCTAATGAAACATGTGACTATTTGTTAGTGTTATGAAGGACAAGGTGTGGCATATTTCTGCATTTTGGAAGGAATTTCCTAGCACACGTCTGACATTGATTCAATTTTACATTCTGAATTTTGTGAGACAGCATCCTGCCATATGTCCTACCTTATGTCTTTCATCAATCAAGTACTAATTATGGCGTTCAGAGCCATCCATAACACTATCAACAGCCTTAGTACAGCTAGTGCTCGACTTACGACCACGATTGGTTCCGACAGACTGGTCGTAACACGATTTGGTCGTAAGTTGAGTAGGTACAGTACTGTGAAATGATGTTATAAAAATCTTTAAGTCAAAGACAAAGACAATTTCCTCGTGGTAGACATCTTGGGAGGGGTTTGATGAAAAACATCCAAGACACAAAACACAAATGGCTGTAGCAAGTCTGGGATAACAGTTGAAATGGTGCACACGGAGATGGTCGTGCTGCCGGAAGCTGGTCCGCAGTGTCGTCCGCCCAGCTGGGCAACGTTTGCGCTGCCAGATGTGGAGCAGTCGTGGCTGGTGATTGTGGTCGTAAAGTCGAATGGTCGTAAGTTGCATAGGTCGTCGTACGTCGATCAATACCGGTATATCCTTTTATTTTGATACTCTTCTATTAATGGTCATTTGTGTTCTTTCCAATTATGAATCATGAAAATGCTTCTCCGAACACGATCTACATGTATGTGAGATGTGAACTTTCTTGTCTTGTTCCTCATTTCTGACTGTAAAAGCAAATATATCTGATGTGTCATAATGCAGTACGGGGTTGGCTGCAACGGTTTTGAAAATACCCACTACCCAGGTAAGGAAGGACCTTTGTATTCCGAGCTTTCTAAGAGATGCTAATCATGAATGGAGGCAGATTTTCGTCAAACACTTTTCTTTCACCTACTGAGACATAGGCATGCTTTTCTCTTCTTTCTGTCAATGTAGTAGCAGAAACTTCTGGTCTGTTTCCAGTGGGTCTCAGCCTTTTAGTGTGTTCAACGTCCCCACTGCCAGCATCTGCAGTTCTCTTCCCAAAGACTGTCCTGGAAGTCGCAGGGCTCTTTCGTTCATGCACAGGTAGGCTTCAGGTGCCTGGCAATGAGCCATCCTACTTCCTTCCTCCTCTCGGGAGGACCAGCGACCTACCACCAATGACTGGCAGGAGCTGGTGTTGAAATAGTGCCGGTTCTCCTTGGGAGGGATAAACCCGCGGTGCGTGCTGTCCGCGGCTCGCGTGGCGGTGCCGTGGGAGAGAACGCAGGAAGCCCGCCGCCGTGTCGGCTGGCTTGGCAACACACCCTGCCTTCTTCTCCTTGTCTTACTTCCTCCTCCTCTGCTGGGGTTCTGGAACCTCTCAGATCAATTAGTTCCACTTGAGTCCTGGTCTCACTGTCCGCTTCGGGGGGCTCCGAGTTAAGACCCTTGAGAATCTCATGGCTGGTTTTCCCTACTTTGCATTCCTGAAATGAAACATGTATACTCTGCCTGGTGTACTGTCCATGGATGGGTTTGCTTTGTTTCTGTTCTTTAGAGGACTTTGCACCTCTGTTGATGAGTTAGGCTAGTCTGTGATTGTCCCTTCTCACTGTCGCTGCCAGGGTTGTTATCAGGGGAGCAGTCGTCTCAACACCAGTTGGAGAGCATGCCATATTTCTAGTCACTGGAATAGTGTGTGCAAGACTGGAATTATTTCTTCCTTGGATATTTAAAGGTATGCTTAAAGTCATCACAATCCTCCCATTTTTTATAGTTTTTTTAATTTGTTATTTTTTGCATCCTATAGTGTGTGTGTGTGTGTGTGTGTGTGTGTGTGTGTGTGTGTGTATGTGTGTGTGTTATTAAAGCCTTCAGGGTGCTGTTTCATTCTTCTCCTCAGCATGATGCCCTCAGTAGGGTGTCCAAGGGGCAAGACTAGATTGTGGGTCAGACCTGGGAAGTCAATGGCATTTTCAGGTGAGATGGTAGAGGGATACTTTCATTCCTGCCAGGTTAAAAAAAAATCCTTTTATTTATTCTAATTCCAAGAAAGTAGAAAACGACCCAGTTACTAACTTCATGACGGGTGTAAGGAGCTCTGATGATTTGTTCCAGGAAGCAGCTAGCTCTGCTTGGGGCACCTGCCCCACCTGCCCCACCTGCCCTCAGCAGCTGTGTTTATGGTAATCCAGACTCAGGACTCAGCTTTCTTCTGAACCGTCAAAGAAAGAGGTAACCCCCCTTCTGTGTCCTCCCTGGAGATTGCACAATCAGCTATTCCTAAGTGGGTCAGATGATTCTGATGACCTTTCTAAGGTGGATCATTACAGTCACGACCCATGCCTTTTTCTAGCAATTAAATACCACTACTCTCTTGTCTTCTGACACTTCTCTGGTGTCTGGACTGCCAGTACGCCGACATCCTACTCATCAGTCGTTTCTCAAAGCTTTGAGGAAGAAAATGTCTTCTGGAGAACCTCATCTTTTGTAACTAGGGATGGGGACATGGCAAACCCGTAGAAAGGTGGTGTAGAAAAGAAAACGATAAAAACCCGAACAGAACATCAAACACAAGTGCCTGTGTCTCTCCTTCCCACAACACAAGTCACGTCACACTAGCAGAGGACAAAGAATGTACCTTTCTCTCCCTTGGATCATCTTCGACTTCCTGATTAAAAAAAAAAAACATAATAAGAACTCAAATTATTGTTTTGTATTATACACTGTCATTTAATTATTCTTGCCATTTGCATTACATTCTGGAAAAAAATACAACTGATTTTCTTTTTTTCAAATTTTGGGTTGTAAAATCAATTTAATGGTTTGTGACACATTTTAACAGAACAAGATAGAAAATATTAGAGTGCATTTCATTGCAAGCACAAAATAAGGGTAAATGTTGTTTGGTGAAACTTCAGTCTCTTTTCATACACAGTGAAATACAGGACAATATTTAGCGATTTCTTACGTTGAATACAATCTCTTACAGTAGACCGTTTATATTCTGCCTATTAATTTTTAACATCGTATTTGATTCCTGACTGAGTTGGAGTATATAGGTAAGCATAGCTTTCAAGAATAGATACAAGCTGTATTTCGCGAGCCTTGACTATCTCAGAAAGATTTGTGCATCTTTAACAATAAAAATATAATTTGATTAAGTGTAAAATAATGTTTTTTTCCCCCACTGTACTTTTTCATCCATTGTTTCCTGGAAAGCTTTAGGATCTTACTTTCTGATTTTTCAATCATTGTCTTTTTCTGTGTACATGTAGAGTTAGTTCCTCCCTTCTACTTTGTTAATTACAGTGTCTTACCAACAAGGATCTCCGAGTGAATCTCTTCTTCCAGTCTGCTTGGGCTGTCAATTTATAAAATCTTAGTGTTGGTGGTGTACTGGTGAGCATTACTGCCTTCCAATTTAAATAATCCCGTTTGTATTTCAAGCAACATTTGTAATTATTGTAAGTAGTGCAGTCTTCTGCTGAAAGTAGTCCTACTGAAGCTTTCAATCCTCCCTTTTCCTCCTCAAAACGATTAATTGTAAAACAGCATTAAAACATGGAGTTAAATTCCCTCGTGCCTAACACCCCCCGACAGCTTCCAGACAGAAGTATAACTTGACTATCTGAAAGATTGCATTGCAGTTCCCGAAGGAGTCTTGTTGGCCAGGCCCGCTACGCAGTCAGAAGTCAGCTGTGGAGACAACCCCCCGTGTCCTAACTCAGAACAGGGGCTCCCATTGACAGCGAGCGGCAGAAGCTCTGTCCTGCCCCTCTGTCCCTGGCTGGGACTTGTCTGGCTTCCCCTCATCTGATCTCTTCTCATGCCTCCCTCCTCTTACCTGCTGGGCACTGGCCGTCTGCCTCGTCTACTAGCCAGACTCGATGGACTTTAATTTGGGAGTTCTGCCCCAGCCTAGAGCTTCCTCGCCTGCCTTGTCACTTGTCACTCAAGTTTCTGTGAAATACCACCTCCCCAGAGCAGCCTCCCCTGACCACTTAGAATGCTGCTCCCTATCCTCTCATCCTGCTGGGTTTTCTTCTTGCAACTTGTTCCTGTCATATATTTTCCTGTTTATGAGGGTTTATTCTCTGTCTTCCCCTTAGGACAGACAGATATAGTTTCATCGATAAAACTATAAAGTTTATGACACTCCCCGGATGATAGACTTGCACTGCTAATTAACGAGAGGTTCTGTAATTGGGATCATTTTTAAGTTGTCCGTTTAAAATTATGTGCACGCATATTTTGTCGCTTCGTAGTCTTCATTCTAAGATGCAATCCTCAGAGTTTCAGTACTATTCGTGACAGGTTACATTTCCTTTTAAAATTATTATTTTTTTATAGAAGCCGCCACCAAGTTTTAATATATAATATTTTATTCTTTTATAGAGTATCAATGCCAGGACCACCTATTCGAATGGTATCTGTGTATATTTTGTAAAATTACTTTTTAAGCTTGTTAAAATTTGTTCTAAAAATTCAACAAACATCAGGCCCTATCTGTTACTCCATGCTGTCTATGAGGAGTACAGAGAGGCCTAAAAATATATGTTTTCTTTGCCAAATATATATACTCACACTATTTCCTTAAATATGTTTTGTTTCCAAGAACTTTAAGGTAAACTAGTTCAATATGATAACAGTTCCTTGCAGGTGCTCGGAAGCACCTGAGCATCCTTCTCTTAGGCAAGCAAATCACAGTCTGGTAGGTTTCAGAATCAACGAATAGGAAGGACCATCAATGTGCACCAGCAATTTTCGACCTTGTTCATTTCATGGCACACATAAACTAATGACCAAAATTCTGAGGCACACCAAATATATATATATAATATATTTATTTGCTTATCTGACCAAAGTAAAAAATAAGCATAATTTTGATTCATTCACTCTGGATAGCTATTGTTGTGTTGGCTGTTGTCATTTTTTTATTTGTCAACTTTAAAAAAAAAGAAGGCAGTACCCCTGACTAAATAATCAGGTATTGTACGTTTTAAAAACTTGAAGCACACCTGTTGAAAATCACTGATATGCGCATATACAGAAATATACATATAGTTTTGGTGGGTTCATGGAATTCACCAACTTACTAACTCAGATTAAGACCTTTGGATTTAGGTGAATATATATATATATATATATATATATATATATATATATATATATA
This sequence comes from Rhynchonycteris naso, assembly GCA_037038555.1. Lineage (NCBI taxonomy): Eukaryota > Metazoa > Chordata > Mammalia > Chiroptera > Emballonuridae > Rhynchonycteris > Rhynchonycteris naso. The sequence continues at coordinate 148,008,033 of CM073002.1, forward strand.
ATTTATTCAGTTTAGAGACAAGAGAGAGAGAGAGAGAGAATGGGGGAGGAGCAGGAAGCATCAACTCCTATATGTGCCTTGACCAGACCAGTGCAGGGTTTTGAACTGATGACCTCAGTGTTCCAGGTCGACGCTTTTATCCACTGCGCCACCACAGGTCATGCCGACAATATATTTTTTGAATCCTGTTTTATCCTCAAGTGTTCTCGTGTGCATTGTGGCATTTCTAAGCAATTTGTAAATCTTTTAGAAAGAACCAACTAAGTGGACTTGAATTCAGGTAAGCAATTTCAACTTTTTTATGATTTCCTCTCTTGGAGAAACAGTAGTACGTCCATAACCTTGGAAATCAAGGTAGAGAAAGTCAGAGAACTTATTTTTTAATATTTTATTTGTTTCTATTGTCCTAGTTGCATACAAAGTAGTCGTCCCAGAGGTGAAAATGACTAGACAGTCTTCTTAATTTGTTATAGCTTCTATTCCAATATTTAAGGGTCTGAACTAACTTCTGAGTATGAAGAAACTGTGTCATATCTGTCCCCCACTCCAGAAACCAGTGAGTTAGACTCTTGGGTAGCATAGTGACAAAGACATCTTGTTTTAGACACTGAGGCAATGAGTCTAGTGAGAGTTTGTCCCAAGCTAGCACATGTCCTTTATTACGAGCGAGCATGGTAAACAACATTGATACAGATACACATCTATCTTGCTTTAGACTTGACCAGTCTCATGGCCTGAACTTTGGATAAAAATAAATTACATGGTGGGTGTGCCCAGCGGGACTGAATTTGAATCAGTATACTCATTTATGCCTGAATGTATATAACCTTTAAAGCCTAGATAGACTTAATAAATACTATTTATTACCATCATTTTATGCATTTTTTTAAATATTTAAACTTTGGAAGAAAATAAATTTCTTAAGTTAATAAAACACTGCAATCAAATCCTTTATTTTTCTCATGAGACTGAAATAATAAACCAGATGAACAAAAATTAAAAAAAAGAGGTCAATAAAGAGATTTAGCATGAAACATTAATTCTCAGAAAATAATGTCAAGAACATTATGAAAATATGCACACTGCCTGTGATTGAACTGCAGAAAAATCGATGCATTTACCTTTGAAAAGCAGAGGTGTTCATTGCCTTCCAGCTTCGGGTTAACACCTTAGTCTGGGAGCCGATGGCCTTCTGGATTTGTTAGGAAAAGAAAATGAAAGGATCTCTCTGGAAGGGGAACTTCGGTCATTTCTGTCTCAGCCCGTATCTACCATAGTGGACGTGGACACTGTGAACAGTTCTGCCTGCCATGCTTGGCCACAGTCGAGAACAGGTTCTGAATAAAATAGTCCAAATTACCATAGAGCCACCGCTAAGCATGGGGCCTTTAAACTGATGACCTGCTTAAAACTAGGGAAGACCAAACCCGTGAGCTCCTTCCATCAGAAATTTGCTGTCATCTTTTGCACATTCCGTTTAGCCAACAACCAAATTTTAATGTTTACACTAGGAGACGTGAAGGTGTAATTAGGAGCAAATAACAGGATGACGGAGCTACAAGAATTCATAAAGGTCCAAGGAAGCACACCTTTCAGCCGCAGAAAGAAGTGGTCTTCCACGAATTGAGGGGCTCGTGGGGACCCCTTTGTCTTCTCCACGTTCCCCTGCCAGGTGAATTTCCTAGGAGTGGCACAGCTTTCTGACAGTAGTAATGACGATGACGATATGGGGACAGTGGTCAAAACCAGAGAGCGTTGTACATTCTTTAGGGTCAAGAGCCCCTTGAACCTCAATAAACACCGTCGGTAAAGAAACATAGCAAATCCCAACAAGCATACACACAACAAGAGTCATTCGTTTATCAGAGACTGATACAATTTTTGAATACGCATTTCCAGAAGGAAGCAGAGGCCAGCGGACACTGGCCGCAGCCGTCAAACCTGTGGGAGTGAGACAGGGCATTATAAAATTCACACCGTCTGTGAGCCGGAAGTGAGCAACAAGTGCTTTATCAAAACAAGTTGGCCGATGACCCAACATATCGATATCTCTATGTATATATTTATATATAATGATAAAAATCAGCTTGCATGAAGGGCAGAGTCTATCTATTTTGAAGTTATATCACACATACTATAAGCAAATTTACAGAATTTGTCAGGTTTGCATATACAGGAATTGCAAAATGATTTAAAATACATGGAAAGATAGAACACTCAAAATGTATTTATATAAACCTCCCAGGATTGACAGGGATTGGCCGTAATCAGCACTCGCCACCATTGAACAACAGGAACTATAAATCGAGAGAAAGGAGAAAAAGAAATTCAAGGAAAAAAGGGAAAATTTGAAAAAAGAAATCTTCCTTTTGTTATTTCTTATTTGAAATAATGTTCTCCTTGTAGGTGGGGATAATTTTTGTTCTTTGCCCCCCCAAAACGGGAGTTCTGTGGATGATCGTTTGTGGTCTGTAGTCTTTTGATCTCTGCTTTCTGCAGATAACGTGTCCTTTTCGTAGGAAATCAGTGGTATCCGGGGTAATTATTTACTATTCCGACGACGTTCAGGCCAACCCCTGAGCGGTCAGTGAGGCGATGCTTTGCGTAGCCAGAAGAAAAGGAAAGGAAAAAAAAATAAATCTTGCTATTAGAAAATGTCCTATCACGTCACACTAATTCTCTTGAAATGAAAGATCAGTGATTTGCCCAAGAAAATATTATGAACAAAGCGTGTGATAGCTTCTTCGTTTATGCTTCCAGAAGCAGGCGCTCCTTTGTGGTAGGTAATTAGACTACAGTGGGTGCGGAGTGGTGCTTGGAGTTTAGGGTCAGCTTTGCTGTCCGCTCCGTAGATTTTACAGGCGATTTGCTCTTTGCTTTAAGAAGAGAAAGTGATATTGGAAAAAAGTCAGCACTTTAGATTAAAGCAAAGCACCCTTCACAAAGCCACAAACAAGAAGCAGGACAGAAAGTCCATGGCTTGTAGCTATCCTGGCACCTGCGGAAGAAGTTATAAGATATTCGCTCATCTTGAAGATTTCCAACGCTCCTTATTAGGCTGTTTTAAACACATACATATATATATTTAATTAGCTCGCCAGCTTGGCTCTGGTGCTCATGAATGTCTTGGCATGCACTGCAAATAACAACACATACAAAGTATTTCAGTCCCAGGGAATTGGTCGGGGTTCATCTGTTTTCAAACAATGCCATTCCACAGCCGGGGCGGAGGGGGGGTGTGTGGGGACACGGAAAGGAAGGAATCCAGACTCCTTGCCCTCCAGTCATTCTGTGAGGATCATTCCTTATGGTCATGGAGCTGTTCCTACATTGGGACCTAACAGCACAACCTGCTTTGCTGCTGCTTAAACCTAAAGCCGTGGGAGAGCCGCCCCGCGGGGAACCGCTGCTTTGGTGGGTGGGGCACGTGCTCTGGGTTGGGTGCATTTGGGCCCGGTCTCTCAGAAGGGGGAACTTTCTCAACCTTTGCCCTTGGCGTCTGAGGGACAGCCAGTGCTGTCAGGGATTGACCACGTTTGAAAGGGCCTCGAGACTATGGAAGGGAGAGAATTCAATCATGCTTTTGCAAGTTTTCTTAATACATTTTAATGTGTTCGACACCTAGTTACAAATGGTGTATCAAATACCTTTATTAGCAAGCAAGCAACAATGTAACCGGGCCCAAAGCATATGTTTCTTTTCTTTTCTTTCTTTCTTTCTTTTTTTTTTTTTATAATTAGAAAAGATTCAAAGGGTTTGAAGGGAGTAAGCATAGAGAGATTCAACCTTTCGAATAATTCAGCTCAATCAGGTTTAGGTCCACACCAGCCAAGAAAACCATTGAAAACCTGGACTGTCAAAAAGTCACCGTAGCAGAATTGTTCGGGGCTTGGTTCTCACGTGGCGACCAGCAGCCCCGTGGTGCTGCTGTTCCTGTGAGGTTACTTTAGCGCGGCTGGCTATGGGCGCCCCTCTGTATGGTGGGTGAGCCGTGTATTCAACACAAGATGCCCTCACAGAAACCTAGTGACTGAAGACCCATAGGGGGTGATGGATGATAAGATTCAAAAACTGGGAAAGTGAGGGGTCAGTCCACAGGCAGCTCTAAGAACAGAGACTGTGCAAGGAAAATACATCCAATCTATGCGGAACTACTGGCGTGAGGGCTTCCCCAAGTGAAATACGTGTTCTTGTTACCCTCTGAGGACAGATTCTTTGACAGGGATTCATTTTTTGTGAAAAAAAAAAAAAGAATGATTGCGTGGCTCTTTAAATAGTTAATGGCATCAATGTTCAAAAATGCTAAGCCCGATAAAACTGGGTAAAACGGTCGCTCCTCAGAAGAGGCATTTTGTGAAAACCCTGCTTCCCTTTTTCAACATGGGCATTGCAGAGGGCTCAACCCCGCTGACATTGTGTATAAACCTTCCCCTTTGTAGAGCACCCCGCCACAGGTCACAGGAAACGCCTGACCCATCCTTTCCCTCCTGCAGGGTTGGAGGGGAGCGCCTGCTTCACTCGGCCCCAACATTTCCTACCATCCGAGGTCCAGCATGTGCAAGTTAAAGCAGAATTTACCTGAGCAGTACAACTGCCAAGAAATCTAACGACACGCTCAAAGCAGTATTTTTAAGGCCACTCGAACGTCAAATGCCATTTTCCAGCCCGATCGACCATCATAACAGAGCCCTTCCCTCACCGCACGATTCACCCACGCTCCAGGCGCACGCTCATCCTACCATTTTTTTTTTTTAAAATGAAGTGACATTTATTTCTGTCAGGCCAATCACAACGCCTTTATTTCCTGGCACGGCAAATTCTAAGGCGGATCGCTGATTGTTTCTTCCTCCTATATGTCTTCTTTATGCCTTGAACGAAGAGATACGCTCTTTATCTTTTGTAACCTCCAACCACTTAGCAAGTGCCACCTGAGAATCTAAAATGCTCTCGTGTGTGCTTCCCGGGTCCGTGTAACAAATGCTCGTCGAGAGTCAAGTTCATTCCCAGGCACGCTGCTCTGAATACAACATTATTTACTATTCCGAGGAGGAACAGTTATTCATCAGACGTGTGGTGGGCTACAGACAGTTGCACGTTTCTTTTTGCAGGACGGGAAACAGACTTTGTCTGCCCTTCCTGCCCTGGGCTCCTGGGCACAGACAGAAACGCGTTACGTCTGTGAACAGAGGAGAGTGAGGACTGCAGTCAGGAATCCGGTCTCTGCCGCCCCTCACTTCTAAGATCCCAAGGAAGCTACTGATTTCTTTCATGTTCTCTAAAAAGAGCATCATAACTTTACTCATGTATTTTGTCCTATTAGAATCAGACATTGCATTGGAATAGGATCACCTATTTTGCTATTTTTTTTTTCTCCTTTCTTTAGATCGGCTCTATGCTCAGGCCATCCGGGATAACCTCTTACCCTTTGATACGACCAGGCATTGGAGCAACTCTCGCCCTCAGATGTCCTGCTGCCCACTGTGTCTGTCCCCACCACCTCCTGGTCACCTCTCTTGCCTCCGCACGTCGGCAGGATTTGGGCTGGGCCTTCCCTCTGGCTGTGGCATGGCTCACACTGACCTGTCCTTCCTTATGGCCACAGCTTGTCTCACCGATTGCCTTATACGCTCATGAAAGGCAAGGGGTGAAATTTGAACAATTGTTTTTCGTGACTCTCGTCTAAAACAATGCCTTAGGAGTTCTTACACTTTTCCCTCTGACACAAAACAGCCTGTGAGGAAGAAGGGAGGATGCCCACTACCTAGATCGCGTGAAGACTGGGTACCGGCGGGGCGGGGGAGCACCGGATAGAAAGACCCTCCCTGGAGGTCCGTCTCCAGCTTAGAAGGCTGTTTCTAGCTCCCCTTCACCGTCTGTGTGATTAAGGTGCCTGTCGTCTGTTCGTATGCTGGAAGATTTTCACAGTGCTCCTCTGGCAAGCGAGCTCCCCTGTGCTCCTTGTAAGACAGGGAAGGTGTTCTCTCTCCCCATGGGGCCGGTGGGGAAGTCTAGGAAGTCTTCTTCCAAGTCCAAGGATCATGGAAACTTAGCTTCTCGTCTGTTTTCAGTCCTTTTCAGTAACCGGTCGCACCGCCTTCCCTGAGATGTGGCCAAGCAAGCCTTTCCCAAGGCAGGGTCTGTGGCAAAGGAGAGTTTGGCCCAGGGAAACTATGATAAAAAATAAATGTCTGCAATTTTTAATTTTTATGATAATGAACATAAACGATGACAACTCAGTGGATGTCGCTGTGGCATCCTTAGCAATCAGGTAGAGACGGTTCACAGCTACACCACCGTTAGCATGATGGTCATGGTCATGGACAGCTAAGTCCCCCAGCTCCCCACCTCACTGAACTCGGCACAGCGTCCCCGTCGGGGACGTCTGCCCTGTGCCGGGCGGGAGATCTCAGCTCCCTTCTGCACCTCCCTCTGCAGACAGCGCCACCAGGACCACCACGCCTTCTTCCTGGATCTGCCGTCCTGGGGCAGGGAGGCGGTGGGCCTGCCGCACAGGGTACTCAAGGCCATCTCCAAAGTGAGGAGAGTGGACGGGGTGTCTGCTGCGTGTCCGGGAGGGGCAGGAGGCCGTTTGCAGACATGCTGTGAGTTCCTCTGCACCACCCCGCCACCCCACAGATCAGGAACGTGCAGCTCAGAGGCACGGACAGAGTCACGCCCCCTAGAGGCCGCGTGGGAAACAGGCGGTAAGGCCAAGGCTCAGGAACGAAGCCACAGAGATGCCGTGGGAGCACCAGGGATGCCGACGGGCTCTTTCCTGGGACTGCCTGGGGCGGGCAACCTGGCCCTCTTGTCCCCACATCTGTTAAACCAGGATGTGGAGCTATTAGTTAAATGTCCACTAATCTTTGCAGAGAAAATGCACCGGCTGTAACGTGCTTTAGAAAAAAGAAAAACATTTGCTATAAACACTTCTTTCTTTCCAACGCTGAGCTAATAAAAGCACCAACTATGAAAACTCCACCCTCCCAGTTTACCTAAACATGAATAATTATAAATAAAGTGGGTTTTGCTCCGTGGAGACTACCATAGAATGTCTTATGATACCATAATATGCTGAACTTTTCATATTCTAGCTTTTCAGAACTTAAAGTTTCCTCCAAGTTCATTTAAATATTTGGGCGCGAGTTGGTTTCCTCATTCTTCTTACATGTCTTCTTCTTTCTAAGAACTCCTCTTTGCCCAAGCTTTTGATTCAGGTTTGATAGACGGGGATCAAAGGTTTTAGTTGATTGTTCAAAGTGCCACCTTAAGTTAGTGACAGAGAGAGACAGACAACTCAAACCCTTGTCTCCCGGGAAAGAGAGTCAGGAGAGGAGTTGAGTATTGAATTCAAAGGACTAAGTGAGCATCAGGACATAGAGAGTCTATTCCATCTCAGGTTTACCAGCTCTTTAAATACATCCACTTTCTCCGGATGGTGAACCCCTGATGGATTACTTTCTTATATCAGCGCAACATGTAGTTGGTTTGGATAAGATATGAGAACAGTCCCGAGTCAGAGTATCCATCTGTAGTTTTAGGTATTGTCCTCCGTACATATTTCTCCCTCCCTCTATTCCTTCCTTCCTTCCTTCCTTCCTTCCTTCCTTCCTTCCTTCCTTCCTTCCTTCCTTCCTTCCTTCCTTCTTTCCTTCCTTCCTCCCTCCCTTCCTTTCCTTTCCTTTCTCCTCCTCCTCCTCCTCTTCCTCTTTTTCCTCTCCTCCTCCTCCTCCCCCTGTTCCTCTCCTCCTCCTCCTCCTCCTCCTCCTCCTCCTCCTCCTCCTCCTCCTCTTCCTCTCCTCCTCCTTCTCCTCCTCCTCCCTCTTCTTTTCTTTGGTCTGAGTATCTGGCAGAATCAAAAGAAGTAAGAAAAGAGGAAGACAACAATTCCCTCCTGCGAGGGCTCTGACTCCGGAACCTTTATTTTGTAAAAGTGACTATTACTGATACCTAGACGAACAAAACTAAAAGAATGGAAAATCCCCCGATAACAAAAGGAACCACAGTCCAGGGATCTTATTCCTGTCTGCGAAGAGGCCCAGCTCATAGAGAATGGCATGCCCAGCTCCGGGGACAGGCCCGCCTTTGACATGCTGCTCCTTTATCACCGACGCCAGCTTTCAGAATGCGATAGAAGCCGTAGAAGGAAATCCAAGCTGGCTCTTAATGCAACTTTTATTCTAGCTTGCACAGACTGAGTCACTATTTAAGGGGAAAAGTCAAATAATAGGATGATTCTAGCCTATAATTTTTTGAAAAGAATACCTTTTTATTAGAATTCTTACGGGTCCAGGGCCAATTTCTTCCAGAAATCTCCTATTTAAAAAAAAAAAAAAGTGCTTCAATTTGAGCCGGTACATAAACTGCTTATTTGCTTGAGCCCCAGAAGGGCGGCAGTCACTATTTAAGTGTCCTGTCCTGCGTGCCCTGGGCCAGCACAGGCACACCTCTCTGCTGTGGGTCAGGGAGAGATGGACAGTTGTCGACATCCACAGGGTCTACATGACCAGGCACACGGGGATGCCCCGTTCACCTCAGCATGTTCCAGGCTCTCTTGCTTACGAGTACCTGTAGACTTTGAAGGTTTCTGCTTTCCTCGGGGACTCAGAAGGGGACTCATAGAATTGCTTCTGCACCTTGGCTGTTTGGCTCAGTGACAGAGCATCAGCTGGGCTTGTAGATCTCCCCGGGGTCAATTCCCAGTCAGGGCACACAGGAGAAATGACCATCTGCTTCTCTACCTCTCCTCCTCCCTCTTCTCTCTTTCTCTCCCTCTCTCTCTTCTCCTCCCGCAGCAGTGGCTTCATTGATTCAAGCGCATTGGCCCCGGGCACTGTGGAGCCTCCACCTCAGGTGCTAAAAATGGATCGGTTGTGAGCACGGCCTCAGACGAGGGTTGCTGGGTAGATCCTGGTTGGGGCGCATGTGGGAATCTGTCTCTCTATCTTCTCTCCTTTCACTTGGAAAAAGAGAAGAAGAAGAAGAAGAAGAAGAAGGAGGAGGAGGAGGAGGAGGAGGAGAGAGGAGGAGGAGGAGGAGGAAGGGGAAGAAGGGGAAGAAGAGGAAGAAGAGGCAGAAGAAGAAGAAGAAAAGCGCTTCTGCCTCCAGCCTGCTAAATCTATAGTGCATCTTAAGACAGCACATTTCACTGTAATTTGCTCATCCGGGTACAAACTGCTCTGGATGCAGACAGGATGATGAGGGTGAGGAAGAGGATGAGGTTGAAATTGAGAGTAGCTAACACCTCCTGAGCACACCGTGATCTGTGAGGCTACTATTGTACTTGGGGTTTTGCTGAGGGGGGCATACAACGTGCTCGAGTTCCCTCAGCTGGTCGCCGATGTAGCTGAGGTCCAAAACCACTTTTGCCAGACCTGACAAACCCATTAGCATCATCCTTTTGACGGTCGATCTGCACGCCCAAACATCTCCCCTCTTCAATGATGCCAGTTAGACAAGGGTGGGAACGTGAATGGCTGGGATGATGAGGAAGGGACAACATATCAATCCTTGGGCAAACAAGTGGAATATTTCCAAATGGTGAAGTTTTCATATCACGTGTACTTAATAACTGCTTCATGCATAAATTAGGATAATTGATTCTTAGCATTGCATTGACAGGTGTATAAATAAATGTTGCTGAAGTGCCTGACACTGTCTACTCACAGAGTTTAAATCTGCCTCCTGTGTGTATGTTTTCATTATTAATCAGCAAATTCCATGTTCATAACCTGAAGGTAGATATTAATGCACACCTTGTGGAAAAAGGTCGCGGATATCGTATTCGGGATCGCACAGACCTGTGCCTTCACTGCCCGTGGCTGGGAAGTGCCGTATATTTCTAAGGGTTTAAATAAGTACATCGACTCGGGGAGTTGACTGGAGGGAACTGTGAGGACAACTGGGACCAGCGCAGGGTGGCTGTGCTGCAGGCACTGTGCCCCGGGGGAGGCGGGGGAACTTAGCCCCGAGTGAGGATGCTAGGGTTATTGACGGCTGAGCAAAGAGGTGAGAGAAATGAGAGTTCCTATGTGAGCAGTCCCTCTCTGCTGGGCGAGAGGGGCAGCTGTACCACCCACACTTTCTGCATGTTGTCACCCATCCCACCTCCAGTCTCACCCCGAGAAAATGACTCACCAGAGAGGGAAACACGTCTGGTAAGTGAGAGAAACGGCAAACGAAACACTCAGACCAGTGGTGCTTAACCTTCTCTGAGGTACCGAACCCACCAGTTTCATATGCGCATTCACCGAACCCTTCTTTAGTGATAAATAAAATATGATTTTTTCCCCCAAATTCAAGACATAGGTATATGTTTTTTTACTGGTGCACAAAATGAGCCGTGCATGAACATCACCTTGCTCAAAGAACAAAACCAACAAAGTGCATGAACTCACAACAAATTACGGTATTACTTTATTCTGGCCTCCGTGGCAGAGGCTTCTCTGAACCCCTGAGACCGACTCATGGAACCCCTAGGGTTCAGTAGAACCCAGGTTAAGAACCACTGACTCAGAGTCAAGGCGCAGAAGTAAAAGAAGGAAGGAGACGTAGCTGTGCCAATGGTTTCATTTTTCAAGCATCTTCTTTTATATATCGAAAAAGGGAAGGCTCTCACCAGGTTTTAAAAATACCGAGTTTGCCCAAGTTAAAAAAATTAACTTCAGCCTGACCAGGCGGTGGCGCAGTGGATAGAGCGTCGGACTGGGATGCAGAGGACCCAGGTTCGAGACCCTGAGATCGCCAGCTTGAGCGTGGGCCCATCTGGCTTGAGCAAAAGCTCGCCAGCTTGGACCCAAGGTCGCTGGCTCCAGCAAGGGGTTGCTCGGTCTGCTGAAGGCCCGCGGTCAAGGCACATGTGAGAAAGCAATCAATGAACTAAGGTGTCACAATGAAGAATTGATGCTTCTCATCTCTCTCCCTTCCTGTCTTTCTGTCCCTCTCTCTGTCACACACACACACACACACACACACACACACACACACACACTAACTTTAATTGTTCAGCAATGTTTGTTTTTTTGAGGAAAAGCTTACTTAGGACCTAATGCCATAAGATATAGAAAAGCACCAATGATAAAGCTTCAGAAAACACACTTATTTTTATATAAGTGACATTTCTTAAGACTTTATCCATATATTTTTCCAAGTTTGAGCCAATTTTACCCTTTTCCTTAACAGAACTATTTCAAAATTACCTGGATTAGAATGCTTAATAAATTATCTTCAAAACAGAAATTTTCTTAGCTATCAGACTTAAGCAATTGACAGAATTGAAGGTGTATTTTTTTAAAATCCATATCCTATGCATCAAGGCATGCAAATAAAACTAAATAGTTGCAAGGGATTGATCCTCAAACTTTCTAGATATAATTTGTTATGAAATGGGATTTCAACTAAATATTGTTGCCATGGTTATGGAACAAAGGATGGTCCAAAATGCTATTTTCAAATACTCTCTCTCTCTCTTTCTCTCCATTAACACATACATGGGCTGCAGTTGCTTTTTTAAAGGTTGAGCAAATTACATAAAGAAAAAATTATGTGTCTTCTTAGCAGTGGTTTTATCCTCAAAAGTGCTTTGCCAAAACATCATCTTCAATCCCAAACCATTAATTTAACTCTAATTATGCACTAAGCACAGTGCTAGGTACTTCTGTAACACCAAACATATCAAGATACAATTCATATCTGTTTTTTTCCTCACCCTTTGTTAGCTTTTTGCTTGGACTTCTCAGAGTTTTAGCAGATGTTAGAAGGAATTGTGTCTGCTGGGTTTGTATGGGACATTCGCAGGACCATTACTATTTTTCTTTGAAAACCTTTAGGGTATTTTTAGATCTTTGAAAGTAGGATGAATCTTTATATTCTAAAGCTTTCCTCCCCTCACCTCCATTTAGTGGTTGAACTCTTTATGATGCTAAGAGATTTGAGAAATTTCTTTCATGACAAATACATTTGTTTCATCAGAAAAATTAAGAATAAAATACTCCTGAAATGGCTGAAGATGTGGCTTTGCCCTTCGCAAAATCCTAGCTCTTACAGTTTGCTCTAATTATGACTTTAGTTTATCGTGGGTCTCTTGTGTGCACACGGCATTCTGAATTCATGCAAAAAATGCTCTCTCATATTAAAGGAAACACAATTATCCTTGATAAATACTCCAGTGCATTGATTTTCCCCGATTCCCGAGGACCACACCATCGCTCACCACTGAATCCAACCCTGACTAGGGGACTGAACGAGTCAGACCATTGAGAGGAAAAATGACTGCAGACTATTTTATTTATGGGCTTTATAAGTACTTGATTTATTCAATCAATAGGTTTTCTTTTTTTAATTTCTTTTTATTTATTTATTTTAGAGAGGAGACAGAGAGAGAGAGAGAGAGAGAGAGAGAGAGAAAGGGGGGAGGAGCAGGAAGCATCAACTCCCATATGTGCCTTGACCAGACCAGTGCAGGGTTTTGAACTGGCGACCTCAGTGTTCCCAGGTCGACGCTTTATCCACTGCGCCACCACAGGTCAGGCTCAATCAATAGGTTTTTATCAAGCACACCCACTCTGTTTAGAAAAACAGAAAGAATAATTTGATGGGCAGATGCTGCACTCAGATTTCAGGAAATAAGATATATTGTTCTTAATGTCAATGCTACTAGCAATTTCTGAGTACGTCAGCTTCACAATGGTACTTTTAATGTCCACGCATGTATCTGTACATACGTGCGCGTGTACATACATGGACATCTGTGTCTGTGTATTTTTAATTTGTCAGGAGCACCACCGTCACGCAGCCGCATCGTCTCACTTTGCCTTTCCTTGTTTATTTGTTGAATAGATATCTTCTTCGTTTAGTTTCTTTTCCCTCTTGCGAGCTGTCATTGCTTATTTTTAAATTCGGGAGATTTAAAAATCATGTTTTTCCCCGTATAACAGAAGTAATGCATTACCATTGTACAGATGTTATTGATAGAGACACAATAGCCGAAGAACTGAAAGTTGTAACATCTTGACTTCTGACGTACATTTTCATCCTCTGTTTCTTCTTGTTCCTCTGAGCACGCATCTCAGATTGATTTCGGGTTCCGTCTTCTATATTTCTTTTCCTTTCAGGTTTGGCATCCCATAGCTTTTCACACTAAGTTTTGTATTTAGTCCTTTTCTAATTCCACGAAGCATTCTTTGAAAGTACAATTCTAGAAGCTGCTTGCTTAATGTTCACTTTACGGTTTTAACACATTCATTAGGTAACTTTCCTACCCCGGGTCATTTGCATATTTCCAGTTTTGGGGTGACCTCTGTGACAGGCATCCCTGTTCCCGGCCTGGGTCTGCTTCACTGCTGATCTCCTTGGAATTTCCTCCCAGGGACAAAGGGGTCACCCACTCCAGACTCTGACTGTTCTTTCCTCCCCAACTTTCCTCTAGAAGGGGAAGTACCACTCGACCGTCCGAGTCGTATTACACTAGAATGCCAGGGTGACTGTAACCTTGCTGACAGGTGGTGATTTTAACAACCTTTGCCAAGATTACATGTGTCAATTTTTAAAAAACAACTAGGGTTTTTCCTGGGAGTGTATCAAGCCCATAAATACTTTTGCAAACCCTGCCATGTAGCACTTAACGATGCTGAGATGACTGTCCACCAGAAAGACAGCGTGCTTACTCATTTATTCAAGCCCAATGTGTTTTAACAAGGTCTTCTAATGGCCTTCCTATTTCTACTACTTATTTATTATCTTTAAAAAAAAAAAACTAGTTATTTTATACGTTTCTGTTGTTACTTCTAATGATTAAGTATTTTGCCCCAAATATTTTCTGTTTGAGTATTGCTGTCACATAGGGAATTGATTTCAACATATATCTTCATTTTGTCTTTATCAATATTACATGATTACTTTTGATATCTCTAATTCATTTGGAGTGGATTACATAATCACAGCATCTGCAAAGTGGACACTCTTTTCCTTCCTAAGTATTATTATGGACATAGATCATTTCTGGTCTGTTGCTTCAGTTTTTGGTTACATTTGTAAGTTAAGCCCATGTTTTAAATTCTGTATAGTAAAATAATCTTTTCATTTGCTTTTTTTTTTTTTTTTTTTTGGTAACTACAAACCTTCGAAGCCTCAGGCCTCTGATTTTGTGCTAACTTTCCTATATCTGATTTTTCTTTTCTGCTCAGCTCTTTAATCACAGTTCACTTGGGTATATATCACAAATTGTGATCACAGGTTTTTTTTTCTTTTAGATTTTATATATTCATTTTAGAGAGTGGAGAGAGAGAGAGAAAGAGAGAGAGAGAGAAAGAAAGAAAAGAGGGGAGGAGCAGGAAGCATCAACTCCCGTATGTGCCTTGACCAGGCAAGCCCGGGGTTTCCAACCAGTGACCTTAGGGTTCCAGGTTGACGCTTTATCCACTGAGCCACGTCAGCTCAGGCGTGATCATAGGTTTCTTTTTGTCATTTATTAATTAAATCAATCTTGCCTTCACGATTATATTTTTTAATTCATCAGATATTAAATTGTTTCATAATTTTAGAACTCTCCAAGTTTCTTATAGTTTCCACCTCTATTCGTGATTGCGCTCCTCAGTTACCCTCGCAGCCCATGGTTACGTAAAAGTCCGCTGCCGTATCGGACAGGTAAAGCGGAAGAGGACTTACCACTGCTCGGCTGGGGCACGTGCCAGGCTTACTCTTAGGTCACTTAGTGCTGACAGTGGCCGGGGACACGTGTGTTACCTCCTCAGTTTTATAAGTAAGGGCTCTGAGGTTCAGAGATCTTGTGTACCGCTCACTCAACGAACCAGTCACGGGGGACTCTCCAACTCAAATCCGTGTCTAGGGGCCGCTCCAGCCTGTGGCATGTTTAGTACAGGGTTATAAACCCGCTTTCTTTTTCTCTTTGTACAGATTTAAGAAGATTTTTCACTTGTTCGTGTTTTTAGGTGAATCTATAATTTAGGTTAATGATTTAACAAATTTCAAGGGTCTCTTCTGAAAGCTCAAGTGGAATGGAGAGAGTAGCCTGTTTGTGCTATTGTGTCTTCTGGTACAGGTTGCTTATTCAGGGCACGCAGTTCAAATTCTTTTTTTTTTGTCAGAGACGGAGAGAGAGTCAGAGAGAGGGATAGATAGAGACAGACAGACAGGAACGGAGAGAGATGAGAAGCATCAATCATCAGTTTTTCGTTGCAACACCTTAGTTGTTCATTGATTGCTTTCTCATATGTGCCTTGACCAGGGGGCTACAGCCGACCGAGCAACCCCTTGCTTGAGGCAACGACCTTGGGTCCAAGCTGGCGAGCTTTTGCTCAAACCAGATGAGCCCGCACTCAAGCTGGCGACTTCGGGGTCTCGAACCTGGGTCTTCCGCATCCCAGTCCGACGTTCTATCCACTGCGCCACCGCCTGGTCAGGTACAGTTCAAATTCTTAAAAAGCCCTTTGGAATGTTGTTATGTTTTACGGTGAGGATCTAGTTGGCTGGTGGCTAACCCTAGTATGGTTATGTAGGGGACAATTTATCAGTTAATGACATTGTGATAGAAGAAAGAAAGAACGTTCTGAAATTTTAAGCAGTAAGACAGAAGCCAAGAATGAAGAAGCAGCCTTCTTTTTCAACCCATCACTGACACACACCCAGCAAGGTACGGCCTCGCCGAGGTGGGGCGGGGTGGTGGACAGCGCGTCCTGCCCTCGCCTCACGGCTGATAACGATCACCGTAGATATAAGCACAATGCACCAGTCGTCGTGGTCACCCAGCAAGTGGTAGCTGTCGTTGAGTGAGGCTTGGTCAGTGCCATGCTCTCTCTGCACACGACTGCGTCACATCTTCAGAAGGAGAACACAGGGACACGTACAGCTCCGAGCGTCAGGGATGAGACGTGAAAGTCCTCCTCCCTGACCACTGTGCCCGCTGCCTCTGCTGCTGGGCGGCTGGGACGGAGGCTGAGGTCCGAGAAGCGTCTTTCTGTTCACCTCTGCTCTTGGCAGCTGCAATGGGCGCCCCGTGTCAGGCTACCGGCGGGGGCAGCATTCCCGGAGAGGAGGAGCCCTCACCTTACTGGTAGGACCTGTGCGTGTGACCTTGACCGACAGAGTGAAGTCTTTGCAGCAACTTCTCAGGGCTCTGCTCAGCTACCCACAGAGCTGCTTCTCGGACAGCTTCGTGGAAACCCTTAGGGAAAGGAGCTTAGAGCGCTGGCAGACAGACGAGCTACACGTCTCCCCTCTGGCCATCACAGGTGAACCTCAGTGTGGCCTTCACGCATTGGCAAGCCCTGCCTCTGACAGCTGGGCCTCGGTTCCGCAGGCCCAGTGAGTCCTGAATTTATTTATGTATTTATTTCTTCTTTCTTTTTTACAGGGACAGAGAGAGAGTCAGAGAGAGGAATAGATAGGGACAGACAGACAGGAATGGAGAGAGGTGAGAAGCATCAATCATCAGTTTCTCGTTGCCGTTGCGACACCTTAGTTGTTCATTGATTGCTTTCTCACATGTGCCTTGACCGCGGGCCTTCAGCAGACCGAGCCACCCCTTGCTGGAGCCAGTGACCTTGGACTCAAGCTGGTGAGTCTTGCTCAAACCAGATGGGCCTGCGCTCAAGCTGGCGACCTCAGGGTCTCGAACCTGGGTCTTCCGCATCCCAGTCCGATACTCTATCCACTGCGCCACCGCTTGGTCAGGCGAGCCCTGAATTTCAATGCGTTAGGTGAGCTGTGGTTTGTGGGAGAACATCGCCAGCATAGACTATTTATCTACTTAATTCCAGTTCAAACACAATCTCTAGCGGGCTCCTTGGCCTGTATTATCCTAAGCGCAGCCTCAAATCTATTTTTTTTTTCCATCTTATTCATACACGCTTGCTTTACACAGCAGCCATTTAACTGATAGCATTGCAATGATCAAATTAATTTTTCCAGGGTAAGCAGCCAAGCTGGATCATTTAAACCAAAATCAACATTAAGGGCTGAGTTATACGCCCGGCTCTCTCCCCCGCCGCCCCCCGATGCGGAGCCCCAAATCCCCGTCTCTCAGATCAGTCAGACGGTCCCTCGGTAGCCTCCCCGGCCTTCCCGGCCTCCCCGATGGCTCTGACTTCTGTCTGAAGATCATTTCTGCTGAGGCCGCCCACCTCTGGAAGGGTGCCACGGTAACAGGGCATGCCGGGGCAGGGCCCGGGAGCACCTGGCTCTGAGCAGCTGCAGCAGCAGCTGCCTCTCCAGCTCAGGGTCCCGTCACGGCGGACACGCAGCCACCATGTCTCGCTGTTCAGAGAACCAGCCTTCCTGCTGGGTGACAACAGACGCCGCCAGTCTCCGCACACGTGGAAACCTCACTACCCCGTAACCGCGGCCGGGGTCCTTACCAGGGCCAGCCCCTGTGTGCCAGAACCACAGGACAGCCCCGCAGAGGTCCGCCTCAACGCTGGACAACTGATCCTAGCTAAAGACCGGCTTCCACAGAGAAGTATTCTGTGGCATCACACCCACGCACGCACACATCTCATAGTGAATGATACAAAACTTGTTTTCTCACCCAGAAGAGCTTTTCCGAGTTAATGATTCTCATCTTTTGTTGCACCTACACACACAAAAGATGCCTATTTCTGGTTCCGGACTCAGACATTGATGCTGTGGGTCAGTGCTGCTGGAAGCCTGGAACATGACTCTGTGACAAGCCCAAGTCCGGGCTAGGTCACCTGCACTGCACAGTTTTGAGGAGTCTCGACCAGTTTTGGAAGAGCGACCACACTGTTTATGTAACTCTAGTTAATAAGAAACAGAAGTTAAGGACGGAGATAGCCCATCCCTCTCTCTTTTCCGGTCCTCCCCTGACCCGAACATGAGCTCCATCTGTGCGCATGTGAAGAAACTGAGGGCCAGCTGCTAGGTTTGTGGCCAAGCAGCTCTCTCCGGGGAGTCCAGCGACCCTGCAGGGGGCAGGAGGGTATTGCTGAGGGATGCTGCCCCCCAGTGTGGGACTCCCGGCACCGGGAGGAGGAAAGTCCCAAGAAACAAATGACCCCCAGGCATGAGGGTGTCTTCAGCGTGACCACAGACACATCACTTTGGAGAGCTGCGTGGGAAAGCATCCACTCTGACTGCGACAATAGCAGAGAGCTTTAGAAAAAGGATTTGCACTAGCAAACAGGGAATGACAGGTGTGCAAAGAAGAAAAGCCCACCCCCGAAGTCACAGGAGTGAGGAAGTTTCTAACAGCAGTCAGGAAATGCCCCCTAGGAAGGTGACGTGCCAGGAGGAGAGACTCAGGAGAAATGGCTGGAAATCAGCCCACGAGAGTAGTGCAGGTGCTTTGGAAATAGCATCAGTTAACACGTGCTCGGGGGTGACCTGTTCCGTATGGTACCATGTGGAGATAGGCACACAGTCAGAGACGGGAAGAGGGAGAGGGCCCAGGCTGAGAGCTAAGTCCGTGTCAGGGGAACAGACAAGATGCTAACGTTCAAGGATATTTCGAAGAGACTGGATGACAAATCTGTGGTGGCAACGGATGGAAGAGGCTGTAAGAACATTTTCAAGGTTTCCCACAAGACCTGCGATCGTGATGATGATGTTTGTTATTGGAAAGAATTTAAGAACATCAAAGGAGGACATTTGTTGTTGTTTTTCTTTTTGGTGGAAAAATGTAAGAGAATAAATTCAGTTTTGAGGATGTGGGTTTAGGGACCTGGCCTGGACATTACATTTCTGTGATGCCAACTACCCTACCACTGAGCGCCTGAGCCAACACTTGGCTATTATTGCCTCTCAGGACGCTGGCTGTCGGCACGCGCAGGGGGCAGAGCTAGCTGGGGACCGCTCACGGCGCAGGGAAGGAGCCACTGAGGCTGATGAGAAAGGCCCACGGGCCCGGGGCTTCCTGGGTAAGGTCAGCGCGAGCTAGGTGCACTTCTGAAATGGTGACAGGTGTCTTAAGAGGCCACAATGGAAGCAGCCAGTCCTTTTAAAAGCCAGGTCTGGAATAAGCATTGTGTGACTCGCACGGAGTGACCTTGTCACGTCTTATTGTCACAGTGGTCCTGGGCCAGCCCAGGAAGGTGGCTGCGGGGTGGGGTGGGGAGGAGAGGCCATGTGTGCTCTCGATGGGCAGAGCGTCACCACTCTGTGCAGTCATCTCTACTCTGCCACAGTGCTTATAGGACATCTATGTGGAGGAATATCAGGGGGCAGCAGAGAGCCCAGCCTGGCTCTCCTGGAAGACATAGAACGGGTGGGCTGGGCCACCCTAGCTTTTGAACAAGAAGTTAGAGAATGTTGTTAAGTTCATAGAAAATGTATTTCTGCTTAACCTGTGGTGACGCAGTGGATAAAGCGTCAACCTGGAACACTGAGGTCGCCAGTTCGAAACCCTGGGCTTGCCCGGTCAAGGCACATATGGGAGTTGATGCTTCCTGCTCCTCCCCTCTTCTCTCTCCCTTCTCTCTCTCTTTCTCTCTTCTCTCTCTAAAAATGAATAAAATTTAAAATAATTTTAAGAAAAAGAAAATGTCTTCCAGTATTCACCGGTAGGAAAAAAATGGAACTTAAAGATGCTGATCTACTTCCGATGGGGCTCTGTGGCAAGCAGGGACCGTCTGGGGAGCATGGCTTCTCACGCGTCTGGGCGCCCCGAGTCCGCGCCTTCCCTCTGTTGCCCTTACTCCAGAGAAAGCCGCGGGGGAGCCCAGTCTCGGGCGCAGAGGGAGCACTGATTTGCCACACGATCCAGAGTTTACCACTTAGCTCCAGTCGCAACACTAAGAAAAGGTGTATTAAAATGAAACAGCTACCTGTAGAGCATATTCTAGAATCCAAAGTAAATAGTTTAGAATGAGAACACTGTGTTCTGTGCTTAGAGTCCTCCACTGGAATAGGTAATAAAGTGCTCGATTTTATTCCACAATGTGTATTTCTGATGTGTAGCTTGGAATATTCTATGTGGGCTAATAACTTCCCTTCCATGCTTGGTGTCTTCTTTCTTTCTTTCTTTCTTTCTTTCTTTCTTTCTTTCTTTCTTTCTTTTTTTTTTACAGGGACAGACACACAGGAACGGAGAGAGGTGAGAAGCATCAATCATTAGTTTTTCGTTGAGTCGCAACACCTTAGTTCATTGATTGCTTTCTCACATGTGCCTTGACTGCGGGCCTTCAGCAGACCGAGCCACCCCTTGCTGGAGCCAGCGACCTTGGGTCCAAGCTGGTGAGCTTTTGCTCAAGCCAGATGAGCCCCCGCTCAAGCTGGCGACCTTGAGGACTGGAACCTGGGTCCTCTGCATCCCAGTCCGACGCTCTATCCACTGCGCCACCACCTGGTCAGGCTGGAGTTTTCTTTAATTAGGGCGTCTGTTGTCTGCGGAGGCTACTCCATGATTCTGCACAGAATGTCTAGCTTTTACTTTCAGAAGCCCAAAAGGGAGGGGCAGTGTCTCCAAAGACTTTCACTCTTTATCCAATAATGGCTGCAAACATCATCACCATCAAGGGCAGATGTATGTGCGTGTCTTATAAAGCTCTATGCATATATGGAAGTCTATACATACACGCATATGCACATACACACAGACGTATGGTTTTGTTCTTTAATTGGAGAAACAGAAGAGACAGCCAAGAGGAAAATGAGGCAAAGCCACGCAAACTAGGCCTTAGCGAGGGCAAGTCACGCATTCATTCAACCAACGTAAATCGCCGGGGCCCAGGCATGACGAGATGGGTGCCCACCTCCATTTGAAGGCAGTGCCAACTCACAGGGACCCTCAGTCAAGCTCTCTACAAACATACCCACCCGCATGTGAAGCATGAGGAGCAAACCTTGGCTGGCACACATTATTCTTAAAGTATGGTTCACAAGAAAGGATTTAATGATATATCTAAGGTAAGATATAAATATATATATATATTTACACATATATATTTATAGTTATATATCAAATAATTAATCCTGATGAAATGACCAGATTTAAAAAACAATTCAATAGCTCAAGAGACCTTGAAAGTTAGTAATGTAACATTTCTATGACCAACACTCATAGCAATAATGTTTCGGTGACAAACCATAAAGGAGAACAACTGAAAGAAGGATACATAGTGTAACACCCCCTCCGTTCTACAGCGTCACCCCAAATGTTGGAGTGACGCGCGGACCGATCGCAGGCTCCTTCCTGCTCTTTCCGGGAAGCCTTCACCCCACATCTCGGCGGGACCTTCAGTGAGTTCCCATTGGCAGAACGATGGCATAAATCAATGCTATTCAGAACGGCTTTAGCTTGCACAGCTGGCTTCGGAAATGTGTGACTAAGCTTCTATATTGGCACCGAAGACGCATTTACAGGAGGTGCCTTATCTCGGGGCCGCTTCCTGCCATTACCAGCACCACCGTCATCACCGGCAGCTGATGTTTCTCCTTCGGAATCTAACCCCCTTTGCCCACACGAGCCCTGTTTCAAGCTACGGGGTCGAGGAAAACGTGTGTCTCTCTCATTTACATTTTGGGGGAAGTGAGAGCCTCCTAATTTGGGTCACTGTTGATACAACAATCTGTAGAGAAAATGAACGTGTATTGATAATGCAACTGACATGACCCGGTGTATTGTTTTTATAATGTGTAAATGCAGAAGGTAAAACACAAACAAACCAAAAAACAGTCCAGCTCATATGTTCCCCCTGGACAGGCAGAAAGCCCTGCCAGTGACTAACAGGGTAGGTGACAATCCTCTGTGAAGGCCACTCGGGCTCCCTGGGTCTCATCCCAGCATTTCTGCAGCTGAACTAGGTCTCCACTTTGAAAAACCGCCATGCGCACACCTGTCTGCCCCACGTGACCCACCGTCCTGGGGAGGGGGCGTGAGCGCTAAACCAAAGGCTCAAAATGGGTTTCCATACCTGATTGCGGACTTTGTTTGGGGATTTTGGCTACCGCTTGCGGGCTGGAGGTGGAGGGCGTTCGCTGGTTGGCAGAACCGGGGGCGCTGCCGGGGGCAGCCGCAGACACGTTCTTCCGAGGCTTCATATCCTGCAGCCACATGGGCGAGGCTTCGAAGGCCTGCATCCTCCGCGCGTGGCTGTTGGCGTTGACTTTCAGGTAGGCCTGCGCCTTGTGTTCCCGAAGCTCTCCGTAATTGGCGTCGGTCACCCGGCACTCGTACAAGCCTTCGTCCTTTTTCCTCACTTTGGAAATCTGAAGCTTGTGGGAGATGTCATTGCCTTGGACTTTCACTGTCTGGAAAATTGCAGGTCAAAAAAAAAAAAGGGGAGGGGGCTACATCAAATGACTGTGGTCCCACACTGTGTCCTGAGCTCACTCACGTTGGAAAATGGCCACAGTCAGAGAGCTTATTCTGAGGCCAGCGGTGAAATCCCAGGACTGATTTATCCTAGTCTATCCCAAATGGCTTCACCAGTCATGGGATAATTAGTTCAATCCGGTCAGCACCAGATTCCCCGGGCCCCACAGGGTCCCCCTTTCCCAGGGTCTGGGAACAGCTCTGCCCCCTTTCCAAGCATGGGGCTGGCTTCTGACTGGGTAGCTCAGCGGGATGAGGCATGAGCCTAATGAGGTCAAGTCTAGGGTTTACAGTTACACAGTCTCTTTCCTTCACTTTGGGCTCCAACTTGGAGCGATCACAAAAGTATGTCGTGGGAGGTTGTGACCAACAATGAGTTTAACTGAGAGTGTGCTTTTTATTCCCACATCGGAACGACAGTTAAAGGTACTGACAAAATAGACCGGGATAGTAGAGATTTTTCTTCTCAACTTTTTGGTACATTCTGACCTATCGTCATGGGTGGCGTGGCTCAGGGTGCAGGTTAGTATCACTTGAAGGCTTGTGGCTCACTGTACCCACCCCTCTGTGCTATTGAAACTGTAACACAGCGTTGATTTTCAAAATTGAAATGGATTTTCTTGTTTCCTCTAATAATTTTTAGGCTAGATTAATAGCAAGATTATATATATGTAGTTACTTATGTATAATATATAAAATCCTATATAATATGTGATATATATCCTTAAGCATCTTTATCAACACAGCTAGATTTGCTATACATTATATATTATTCATGTGTGACTGAATGGTGGTGACGTTTATAAGACATTCAGGATTTAAAGATTTGGATGAATTTGAAAGAGAAAAGAGGTGAAGGAGACAGACATTTATTCTGCTACTGACTATTACACTTTCAAATGGCCACACGTAACTGAGAAGACTTAGGAACCGATCACCTGCTTTTTACATATAGAGATAAGCATATGCATGTATGTTTATAAAAAGTTACATATCTAGTAATACTATAAAAATAATAGAAACTAGTAGCTTCGAATATATTCTCAGTTGAGTCTCCTAATAAATCTGAGTACTTATTATGCCATTTTACAATAGAGTACACTGAGGCTTAGGTGCTTTGGGTCGGTGATTCTCAACATTGACTGCACATTAGAATCTTCTGAGGAGCTCTCAGAAAACGCTCTCCCTTGGATTGATGTGGACATACAATGCATGTCCAGCAGGCAAAGCTCCTACTGGAATTTTATGAAAGCACTCCTGGGAATCCTAAGCTAACCCCTGCTGGTTTAGGACGAATATTCAAGGTCACACAGTGGGTAAACTGGGACCAAATTGCTTCCTATCTCCATTGGTGTCTAGAACTCTTTCCAGGTTACTAGAGAGCGTTGTTAGCAGTTGTATCCATGATGATGTATCTGATTGTATCACTTCCCTAGGTCAGGGTGTGGGAGGCTGTTTCCGCTGCTGGTCTTTGGAAGTGTGGCAGGTGAAGAGAGAAAGATGACTCACCAAAAAGCAATCTATCCGATTACCCATGTGTGTGCAAACGGAAATATTTAAGAAACATATTGTGAACGGTTGATCTTACCAATAAAGCTTCCCTGACACTCTCTGAAAATAAACTTCTGTGAGATCAGAATCATTGGATTGAAATAGATTCCCAAAGTCAGTGAGTTTATGAATATAAATTGGAGTTTCTGCTTTATATTTTAGGTCTGCTTGATATTTTCTTCCATTTTGAGTTTATACATTCAGATGATAGAGTTGGATTCCATGCATGTAAATCAATATATGTGTGCACATTTAGTTGTGATATAACTCGAGCATTATACCCTTCTATGGTATTGTAAATACCTCAGGTCACTGGATTTTTAGGCTGCATATACATATAATAGATGTGCTTAGCAGATCTTTCTTAATTATATAATCACTTCACTTATAGAATGATTTTTGTGTGGCTTCATTTGAGGTAGAGTAAAAAAAAAGTAAGATTTTGTTTCGTTTCTTTTTTTTTCTGACCACACACCATTATGAAAAGTAATAACAAGGTGAGTAGACCACACATCTCTAGATTTTCAACAGGTTAACCTTTTCCAGTTATATTTATATTTGGCTTCTGGTTTTCTATTTGTATGGTTTCCTAGGTTAGTGTTCACTTTCTATTTAAGGATAATTATTTGCGGAATTTTGAATGGATAGCAGCATTGCAGCTCTTGACGCTCACGGCTATGTAACCGAAAGGAAAAACAAGGTGTCACACATCTCTTGTGATAGCAGACTGAGTCTCTAGGTAACTTTAAATATTTATGTGATGGAAAGAAATAATTTCATTGTTATCAACTGTAAATTGGTTTTAATTTATCTGCACCCAGTGAGGTAAGAAGCAGACACTGGCTCTCATCCTATGCTGGACAAAGGTACGCGCCCCCTGCCGGCCGTCCCCGTGATACTCACGCTGATCTTGGTCCCGTCGTTGTCCGGGTCTCGGTCGGCCACGAGCTCCACCTGCGGGAGAAGGAGGCGAACGCTCAGCCTGGGGATCCGGGCAGCCCCAGCCCGGGCCCTCAGCGCGGCCCTGGTCGCCCCTGAAGCATTTCGGTGCCGGGGGGCTGATTTGCGAAGAGAGGAGAGGCTCGACCCCAGCCGGGCTGGCGAGGCCGCGGCTCCCACCACGTCCCGGACGCGCGATGCCGGGGAGGGAGGGAGGGAGGGACGTGGGGCGGGTGGAAGTTTGTGGGGACAAGACTCTGCGTCTTTGCCCGAACTGCGTCCCCTCCCTGAGGTCTCAAGAACCCGTCTGCCGCCCCTTCTGCTGAACTCTGTCTCCAATCTGCGCTCAGACCCCCTTTTTTCTTCCTTCTCCCCCCTTCCTCTTTCCTCTTCTCCTCCTCCTCCCTTCTCCCTATTTCCTCCTCCTCCCCGCGCTCCCACCCTTCTCTGTCTTCTATTCTCCAGCGGCCTCTGGTCCCCTCCTTCACTTCCTGCTCACCCCTTTCTCCTCCACCCCGCCCCCTCTCCTCCCATTGCTTTACCCTCGCCTCTCCTCCCTCCTTCTTTCTCTTTCCCCTCCTCCTTCTCTCTACCCCCCCTCCAGTCTCACTCATCTCTTCTGCCAACTGCAGACGTGGGGACGGGATGGAGACAACCACAGAATTGCCGCTCCCCCCCCCTTTTACCCCCCCAGTCCTGGAGACGTGACCAGTGTCCCGGTATGGATCCACACTGTACTGCCACCACGGATACGTTGACAATAACTAGCACTAACAGGAGGGGACCATTCCCAGTGTTCACCAGAAAGACTCAGGAGACTTCCCTTTGCAAACTAGAGTCCCCCGGACGCATCCCTGGCGTCCCTGGGCCTCCTCACTGAGGCCGAGAGAGCCGACGGTCCCCAAGGGGCGCGCCCAGGCACCGTCTTGGGCCGCGGACCCCTGGCTGGACACCCAGAGGTTGCAGGGAGTGAGAGGGACAGACCCAGGCGGCGCTTGGCCCACGCGACCCGAATCCGCTACCTGCGCACCGGCCACCTCGGCCGCGGGCTCCAGGTCCTCGGGACCGCGCAAGAACCACCACTGGATCTCCAGGTACACCGAAGCCGAGCCGCTCTGGAAAGCGCACGACATCTCCACATTCTGCCCCTCGGTCGCAGTCACGTTGCGCGGAAACTCAGTAAATTTAGCTGTAAAACACAAACGCACCCTTTCAGCATCGAGCGATCACCACGTTGTTCTTGGACTGGGGGGAAAAAAAATCAAGAACAAAACCCTCTCTATGACATCCTGCACTTTGCCCCGTCTCCCCACCCCCTCTCCTTTGCCTCTCGCCCCGTCTTATTTCTGGTATCATGTCTAAATCACTTTATTGTCGATCAAGTCTGGATAATGAAAAGCCTAACAAGCCTGCCAATTACTCCCCCTGCTAGTCAGGCTGCTCAGTTAGAAGCAAAACAAACCTTTCTGTCAGATTGCAGCAATTCCCCCACATTAACTGAGGGGTTCATTGGGGTGCATTTTTAGACAAATCTGTCAAGATGATAGATACGTGAGGACAGCCTCTTGCCTCCAAGTTTCTAAGCAATCTAAGGTAGCTGGATGGTTCACGTAAGAGAATGGATCATGATTACTCGTCCAAATGCACATTCCTGATGTATCAAAAACAATTAGCAGTGGTGACTCAAAGGCACTGACACAAGTCGCACACTTTCTAAGCTGTAAAAACATTTCTTTCTCTCCAAATGCCCCTTCCTTATTATACCCATCAAGCCACTGTATTGCACACTGCCATACTTCAGGGGGTGTAAGCACCGCACAGCTGGACTTGCTGCAAATTCACGGTTGGGGTGAAGTCACTAGGGAGATTTATTTTCAGTCTTTTCATTACCAGCCTTGACCCTGCTAGTTTGCAAGATTCATGGGATCAGGGCAAAACTCACCAAGATAAGATGCTGCCTTTCTCCCAAAGGCATTTCTTTAACATGGAATGCTTTGGATGGTGGGTTTTTATCTTAGCTAAGGGACACTTTAGGAAGAGCTGATGGTTTCCCAAAAGTAGTGTCAGAGGGACCTAGGCTGGCAGTTGTGCACAGATATGGTGCACACTTATGGAGAGGACGTCCCAGGGCTGCAGGACTGGCATGGGGTGGATGCACATCCCCCCGCCCCCCACTTTTTAAGGGGAGACACAGCATCAGCGGCCCTTTTCACCATTTCATGAAATCCCAGATGATCTCCACTGAAACAGAACTGCGTCTAGAGTCAAAGCAAATATGGGAGACGTGCAGAAGACACGCTGATGGGAAAAGGACTTTTTTTTTTTTTTTTTGGTTCCAGCAGGAAGGAGGAGGTGGCATCCCTGCTTCAGAGGGAATGCAGTGTTCTGGCCGCAGAGACGAGATCTGTTCATGGTGCTGAACAGAGCGCCGCAGCCTGCGAAGTCCGAACAACTGGGTTCAGTAGGCTGCCGCCGCTTGGCGTGCCAGTGGTGCCTTTTTCTGGGGTCCTCCGAGGAGCCTGTCCTTCGATAAACACACATGCAAACCAAGTCGCACGGACCCCCCCTCCTCCCCCACAAAAGGAACTCTAAACCCATTCTACCTCCTTGGAGCCGGGGGACTGGCGGTGGAGAGTGCCTGTTTGTTTGCGATGATTATGTATGCATGAGTGGTCACCCTGTGCACACACACACACACACACACACACACACCTGTGTTTCTGCTCACGGAGAGATCTACCTCTCTGTCAGACACCAAATATATTTGCTCTCAAATCTAGCATGCCTACTATTCAATCAACTTTAAAGAAAAATACCGAAACAGAAGACTATTCCACTGTTACTTGCTAGGAATCTCACATCTGCCTGGACACACACACACACACACACACACACACACGTCGCAAGCAAATGTACATTTGCCACACGAGCCAGCCCAGACTTACCTTGAGAAGAAAGCCCTTGCTGCACACAGAAAACAGAAAAGAAGACAAATCCAACATACGCCAAAAAGATCCCCATCATTCCAAGAAAAAAAAAGGGGGGGGGGAGGGAGAAGGGCTCACATCAGTGTAGCCAACAGCCAAAAAAAAAAAAAAAAAAAAAAAAGCCCTAAAAGAAGGGAATGCACCCGTGTCCGAGGCTGTCTCAGAGCCCCGGGCGCGACACTGCGAGCATCCTGCAGCCGGCTGGGCGGGACCGGCGCCGGGAGCGGGGTGCCCGCCGCGAGGGCTCAGTCGGCGAGCCTGGGAGCGCGGAGCCGGCGGGCAGCGCCGGACCGTCTCCGCCGCCTGCTTGCTGCGTCCCGCGCCCCGGCAGCTCGGCCCACGTCAGCCGCGGCTCGGGCTTGCGTGATCACTGCCCTCCCTCCACGCCGCGCCAGCCCGGGAAGTGAGGAGTGGGCCGGGGCGGGCGGAGGACCTCGCCGGGCTCGCGGCGCTGCAACTTTTCCCTCTAATGGCTGCGATGATGCTTTTAACCCTGTGCGCGCCGGGCCGCCCCGCACCTGCCGGGAGCTCGGCCGCGCGGCCCGCCGGAGGCGCGGGGCTCGGCGTTCCGCCTCGGGCTCCCTTCTGCAGAGCCCAAAAAGCGTCTGATCTGTCCCCCCAGTGTGCTCCTTGCCGGGCCGCCCGGGTGGACGGATTCTTCCCGGCCTCGGCGCGCCGGGCGCTTGGGAGGACAATGCCGTGGCTGGATTGCGGCGCAGCAGGGCTGGCGGCGGGGGCGGGGGGCGGGGGGCAGGGGCTCCAGATTGGAGGAGGAAGTTGAGGCATGTTGAAGAAGGGTGGAGGTGGCACGGGGTGAAAGAGACGGCTTTGCGACCAACCTAGCCATTGGAGCGACACGTCGCTTAACCAGCTGTTAACCGCCCCAACTAGAAGGATCACACGCTTATTATTTCCCGCGAGGAAGCGCCGGCAGGCACTGGACCACTCACTGCACCTGGCTAGAGGAGAGGACGAAAAGTCCGAAAAGTCACGTACCCAGAGAATTTTCCAGAAAGAAAAGCCCACCTTACCACGTTTACTTTTATTTATTCCTAAAATGTGTACACCCTCCCCTGTCTTCTTCGCCTCTTCCGTCTCAAGTGGAGGGGGGAGGGGCTTTAAGGACCGGGAAGGTCCTCATTGCATGATTTGTTGTATTTGCTTTGCTTTTTTCTTTTTCCCTAACATTATGCATTCTTAAATGTTCCCTAGGAATGTGTGAATAAGGCATGTTGTTTTAAGAAACAAAAAAGTATTACCATAAGTTTTAGAATTGGGAACAAATTTAGTTACCTGCCCTGGAGAAGCTTTGAGATGTATATGCTGTCTCTTATTAAGAATTAAAAATACAGTATACATCGCATTAAAGATCCTGTTTGTCCTTGTGAAGTCCAACCATTAGCGATTTTAAATCTTTTAAACAAAATTACAATTATTTGCTATCTAAGCCGAGGACCAGCTATTTCATTCCCCTTATAATTTCTATCAATACCACAAATCTTCAGTATTATTTGGGAATATGACTCAGTTTTAACAATCTGGTAAGGAAACCAGTGCAGTAAAATGTATTTTCATTTTACTTTTGAGAAATGTGTAGTTGGCTGATTCCTTCACTGACTAGGAAAGATTAACCTTAGCATAGCTGTTGGAGTTTTAAACTACTGTCTACTGCTGAATGGGGAAGTAACATAGAAGGTCAGAAAACAAAGTCACAATAACTTCATAGCAATATTAGTCATTTTTATAAAGCCATATTGAGTTTTCACTGTGGGCAGAGTCAGAATCAGAGAGATATTGCACATCGGTTCATGTTTAGGCCAACAAGATCTTTCGGCACTGAGCCAAGGATCCTGAAGCATGTCACTCCAGAAACACAAGTCTCTTTATGTCCAAATACACTCCCATGGATACCGTGTTCAGAATATAGAAACAAACCCGAATTAATACATCTACCCCATGCTAAATATTATTTGGGAAATAAAACTTTCCAGGTGGTAGATGGTAGATCCTGCAGCCTTACATTTTATGCCAAACTGGAGATGCTCAGTGTTCATCACAAGGTGTTAGCTTTAGCTAAGCATTCAACATACACATGTGTTAGTATGTCATGAACGTGACCTGACTTCAAGGTGATCTGCTGTAGGGAGACTTTCCAGCATAAAGAGAAGGTATTGGACAGCAGTATGGCGGTGGCCCGAGGGAAGTGGGGGAGGGAAGTTAAGGGTAAAGAAGGTCAAATATAGGGTGACAGAAGGTGCTTTGACTTTGGGTGGTGGGCGCACAATGCTAATCACGTACCGTGGAAATGTACACTTGAAACCTATGTAACTTATTAATCAATGTCAACCCACTAAACTTAATTTAAAAAGGAAAAAGAAAAAAAGAAAAGTGGTAGCCATAATTAAAGGGCATCTATTTTAAACAAGGCGGAGCTCTGAGTTATTTTAGCAAAGCATTTCATTTTCCTTTAAGGAGACTTGATCACTGTCACTGTAAAAAAAAATAATAAAAATAAGTGTAAGATGTGAAAACTAAAGTGGTAGAAAAGCTATTATAGTGCCGATAAGCCATCAAACACTTTAAACAGAAAGTCACAACATTGAAACAACAGGAAGAAGAGGAAGAAAGGAACAGACGAAAGGGGGGAGGGTCGGAAAAAAGATTTATGTTCCTTTTCCTATGAAAAGTACCTGTTTGATATTTTAGTTCCAGTTTTGCCAATGTAGACCAAAAAATTTATCTTAAATACCATCTGTTATCTCGTCTCTGGGGCTGTAAAGAGTGCTGGGAGACACTC
The DNA here is from genome assembly GCA_037038555.1 of Rhynchonycteris naso. NCBI lineage: Eukaryota > Metazoa > Chordata > Mammalia > Chiroptera > Emballonuridae > Rhynchonycteris > Rhynchonycteris naso. The sequence continues at coordinate 148,038,592 of CM073002.1, forward strand.
ACATTATCTCCTTCGGAGCAGTGGCCTCATTCGAGACAAAACATCTCTTGATTAACAATTTGAAGTGATAAAAATTTTAATTAAACAGTAAACATATCCAATATATCAAATGACGCAGTTCCGAAACAACGTCCCATTATTTTAACTAAATCTTTGTAGAACACACTCTGTTCTCCTACAAGGTTGGCAGTTGCTTGGTAGGAAAGACAAGTTGTCTCCACTCATCTATGGCTTCCTGCCTGTTTCTTGTCCCTCAGATGATGGCTGGTGGCTTAGTCTATAAAAATGACTGCACATTTATTCTTCTTCTTCTTTTTTAAAATAACCCATTTATAAACCAATGCTCCAAAAATAAAATTTTGCAATCTTATTTTTAAAAATTGTTTTCTTGCTCTGTGAACTAAGTTTTGATCATTTTTTTTTCTTTTTTAAAGTTTAAATTGCTTTATCACCACAGCTGTTTTTCCCTGCAGTGTATAATAAAGAATGCTTACACATACATGCTCCTTCCTCAGGCATAATTAAATCGGCTTGAGTTCATTCCACGACCTCCTTTGGTAATATTTTATTGCTTTTTATTTTTTGTTTATAAATACTACATAAATTCGTGGTTCAAACACTGGCCTCTCATGATGTCTGCAGCTGTGACGTAAGTTCCAGAGCCATTGCCCACGCAGGGCTAATCTGGGGACAGGGCTCTTCCAGGTCTATGGTGACAGAACACATCTTTCCTTTCCCTAACAGGGCCTTAAACTTAGGGATCCATCTTTCACTCCCGCAAGCTCATGATAGAATGGCTTTCTGTACCGCGCTGTCGTAATCTGCTCTAAATCGGGGCTTAAGAGTCCAAGGTAAACTTTTTTGAATAATTGGAAGACACAAAATAAGGCATTTTCTTTACACAGTACCCTTAAAATGAAAGTACCTGAGGAATTGGAAGAGCATCCTTCTGGTTCCAGAAGCATAGCTTCATTTCTTTACCTGCCCGGCAGGCGTCTCACGGGGAGCCAGTCTCACGCATGCGTTTCTGTCCACATAGCGAGAGGCGCATCCCACTCGGTTCTCCGCAGAAGCTCCAAACTGCATACGGCAGGCGATGAAGAGGAAGAGAGAAAAGAAGGTGGGAAAAGGCATAACAGAGAGAGAGAGAGAGAGAGAGAGAGAGAGAGAGAGAGAGAGAGAGAGAGAGAGAGAAAAGACCCAGTCTTTCCTAAAGCACGCTTTGAAAAATATCTTGACTTTAAAAGTGGATAGAAAGCGCCTTCCAGGACTTGTTAGGAAAACCTGTTTATTTATCACCAACAAAACAAAACAAAAATAAACTAAACTAAAAACTAAAAAAACAAAAATACTGCACAGGAGAGAATATTTCAGAATCGAGGAAATTTTTCATCTGTCACCTCCTGAATCGATTTTTCTTTCTTACTTGAGGAAACAAAAGAAAATATTACAGTCTTTAAATATGGAAGCAATAGCAATAATACACACACACTAAAAATACCTCTATATCAACTTAAGAAAACAAGAGTCCAGAGGAAGTCACTAGCTTCTATCAGCCAAAGACAAGCTTTTAAATTTCATCTCCCACTGGACCGTAGAGCCAATGCCTTGGTAGTAGTTGGATTACTCGTATTCGCCCCATGTCACATGTCACATTTTCAAAGATGCGATCAGCTCAAGGACAAGGTAACGACAGAAGAAACTACATGAACAACAGCTCTTTCTACATGTGCACACATAAAATGAATGGATTTTAGAGTGGAATGGAGCTTAGTAAGCTGTTGATCCAAACTGCTTGTTCTACATACGAGGGAACGAGCACTTGCTAGTGAACCGGTCACTTGTGACACAAAAACAAATCAAGAGTTTATTTCTTCAAGATCCGAAGACCTAAAAGCCTTAAAACGAAGGGCGGAGGTTTAAATGTTTAAAGGAGCACAGTGGAACTGGTTTGGGCTCCTGGTTCTACAAGTTACACTGAAACAAGGAACCATTAAAAACGAAAGGAATTGTGCCCCAATTTTTTGTTACATACTCGGAGAATGTTCTATACTCGGAGAATTTTTGTTCTATACTCGGAGAATAGGCTTTAAATCTCCTCCACCCAACTTCTGGTTGTCCCATATACTGTGTCTTATAAAGTTCAGAGAGCCAGCATGACTGGTGGTCATTGGAAGTGGTCAAACGTCTCGCGAGGCCAGGTGGCCCGTTTGGACTCTAACTCTAGCTCTATGGTTCCAGTCCATTTTAATTTTCCACAGTCTTTCTCCTTCTATCTTTCTCCTTTTATACGTGGCTAAAATGTAAATAACCTAGATCTAACTTGTAGCCCACGGAACGCTATGTGACTCCGTAATTGCAGTTCGCAAAGTTAGAACTCAAATTATTCATGAGGTCGAGTTCTGTTATTTTAAAACTCTAATGTCTGGCTCAGAAGTGACCTCTGAAAATGGCAAAGGGAAGCTTCACATTTTCTGTAAAAGTTAATATCACGTTCTGCTTAGAAGCCCTCTACAAAATTCATTGATCCTTATATACATTTTTTTTCTTATGAGAGATTAAAATGTGCTTGTGGTCAAATTATTAAGTTATGTCTGTTAATTTCTTTATTAGAAAAATAAAAGTTAACATGAATGTTATTGTGCCCGTCCCCAAGGAAAAATCTATACCAAGAAGCCGTGAAGTAAGAAACGCTAAGGGTGATGTAACCGAATCTATAATCTTCCGAAAGTTTCAGTGGTTTTGTTTCGAAATGATGCTGTCGTTAAAACTCAGGATTTGTGATGTTTATTAATTTTAATATATGCTTTTGTCACTAAAAATTCTGTGGGTTTTGTTAGACATGAATAACTACCTTTTATATTGATTTTTGAAGCACAGACAATCATTTGAAGAAAGAAAACCCCAAGCAAATGGAATCTGCAATTTTGGGTAGAGTCCCTGGTTCTTAGCCTATATTTACAATTTGAATGAAAGTAAATAACTTGCAATAATGCTGCTGAAAATCTTCCAAGCAACAAGGCAATTTATAAACATTTTACTAACCTCACATATTTAACTATACGTGTTTCTCAATTATTGAGTGTTGCACATTGGGTTTGAGCTTCCCTGCAGCATTTATTAGCTCTGTGTCCTTAAGCAAGTGACTTGTCATCCCCGGATGTCACCCAGTGTCCCTGTAAATGGACAGTTGGTTTTATAGTTTGTAAGGACAATGTCAATATAGTACAGTATGCTCAATAAAAGCTAAGTCTTATTTTTATTGTCACTTATCCTTATTAAAGACCTGATGTTTGAAAGAAAAACTGGAGTGAGTTTAAAACAGCAAGACTAAGTGAAAACTATACCCAGACCTTGAAAGCTGTATTCATGAGCTGTTGTAACATGAAGACCAAGGTCATGGTCCAAGTTCTATAACTGACCTGGCAGTGTTCTAGTATGGAGTTCTATCAAGGAAAGGGCTTTGGTCTGACTCTAGTATATGTGGGTGTCCCACCGCCTCCCAAATAAAATAACCTAGATGTATTAATACATGGCTATTAAGTGACTCTGAACGGTTGCAAATTTAATTGGATTTAGTCTGACTAAAGTTCAGGGTCATAAAGTGACGAATAGAGAAAAATAACTATTTAAAGCTTTTATTTATTTATTTATTTTTAGACAGAGAGAGAAAGAGAGGAACAGATAGGGACAGATAGGCAGGAAAAGAGAGAGATGAGAAGCATCAATTCTTTGTTGCGGCACCTTAGTTGTTCATTGATTGCTTTCTCATATGTGCCTTGATTGGGGGGCTACAGCAGAGCGAGTGACCCCTTGCTCAAGCCAGCCACCTTGGGCTCAAGCTAGCGATCGTGGGGTCATATATATGATCCCATGCTCAAGCCGGAGATCCACGGGCGCTGTGGAGGTAGCTCCAATGGCTGGACTGAATCATTGATTAGTCTCCGTGATTGCTAAGGAGGGCCAGGAGGGATGACATCTAAGAAAACATGAGTATAGGAAACTGTACTCCGGAACAATGCTTTGAATTTAAGGAGAAAATACAAAGATAAAGGGGGTTGTTAGAATTTTGTGGGGACTTGTTCTGTATTTAGAGGGCTTGACAATAAAGGTTGTGCTCACTCCTCCATTTTGGGAGTAGAGATGTGTGTGTGTGTGTGTGTGTGCGCGCGCGTGCACACATGCATCTGAAGAATTGAAGTTAATTATTTAGAGAGGATAGATTTATTAGTAACAATTCCATTTTGTTCAGAGTGATAAAATCTCTCAAATTACAATGCCTTAGCAAGGCTGAACTTCACCTCTCTGTCACGTAAGCATATCTGGAAGTTGGCCGTTCAGGGCTCATCTTGGTTATCTGCTCTTGGAAACCTCAGAGAGACAGAATGTGTCCTTGTCCTCACGGTCCAATATTGCTACAACTATATTCCAGACAGCAGCAAAGGAGAAAAGGAAGGAGAGACAAGGAAGAGAGAGAGAAGCTCTTGGGACAGACAGTGCACACACTCTTCTTTTTCTTTTTTAAATTATTTTTTAATTACAGTTTACATTCAGTATTACTTTTTTATTAGTTGCAGATGAATAACATAGTGGTAAGATAATCATAGACTAAACTGTTCCCCTTGATATTTCCAATACCCCCCTGGCACCATACACAGTTATCACAATATTATTGATTCTATTCCCTATGCTGTACTTTACATCCTCATGATTAGTTTGTAGCTACCAATTCACACTTCTTAATCCCTTCATTGTTTTCAGCCCTCTTCCCAACCGTCCCCTGGAAGTCATTAGTCTGTTCTCCGAATCCTTGAGTCTATCTCAGTTTTGTCCCTTTAGATTCCACATGTAAGTGAGGTCATATGGTATTTGTCTTTCTCTGTTTGACTTATTTCGCTTAGCACAATACCGTCTAGGTCCATCCATGCTGTTGCAAATGATAAGATTTCATTCTTTTTTATGGCCAAACCATTGCTGAGATGAATACTTGTTTAATATGAAGCTGGTCTACTATTATTCTTATATCAAGAGATTTTAAAATACGTGTCAACATCAGTGATTAAAAGCACACGAAGAGACAAAGGCACAAAGACAACTCAATGGAAAATAATAAAATTTTCAACAAATGATACTTCAATAATTAGAACTTTATATAAAATAATGAACCCAGACATACCCCTTTTACCTTTTGTAAAATTTATCTCAAAAAGGACAAGAGGCAAAAATGTAAAATGCGAAACTATAAAGCTTCTAGAAGAAAACATAGGGGAAAATAGACGTGACCTTGACCTTTATGATGATTTCTTAGATACAATGCTGAAAGCATAATCCATGAAAAAATGTATAGTTAAGTTAGTAGAATTCAAAATGTCTTTCCTGTGAGAGACATTGTTAAGTGAATGAATAGACAGGCCAAAGACTTGTAGAAAATATCTGAAAAACACATATTTGATAAAGGACTTATATCTTGAACATACAAAGAACACGTTGAATCTTATCCATAAGGAAACAACCAAACTAAAATACGACAAAACATCTGATACACATCTCCACAAAGAGTGAAGATATCCGAAGAGGGTAATGCAAAGAGTATATGCAGATTGCACCTAAGCGCGGGAAGGACACTCAGCATCTTGTCATTAGGAAAATGCACACTCAAATTATAGTCAGATAGATTACCACCTCTATTAAAATGGCTGAAATCCAAAACCAATCCAAACCAAACTAAAACCAACAACACCAACCGCTGATGGAGTTGCAGAGCAACAAGAACTCTCATTCGTTACTTGTGGATATGCAAGATGGTCCAACCACTCTAGAAGACGCTTTGGCAGTCCTTTGACAAAGCTGTACTATCCTATATCATCCTGCAATTATGCTACCAAAACCGGCGTGCAAAATGCAACCAGGAGCTTCATTCACAGTAGCTAGAAGCCACTAAAAGATCTTGTAATGGGCGAATACAGGAACACACTGTCGGGCATCCATACAGTAGGATACTCTCTAGCAGTCATACGAACTATCAATTCCCGCGACAGCATGGATCGATCTTAAGCGCATGCTACTACATGAAATCATTCCGTCTAAAAATGCTACATTCGGTATGATTCGAGTTATATGACAATCTTCAAACAGGACAATAGTTTCCAGGGGCTAAAGGGTAGAAGGGTTGAATAGGTAAACACTAAGTAAACTGCTATGTTCATCACACCTTAAACACCATTTCTTTTCTTTTTGGGGGTTGTTGTTGTTGTTGGTGGTGGTGAATTAATTGTTCTGTATGATATTGTAATACTGGATACATAATATTATGATCGGGTGTTTGTTGAATGTGTATATGTTTGTCAAAATTTATAAATTGTAACAAATATGGTATATTTTTGTATATGTAAGTTATACATCAGATGTCTATTTTGAAAGGCAACCTATTTATATTTGAGGAAGTTAGGAATTGATTGCTTATTGGGCCAATTTTTTTTTTTTTGGCTATTCTTTAAGTTAAATCTCTCTGTTTTAGAGAAAGTAGTATACTCATTTCCTGGTTCCTATTTTTCAATCTTTGTCTTCAATTTTGATGGCTCTTAAACACGAAAACCACCATACACGTTCTCGGGACTTGATTTATCTTTCTAACATCTGTTTTCCCCTATAATCCCATAAATGCTGGGCTGAAGATTTGTAAATTTAGTTTAGAAAAAGTATGATGCTTACCAGTCACTCTTATACCTATTTTTTGCTCACATTCTAAAAGGATAATAAAATAAACAGATTGTAGAAAAAAAATTATTTAAGCTCTATAAAAACAGAAAGAAAAGAAAGGCACAGTTCTCTGGAAGATGTAAGCAACATTAAGGGACCCAAGACCCAAAGAAAAGAAGAAAAGAACTGAGAATACAGTCAGGGTCAGTCTGGGGCAAACGAGGACTCTAACGTTCTTTTCTAATGTGCCTATTTCACCATCGACGTTCTGTGAATTCATTATTTGGAAACAATAGATGAATCGATGTCTTTAGCCACCTACTTATAATCCCAGCTAGTCTCAAAAATGACCCTTCACCCTTCTTACTTAAATCAGAGACTAGAAGGCGAGCCTGTTAGTTAGGGACTCACTAATGGACGCTCACCAGCGGCGTTGTTAGAATATAAATTAATTTTGATATCTTGATTGTTAAAAAGAACTTCACATTTTTCTGCAACGACACAGTATGCTCAGGTAATACTTTCATAATAGGTGAGAACAGACACCCACACATGAAAATAGCCACTGCTAAGGTGAGTGTGTTTCCTCATTTCAATCTTTCTTCAGCAACCATATGGTCGATAACGTTCTTCCTCTGTAAGACAAACCCATTCCTAGCAGGGACAGATAATTAAGGACAGTAAAACGGCTGAGTATATTCTTATCTTGATGTATAAGGCGTTTGAAAATGGACTGGCCGTGCTTTCCAATCTACTTACTTTATGACTTCTAAAAATCCCTTCTTTCTGCGGTGGACTAGAACGTGAGTCTCAGAAAAGGTAGAAAAAGGCCTCGATGGTCTTGTATCCAGTGTCTTCCTGAATTAGGTTCCCAAGAATCACCGTCTTCACAAATCTAATACTCTTTCAACAAATGTTTTCATTCCTATCTACCCACATACCCAGTGACCCCGATCCATCTCCAGTCCTAGGGTAATTGAACTAATGGTTTCTAATGCTATTAGGAAACACAGCTGAGTGGGATCCGTGTCATCTGTTCAAACACCCCGCTCTCTGAGTCCCCGTCCTGAAATTTCCTCCTTCTTGTTCTCCGGCACATTCTCGCCGACACTCATCCCATCAGAACCTCCAATCCATTAGCCTTGTCACCTTTCCATGGTCCGCCATCCTAATTAGCTGCTTATTTCTCTTCTTATGTGGCTTGTATTTCATAATCCATACCCTAATCAACTTTTGTCCTTTCTGCCTTGCCTGACAAGCTGACACCCACTGACAGAGTGGAACACAGAGCCTCCCTGCACTCCCTTGATTGAATCTGCACACTTACCTGCCTCTAGACAGAGGGTTTTTGTCTTACTGCTCTTTCAGTGGATTAAGCTTTTTTTTTTAAGTGCCCTTATCTAATGGCAATTCCTGCTCTCGTGCCTGAATTCTGCCTTGCTCCTGCAACTCTGCCCTTCTTCCCTGGATCATAATTCTCTATTCTCTGCTGCGTCACCCCCAGGAATGTAGCAATACGTGGAATAAACCCAGCATCCATCTTAAAAGAATCTTCTCTTGATTCCATGTTTCTCTCCAGCTAAGGCATTTGTTTGTTTGTTTGGCTACTGTTTTATATAAAAACATCTTCATTGAGTGGTTTGTATTTGCTACTTTGACTTCTTCTTCTTTCTTTGAAAATTGTTTACTTTGAAACAATTTAACATTTGCCCCAGAGTTGCAAGTACAGGACGAGCAGAGCGGCATTCTTCCCGAACCATTTGAGTGTACTTGGCTGACCCGAAGCTCACGACTTCTGAATCCTGTTGTGGATATTTCTTGAAAGCTGAGCTTTTGCAAAATATCACATCAGTTCCATGAACTTATTTGATCACAACACACCTATCTAGCTATTGATTTTTATTTTCTCTCTCTCTATCTGATATAATGTGTCACAGAATGAGCTGGATACATGTTAGAGTGTGTCCATTTGCTCGTTCTTCACTGCTTAGCACTCTGGTGCTAAGATCCAGAGCTGGCACATAGTAGGTACTTAATAAAATTTTAAGCGTTGGAAGTGAGCCTGCAGACCAGGTTCCTAGGTGCTGGAAGGCTGGGAGCACGTGTATTGGTGTTTTGTGACTTAATGCCAAGGAGGGGGGGTGAGGGCCAGTATGTGAGCAAAATGGACCTCCCACAAGAACGAAAGGCCCCGATGGCCTCGAGGGCTAGAACAAGCACGGGCAGAGGTAGACACAGCTCACAGTGTTGGATTGGGAAGCTGGAAACTGGAATAACATGAAACCAAAATAACATATTTGCCACAGGGGCGTTTTCCAGAGAGTGGCTGGTTTGCTTTAGAAGAGTAAGAAAAGCAATCTTGCACACAACAATTTAAGGAAAAGTAGAAATCAGAGGATTAACAAATAATTCAAAAGACAAAGATTCCACCTCAGAATTAGAAGAGAATCCAAAACAAAAAGTAAAGAAATATGCAACAATAAGAGTGAAATGATATGATTTTTTTTTGGTAAGAAAACAAAGAAATGACCAATAATTGTAAGAAGTGTTCTTCAACCCAGAAGTCAGATGGGGGTGCAGCCACAGCATGGCGGGGGGCGTGTCCTGCGGACACATCAGACTCTCCTGTGAGGGTGTGCCCAGTGGGGGCATGTGGGGGTATGTGGAGAGGAAGGGGAACCCTTGGCTGGTGGCAATGCCAGGCGTATGGCAAAACTTGTGTTAAGAGAGTTACAGAATTCACTCATTTTTACCCATTCCACCACTTAGGGTCTCGTCAGAAGAAAGACCCTACGCGGGTTATGGTAACAGACAAAACTGAGCAGTACAGAGAATTTGCATTGTATACCGGAGACTGAAATAAGACATTGAGGTGTTTTGAAGTTGCCATGACAGGGTCTGGGGGGGCGGGAGGGGAGGGAGGACAGAGGGAAAAGGTGGAGGTGATTAAGTTTTCAAAGCGGGGAGGAGCTTCCTGGGCAGCTGGAGGGAAGACTCGGGTCTCTGAAGAGGGACACCACACCGCCCGCCCGACCTGGATGACCCAGGAGCTCTGAGGTTGGCCATGCGCCGCTGGGACCCTCCTCTCCGGGAGCTGGGGCGGAGCGGACGCGCAGGGAAGCTCGTTCTGGAGTGTTGGAAACAGGGCAGACTGTGCTCAGGCGCTGCTGGAGGAACAGCCCCCCCCCGCCCCCCCCCCCATCCGCCCGCGAAGACGCCTCCGTGGAGAAACGCTAGAGCAGTAGAGCAGGAGGAAGGCGAGCAGGTCAGAGCAGGTCCCTGTCCCCTTCCCAAGCTCTCCAGGACCCCTCCAACGTCTCTGCTGGTCTAGCCAAATGCCAGTTAGCAAAACAGAAGCCTGGCTTGTGGGGTCTGGTCCCAGTTCCCCACCAAAAAGAGACAATGCCCTCTGCCTGGTTTTTAATTGGATTGCTGGGTTTTTTTTGTTGTTGTTGAGTCGTATGAATTCTTCATAGATTTTGAATATAATCAACCCCTTAAGTAGGTGCTTTCTGCAAATATCTCCTCCAAGTCAGTTGGTCGCCTTTTGCTCTCTGACGATCGTTTCTCTCGCTGTGCCGAAGCTCTTTAGTTTGATGGGGTCCCATTCGTTTATTTTTGCTCTTACGTTCCTTGTCTTGGAGGACAAATTCATAAAATCCTCTCCAAGGTCTGTAAGTTAAGACCGAGGTCAGTCAAGTTTAGTACCTATGTTTCCTTCTGCGTGATTTGTTGTTTTGGGTCTGCTGTTTAGATCTATCTATTCCTAGTTAACTTTTGTGTGTGTGGGGACACACAGCGATCGAGTTCCATCCGTTTGCGTGTGGCTTTGGTTTCCCAGCGCTGTTTGCCAAAGAGGCTTTCTTCTCTCTGTGGTATGCTCTGGACTCCCGTGTCACCGCAATAACTTTAACAATGAAAAAAAAATGACTTTTCTTCTCTGTGTTTCTAATTTTCATAGCAACGAACTGGGGGGTGGGGAGAAAAAAAAGAACTACCACAAATCTCTACTCTGTGCCATTTAAATATTGATTAGGAAAATATCTTAAAAGTCCTGTTTTTTTTTTTTTTTTAAAAATTATTATTATCTTTAGTTTCAAACATTTTTTGGAAGACTCAGAAATTAAAATGTAACCTAAGAGAAGAATAACCAAGTACATGCAACACACGCTAATAAACCACAAATGACAGTGACCTTTAGGGAACCCAGGCTGGGTTTCAGTTTCTTGATTCACATCCCCTCTTGGAAGAGATTTGGTTTTTGCCCCTCACCTCTGTTACCATCCGTGACACGAAAAGGGTGTAATTTCACTTCCCAATTCTCACAGACTTATTTCTGGGCCAACGGAAAAGTCTTCCGAGGCTGGAGGAGGTAATTAGGGTTGGCAAACTTTTCACCAAAGCCCTGAAGATCAGTTACTTCATCTGCTCTGTATTACGATGTGGGGTCTAATTTTAATGCCCGGTTCCACTGAAGGCTCCTCTCTGCGGTCTTCTGGAAGGCTACCCCACAGTGCGGGTGCTGCCCGTGCCGCAGAGCCCATGGCAGGGGAGGGGATGTCTGCGGAGTGAAGGGGACATGCAGGCATTATCCGGGCTCTCGGGAGTGGGACTCATCTCACAATCACGGGACAGAGGTGACGGGTCGGACGTGACGCTCAGCTCTCCAGTTCCGTACACCAGAGTTCCCTTCTGCCTTTCCCTGCGTGATGGGTCGTCACCCGGAGCCTGCTCCTTGGTCACTCACTGCCAAGCGCCCGGGCCACTTCTGCCAGGGCCTGGGAGCCACCTGGGAATGACGGCGGCGACTGAGAGTAGCTGCCCGCTTGCTCAAGGTGCTGAGGGCGCAGTTTCTGAGAGCTCCTTTCCCAAGGAGCTCACCTGTCCAGGGAAACGTGGTCTAGCTAAGGGAGACCGACAGCATGAGAACTGGTCATCAATCACCGAAGGGACACTTGATTACACCAGGCTGACCAGGCGGCGTCAGGCCTAACGAGGGGTGGATGTGAGCGTAGAGTTGGCAAAGGATTTTGAGCAAAGCCCGTCTCTGGCGTTCACTTTGCAGGTTTCATTAGGCTACAGTGCACCTTAGAATAAAATGTCGTGTGCTCGTGTCTGGCATCACGGGGATTCTGACGACTATGTTTGGATTTTACTGTACACCTTATCTGTGAACACATAACTTATAGTAACAATTTCCTCATTTTAATCCACTCTTAAAATCCATTTTGGGTCATAGCATCTTTTTTGTTTTCTTGCCATAATACTGTAGGTAATTTACTAGTATTTTACTTAGAATGAATGCATTTTAAGTGACATGTGTTTCTTTCTGTGAGCTATCATTAGTGGGTTGTATTGTGTGCGCTCATTTTTAAAATAAGACATATAGCCACAAAGCCATTGAAATATTACAAACTTAAAAAAGATCCATTTGGTAGTTATTGGTTCGTTCAAGGTTTTAATTTCTTACACGGGCTGACTTTGTTTGTTTATTGTCTTTTTATGAAAGTTGAAACAATTCGGATGCTTTGGCTATACAAAGTAGTCAAGTATAATTTTCTGACTCCAAGCTATTAAAAAAAAATTCTCCAAACGTTGTGCTAAGATTAGTATGAATTTTCCTTAAGCCAGTGGGCATGGTCCCTATGTTTGGAGTCAGAATATATTTTTTCTCATTTTCTAGTCCCCATAGATGGAAAGACCTAGTAGATTATAGCTCCTCCATTTGAAAACGATTACAAAGTCTTTTATGATCGAGTTTAACTCTGAGCTTCCTAAGCTAATCACATTCAAGGAATAGGTTCCTTTGGCGCAGCTGGACAGTTAGGTGTTTTGTTACGTGGTGGGAATAGACATTAGTTTTTACTTCTGGGTCCTCAGAGCTTGATTCTGTGAGCAGGAATCAGGTAGCAGCAGATGCTGCCTCTTTCTCCACCCCCCCTGGTCCTTCTGTATTTCAGTTGATCATCGTCCGCATGAATCTTTGAACAGTCTCTTAGAAGGTCCTTTATCTCTATTTTTTACTCCATTACAGTTAACGCTCAACCCATATCTAGATACAAGTTTCAAAAAAATGCAAATAGGAGGATGCTCTTTCTCCTTATAAAAGCCTTCGTGATTCTTTCCCTGTGCTCTTAAAGCAGCCTCCGACACCCTGAAGGTAGCGCCATGCAGAAAGGTCTTTAACACGAGGCCGCCACCCGCAAGTGCCCGCCCTTCCCCGAGCCTTCCGCACACATTTCTCCCAGTGCGCTCTGCTCTTGCACGTCCTTCTGGCTCCCTCCAGCTGTGGGGTTTGGTCCTCTCACTATTTGCTTTCTTAGCCTCGTCTCACGTGCTCTCTGTATACTCACGCCAGGTTGTGACACGTTGCATGGCGTCTTTATACTTGAGACTACAAAGTCAAGCTCCTGTTCAAAGCCCATAATGTATATGCCAATGGTTAAAGTCCAGGGCCTGGCACACAGTAGGTGCTTAGTGTCTATTAAAAACATACAGGAACAAGGAAATATGCAGAATTAAAAACGACAGGATTTTCTGAGAGATGCAACGCAAGACGTAGATACATGAAACATAGTCTCTACTGACACGAGAAAATGCCATGTTTGCTCAAACAAGCGTGTGTAATAAATACAGCCACACAAATTAGAGGAAAGGTTATGGAATTGAAAAGAAGTATTCTAAAGTTCATCTGGGTGAATCCATGCAAAAGGAAGGTAAGAACATTAAAAAAAAAAAAAAAAGCAGTACGGGCATGGTGTAGTCTAACCAGAAACGTTAAAATAATTCAAATAATGTGTTTCGCCAGTAGCAATAAACAGAAAGACTGACAGAGTCAAACTCTGCGAAATAATTCTAGGCACAAATGAAATTGGTTGGCGATAGAATGCCCACATAAATGAGTGCTGCCATAACTGAATAACCATCTGTAGAGAGATGGATTTCAATTCCCAGATCCTGTAAACAAACAGTAACGATTTTGTTATAAAAATGGAAGCATCTATGACTGAATTTGCACATCATTATGGGGTAGGCAATTTTTTTTTTTTTTAAAAAGACACTAAATCCATGTATATTTAAGATAAAAGATAGATGGGACTACACATTTTAAAATATGGCCAAAAAATTGCACAAATAAAGTTAAAAGACAGCTGACCCATAATTGTTAGAGTTAATTGCCGTGTAGGTGCTGGATACTGAACGAATATCCCTAATGGTTCATCTTTTTTCCAGATCACTCAGAAGACCGAGACAACACAGAATCTCTGGGATGGGATGAATGTGAGCTTACGCAGAGTCATTTTCCTGGACCACCACCTCCCACTCACCCCCACCCAGGGCTCCCCTCTGAGACAGCAGCGAGGACGGGCTCCCTGGGGCATTCTGGGTAGTGCCCCTCACCTGGTAGTTTCCACTGGCCACTGGGCTGTGCCCACACCCCAAACCCCGCTGCTTATCCTGGGAAAGGATAAAGGGAAGAACGCAGACACTGGTGTTTTCTGAACCCGAATGGTTTGCACGAGGAGTTCCAGTTACATTCCGACACTGATCCCTGGGGCGCACGAAATTAATTCCATCTTAATGTTCTACTTTTACATTTTAATTACGGGGGGGGGGCGTGTTTTCTCCAGAAACTTCTCTTTTTATTTTGTCTTCAATTCACAAGACAGCAGAAGAATAAGCTGAGAAACTCTATGGAGTTGGGGGTCTTTGATTCATGGAGGGGCCCCTAGGTGCCTGGACAAAGGCTGGTTCACAGAGAAGATGCTCACCAAACATTTGTGGGTGAACGAAGAAGCCCCCACTGTGCTCCGTCATAGAGAAACCCATCCCCCAGGGTGAGACGAAAGTTTTCAGGCTGGGATTCTTGACCGAGTGTAGTTTCGGCCTCATTCTATTTGTGTTGAACTATTACCATCACCAAAACTCTCTTATTATTTGCATTTTCCATTCCACAAGTGGAATATTAATTGCAGAGAGCACACGGGAGGATAATATTTTGATACATATTTCTTATATTAATTAATGAATCTGATCTATTCCCCCCCCCCCGCATGTTTTGAAAATTGATTGCAATTGACCTTTATTCTGAGTTTGTTTCAGTCTTCTGAGTGTTTTGGATGGAAGCTTAACCATTAGGGATATTAACCCAGTATCCGGCATTTATGTTGAAATTACTTCTAAAGATTATGGGTAGTTTGTAAAATGTTTTTCATAATTGAGATAAATTTACTTCTTAGTTAAGTTTCCTACCCAAGGCCAAAGCCAGATAATTCTTCACTTTTTTTTTGTTTTTCTCATTCTGTTCCCGGGTTAAAGGAAACAGTGCTAACGCGATCTGCCCATCACCTCTCCTCATGCCTAATGTGACCATCTTCCACATACCTTTCAGTAGGAATCCTTTTAATTACTCCCCAAATTTATTCAATTTGAGCAGATACTTATTATAAAACATTCCTGGTTTTGATGAGACAAAAATTAAAATATTAAAAAAAAAAGATAACTTGATTCTGTGGGAGCCTTGTCCTACTTACGAACATATTTTGTCCATCCCCTGCCTTCCCGGGTTTTCAAGTCCCACAGAGAGCAGAGGTCTAACTCTTCTGACCTTGGGTAGAGAGTGGTGGCCCCGGGGACATGTTTGACAACAGAGCTTCAATCTTCTCTACAGAGAGGCTGTGCTCAGAGTGGCACTTACCCCTGATGTACCAGGATGGGTGATTAGCTTCACAAAAAGTGAATCAGAAAGCAAGTCTCAAACCAGACGTGGGGAAAAGTTGAATCAGATGACTGCAATCTCAGCCGGGCGGAACTGCTCCCGTTCTCAGTAGTAGGAAGGAGAGAATTGTTGATCGCACATTTTAATTGATGCAGTCGCCGATTCATTCAAGGTGTCCGTGGAATGACCTGCAGCACGTGCGTGAGCTGCAGCAATAAACCTGCTTCACTTCGTTTTTCACTTTCAAAACTATTTTGGGACTACTTGCTGTGTGGCCTAGTCAATCAAAAACAAGCTGTTTTTATTTCTTTAATAGGCAGGAAGCGTTTTGACATAAATGCTTATTTACCCAAAAGAAATGCGCTACTTGGATTTACTCAAAGAATGGTGAGTTATTTAGATCTTCTTGGGAAGTTGCATCTATATTTAGACAAATATCATCACAATATACCATCTGCAAAAAAAGGAAATTAGCACCTTGCACAAAACAAGGCAGTAAATGGGCAGGGCGTAGTTAAAATAATAAAAACACCTAGGGCTGTGCACAGTCAGCAGAAAATACATTTCTCTGTTTGCTATTTCCCTCAAAGGAGTAAATCTCAACCGTCACAGAGTGTGTTCGGCAGCAAATATTTTCAGCAGCTATATTTCATTGAATAACTATATTTCTTCTTGGTTATTTTTAATTCTCTTCCTCATTGTGTAGTCAATGATCATGTTCAAACTTGAAGAGATGAAGGATTATGGTTAGTTAATTTCCAAAGGGAGAGAGTCACAGATGTGCAAAAATCACAAATCTTATTGATTGAAAATAGTTTAAGAGAGACACTTTTTTTTATTATTTCTTTTTATTTATTTATTTTAGAGAGGAGACACAGAGAGAGAGAGAGAGAGAGAGAGAGAGAGAGAGAGAGAGAGAAAGGGGGGAGGAGCTAGAAGCATCAACTCCCATATGTGTCTTGACCAGACCAGTGCAGGGTTTTGAACTGGCGACCTCAGTGTTCCCAGGTCGATGCTTTATCCACTGCGCCACCACAGGTCAGGCTGAAAATAGTTTAAACCTTAATTTTCAAGGAAGAAATAGCTTATTTTTTTTTTCATTTTAGCTTCTAGACATGTCAGGCAAAGGGGTGATTCCTTAGACATCTCCCAGTCTCAAGTCCTGTGAAGCAGGCCGACTTCACATAGTGCCACAGGAATTGTTCAAAAACCAGAAGGAGGTTTGTTACAAGTGAATGCCCTGCTGCTTGGACGGTCCTCTTCGGTGTCATAGAAAAAATATAAACCCGTTCAGTGCTTGGTGAGTTGGGTTTTGTTCCCTCCAAGGTCTTTTTATCATTCTCTCCTGCAATAAATACTGAAATTCTGCAAAGAGATGGAGTGGAAGTCGGGTATTTGTTGTGTGATCCAGGGCCGATGATGTCTCCAGAGTCATGCGGTATTTATTCTTTGCAGGGAGAAGTCAGGGTCAAGAGACAAGAGCCTGGGATTGGTCAGAAGTCACTTTCCTGCTCTGTCTGTGGGTACGGAGCACCCCCTGCCCCCATATTACTCACAGGTGAGTCCAGAGATCACCTGAGACAGGAGAGAGGAGTTGTGAGGGGCAGCTGGACGGGGTCCCTGAGATGTTTGGGGTTGCAGGCAACAGAGACCCGTCAGGGAAGCACAAAGGTGGAATTGTTATATATATTCAGGGCTCGGCAACTTCCTGGCTGCAGGGTCTGCGGTTGATGCGCCCGCATGGCTGGTGACGTGGAGAGCAGCTGGGACGCACGTGCAGAGTTTCCGGCGGTAGCAGAGAGGAGCGCAGGATGCTGAAAAGTGTGCCTTGCAGGGCGCCGTAGTGAGGGGAGGAGAGCAAGCAGCAGCCAAGCCCTGGGGGGCTGTCTGCATGGAAACCGAGGTGGAGAAGGTACCCAGTGGGAACTCACACGAGAGGGCGCTGGCCCCGTGTGACCGTGTCTCCTCTCCCCACAGAGAATGGCGCCAAGGGCCGGCGTGGGCACAGGGGCCACCAGCACTGAGTGTGGGGTCGGCTGGGGTACAGAGGTGTCCACGTCCTGTCCCTCTGCCCTTCCTGGCCCGCCCGGACGACAGACCCACTCATTGTTACATGTTGCAGCAGATGGCCGCACACAGAACTGTAGCCGGTGGTTGAGATATGATCCACTTGTGTTGGCTTGCGTGGGATAAATCAGGGACAAGACACAAGGTTGAGAAGAGACTGGCCGCCTGGCAGCCAGGGACACTGAACCGTGGTCCCCATGCTGTCAGGGCACAGGAAGTACCCGCAGAGCTTGCTGTGGTTCAGTTACCAGGACTTCATCCTTAGGGCTTTGGATTCAGTGCAGGAGGGGCAGGACCCCGAATTTGCGATTCTGTCAGACTCCGGGGCTTGGAGAACCTCCCCCGCTGTGCGTGGCTCCCACACTCGGGGTGCAGCACCCAGATTACCCGGAGGGCTGGCTAACCACAGGGAGCTGGCCCGAGTGCCCTGGCCACGCTGATGCTGATGGAGGGGACCACTGACCCAGGGCATGATGTCATCGGCACCCAGCCGTCAGCTGCTTAGACGACTCTATAGTTTGTCTGCCACACACGTACCACTTAGAATACCCCCTTCAAAAAAGGATAGAAAATAAGAAAGCAGTAAATAGCAGGGAAGGGTCAGCAGTTCCTCTCTTCAGCTCTTCCTCACTGAAGCACCATACACCCCGGCCTTTGTGGAAGGGAGCATCAGTGCCCGTTACGGCCCCCGCTCAGGACCTGGACGTGGGACTGCGGGCTGGAGGTGACTCCCCGGTCCCGGAGGGTCCACTCTCCGACCTGCTTCAGGAGCCCGGGGGCCTGGTTCCGACAGCAGGAGCGATGATGTCTGCCTTCTCTTGTTGTTACTCGCTTGTGTAGAGGCAGCCTTCCCTCCCGCCAACACCAAGATTAGAACGGAGAGAAAATGATCGCTATTTTATTTACATTATTATCTGAGAACAAAAGCTGACAGGGTCAATTTACTGAAGGAGCCCTGTGAATGACCGCCATGTGTAATCTCCACTGGGAACCACAAGGTGAAGCTTTATTCTTTCACAAAGTTTAGTTATGGCCATTACGGAAGACAGAGTGGAGAGCCTAAATAAAGAAGCCCATTAAAAAGGAGGTAATTGAAATCAAGGATGCTCATCAAATATGTTAGAACCTCATTAATTCGGTCCTTCCTATGGAAAAAAAGAACCCAGCAGGGCTCTTAACTATTAATATGTTTCCCCCCCCCCCTCAAATTAGTCACAATTGAGAGGAAATTTACGTAGAGAAAAATCCGTGTAAAAATATTCAAAGAAAACATTGGTAAGAAGGCACTCAACTTCTAGGAATAAAAATTAAATTTGTATATTAAGTGTCCTCGATGCTATCCTATGTTATAGATAGAGTCTTTCCGGGTTTCCTGTCTCCGTCGCCAGCCTCTCCACCGGTCAGTCACTCCAGGCAGAACAGAGTCCTCCCGGAACACTTCCCCTCATAGTAAGTGCTGCTCCCAGCGACCTGCAGCCGTGCCCCTGCCACACGGAGCTGTTGGGGTTCCCGTACCCTCAGAGGCGGCTCTTTTCCAGTAGAGTTTCTTCCTGTTCCACACACACACACACGCACACACACGCACTCACACAGGCACACACGCGTGCACACGCACACAATGCACACACACGCACGCACACACGCACACACGCGCACGCACACACACATGCACACACACGCGCACACACACGCACGTGCACACACGCACACACATACGCACACACGCACGCACACACGCACACACACGCGCACACACACACATACACGCACACATGCACACGCACACACGCGCGCACACACATGCACACACGCACACACACGCGCGCACACACACGCACACACGGTTTATGTACTAAAAGAGCACATGATCTGACCATGCTTAAATTCTAGTCAGTTCTCCTTATTGCTTACCATTCTATAAACCGAATTCCTTAGCCTCCTCTACAGAGTCTTTTCTTATTAAACTCTTATCTTCGTGTATTTCGGGCTCTCTGCTTTTCCCAGTCATACCCGGTCACCTGCAACCTTGTTTGTCATGTATTCTTCCATTTCACATGACTTTTCCAAGTTGTAAACGTGTTGTCACCTTTTAATAAACTGCTCTGCCATCCTTCCCCTTGGAGAGTCTTCTCATCTCTTCCCCTGGCACAAGCCAACGGGGTCTAACTCTTTTATAGCCAGTATATTTACCTGTCTACATTTTTACCGTTTTTATTTAATAGCAGATGATCAAAAAATACTGATGGGATGAACGAATGAATTCGAGTATTCTACCTTTTAAGAAAGAAAACTAAATTTATTTGATCATATAAATGATTCCAACAAGGTGTACCTTTAATAATGTTGAAATGCCTTTCTGCCCAATTAGAGTGCCACTAATAGTTAGGGCTTTGTTCTTGAGCTGTAGTCCATTTTATTTTCTCTGAAGACAAAACAAAACAAAACATTGGCATACCCAAATCAAAGGCAGCAACTAGAATGGGAGAGGAAGAAGGGAAATATCTAGCATTTATGCCTCCACATTTCTTCTCAAATACGAGAGCATCTCATCTGAGTCCGAACATGATTTCAACTTCTAGCAGGCTCAAGAAGTTCTTCCAACGGAAGCATGATCAACTATTTGTCCCCATGCAGTGTGGTTTTAAAAATGACAAGTGACAACAGCCCTCCAAAAAATGACTCTAGGCTTTAACAAAATTACACTTAGGGAAAGCCAATCATGAAATTTTCATTAAATCCCTATGGGAATTGTTTTCAAGGGATGGTGACTGGTAGCATGTCCCCTTCCTAATTACTGTTGGTCACACCGTTAAAACAGAACCGATTGTCTAACTACCCAGTTGTAATCAGTTGGCACCAACTAAGATTTAATCACACAAACCAGATAATGCATGGAGAGCTTTCATAAATCAATGATCTCTAGAAGACATGTATATACAAATTCTATGCATTCCAGCAGGAGTCAGATGTGTTTTTCCTCTTTTATTTTCCTCCCTGGACAGATAAAGCTGTGGGCTTACTTCAAACAAACCTCCAGCACTGCTTTCAGAGGAGTCAAGAATGCACTTTGGGCTTTGCTTGAGTTAGCTGTCATCTCTCTGCTCTTTGGCTGCTAATTAAAACCACAGGGAGAGGAGCTGAATTCCCCCAGGTCGAGGCTACCATCTTGCTTTGCCTCGCCTAACTCTTGCCTGGCAAAAGCAGCCCCTGCTGAATGCCCCCTGGTCTTTGCGCTGACTCCTTTGTCTGCGAGCTATGGTTCAGCCTCAGTCTGGCGGTAGGATCCAAAGCAAATGTATAAGTGGCTTGTGAAATGTGTGCAATTATCACTTCAATGATGAGTTGAATTTCTAGTTCGATTAACATAAAGGAGAAAGTGAATTTCACAATTTTGAAAGCAAGATCATTTTGAATCATTATTAAGGCTTGTAACAAAAA
This sequence comes from Rhynchonycteris naso, assembly GCA_037038555.1. Classification (NCBI taxonomy): domain Eukaryota; kingdom Metazoa; phylum Chordata; class Mammalia; order Chiroptera; family Emballonuridae; genus Rhynchonycteris; species Rhynchonycteris naso. The sequence continues at coordinate 148,059,515 of CM073002.1, forward strand.
TTGAAATTCACTTTTAGCCATCAAAGCAAGAAGGGATTTCATTTATTATATATTCTGTCCTACACCCACATACTTCAATGCGGACTGTGGGTCTTGAACTTCCCTTTAATCGGGTCTTGTGCTGAACAATGTTCGGGGGAAGTTGGCGAGGAAAGGCCAGTCTATGAGGCCTCAGCATCCACCCCTCAACACAGAGCACGAGGCTGTGCAACGCGGGTAAGTTCTGGTTGAAGGATTGACTAAGTGTACGATGTTGGAATATGTGGAAATTTTAAGAACTGTTTTTTTTTTAAGTTTTTGTTAATGTCTTATTGATTTACAATCAGAAGCTTTTAACTGATGTCTAAGTGGGGTCACGGCATTGTTCAAGTTTCCGTACAGAAAAAGGATAACGAGCCCCTTTCGTTGTAAACGTGACGAGTACGAACTCTCTGAACGCAGCAAAGGGTGGAAGTACTAGGGCAATAAATTACTACTAAGTAGATGAATTAAAAAACACACGCAACAAAGCTAAACACAGAGTCCTACAGGGATCATTTCTTTCTTTCTTCATTCTTTCTTCTCTTATTTTTTGATGAATATATGTGCAATCATTCTCCCCAGAACTACCACAGCTTGAGTTGAAATAATTGCTCTAATTTGTATGGCAAAAAAAAAAAAAAAAAAAAAAAAGGCACGCTCATTTGTGCTGATACAATGCAACCCATGGCAACGCCAACCCTGTGGTTTTAATGTGACTCAAGATGCAGCCAGCGTATAGGGGGGTGTGAGGGGTGCGGGACGCGCGTACCGTTTCGTTTCTGTTACGTTTTGGAACAATTTAGCCGATGGGGTAAAATGCACGTTAGATTTCCCGATCAAGTGCTTTTCCCAGCACCTAAATTTATTCCTAGCACCGGCCCTCTGTGTAGCCTCCCCGGTGACTGGAGCACGTAGGGGCTTTTATACTGAGCGCTGTGTGTGAATGCTCGTTTACACACGACAGCCCTAAGTTGCGGGAAGGTGAGAAGTAGAGGAGCCGGTGTGTGAATACAGTGAAATACTTCCACATGGTCCAAAACGCTCTAGGACTGTGTCGGAGGACACCCCCAGGACGGACACTGTGGAGGCACTGGACATGCCTGGCGCTAACACCCCACGTGAAAACGGCTTCATCGAAGCTGGGGTTTCAGTTCTCTCAGGACATCTGGCACTCGGGAGGAGCCCTTTCACCTGCCCAGAAGGGAGGGCCTTCAAGGTTTTCAGGACTTGGAAAAGTCGAGTGGTTCTAATTACCTAATTTAATTCTGTCCTGACATCCTAACATCACTGATTTCTACCTCATCCCTCCCCGCAGGGCTCACCCAATCCTTTTTACCATACCGCCCCCCCACGCCCGGTCTCCTTATAATGCTGATTTTCAACCAGTGTGATGCAAAAAATTTTAAAACCTGTGAAAACTGACTCTTTAGTCAAATTAAAAAAAAAATGACAACAGCCAACAAAACAGCCGTCCAGTGTGATGAATCCAAGTTATACCTATTTATTTTTGTCAGATTGGCAACAAATTTATGTGTGTGTGTGTGTGTGTGTGTGTGCGCGCGTGTGCGAGCCACAGAATTTTAGTAATTAGTCTATGTGCCATGAGGAGAGAGAGGTTGAAACTCGCCACCCTATGACATTGTATGATTTATTTGCTTTGATGCGTGTTGTCCAGCCTCGGTCTTTCCCACCAGATGGCTAGCTCCACAGGGCAGGGATTTGTGTCCCTTTGTGCCAAATCAGCACGGTTGTTCGTCTGCACCGTCGGCTTCCGGGGCGCCCTGGTCTAGAGGTGCTTCATTCTGGAACTTAAGAGAGAGGGGAAGTTGTACAGGTGCAAGGGCCACGCTTGGAAAACTGCTCTCCCCATGGTGCTACCCTTCAACGCCCCAACCGGCCCCCGCTCCCGCATGGGCTCTGCACCTGGCGGCTCTTCCTCTTGGCCCCATGGGTCTTGAGAAGATGCAGTGTGTGTTCCCGGCCTCTGGGTCGCCTCCTTGGTGATGAGCAGAGTCCCCCGGGAAAAGCCCCAGAGCCAAGGTGCGTCTTGGATATTCTTCGTGGGAGTCAGTGACATAAGTCATCACCACTTCTTTAACTCGACTTCGCTTTAACACATTCGCTTTAAGTATTTCATTTCGCTTTTCCGGTTGTTCTTTGGGGGGGAGGGCTGCTTTAATTCCCTGTTCTGCTAATACCAAAGCCAGTTCTCTTTCTGCTCTGATTTTGTAAAGAGCTTTTGTTATCCTCTTTAACGCAAAAGCATTCTGAAAGCTAACATTAAAAACAATTCTTAGTTCGTGGCAGCATTGTTCACAATAGCGAAGATCTGGAAACAGCCCAAGTGTTCGTCAGAAGACGAGTGAATTAAAAAGCTTTGGGACATATATACTATGGAATACTACTCAGCCTTAAGAAATGATGACATTGGATCATTTACAACAAAATGGATGGACCTTGATAACATTATACTGAGTGAAGTAAGTAAAACAGAAAAAAATTGAGAACAGCATGATTTCATACATAGGTGGGACATAAAAGTGAGACTATGAGACATGGAGAAGAGTGTGGTGGTTACGGGGTGGGGGGAGGGAGGAGAAGGTGGGATAGGGAGGAGGGGAAAACCAGATAGAAGGTGACAGAGGACAATTTGACTTTGGGTGATGGGTATGCAACATAATTGAATGACAAGATAACCTGGAGATGTTTTCTTTGAACATATGTACCCTGATTTATTAATGTCACCCCATTAAAATGAATAAAAAACCCACAATTCTTAGACATTTAAAATACGCCTAACTTTAAATGGCTGGGGAATGTTCATACGAACATTTGTGTGAACTGGAACACACGGTACCTCCGTGGGTTAAATTTATCACAAATCAATAGCTGTGATTTAATTATTTTTATTGGGCAGTTCCCGAGATTCGCCCCAAATGCAGAACAAACAAGCACAACACTCTTAAATATTCACGTTTTAGAAAAGATGGCACAGGCTTTGCGAGGCACCTCTCGTTCCTCTTTGAATGCCACTTGCGTAGATTTTCCCTGACCGCTGTGAGAGTGGACTCTCTGAGGACTCCCTCCCAGGCTGTGGTGGTGTCAGGTATCTGTCACGCCTTCGCCTAGATAAGGCGTGTTCCACTTGCCACAGGTGCCACTCGGATTCTGATGAAAGGTCGGAATTGCTTCCTTAAAACAAAACAAAACAAAACAAAAGCAAGAGACACGTATCTCTCAAAATTCAAGTACAGTTTCAGGGATTCAGAGGGGAAGACCTTTTCATGGACTTCAGGTTAAAAATTTCTGACCCTGTTTGAATAGTCCGGGAAAAATCCCATTTCCATCCCAATTCTTCAAGTATCTTCCTTTGCATCACTGGGAGACTCCAGCTGAGAGCGCACACACGCGCCAGGTGGACCCACATTCAGACCGGCGCTGCTCAGATCTCCCTCTGCTTGCTGCTGCGGGGGCGGCCCACGGTCTGCCACCAGCCCTCCCAGAGACTTGCGGTTGTAAACAGCACCTCTCAGCACCGGCCAAACAAAGCCAGAGAGTGTCTATTTTCAGTTACGATTAGGATTAGTAATAAATATTTTTAGAATCGCATGCACACACATTCGAAACTGAGATGATATTATTTATTTTAAAGCTTTTTATTTGTTCCTAAGGGTTTTATTGTATCATTGTGTAATCTTATGTCATCACTGCTTTATAGCACTTTCTGTGATTCGTGTCCCTGTTTACAGAACATGGGACAGGTTAAGTTAAAAGAATAATTTTAAGTATTTCTTTATCTCCTTACCTTAAACATTTGAAAAGGTTTTCCCGCTGAGAAGCAACGTAAAATGGAAAATTTTACACATATCACAAAAATGTATAAATGACTTTTCAGATTAGTTTCTATCATGGCGCCTAAAACATCAAGAAAGTGATAGTCTTAATATAATTTAAGTTGTATCAATTTTGTTATTTTTAGTATTTTTTCAAGATTGAATTACTTTCACTCTAAGCTGATAAAATTGTTTTAGTTTAATTATGAAATAACTAAAATACAGCAAAGTTTTATTAATTTAGGGTCTATGAATATAGTATTTGAGATCATTTGAACAGCAACAGTGCCATTCACACAATTTATGGGTAAACACTATTCGCAAAGTGAGTTACGTATAAACAGGGTTTCATGGGGACTGTTTACTATCCCAAGAGAAGTTGTTTTCAGTCACATTCACAGCATCGATTTGCTGAGTTAATTCGGGAAGATTTTTATCTGTACATTACTGAAGAGGCTTCACTTCCTGGGCTCTGCCCCACTTTAATAGCTTCATTCACTATGCTACCCGCATGCAACAGGAAGGTTCTTTGCGATATTCTAGAATTTATTCTTCTCTTCATATAAAGAGACCGTGCACCTGTTTATCCAAATGAGTGGGCTGTCGCAACCGAATGAGAGAGTCTAACGTTAGACCAAACACCAAATACAACTTCAAGTAAAATGTAAAAAATAGAGATCATTTTATTTACCATGAGTATACAGTTACACTTATCCGTCATCACGTGGAAGCAAAGGTCAGTCAGCATCACCGGCTAATCTAATTAGATTAAGGACTCCATTGGGTGGTGGGCTCCCAATACGATATACGGATGACGTATCATAGAAATCTACACTTGAAACCTACATCATCTTATCAAATCCATGTCACCCCAATACATTTAACAAAAGAAGAGCCATATGGGTTATTTTTTACCCATATGAGTGACAGAAACGAGAGCAAGCTGGCAGCTAACAGAGGGTGGAGGCTTACAGGGTCCTATTGGGTTCCCTTTTAAGCTGTTACGCAAAACACGAAGCACCACTGAAACCCAGCACCTTGCACAGAATTTAAGTAAAAATAAATGATATCCCTAAATGAAAAGCGCAGAACTATTATTACACTTGTTGAAGAAATCATAAGCGAAAATATTTGTGACCTTGAGTTGTGCAAAGAGGCTTTAGATAGCATACCAAAAGCACTCATAAAAGGAAAAAAAACTGTTAAATGTTTGTTAAACATGATCAAATTTAAGTTTTTTCTCTGTGAAGAGGGTGTTAAGAGAATAAAAAGAGAAGCCCCAAATTAGGAGAAAACATTTGCAAATCAAATTTCTGATAAAGGACTAGCATCCAGAATAGATACAGAACTCTCAAAACTCAAAACAAAACAAAACAAAAGACACATAAGAAAACCCCCTATTTTTATGCTGGGCAAATATGTTCTAAACAGACGCTTTTCCCAAAGATATACCAATGGAAACTTAGTATATTAAAAGACGCTCAACGGCATTACTCAGCAGGAAAAGGCAAATTAGCCACAATGTGATACACTCCCGACCTACTAGAATAGTTGAATTGTTGAAAAAGTAATGGGAATATCAAACGCTAGCGAGGATGCCGCTGAAGGATTAGAAATACTATTATCTAGTGTGCGTGTGGATGGAAAAATGATACAGATATTGTGGGAAGGAGTTTGGCAATTTTCGTTTGTTTGTCATTTTTTTTCATCTAGTGAATTATCTGCCAGTCTAAGACCAGCACCCAGGGCAGCACAAGGGGTGGGGTTCAGAACTAGAACGAAAGGTACCCGCAGGATATGGGGGAGGAAGGGAAGGAAAAGAGGATGCTGGATTTTGTGTATTTAAAGGCTACCATAAATAGGTAGCCTTTAAATACACAAAATCATCAGAGAGGCTGCTGATGGCTCAGGCTTAGTTATCCAGTGAAAGAACAAAGAACTGGCATTTTGTTGATCCTTGACATTTCTCTTTTAACTGTTGAGATGTGATGATTGCCGTCTTTTTAGGGCAAGACTGATTTTCCCCTCGGGATTCAAGAAGAGCACTGGAGAAAGACTAAAGAAAATAAGAAAAGGGTGATTTGACTTAGGGTGATGGGTACCGAGCATAACCAACAGTTGAAATGCTATAGAGATGTTTACCTGAAGCCTATGTACGCTCACTGATCAGTGCCACCTTATTAAATTAAATTTTCTAAATTAAAAAAAAAAGAAAAAACGAAAAAAGGCAGGAAGAAGAGTACGTTGGAGGTGCCTATGAAATAATGGATTTTATAGTTTGGGAAAGAATTATTCCAGAGGTAAAAAAAATAAAAATAAAAAAAGATCAGGCTGTCAGAATTTTTAAGAGTTAAAATACTGTAAATCGACTGTATCGGAACCTCTGAATATGAGAGACAAATTTTACTTCAAAAAAGTTTGTGTGACTCTGATGGAAGATAGGATTAAGGTAAAAAATGTCCCATACATGGGGAAAACAGAGAGCCCAAGGCAGTGCTCTGTCCAGCACCAGCTTGCTGGCTATCTGTCAGTCACAAAGCTACTTAGTCACAGAACTAGGTCTAAAGGCAGCCATTCAATAACACAATTTGTGTTGGGATTGACTGTGGTGATTGAGTGTTTCCAAATCTGGCCACCTCCTGGCCGTGTGCCTTTGAACAAATTATTTTATCTTATTGAGTTTATATGTGACTCAGAGGTTAAATGAAGACATACAAATCTTGTAATCATACATTAGTACGAATATTTTAAAAGTTGTAAAGAAGAAATTCATACACACAGAAAGGTTAGAAGACTCTTCTATTCTATAGTCCAGTCTCCCTCTTTAATCCCCGAATTACTGGGCATGTGTATATATACACATTACAGTAGTGTGTATGTGGAGGTGTGTGTGTGTGTGTGTGTGTGTGTACTCTTTATGACTCAAGTGCTCTTCCGCCTGATTTTGCACAGATAATAGAATTCATGTAGAAATTTGTACCTATGTAACCTGTCATCTTATATCTTATCGGAGATCAAGCTTTGCCAAGACCAGATAAAACAAACCAAACACTCTGTATTCTCTTCAATTGCAAATGAGCTATAGATTATATTAACCATGATCAGAGGTAGAAATGATCATCTATTAGTTTTACGTGATTAACATTGAAACTAAGAGTTGTTGTACGTCTATTTATGAGTGAAATCTATTCTCAAAAACCTGGAGGACTTTTAGAGAAGTGTTGCTGTACATTTCACTCTCAAAAACCATCTAAGTGGTTTTTCAATGGGTATATTTGATGGGAAGTGATGAAATCAGATAAATGCCTGCTGATCTCTTGATTCAGTTTTCTCCACTGAAGCAGTATTCTTTTTGCCTGAATGTCGTATTAAATTAGACAATGCCAAGTCATTTGCACTATATAAAAGATTTTGAATCGTTCTTGCTGCATTTGTAATCACAGCCTTCTGGGTTGCTCTTCTGGGTCAATAGTGCTCCCCTGATTTCAGATAGCAAAACATCTGTACATTTCCCTAACAAGACTCACAGCACGAGTCATTGGAACTTTCGCCTGTGCTTAGTGTCTCTTCAAGGTCAAGGGAATTCCAAACACATTTCACTGACAGCTATTTCTTTATTTGATTTCTTGGTCTCAGGCCACTGAGGAATAAGCAACTCCCTCATCACTTCCTGTAGAGCTGTGGTCCATCGAGCGTTGAGATCATTGCCACTGTCTTCTAAAGCATCAGCATCTTGTGACAGGGGCACTGTCATCTAAGTCCAGGGATGAACTGTGGCGGACACATCCTCCCTATACTCAGCTCACAGTGCCAAAACCCCGTCCGGATGTCAACTGCTTGGCAAAGCAGAACCCAGATGTTTTAGGACCTATTCCTCTCACAAGCCTCACCTCATTCGTTCTTCCTGCCTCTCCTCCTCTGTGACTTCAAGCGTCCTAACTTTCTCCATATTTTCTAGCTCCTCCTACCAGACCTCAGTATCTCGCAAGCCTATTTTCAAAATACGTTTACAAACTATAGGTCCTAAAGTTCAGCTGGCTATGTTAACCCAAGTCAAGTCATATAGATGACATTTCTCTTTCATTTCTATTTTACAGTGAACTAGCTGTTAGAACCATGCATTGCTGTTGTGGATATGTTTTGTATAGTCTCGTCTTGGCTAGCTTGACTTGGTCCGAGTGAATGAAGCCCCAATCAATGAGAATCAGATTTCAAGGGTAACATCTGAACTGGAGCACTGTCCTACTAAAACTAGTTTCCTGCCTTTTAATTCAGGGACTTACCAATGAAGGGCAGTGGTGCTTTCGGATCCTTTTCAAACAAACAGATTTTGTCTTAGTTTTATTTATTTATAATATTGTGCAAAAACAGTTATGCAATTTTGACTATCATTGATAGCCTCTGCTAATAGAGGCTTGATGACTTCTGTCTTTACCAAGAAAATCTGCCTTCTCGTGAGATCACTACAGAATTCCATCCAGTAGGATGGCATCCAGGCAGCGAATAGCAACGGCAATGTGACAGAAGCAAATGATTTTCTAGATGGTGAGTTTCTATAATGACACATATTGAGATAAAATGTAAAAAAAGAATAGTATATGGATCGGATATTTCCAAATACTTATTCAACCAACTGTTGAATATTTATTGGACGTTTTCTGGATTCTTCTGACTTCTTGACATTATTTAGACATAGATACTGTTCATATTACAACATAATATATTATTAATCATTTTAAAACATTTTAAAATAATTAATACAGCTCTCTCAGACAATATTTAGCTCAGCATATTTCCACAGTACGGGGAACAGCTAACAATGAATAAGAAAGGATACAGTCAGTTAGGTGCGCGAAACCCCCTTCCTGTTCATTCGCGAAAGCAATAATATTAAATTAAGCGGTTGATAGTCCATTGTGTAAGGAATTGAATACAAAAGTGGATTCATCAGGACGACTGATTCTTGCCTCAAAACGTTCTTCAGCTTGGAACAATCCGCTCTGGTGTGCTGGACGGACCCCACCTCTTAGCCTCTGCTTGTCTGCACGTTGCCTCGCGGTAGCTGCGGGCACTTCCGCAAGTCAGCTCCACACTAACGTCATCTCGTGGTTTGGGTTATTGCTACGCGTCGTCGTCAGCGCTGACTCTGCTCGCTGGACACTCTCGCAGGATCCAGTTTTGTGGATGGCTCAGGTGCAGAGTAGCGGATTTCCTGGGGCGCTGATGGTGCTTCCAAACGCCAGGGAAACTTCCAGTGGTGGTCAACCTGGTCCTTACCGCCCACTAGGGGGCGCTCCGGCTTTCATGGTGGGCGGTAGCGGAGCAACCAAAGTATAAATAAGAAGATAGATTTAACTATAGTAAGTTGTTTTATAAAGACTTATTCTGCCAAACGTAGCGAAAATCCGACATAAAGTACTTGGTAAGTAATTATGATTATATGCTTTCACTTGCTATAACTCTGCTTTATAAATTTTATAAAGTAAAGTGACTTCCCTACTTTATAAATCACCATGACTGTGGAACCGGTGGGCGGTTAGAACATGTTACTACTAACAGAGATACAGAAGTGGGCGGTGAGTATAGAAAGATTGACTACCGCTGTTAGACGATGGAAACCTGCCCTGAAAACAGAGCCACAGGGAGGTGTTCTGAGTTCTGCCTGGGTCTGAAGGACCAGTCAGTCTATTGAGTATCTCAGGAAGAAAACTGCTTCTCTGAAGGCAACACGAGAGTCAACACATTCAAAACACGGCCCCCAAATGATGCGTCCCTCCCGCGTGATGGCGGAGTGAAGGTGAAGGAACGTGCGGAAGAGGGAGGGAGGGACACAGCATGGAGACATACACAGTCCCTCACGAGGAAATGCCAGATGGGAACTGTCAGAAGGATAGCTTCTTGTCATACTCAAACATGCTCAAATACATATCGACATGAAAAAGGTAAAAAATAACAGGAGAGGACCTGGAAAAATGAACTAGATAAAAATCAGATGATACCCTCGAATGAAAGGTGCAAAAGAAAGTAGAGTCCATTATAAATATATAGCTCCATAAAAGGGGAGAGTAGGGGGGAGGGAGAGGAGGAGAAGAAGGAGGAAAGAATAAGAAAGAAATGGAACAATTTTGAAATAGTATTATTACACATTTGATACACTTTTCCTCTAATGAGCTGTTGCAAAATACTGTAGTAGGCAGAAAAGAATGATATCCCTCTAGATGTCCACATTCTAATTCTTGGAACATGTGAATAGGCTAGGTTACATAGCAAAAGGAAATTTGCAGAGATGATTAGTCAACTTGAGGCAATTATTCTGGGGTATCTGGGTGGGCCTGTTGGAATCACGAGGGTCCTTTATAAGTGAAAGACTAATGTCAGGGTGGTGCAGCATGCGAAAGACCTGACCGGTCACTGTCTGAGTGGAAGATGGAGGAAGAGGCCATGAGCCAAGGTATGCGGGCAGCTCCCGGAAGGCAGCAAAGACAAGGAGATACAGAGATTCTCCCTGAGGGAGTGCAGCCCAACTCCTCACCTTGGCTTTGAGCTCTCTGGGACCAGTTTTGGACGTCCAACCACCGGAACGGTAAGATCACGAGCTCATGTTGTTTTCAGCCACCAAGTTCATGGTGACGTGTTCTAACAGCCAGAGGACACTAATAAAAATACCACGAAGGAGTTGACATGATGGTCTCCTCACCGGGGGCCTTGGTATCTGACCCACAATTCCACAGAATCTGGGCTGGACTGATATTTTCTTCTCTACACCCTGCCCGAGTGCCCTCACGTCAACCCGCCACCTTACTGGAGTAAGATGCAGAGAGGAAACCATTTTTTACAGCTAAAATAGTTTTTAACAATAAGCACTCCGAGATAACCGGTGATGGATTTTTCTTGACAACAGTGAGCACGTGTGTGTTTGTACACTCTCACACCCAATGGAAAGGGTCAGGTTTGTTAAATTAAGTCAACAGGGAAGCGATTTGACTTAATTCCCTCTAACGTCATGAGGGCCTGCGTAAGCCAACCAAAATCTTTGGCTGATAAAGGGCGTAATTGAAACCTAAAGATAACTCATCACAAATACGTAGTTAACTGGACTTTCCATTCTAGCCAATCAATAATTATTTTTTTATCTGTTTCCACCTTTTCTCCCTGGACTCTTAACCACTCTCGGTTTGGCTTTATCCTGTTCTAATTGCTTTCCGCTAAAAAAAAAATGCCTACCATTTTTTCCCATGCCTCAGTTAGTGTTTTAAGAGGTTTTGACGTTTGGGTGTCCCCTATGACCATGAGCTGTGACTGTCACAAGTGTGTTCGCTCCTCTCCCGCTCAGTATCCGCTCCTCTCCGGCTGCCTCAGGTGAGGTAGAGACCAGGGGGCTGGAGTTGGGTTTTTTCCACCCACACTGAAGACTGCAGGGGCTCTGATTTAGTCATTTCCCTTCTTCCAGGTCAGCCGGGCTCTGGCGAAATAGTTTCTTATGAGGACAGTCTTTTGTTTTAAGGAGAACAGCGTGCTCTGGGCACATTTCAAAATGGCTGCTTTATCTCTTTCCTGCTGGAAAGCAAGGAATTTTTCCGTGGGCTTCACCCTGAGACGCAGGTTGCGCTCCTGGTGTTAAAAGTCACAGAGGTGTGAGGTGGGGGAAGACGTGGTATTTCTACCTCTCAAGCGAGTGTACGGGGAGAAATTCCTCAACCAGGCTCGAGGTGCCGCCAGCATTGACTCCATCAGCCTAACACACTGTGCGTCTCGTATCTCCGGACCTGTCCAGTTTCCGGAGCGCTGGTCTGTCCTGCGACCTCAGTTCTCTGAAGGATCTCAAAAGTTGTAGATTTTCATTTGTTGCAGCTGTTTCCTTGTTGGGAGAACAAGAATGATGACATCCAAGCTTTTTTTTTTTTTCCATGTTGGATAAAATGGAAGTTGATTGTGTCATTTATTTGGCCTGACTCTGATCATCTTTCTTTTCTACGGTCTGGTCTCAGATATTTCTTGCTCAGTCTGAGAACTGCAGTTTTGACTGAATGCATTTGACATGTGACATGTTCAAGGCGTAGGGCGTGTTATTTTGATACATTTATATAGTGTGATACCGTTGCTGATGTGGTGATGTTTATCGCATTACAGAATTATAATGGACAGTCATTGTTCTGTGTTCCTCTCATGTTAAATACTGAAGAAGATCCCGTAGGGATCAGAAGTAGAGAAATAATAAATCTGAACATTAGAATGCAGACGAGTCTCTTACGGTAATAAGGCACTGTCACGAGGCCAGGTGATTTATGTAAGACTGACCCTGACATCGTGTCGTGGATCAATACTCTTCCACTGGGGGTGCTCACCACACCGCAAACCACACGTCCTTCCCCTGAGTGCTGTCTCAGGACAAAGTTACAGGGACTACAACTACTGTCCAGTCATTAAAACTCCAACGGAGTGTTAAATAAGCCTCACCGACTGCATGTGGGAATTGAAAAGCAAGCCAGGAAAATTCCCTATTTCACAAGTCCGTCACCTCACGGACACCACAAGTCCTGGATCTATTCTCCAGAGGCTGTTCCATCTGCCTTTCTTCCCACATGTTCTCGCACGGGCTTCTGGGGTCTTGTGTGCTCACTGAGCTGGTATTGTCCGGCCAGTCCTCCTTCCCCTAATCTTAGTGCGTCACTGATAGGCACCCTGATCCTTCGTTTATCTTAAAATGTTAACATTTGGCATGCCCCTTAAAAGACATTTGGAATTCGCCTGACCTGTGGTGGCGCAGTGGATAAAGCGTCGACCTGGGAACACTGAGGTCGCCAGTTCAAAACCCTGCACTGGTCTGGTCAGGGCATGTATGGGTGTTGATCCTTCCAGCTCCTCCCCCCTTTCTCTCTTTCTCTCTCTCTCTCTCTCTCTCACTCTGTGTCTCCTCTCTAAAATGAATAAAAAAAAAAAGAGGGTAAAAAAAAAAGACATTTGGAATTTAAAACAACAAATAATACCCCTCGCCCCAAAATAACATAAGTACAAATTCCAGCAACTTCTAGTTTCGGCCATACTCTCTAAATATTGTTTTCCTATTTCTTTTCTCAAGACTAAAAATAGAATTCTGGAATTGGCTTAGTAGAGGACCTTCTTTGCCACTTTTTGTAGATGGGCAAATTCTTGAAATTATTTACTTATACTCAGGCATAGTCTATCTTTCCATTTTTGTAGAGGAATAAACTGAGGCTCCAACAATTAAATTTGTCATTGAGTACTTTGATGTTTGCCGGAGTCTAATACACTAGTAAAGTATCGAGACTAATCTGGGCAGAAATCTGAGGGAAGAAATAAAAGATATGCTTATATAATGGTTGTCCTTTATATTCAACATAAAACCTTGGCAATCTTTCAAAGTATAGTCAAGGAGACTTTTGAAGTGGAATTGTGAGAACAGATGTTTGAATTGTGAGAACACTGAAAAACAAATTGGTGATAAAAAATAGGATCAAAAGGAAACATTGTTATTATCTCTGGTGACTAGGGAGGCTTGTCATCAACCACTTTGATGAACTTTTTCTTCTTTTATCAAATATATTGCGGTGACATCAGTTAAAAAATTATATATGTTTCATGTGTACAATTCTATGATACATTATCTGTACAGGGCATTGTGTCTTTATTATTCAAGGTCAAATCTTCTTCCATCATGAATATTTGACTCTGTTTCCTTTCCCATGTCCTCAACCCCTTCTCTCTGGTAACCACCATATTGCTGTCTAGGACTACGAGTTTTTGTTTGTTTATTTTTCTTGTTTGTAATTTGTTCTTTTCAGTTTTATGCCCCATAGATGAGTGAAGTCATGTGGTTTTTAACCTTTCTGACTGACTTTGCTTAGAGTGATAGTCTCAGGTCCACTCATGTGGTCGCATAGAGCAGTATGTCATCATTTCTTATGGCCGAGTAGCATGCCATTGTGTGTGTGTGTGTGTGTGTGTGTGTGTGTATGTTCTTCTGATCCAGTCATTTATCGAATGAACTTTTTTTTTTTTTAACAGGGACAGAGAGAGAGAGAGTCAGAGAGAGGGACAGATAGGGACAGACAGACAGGAACAGAGAGAGGTGAGAAGCATCAATCATTAGTTTTTCATTGCCGTTGCGACACCTTAGTTGTTCATTGACTGCTTTCTCATACGTGCCTTGACCACGGGCCTTCAGCAGACCAAGCAACCCCTTGCTGGAGCCAGCGACCTTGGGTCCAAGCTGGCGAGCTTTTGCTCAAGCCAGATGGGCCCGCGCTCAAGCTGGCAAGCTCAGGGTCTCGAACCTGGGTCTTCCGCATCCAAGTCCGACGCTCTATCCACTGCACCACCGCCTGGTCAGGCTCGAATGAACTTTTGAGGGTCGCCATGCCCCCAGCCCGTACTGGAGGTGGGCATGAGATGCTGGCTGGCAGGGTTTTCCTTTATAGAAAGGAACAGCTCCACTGATGGAGTGGAAGCAAACCTCACACTGCCCCTTCATGTATAGATTCAGAGAACACTAGACGCACATCTCAGTTCAGATGGACAAAGCAATGCCCCTTGAAGCAGCAGCCCGGGGGGAACCAGGGCTTTCTCCCGACTGTCCTGCAGGTAGAGGTATGTGGCACCACACGGCAGACAGACTCCCTGGAAAGCATCTCTTCTGCAGTCACTGCCGGTAGCTGGCACGGATGAGAGATACAACAGGACGGTTGCTTATTCAAGCCCAGGGAGGAATAACCACCAAGTTGTTGAGAACATTCATGAATCAAATAGAAGTCAAAGTTGTGAAATAAGCAAGAACAAAACACAGGAAGGACAAGAGAGAAATGACAGACACAACAGTAAATATAACAAAGGGAGAAATGATTAAATTCCCATGTTCTGAAGGACCTTGATGTTATAAGACAGCACAGAGGAATATCGAATCAGCCTGGGGGAGTGGATGCTTGTTATAAGCATCACAAAGCCAAGTAGTTCTATGGAAATTACCATTTTGATAGAAAATAGATATCACTAACAAATCAAAAAGTTGTGATTGAAATTGCAGCTTATTTTAGATAAGGTTATCATTGAGAATGTGTTAGAAACTTCTGTGGATCAGTAAGACAATACAGAATAAGCTGATGTTGGTAATAAATAAACTGCAGCGCATAGAATTAGAAATGCATGATAATATTTATACGAATAATTGTTCAGTTTTATTAGTAATATGACTTCTATTTCTAGGATTCTATTATATAGAAATAATGTCATGCACAGATATTTGAAAGGAGGCATGAATTAGAATATTCTTTTAAGAATTTATCATAATAACAAGAATTTGAATAATCTTTATAAATATCAATAGGGAAATTGTTAATAAATAAAGTTTTAAGTGTGTTGATATTGTGCAACATCTCAATTTGAAAGAATGATGCACATTTAGCAGTTCGAACACAAAAAGAACTCCTATGTATACTTTTAACAGGAAAAGAATGAAAGAAAATTTAAAATTAGAAACACTGATATAAAAGCATATACTGTGAAATATACAGCATGTAAAGATACTATTATAAAGAAGGAATCTGAAAGTAAGATATGAAATATTATAAAGGCAATTACTGCACAGAAGAGAAATTGAGTTTGGATATTTGAAGAGGATCTTTCTATTTTTTGCTCTGTATAATTTTTAAATAAAAATATTTTTAGCCTTCTATGAAATCATCAGTGATGATTTACTTGCATAATATTACACAATACATATACCAAGGACTTCAGGAAAATAACAGATAATAGCATTCTTTTTTTTTTTTTTACAGGGATAGATAGGGACAGACAGACAGGAACGGAGAGAGCTGAGAAGCATCAATCATTAGTTTTTCATTGCCGTTGTGACACCATAGTTGTTCATTGATTGCTTTCTCACGTGTGCCTTGACCGCGGGCCTTCAGCAGACTGAGTAACCCCGTGCTGGAGCCAGCAACCTTGGGTGCAAGCTGGCGAGCTTTTGCTCAAACCAGATGGGCCCGCGCTCAAGCTGGCAACCTAGGGGTCTCAAACCTGGGTCCTCCGCATCCCAGTCCGACGCTCTATCCACGGCGCCACTGCCTGGTCAGGCCAGATATGGGATTTTATGACACTATTCTCTTTCCTTGACTGTTTAGTCAGGCAATCGTATAAAAGCAAACCTGAGTAAATAATGCAAGTAGTCAGCAGGAGGGTGGAGTGGGCTGGCAAATGAGGAAGAGCTTAGAGAGACCGGGAGAGAGAACGGTGCAATTGTTGACAGCCTGGGTTGTGCCATCAGACTGCGCGGGTACAAATGCCACCTTGTCCCTTACTAGCTGTGTAACCTTGGGCAAGTCACTGATTGTGTTCATTCCTCAGTTTTTTTATCTTTCCACTGGACATGATCAAAAGTAGACTTCTAATGTTCTTTATGTGAAAAATAGTAAATCTACAATATTTTCTCTCTCTTTACATATATGTATACACACACGTATATGCAATATATACATATATACATTATATATGCCATAGAATGTCCAATCATTTTCTTCTTTCTTGCCTTGCTGTAGTTTTACTTATGTCTATTTTGTTTTACAAATTTACGTTCGGTTTTCTTTTTATTTCAATGGGCATTATGTTTTCCTTTATCTCATCCAAAACAGACTTAATTCTAAAGTTGGAGTGTTCCGTACAATGCACTTCATTCGAAAGACACTGAGGTTTCAATGATGTATTGTGCGTCAACGCTTTGGTGTTCGTTTGTTTTCTGTTTTCTCTGCTGGAGCTCACACACTATTTGGAGTGTCTGCTTCTGAATGTCTTTAATTTCTTCTGTCTCTTTCGCTTCACCTATTTCACCCCATGCTTATCTCTTCTCAACTGCCTTGCCACAGCCCCTCGGACCTGCTGCCTCAGGCCCCAGTTAAACCGTGTCTTCAAAAGGTAGGGTTTTGTCCCACACAGACACCGCCACGGAACCAGCGGGCAGCTGCACTGAATTCTTGATGAGATGCTCTCCAATGCGGGCTCACCTTGTGAGAGCGTTAGCTCCTGGTTACGACTGAATACAGAAATCTTCTCTCTGTTTGAGAGAAGGTAGTAGGCAATGGCGTGACATACCCCAATGCTTGGCTTCAAGTCTTGTCCTTCGTTTGTTTGTTAGTTTCTTCTACATCCCAGGTGCATGGTTTTGTTCTCCTGGGCTCAAAAACGAGAAGTCTTACAGCCTTAGCCCTGACGTTTGCATTTCTGTTCTATTCTTGTTAGACGCACGAGTGTGTCTTTTTGGTTCTATGACTATGGATGTTGTTTGAAGGACAGGGTCTGTCTAGTGTGTAAACACACTCACCCACATTGACTTGTATCCATTTCATTATGGCTTCTCCGCACACATCAAAGCTGCTTGCTAAGAACATTATGGATCTCCTAACTAATTAATTAGTAAAGAGATTATAACAGTGTTATAGAATTCCATACCTATTATTTTCCCTAGGTTCTTGGTATATGTATTGTGTAATGTTATGCTAGTAACTCATCTTTAATGATTTCATAGAAGGCTAAAAATATTTTTAAAAATCAGAGAGAGCAAAAAAATGGAAAAATCTTCTTCATTGCACATCTCAGCACTTTAAAAAAAATTCTTTCCTTCTTTCTTTTGGTTTACATGACATATTATGCTGGTTTCCTACTTAGATTTTTGCTCAGGAATTCTTAGTTGCCTTCATCCATTACCTTTACTCACCTATTGTCTACATGCCCGCTTATACTTAGCAGTTAGGTCCTGCGCTATATTCTCTTCCCTCTCAGGGTCTGTCACGAGGACAGTAACATGAGTACAGTTTTTGGGCAGAACACAAGGCTTTAAAGTCTGACAGTCTCTTACAGGTTGTACAATATTTGGCAAGTTGCTTAGCTCCCTTGTGTCTCAAATTCATCACCCGTAAAATGGAGTTGAAAATAACATTTAGGTTATAGGGTATTTGTGATAGTCACTGCCATAACACATGTAAAACACTCAGCGCAGCGCCTTAGAACTTAACAAATTATCAATTACGTTTTGTTATTCTGTGTCCTGTATTTACCAGTAACTTCCAGGTTTAGAGCTCTTGCCTGAATTTCTGTTTTGAAATCTCGACTCTTCCATCTCACTCCAACCTGACACGTCCCATCCTGTCGCCTCTGTAATATGGGCCTCGAGCATAAGCCGCTCTGAATTGCACCCCTGATCTCTCGACCACTGGCTGTTTACCCCCTTTTCCTCATTTTAGTAAAAGGCAGCCAGTCATAAAGCCCAACAGAGGTTCTTCACAAGATATATGTTAAATTTTTCTGAAGTGAGAAGTGAGGAGGCAGAGAGACAGACTCCCACATGCACCCGACCAGGATCCACCCGGCATGCCCAGCAGGGGGCGATGCTCTGCCCATCTGGGGTGTTGCTCCATTGGGGCCGGAGCCATTCTAGCACCTGAGGTGGAGGCCATGGAGCGTTCTCGGTGCTGAGGCCAACTTTGCTCCAGTGGAGCCTTGGCTGTGGGAGGGGAAGAGAGAGACAGAGAGAAAGGAGAGGGGGAAGGGTGGAGAACCAGATGGGCACTTCTCCTGTATGTCCTGGTGGGGAATCAAACTTGGGACTTCCACACGCAGGGCCGATGCTCTGCCACTGAGCCAACCGGCCATGGCCCAGTTTGATTCCTCACCAAGCCTTGCTAGTTCTGTTGACAGCATAAATTTACATTGTCAATAGGTAACTCCTATTTTTACACCCACGCCTATAGCATCTACATCCTCTGTGACGTCAGTGACTCTCACAACAGATGCCGGTGCCTTTGACCTCCAGCTCATTCTCTACACAGCAGCGAGGGGGATCGTTTTACAGGTTAGTAATGAGTAAAGCCTGACCAGGCGGTGGCACAGTGGATAGAGCATCGGACTGGGATGTGGAGGACCCAGGTTCGAGACCCCGAGCTCGCCAGCTTGAGCGCGGGCCCATCTGGCTTGAGCAAAAGCTCGTCAGCTTGGACCCAAGGTCACTGGCTCAAGCAAGGGGTGGCTCGGCCTGCTGAAGGCCTGCGGTCAAGGCACATGTGAGAAAGCAATCAATGAACAGTTGAGGTGTTGCAACGGCAATGAAAAACTAATGATTGATGCTTCTCACCTCTCTCTGTTCTTGTCTGTCTGTCCCTGTCTATCCTCTCTGACTCTCTCTCTGTCCCTGTAATAAATAAATAAATAAATAAATAAATAAATAAATAAATAAATAAATAATGAGTAAAGATAAAATGAGTAGAAATAAAAGAATATATCTATATATCTATAATATATATCTATATATCTATAATATCTATATCTATATCTATCTATATACTGTTTTAGAAGGTATTTTCCATGAATTGCTTCTGAGACTCTAATGCAAGTACACGGAGTATTCAATGTACAGAATGTGCCACCACTGTCACAACCGGGCAGACTTTTCATGAATTTCAAGGGAGGAACGTGAGTTTAGAATATATTATTTTCAAACAAATAAATAGCAGGTGTAAGGGAGGCACTTAGAAATGTGCTGGCTGCAATGAGAAAAAAGTAAACCTCATAGATATTATATTAGGAAACTCATATGTAAAAAATAAAGCTATGAATATGACACACAAATGGACAAGTCACCAAGAAAGTGAACGAGAGCTAGGCAGTCACCATGAAGCTAAACCTTCCAGGGACAGAAGGACCCAGGTTAGTTAGAGGAGAATCAGCAATTGAGCAAATAAGAGAAGGGGACAGAAAAAGTCAAAGCAAGAAGAAAGGGTTAAGACTCCAAAATTTCAAAACTTTACTGATGGGTGTTTAGTACATTTTAGACACCCACACCTAGACACAGAGCTTGGTGTTTCTGGTGAGTGTCAGGAGAGGAAGCCAATGAGCAAATCATCATTCAAAATGAATGGCTTAGGTGAAATAGTAAGTAATTGATTAATATGAGAAATAAATTATGTGATCATATACTGTAAACATTTGTGATGGTGAGACTCAGAAGTTCTGGAAGAAAAGCATTCATTGAAAAAAAAAATGATTTGATCTATTTTGAAATCTTAGAGAATAACTTCAAATACCTGAATACAAGGGAAACAATGTTGCCAGGATTCACCCCACCTTGCAGGGCAACTGACAGGGTTTAAAAATCCGTAACATATTATTCCAATGTGATCAACGTCAGCATATTGTAATGGCACAGAGATCATACAATGTAACAAGGAAACAGTCTTGGAAGGCTAAAGTCAAGAGTGGACACCTTAAAAAAATAGCAGAAGCGTATCCCTGATTTTGTATAATAAGATTCTGGACAATACTATTAAAAGTGAAACTTTAGTGTACGTTTTTATTCTATTTCCAGAATCCTCACAGTGAGTCGTTTTTATGACTACCTCTAAAGGTTGAACGTATGTATGTGTGTTTACTGAAGTGTATAAAATTAAAATAGCACTTTTTCCGTGTAGATGTGAGCAGTTATACAATAAATCAAAAGTATAGCCTAACTCATTTCCTTCCCTTGGAAGGCGTAATGGGAAAGCAGGAAGTTAAGAGCACAGGATTGCATTATCTTCCCGCTGTAACAGATGGGGGCTCATTTGCAGCACTCTGATGTGTTTTGAAAAGACACAAGAAAACGTCAATAAATGCACAAAGGAGGGTGTGCATTCTCAGTCGGTTTTCTTCCATATCGAATTTAGAGGTGCATTTATCTGTTGGACAAACAATTGGTGTCTGGCTATAAGTAGAGAGTACCTGTGAACCCTCGATTGAGTTTTCTTGGTAAAATTTTAAAGCAGAAGAATGATAAATTGTAATTGATGACACAGACTCATGAAGTCATCCTTTCCTGTTTTCAAAAGAGCGGGGCTGACCTATACAATAGTCATGCCAGGAAAAGAAAGTCTGAGAAGGAATTAAGCCGTGGTAAAAAAAAAAAAAATTAGGAAGAATAAAATCGCCTTTTAGCTTTCCTTTGTGTAACCGTTGGTAATGACTTTCAAAAATAGTAATCATGGTATTCAGTTTGTATTTTTCTTCCTTCTTTATAAAGTACAGTGAGCTTAAAAACACAAAGCATAGACCTTCCAGTTTTCTGTTGGGCATATAAGCAGTTTGGAAATCACCACTGTGTTTAACAAGTAAAAAATGGCACACAAGTGGCCTGACCTGGTGGTGGCACAGTGGATAGACCATCAGCCTGAGACGCAGAAGACCCAGGTTGGAAACCCTGAGGTCGCTGCTTGAGTGCGGGCTCACCAGCTTGAGTTCAGGGTCACTGGCTTGAGCCCAAGGTCTCTGGCTTGAGCAAGGGGTTAATGGCTCGACTGCAACCTCCACCCCTTGTCAAGGCTCATGTGAGAGAGCAATCAATGAACAACTAAGGTGTCGCAACAAAGAACTGATGCTTCTTATCTCTCTCCATTCCTGTCTGTCCCTCTCTCTGTCTCTCTAGCTAAAAAAAAAACCAAAAACCCAGCAAAAACAACCCCCCCCCAGCAAAAACTGCACACAAAGAAAAGTCGATACTTCTGAGATCCATAAGAGAGGTGAGGTGACAGTGCAAATTGCTGCTCTCTGAATTGGAGAGACAGAGGGACAAACAGAGAGTTACAAGCAGCCAGTGCAAAACCCCACAAGCGGAAATGTCACAGGAGGCAGGAGCCGGCGCCGGGGTAGGAAAGCCTAGTCTGTCCCTGACATTGCTCCTGCACAGGGAACTGTGGGAGAGCAAAGGAATGAAAGGTCTTCACTCAATGAGCCCTGAGAAAAATGGTTAATGTTACTTTAAATGGTTAATGTTAAAGTTGGGGATGGTGTGGGATGAAGGATTATTAGTCTTACACATGGTTGGTGAAAATGTCGAGTGATACAAACTTTCGACTAAGTCTCCGTCCAAGTTTAACTTACCATTGAATTTTAGAATTTAGTCCTGAAAACATCGCAACTTTCTGAGTGGAGTAAAATAGACAGGAACATATTGGTGGCAATAGTATTTGCCAACAGAACAAAACAACTAGAAACAAATTAAACACATTACGGAACATTCATACTCTGGAATATTATGTAACTTTAAAGAAAAAGGATGTTATTCTGGGAACAGAAAATGATCTCCAAGCAAATGTGAAGTATGAAAAAGCCAGTTGGGGGATACTTTGTTGATCAAATTTTATTTTATTTCTTTTTTTAAAATTTTATTCATTTTAGAGAGAAGACACAGAGCAAGAGGGAGAGAGAGAAAAAGAGAAAGGGGGGGAGGAGCTGGAAGCATCAACTCCCATATGTGCCTTGACCGGACCAATGCAGGGTTTTGAACTGGCGACCTCAGTGTTCCCAGGTCGACGCTTTATCCACTGCGCCACCACAGGTCAGGTCCTCAAATTTGATTTTAAAAGCTATAACTAGGCATTAAAGATACAGTATATAAAAGGAAAAAGGTTTGGACACCCACCTGGAAAACGCAGATGTTGGTAATCTCTGAGATGGGGTGCAGGGTGTGGGGAGAAAAACAGCAGTGAATCACTACTCATTTCACTGAAAGGCTTGTGAATCACTTAAATTTTTAAATGACTATTATATTAAAAAAAAGGAAAAAATATAATTATATTCTCAAATTACAACATATTTACCAAATCAATGGATAAAAGAGATATAAAAAGTGAAGCTTAAACGATATAGAGTTTCTCAAAATTAGAAGAATTACTAGAAGGCTAAAAACACTGGGGAAAATATCAGTAGGGAACCCTTGCGTTCTTTTGTGTGTAACACCTGCATTAAGCATCAGGTGTGCACGTGTGTTTTCATATATGAATAGGAAATCACAGCCGTGGAAAACGTGACAACAGTGGCTAGTTCTTGAATGCCAACCATTGTTATTTTTACATATTTCTGTAAATGTTTTCCCAGCGAGAAGCGGTTGTGCTTTGTATATTAAGGTAGAACTTTGTATCACCTTTATTTTACGTGACCGCTGTGGGCATCTGGTCTGAGCTCAGCCTGACCGGGGCAGGCTCGAGGAGCCCGCAGACCAGGAGAACAGATTGGTCCCGAGTCGGTGCGTGCCTCTGCTTTGGCTTTATTGGATCCAAGGAGGAGACCTGGAACTAACTGGGAGATTGGATATTGATTATTTGTATCTTTGTTTCCAGCTGCCTGAGGAGGGAGCTGGGAAGGAGCTGCCGCTCGGCCATTAGCTTGTCCTCACGGTGAGGGGGGCTCTTAGATTCCAAACACTTGTCTTTGCATCGTCTGCCCGGCCACCCCCTCTCTTCTGCCTGGGAACCGCCTCGGTCACATGGACTGAGCCCCAGTCTCCGCAGAGAGGGCAGGCCACTGCGAAGCCACGTGGATCACAGGCATGTTGCCTGGGGGTTCTGTGTTGGAGAGAAACTCGCTCCAGGTTTGTTGTACCCCTAATTCTCGGACTGTGATGCCATCCTTCAATAGGAGGAAAGCTAACCTGGGGCCCTTGTCTGGGGCAGGCGCGGGGGTGGGCACCTCAGAATCAGCACTGAGCGTGATAGTGGAAGTCAGACAATGGTGTCGCTGTAATCCCACGAAGAGCTGCAGCATAGAAGCTTGTCATGGCCTGAGGACTTCCCCCCCAAATTCATCCGTTGAAGCCCTACAACCTGGAAACCCCGAATGTGACTGTATTTCGAGAGAAGACCTTTAAGGGGAGAATTAAGTTAGAAGGGTTGGACCTGATCCAGTCTGACAGGTGTTTTCACAAGAAGAGGAGATGGGGACACACAGAGGGACAGAAGGGAGGTGCGGGTACAGAGGCACGCGAGGCCAACGAGAAGGCGGCTGTCCGCAAGCCCAGGGGAGCGGCCCCAGAAGAAAGCGACCCTGCTTGCACTTCCAGCCCCGAGAAGGCTGAGAAAAGACATTTCTGTTGTGGAAGCCATGGGCCCGCGGCGCTGCGTTCCAGCAGCAGGCTTGGTAAAGGCGTGAGTTCCAGGGGCTCCTAGAATGTGCCGGGGGGGGGGGGGGCGGGGGGGGGCTCTCTCTGTGGGGAGTGACTCTCGGCCTCAAGGTGAGGGACCCCTGGTGAGTGACTGTGCACGGTCCTGTGAATGCCCTCCAGGGAGAGGAGAAGCAGCCCTAAGAGAGGAGGGAAGGCATTTTAAAAAAAATGGGAAAAGGGCATTCATATGATGTCATGGGAAGTTTTAGGAAGCAAACCTAGCTACCGCGTGGGAACCGGATGTTGCAGATAGCGGCTGGGGCCAGCAAAGGAGACCGCGGACACACACAGGCACTGGTGCGCGGATGCGAACGAGAACGGCGAGCTGCTACCAGCAGAGATGGCGTTGCGAGGTCAGCAAGAGGTAAGGTGGGGGGTGGGGGGCTGTGCTTGGATGTTGAGGGGGTTGGTAACCCTAACTAGCTAGAAGCTTCTGAAGAAGACAGCCAGTTTCAGTGGCCAGCGCAGAAATGGACCGTCGGGAACTTGGTCCACTATTTTTATTATTTATTTATGTTTTGAAAGGACACGCGTTGGGGGCGACAGGGGTTAAGAAAATGGTTCAGGGTTCAGGCGTGCTATTCTTGGAAGTGCCACCTGTAGAGGGCGTGGCATGCCCACCACCCGGAGTCACATCTTCCATGGCCGTTTCTGCGACTCCCTCCTCCCTGACCTGTCTCCTCACCCCCTTCCCTCGGGGGACCTCTGTTCTGTTGTTGGTGTCTCCTGGGGTTCTTGTGGTCCCTTCACGCTGTCCCAGGTGGCAGAGTGTCATCATTTCCTGTGGCCCAGTCGTGTTCCATTGGATCCGTGCAATGCTTTTCCTGTGGACAGCTGCTTTGGGAAGGGGGGCTATGGAAGCCAGAGGGAGTCTGAGTGGGAACCACGGGGTCACCTGGAGAGAGATCTCTATGGAGTCCTCTGTACTGGGGTCTCAGTGTGAGGAAGCGGCTTCACCTGGGAAATTTGGAAAATGCAAATTCTTAGTCTCCCTCTCCCTCCAGCTGACCGAATCGGAAACGTAGTGGGCAGAGCCCAGAGAACCACAGCTTTTTGAATATTACTTTTAGGTTGGTGGAGACAGGTTTTAGGCACAACACCCCTTCGGAATCGATTGAGTTTCTGCCTCAATTTTTAATTCTTTTAGCTCATTTACTGCTCCCCACCGAGGGGAGGTACGGAGGTGTGCACACACACACACACACACACACTGTTGTCTGTGTCAGCAACGCCGGTGAAGGACTCGAAGAAATATGTGGCGTCTGGCCAGACTATCGCGGCCGAGCTCCCGTGAGGTGGCTGCCGTAAGTTGTGGGTTCAGAGGCATCTGAATTGTTTTGGGTTTTATTCCTCACCACCCTCTCCCAATTCTTCCTATGTATTGACTTCATGAAACATTTATGACGGCTATTCAATCTAAGGAAGCTATTCTTTTTAGCTTTTCTATCCTCCCTCTCCTTTTCATATACGGTAACGTCCCTGCTAAACATGTACTTGTTGAAAACGTCTTTCAAAGTTTGAACCCTGAGATATTTGTCTCTTTTAGGGTTAACATCCATGTACCCACTGTCCTTCCCAAACTCTTTATTCATGCGCATTCTTGAAAATGTTGAAAATGATTTCACCGCTTCTCTGCGTTAGAGCTTTATCCCTCGCTCACACATAGGCGGTTCTCATCTCCCCGACTTCCGCGGGTGATGTGTTCTTGAGCTGGCTTATGCTTCGCCCTCACTAGTGACTGTGAGTGGTTGTGAAGGAGGAGAGGAGGTGTGTGTGCCCCTGTGTGTCGTATACAAGGCTGAGCACTTAGTCAGCGTCGATACATTTTAGCTGCTATTATTGTTACCAGCATGACTACAGCCATGACCAGTGTGCTAACGTCAACGCCGGCACCACGTTCAGCACCGTACCGGGTCTTTATTATTGATGGACTCATTCCCTCTTCCCAGCCCTCCTCAGCTCTCTGACTGGGCGAACTCGATCTTGTTTAGCTTCATAGGTCTCCCGTGCAAAAACCTCTGTTGTTACTTTCTTCCTTGGCAAGAACTGTAAAATAACCATAATCATTTCCTCGTGTATTCAAAATAACTCTGCCTGAAAACGTCCTTACACTCTAGAAAGCTTTCCGCTAATTTGAATCACAAAGGCACCCTCTTTTGTGCTTGTCATCATCTCTCCTAGGCTCTCTGACTTCCATGGCAACACATATACTGTATTTTACTTTGCGTTTAAAATTTATTTATGCCAGAGTGATCAACCAGTTTTTATGAATATTCAACAACGCCTTCCAAATGGCGAAATGTGCCGAGACGTCTCCCAGATCTTTCCCACACACAACTTCTCAATGAATCCTGTGAAGTGCAACTCAGACCATGTCCTTCCCCGGCTCAACGATCATCCAGTGGGCCCTCCGCTGTGTGCCAGGGAAGGCCCACATGCCTTGCTCTGGCTGCGGCCTCCCTGATGAGCTCATTCTGACCTGCTTTTATAGCCTGACCACTGACATCCAACCTGTGCATCTCTGTCAGGAACTGCTTCATTCTACAGACGACAGAATGGCGTGTGAAAAGTAGCTTGAGCAACAAAGGCATTATTTATTGTAGTAGAGGAAAAAGGAGACGTGAAGGTCAGTTGCCGTGGTTACGTCACTGAAAGCCTCAGGGCGACCGCGGTTCACGCCCTCTGCCATTCTTCCGCATCGCCCTGACCATGCTGGGATGGCTGCCCCCACTCACATCGTCACGGGCATCGAGGGGCAGAAGAGAGAAAGCCCCCATCTTGCGTGTGTCGTCATAAATGGTGCTGTCAGTCACCTCTGTGCGGGGGAGTGTGTCCCACACCCATGCCGAAACCGCACATCCAGCAAAGGGAATGAGATCGTCCTGATCAGGATTGGCGTAGGCTGGTGAACGCAGCTCCCGGCTCTGGGGAGGAGGACAGCTTCCCGTGAAGGGCATGACTGCTCAGAGGCGGGCGGGGAAAACCCTAAGAAAGGTGACAATGGCTGTGGTGTAGACAACCAGCTCTGTCATCCCCATCAACCAAGGTGAACCTATTCACTATAAGATGAAGAATCAAACAATTTTTTGGTCACTTACAATTACACTGTATGGTGGGCAGTGACACTTTACCCTTGGGAAAGGCTTCAAATATTTATACACTGTCTCTATATCTTTAAGTCAGGATCAGATGCCAGTGCCCCCCAGATATCTGAGTTCGCTTCTCTGCACTTGGACCTTTCCAGCCTCCCTTTGGCCAATAGCAAAGCCTCCTTGACGGGCTTCACCTTCTGGACCACTCTCCAGGATTCTGAGGTTATTTATGACAGATCATTCCTACAAATACCTTCATCCGGTGCTTTTCAGTGAGCAGGAAGCTCTCGTGAAGTCCCGGGAAGACCCTGGGTTGGGCCATTCCTGTATCATTGGAGGCTTGAGCGTCAATGCCCAGCCCAAGACTCGATGGCACTTACTATTTAATGACTTCTGGGTAAATGGCCACCTGGGGCCCTCTCCTGTGTCAGAGTTGATGCTACCCCGTCTCTCTGAACTGCAGTGATTTTCCAACCCAGCGCCCTAAATCCAAGGGTGAATTTGTTTTATGTAGTTTGTCAAATGATAGTTTCTTTTAGCAGGTTGTGATGCGATAAAAACAACATGTAGAAGAGTTGATTATTGGGGAGCCCATGCGGATTGATTATTTTGGTCACAAATTAAATTAAAAATAACATTAAAAACTTTTATAGAATTTTTTAATGGTTTTCTTTGGAATAAATAATTATAAGTGCATTCATAAAGACAGGCATTTGTCTTTAAATTTGTTCGTTCATATATATATATAAAATTAGTTTTATTACTGCATTAATAAGGGAAAATGTATGAGCTTATACGTATTAATGGGCACATCATCTGTGGCAGTGTTTTCTTGTTCTGAGATGTAAGATTATTGGCTATGTATCCAACACAGAGAATCATTCACGTTGAAGAAATGTGAAACTAGCCAAATAAACCCCTTGCATTATTTACAGGAAGCATTAATTATTTATCCACTAGTTTAATTGATTTCAACTATTACACAGGAATAAAACATAAGGGCTTTTTGCAGTAGGTTCAGGGCATGAAGAATTTAATCTCATCAGTATTGTAATAAATCATTTTCCCCCTATTACTTTTAATCTCCAGTAAGCCTAACTTGAAAGGGACTTGTATACTAACACCGTCAATGTCTGTGTTATTTGAAATGCTGTGCAAAACACACATTATCAAAGTTATATTATAGTACCTTTGATTTACTGAAAATTGAAATATCTCTTCAGTCATCTGAGTAAGACTCAATAGCATACCGAGTTAGTCTCTTTTCCTGGTGTCCCTTTATTTTCCAAGGTGATTATGTGGTGTTTGTTTTTATTTTTATTCCTTGGTTGTGCCTAGTAAGTGCTGTGTTCCTCACAACCACCTTTAACTTGGACAAGATGAGCACCATAGAATTCGACGGTGCCGCTCAACAGAAGGTTATACATGTTGTGTTAGAAAATTAAATCTGTTTTTATTTGTGTCAAATTATAGATGCTTCGCAAATTTTGTTTTATTGGGCACTGAATAATTGACACCAAGTACTAACGATACGTTTCGCAAGCCTCATTTTCGTAACAATCTGAAGAAAGATTAAAAACATACTTTCATCTTCCTACTGAAGTTTGTCTTCCCAATTAATATGTCAACCCATAAGCACAGATGATCCTGTGGCCATTTCTAATGATTTACATTAAATGTCCGCATTTGAATAGTCCAGTGAATTTACGGTCTGTGATGACTTTTAATCCAGAGAAACTTTTGATAATGGATTTGTTCACCAGCTCCCCGACATTCTGAAAAGGTGTTAGCCTCAGAGCGTACGACAGGTGTGCTTTTTCTCATTTCAAACCAATGATTGAATGATCCCCGCGGATTGGCTCACCCTGTTCAGAGACCACAACGCAAGGAGGCTTCCGGGGCAGGAAAGCCTGTTTTCTCCTCTGTGAATCCGTACAATGCTTGGCATTCTCCTTATTTCAGAGTAAAATGGCTTGACTGACACCACACACAGAGACAAATCTGATAAGTGCAAAAGAAAAGTGTCCATGGTATATAAACTCAAGGTGTAACTTGGTAGGAAAGGAAATAACACATCTGAGAAACAGTTTAGCCGGAGTCCTCTACGGGCTATGTGTGTATAACCAGAGGGAACTTGGCCCAGATGACTTTTCAGGCTGTGACCTCTGGCAAGGTCCGACTGTGGCAGGCAGAGGTGTTCTATAAGCAATAGTGGGTGTGGTATCTCAGAACAGCACTTTCTGTTGGGGCGGCTTGATAACAAGTACGCTCGCCCGAGTAGAAGTTCAGTGGGTTTTACTGGGTCCCATTAAGGACCGGAGTCTGTTTATCAAGTTACCCTGGCGGCCATTGTTCTGTCTTCTTTTTCTTCGGGGACAGCCTTTATAAGAGCCAGTGTATCCGTCTCCTGGAGATGCTACGAGCCTCCTGTTGTCTTCTGTCATTTTGCAGCATCTGTTCCGCAGAGGTTTGCCTTCAAACGCAGAGGTTGGAAGCTGGGATCCTTCAAATTCGTGCACTTTTGTGCCATTTGGGGTGAGATGAATTGAGATCTATGTCACATTTAAGATCCATCCGGAGACGTAGCCAATATTCATGGACAAGCTGCAGCTGATAAGATACCAACAAGAACCCACAAGATCCTGGCAAGGTCTGTGTCTGGAAGTTCCAGTTACAATGACCCCACAAATGCCAGTTAAGGTTCTGGGCTTGTTTTGGTCCTTCTGGTGGGCTATGGATTGTTACCATATTGGCTCGACTCGACTGGGAGGTACTAGTGACAAACATGCCATGGGTATATGGCTTTTCCAATACAACTTAGGGTTTATTACTTGAGCTACACCTGCGATGTCTGACCACCTGGTTTCTACGAGGAGCCAGGGTGGAAAGGAAGAGAAACATCGCTTTCCTCCTAATGATCCCAAGTCATTTACTGGGATAAGAAGGGTTGGTTGGTAAAGTGGTCCCAGGATGGCTTGTTCATAAGGACAAGGCAGACTTTTCCTGCTAAAGCCAATGAGCAGAGCGGCTGGGGAAATGCCACATGTGAGGTTCACCCAGGCCGTTTCCTCTGGTTTTCACTCTCTCCTTTGTGACTGTCTGATCCGGCACGTGGGGTCCCAGGCAAGTGTAAACTTTCCCTCTCTCCAACTGTCGGTATTTGAACAGGTGTTGACATAACTTCCGGAGAGCACCGATCTTGATGTACATCAAAGAATATTTCTGAATATAAAGTACTTCACAGAGAAGGAATACCCGTTTGTTGAGAATGAAATTAAATAGCAAATTTAAAACGAGGGAAGATGCGTGCTTTTGAAACTGGGGTCCGTAAACATGCCGTTCCTGCTCTGACTAGCATGAAGTATAAGATGTGCTTCATGCACGGCGGACAAATGATCAGTCCCCACCCTTTTAAATCCTCCTGGCTTCATTACAAATTAACAGCCTTTCCCCATGGAGCGGCATGGGGGATAGCCGTGCTCAGTAGCAATTAGAGAAGTTTTAATTGGAAAATGAAAGATGAGCTCTCCTTCCCTGACTGCTCACTTGTCCTGCAAAATAGGCCAAAATATTTGAAAGAATCAGTGTGGTGGGGGCGAGGGGAGGGGACAACATAAAATGTTGCAGGACACTTCATGCTGGTGTTTGAGAAGGTCTGTGGAGAAACCTTACATTTTGCATAGACTCTGATAACACAGTTTGCCTCCCTGTCATTTGTTAAAGACTTTGTGTACAGAATATGTATAGAAGGGTTATTTATAATAGCAAAAAGAGTTTAACAACTATATATATATATATTATACATATCTATGTTATATATTATATATGTATAAAAATAAGAGGGCAAATACACCTATACATGGAAAGAGAGAGATAGAGAGTGATAATATATCTTTTTTTTTGTATCTTCATGAATTCTCACTGCTCAGGCAGGGTTCCTCTACCCATCCAGGGGTGGGAATGACATCCAAAAAACTGTGACTCCAGGTCTTCATGGTCACGTCGAAGCCTCTCTAGTCGGTCCATCTGGAAGCCATCATGCAGTGAAGTTGAAACTGCACCTCTCAGAGTACAACTTACTGACTACAGAAAAGGTTCGTGGGAGTTTGCTAATTTAAAAAATAGATACAGATCTGATTCATGTCATAGTGCTAGTTTTCTAAAGCACCTGCAGGTACAGAAGGACTGTGCTATCCGAGCGTCCGCAAATATGCTCACTCGAACGAGATTAAAATTTATCCAAAGAGACTGAAATAAGTTAGAGATTCGATTTCTGCATCGTTTTTATTAATGCAACGAACATACAGAGTTATAGAATATAAACACAAAGCAAAAAAAAAAATATTCTGGTCCACTTTCGTATCATTACTCTTTATTTGGAAACTGTATTTTTAGCTGGATACACTGTGTCTCCCACACTCCTGTGTCAACCCTGCCCGTGCAGAGAGAGCAGGACGTGGCGTAGGTCAGATCAGACTTTCTCCCTCCCTTCTCCATGCTGCCCGTGGAGCTTTATTTCACTGGAAACAACACATTTGGGAAGGAACCAGTGATTTTTTTTTCCCATAGAGGGGATCAGGAAAATGATCAAAGGAAACGACACTTCGACTGTTCATTGAAGGCAAGCATCTTTTTGACAACTGAAAACACACACAAAAGCACATCTCAAGCGCTAATAGCTGCATCCAGAAAAGCCAGGAGGCACCGATGATTGGGGTCTCTGTAACGATCGCGGAGTAATAATAATAGTAACGTTTGCGGAGAAATTACTACGTGCCAGGCCTGTGATAACTAGTTTACTTCGGGTTTCCTATGAAATCCTCCCGCCGGCTCAGAAGCATAGATTTTCTCTCGTCTCCCCACTCTTTCCCTTGTTTCCCATGTCCTGCGTCCGGAAAAAGAGAATAGGCCAATTGGACAGATTTCACAGAAAGGCAAGACGGGATGAAAACTCATGAGAGACTCTGGCATGTGACAATTAGGGGACTTCTTTGGGGTCCTGAGGGATATGGAGTGGTGGTGAGCACACAGAGAGGACAGGGAAGGAAAATGGAGAAATCTCATGTCCTCAGGCCTAGTGGTAACTTTTTAATCTTCGAATCAAAGACCCATTTATTAACCACCAGGCAAGTCAGAAAGCATTTACTGAGTGTCTAGTAAGTCCAGGGGTACAAGGAAAATGAGCGTGATTGCTGCTTTTTGAGGTCTGTCTGCCGGTGGGGGAGATGAATTGCACTGCGTTTTGCTAACTATCCGCTTACGTGTTCACTTGACGAAACGGACGGGTGAGTGAATGCACACATGGGTGGTCACAGGAGAGTGCATCGAGCACCAGAGTCAAGACTGATCAGGCCCTCTGGTGCCATGAAAGAAGCACATATAATTGTCACACAGCTGGCCAAAGGAAACAAAAAAAAAGTTATTTTAAGATAGTGTCATTTGAGGTTATACGCATATTTAATAATATGTATAATATATATATGTATATATATATTTAAAAGTTTTCATTTACAGTGGCCATTCAATTTTTAAAAATGTCTTTTTTATTTTATTCATTTTAGAGAGGAGACAGAGAGAGAGAGAGAGAGAGAGAGAGAGAGAGAGAGAGAGAGAGAGAGAAAGGGGGGAGGAGCTGGAAGCATCAACTCCCATATGTGCCTTGACCAGACCAGTGCAGGGTTTTGAACTGGCGACCTCAGTGTTCCCAGGTCGACACTTTATCCACTGCGCCACCACAGGTCAGGCTGGCCATTCAATTTTATTTTGTATTACTTTCAGAGGCACAGCTTCGTGGTCAAACAATTACATAATTTAGGAAGTGACCTCCCGGATGATTCTAGCAGCCACCCAGCACCGTACATAGTTACTACAATGCCAATTTTAGTATTGCAAGTTCCCTGCGCCTGGAGTAGCTGTGCTCCGGTAGAGCATGGAGAAGGCGCTGAAAGGGAGTCAGGACTAAGGAGGAGGAGCAGCACTGACCACTTCTGTTCTCCCAGCAGGGCGAGAGGAAGGGGACCAGCCGGAGGGGAAACAAGACGGTCACCAATGATGCTCACTTTGACGACCTGTCAACCGAGATTCCATCTGGCTGTTTTAGTTCCCACTGTACAGGTATTCAAGGGAGAAACATTCCTGACAAGTCATAGTAAGAATTTAAAGCATTTTATTCAATATTATTACTTCATTAAAAAAAAGAAAAAAGAAATGGTAACGTCAAACATGGTGTGGGGAAGAAAAACTAGCTCCCTGTAAATGGAAATTTCATCAAATGCATATAGATCAGAAGAAGCACTTTAAAATATACGTTAATTAAAATTACAGGCTTCGGTCCCATTTTCTGATTTACTATGGTAGGGTGTTGCTCACACATAATGAAGGATGTATGGTATGAAATGGAAGCATTGGAAAATAAAATCAAGTGTAATCATCAGTCGGGGTCCGCATTGACCCCCAGAGTCTTAGATTCCTCCATTGAGTATTTCGCCCTTCCCTGAATCAGTCCTGTCAACTCTGCCCTCCCTTTCGTGGTTCTCTGAATGCGACCAGTTCCCCGCATCATTCTTACCTCTGAGTCATCAGCACAGAACACAGTGAGCCAGCTGCAGGTCAGCAGAGCGTTTCTCCGTGCCCTAAGTGGAGCAGGGTTCCTGTTCCATGACATAGTATCCACACCGAAACTCAAAGTTGTATTAATCTGCCTTGGCTTGCATCATCAGGCAAAGGACTATGTATATAGTGTTGCGTCCAAAAAACCCATCAAGTTTCTTTTTAAAATTGCAAATAGACTTCAATAGATTAAGACATTCATGCAGAAGTGTCATTGTTGCCATTGCCAAGTAAACACTGCATGTAGTGGGTGTGACAGAGGGTGTGAACACACAGGGATTCCTTCCTTCCTCTTACACACTGTAGACCCGCCTCCGAGCTGTCTCCATTTCTCAAGCTCTCCTGGATGTGCATGGGTAACCATCAAGACGACGTAGAGGGAATTGATGTCTATTCCTTCCGGACCAAGAAACCTAATAAAAGAGGGAAACTGCCCCTTTCTGGCCTTGCCCAGCGTCGGGATGGAAGGCCACGGAGGCTTTGAGGGAAGGCACAGTCACGTGAGAGGAGAGACTTGCACACCTTCCACTGTGTGGAATCGGGGTGGAACGTCATCTCCGTGAACACGACATGAATTTCTACTCTTAGGGCGGACATATCGGGGTTTTTCTGTAATGGCAGTTAGTGTTACCCTATTAATACCGCAGAGCCCTGTCAAAGTAATGCTCAACGGTGTCAGCCCATCATCTACGTGGAATGGAGATTACTCTCTGTCAACCAGGGTTCTCCAGAGATACAGAACCAGGAGCACAGATAGGACTTTTGTATAGATGATGGACGATGTATTTTTAGGAATTGGATTGCCTCGCGATTGTGGCGGCTAGCAAGTCTGAAATCTGTACGGCAGTCTGGCAGTCTGCGAACTCAGGCGGAAACTCCCTGACACCACCTCGAGGCAGAATCCCTTCTCCCTGGGAAAATCTATTTTTAGTTCCAAGGCTTCCGCTGATTAAATGGGGCCAATCCAAACTGAAGGTAGTCGACTGTACTTGAAGTAAACTGGTGTGCAAACACGGGTCACATCTACAAAAATAAATACCTTCACAGCGACATCGAGACTAGTGTTGGACCGACACCCTGGACTCCATCTCCTAGTTGAGTTGACACGTACGATTAACCACCAGGCTCCCCACGGTCATGCTGAGGGTCAACGGCCATCTCTAATACCCTGTCCTCTCCTCTGTGGGAAGAGGCCCTTGACCCTGCGGGAATCCAGGTAGGCTCTGGCAAGCAATTTATGTCTTTTGACCTAAGTGGAACAAAGTACTTTGCATCCAGAAGGTTTTTATTCTAAAAAATTTGCCATTGGAAAATATAAAAGCTGAGGAAACAACCTGAGAGGTGGAAGGGAGAAGCTCGTGTACTTTAAAGTGGGCCAAACCAAGAAAAACCACATAGCGACAAAAAATCATGAAGAAACAGCCCATAGGAACTCTTCAGTTCAATCACTGAGCAGAGGGTCCTGGCTTCAGAGCACGTCAGAAATGACGTAAGGTAGAAATGGGGGCCACGGGAGGGGGATCATGCCGATGCCTCTATTCCAGCCCCCATTCCCAAGAAATCTGTCAGACCTGCAGCTCCCCTGTTTAAATAGTCTTTACCCCGAAGAACCACTGCTAATTCAAACCAACCACTTTGAGCTGATTTGAGCCTTAGTTTTGTTTTGTTAAACAAAAGACCCTAACTAAAAGAGAAGCCAGTGAGAGAATTTTGCTGGAGCAGGGGTTCAAGCACATTCTGTCTTTTCCTCCCATCGCTGTCTGCTCCCCAGTGTGCAAAAAACAAGGCTCTTAGGAGGAATCCTTAGGAGAGTGTAATTATTCTGTCAGCACTGGGGAACTCAAGTTCCCGGGAAGCGTGCGATACACTCTTAACACGGATCACTCTTGAGTGGGTGAGCCCAGGGTAGGGGTTTTTTCATTTCCACTTTTAAAAAGCAGGTATTGTTTAATTTTTTTTTTTTTAAAGCAAGCATGTTTTTCTTTTCTTTAAATAAATAAAATAAACATTATTTACCGATCCCTGGAGTATAGGATACCGCATTCAAAACCGAACATAGCAGAATTGCAAATATTTAAGAAATATCTTTGGAATCACAAAGGTCTCCCTGGGAGTTGAAAGCAAGGGCTAAACAAATCCGATTTACTGAAGAGCTCTCCGAGATCCTGTGGCTCGATCGTGGTGGGCTGGAAATGCACACCGACTCGAAGGGGGAGCCCTGGTGACCGTCGGTGGCAACAGTCCCGGATGGAGGGCCGCGGGCCGCGGGCTGCGTTAGGCCAGTGAGCAGAGAGGGGACCGGGGCCGGACGTGAGCAGGAAGGTGATATCTGTGAGGCCTACTGCAGCAAATGGATGGTGCCCAGTACCCGATGGAGAGTGGGGAGAAGGGAGTTAGAAACCAGAGATGATTCCCAAGTTCCCGCGTTACAAGTCAGGGAGATAGATACCCATGCTCTCTGTGAGGCTGTGCATGCAAACGTGCTACAGATGTCACATGGAGGAGAGGAACAAAGCGGGGCTCCTGGGAGATGGACTCTCCTGACACTGGGAATAGAATCGAGCACATTATTATTATTTTTTTTACAGGGACAGAGAGAGAGTCAGAGAGAGGGATAGAGAGGGAAAGACAGACAGGAACGGAGAGAGATGAGAAGCATCAATCATCAGTTTTTTGTTGCCGTCGTAACACCCTAGTTGTTCATTGATTGCTTTCTCACATGTGCCTTGACCGCGGGCCTTCAGCAGACTGAGCCACCCCTTGCTGGAGCCAGCGACCTTGGGTCCGAGCTGGTGAGCTTTTGCTCAAGCCAGATGGGCCCGCGCTCAAGCTGGCGACCTCAGGGTCTCGAACCTGGGTCCTCTGCATCCTAGTCCAATGCTCTATCCACAGCGCCACCGGCCAGTCAGGCACTGAGCACATTTTTTAAAACTTCCTTTTTATTTTATTTTATTCATTTTTTTTTTTTTTAGAGAGGAGACATAGAGTGAGAGAGAGAGAGAAAGAGAGAAAGGCGGGAGGAGCTGGAAGCATCAACTCCCATATGTGCCTTGACCAGACCAGTGCAGGGTTTTGAACTGGCGACCTCAGTGTTCCCAGGTCGACACTTTATCCACTGCGCCACCACAGGTCAGGCGAGCACATTTTTAGTAAGAGAAAATGATGGGTTAGAGTCGCTCCACGAAGTATTTTAAATTCTTGTTTATAAGAGAGGGTGTACCTGGGGCCATCTTGTCGCGGAAGAAAGGAACAACAAGAGACACCACGATAACCCTTGATTCTCACAGACAGTCCCCGGGGGGGTGACAAGAGTATGCGGCTCAGATACTTCTCTGTGCAACGGAGAGCCGTCAGGACCTGCCTGGAAGTAGACGAGGTCTGTGGGCTGCACGCAACTCGGTGGAATGTCAAATGATTGGAGCTTGAACCGACACTCTAAAACTGACGAGGCCACGTACACTGCTCGTGTCTTGATTGGAGCATGTCTCGAGTCATCGACATTGAACATAAATATTTGATCAAAGTTGCCAAGTGTGCTTTGAAGGATCAAAAAACACTGTCTTTGCTCTACTCAGGTGTCCCGACTAATCAAACCTTAAGGAAGAGTGTGGTGTTCGTCACGATGCCATCATTTTATTGAATCATTCCAGTTCAGTTTGATGTCGGTGCAGAAATGACAACATCTGCTTTTCTCTGATAGAGATGCAGCTCAGGGCTGTAATTTTCACTTTGACGGAAGGGTCTGCAGCACGTGGTGTGTGTGCGTGTGTCTGGGGCACCGTGTGCGGTTCTGAACTCGGTAACTGGCATTCAGCCCCGTGTTCTGGGGCTTTTGAAATGGAAGAATGCAGAGAGGAAATGTGGTCTGCCTTGACTCATGACCTCCCTCGCTTTCAGGCTAAACTCCTGCTCGGCTGAAAGAGTGAACTCTTTTGCTAAAGTTGTTGAACTGAGCCAGTAACATCTCCAATATTTCTGAAACATCAAGGACATGGTGACTTGGGGGCGGGGGGATTTCACCACCCTTTGCCAAAGGGGGTTGATATATACATAGAACCCATTGATGGAACTGTTCTTAGCAAAACGAGGCTATAAAATTATGCGACCCTCCGTTACAGTGCTACTGAAAATAGCCTTTCTTTGTGTGTTCCACTAACTTTCCTAAAACATTACGAAGCACATACTTAATTACATTGAGACATATACAATTTTAAGTATTGCCTAACGCAGAAAATGCTATATTTGGATATCATGGAGGTATACCAGTCGTCAGTATTAAGATATGGGTATGAACGAGTTGCTCTTGATAATTCTATGCTTACGTTATTTAGGAACCTTTAAATTGTTTGGGGTTCTACCTTTACCTTGTGAGTGTTTTTTTTTTTGCAGACTCATTATTGTAACATATGTGAGAGGCTTCCTACTTCAATAGGAATGTGGAGAGGGGCATCCCAGGACCCACTGGAATAGTAATAATTATTGCTATTTGTTTGGAATTATGCTTACGCGTTACAGAGTTCATTGCGATTTTTCAGGTGCTTTGAGAAACATTGTGTCTTTGAGCTTCGTGACAATGCTGGATGGGAAACATAGCTAATAATGTCCTTATTTTATAAATGAGCCAAGGAAGGTCCAGAGAGCTTAGACCCGTGATGGTGAACCTATGACACGCGTGTCAGCACTGACACGCGTAGCCATTTTCGATGACACATAGCCGCATACCAGAGAAGTATGGGGCTGCATGCCGAGAAGGATGTTTCATCCTCGGCTCCTGCACGGCCAGGTGCAGTAGCCGAGAATAAAACATTTGCTGCAGTGTAGACACTCTGTGCTGGAGGTCTGTAGGCCAAAACAACAGAACTCCGGCACAGAGTGTCTAGTTCTGGGACTTCCAGTGAGGCCGTGTTTCTCCAAGTGACACACCACCCGAGTGATGCTCGGTGTTTTGGCGACTTTTGACACACCAAGCTCTAAAGACTGCCCCTCACTGGACTAGTCAGACTAGCTTTGCTTTGTAACTAGTAGGTGCTGTGGTCAGAACCAGGATATAGGTCCATTAGTGCAATGCCTTTTATCCTATTGTTCTGTAACATGTACTTATTGCTTTTGACTTGATCCAGCATTTGTTTTCACTCAGAAGGAATGAAAACAAGCGTTCCAACAAAAGCCTATACAAGAATGTTCATAGCGTCACTCGTCACAATAGCTAACAGGTGGATAAACAAATGGGGGTACGTCTCTACAAAGGAACGTTGTTGAGCCGTAAAAAGGAATCAGGTGTTGCCACACGCTTGTATAATATATGGTTGAACCTTGAAAATATTATGCTCAGTGGGAGAAGCCGGACACAAGAGGCCACGTAGGATATGAAATGTCCGGAACAGGCAATCCCATACAAACAAAAAGTAGCTTGGTGTTTGCCAGTGGCTGGCACAGGGGTGTATGAAAGTGATTACTAAGAAGCAGGGGCTTTCCTTGTGGGGCGATGAGCATTATTTGGAACTAGACAGTGGTGATGTTTGTGAAACACTGCCACCGTGCTAAATGCAGCTAACTAGAAAGTGGTTATATGGTCATTTTAGGTTATGTGTATTGTACTGTAAAAAAAATTCTAGTAAAATCAATGAGAACAACCAAAAACACAAACACACATAGAAATCGATGTGCTCTGGGCCGGGGAGAGGTTTTTATTAAACAGCTGTAGAAATGGAAATAAAAGAATGTTTGCAAACCTAATAAGAGAAGATCTAGTATTACCATACTCCTGTCGCAGCTCCCTGGAGGGAGCCCTGCCGGGGATTCAGCAAATGGGGACGTCGCTCAAGGCATTGCATTATTCCTAGCCTAGATGTGTCGCTGTGACTGGTGCGTAGTAGTCTGCAGTGATTCCGGACGCAGCCAAGCGGGTGGAGACAGTTGTGCAGGTGTGAGATTTAGAGAAAGAGGCGTCTGCACGCACCTGTACACAGCATGAGGTCCGCAGACCGGTCTGCAAGTATCATGAGCAGCGAGGCCAGTGAACGGGGTGTGCCGGGCGCTGGGCCAGGGGCGCGATGGCGTCCGCCCGCACACATTCCCTCCGGGTGGAGGTCAGATGCTTTCCATCCGAAGGGGAGGCCGGCGGGCACGGCCCCCGTGACGAGACGTGACATCCGTCACAGGGAGGGAAGGGCAGGATCGTGTCCTACATGTGCTCTAACATGCAAGCACTTAAATGCTAAGTATTCAGAAGTCTGGAGGTACCTGTGCAAACATGGGTCACAGGAACCGAGACTGAGCAAGGGAGGGTCCCGCCGGCCAGAAGCAGAGCCCCCCCCATTTCCCCCCCCCCCCCCCCCCCCCCCCCCCGCGCTGGGCGCGTGCGGGAACGCAGAGCTGTGAGGCTGGGCCCCTCTGCAGCCGGAGCCCAGTCTTTGAATAGCTACAGATTTGAAGATACAGTTCATAATTCTGTCCACCAATTGTAGGTTTCCTAAGTTGTAGAAGCTTCTGTCCCCCTAAGCCAGGATCCCTTCCTGGTTACAGGTGTCTAGAGAGGGAACAGCATTTCTTCGGGTGAGTACAGAGCTTCCTGTGTCTGAGTGCCTTCTTCCAGGGGCGAAACTTCCCATCACGGACTTTTCTTAACAGGTGGCTTCTCATGACCTTGAGTCAACACAGAATGAATTACATAAGTTAATTATTTTGTTTTGCTTGTTATTAACCTTGGATCAGGGCTTTTGGAC
Organism: Rhynchonycteris naso; assembly: GCA_037038555.1. NCBI lineage: Eukaryota > Metazoa > Chordata > Mammalia > Chiroptera > Emballonuridae > Rhynchonycteris > Rhynchonycteris naso. The sequence continues at coordinate 148,099,767 of CM073002.1, forward strand.
CATGGTGAAGTGACAGTCAAACTTAAAACTATGTAAAATAATGGGGCAATTTAGATGAAAACCTCTCTTGTTCATTATTAAATGACAAAGCCTTAAATTAAATGGCAAAACCTTAAATTGCATTAAAAACAATGACCAGTTTTGCATCTGCTACCATCCAATGAACTTCTGTCTCCTCTCTCACTTTGTGGGCGGAGATTCTGAGTAGAAGCCAGGGGACTGTTTCTCCACCTGCAGGGATGGATTCTTGCCCAGAGGACAACACCACAGAGTCTTCAAGAATCTCATTTTTACAGTCTCATCCCCTCAAGTTCCATATATTTTCATTTGTCACTGAACAAAAAAGGAAACTAAACTTCGTAAGTTGTTTAAATAAATATATATTGTACTCGGAAACATTGTTAACTGTGTGTGTATGAGTGTAGTCGCATTGTATAATCATTATACTTATGTTTATGTATTCTGTTTCTTTTCTAGTTCCGTGAGAGCTGCAGTCTTAACTTCACTAAGGTGATTCATATGTGATATTATGCATTTTATGCAAACTTCGTTCCAATGACAGTCTTTTAAATGTGACCTGTATTTTCTTGCTTTGAAATCACTGGAAAGTATGTTTTGCCTTTCTTAATTCTGATGGTCACGCCTTTATTTACAACTTTAAAAGAAAGTCTATTTTTTTTTTATAGCAAATGACAACCCTAATTTTGACCACACACCTTTGGAGAGTTGGGCTTTAGAATAAAAAAGTAATTTTTAAAACACATAGGTGGATTTATTATATAATATCAGATGTATGAAACCCTAAGTAATTTATTTTAGTGACTTAATTAACTTACTTGTTTTCATCAGTTTTGAGAACTAAAGTTTTAGGGGCAGAAATAAAAAAGGGGGGCAGGAGAAACCCTATTGATTTATGTCAGCCAAAGATATATTGAATTTCTCCTATTCCTGTGGTCCACCATCTAAGATCAGTACTTTATCAAAAAAGTCAATCTTAAGAAAGGATATTTTTCAAGAAACAGCAAACCAGAGGTTAGAGAACATTCAGGCAATCAAAAGATTGAAGATAAATTCTATTACAAAACCTTATCTATCTGTTTTCTAACAGGAACGAAGGAGAGCATATAAATGAAGAAAAGGAAAAATATATAAATGATAAGCTTATTTAACTGATAAGTTTATATTCACTGAAACACGGATTCATACAATGGATTAAATTTAATGAGTCTTAGGTGCAGGTTGCCAGGGTTACAAAGATGATTAAAGGGTGGTCTTTGATGAGACAGAGATGGACACAAAATGGTGACTGTCTAGGGAGCCTCCATGTCTTGATTCAGGGCAGAGGTGTGAGAATACACTTCTCAATTTCCTCTCCGGGCTTCTCACACACTCTCCGAATGTCAATTTGTTTCAGTTGAGCCTTGTTCCAGACCATGATACAGTCTTGGGTGAGATTATTCTGGTCTACGGTCTTTTTACTTTTTCATCCCGTGTTGGAGGCTGGGGAGTCTGAGACCAAGGCACCGGAGGGTCTGGTGTGTCATGAGAATTCCTGGTGCGCAGACGGCGTCTTTCCCTGACTTTTTTCACTTGGAGAAGAGAACAGGTGGTTGTACGCTTCTCTTCTCACAAGGGCACAGATCCTGAGGACACGACTCTCCTGCCTCAGCGGCCAACGTTAAAGGCGAGAGTCTCCAAATCAACACTTCTGGCGTAAACTTCTTTCCTGAGGGTCAGACTCACATATCTGAACTCAAGTCACCATCTTCCAGGTAGAAGGCTACACCATGTTGCCATGACAGCTTCCCAATACTTCATGTATTTTCAATGGTATTTAGGGTGATAGTAACAAATGCAATTATATCTATCTATCTATCTATATCTATCTATCTATCTATCTATCTATCTATCTATCTATCTATCTATCTATGTATATCTATCTATCTATCTATCTATCTATCTATCTATCTATCTATCTATCTATCTATATATCTATCTATAATGAAATGTGTCAACATTTGGAAGATGTGCATAAACCCATGAACCATTTTACAAATAATCAATGCATACTTTCACAGAATACGGAATTAGTGTAAGAGCCATTGAAAGATCAAGAGAAGTGAAGGATTTTACTATCTGGAACGTTCGCGGGTGTAGTGCCTGATTCCCCATTGCAGTGAATCTTTACGGAGTTGTAGCGTAGTATCACAGAATGTCCATCAGAGCACTTCTGTCAGTGGCTGTCACTCAAATAAACAGACGTTTTGGGGACTCTCAATGTTTAAGAGTATAAGGGATGCCCCCACACCAAAAGGTCTGAGTGCTGCTCACGGAGCCATTTGTGTTCTGTCTGTTGCCACCGGAATGTGAGGCTCAGGGGGACAGACTTTGTCACTGCCCGTGGCCCATTGTCTGGCAAGCATTTTCTTTGCCATTCATGCCTTCAGATCAAGTTTGAATTCACAACACATTCCGTTAAATACCGGCCAACCGGCCCGGTGGCTTCTCTTCAGTTGTTAACTGTGTCACCTTCCTGTCCCAAGTCCAAGCCACCTAGACATCTCCCCTGTCTTCTCCGGGCGGCTCGGGTCCTGCCAGACCTCCCCAGAGCGGGGAGAGATGAAGAGTCCACATTCAATGTTCTACAGATACGTTTCATCACCTATTTGGGACAAGTGTATCTGGCCGATGACAGGTCACGAAAATAGAACCCATGCTGTGATTTGAATACTTGAAATGGCCTTGCCATTATTAAGCTCTGTGTCTTGGCAGAGTTTTTAAGAGTTAAATATACCTGCCAACTTATTTATCCAATTCCGCTCGAGGCTGAAGTCCATGTCCCGCCATTGAATATAGCGGATGTGTAAGGATGGCTGTGGTCACGATGGAAACTTCCCTCAGCCAAGATCTCACTTCAGACATGGTGTAGGCTGTCTTCCTCTGTTGCTTTCCAAAATTACCTTGCCGAAGTGCTCTGAGCACAATTAATCGTTCACCGTTTGATCTGAGATCTGCAGGCGGGAAAGGTGAAATGTAATTTCCAAGCAGTTATATTTATCATTATGGTCTAATGACATAGATGAGCCGTACCAACCCAAAGAGGACGTAGTCCAGGGACAGGATTCTAGTATTTTAATCACACAGGCAGCCGAGCGATTCTCATTAACGTTCACAGGAGTCAAGCCCACTATGCACCTTAAGGCGATGGCCGCCCCACGTGGCCTGGTCCTGTTACAAGTCAACACCGTCCACGAGATAGTAGTTTCTGCGTGTTCGTTTCAAACACCACTTCCCGACACGGGTCACACAAGAATAAATCGGTCATGGGCATATATCGAGGCACGGATGAAACTTACTTAATTCCAGTTTGTAGCATTTTTAGAGCTGCTGCCCAGTAAAGGATTTTCAAGCAGAAATAACGACCAGAAGAAAAGGAGCCTATTAATCTGCTCAAGTGATGAACTATGTGGAAGATCCAATTCCTTTTTCATCTGAAATATTGAGATTTCCTACTACCTACTAGGAACTGAGATTGATTCTGAAGATAAGTTACTGACCATCGGGATCACAGTGTCTGTCTTGTTGAGTTTTGCAAGAGATACAAAAAGAATAAGGTCACACCAAAAAATTGTGTACTTCATATAAAACGTGGTTCTGTTTTTTTGTGTTTTTTTTTTTAGTACGTGATGGGCTTGGGAGCGGTCACTCCATCTTAACAAATAGAAAGATGCACGAACTGAAAAGAAACATCTCCTCTTACGTGCATCAAATCAGCGAGGTCACAAGACAAGCCACATCTCTCAAGTTTAGCGATAGACAGGCAGTTACAGGAAATCACAACGTAACAGGAGTAGAAACTCCCTGGCAGAATGCTGTGCAGGAAACAGTACCAGGTGTGTCATGTCTGGCTTTCAACCAAGAACGACAAGGCAAGAGAGTGTGTGAGACAGAGGAGGCATCAGAGCCCACGTGGAGGTGGTTAGCATGTTGGCATGATGAGGCCGGTCATATAAAGCAACTATGATGAACATGAGAAGGGCTCTTATGAAGTAGGCAGCATGTAAGAACAGATGGGCCATGTAAGCAGAGACATACATAGAAATCCTAAGAAAAAAAAAAACGAAAGAAATCCTAGAGATGAAAAACACTTGCTAACAGAATGGAGGAACGTCTTTGACGGGCTCATTACTAGACTGGGTGTGGACGGGGGAGGAACTTCTTAACGACAGCATATGTCGACAGATGCTACACCAGAAAGAAATTGAGAGGAGTGAAATATTAAAAGTCTTGAGAGAAAGAAAAAAAAAACAAAACCACTGTCTTAGAATTATGTAGCCTGTAAAATTATCTTTCAAAAGCGAAGAAGAAATAAACGCTGTCTTAAAAAAAAAACATCAACAAGTTACGGGGAGGGAGACAGGGGGGGTGTACTAGGGAACACGGGTGACATTAGAATCTATGTACACACAATAAATCAATAATAATAAAACAATAGTTGAGGGACTTTCTTGCCAGTAGACCTGAGTTACAGGGAACGGTAGAAGATGTTGGTCAGAGAGGAAGAAGATGGTGTAGGTCCCAAACTTGGGCTGACACATAGGGAGAGCACTGGGCAAGAAGAAATAAGTGAAAGTAAAATGAAAACTTTTTATTATTCCTTTTCTTAATTAACCTAATATATGAATAGCACCCATGCATTTGATGATGCTACTCTATGTATAAGGAAAAGGAGTAGCAGTAATAATAGCCCATGGGGTGGGCGAAAAATAAATTAACAATATTTTGTCATGCTCCGGAAATGAGCAGGCGGAATACAAGAGTAAAGCAGGAAGGAGGAATTGAAATTGGGGGGTCAGGGGAGGCCGCCTACAGAGAGAATCGAGCCCCTGTCGGAAAGCAGGCTCGGAAACAAACACGTATTATGAGGCTCTTGTATAGCTCACGGGAGAAGTTTGCGACTGGCGGTCTAGGACGTTACAAGGGACGGGGTGACTGCGAATAAGTGTCACACGCATGGACACTTGACATAAAATGAATGAAGTTTCTAGTTATGGGCTTATACATTTCTAGCTAGAGCAATTTGACTATACAGTTTGGTATGAAAGGGTCACCTAACAAAAATGAATTGAAAGATCCCAGAATATGTCCAACTCTTAAGACACAGTCATGGTAAAAAAATGATTCTTTCTGTAACAAATAACCAAAACTTCCTGTTGGACAGTAATTTTCAGGAGTAGAGACTCAGTCTGAAGTATCCCATGCTGTAGAGTGTTCTCTGGGACTATCTGTGCCTTTCTTAAGAAACAGTCTTTTAAACTCGTTTTAAGAATGTCTCTCATCTTCTCCAGCAGTGACAGTGTTTTGTGTTCCGCCAAGGGTTCAACTATTCTAGAATTCTTGACTCTGGGATTATCTTTGGATTTCCCCTCTTTCATTACCTTCTGATGGGACTGTCCATCTTCAGTTCACCTCTAGATGTAATCACGTTTTCTCAGCACATTCAGAACGATAGGGTATCGTGCTAATGTCCATGCACACCACAGAGACACTTGCGGGCATGCTTCCTGGGGACCTTGTGGGAACCACCTCTAGGCTTACTGAGCAGGCACCAGTTGCCGCTCTGCACTCCAGGAATTCGGACAACGATTCCCTCGTCTCTGACTTCCATCCATTTGTTGGTCTAATTGTCATTCCCTGGTAAGAAAGAGCTCTGTTGCTTGGTTGTTTTACATTTTTTCTTTTACCTTGAAGGTTCTTCAGTGTTACTCTGTTCCATGTATACCTAGTTTGAGGTGCATTCGCCTTTCTGAATGTAAGGATGTGCTTTGTAAATTCTAGAAAATTCTAAGCGATTATTTCTTCCCCCTATGACCTCACTCCGGCCTGTCTCCATGATCTCCTTTGGAATTTGATCAGAAGTATGTTCGAGCTCATCCCTCTTTCCCCTTTCCCCTTCTCCACCACCACCACCATATTTTTTAACCTCTAGTTCAGTGGTTCTTAACCTTTTTTGAGGTACCGAACCCACCAGTTTCATAGGCGCATTCACCAAACCCTTCTTTAGTGATAAATAAAATATGATTTTTTTTTTTCCAAATTCAAGACATAGGTATATGTTTTTTTACTGGTGCACAAAATGAGCCGTGCATGAACATCCCCTTGCTCAAAGAACAAAACCAACAAAGTGCATGAACTCACAACAAATGACGGTATTACTTTATTCTGGCCTCCGTGGCAGAGGCTTCTCCGAACCCCTGAGACCGACTCATCGAACCCCTAGGGTGCGATAGAACCCAGGTTAAGAACCACTGCTCTAGTTTATATTTCTACTTCTTTGTCGTTAGACGGCCTTCTGCGTGGTTTCTTCAAATCCATTTCCCAATCCAGTAATGCTCTCTCCAGTTTCGTTTCACATGCTGTTGAACCATTGATTGTGTTTCTGGATGTTCTATGGGGCTCGTTTTCCAGTCTGCCTTTCTGTGGTTCGTCTAAACCCGTTTCATTTTTGAAGCTCACTGGAGAAGGGCCTCGTATGGCGGGTTCTCTGACCAAGCGCTTGGAGACTTTTGTAGATTCAGCTCCGAAGCGTCTGGATCCTTCCGCCGCACTCTCGGGGGGTTTATTTTCTTCTGCGTCCGTTCGTTTCTGACTCTGAGATTGCATTGCTTTACTGTCTGTTACCCGCAGAAATTCTTCAAGGCCTGGGTTTAAAATGCCTTCTCCTGAATCGGACGACGTTCCCTCCAAGTGAAGATCCCTTGCAGTTCTATTTCAGACCTGGTGTCTCTGGGTTCCCATGGAGTTCATTCCATGCGCTGGGAGAGAAGGGCGGCTTCTAGCTCAGAATTCACAGGGCTGGCCTTGGCCTTGCCGGCTCTGTTTGACTCGCCGCCCCTCTATCTGCCCATGTCTTATCCCTCTTCTTCCCGGCATGCGTCTGTTTCAGTCTTTTTTTCTTTTTTTTTTTTTTCAAAATTTTAACATTTGAAGGCTTTCATCCACTTCAATTTTGGAGTGTTTTTTGAGTTTTCCGGAACCTCCATCCTTTTTCTGCAGTGGCTGTACCAGGTTACACCCCCTCCAACAGCGCAGCGGGGTCCTGGGACCCTCACCTATGCTCAGCGCCTCTTGCCTTTTTTACAAGGGCCATCCTAGCGTGTGGGAGGCACTGTCTCCGGTTTTGATTGCGTTTCCCTGACGATTTGTGATGTCACGCACCTGTTGGCCATGAGTAGGTAGGTCTTCTTTGGGAAAATGTCTACTCAGGTCTTTTGCCCCTTTTTTAAACTGGCTTATTTGGTTTGTTGCTGTTGAGGTTCGTGAGTTATTCATATAGTTTGGACATTAACCCCTTCTTGTATATGTGATTTGCAAAAATTTTCTGCTTCTCCATCAAGCTGCCTTTTTGTTTTGTTGACGGTTTCCTCTGCTGGGCAGAGCTCTTCAGTTTGATGGGAGTTCTACGTGTTTATTTTTTCTTTAATTTCCAGAGCTTTTGGTGTCAGGTTCAAAAAATCATCACCAAACCAAATAATTAGAAACAAGAACAATAAAAGCTACAAGTCATTTGAAGAAAGCTATTTAGAGAGTTCAACAAGAAAGGTCATTACTATGTGATCATGACTTGTTAGTCACTTATATTTTGAAGATCAAATGGAGATTGTATAATTTTTAGTGTAAGAGGAAATAAAGAAAGCTTTCCCTGTAGAACTGGGTTTGCAGAGTAGTTAAGATCTGTAGTCGGTAGATTAACTGCGTCATATCACTGAAGATGAATGCCTCCTGTGTGTTTACTCCACAAGGCATCCCGAGTACTGAATCTCTGCTTTTAGAAAGCAATTATTTTTTCTTGGTATGGTAGACAATTTCTAAATATTTTGGTCATCGTCGTAGATTTAAGTAGGTCAACTTGGCGCAGGCATGCTCATGTCCTCTGGGATAGCAAAACAAGCCTGCTTCAGCCTCTCACTCAGACACAACAGTCAATCCCAGTGGGCACCAGCCCTGGAAATGCAATTATTTAACGCTGAGCCAGAGTGGACCCTTGCCTTAGAAAGTGATTTTCAGAAACAGTGTTCCCTGAAGCAGAACATTCTGGAATATTATGTCCCCCCAAGCATTTGGGTCCTTTAACTTAAATGTATTTCTCTTATCATAAACCATTACCTACCTTGAAATGCAAGAGTACAAAACTCGGTTGCTTATAAATAGCATATTTATATGTTAAATATCTGCAGCTCATGGACTTTCATTTCTTTTTTTTTTTATTCTTATTGCCCTGAAGACAATTTCCAAAATAATTTTAGCGACAGGGAGCAGTAAATGAGGTTGTTCCGAGGAAGAGCAGAGAGTGAAAGCAGTTTAGTTTGAAATGTCCCAAGTAATCGTTTGGTTTTATATGTGGGCTTCAAGGTATGTTCAGAAGGAACAAAGGAGTGGCAGCCTGCTCTCTCGCCGGAAGTTAAAGGGACAGACTCAGAGAGGTTTACAGAACAGGAACCTACGGTGACTGAATGATTAAGAAAAACACACCGTGCTCTTTGCATGACCAGAACACATCCGTTGCTAGAAGGATCCAGGTTTTGATCTAATTGTTTTGTTATCCATTTCTACAGGATACACCGGTAACATCGCAAAATAATTTATTTTATGGATTTAAATGCTCGTTTCCTAATGTATATACTTCAGTGTACATTCATTGGTCAACCGCCAGTCCTCAGTTCTGGTTCCTGGTTTCCAGCTTGCTAAATGGTTCAGAATAGTTCAGAACAAAACCAGGAGTGTGTGAAAACTTTGTTCTTAACGTGAGGGTATATAACACGGAACTTTCTCCCGATGAAAACAAGATAAGGAAAATCCCACGTAAATCATCTATGTGGCCTAAGACATTTACTCTGGTTTTATCTGAAAGTAATTTAACGGATTCGTGTCTACGCCGGTAGCTCGGGGGTTTGTTTGCATTTTGTTCAAATAGTCATCATCCGTCCAAAGAGATGGGCGAGTCTTTTTACAGCCTCTACTGATTTTTCTAAACAACATCTACGTCTGTCTAACATAACAACAACAAAAAAAGAGTTTCAGAATACTTAGCTATTAGCTCTAATTTTTCTTACCAAGGTTTAGAGAAAATGGAAGAAGACTCTTTTAATCAGGGAATGGTCAAATTTGGGGAAGACATTCTCTTTATTTATTCCGAATTATTAAACTTTATAGCTTCTAATATTTTAATTAAGAAAAAAATAGTTTGATACATAAGGAAATTTGACACATTTCTAAATATGGATATGTGTCTGCCTATATATCCAGATATATGACTAGAAGTTAAACTAGTGAACATATACAATCTAACTATACACATAAATGTAAGCATAGAGTGGGAAAGTATGTTTTAACATTAAAATGTCTCCACTGAACTTTGTTCCATTCTCAAGATATATATCTTTTATTTAGAGTTTTCACTGGAATCTTTCATCTAAGGGGTTTTCTAAGCCCCTGAATTCAGTGCAACTTTATTCTTTCTAAACTGCTCTGTAAAAACAGGCGCCGGGGGTAGACGTGGCTTCCTGCTCCGCCATCTTGCTGATGTCACCGCTTTGTAACTTGAACGAAGCATCGAATGTCTCTGGTAGTTCCACCTTCGACGACTTCTTTATGGGACACATGAAAATAAGAACTAAAGAAAAACTTTTATTTTCAAAATGGTTTTGAATTTACATGGGTGGCTTGTTCTCATTTGTCTTTACAGAAAACGAATCAGGTGTGTCTGTTGGTTGCTCTCAGCCGTAACGACTGTGGTCTAGGATGGGGTCCCTCCAATCATGGTGTCCCTCACTTCGTCTTGGGTGTAGCATCCTATATGTTGAGAGAAGGCTTTCCAGGCTGGGGTACTTGAACACGTTTCCACAAGCTAGAGAAAGCGTGGCTTCAGGTATGTATAATAAAGCCTGAGGTGTCTCAGAAATGCTTTATTCTACTTAACTTCAAAAGAAATCAGTTTATATGCAGAAGTCACCTTTCTGTCGTTGAGGACATAGGTAAGAGATTCTCCTTCTTATATTAAAAAAAAACACACTGATATCACAAACATCAGTTCTTCATTTCCAATCCAAAAACATAATGTTTTTTAGCCTTATTTGCTTTGCCTGGCGAGTTGCCCAACTGGTCATGCTGGGATCTTAAGACTCTCCCTTTTTTTGGTAATTTTCCTAATTATGATTGATTTTATATTTTCAAATTTTGTACAGCTCCCAGAAAAAGTGAGCCTTTTGTAAAAAATACTCAAAATTCATAAATAAATTATCCACCTTTTTTTTATAATGATGTAATCAGTCAATCTGAAGCAATTAATAAATGTTTATTTTTATTCTTTTGCTCTTTGCTGACTAGAAGGACAATGGCAAGCAAACAAACAAACAGCTCTCTTCCACACATTTCATATAGTTTTCTTTTTCTTTGGTCCTGAAAAATGGTCCTTTAATAGACTATTTCTTTTACCATTTATAAAAGATAATATACATTTAGCTTAGAAAATCCAGGTGTCCTAGGAGTCTAGACACCAGAGAACTGGCTGGTCATTCTTTTTTTTTTTTTCTTGCTCAGTTGACAAACGTCTCTCTTAAAATACTATCCTATGAAGAAAAAGTGCCACAGGATAGGGAGAAAGCTTGTGAGCGGACTGGTAAGTGCGTCCAGTTCTTAGACTCACCTCTCCTGGGCTTCTCTGTCTTTGGTGTAGAACGTGCTCACATAGCTTTTGTTTCTTAGCACTGCAGTGGGCCGTCAGCAGATTATATAAGGCTAGGGGTTATTAACCTTTTTTGAGGTACCTACCGAACCCACCAGTTTCATATGCGCATTCACCGAACCCTTCTTTAGTGATAAATAAAATATGATGTTTATTTCCAAATTCAAGACATAGGTATATGTTTTTTTACTGGTGCACAAAATGAGCCGTGCATGAACATCCCCTTGCTCAAAGAACAAAACCAACAAAGTGCATGAACTCACAACAAATGACGGTATTACTTTATTCTGGCCTCCGCGGCAGAGGCTTCTCCGAAGCCCTGAGACCGACTCATCGAACCCCTAGGGTTCCATAGAACCCAGGTGAAGAACCGCTGTTACAAGGCAAGGGGAAAACAAATTATGAAGACAATACGCTAATCCCAGCCTCGCAGCCGTGTTTCACGGAGCGGCAGCGTTTAACTGGTTTTCTGCGGGCCAGTCCCAGGCTGCAGGGGCCAGGTGCACAGAAATGCCCTTAGGATTACCCTCTGCGGAAGCGACGGTGAACAAAAAGCCAGTGCTCTCACCGGGACTTTGATCTTCTTCCTGATACACACCAAGTTCTGAAAGAACGGACGTGTCTGAAGCTATTCAGCTCCTGTGTCACTGATGATGTGACAATAATTGGGCCTACCCAATTATTCTAAAATGCCATTCGCGTTCTTGTCTCTCAGAGCGAAGGAAGGAGGATAAGAACACGTGGGAGTATCTGAACTGTGAAAGAGGGAGGGATGTTGCTATATCTTCTAAGGCTATCTATAAAAATATACATAAATTTACAAATTTAAATATCACTCAGGATGGTTCCTCAGGAGAGAAATAATTCCCTGGAGATGACAGGTTACCTTCCAGAGGCAATTCAAGGATCAGTATTTTATGGACCCTACATGCAGAGGGAAGGTTATGCTCTTGTGTATGACCTTTCATTTTTCTCAATCTGTTAAATCATCTTCCTCAGTGTGCGTTCATTATTTAAAATTCCATTTCATCCACCAGCATCCACCCCTCTTTCTTTTCTCCTGTCTTTTCTGAGTTCCTCTCACCAGCAGCTGCTCATTAGGAGAGCCCGTGGTCTCAGGGCACTGCACAAAATCCCACTTGTTAGTACTGGGTTAGGCAGTGAAATCTAAAGGAAACGAGGTTTATAAAATGCAAATAGAAACTGGATCCTAGAGGGATTGGAATGTTTTTGCTTCTGCATATGTTCTGTAAATATTTTGCAGTTTGTGTACCTTTCCTGTCTTTTTTTCTCAATGAAAATAACGTGAAAGAGACGCATTGTACAAATTACTGACATGGACGCAACCAACAACCCGCAACGAAAATTTCAGATGATCTCAGGAAACTGCGCACCAGGAAACGAGCGAAGAAAATCATTCTTTATTTTCCTCTCTTGTAGCCACTGAATAGTTCGTGACATTGTTAGGAAAAATACAGATTGATAACTATCTGTAAAATATGAAAGGGGTTCCTTAGGGAAAATTAAAAAAAAAAACATACAACACACAAAAATTAACTTTAAATTGCAGTCGAGTGAAAACAGGTACGGGAAAGAAAAGTAAAAAATATATAAATCAGATTTAAAATAAAATCAAATTGAAGAGGATTATAATTATTTTTTGAAAGACAAAGGATGTTAGTTTGAAAAAAATTTTTTTTTTAAAAAAAGCCAGAGTCAGGCTCTGGCTGGTTGGCTCAGTGGTAGAGCGTCAGTCTGGTGTGTGAAAGTCCAGGGTTTGATTCTTGGTCAGGGCACACAAGAGGAGTAACCATTGGCTTCTCCACCCCTGAAGCAACTTGCAGCACAAGCAGAGAAAATGAAATATGTGAAGAGTCAAGGACAGGCGGTCCGAACCTCCCCATCACGCCTTCCCCCCTCTCAGAGACACGGGGTACACATGGGTCCACAGACAAAGGGGTCAGGTGCTTTCCACGTGAAAGCTATTGGGGGTATATAAGACTCAAGAAAGCCACCTTTGGGGAGCTCGCGTCTTGGTGCCTGTTAGGTCACCCTACGTCGCCGGCTAATGAATTCTCTTCCTCGGGTGTGCTGTCTGTGCATCTGTCCTCTGGAATCGCTTCCTTTGTCCCTGCAATGGTGCATACACTATGAAAATGGTATAGAGGGAACCAAAAAATTAAAAACAGAATTACCATTTAATATCATCCATCCAGCTACTTCTGAGTATATATCTACAGGAACCAAAATCACAATCTTAAAGAGATAGTCTTGTCTCCCTGTTCATTGCAGTATTATTCACAATAGCCAAAGCCTGGAAACAACCCAGTGACCTCTGACAGGTGAATGGATAAATAAAAACATGGTCTTGTATTCAGTGGACTATCTTTCACCCATTAAAAGACAGAAAAGTTTCCATTTGTGACAACGGTGATGGGCACTGAAGCCATTATAAGTCAATTGAGTCCCACAGAGAAAGACAAATGCTGTATGATCTTATAAATAAAATTAAATAAAATGCTCATAGAAATAGAGAACATATTGGTGGTTACCAGAGTTGTGAGTTGAAGGAGAAAATGGACGGAGTCAAAAACGTACAAACTGTCAGTGATAAGATAAAAATACGCTCAAGATTTAAAAATATTAAATTATTAAAATAATAAGTTTAATATTAAAATAACCATTCCTAAAACCCAGACTATTAGTCATCAACATTATCTTATAAGTACTGACGAATTTAGAATTGAGAAGAAAATCATAGAACGAGTAAATATTATATGATAATAAAAGGCATATTTTATTTGCAAATTCCAAAAATGATTTGGACTTTTTTTGTTCCTTCTAAAATAACAGATGCATTTAAAAAAAAATAAGCTCTTATGATGAAAAAAAAGTTATTGTAGAAGTCAGAATTGTTACATGTATATACTTTGAATATTTAAACTTGTTTCTGAGGGCTTTCTTTTAGAAGAGATAAGAAGCATTTTTTTTCTCGTAGTACTGTTTGCAAAGCTTTTTAAAATGTTCTCATATGTTATTGGCAAGGGACCATTAGAATGCTGATAATGATGGAAGAGTTACTTTGAATTTGCAGCTCCATTACTTAAAATTTGGTTTCATTCCGTGAACATGAGGAGACTGATGCATGCTAGTCCAATAATTACAAACATTTATTGCAAGGCATTTCATCTGTCCAAGGTTTCAAGCAGACAGGGGAATTGGAATCTGAATGTACAATGCTAGTTCTTTTGATTATTCTGAGAGCTAAATTTAAAAATATATTTTCTGAACCCCACCAGAAGTTTTCTGCTACCAATTCATTTTTTATTTTGCTTTGCTAATGAAGGCTCGTGCTCCTGATCTGAACTTAAGGCATAATATTTGAATGCACAGCTTACATATTTTTGTGAATTAATACAAATTGCAGTCTGATGTATTAACTGACGTAAAATAAACCAGTCGCTATTTGAAGCATATAATTATCTTTACAATAAAATGTATATTATTGCATTAATCGATTTTGTAAAAAACAATCATTTTGGATTGCTCTTAATGTCTTCTATCGGCTGAACTGTGTCCCCTCCTAATTTATGCATTAAAGTCTTAATCCCCAGTACCTCAGAAATGTAACCGTATTTGGAGATAAGGTCTTTTAATTAAATTAAACTGAGGTCAATAGGGTAGATTCTCATCCAATATGACGGAGATCTTAATAAGGAGAGATTGGAGCATAAAGATTCATGGAGGAAGGAACAGGGCGTAAAGGGACAGCAGAAACGTTTACACATGGTTGTAGATATTTGAGCTGGGAATTAACATACGAGCATGTGTCCACTGGGCAGCTAAGGCTCCAGGAACACTCAACATCCCAAGCGGCCAAATGGAACAAGCAGTGCGGTCACCAAAGAGCCAGTCACTGCAAGTAACCTGTGGTCACCAGAATTTAGGGAACAGGAAGGTGCAGTCAGTAGTATGTTTGAGGGTCTGGACCTGGGAAAGGCATTGAAGGGAGACAAAGGCCTATTCCACGTAGATCTGTCGTCCAACCTGTCGTCCGTGAAATACCTTTAAAGCAGAGGGAAGCAGAAGTTTTATATTACAAGGAAAAAGTCACTCTCTTGGTGAGGCAGAAGAGATATTTCAGGAGGGGACGAGGGAACCATCCAAGACAGAAAAAAAAAATGGGGACTTGAACCAAAACCATGCTGTGGAGCCCGGAGGGGTTAGAGAGAGAGAGCAGAGAGGACACCAGAGTGTAGCGGACACAGAAGCTGCAGACGGGCTCAGCACAGAAGGTGAAATAAGTAACTTTTGTTGTTGTTGTTTTCTTGCTTGGATCTTTGGCTGCATTCGCTAATCAAGTTAGGGGTGAGAATAGTCAACAGGGAGGGAAACATAATGAATTTCGTTTTGAGCATGTCAAGACTAAGATATGTTGGGGTGATTAATAAGGTGAGACCACATGGAATGAACAGTATTTGACTATTTTTTACTTTGACAAAGGTGATCTTTTTACTGAACAGCTTAATAAACACCTGCATTTCTGTTAAAAAAAAAAAAAAACCCTCCAAGCTCAAGGCCCCCTTCTGACTCGGGTTTCAATGGAGGGAGACACAGGGCCAAATAGAAACTAGATGCAACTTATTAGAGAAATATTTGTACAACTGTATACAACTGTAAAGATTCTATGAAACTGTGCATTTAAAATTGGCTCAAATGATTCACAATAGGAAAATACCTACAGAGTCTACAGACTAAGTCAGGAATAAACACGAACTGTGAATCAATCTATAGCCAGCAAAGATATCTTTTTTTTTTTTTTTTTTTTTTTTTTTTGTATTTTTCCGAAGTGAGAAGCGGGGAGGCAGTCAGACAGACTAGTGCATGTGCCCAACTGGGATCCACCCGGCATGCCCACCAGGGGGCGATGCTCTGCCCATCTGGGGCGTTGCTCCGTTGCAACTGGAGCCATTCTAGCACCTGAGGTGAAGGCCATGGAGCCGTCCTCAGTGCCTGGGCCAACTTTGCTCCAATAGAGCCTAAGCTGAGGGAGGGGAGGAGAGAGATAGAGAGAAAGTAGAGGGAGAAGGGGGAGAAGCAGATGGTCACCTCTTCTGTGTGCCCTGACCAGGAATCGAACCCTGAACTTTCACATGCCGGGCTGACACTGTACCACTGAGCCAACCGACCAGGGCTAAGCAAGAGATTTTTAAAGAAAATTATCTCAAAATGTATTTTACTTCTTGTAGATGTCTAGGCATTGCTGGCTTGTGGTTAAGAAAACATAAAACTACTTAGTGCGGCTCAGAAGTCTGACAAGGATCTCCACAGGCTACCTTCCAGAGGTCCATGGGGCTACACTTTTCTTTTTCCTGCAGAAAAATAATTTTCTGTCTTTTTTAAAGTTCCATATGCTGCCCATATTCCTTGACTCATGGCCCCTCTTTCTTTACATCCTTCCAACCTCTGCTTCCATCCCTCTTGCTCTTCCTCTGGGAACCTGAAGGAGATTGGGGAGTAATTACCAGGGGCGGCGGGATTTCCTTTCTAGGTGATGAAATGTTCCTGAGTCGATTAAGGTGATGATTGTGCAACTCTGTAAGTGCACCGAAATCAACTGGACTGTTGATGTTCAGTGGGAAAATAGTATGGCATGGAAATAATATCTCAGTGAAGCTGTTCAGACCCATAAAGATTAAGAACAGTAACATAAACAGTACGTTCAAATACAGAAGAAATATATCAACGTCTACAATACAATAGTTACCCAAACCTGGACATTCATATTCTCAATATTATTATTTCTTTATAAATATTTTAAATTCATGGTAAAAGAAAAATCATGAGAGTATAGTTAAGAAGACAGAGGATAATTTGAAAATAACTGAGATGACAATTACCACCAAGAAATGGTCACAGCGTCCATTTTAGAATTTAATTTTTTATTCGCTATTAAGTCACGATCATTATATATATCTCGAAGCCAAGATGAGAAGAGTTTATGTAAATGGGCACAATTTTTGAAATGTGGTATAAATCTGTTCACTTTGATTATTTTAAGGGCAATTTCACATCCAAATGAGCAATTATTAGAACCACGTTATGGGTTAGCGTGCTTAAGCAATGTATACGGGAGGGGTTGGCAAAGAGCCATCATATCTAAAGAAGCACTTACGAAAAAGGAACAGTTCAGACTCAGGAGGTGATGAAGGATTTTAATTGTGGTTTTTAAACGAGGCATTTAAGCCTATTAAGGTCTAGGGCAGCCCTCCAACAATGAGTGTGGATGTTACTCTTGTTTTGAAGTGAGTTATGAGCAACAGGATGAATGAGGGTGACTTCCCAAATGCCTGGGTTTGAAGTTTGTCACCGAGATGCTAAGGGAAGTTAAAGAGGATGGAACATTTAGAGCATCACAGAATAACTCTAGCTTTATGCGACCGATAGTCGCCTTGTGGAATCCATGGTCACAATACGGGGGGCTGAATGAAGATTGAGTCTCAGGAATGTGATGAGTAGGCATAAAGGTTTATGTTAACTGTGTAGGATACTGACAGAATGTGCGGGCAACCAGACTGGAATAAGTAAACTGTGTTAAAAAAGAAGATCTGAACAGATGCCAAGGGACTCTCGGAAAAAGATTTGGTCCTTAAAGATAACAAAATGTGGAATTAGAGGGTAAGATCTATACTCAGTTCTACTGACCGACAAAGATATTCACCTGTCATTGTTCATTGACCTGTGCCCTGTCCTAGAAGTTTTGCCCTAAAATATTTATTTTCTTTGTGCCTTTCCTTGGGATGTAAAGGTGGCGTCCTCACCTGAAAGTCTCAGGGAGAGGACCTGACTGATCCATCATCATTCTATTGATGGGAGGCGGGTGTGGATCAGTGCCCTTCCGGAAAGGAGATTTAAATGGGGGTTCCCATAACTCAGGAGGGGCGAGTGTCTCCCACTCAGTGTTTTGCCTACAATTGACTTGGAAGGTCTGGATTTGTTGGGTAGCAGGCAACGTATTTTTAATTTACTTTCTCTGAATGCTCAATAAAATATTTATGAAAAGAATACTCATCATCATGATCGTTACGCTCAAGGTAACCCTGAAAACAATATCGGAACCTAGCATATGAATAAGAGTTTAGGCCAGCGTCCAGCTGGAATACTCATCAAGTTTAACCCTGGTAGCCAGGGGATACTGGGGATTCCGCCCTGGGGTTTCCCTCTGAAACCCAGCAGAGGTGTCCGCAGTGACACCTGCCGTGTGTCGGGTACATATGGAATAGAGTCTGCACGCTGAATTCTGGGAGGTGGAAGACGTGGCCCCGGTACAGATGAGAACACAGAGGGACAAAGAGGAGACAAGGCCTCCACGGCCTCACACTGGGCACTGAAGGAGCTTCAACCCCGGACACTGCCGCCTGCACCTTCACTGGGTCCTCGTCCCTCGTTTCTCGGGGCCCCTTTCTAAAGGCTCTGTCCCCAAGCCCACACACCTGAATTCCTCTTTCTCCACAATCTCCCCGACATTTGCCCTCTCTGCATCTAACTGGACCAGACTTGGGGTGGGGCGGTCTTTCTCTTTCAGACGGAGAAGAGTTACCTTTTAAAATTAATGGTTGTTTTTCGTCTCCTTGTGCATGTTTCCCTCCGTCCTGCAGATTCAGATATTCTGATTCCCTCTGGAGTCACATGGTCGGTTTGTTTATTTTTCTTTTCTTTCTTTCTTTTTTTTTGCAGGGCTGCTCAGACCCTCTCCGTTATCAACTACTTCCAATTTGGATTTTAGCACCTTTTTTTCCAATAGCATTTTTAGCCGACCACTGTTACCCCATAATTAAGCTCCCTCCCTCCCTCTCTCCCTGGCTTGCCCCTGCGCCTGCTGTGTGGGCACATGACACCCAGCGTCTGTTCCTGCGGGGCTGGGCAGCCCCTGGCCTCCGGGTGTTGTGTCCCTGCGGCCGTGCTGCGCGCCTGGGCTTCTGCTCACCCACCCGCGTGGGTGGCTGCGTGGCCGGATGGAAAGCAGTTGGAGCCCGGTTCTTCCAGAAAACGGGTGTGGATGGAGGGGAGGCAGATAACCAGTCTCTCCCTATTTTACCTCACATTGGTGACTCTAAAGACTGGCACCTGTTTTGTGAGGCCCTGGGGTCAAGGGATGGCCCCGGAGCAGGGGTGTTTGGTGAATTACCCGAAGGCAAAGTGAGCGAGGACTTCCTGTGCCTCTGGGGCCTCCTGAGACAGACAGCTTTGCCTCTGAGCCCAGAGCATCTAACACGTGTCCTGTCCGCAGCCCACCACACAGCTTGTCCCCTGATAGAGAAGACAGACGGGCCAGAGGTCCCTCCGCTGCTGGAGTCGGACCCGCAGTGCCTCGGGCGGGCGGGGCGCGAGCGCGCCCTCCCCAGGGAGGGCAGGGAACCGGGCTCTTGTGTCCGCTGGTCCCAGCTCAGCCCTGACTCTATCACACTCCCAGAAGGTAATTCTGCTCAAGTTGAAGATAAAATCTTCTCCTACTCACCCCTTCGTTCTTTGATAAGAAATAAATCCAATCTACTGAAAACAGGAGGGGTTCTAATTTTTCTACAAGAGTCAATGCATCTCTATCCAATGTGTCTGCAGCCCCCCAACCCCCCCCAGCCCCCGGCCAGGTGATGGACGTTGCACTTGGGTAGATGCATGCACCCACTGCCAGCCTGTCTCTCTGGCGTCCTCCTTGCTGAAGGGGAAGCGCTCCTACACCGGGGGTGGGGGTAGGCACCTCTCCTTGGAGGGGCTTAGAAGTTAGGTTTCTGAGTTATGAGTAGCATGTAAGGTAGCACCTCCTTGTCCTACCTTTTCCTGCTTAATCCCCACCAGGCTGTTCCTGTGTGTCAGAGCGTGAGAAACAGAGGCCACTCAATTAGTGGTCATTGTTTTTACAATCCCGCTTCCTGAGTTCCTTCTGGGGTCAGATCCAGGCTCATTCTCAGTGTGGTACGTGTGAACGTGTGTGTGTGTGTGAACGTGTGTGGATATGTGTGTGCGTGTATGTGAACACAACTTTGTTCCTTCCCCTCTCTCGTTTCCTCTATTTCTCTGCAGCTCTGTCCCACACCTTCTCTATTTTTAATGTTTCCTTGGGGTACATTTCCAAGGTCTCCCTCTTACGGGGACATAAATGCAGACACTTTTATAATTACAGTCCGGGGACCGCGGCTTCTTTCGATAATTATACCATCCTTCTTCCCTCTTGGACAAAGCTGGCCAAGGAGAAAACCTTGGAAGAAGTTTGCTTTGCCGTTTGAAATGTGGGTAAGAGGTTAAAACGAGGGGCTCAGTGCAAGGATTCAGGATCATAGCAGACAACCCTGTATGGTGACGTTGGAATGGAACCAAAGTCTCATCAGCAGGATGTATGTCAGCGTTAATTCAAATTGCCGTCACATATAATAGAAGTTGCTGAAAGCTCTATTTATATGGATTCTTCTGAGAATTTGGTGCCTTATTGATCTTTTTTTCACTGATATTAACAGGCCATTTTGTATTAAAAGGCATTTCCTTATCTTTCTCTGCATATTCCCATCTCAATTTTATCAAAAGACACGTGTTGAACAAATTGTAATATTAGCAAATATTACAGTTCTTTTGAAAATGTTATATAGCTTTGTGATAACATTGGGTAGGCATTTCAGGGCCTTGCTGAGTAAGAATTAAGGTACATCTTGTTATATTGACTAACGGGCTGACCTAGAAACCTATTATTGATTGATGCAAGCTCTACAGAACCAAATTCTGTTTTGAATATTATATGTTTTCAAGTCCAACTTTGCCTTTTATCTAGAAATACCATATATTAATCTGTTAAATAAATTCTAATTAGTAAACATTTCTTTCTCTAGAGGCCTAAGAAAGAATATTAATGTAAGCCTGACCAGGTGGTGGTGGGGCAGTGACCTGGGACACAGAGGACCCGGGTTTGAAACCCCAGGGTCTCTGGCTTGAGCGTGGGCTCATAGCTCTTGAGCATGGGATCATAGACATGACCTGTGGTTGCTGGTTTGAATCCAAGGTCGCTGGCTTGAGTAAGGGGTCACTGGCTCAGCTGGAGCTCCCAGGTCAAGGCACATATGAGAAAGCAATAAGTGAACAGCTATGTTGTCACAAAGACAAGTTGATGCTTCTCATCTCTCTCCTTTCTGTCTGTCCCTGTCCCTTGCTCCCTCTCTCTCATTAAAAAAAAAAAAAATTAATTAAGAAATACATGTCATGGATTTTTAGTCTTTAGATACGTACTTACTAAAATGTTTTGGACTCAAATTATATTATATGAGGCATGAATGATAAAGAACATTTCTCATGGTCATTAAATCACACAAAATAATATCACTGAGGTATTTTCCAAATAAATTATTTTAATTTGGTCAATATTTGCAAAAAAGTAATAGATATATATTATATATAGTATATATAATAGACAAATTATATATAAAAATAATTCATATTATAGATACGTCTACTATGGCATTACTTTTTTCTCATATATATGTGTGGATCTGGCCTGTCCGACATCAGTATTTTGGCTGTGACATTGTACTCTACATTTGCAAGCTGCTCCAACATCAGGAAACCAGGCACAGGGCACACAGACCTGCCATATTCCATCGTGTGCATGTGAATCAGCAATGATATCAATGTAAAAAAGTTTAATTAGAAAGTTCTCCCTGTTCCAATAGGTATCTGGATGGAGCTAAGTTATTTTTTTTTTTTGTATGTTTCAACCCAAGCACCATATGGCAAATGAGTGTAGAGGCAAATACGAACCCAGCCGACGTCTCCAAGTCAGGAATGAAAAAAATTGCAAAACTGTCAAGCCATCATTCTCTGTTTGCATCTTCTTGTCTGTGGGAATGTGCTTATTTTTTTTCTTTAAAATACGATTTGGATGGTCATCTAGTCACAGTAGGACTGATATTTTTCCATAAGTTATAAAGTCAGGCTTTTGAAAATCTGTGTTTCTTTTCTTACGACGGTGAACAGCTCTTTAGGGTGATCACTGATTTTTAACCAGGCAAAGAGGTCAGGAGACCATAACCTTGAGAACGGCGGGATTAAACATCGGCCAAAAATACATTCAACACACTCAACCTTCAGTTTTATTTATCCTTACGGATCTTTTAAAAATAGTCTCCGTTCTCAAATGTAATGCAATGAGGCAAAAACGGTCAGAAGTTTTAAGCTTTGAGTAATGCAGCATTTAATTCCAACAGATACCCAAAGATGTATAAACGGAAGCCATAAAAAGCCTTTTTCTTTTTCAAAATGTCATTTTAATCTTTGTCTCATTTTCTGATTAGAAATTGCAGACTTCATAAGCCCTTATTTAATTCATCTGAACACCTAATAGTCAACAACCCTCAATGGCAACATAATTGCCCTGTAGTCAGCCTGGAAATGCACGTTCCTCCAGGACAGATCTCTCTGATGAGGCCTTAAATATTGAAATTCTATCTATTTATTATGCAGGAAGATGACTTTTGGCTCCTGAAGCCAATTGACAGGAAGATCGTAATCTTATTAGACTCTCCTGGTGCCTGTTTTTCTCCCTGCACATTCCTCTGAGTATTAAAAACAAATGTGTGTGTGTGTGTGTGTGTGTGTATGTATGTATATATATATTCTCACCTGTGATTTTTCTGCTCAAATTTTTCTCCCTTGCCACAGATAAATTAATTTACAACACACTGCAAATTCAGGTGCCAGCACTTGGCAAACAAGTGTTTAAAGCAAAAATGTGCTTTTGTCACTGATTACCCTTGAGAGAAGTCTGGAACTCAGCTTACGTTACAAACCTACGACCACTAGGACTTGTCTCCAGTGGGTTCAGGTCCCTCCTTGACCCTTCTACCGAGGAAGAAACAACAGAGATCATTCGGCAGCGATGCTCGAGGACACCATGGCTCTGTTTACTTTCATTTAAAATTGTTATCTTACGTTCGTGGCCAGAGGAAGCCCTGCCGTCCACGCCAATGCGTGGATTTCTCTCTCTACTGTAAGGGCGTGCCAGGGATATGTTCAAGGTATCACAAGTTGTTTTATAATTATTTCCATTTTTATTTTAAAGTCAATGCACAATGATTATGGCTTCATCTCTCTTCCTTCCTCCCGTCCTCCATGTCCCCCTTTGGTTCTCTCCGGGTGGCTGGTCAGCCGCGGAGGAGTAGCCTGCAGACATCCAGACAGAGCCAAGGGTATCCCTGGCCTTTCATTCTTCTTTGTCCTCCCTCCTTCTCTTTATCCTCATCCTAGGGATGAGACTGAGGAATGTCGGGGGCTTGAGAAAAGACATAAACTATGTAGTAAGAAGGGTGGGACCAGGTACCTCAGCGTTACAAAGAGAGTTGCCCGCGTGGGAAGGAGAGGCTAGAAGAAACCGGGTGGTAGGAACAGAGACACAGAGAGACATGAGGGTGTGCAGGGGAGTGCACACACATGTAGGTGTTTTTCACCCTCACTTTTCCTGGCGTGGTTAGTCAAAGAGGCCCAGAATTAAGGACACTCTGGTAGCAAGCAAGAGCTCACATGGCACCCCGTTCTTCACAAAGAGGACCTAGGGGCCTTTTGGGGGGCATGGTTGACTCTTGAGATGAGGTAGAAAAAATATATAAGATTAGTTGAAACATAGAACTCTGTCAAACAATGGAGACCTCACAAATGCATAGCAGCTGTCCTTGACAAGTCTGGGACAATTTTAGCATCAAAATAAGCCAGGATGGGCCCTGGCCAGTTGGCTCAGTGGTAGAGCATCGGCTCAGCATGTGGAAGTCCTGGGTTTGATTCCTGGCCAGGGCACACAGGAGAAGCTCCCATCTGCTTCTCCACCCTTCCCTTCCCCTTTCTCTCTGTCTCTCTCTTCCCCTCCCGCAGCCAAGGCTCCACTGGAGCGAAGTTGACTGGTGCACTGAGGGCGGCTCCATGGCCTCCGCCTCAGGTGCTAGAATGGCTCCTGTTGCAGTGGAGCCACACCCCAGATGGGCAGAGCATCGCCCCCTGGTGGGCATGCCGGGTGGATCCCGGTGGGGTGCATGCGGGAGTCTTTCCTCCCCACCCCCCCCCCCCACCCCCTCCTACTTCTCACTTAAGAAAAATACAAAAAAGATTAAAAATCCAGGATGGTAATGGATTGTAGTCCACTGATTAGATGGAAATCCATGAGTCTATACAGATGCACATAAATACATTCCGTCAGCGGTGTTCGAGGGAGAAGGAAGCTCTTGCATACAGCAGAAGACCAACAGACAAATGGAAAGGAGGGACTGAGTTGAGCAGTCAGCCAGGTGACAACTCTCACAGTAAGAATGGACTCGTGGTGGCGTCCTGAACGAATGCTGAAATCGGGTGGGGAACATCGCCGGGTGAGCACCTGCATATTTAGATAGCTTCAAAGTGCCGACCCACAAAATCCATATAAATTGGAACATAGTTATTCGTAACTCCGCAGTGCAGAGGCCTGACAAGCGTCACCTTACCCAAAGTGATCAGAGTGAACGTGGCCAGCAAGGGCGGGAACGTGCCCCTGACCTGTCACCGAGAGTCCCACACATCGCGTCTGCGGGATTCCATTCAGAAATGCACAGCCTGCATGCTATCATGAGGACACATCGGGTACTCCTGTGTTGAGGCGTATGCTCCGTGGAAACTGACCTGTGTTCCTCAAACATGTCTGGGTTATTAAAGACAAAGAGAGCCATGGACATTGTTGTAGATTAAAGCAGACAAGAGACCCCATGCATGGTGCCTACTTACTAATCAGGGCGTCTCAACACGACCACTTTTCCGAATGTTACTTTGGTATTGATATGGAAGATTTGTTCCCAATGACTTGCTATTTTTTGAACTTCATAACTGTTGTGCCCTACTGTAGAACCATTTTACACCAATGAGTGTGCTTTAAGCTCGTGTAATCACGTCTTCCATTGTTCAGCGTCATAACTTTGTCACCCTTCGCTTTGAGTTTTCTCTTCATGTGGTGTAAATTCTTTTTGACCTTATTTTTCAGGAAGGCTTTTCTTTTATAATTTAAAAATTATTTTCATTAAGAAGTTACTTTGGCTCATATGTCCTAAGACGACCATATCTTCGAACTCTGATATCCTGGTTTTATAATTCTAGGGTCAAAACAATTTTCGAGTCTTTGTATGTGAATTTTAGTGTGGTTTGAGTTAGTCACAATGCCTTCCAGATTCTCATTTTATTCATTCATACATTCATTTGATAAGTATTTATAATTTTGGGCAATTACTATTGACATATACAAAATTTAACTCAAATTGGGTCAGTGACTTAAGTATAAGAGTGAACACTATAAAACTCTTAGAAAAAATATAGCGGTGTTTTGATCTCAGATTTGGCATGGATTCTTAAGTTTGATGCCAGTGCATGAGAAATAAAACAAAAAAGTTAATAATTGAGTTTCTTAAGATTAAAAGCCTGATAGGCATCAAAGGACATTATCAACAAAATAAAAAGACAACCTACAGAATGGGATGAAATATTTGCGAATCACATACTTGATAAGCGTTTTAGTATCCAGAATAAATTAAAGAACTCATACAACTCTACTCTTTGTAACAACATGGATAGACCTGGAGAGCATTACGCTAAGTGAAATAAGCCAGTCAGAGAAAGATGAGTCCCGTACGATTTCACTTATATGTGGAATCTAATGAACAAAATAAACTAACGAAGTGGAGATAGACTCATGGATACAGAAAACATACCAATGCCTGTCAGGAGGGGGTTGGGGGTTGGGGACTGAGTGAAAAAGGTGAAGGAATTTAGCAAAACCAAACCGAATCTCATAGACACAGACAACAAACAGTGTGGTGATCACCAGAGGGAATGGGAGTCAGGGAGAGGTAAGAGAGGTTAAGGAGGGATAAAGGGGGTGTTGGAAGGAGACTTGATTTGGGGTGGTGAACACACAATACAGGATACAGATGTTGCATAATAGAATTGTACCCTTGAAACCTATATAATTTTGTTGACCATTGCCACCCCAATAAATTCAATTAAAATAATAAAAATGAAAAATTAAGTATTTTCAATTAAAACAATTAATTCAAAAAAAAAAGCAGAAGAGTTGATTAGACATTCCTCAGAACAAAACTAAACAAACACATGAAAAGACACTTATCATCACTGATGGTTAAGGAAGTACAAATCAAAGCCGTCATGCGATACTTACCCCTTACACCCACTGAGATGGCTACAGTCCAAACAATCTAAAATAACAAGTGTTGGCAAGGGCACAGAGAAACAGGAGCTCTCATACATTCATGTTGAGAATGTAGAATGTCCCAGCCACTATGAAAGAAATTTGGACAATTCCTCAGAAAGTTAAAACATATAACTCAGCAATTTCACTCTTCGGTATATACCCAAGAGAAATAAAAACTTATGTCCATATAGAACTTATACACAAATGTTTATGTATATTATTTATAGTGGCCCAAAGTGATTGTCTCAGATATTATAGATTCCAGGAACAGATGAATGGATAAACAAATTGTGGAACATAATAACAATGGAATATTAAGCAGCCATAAGAAGAAACGAGTACTGATAGATGCAACACCTTGGATGATCCTCAAAAACATTAAGCTAAATGAAAGAAGCCATACACAAAATGTCTCATATTGTGTGATTCCTTTTTTAGGAAGCATCCAGGATATACAAGTCCATGGACACAGGAAGAATATTATAGGTTACATCACTTACCTTTAAAGATATTCTTGCCCACTAGTTACTACAACCTGCACATCAAGCATTATAAAGTCATAGAATTGTATTGATTGTCTGAATTCCTGTACAATGGTGGGAGGCATACAAGACTTGGAGTGGTGGAAAATAAAATAAGTTCTGTTGGTTATGAAAAATAAAAATAATAAGTTCTGTTTTTTAAGAATACAAGAACATTTCATTCTCTCAGCTCTCACTAAAGTTACTTCAAGTTTCTGCTGCCTAACAGAATATTCCTTTTGACAGAGTTCTACTCACTGACTCCTTGGCAATCCAGGGAGCCTCCTGGTACTCAGTCAAAGAGAAAGATGATGATGGAGGAACTGTTATTGCCTAGGGATCATTGTGAACTCAGTAGCCTTCGGGAAGTTTTAGAAGAGGCGCTATTGTGGATAAGCTCCTTTGTAGACTTATTTCCAGCTGTGATTGTATTTAGAGTTGAATGTACATAGTTTCCCTCAGACACAAATAAAACAAACGTAGCCACCAAATATAAGAGGAGAGTTTCAGTAACATAATTTCAGTATCTTTATTTCTTAAAAATAAAGTCAAGAAAAATTACGGTTCTTTGCAAGGTTATATTCGAAAAGGTGTTTACAAGTATGCACGAGAGCATACTAAGAAAATAAAGTATATTATTTCCCCAAATGATTTAGAGCTTTTCTAGTAATAGATGTGTATGTATCATGTGTAGTTACCTTTTTGGGGAGGTTGGGAGCATTCTCTATTTACTCTGTTGGAACTCTTTTGACTTTGAAAATAAAGTTACCCTATTGCAAGTAATTTAATCAATATGTGTGAGGCACTTGGAAATAAATTTTTCCTTAAATTTGTGAAGCATTTCCCTTTTGCTGTTAAATCTGATCATGTGACATTTGCATGAAACTCAATTGTAGTGTCTTAGAGGGGACTTTCAAAAGTTTCCCATTGAATAATTATGCATTTGAACATCAGTGCATAATCCACAAATGTTTTCTTCATCACAATTTGTAAGTGTTTTAAAAATAGCATTACTCTTAATACTACAAACTAAATTATTAAAAAAAAATTTTTTTTTTGGAAAGGATATCGGAAAATTCTAATAAATTTACCCATATAAATATTCTAGAATAATGACATTTGGTGCAAATATTTTTACATCATTAGTCTCAAGATAATATTAGATAGTCATGTGTATCTAACGGATATATACTTAGAACACACATACTTTGGGAGCCTGCCTCTCTTTTAGATGCGCATGGGTTTAAGCTTTCTAGACACCTGGCTTGAATTTGTAGTGACACTCAACACTAACATCATGGTAGAGAGAATGTTTTCAAAGAACTTAATTTCTGTTAAATGTCAACTTTGCTTTTTCATACTTCCAGCTAATATAGTTCTGTTTAAGTGGTTCAATAAAACCAAGCAAGAACAAAGATTCCAAGGTAAAACAGCTTGTCAGGATGGTCCCCTCTGCTTATTGGGAAGTGTTATCAATGTCTGCTCAGTTGTCAACTTTGACCTTAATCTTGCAGCCACGGCAACTCTGACAGATATTCGAAACAGGCAATTGCGTGACATACTAGAGAAACATTTTGATTTGACAGAAAGGAACAAAAAAACATTTTCTGTAATAATGGGAGCTGTCAGTGAACACAGAACAAGACTGACCCTTGAGGATTCATTGTTCGTTCATTTGAGAGGGTTTAGGGCAGTGCTAGCTTTTGGCGGAAGCTATACTTTTATAAGCCAACTACTCAGATGTAAATAAAAGGCACTTGTATATTTGTTATTAAAAATAAAAGCTGGCATGGTAGCACATACAATGTCAGCCAAGCTGTGGACTGATGGATATTTCCCGATGTCACATACGTATGAAGCATGTCCGTTTAAAGTCACCAAGGACCTCGTTTTGCCTGAGACAACTAGCTCACCATCATTTCTCCCCCCCACATGGCTCCGCTGTGGGCCGCTGAGCCCCCAGGTAAGCGCAGCTGCCGAAGAGAAGGAAGCCTTTCATGCCCTCGTCTTAAAGACAATGTGAGGCATCATGATGTAAACATTTTATTGGTCATGAAGAAAAGCTGAGATTTGCCTGACCTTGTCATCAGGGTCCCGAGAGAAGAAGCGTATCCTAGTTTCACCCTGAAGAACAAGAAAAAGAAAGAAATTCAGTCCAAGCAGTAGTCTTACCACCTCGTTGAAGAAATACCATCAGCTCTTTGATGAGAAGAAACGAAAAACACACGTGTCGGTACTCTGAATCGTTTTCTGATGATTGGACGGCTGCTCCTCGCAAGCTGCCTGGAGGCTTTATCACAGACAGTGCGTTCTGTGTCCACCTGTGGGTTTATACAACTCTGAGAGAAAAAATAAATAACATTCCCCGCGTCCATATCTACAGACAGACACTGGACGAGACTTATTCTAGTTAATAAGTAGAGTCGAGATTCCAGTTCCCACACCGGCCAAAGGCAGTTAGAACGTGTAGTTATTAGTGACTCCCAGTGGCTCCAGCACTCCGCCTAGAACCTCAGCTCACAACGTAAGTCAGGGTGCTAGCTAGCCACGTCGGCATGTCTGTCCGCTTCCTTGTTTTAATCAGACCCCTGGGGAGCTGGGGACAATTTCAGTGTGTATGTTCTTAGGCCTAGAAGCACCCTTACATACATAAAGCGTGATGAAGACGGACACTATTGTTGGTTCTATGATAAAGATGGTGTTTATGAAGAGAAAATAAAATAGGGATGATTCAGACCGTGGTACCATGTGAAAAGAAACAAAACTAGTTCAGCTATTTCCTGCCTTCAAAATACAGATCAGGAGTTAAAAGCAAATAAGATAAACCGTAAATAGTAAAGTAAGATGTTAATAAATATATTTATTGTTTTAAAGCGAAACAAACAAAAAACAGAATAAAAAACAACCAAATAAAGACTTCCCTGAGAACATCAAAAGTGAAATCATATGTATCATACATCAGAAATTACCATTGCCTGACCAGGCGGTGGCACAGTGGATAGAGCGTCAGACTGGGACGTGGTGGACCCAGGTTCAAGACCCCAAGATTGCCAACTTGAATGCGGGCTCATCTGGTTTGAGCAAGGCTCACCAGCTTGAGCCCAAGGTTGCTGGCTTGAGGAAGGGGTCACACAGCTCAGCCCCCAGTCAAGGCACATATGAAAAAACAATCAACGAACAACTAAGGTGCCGCAATGAAGAATTGATGCTTCTCATCTCTCTCCCTTCCTGTCTGTCCCTATCTGTCCCTCTCTCTGACTCTCTCTGTCTCTGTCACAAAATAAATAAATAAATAAAATGCTTAAAAAAATTACCATTAATGTAATATAAAGTCACGTGACAGCCTGGGGCAGAATAGAACACATACACCAAGAATGTCATCCTCGCTGAAAATGTCTGAATAAATTGTTTAGAGAGAGACAAGCACCCCCCCCCCCCCAAAAAAAAACCAAAACAAACAAAGGCGAAAACCTGAACAACTAGTGCATTAGAGAGGCACATGGGGCCAGGGAAATTTTTGAAATAAACATTCAGATTCCCTTGGAAGTAAGGAAAGTAACAACCATGATGTGCTCTTTACGGGTTATTCAGTTAGCAAACACACCTGAGGAAATAGGCCCCCCGCCTCGATCCAGGTGTGAGGACAATGGTTTCCCCACAGGGCTGACGGCCTGGAAGGTCTGTCAGTTCTCACACCGGTTCTGCGGCAACGTGGGCAACAATAAAAGTCTCCGGAATCCACTTCCAGGAGTTCACGTCCTCCCGCAGACGTTCGTGGTTTGCTAACTCCTGCTTCGTCCGGACGATGGAAGAATTGGAGCTGCTGGGTCCTGGATAGCATCAGAGTGAGGATTGTTTGACTGCGATAGGAGTTACTTACTTCTCAAACTGACGCCGGGCTTCCTTTAATATTCCCTTCCTCCATTTACCATGAACTCATCTTAGGAAGATGAACTGGATTCTGAACAAAGGCTTACTCAGGAAAACATCTATTTCCACATTTATATATATATATATATATATATATATATATATATATATATATATATATATATATATATATATATATATATATATATATAATCTGAAGCGTCCAATGGGTCTCACGTTCGCCACTGGTTAATATATTATGGCACATTAATATGCGACAGCCTCTGGAAGAGACGTCTCTTCTACTTTTTTATAGAACATCATTAGGAGAGGGAGCTCTTGCATATTCATCCTGCACACACGGTCGCGTTCAGATACATACTACGAAAGGAAGACATCTGTGAATTGTGCAGCACATTTTTAGTTCTGCTTTAACATAAGCTAGGCTACTTTTATTTAACATTTCTTTCTACTTTGGAGAACTTTCTGAAATTCGTGCAATAAATTTTTATAAATAAAAACTTTATTCCCCCAAATACATATAGATAATTGTTTCTAATGTTGTACTTAATGCGTATGGTATGAGATTAGCTTTAAAGAAAAGCAGACCGCATTTTTTTCTGCACAATACGATTAAGTGTATGTATGGCTTTATACACAACATAAAAATACATGATTGTGAAAAATATATTTTTTATATTGTTTAGTTTTTCATACTATCGAACTAAACATAAGATGATGTTATATAACAACTTGCTAAGAAAACTTTTGCTCAAAATTACTTAAGTAGCATAAAAACTCAATGTAAATAGTGTATATGTTATCTAAAATCCCTAAGGTATTTTATTGTAAGCCCATTTATTTCAAAACGGATACATAAGAAATTTTTTGATGTTATGGAAACACTGCAAGCTATTGATTTCTACAGTCCCGTGATGAGACCTCATGCTGACATTATTTTTATTCTCTCAGGACAGCAGGTCATTAGTTAGATCTCTGACCCACAGAACTGCCCGTTGTACTGGACTGTTCATGATGTTTAAACTGTGTTCCAGGGATTCACTAAAACCATAAAGCAGCAGAAATCAAACAACATATTATGTCCAACTGTGCTGCCTGGTTATTTAAATGGGAATAAAGCATACAGAATTCAAACCAAAAGAAGTCTCATTAGCCACGGTAACACATGGACCAGTCTGCTTCAGTTCACTCTGGTCCTGTGATGCGTACCATGCTAATGGGCTAAAACAATCCTCAGCTTAATTACAAGGCCTTCGGTGGGCAGCAGCATCCTTGTGTCATTAGACAAATTAAATCGGCCTATTTAAAACACTTATGCTATTCATTAGACACCCTAGCATTTATTCAGTCTTGATGCGTTTGGACAGTACTGTATATACCTTTCTTTGGGGGAGCAATAATAAAGATTTATTTCCCCCCTCACATTCTGGAACAGAGAGACATTGTGTTTCATATTGCTGTTCTGAATTCGCTGAACATCTTTGTAATTATTTCTTGAACCATGGTGATATATATTCTTTTCTACATCGTGTTTATTCTAACGTCACGTAAACCAGTTGGGGGGAGGCTTACAGGACGTAGGTCCTGTTCTATCACACGTGCCTTTCTGCTGTCTTCATTTTATTTCGGGCGATGAGAACCATTTATTCACTTAGTTTTGAAAAGATTTTTAATAATATACTTTTTTTTTTCGAGAACATCTGAAGTAGATTTTCACAAGCTTTCCGTAATCACCCACCAAAAGGGCAGACGTGAAAATGAGATCATTGAATTCTGAAACCAATATGTTTATAGGCGATTCTTTTAAGCCCTTAACATGTGTGATGCTCTTATTTAAAGGCCACTATTAGTAAAACTACAAGTCATCCTCTCAAAACAAAACAAGAGACCTGATCATTACAGGTTGGCAATTAACACTCCTCTCCTCCCTTGGGTACATATCTATCTATCTATCTATCTATCATCTATCTACCCATCATCTATCTATCTATCTATCTATCTATCTATCTATCTATCTATCTATCTATCTATCTATCTATTTATTTATCTATCATCTATCTATCCATC
Organism: Rhynchonycteris naso; assembly: GCA_037038555.1. NCBI lineage: Eukaryota > Metazoa > Chordata > Mammalia > Chiroptera > Emballonuridae > Rhynchonycteris > Rhynchonycteris naso. The sequence continues at coordinate 148,132,246 of CM073002.1, forward strand.
ATCTATCTATCTATCAATCATCTATCTATCATCTATCATCTATCTATTATCTATCTATCTATCTATCTATCTATCTATCTTCTATCTATCTATCATCTATCTATCATCTATTATCTATCTATCATCTATCATCTGTCTATCTATCTATCATCTATCATCTATCTATCTATATGTTAAAATGTTTTGGTGCAGCATAAGAAAGAAAAATAGTCAAAATTGCTAATATAAAGTGTAGTGTTCCTTCACCTTTTGTTGCCCAGCCTCCTGATTTAGATAAAATGGACAGAGCAGCTGAATAGACAGTGAAGATCTACAAAAGCCCCAGGCTGATTGTTTATATTAATTAATGAAATCTCCGTAGGCCTGAAACTACCTTCATATTATTTGCCTTCCTCAGTACTTATTTTATTGAGTGCAGATTTCTACATTGACTGTGGCTTTACCCGAGCGTGTCAACTATATCACTCCTCAAACTTCCCACGTCTGTGTTTCCCCATGGGTGGGTTGTTCTCGATGGGACCTGCGTTCCTGTTCAAGTGGTCCATACGATCTCTCTCGAGCTTTGAGTGGTTCTTTTATTGGCTGTATTGGGGTGACACGGGTGGACGTAATTATACAGGTGACAGGTGCACAATTCTACAGCACGTCTCCATACACCGTATTGTGTGTTCACACGAGATGCACTCAGGGATGAAATTGGTTTTATTTATCTTTTTCTTTTTCTCCTTCTGCAAACAGAGGGCTTTATTTTATTTTAGGATGTATGTTCTTCCTCAATTCCAAAACAAAACAAAGCCAAAAACCCATTCCAGCTTCTGTATTCAATATCGTCTCTCCAGACGTCTCCGTTCTGTTTAAGAGAAGAACACTGTGGTCTAGCTCCTCACGCGCGTGGACTCTGCAGTCTGGTTTGTTCGCCCCCCGCGCGGCCATGGCCATGGCCCCGGCTCTCAAGGTCTTTCTGTTCTCGGCACACACTGGAGAATTTGGCCCCCACTCCCTCCTTTTTCCTCTTGATTTATCATGTGTTTTTCTCTTGGTCCGACACCGTGACATTTGCTTTAATTTCTGACGTTCCCGTGTTTGTGTCTGTGTGTATAGATCCTTGTGCTTTATACTAAGTATCCGTGTGACCAGTGTGCGAGTGCTGTGGACAACAGGGGCATTTCCACGTGCTCTCAGGCCACCGTGTGGATTTCTGATTCAACCCCACACCCCCCCGCCCCACCTGGCTATGTCAACTAATCCTTCAAGACTCAGTGATGTTTTTAATTCAGCACAATAGCAACTGCTGAGGAAATGAGCTGTTTTTAAGCCCCTGGTCTGTCCCATGGGCCATTGCGTGTACATCTAATAGTATACTCTACCAACACAATATATTACTTTAACTTGTCTGCACTGCCAAGTTGCATTTTGCTAGGCATTAGGAAGAAATCTTTAATATCCTTACAAGCATTAAGTGTTTCTTTTTTTATCACACATACAGAATTCCATCTGATATATGCAGATATATATCTGATCTATCTCTATATATTTATTCCTAAAATGACTAGTACTAAGGAGTTAACAAGTAGTATCACCGAGATTCTATAAGAGAAAAAAATAAAGACGTTAAAATGATAATGTCACATCTCCACAGTAATCTTTGTTTTTCCGTAGGCCATCAGTCTCTCAGGGAGTGAAGGTAACAGATTGTTTATGAAGGATGGCCTCAACTTCCAGACCGATTTAAGTTCAAAGCTCTGACATGGGTTATTTCTCAGGGGTTGTAGGTTTTTTTCTTCCCTCGATCACAGTCACAGTGGGTGTAAAGGTAATAATTTCCTGGGCAGGAATCCAATTCCATAACTGTCTCTGTCAGCAGGCTGAATTCGTTTGTGCCTATACGACTCAGTAGCATCATTCCACAGAAGCTCGGGTAGTTGAGCCGCCACCCACCACACTGAAACATGTGTTTACGCTAAGGCGTTAGTTAGAAACAAAGTGGACAACTTGAAATACCTACCGTAAATTCCTGAGATAAGCATTTTGAAACTTGCTCACGCAGATCATTTGTGTGTATCATACAGGTTTGCTTCTTATGATACCTGCCCGTGTCTCTTTATAAATAACCACACTTCTGTTTTCTAATCTGTTGACATTCTTATTAATGTAATTTTATGCTCTAGGCAGAGTTTTTCTTTTTTCTCTTTGTAAAATAAATAAAGCAGCCTAGGTGATTTGAAAGGAAATTCTAGCTTTGACAACGTGGTGTATCCGAATACCGCTAGGTAACCCAGGGGCATGCACACGGGGCGGGAGAAGGTGGGAGAAGGCGGGAGAGAGCGCTCAGAAATGTGCGACCACTAAACGAACCTGGTGGGAGCCCACAATGGCCACCAACGATGAGAGCTCACACAAGCACAGATCCCTACCGGACATACAAAATGGAAACTCAGTACTTGCATCAACAATATTTAAAAATATTCAGTTCTAAAGATGTGAATGCATTGGTTTCCGCAGAATGCACCCCTACCTTGTTTTAGCAGATGATTCCTGCTGAATCCGAACAGAGAGATGGGTTATCTCGAGGGAGCATTTATCAGACCAGATGGAACAAGATTCCACTTCCTCGCATATTGAAGAAGGACCCCTACATCTCTAAACGCTCAGGAAGCGTTATTTCCTCTTCCCATTTTTAGAACAAATATCAATACACAAGCAGTAGTCATTACTAAGGTTAAACTAATTATTACCTTATTCACAATTTAAAAACATTAAATGATGTGAAAACTAAACGCTACTAAGCATTTAGAGGTTTACTTAACTAAGTCTTTAAAGATTTATTTATATGCAAAGGTCCGATTTAAACTTTTAATGAAAAGTTTGAAATAAATATGGTATACTAATTTAACTGTTGATATGTCCCTCTTTATCTTTTCTGCAAAAGGAGTAGAGGTGACACACATTTCAGCTGCATATTTGTCAGCTGCATCATTTGGGAATCTGTAGAGAGGCTCACGTAACAGACCCGTCTGACAGCAGACACCCTCCGTCTGTAGTCTTGGACAATTTTTACAGCCACGTCATATTTACGTATTGAGGCTATTCCTAAATCACAATAAGTAAAATGATTATTTTAAAAATAAAGTCTGTTCCATATAAAGAACATTAGTGAGTTATGAAACTTGAAATGAAGAATAGACAATTGAAATTTATTTTTCTGAGTGCAAATTATTACCATATTTTTTGCTCCATAAGACATACCTAGGGTTTTTTGTTTGTTTGTTTGTTTTTTTACAGGGACAGAGAGAGAGTCAGAGAGAGGGATAGATAGGAACAGACAGACAGGAACTGAGAGAGATGAGAAGCATCAATCATCAGTTTTTCGTTGCCCTTGCGACACCTCAGTTGTTCATTGATTGCTTTCTCACATGTGCCTTGACCGCGGGCCTTCAGCAGACCGAGCAACCCCTTGCTGGAGCCAGCGACCTTGGGTCCAAGCTGGTGAGCTTTTGCTCAAGCCAGATGGGCCCGCGCTCAAGCTGGCGAGCTCGGGGTCTCGAACCTGGGTCTTCCGCATCCCAGTCCGACGCTCTATCCACTGCGTCACCGCCTGGTCAGGCCAAGACACACCTACGGTTTTAAGGAGGAAAATAAAAAAGAAAATATTCTGAACCAAAAGGTGTGTTAAAATATTTAATTTATTTTATTTTTATTTTATTCATTTTAGAGAGGAGACAGAGAGAGAGAGAGAGAGAGAGAGAGAGAGAGAGAGAAAGAGAGAAAGGGGGGAGGAGCTGGAAGCATCAACTCCCATATGTGCCCTGACCGAACCAGTGCAGAGTTTTGAACTGGCGACCTCAGTGTTCCCAGGTCGACGCTTTATCCACTGCGCCACCACAGGTCAGGCAAAATATTTAATAAAATACCGTATTTTTTGCTCCATAAGATGCACGGACATTTTTCCTTTCACTTTTTTTTTGGGAAAACGTGAGTCTTATGGAGCAAAAAATACGGTAATTTGGAAACAAAGCACATGTGACCCACATTATAACATTCACATTGAAAAGAAACAAATTGACAGTTTACTTTTCATGATCTAGGGGGAATCTTCTAATGTGTATTAGATGTCGGGATTCATGACTTTCATCCAAATGAGCAGGGGTCAAACTTAAAGGGATAAACAATGTCGTTTTTCGGTGATGTCACTGGCCAGATGTATCAAATCTCAGCTGTCTGTAAGACGACAGGGCTCAGAACTTAAACTGGCTTCCCGTTTCTTATCAGGTGCTATGTACCCCATCTCAGGGTTGGGGGGTTCTGGGCCGTGGCAATAACACAAGACAACTTAGAGTGATCCCTCTGTCATGGATACCAGTGTCTGGGAGGGGGATTCCAAACGATCTCCACTCCTGTCTTCATGCTGGAGGTGAAGGCGGAAGGGACAGACAGACCCCGACAGACTAACGGCTGTGTAAGTCAAGATTGGCCCAGAGCTGAGGTACTACTGGGCAGCTGGAAAAACACATACGCTTTTTCATAAAACAAAAAACAAAAAACAGTGACTATTGTTTTTTGGCTTGAGAAGACATCTCTATTCCAAAGCGAAGACGTTGAAGATATCTCTGTAGCCTCCCAAATATGAGCTCCCTGAAACTAGGAATATTCGAGCAAAGCTCTATCATTAAGGCTGCCCAGGCTTGATCTTTTCCTTGACTATCTACTGATTCCTCTGCGCGTTCTGTTTCTATTCAGGCAGGTATCACAGGTGGCTCCAGCCTGGCGTCACAGGTCGGATGGCTCCTGTCGCGATGTCCTTTAGCAAAGCGGAAGTAACGCCGGGGAGGAGGAGGGAGTGGTCTGGGAGGGAAGGCTGGTCAGCGGGGGCGCTCTGGTCCTCCCCACCCCCAGCTGCCGTGGACACACACATGAGCCGCGTTCCGTGTTTTCTGTCCTTTGCCTTTTCTTGCCGCCTCTGCCTACCTTCCTCTCGACCCGTGTCATTAACACCAGATGTGGTCCCATCTGATTTTCTTCACTTGTGTTTGAGTTTCTTGTTTATTGGAGCGGCTGCCAGCGCAGCAAAACTGAGAGCAGTCTTTCAGGGCTGAATCGCTCACGTGCAATTTGGGCAGCGTGTGGATTGCGCTTGGGGTAGACTGTGACATGAATCCCGCCTCTCTGAAGTTAATTGTCAGCTCTTACAGCTAGAGCGACTGCGGAACCGTCAGCAGAATACGGCAATCACCATCATTAAGGAATTTTGAATGACTGCCTTTGGATGCCGCATAAAGCGTATTGATGTGGGGGAAAAGCATCACTTCAGAACGCCGCGCATTGGAGATGGTCCTGTTGCCAAGTTCTTAATTATATCTCAAGGCACGGATTTGTGGAAGGGACCGCACAGAACTGCATCAACTGTCAAATTCTACTGATGTCGGCAACGGGGACTGATGGAACGGCATCAGGGTGACATGCGTGCCAGCCAGTGTTTGTTACTGATAATCCCATAAAGTTTGTTATGAAGTAACTCGCGGACCGGAGGGCGAGCAGAGATGTTTCGACTTGCAATAACCAAGAAGGGAGGAAAGTGTCAGGGCCAACATACGAGTTCTGTCCATTATGTAATGACGGTGCTGCCGAAAGTTATGACGCTGAGTCGAGAGAGGCTGAACTGCAGACAGGGTCCCCGTCAGGTTCAGGTGCCTACTCGTCACATACAGCAATAACTGTGCGGCCAAGTACCAGCAAGAGGACTAGGTGACAATACTACACGCCTTAAGAATAAGAACAGTTTTATAAAAAATTTCAATTCATAGCCTGACCCGCGGTGGCGCAGTGGATAAAACGTTGACCTGGAATGCTGAGGTCACCGGTTCAAAACCCCTTACGGGAAGCAATCACTAGGAGTTGATGCTTCCTGTTCCTCCCTTCCTTCTCTCTCTCTCCTCTCTCTAAAATCAATAAATAAAACCTGAAAAAAAAATTTCAATTCGTAGAGCACAAATTGCACACTCTTCACTTCTGCCTCCCGTCTCTTTAGGAACTTTGGTCTGCATGCAATGTAGGCAGGTATATACCTGCAGTCTGTGATATACGTCATGTCTTCACCCGCCTCGTAAAGCACTGTATCCTAAAGCCGCCGATGCATATATTTGCTTGTAATTTTTATCTCATTTATACGCGCACATTTTGATCTTTTAAGCAGGTGACACATGTGAATACGGTAGTGGGCAAGCAGTTTATCTGTCTATTTGTAAATCCCAGTTTATAATGGCAACAACTCTGTTTTCAGCATTCATTCAGGGCTGGGTAACAGCGGGTTATCTCATTTAAATCCCTCAACCTGTTCGACAGCAAAAGGTTCCTATCCTATCCACCTGGTGCCCAGGTGAGAAAGCTGACAGTCAGGTTAACAACCTTTGCAGAGTTAAAGGAAGACCTGGGGCTTCAACAAAACAGAAACGTCGCTTGCCGGCATTCACCTGACGAGGAATTGGCAGTTCAGACACGTGTTCAGCCTGAATTGTTTCCTCCGCGCAGTACGGTTAATGTCACATGTTTTCAGGCAGGCGCCTCCGAGGTGACGAATGGGGGCACCGCGCGCATCGTGCGCAGTGACTTTCCGCTGTGGTGGCCGATCCCCTTCCTTTTCCCACGCACGCTAACGGGGGCGGCAGGTGAAGTGGTCAGCGCAATGTCACCTCCAGGGAAACAGTGTCGCGCTGTGCTTGTAACGCACAGCTGCATGTCCAGCGGACACTCAAGAACTCTGAGACTCGAGACTCGAAGGAGGGCGTTGGTTTCTGACGTTCGCTCTGCCATCTGACGTCATGTTTCCCGTCCCTTGGTTTGTGTCTTCTCTTTCCTAAGCCCAGTTTTCTGACTCTTTATTGATTCTACCTTCTGAATCCGTAAGTGTGGGGTTAGTTTTGTATGTTTCCCTCGACGGTGCGGGCCAATGGGATCAGCTGCTTTCTCACTGGTCCAAGGGCCTGTTAGTGTGATCCCCAAATCTGCCAAGGTGACTGCTCATGGCCTGTTTCCCCGCATTGAGAACACGCATAAACATAAAACTACATGTATCTAGAGATATGAGGTCCTGTCTTTGGCTCTTCATGTAGCCTCCCCGCGGAGGGACAGCCTGGCCATCAGGGCGTGCCTTCTGGGTGCTGAATAACTTACCGCAGCCCAGACTTTCAGGGAAGGGGATAGGCAGAATCAAATAATTCACACTGTTAGTATGTCATTGTGCTGCATGAAATAGCTGATGCCATTGCGGGGTGATGGATAAAAATAGGAACTACTAACATACCGTGTGTATGTGTGGGGAGGGTGAAAGGAGGTTTACGGTCATGAGTGTATGACACGCAGTCTATTCTTGTATTATTATTTATGAATTATTGTGCTATTTTTCATACGAGCAATCGCAAACCTCCTTTGGTCCCGCCCTGTCACAAACAAACTGAGATCATTCTAGAATCGTATAATAAATAGTTATCTTCTCATTATATCTTTCTGCCTTTAGACAAAAATAAAATCGATATCACCCCATTTCTGGAGGAGCTGCTCTGTGAAAGGGGCTGGAATTTAAGGGAAAGAGAAACCCCGGGCTGAAGCAGAGCAGCTTACTTTTAAAATCCCGTCTCACAAGACGTGTATGAATTAACTTGCAGCGAAAGCCAGGGTAAAAATGGGGAGAACAAATTTCCAACCGTGAGAATAGAATCAGTTACCCAGGGTCGACTTGAGAAATTCTCAGAATGGGAACTTATACAGGAAGAGAGAAAAAAACAAACAACCAACTCAGGTGCTAGTCTTTTTCTTTTTCTCTTTTAATTTAAAGCATTCATTTAATGATCAAAGAAAAGACCCCATAGCAACAGCACAGATGAAATGCATAGGAATAGCCTTGCCATAAATAGGCACAGTCCGGTATACACAATATTTTAAAATGCTACCCACGTGAGAGAAAGCCTGAACAAGTGAAATGGAACAGGAGTTAGCCTCAAGAAAAATTCAAGATGGAACAGCCTTTGACCCAGCGATCCCGCTTCTGGGACTATATCCTGAGGTTCCTCTTTAGGACCATCTAGGATCTGTGATCCAGTCTCCAAATCCTCTGCCTTCTCGGGTGTTAACTGCCATCACTCCATTGATTTCATTCGCTGTTGGACCTTTTCCATCAAATAGACCCAGGGAGAAGTCTCTGATTTCAAATGTAGCCAAAATAACTTCTCGGAACCGTGTTTTTTGTGCCAGCTGCTGACCCATCCTTGGCATTGCTGACTCAGTCTCTTCTACTCAAGACCCCTTCTCCTGTGACATTGAACCCTTTGCTAAAGGCATTCATTATTGTGACATCTTTAAATAAACATGACATTTTTTTTAGGGTCTTACCATGTTTGGCTTCTCTGTGACACTCATTTTTGTGAGCTATTTGGTCTTTATAGCATGTCTGACTTTCAGGATAGGCCATTGGCCCCTTCTAAAAACAGCCTCATGCACCTGTGACCAGCCTCACTTTGTAAATGTGCTGGTCTGATGATGGGTTGAAGGCGATTTCATAGGATTTAGCTCTGGTCGGAAATACAATCAGAGACAACGGCGGTGGTGATGGCAGGCACGTTAAATTACACACGGAACTCAACAGAGTCGTTATTGACTTCATATCTCTAGGTGCATGTAGTTTTATGTTTATGCGTGTTCTCAATGAGGGGAAACAGGCCATGAGCAGTCGCCATGGCAGATTTGGGAATCACACTAACAGGCCCTTGGACCAGTGAGAGAGCAGCTGATCCCATTGGCCCGCACCGTCGAGGGAAACATACAAAACTAACCCCACACTTACGGATTCAGAAGGTAGAATCAATAAAGAGTCAGAAAACTGGGCTTAGGAAAGAGAAGACACAAACCAAGGGACGGGAAACATGACGTCAGATGGCAGAGCGAACGTCAGAAACCAACGCCCTCCTTCGAGTCTCGAGTCTCAGAGTTCTTGAGTGTCCGCTGGACACGCAGCTGTGCATTGACAAGCACAGCGCGACACTGTTTCCCTGGAGGTGACATTGCGCTGACCACTTCACCTGCCGTCCCCGTTAGCGTGCATGGGAAAAGGAAGGGGATCGGCCACCACAGCGGAAAGTCACTGCGCACGATGCGCGCGGTGCCCCCATTCGTCACCTCGGAGGCGCCTGCCTGAAAACATGTGACATTAACCGTACTGCGCGGAGGAAACAATTCAGGCTGAACATGTGTCTGAACGGCCAATTCCTCGTCATGAGAATCCCGGCAAGCGACGTTTCTAGCGTGGTAATCAATCTGTTTTGTTGAATAAGCACTTATTCCATCAGATTTAACGAAGGAAGACATACATCGTGTCCAATGAAGTACGTAACAGTTATTTTAGTCAATACCTCTGATCACAAGTTTCTGTAGCATGATTAGATGACAACTCTTCTAGCTGCGGACAACTTTCATTAGTTTGAGTCAGTCATGTGCGCCTCTATTTGGGTTGACAGGATGGCAGTGTTATCTAAGGAACGTGAGTGGTATCGGGTGATAAAGCAAAGCCCTCTAGACAGGCTACCAGGCTCTTGATTTTTAGTTTGCGTTTCCCCCTTAATTAGCTTTTTACCATTCCTTTCAATTCTGTTCAGCTTTCAGCATCTGTTAATTTCTTACAACGATGGATAGTGAATCAGCTTGAATATTGCTATTAAGTACGGCCAAATATTTTATAGTCGTAGACCTTAAATGTATTTAAATAGTCAATATTGAAAATTAAATCCTCTTTATGCTGAATAATAAAAATAAAATATTTTTTAAAATATGTAGTTTTTTTTTTTTTTTACAAGGACAGAGAGAGAGTCAGAGACAGGGACAGATAGGGACAGAAAGACAGGAACAGAGAGAAATGAGAAGCATCAGTCATCAGTTTTTTGTTGCGACACCTTAGTTGTTCATTGATTGCTTTCTCATATGTGCCTTGACCGTGGGGCTACAGCAGAGTGAGTAACCCCTTGCTGGAGCCAGCGACCTTGGGTCCAAGCTGGCGAGCTTTTGCTCAAGCCAGATGGGCCCGCACTCAAGCTGGCGACTTCGGGGTCTTGAACTTGGGTCCTCCGCATCCCAGTCCGATGCTCTATCCACTGTGCAACCGCCCAGTCAGGCAAAAATGATAGTGATACATTTTTTTTTTTTAAAACAGGGACAGAGAGAGAGAGAGAGAGAGAGAGAGGGATAGATAGGGACAGACAGAAACAGAGAGAGATAAAAAGCATTAATCATCAGTTTTTCGTTGTGACACCTGAGTTCAGGGGTCCCCAAACGTTTTACACAGGGGGCCAGTTCACTGTCCCTCAGACCGTTGGAGGGCCACCACATACAGTACTCCATACACTGACCACCAATGAAAGAGGTGCCCCTTCTGGAAGTGCGGTGGGGGCGGATAAATGGCCTCAGGGGGCTGCAATTTGGCCCACAGGCCGTAGTTTGGGGACCTCTGCTGGTTGTTCATTGATTGCTTTCTCACATGTGCCTTGACTGCAGGCCTTCAGCAGACCAAATGACCCCTTGTTGGAACCAGCGACCTTGGGTCCAAGCTGATGAGCCTTTGCTCAAGCCAGATGGGCCCACGCTCAAGCTGGCGAGCTCGGGGTCTTGAACCTGGGTCTTCCTCATCCCAGTCCGACGCTCTATCCACTGCGCCACCACCTGGTCAGGCAGTTTATTTTTTAAATAGATGAAGAAAGTACTTGCTGCTTAATTTGGGCAGCATCTTTCTGGGTAGGACTTACTCTAAGGAAAATCGTGAAGGAAGTGCTGGCTGGCAGTCCCTGTCTGTGAACTTTCCTGCTAGACCTGTCATACATACTTGGTAAGGTTGTCGAGGGATCTTGTGATGTCCTATTACCACCTGATCAAAGTGTGTAGATAAGGAGAGGGACTTGTCAGTCACGCGTGCCCTTACTATGAATCACATAACTCATGCGAAGTCTCCATCTCATTTTCGTGTCGGGATGCAGAACTCTCATTTGTGAGAGAAAGGACAGCAGCTAGGATCCAGCCCAAGGTTCTGCTGGGCAGGAATGGGAGGCTCTGACTCCCTCTTCTGAATTCGTAAGTGTGTAACATTAAGAAATGTCATTTATTCATCCTGTCCTGGATACATGTCATATTGTTCCTTACATGGGAGGACACAAAGAATTCACACAAAGCATTTGTTGCTAAACCAAGTAGAGTTCTATGCTTAAACCAGTCAAGCAAATGAGCTCTTTGTGCAGAAACAACCGCTATTGAGAACACTTCTTCTTCTAGGAGCTATGCCCTCCCCGTTGATAATAACATTGTATCACGTGGAATTCTTCTCTCCAACGCAGCAAGGCATTACAGTTCCTGGTTGGAAAGCACATTTCTTTTTTTAGAGTACAGAGAATATTCAGAATACAAACAATTTGTTATACTCTTTTAAAAGAGAATCTACCGTATAGGCTTAGTATGTATTATGGACGTGAAACTGTTGAAAGATTTTTCTAGTCTGTTGGTAATTCTCATTTTATTTATTACTAGAAGTATTTTTATATAATTCTTCTTTTCATAAATTCATGTTCTGAAAGGTTTTGAAGCATATTTTTTAAAATAATTTTTTATGTAAGTAAAAATATGCATATTTATAGTAGATTAAGACATGTTTAATTTGATCTGATGATTGTAAAGGATTTCACTGCCTCCTTCCAGCCTTTACCCAGCCTGTGAGACCTAACATTTTAATTGGTCATATCTTTTTTTGGAGAAAAAAATAAAATATTAATTTATGCATTATGAAAATCAATCTTACACACTACAGAACGATACCAAATATGCTACACTTCACATTAAAAACCTAATGAATAATTTCCAAACATTACCATAAATAAATTGTATGTATAATTCTATTTAAAATGTGATTAACCCCTTAACTTCAACACGATCACAATGTCTACACCTTTTAAAAGATCTAGCTAACACTGAGTACAATTGGGAACACCACTAGAATGATTTCTTCTCTCAGGCTCTATTTTTTTTTTCTGTCTTTTTCCGAGAAAGATACATTGTTTGAAATTTGTGTTTGCAAGTTGCAAATTTTCCTAGGGTATTACATGTTAGAGCTAGAAACAAAAACAGATACAATTCATAAAAATATTTCGATTAGATAAAAAGAAAGAAGGAAGACGGACCACAGGACAGAAGGGGGCGGACGTCACATCAGAACAGAGGCAGCTGAGACAGGGCTCGGATCAGCACCTGGTGCGCCCAAGAGCACCTTGTTCTGTGGGAGTCGGTTCCGTCAAGAGGAGTGACCCCAACCGTAAAAACGCAGCGAGCCAGACCCTTCCCAATCTAGTGTTTTAGTCGTCGAGTTCTGGTGTCAGGGGTCTCCGATCCACTTCCATGCGGTTCCAGACGACCTCTTTGGCTCTCTCTTGAGGACAGCTGCTTCTGTGTCACAGGGTGCTGAGGAACAAGTAAAACCTTCAGGAAGAAGTGTCCCTGCTGTGCCCCTGTCCTCGTGCTCGACATCTGCCGACCCGGCTGAGGGCACCTGGACTCTTATTAGCTTTAAGACTTGGAGACGTCTATCTACTAAAAGGCAGAGTGTCATGAAATGCACCGTGAAGGCGCCCTTTGGGGGTCGGAGTGCTGGTTGGTTGGTAACATGCATCTGCAAGTCCCCAGGATGCTAAGATGTGACTCAGGGATGGCATTTCACATCTACCTGTACAGTTTCGAGAAAACTAAAGAACCTGCATTTTCAGTGAAATTTCCATAGTTACCTTTATTTTCTGTTTATAACATAAAAGAAAGGCACGTGTCAGTGTCAGTGGTGACTAGCAGATAAGAGACCAGTCCACAATTGGACTATGGACACCGGAAACATGTGGCCATTGTCTGTACAGCAATGACTCCACAGGAATCTCAGGCTCTGACGCGAAGATTTGACACGTTGTTCTGCAATGATGTTAAAAAAGGAGAGAGAAAGTTAAAACGACGGGAGTCTCTTTCAAACACAACTTGTCTTCAAGGCCAAGTTACTCAGATGGACTCAAAGACAACATGATTTCCTGGACTTTTCTCTCTTAAATATGCACGTGTGCAGAACCGTGCGAAAGAACAGATGGAGCAGTGATGGAACATGTATGACAAGGGAGTTGATTACCATATATATTGCATCTGGATGCATCACAGAGCAACGAGGAGAAGATGAACACCCTCATCAACGTGGTCAACAAACTCGGAGACAAACCCACCAAAAAAATAAATTAAAAAAATGACCTGTCTTACAAAATAATATCAGACCTCCTTAAATGCTGAGCTCACTAAAACAATACGATGCTAAGCTAATCTAATCAACTATCCAAGATAAAATTATAGGTATCTCGGCTTCTTTTAAATAATACTCTATTTATAATCCATATAACAGCACATACTAGGACAGTGTTCTTAATCAATGGCCATCATGTGTGCAGAGGTTATGTGGCACGTGGAATTGACATCCTCTGACTTGCTCACACGTTTCATGGGGACAATTTCACTTAAGGAGTATGCAAAGACCACAGAGATTACCTTCAAATAGATTCGTGAAAACATTCTTTATTTTTAATGGCAACGAAGTATGTAAGGGTTAATCAGCTGGTAATGTGTGTTTGTAACCTACTTAAACTGTCCTACATCACAAAGAATGCTTTCACAACACAGGCTGTATTTCTCATCATGTGAAGATTAAGATAATCTTAGTTGGTTCAAAATGATGCGATGCCAAAATGTGAACAAAAGGGGATTTAATAATATACTGCTCATGAAATTTAGGGGATATTTTATTGCTTCCTATTAATATTATTCTTGTAAGTAATATTGCTCATATAGAAAATAGATGCTCAAATATAGTATATATGTGATGTGCAAATCTCACTGACCAAGGTAAGGATGCACGTGTTTCAGGGCTGTGTCTGACAGACATAAACTCTCATGCACACACATCTTCAACCCCTGGTTTTAGGACTAGTCATTCGTAGATGCATGCAGTTTAGACAAGGGAAGTACACAGACAGGGCACTTTGTGGTATGAATTTCAGGTTTTACGAACCAGATCATCCGAGGAGGAAGACAGGATGGGCATCATTTAAATGCAGAATTGCAAATGCGATGGTTTTATACAACCTCTAAAAGTAGGAGCCGTGTGCTACTGCGGAATGAGTTCCGCTTCAGTCACCACAACCAGCCAATCAACAACAACAAGAGAACAAACAGCGCACCTGTTTTGACATATGAATACCCCTGGCTATTGAAACACGAGGTGTTATGAAAGTACGCTCTCTACAAATTACATAGATTACCCTTGCAATAATTTTTTTCCAACAACAGATGGTTTAGAGAAATATTGTCGGAAGAATTATGAGACTCTAACTCCGGTCACGCAATAAAAATTTTAATTATCAATCTGTTAATATGCAATTGAATAAACAAGGATTCATTTAAGTGTTATTTTTAAATTTGGAAACAATGTAGCTTCTAGAAAAATATCTTTTGATAAAAATTGTTTCTTTTTTCTCCAGATCTTTTTGTAATCCAGTATAAACATAAACATGGAAACACTTTCTGTTGGGTTGATTGGTTTTGTTTCAGTTTAATAGTTTAATTTATTATTATTATTATTTGAAGTAAAAGGAATTCACTTTATATTAAAATAGAATTGGGTTAGACAAATACAATGTGTTCAAAAATAAGGTATGTGCCCATACTTCTAACTTTCAATCCTTCACTCTACTGGTTGCTAACCATGTTTCTTCTTTTTTATCAATCAAATGAATAACAATAGCTATACAATGTCATTTTCTTGATGACTTAATGCATGCATATATGTAAAGCTTTCAACAGAGTGATTGTCCTAAAACAAAATTTGTTAAATGTTGGTTTCTGAAAATATCCACCAACCCACCAACAGGAATGTTGTTCAAAGAGCAGGTCAGGTTTGTGAATTCAACAACGCTCAGTGTAGTGACTAAAACTTCTGATGTTCTCAAGTATGTGTGAGTAATACTATTTCCAAGAATCCCTGATAATATCGCTGACCGTCAGAAGGTAAGCCCGCTCTGAGGGGACAGGGAGTTTCCCCGTGAGCCCATCCTGCACGGTGGGTGTCCTGCCGTATTACAAAGATGAACATTTCTAGAATGCACCTTCTGCCTTTAGGAATTCTCAAGCAGATTGAAAGATCAACATACACATCACCATTCCGGAAAGGAGAATGAGATCCATTGGATTCATGCATTTCAAGCATCTACTTAGTACACAAATCTTCTTCGTGTGGAAGTGTTAAGGTGGATTTTGAAGTCTCTAAAACTTTTATTAGAGAAAATTGTCACAATAACTCCTGTGATAACTTTATGTAGAAAATGTAGTTATGGCTCCCATGAGAACAGGATGAACCTGCTTGAATCGAGTGCAGGAGACTGTCCGACATCGCTGAGCATGGGAAGGAGTTAAGATCTTACCTGAGAGACAACAGAAGATAATTTCAGACAAAAGGAGCCACACGTCCCAGGGGTGTAGATGTAAGCCAGCATGGCAGCGTAGGGTAAAAATGCCCTAAGGCAGTGCCACACAACGGAGGACTTTTATGCCGTAATAGGCTGGGGTTATCTTAAGGTAAATGACAACATTCAGCAACCTGTGAAGGAACATGACCTAGTGTGTGTTTTTTCTTTTAGAAACTATAACTGTGAAAAGAATGTTGAAAATGGCTTATAGAAAAATAGCATCTCATCCCAAACAGGATTTATTTACAAAAGTTTGATTCAGACAGAGGGAGCCCTGAACCGAGGTAGCAGCAAAGGCGTGAGAAAGAGGACGTGGCACAGACGTTCGCCTATAGAAGAAGAGGGAGGGGACAGTGACATCGAGCACGCTGCTCACGGCTAATGCGTGGTGACCCAGAAGGTGGTGAAGCCATTTACCAAGAAAGAGAATCAATGAGAGTTAGGTTTTGGCTGCGGTGCACTCAGGCTGGAGCAGGGAGCTAGAGGTTCTGAAAACGTTTTCTGGGACGGGACTCAGATTACGTCCCATCCTGGCTTCTGGTTCCCGTGTTACCCCAGCCCTTCTGCGTCTGCGAGGCCCGTGGACTTGATTCTTGTTATTACTGTTTGTTGATTATTATACTATTTTCCATACAGGTGACTGTCAATCTGGTCTTGCCCATCCCCATGCAGCATGTAAAGAGAGTTTAATCTCAGCATGAACATGCTGCAGAAAACAGTGACCAATCATCTGTGTCTCTTCATTCTCTGTTCCCAAAATGTCCCTTTGTCGGGGGACGATCCTCCGGGAGTTGCTTGTGCCGCAGAGTAATGCACCGCATGACTCTAGTTTGGACCATCTCTCACGGTTTGGGCATCTCATAGGTAGAGTTTCTTCTCCAGAACCAAGATCAGACAGACGTATAAACAACATCTGCGTTCCCAAAGCTCAGGTTCCTCTTCTGTCACTCAGCAGAGTGTATGTGGGTACCGATGTCACCTGGGCCCTCCCTTGTCACCCTGTGCGAGCTGGAGATCAGATTTGCGACGTGGGAACATGCTTTTAATTCTGTTGATGTTTCTGGTCATGAGTAATGTGGTCCTTTGCTGAAACCCAAACATCTTGTGATTTCTGCCAGAATCCGCCAAACCGGGCCAGGCTGATTTGTAGCTGGCAAATCTCAGACCCCTCCCAGTTCCTGACACACTTTGTTTTCACCAATCCAAGGGGATTACAGAAACCCACGCAACAGTCCACACATAAATATCTCTTTTCCAGGACACCGATCTTAACAGAACCATCCCCAAACCTCCTCTCTCCAGGCAGATCCCTCCTCCTCAGGATAGGACGGACTCGCCTGATAGGACTCTTTTCCCATCAGACTTTTTCTTGTAAATCCCGATTCTCCACTGGATTCCAATGATGACTGGAATGAGATTTAGTTTAAAAAAAGATAAAAATATGAACATTTGTCATGAATAATATAAAAAAGACTAGATTAGAAGCATTTCAATTTGAATAATTTTATAAAACCGAACGTCCTCATTTTAAACCATTTCCCAGCAACACAGAAATGTCACCAAATAGAAAATGTTTTCATCTTCTAACACCAAAGGGCAATTTCCTTTGAAATGATGAAAAACCACAGAGGAAATAATACATGCCAGATATGTTTGGGGTATTGCATCTTTGCAATGTTAGCTTAAATACACACAGAAAAACGAGATGTGCATACACATTTTGCAAAAATTTAATTTCAAAATGATGCCTTCATTAGCATTGCATTCTAAAAAATATTGCATGTCGATAGACATACTTTGTAAAAAATATTTTAAGTTTTTAGAAAGGTTGTATTTATTATTCATTTTTTAGAGAGGAGAGAGAGAGAGAAAGAAGGGGGAAGAAACAGAAAGCATCAATTCCCATATGTACCTTGACCAGGCAAGCCCAGGGTTTTGAACTGGCGACCCCAGCATTCCAGGTTGACGCTCTATCCACTGCGCCACCACAGGCCAGGCCTAGACATACTTTTGCATCATGTAATTTCAATGTTGAAGCCACATTCTGAACCCCAGTCTTACTTCTTAGGCCATTGTAAGACGTAAGAGGACGAACAAATCATCGTGTCTTTAGTCCAGAACTAGAAGTTTATGCTCTTTAACCATGAGCCACTTTCATCCTAAAATGTGTCCTTGATCCTGGTCTTATCTGTCACTAGACACAGGGTTGGGTGAGCAAAGAGTAGGCTTGTTGTGTTTTGCCTTTTCTAGTCCATTGCATTTATTTACTTTTTTCGTAGTATCCTTTTTAATTTTTTTAATGCTGAACTCATTGAAATGAGCATATCACTAGAAGAGATAACTAGAGTGATTGAGATATGTCTATCTTTAGACCTCTATTACCCTCCTTCTATAAATTAAATATAGTCAATTCAAACCCGAAATACTGTTCAGGTTATAGTAGAAACTACCTCTGAATACAAGCCAAAATTATAGTGTCAATTGAGGAGAGGAGCCAACCTTTAGCCCTAACTCTGAGAATAAAGATCCTTATTTTAAATTAAGTTAAAAAAATGTATGGTATGACTTACGGAGAATAAAACATATCATACATTACATTGATTGTCCTTCCAGGCATCAAGTACTATAAGCTGGTTATTGTGAAACCTCATTTGGATTTTATTTTTAATTTCCAAATCTCAAATTTAAAATATGTTTTGTTTGCTCCTTCCGAATACAACCGTCTCCTATTATTTTTGTATATATTCTCAAACCTTGCCTGTCAGTCACTATTATCTGAGCACCGTCGTCCAGCGTACGCGGGAGTCTTCTCTGTTCTGACCCCAGTTGGCCTTCCTCCACATTTCTCCTTGCGTCTGGAGGCTCAGAGTGAAGGGGATGTAAATTATTGATCTCTAAATTCCTGTAGACCATTCACTTCGTAGCTCTCTCATCCTGGTCCCACAGAAAACAGAATGCAAGGTATGATGACACCCTATCGCTTTAGCTAGCAGCAGCAACCCGAGAGTCTAAAACAGAGGGAAATCAAGTGAGAACAAGGGAAAAAGAGAATGCGAGGCCACCTAGGAAGAGCTTGGCCGCTCCTTTGAGGGAGACTCAGAGCTCCCTGCTCACCTTCCTGTATGTAACCCTTCACCCAAACGGGACATCTCCGGGAGGGACGGCAGAGAGAAGCCGTGCCCGTCCAGGTCCGGGGAGAGGAGGAGGAACGGTGGATCAACTCGCTTGACACCATCCGCCTTCTTGGCGCATTTGGTAGATACTTCCCCGAATGGTTCTGCTCCTCCAAATATTTTTGTCACATTGAACCTGCGGGACAGTCTCTCCAAAGCCGGACCCACCCTCTCAGCTCCCTACCTGGTGATGTGATGTATGTGATGTGATGTGTAGGTGATGTGATGTGTAGGTGATGTGATGTTTAAACCTGGAAGTGGTGGGAAAGCCAGCCCCTGACTGTGTGTGGCTGGTCCTCTGCTGAAATAGGGCATCACCACGGCAGCCCCGCAGGGAGGATTGTCTCAGGCCAGGGAATCAGAACCCTCGGGTCCAGATAGTTGGTAAGCTCGGGCAGGGCTGAGGGGGACCACGCAGCTGAATTTTGAGACAGTGGGGCACAGAGAGAGAGAAAGAGAAAGTTCCATTAGGTGTTTCCACTTAAGTTAGTATAAGCGCAGTGTTTACTGTATGGAAGTCTACGATTTCACGGACCTTAGGTATTTTTAGCAATACTTGGGTAACATTTTTATTCTTTGTGAAGCTAGACACTGGGCGATTTTTATTAGCTTTCTGACCTGGTGACTATTCTGTTCATTGAAAGACATGTTTTATGTTTTTCACATGCAAGTTAACAAGAGGATCATTAGTCAATACCATTTATATGCAAATGTTTCCTTTGGCCATACTTTTTCCCAGCCACAGGAATTTCTCAATACTGGAGTGGCACTGTCTGTTAATCTCTCCCTTCTTAAATCATGTTGTGAAATCGGATTAGATAGAGGCTGTCAAAGTGGCTCACTCACCTGACTCTTCTATTCAATATTTATTTAACCTCCTCTTAACACACATAGTATCTGTCAACTAGGAGATTATCTTGTCAGGAATCTTCATGCCTAACGTCTTTTCTGGGAGATTATAGACCTCTGTGGGTTTGTTACTGTTTGTTGTGTCGATTAAAGAAAGTTTTGTTGATAAGTTGAACCTAAAACAATTTAAGCAGCATCAGAGTTACCATAGTATGTGTTTGTTTGAATGCACACACCCTCACTAGGTCCCATTCTGTCCATCTCCTGTCCAGCCCCCCAAAGCTTCTTTCCTCCTTGCTTTTCTTCTTCCCTCTCTTCACCTGCCCCTCTTTCTTACTCTACTGCTTATTCTTGTCTCTCCCTTTTTTTTATTTGGGGGGGGTATTCTTTTGCATAATTTTTATTTTAAAAAAGCAATGTAATTTCAAAGGTAATTCTATCTGGGAACGATATCCTTGGTTTTCTTCAAAGGATAACAATCTGTGTTAATAAATAACATATCTTAGAATATATCCACCCAAAAGTCAAAATACAGCTATGCACACGCACAAAAAGATTTTTGAGAAAATGTCATTCTTACTAAGTTGATTTAATTGGAAAGTAGTCAAACTGAGTCTATACCCAAGGGATATTGGAAAAATTTGACCAAAGATATATCGTCAATGAATTATAGAGCCAAAGCTAATACTCATCACATTATAAGAAAATTGAATATTGAAAATGACCTAGACAAGTATTCTATTAAGTGGGATGTTTTGCTAATCTTTCTTCAATAATCTTTGAGGAAAAAGAAGTCACA
The DNA here is from genome assembly GCA_037038555.1 of Rhynchonycteris naso. NCBI lineage: Eukaryota > Metazoa > Chordata > Mammalia > Chiroptera > Emballonuridae > Rhynchonycteris > Rhynchonycteris naso. The sequence continues at coordinate 148,152,627 of CM073002.1, forward strand.
AAATCTAAATTACTGAGTATATAAAAAATTATAACTCTTTTTCTTTATGCAGGGTTACTACACAATAGATTGTAATATGTAAAGCATCAATATTCAGGTCTCAGATGAAAAGCCTAAATTAATAAAGAAGAAAAAGCATGAAAATAAGTCAACTTAATAGTCCTGTCCACACAAATAGAATGGAAAAATATACCCAAGAGAAGCAAAAGTAGGCAATAAAGAAAACAAAGAGGAATAAATAAGAAAAAAATAACTAATAAATTAATTCAAGAGCAATTTATTTGAGGAAACAACTAAATAGCTATTCCATCAACTACCTAATAAAAAAGGTAAGGGAAATAGTAAATGTACAAATTAAAAAATTAACTGGGGATACAGCAAACAAACAGGAGATTCAGAGGCGTAGTACAGATTACTGTTACCAATTCTAGGCTAATAAATTTTAAATGTACAGAATGAATGATTTCCCAGGCTGTAAACTAACAAGTCTGACCTTAGAGAGACTGAAAATATAAACGATCCAATTGTCATAGAATATATAAAGTCATTTATTTAAAAGTCATCCCACAAATAGCAGTATGCTCATATAATTTCAGAAACTAATTCTCAAAGCCTTAAAAGAAAGAACAGATAATTCTGATACTTTACAAGTTCTTTAGATGTAGCAGGAGAAGTTTCCAAAATGTTTTATGCTACTATGAACTTGATATTAAAATCAATAGTACAAACAATAACAACTATGAGATAATCTTTTTAAAATGAATACTTATGTATAAATTCTAAATAAAATATTAGGAAATAAAATGAAAGACCATATTGAAATAACAATCCACTTTATTTATCCTCATTTTATTAGGTTTTAGTTTTCATACATTATTATTTTTGATATTTAAAATAAAATTATTAATCTATGGATGTAACTGTATTGTTTTTTAGGTACATTGATATATTTTGCTACTATAGTTATGTGGGAATTTTCATCAGCAGAGGAAAGCACACTTTTCACAGTAATAGAAACGTAAGTACAGGTTCCAGTTAAAATTGGGTTCAAATCGTATTCCTGCTACTTATTAATTATGTAACTGTGGGGAAACTGACATTTTGTCACAGGGCAGCGGTGAGGGTAGGGAGAAAGTGCACATTCATCAAGGGGACCCAGTAGGTCTGCTAACAAGGTCACTAAAATTACAGCTGCCATTGTAATGAAGCTATCTAATAGTAGCAAATCACTTCATCATAATTTCACATTGCATATTTCACATTACTTTTACCTGAAAAGTAGTGAAGAACTTACACAATTCCAGAGGCAAGTGATTTCTAGGGAATAGTTAACAAATGGAAGAATGAGCTTCCATGAAAATTAGAGTATTCTACATGTTTGAGTGCCATTCAAGCAGGTGCTCAAAACCTGTCTGCAGAATTGAACTATGAGATAAAGATTTTAACCTTACTACCTCAATGGTTCCCTTTTAGCCCCAAAGTCTTAAATAATAAGAAAAATATGCAGAGTTGCAAATAAAAGGAAGCATGTGCTTGTTTCTTATTGACTTATGGTGAAATCCAAGAAGAGACAAGAAAACTATTGTACTTTTACTCTCCATTGAAATGTTGACTTGAAAATAATCAACGCAAATTTATCAATTGATTTTCCCCTGCCTTGTAGCATAAAGAAATTCAATTGAACCAATATTAATGACTTTGTATCTTGTCTATGAAGCACTGTGTAAACTTATTCTCCCTTAGAGGAAACTCATATGCCGTCTGTTTGATAGGTTAAGTATTCCACTACAGAATCATATATGCAAAGTTATTGTCAGATTTTATTTAATGATTTATTTTTATTGAACTATTCCCCAACTGGCACACAATATATTCCTCTGCGGATTCTAACTTTCACGAGTAAATGACAAATATCTAGCAGGTTTCATGTAATTTTACTGTTCATCCATCTGGAGTCTCCTCATGACCAAATGAGCTCTAATTACAGGATACTGAAAAAAAAAAAAGACTAAAAATTAAAACAATTCACCATCCAGTTTTTGAAAAGAGTATCAAGATTAGATGGTGGATTCAGAAAAACAACTAAAAAGGTGTTTTAAGTGAGAAGAATCTCCCAACAATGTGTCCGCCCTCTGTGGTCCAGCCCTTGAATTCTAGGCACACAGTAATCTGTTTTGTTCATCCATAGGAGACTGACTTTAGTCTTCCATTCTCAAGAGAGCCCCTGCCCAACGGTGATAACTGTTCTATGTTTATTTCCATGTTTTGCCTGGGTCCACCCTCCAGCTCCTCTCATGCAAAAATGCAAGGGTTAGCCAGAATTTGGGGGTTCAGTCTACTCTCAGTCATGAAGCCAGCCCGCACATCCCCAAAGCTCAAAATGTTCACTAGCCACACGCTGCCTAAGCCTTCTCGTGACCTGGGTAAAGCAGCTATGTAACTTGGTCCTAAAACAGATAGAGGACACAACGTGGAGGTATTGAGATGCCCCCACTGCAGAGCCACACTGAACCCCAGCGGCCACAGGGCCAGTGGTTTGGTTTTGGGGAAGCTGCTTCCTCACACTCACCCGCATCTCGTTGGCTACCACTGAGCAAATAGCCGCTGTGAGGGTGGAATGGGTTAAAGACAGAAGTTGGAAGAAGAGAGAAGACCCTGGTACAGAGGAAATCCCCACTGAATGGTCCCTTTTATTTGAACTCTCACCCTGAACTGAACCCTCTCTGACCCTCCGTCTTCGAGGTCAGAGTGTCGGGGCCTGGCACCACCATAAAACGTACTGTCCCCGCCTTCTGCTTCATTTTTAGCAAGACTGAATTAAATGTAAGTGCTTCGGACAGCGTTAGACCAATTTGTGGTTGTGTGTCTCTTTGACGTTAGGTGACCTTGTCCAGTCTTATGGTTTAATTACTATAAACAGTCTGATGATCCCTTAATGTGTTTTTCTATTTTGAACTCTGGGTTTAAAAAGGTCCCAAATGTATTCATCTGAAAAGTCTCACCAACACCTGAATGCAGGGTTTACAAAATAAAAGTCACCATTAGCTTTCCCTGCACGAGTTTTTTTTTTTTTTTTTTTTAATCTAACTCAATAATAACATTGTCCAGTTTACGCAAAACACCAGGATGGATGTAAAAGGTCGCTTTGCTGCTGACTTCTTACCCCGATAGCCATCTTTTTATACGAGTACTACCCTCTTTAACATTTTCAACATGCCATCTTTATTGACTCCTTAAAGCTACCAGTAAAACATTCTCAGATTTTCCCCGTTCTAAATAGAAATCGCTACATCTCCCACCAGCTGTTCCACAGCGGTTCACTCGTCGGCAGTCTGAATTGCAGTAATTATTGTCTATTATCCAAAATTTCCTGTCCCTCACCCACTATCATGATTAATCAAAATTAAGTCTGTTTCTTGGTTTCTCTCACCCTCTAAAACAGTTCTTTCCAGAGCCAACGACAGCCTGCTTGTATTCCATTTCAACGGGGTAAATTTTCAGCCCCTTCTGAAGTGATGTCTTCCCAGAAGGTGACGCTCATGCCTGCTCTTTCTACACCCCCCTTCTTGAAAAGGAAGCTCGCCCTGTGCTTGTGGCTCTACACTCTCCTAGTCTTCCCTATCTATGTGGATTCTTCTTATTTTTTTTTATTTTTTATTTTTATTTTTTATTTTATTCATTTTAGAGAGGAGACACAGGGTGAGAGAGAGAGAGAGAGAGAGAGAGAGAGAGAGAGAAAGGGGGGAGGAGCTGGAAGCATCAACTCCCATATGTGCCTTGACCAGACCAGTGCAGGGTTTTGAACTGGAGACCTCAGTGTTCCCAGGTCGACGCTTTATCCACTGCGCCACCACAGGTCAGGCTCTATGTGAATTCTTTACTTTTTTCCTTCCTAGCCTCCATTTCAGGTTCCTCTTCATCCTCCTTTAGGGTAATTGTTTCTCAAGGTTCTCTCCTAGACCCCTTTCCAATTTGTGAAAATGTACAGGGTCTCATTCTCTTATCGACCTGCTGGGAAGCAGTAAGCCCACGTGTAAGACACACACAATTTCCCAAGGGAAGTGCCCGTCGTCCAGATTCATCTCTCCTGCGAAAACTCATCCGAACACCAGATTCTACCAGTCCAAATTCATTCATCATCGCTCCTCAGCGTCCCCTTTGCTCCTTGCTCAGTGTGTCCCATTCCAGTGAATGGTTGCATCCTTTGCCTCCCTCTCGCCCCTCGGCCACGGTTCAACAATCACCCAGTTCTGCCATCCTGCGCACGCAGTGTTTCTGCTTTTCCTTTCCAGGCCTGTATCTGCAGTTCAGGTTGAGCCCACTGTGCTTTCTTATTTATTCTACAACGATTCTCATCATCAGAATTCTGCCTCTAGTCTTTCTCTTCCCCACTGATGATCTATAAAGTCATCAAAGCGATTCTTCTAAAATGCAGGTGTTAATATTTCAACCCCTTTTGTAGAAGCTTTTAGTTTCTATCAACTTACTCTAAGGTTTAGAAAACACACTCGGGGTATTATTTGAACTTTTATTTTTCCTCACTTGCTACAGCCCCGTATTGTGCTATCCCCACCGAGTAGTCTATCCTACTGTGGAATGCTTTCGGCTGGGTGAGCTTACCATAGCCATAGCGTCTCTTGGGAAGACTCGTCCCCCACGTCTGTGACTTACGGGGGGGGGTGATCATTCCACGTAACCTCAGTCTGTGTGTGTGTGTGTGTGGGTGGGGTGCCTTCCCTGGCTCTCTAGGAACAGGTTTTATCTCTATTAATTCTTACACTGAAATTTGAACCTTTCCTTATGTAGTGTGTGTGCGCACGCGCACACACACACACACACACACACTCAAACACGCACAACTTTAATCTGTTTCTCATCGCTGAATCTCCTCCAGAGCTGACTTGTCATAGTCGCTAAACAATTGTTAATTAAGTGAACCAAGGACTATATCCTACTTTGTGCTAGTCACGCTTATTTGTTGTTGCTGAAATTTCTCATTCCATTAGCTAAGGAGTCCATTAAAAATATTGTCCAGTAGTTACAACTTGACAGCATTTTCAAAATTGTCAAAACTTTTCCTGCCCTTTCTTTTAACGGGGCAATCGTGGAACCCCTTGATAATAAATGGCTTGGGTGATTGTTAGCAGTCCTACAGTGCTCGTTAAAACAGTGCACCATTGTTGAGTTTTAGGGTAACTAAGACATTTTGAAACCATAAGTAAGTTTTGAATTTTATCAGAGAGCTTTTCTAAAGTCATAGAACTTAATGACCAGAAACGGTCTGTGTGTTTACAAGGCACATAACTTCAGGCAAGTCCCATCATTGCTTTGTGAAACTCTTCCCCTTTCCTGTAAAATGGACCTCGTTGCAATAATGTAAGTACGTGACTGGCACAGAGGTTAAACAAAGTCATTGGAGTCAGGGTATAAAATAACAGCATTAAACATTTCAATAAAGAGGTAGTCCCCAGGGCACCAAGGCGTGGAGCCTGGTCATGGGAATGAATGGATGGAATTCAATGGCACGGAAGAGATTTGAAGCTGAGTTGACCTAAGAAAATCGCACATACCATCGGTAAAGCGGATGATCATCCAAGACGTTTTTTACTGTTGGGGCCTGAGAGTCAATTCCTAGAATGCTTTAATGGACAGTTGGACAATATTCGATTTCTAAAATAGTTCTCACCATAACCCAGCATTTCTATAAATTCTATAAATTTCTATAAATTCACCTCTTACATATAGACACAGGGGCAAAAGTATGTTTTCAGTCGTAATACAGATAAATAATACAGTAATTAATAAGTAACAATGCAAGAATAAATTCCTGTGTTTCTCCTGCCTGTCCCTCCCTGTCCACCCCTGTCTTTACATACATTTCACAGATCTAAGTGAACGGACAGTATTAGTAACATAAAAATTTGAAAAGGTGGTAAAAATATGGATTCGTTAAAAGCTTGGTACCCCGCCACAATAAATACTGTGATGCTGTTGAGAGCATAGACCCCTGTGCCCATAAGGAAAGGTGGATACAGTATTGTATTCAGAACTAAAGCAATTTCTAGCACACGGCGCTTTGCTGTGATTCCTGATTTGCAAATACGTTATACATTATAATGAAACGTGCTACCATGTCTTTCATCCCTGCTTTACCAGCCGATGCTCAAAGTGTAAAAATATCTGATCTTGTCGCCCACCACTTACAAGGCTCCCAGGAGTTCCCCTTTCTAGCGGGTTTGAGAGGATGCTTGTCAGAATCTGCGCTTCCCCGTGCGATCTGGCTCCTCGCCAGCTCTACAGACTCATCCCAGATCCAGAACACGACTCCTCTTTCTCCCTGCCTTTCGGTCACTCTGACCTTCAGCTCTTTCTCTCACACCGCCTCCCCATCACCCCACAAGGCTCACCACGCTTGGTTCAGAACTCACCCTCCAGCTCTCAGGGAAATGTGAACCTTCTAAAAGTAAGTAAGTAAACAAACAAGTGCCTAAGTCCCCAGACCGCATCTGATTCCCGCCTTCCACAGGGTCACAGATCACTGACGTCCCTCGCGCAGCTCTGACACTGGGGGACTCAGTGATACACGCCTCTGTTGTCTCCGCTGGGTTATAAACAGCCTGGGGAGGAAGCTCTCCTATCTGCTATTGCTCATCTCCTATCGTCACCATCCAGCACGGGATCTGGCTATGCACAGTGAGGACAGAATTTTATTGACAAATAAGAGTTGCCTTTATTTGATGGGATAGTCCCCAGTCCTAAAAGAGTGTTTTGGTTTTTTGTCCCCCCCCTTGGAAGATCGGTGTGTGGAGACATGTCCTTCCTTCCTACAGTGGCAGATTTCACACTGAACGTGCACTTACCTTTACTGTCAGAAAAAGAAAAAAAATATGGCGAAGACTTGTTTTCGGAGAACTTGCCTGCCAGACTGCAGGCTCCCTGCGGGGGGAAGGACCACGTCTGACCCTGTCACGTGGGTGCCGGTGGAGCGAGCGACCATGACACGCTGTCTTCCTTGTGCGCCCTGCAGCTCCTTGTCCAGCCGCAGGATCGAAAACGTCTTCTCGTGAGTCGTAAGCAAATGCAGCACTCACGGCCGTAGCTTCGTCAGTCAGTGCCTCCGATGGCTGCGGTGCTTGTGCGAGGTGAAATGAGAATGATGAGATCCTAATATAAGCGCAGTGTATGTCTCCATGTACTATTCCTTTGTTTGGTCCATTGATTCGCCGTGGGCTTCTTCCTGTGTGGAGATGACATTATTTTTTCTATGTTTCTCAAAGAAAGGAGCTAAAATGCATTTGAATTTTTTTTTCCCCTGAATATGGCTTAAAGAGTTATAGCTCAGGGAGAGACAGGAAAAACAAAGGTTAGGCGTGTGGCTCCGGCAGTTTGAAATTATTGGCATGCGCCTGATGTGCAGATTAGTCCCCTGGAATGTTCATCCCACATCTCCGTGGCTCGATGTCGTTCCCCTTAGATTGGCTATTTGTAGCCCATCCACACGGAGATAGAAAGGGCGCTTATGTCTCGGAGCTGTAACCTCGGGCAATCTACCGTCTCACCGCCACGACCCAACCCAAGCAAAACGCAGTTTCCAATCGCTGAAGCGCTAAAGCCTTCGTGTTTGCAGGAAGGTCCACACAGCAGTCCTTGGAAAGCACCTACCCTTGAATAGTTTTAAGTTACCCAAATCTCATTTTCTGCTTAAGAAAGAAGTAAACAAGGTGATTAAGCTCTGGTTCAAATTATGTTTCAGTGGCTTAAGTATTCCCAACTCCTACTGCTTCCTGACTTATCCCGATATCATGTTAAATGGGCGTGTGCGTGTGCATGTGCGCGTGTGTGTGTTCACGTGCGTGTGTGCATGCGTGTGCGTGTGCATGTGTGTGTGTACCATTTTGTGCACTGTGACCGATGTACAGTTGACCCACTGAGTTGTCTTGCAAGGTCTGCAGGGTCTGGAGAGCATTGCTAAATGTCACGGGTGGAAGAGCATGAGGCTGTCACTCAGGGGAGAGAGCACGGGGTTTAGTGTGGGGGGAGGAAAACAGGCCGTAGGAGGAGCGAAGAGGACGCTGTTTGAGCCACCTGCCAGCAGACCTGCGTGAGGAGACAAGCAGCAGAAAGCTCGGGGACAGAACTAGACAGAAATAAAACGTAAAGCCAAAGGCAGAGGGACAGAGAGGAGGAAGGTCCCCAGTCAGGTGGCAGCAGAGTAGAGGGCCCACACATCCTGACTCTGGTTGCCCTCGGCTGGAGAGAGCTGAACAAAGGGGTTCAACCAATTCGGTTATTATTCGATCGGTCAGCAAAGCAAATTCGTATACCTTTTACGGCTTTCTGATGCGAACTGATGGTGTTGTGTGTGCGTGAGACCGCGCCCGCCCGTCTCGCTGCCCTCTGCGCCCGCCCATAGCAGCACGGGCGGTTCAAGAGCCGGAACCCGGGAGCCGAGGCATGCTCGCTCTTTCCGCGACACCCAGAGCAAGCGCACCTGGCCACCGCTGTCGCAGCCGGCGCGCGCGCCCTGCTTGGGTAGAGAACCCCGGGGCCATTTTGCACGCCAATAACGGGGTGGCCAAGTTACAGATGCAATAACTGTCACGCCGAGTCCGTGCCTCAGGGATAATTGGTCCCTTCAGCCACATTCTTATGTATGTTTAGCACACCCACGCCCTCTTGAATTTATCTTTGTCCCCCACGTCTCACAAGCTCCCTTACTCCGCAGCTGACATCCACACTGCATTATTTGATTTGCTGGTTCTCTGCAGCCGGAGAGAATGGTGGTGCATGGCACAGAAAACCCCCCTTCCAGGTAACACGATGGAGCCTAAAGGAAGAGTGGGAGTAGAGAGGGAAGAGCGTAGACAGAATAGCGTACCATCGGATGGATTTCACGACCCGCCATGTCTTCTTTACCTGTGAGTTCCGACCTGAACTCACCTATCAGCCAGCAACAGGTTAAGATGTGTACATATGCATGCGGCTCTAGGATAAAATATTTTTCCCAAGAACATGTGACAGGTAGGTTTTCTTACTGTATTTTTCTCGCTCAGAGTTCACCACGGGGGCTTGCTATAAAAATGCTGGGGAGAAGGCTCTATACAAGGCTCTGCATAGAGTGTGTTTTCTTTAGTCCTTCCTGCTTTCTACGACAAGCCGGAAGCTCTTCTGTTTAAACGCACTCTTCTGTCAAAACGCATTTCTTGATTTATGCCTGAGCACTTACGGGACTTCTGTTTTCAGTAATATTGAAATTCAGTAGGTTTGGGTTCTATTAGCTGGTGGCGGGGTTGTGAGCTGAGTTGGTTGGTTTTCAAATCGGGAGCATCAACCCTCTAGAAAAGGCATTCCGATTTTCTTATTTTTCTTACCATTTCCATCCTTTCTAGCTATCTTCTCTTTACTCAGATCGTTCTAATTGTATGTGAGAAAGAGCCTAACCATTTATCTTCTAAGATTCATATTTTTCACAGTTTTTGTTTTTATTTGTTACCAAAGTAATGCCTTTTATTTCACTCATTTGGTTTTTATAGAAGTTTACCTGCCTTTCTGTGCCTTATTTTTGTATTTTTTTAAAATTTCTTTTTATTTTATTCATTTTAGAGAGGAGACACAGAGTGAGAGAGAGAGAGATAGAGAGAGAGAGAGAGAGAGAGAGAGAGAAAGTGGGGAGGAGCTGGAAGCATCAACTCCCATATGTGCCTTGACCAGAGCAGTGCAGGGTTTTGAACTGGCGACCTCAGTGTTCCCAGGTTGACGCTTTATCCGCTGCGCCACCACAGGTCAGGCTTATTTTTGTATTTTAAGTTGGACATGGTTCATTTTGATCCCATGAAGGATATTTTAGTCCCAGATATTCTTATTTTATGAATTCCTGGGGGTTTAAATTTTATTTTAAGTTTGTTGTTTGCTTGTTTCTTTTCAGGTAGACAGTAGAATTCTTTCATAATTTTATCGTTGGTATGTTTAGCTATCTTTATTCTTGAAAAGCTCTACTTTTGTCCCCTCTCCTCATTTTTGTTTCTTTTTTTAAGGCCTGATGATCTATGCCACCCCTCTAAGGGAAGGGCACACCCTCAGGTGTCTGCCCCCTGCGATGTACACCACAGTCTGTGGATGGACGAATTGTCTGTGTCATGTATGTCAGGCAGCACACTGATCCACATGAGAAAATAGCATACAAAGTGGATTGTCTCAGATCGCAAGCAAAGTGTCCTGACCATTGGGGGGGGGGGAAATCAACCAGTTGAGACTGTGACTTCTGAACAAAAAACCATGAACTCGGCTTTTCACCAATTTTCTCTCCTACCCTTTGCTGCTGTTCTAAAGACACAACTGTACTTTTAAGTTTCAGCGTACAAAAGGCACAAGCAAAGTCCAGAAATGACCAGAACCTAATATTTCAAGTGGATTTTCAGAGGTACATTAGATATTAATGAACCCATATAGAAAAATAAAATTTTACTACTCAGAAAAGTTGAATTAAACACAGCAAAACAAAACATTGTAAACAAAAGAGACAGTATAACTTTCACTCAAAATAACATAACTCTCTATCAATAATATGGCAAAATCTAAGGGTCTACTTCCAGGTTTTTATGAGGTTTATAAATCAGGTTTATGAAAATGTTATTACTTCCAGTATATCTTTAATCTTAATATATTTTTCTCCCTGAATAGTGTGATAAGACCTGCAGAAAGTAATATAAGTTCTTGAAAGAGCAAATATTTGAGGGAATTATTAATATTAAATAAAACACATTTCCCAAGTGTGTCATCAAGATGTAATCTAGAGAATCACATTAGATTTAATATTTCCCATTCCAGGCTCTGCAGGCATTGCTATTGATCATATCCACATCTCTGTGTGGGGTATTTATATTAGTGAACTTGAATGGATGGTGGGCTACATTTTACATGTTGCATCTGATATCACAGTGATTTTCTTAGAGCTTGATAAAATATATTCCATAGTGAATTCACTTGATTAATGCATCATATTCCTGAAGTTCCACTGGGTTCCATTCCTTTAGAACAATTCTCTATTCCATTATCTACACTGGCCTGCTCCTCCCAACTAATCAATCAGGTATAGAAACACCCAATGGCAACTGTAGAAACTTAGAGACACAATGATTTAAGTGAGTTCCATGGCTTTATACCATCTAGCTCTATGCCCTGTGATTTTTTAAAGTGTTGTTCAGTGAATTCATTGCATCCTAGTGAATTAGTAAATTCATGGCTTAGAATGTTGGCATTTCATGAAATAAAATTATATTATCTTCAGTAGCAATTTATTAGTTTTTTAATTAAAAATGGAAAAGATTTGTAGGTAACTTATAGTGATCTGGCCAAGACACTCTCTCCTGCTGCTGTGACTTAGCCTGGTACTTAATTTCTTCAATTGTCATTTTGCTTGGACACTTAGAAGAGAAGTGACTTTACCTCTCAATTTGGGGTGCCATTTTACCACCACTTTGTCTAGTGTCCCTTCTTTTACTCGATTATCAACTGTTCTCCTTTGCTACCGCCAAACAATGGCCTTGTCTTTCTCATTGTCTTCAATTCTTTGTTTGTATTCAACGGTACAATTCCAATTCATCTTCCACACAGTGGTTTTAATATATATTTATCTAGAACACCAGTTTCGTGTATTTTAAATTTACATTGATTGTCCATCTTATGAATGTTATGATCATATTTTCACTCAATATTATGCATTTCAGATTACCTATTTAGCTATATGTGGTCTTAGTCCATCCACTTAGTAGTAGTATGCCGGATGTGTAGACCACATTGTAATTGTCCACTCAGATAGAGCCAGCAAGGTTTCTAAAAAGCTTTGTCCCAGCAAATAGCACTGTGGCAAGCATCCTGCTACACAATTTTAGTGTGTCTGTGTACAAAAGCTTATCTAGAATTCATACTCACTCATGTGTGGGAGGGCATGCATATGTGAGTGTGTGTGTTGGTGCAAAGGCAATAATATATGTAACATTTTCTATATGGTAGGATACACCAAATTTAGGGGGCATTTATCTAGGATGAGACAAGGACGGGTACTGAACTGATGGAGAGAACAAAGGAGATCACAACTTGTCTAAACATGTTTTTTTACTTTAATAAAAGTATCTGAAACAAAATGATTCAGTAGGAATAATAATACATTCTTAGACGAGTGCTGATACGTTTTGGGTGTATTAATCTAGGCATCTCTATGCATTTTTAAAGTTGAAAATTTTGTTTCTGCTTTTAAGAGAGATTCACAGTCTATTAGAAGGCACGCCAAGAAATTACAACATTGCAAAATATAATGACAAGTCTTACGGTAAGAATACCCTCAACCTGTATTGTTTACATGCATGTGAAATACAGAGGAGGGTGTCCCTCAAAAATAACATGAGTAAAATTATGTTTCAAAAATATTACGCTGATGTGTGTTCTGACCGGGGTGCTTGGCATATAGAAAAAAACACATTGCAAGGTATAGGTAACAGCTTGTGAAGAGTGAAGAGCGTGTACACTTTTAGTAATCTGGTGGAATGTATGTGGTGCATCTGAAACAAGGTTTCACGACAGGATGGAAACAGGTGAAACCCGGAGTTCATCAGGGGAACCCTCTGCCAGGCGGTGTCCGCCAGTAGTGAAGCGAGGAGACAGACTCTTCCTCGGTGGGCCAGTTACAGGGCTGTGATGTTAATACAAGTGACCTTGAGAAGGATAAACGTATCAGGAGACACTCGGAAAGTCCTGTCACCCTGATCAAGGTATTTGGCGATAACCTTTCAGGAAAGTTCACTTCCAGTGGAGAAGCATGTGGTGATTCATTCTCATTGATCTTGGTCTGTAGTAATCCCACGAGTGCAGGGCTTGCCCGTCCCTCTCGGGGCAGAAACAGACAGAAGGAGAACAGGCTTGTGCTAAGTGAGCTCTGTTGGGCTCTGCCCTGAGAAATCACGTCTTCCTGGTACTTTCATCTGTGAGTACTCATACACCTGATACGGGGCTCCAAAGGAGGAAGAGAATATTGTTTGTGGCCTCATGTTACTTGTGATAAATGAGGAACAGCCAGGTCCTCCGTTAGGGGCATAAACGTGACTGAAGGCCTGTCTCACCAGCCTTCCTAATCTGAGTGTTCACTGTTGAGAGCCGTGAGCTCAGAGAGGAAGGAAGCTCGCCCCTCAAAGACGGAAGGACACCAGGTGGGCTGTCTCCTCGTTGCTCTAACCTTGAGTATGACGCACGGGACTTTATTGGAATAAAACAAATATTGATGATGTCTGTCTTTTGTAATTGTGACGGCTTTGCTCAAAGTCACCTACCTTAATTAATAATACTCTCCATTAGTAAAGGGAAGAGAGTCTCCTCAGTATTTTACAGAGTGTGCCCTCCAAAGAGCCGTATCAATACAGTAAAAAATATATTCCCTTTTTCTTAGAGGGCCGCATAGATTTCTCTGGAAAACAACACATCAGCCAAATAGAATGAAGGCTCTTTGGAGAGAGAAGTAATAACTCAGATCTGAATGTAACACTACCAGTATTTCACATCGGGGTGTATTTCAATCCTAGAGCAGGAGAATTAAAAAAATAAAAAGGATCAAAGGAGGTTTTTTTGGGAGGAGATAGTAAGACATTGAAAGGCTGGGCTCTCCCTTTCTCCCTGTTCCTGTCCTCTATGCCTACGTAAGCACGTGCCCTCCGGCTTAAACAACGAAGACATTCTAGTATGTGTGGATTCAGATTCCACGCAAAGCTTTTGCTGGGGACTCCCACTCCAGTTGGGGTGACTGGAGTCACCTGATGCATGTCTACAGGCTTGACTATAGATCCAGGGTAGCTGGGCCTCGCGGGGCTCCTGTCTTCTGCACGTGGTCTCTCCAGCACAGGGTTTGGGATTCTTCCACGTCAACTCGGGCATCCCAGAAACCGAGACAAAAATAGCCAGTGCGCTTAAAGCCCAGGTTTTAAAAGAATGAGAGACTTTTCTTGATCTATGGTGTTCATTCAGCAGGAAATAGAGAAAATAGCAGAGTTAATTATAAAGTAGTATATAATCTTATTGTTAGAAAAAAAATCAAGAATTGACATAATTCAAAGTAATGTTAACGATGGTGTCTGGTGAACTTGGTTAATTTAATTGGTGAAGATAAAAAAGCTACACTACAAAGAAGGTGATATGAGTGCTATTTCCAGACATAAAAGGCAGTTATAATTTCCCTCTTGGAATTTAAATATAGCTACATTGCTTGCTTGCTGACCATTAACATGTTAGTTAAAATGCTTTAGCTCATTTCTGTGGCTGAAAAAAAAATTAAAAGCCAGAAGTGCAAACCCTGGTTGAATAGAGCATTGTCTCAATAAGCCAAGGTTGTGGGTTCGATCCTTGGTCAGGGAACATACAAGAGTCAACCAAATGAAAACATAAGAATGCCGAACAACAAATGGATGCTTCTCTCTGCCTTCCTCTATCTCTTTAAAGTCAATAAATTTAAACAATTAAAAAATAAATAATAAAGGCCAATGTACCATCTGCTATGTTTCCTTGTCCTGCCACACCAGAATGTAAGCTCAAGTATTAAAGTTATGAGGAATTAAGACTAAAGAAACCTCAATTTATGCCAGCCATACTCACAGAGAAATTTGGATAAAGAAACACAAATATTCTTAGTTAACTGTGAAGAGCCTGGGCCATTTTTACTACAAAAGGATTTCATTTAGCCTGACAAGGTGGTGGCTCAGTGGATAGAGCATCAGCCTGGGACACTGAGGACTCAGGTTCAAAACCTCAAGGTTGCCAGCTTGAGTATGGGCTCATCTGGTTTGAGCATGGGGTTGCCAGCTTGAGCGTGGGATCATAGACATGACCCCATGGTTGCTGGCTTGAGCCCAAGGTCACTGGCTTGAGCAAGGGGTCACTTGCCCTGCTATAGCCTCCCCTCCATCCCCCGTCAAGGCACATATTAGAAAGAAATTAATGAACAACTAAGGTACCACAATTAAAAATTGATGTTTCTCACCTCATCTCTCTCCATTCCTGTCCTGTCTATCTGTCCCTCCATTTCTCTCTTTAAAAAAGAGAGAGAGAGAGAGATTTCATTTAACCTGATTAGTATAAAATGCAAAAAATATTTTGAAAGAAAAACACAAGTTGAAGTATTTTGAGAAATTATGATTAGGCCCCGAAGGGAAAAGAAAACCTTACTTTTATTTGAACTTATAAGAGTTTTAACAAGGTCAAAAGAGTGATGATTAAAACCTAATACCACTCTATGTCAAAATTCTATAGTTTTCTATGTAAAAATTCAAAACATTCACAAAATATAATAAAACATCCTACTCACACTAGACAAAACAACAATAAAATAAAAACAAAACTATTATAAATACAGACATGCGTAGAGAGCGGAATGAAACCCTGCACAAACTAAGCATCCTGTCTGTGGGTAGCTACTAGCATGTGCACAAAGACGCAATCATACACAGCGATCAGGCAGAATCACACCATCATTGCGAGCTAGCACTATCAGCAGCAGTAAATAGGCTCATTTAAAGTGGTTATGATTGAAGACAGGGTAGTGTAGCAGAGACTATAAAAATCAACTGTTTCTGAGGCGTATAAATCAATATTAGAGGCATAGAGTGACATTTGCTTGCTCAGTGGACTTCTGGGCAAATTTAATTAATCCAGGCTCGATAGGCCTGTCTGTCAAGTGGGGACGATTATTTCACCTGCTTCTAAGCCTCGTGTGAGTACTTAAGTCAACTGTGCACAAAATGCTGAAATCATGTCCTAACGTAACAAGACTCCAGAAACACAGGCTTTCCGTCTTTGTCTTCTTGTGGGTGTGTCCGTGTTGTTTCTCCAGCACTCCAAGACCATAGGACCACGGTTGATAAAGAGGGACGGGTCTGGAAGGTTGAAACTTCTAAACGAAACCAACCTAAACAGGAACTCCATAGAGGTAACTCTGATGTCCCATTTCCTCTTCCTCCCCCCAAGCATTATGAATAGAAAACAAACAAACAAACCCCAAACACCATGAAATCATGGTGTTCAGTGTCAGCTCCTGCCAAACTCGCTATGGTAGGGGAGAAGCAGCCCCAGAGGAGAGCGAGAAAAGGCACTAGCAGGACATTCTGCTCTAATTTAGGGCAGCATTTATAGTCGCTAGGCTGCGAGTTTATGATCTTGCCTCGTTCTCTGCCAAAGGATAATTACAAGCATTCAAATTTGAAAGCATAAATGTTCCATAACTATAGTTAGTTGATCTTTCCTCCCCCATCTTCTCTATGTGGCATTTTAGAGCTACCTTGAATAGTGGTGAGAGCCTGGTAGCGCTATTATTATGCTCTTCAAATTATGAAGGCTTCTCGTGTCTTCACTGCCAGTCCGGTACCCAGCTCAAGAATTAGCTTATATTATATTCATAATAAGGGTTGAAACCCCATACAGAGACATTTTGTGTTAGCATGCACATCTATGTCATGTAAGGTTATTATAATGAAAAAAGTGGGGCAGATATTTTTGGTATAATTCTCACGCTCTTAAGTAAAATCAGTATAAGATATTGTTCTTTGACAAGGACACATTATTCATGCTGTTACCGGGTTGTTAGAGCACTTTAATATTCCAGTGCATTCAGTAAATACAAAAAAAAGATACTGACATACCTTACCTTGGGTTTCAGAATTGATATGAATTTTCCATTTAAAAAAGTATTTCTGTATTTTAATTAGATTCAAATGGAAATACTAGTTCAACATGCTGTGGACAGTACTGAAATGTCTTCATGAATATCATTTTTAAATGACCTGGGTACACTTGAGACACTTTAATATTTTATGTAACAAGTTATCTGATTTTAGCATTGATTGAAAAACACATTGAGATAAATAATTTCATGCCGGGAGAGGTATCAGTTGAGAGGAGTTATCAATCTTTCGCAAAATCATTCTGGATGTTGGAGAACAGACTGACAAAGGGGATGCCTTTTCAGAACAGAGACAGTGGAAACCTCAGTTTTTGCAGGGAACCAGAATAAACATAGTTCAGAATTCCAGGGAAGACATAGAGGTGAGAACTTCCTGAGCAGGACTGAGGGATCAATGGCAGAAAGAAGCTTCCAAATGGCCTCCTGGGATGATCAAAACTCAACCCCTCGCTCCCCATGGCCAAGGACCAGCACTGCACTCACTTGTTAGCTTAAACCTGGAAGTTTATATTCTGGAGAGAGTTTATCTTTTCATTTTGATTTTTTTAAGTTCTGTGGAAGTAAAAATTAATAGGAAGTATGAGACAGAAACCCAGTTTTACTTTTTCAGATTTTTTTCAGTACTCTTTACTAAAATATCTACCCCTTATTGAATGCTATTTTCATTATCAAACTATGTTATTTTCACACACACCTGGACTTGGCTTTGAGCTATGTCTTATTTTGTATGTTTTTCTGAAATATGTGTTTTAATCCATGTATCTCTTTGTTCCAGAAGATAACAATACCCCCCCCTTTTAATACTATCATTTTAAATGTATTTTATACCTGGTAAGTTATACCTCTTTTTTTTTTCTTTTAAATGATAAACTTTCAGGTTACTTAGCTATACACACAGATTATTGAGATACTAAAAATACCCATAGATTTAATTGAGATTGTATGTGTAGAAGAAGTTTCTGAGAATTCACATTTGGAAATGACTAGTGGACTAGGTCCTCTGTTTCTGTCTACTGCAACTGCCATTATTACAGCTATAATAAAGTCTTCTCTGTGGGTTTTGTGCATCTTCTTGGTTAATAACTTTTTAGTTAATTTATAATTCTATTGTTCCACTAAATGGTACCTTATGTTTTCTGAATCAAAATTGCCAGTATACAAAAATTTTATAGCTAAAACATGGGAACATTTCTGACCTCTCTAATTTGTTCAAAGAGGTTGTCGGTTATTTCTGTTGGGATCTTCAATTAGATAGACACCCGTATTGTCTTGAACGAATGGTAGCTCCATCTCTTTCCCTCCACGCTGTACAACCTTTATTTGTTTTTCCTGACAAGATTGGCCAGGAATTGCATCATTCGGCCACATAGTGGAGGAGAGGCCCTGGCTGGGTGGCTCGGTAGATAAAGCATCATCCCTGTACACCGGAGGTCATGGATTCATCCCGGGCCCGGGCATGCTCAAGAAGCCATCAGTGAGTACAACTAAGTGTCTGTAGTAACCCCCCAAACCTGTCAGGTGGATACTTTGAGAAACTTCTATTCTTTAGGTGTGGGTGTTGTTTAGGCCCTGAATGTGTACCTTGGAAATAGACACTTCCTCTCCCAGTCCATTCGCCCTTCCCCCATGGCCCTGGGCTGCACTTTTGAGGATGCCTGTCCTTTGTCACCACCTTACTTGACCACAACTGAGAAGGGCAGTGAGAATGTGCCTCTTCTGGGAATTAGATAGGCTTCTCCGTCTGTTCCTTGTCCCTTGAAATTTGGTGAAGCAGTCCTTATTTTATGTTCTGAATAATCAAACTCTCTTTTGGTCCCTAGTGATGACTACTGAGAACACAACTTTCAGACACTTCCTGGTCTTCTCAATATTCTCTAGAAGAGAAAGCCAATATATGTGAACAATAACATCATTTACAGAGAGATGGAGCTTCTATGTTTTTTTCCATAGAGTCCCTGATGAAGTTACCCAAATAGATGTTTCTACTGACCTTGTCCATTTCATTTGTGTATGTAGCTAGGATTTGCTGCTAGAAATAACATTTAAAAAGCACTTAGGAAACACTTCTGGCAGCTCACGTCTCCTATGGGCACCTTTCCCGGCCAAATGGTCACTCGGACTACATATGAACAGGACAAATGGTCACTCGGACTACATATGAACAGGCCAAATGGTCACTCGGACTACATATGAACAGGCCAAATGGTCACTCGGACTACATATGAATAGGACAAATGGTCACTCGGACTACATATGAACAGGACAAATGGTCACTCGGACTACATATGAACAGGCCAAATAGTCACTCGGACTACATATGAACAGGACAAGTGGTCAAGTCACTTGGACTACATATGAACAGGACAAATGATCTCTTGGACTACATATGAACAGGACAAATGATCCCTCGGACTACATATGAACAGGACAAGTGGTCCCTCGGACTACATATGAACAGGACAAATGATCCCTAGGACTACATATGAACAGGACAAATGATCCCTCGGACTACATATGAACAGGACAAATGGTCACTTGGACTACATATGAACAGGACAAGTGGTCACTTGGACTACATATGAACAGGACAAATGATCTCTTGGACTACATATGAACAGGACAAATGATCCCTCGGACTACATATGAACAGGACAAATGATCCCTAGGACTACATATGAACAGGACAAATGATCCCTCGGACTACATATGAACAGGACAAATGGTCACTTGGACTACATATGAACAGGACAAGTGGTCACTTGGACTACATATGAACAGGACAAATGATCTCTTGGACTACATATGAACAGGACAAATGATCCCTCGGACTACATATGAACAGGACAAATGATCCCTAGGACTACATATGAACAGGACAAATGATCCCTAGGACTACATACAAACAGGACAAGTGGTCCTTCGGACTACATATGAACAGGAGGTGAGGGTGGGGTCCCGCACCCTGCTGCATCTGTGCGCCCACTTCTGACTCATCAGCTGCTAGAATATAAATCTGCCTCCCAGTCGTGTGCAGGTACCATTCTTCAATTCTTCATTCTGTCCACACATCAGCACACAATAAATATAGGCCATTTAATAAGCTGTCATTGGCCAGTCAGCATAAATTCTTCCTGGGAGCTGGTGACATTGCCTGAGAAAACTCTCCGTTATTAAAACTGTACTTTCACGTAGCAGAGCGCTCCTCTTTGGCCCTCTGGTGCCATGTTCTATTCCCTGTCACATTTCCTCTGAAAGTGCGCGTCACAGACTAAGTGCAGATTTCTGGGCGTCCCCATTTTACAACAGAATTGAACTGGGTGACGAGGCTCCTTGTTTTAAATAACTCTTCTTCTGTATTTCAGAGAGGATCTATTCACCTTTTTTTTTCTTCTTCTGTAGCTGCATTTCTGAATTGAGATTTTTAAAAGGCATCTAAATCTCCTATTATATAATTAGTAATTTAACACAATTGTTCTGCAGCCTTGCTACAACTCATGCCCTTTATATTTTTAGCCAAATGCTTGTTAACATTTTGAAAAGGGCACAGCCAAGGGTAAAGCTGGTGGCACCCCGCTGGAAACCATCTTCACACGTTGACACCTGTCCATTCATCATCTGTTTGGGTTGAGTTTTTCAATCAGCAACTCATCCATCACTTTGATATTGCACTTTTCTAAATCTTGCCCACAAATGCCTAGTCTGACATGATTTGTTCTTCGTGGGTCTATATTCACCTCCTTCTCCGAGGAGCTATCTTTCAACTTTAATGATGTTTGCCTGAGAAGGCGAGGCAATATTATGCTACGGCAGCGGTAAGCAGAATCTTTGTCCAACTTTTCAAAGGGTAATAATTATTTGCCAAACTTCAAACTTGTCGTACTTGTAAGTTTCACCCAAGTTTCCTCAAATGTGTTTAAGAACACGGTCACGGACTTGCTCGGAAAGAAACTGAGTAACGTGGATATTAATCCGTTGGCTTTTGTAGACATTCGAAATAGTGATGGGTATTAACTAGAATTCTCGTCTCCTATCCCAGGTCTCAAAGTCTTTCTCATAGTGGCCACACTATTTGTCTCTACCTGAGGGTCATTCTGGACACCGACCCTCGTTTTCTCATTGTCCGTCATCAATGTAGCAAACTCGAAGCCATGGTCCTTTCCTGTCATTGCTGAGATTATACCTAAATTGCTATCATTTCCCCTTGTCATGCTTATAGTCAGTTTATTTACTGAATAAAGGTTAAACAAGAAAAAAAAAGGCACTTTTTCTTTGAAAATATATGTTGCTATATTTTCATTAAATTTAAGAAAGGAAGACAGTTCTCATCATGGAAAGAACACTGAATGTGCCCTGGCTGGGTAGCCCGTTGATTAGCACATCATCCTGATAGGGAAACGTTGTTGGCTTGATCCAGGGTCAGAGCACATGCAGAAACAGATCATTGTTCTCTGTCTCTGTCACTCCCTGGCTCTTCCTAAAATACCAATAAGTAATAAAAAAGAAGAGAAAAAAGAATTCTGAGTGTGAGTTCAGATATATGAAGGTGTAAGATTAAACCCAAAACTTTCTAGTTCTTTTTTTTTTTTTTTTTTAATTTTTGGTAGATTTTAAGATTCTCTGACCTAGAGTTTGTCCTGTAAAATTATGATCTTTTTCTAATACAGAGTCGTATCCCAATGATAACACTATGTAAACTACCTTAAAGTACTTTGTAAATGGACACTGTAAAACATCTTTTTATTGTTATTACTTACTAATATAAAGTTGATATAAGAAGTAAGGAAAACTTCATAATGAAATTGAGGGAAGAAATAGATATATCTTGAGACTACGTGTCATTGGTTTAGCACTTAAATGTAATTAGTTGTTGGGAAATAGTCTATTCACTCATCTTTAGTAATGAAAATCTGTTAATAAAAAAAGCCAAGGCAGGTCAACAGTGGTGTAAATTGAATGTGAAAAGGATAATATTTTGTAGAGAATTAACTCAAATGACAGCATGTCATCAAACTGGTGATTTGAGGAAATTTCCTTTCTTTTTTTTTTTTTTTTACCTCATAGGTCACATACAAAATATTTTTAAAGTTTTCAAATTTTAAAAATGTAATCTGATTTCACATTAAAATATTTTGATGTGAAATTGGGAATGTGTTTCTTTTCAATCCCTGTTTTTTGAAAAATCAACATTGTATTGACATCACATTTGAATTGACTTCACATAGGATAATTATGGATTATTAAACTGGCAGATGTCACATACTTATTAGTTTCCTTTATTTTAATAATTAATTGCTTATAGGTATGCTTATTTATAATTTTAAAATTTAAAGTGTGAAGCCACAGAAACTTTATTCATGAAGTTTTTTTATTGACATTATTTAGGGGATATGTGTGTGTGTGTGTATATATATATATATATATATATATATATATATATATATATATATATATATATAAAATCTTCCAGAAAGAGGCTTACCAGTGAAATTTATTGTTTCTTACCTGTCTATATATTTTTCATAGTTCTTTTGCCCTGAATGTGCTTTAAAGAATAGAGAAAGTCATTCTTCATGCTATTAGCATTTCAACACATTTGAGATATCAGAAGATGCAAAATAATTAAAAACAATGAATACAATAACATCTTTAATTTACCGTTCACTTAAAATTAATGACTGGTTTAAAATGAATAATATTGAAAGAACTAGCTATGTCTTATGTGGAAAATGCATTTTAATTTTGAAGACGTTTAAACTGTTTTAATAGGAGCGATCTTTAATCGTGCATTCATTACGAGTTAATCACTTTACTAAAATACTGCGGTGCAGTTGAGTTTTAATTTCGAAGCCTGCATCATCTCATTTAAACCAGCATTATTTTACCGTGCTACGAAGATACTCAGTCACCTCATCGTGATGATTTGTCTTAGCCAAATTAAAGTCTGTCAAAGCGTCATCAATGTAGGTAACAAAACTCTTTACTCAGTGTTAGCTATCTGAGTCAGTTTCAAGCATTTTTTTCCAGGATATCCAGTCTCGGGGATAAGGCAATACTGAGAGTCCAGTATTATTATTATTATTTGTGTGTGTGTGTGTGTGTGTGTGTGTGTGTGTGTGTGAGTGCAGGAAGAATGAAAGGTATAATGACGGTGGTATGTCCTTAAGCCTTGGCCAACTTTTACACAAATGCGTTTATATTCGGATGCGACGTGGGAACAATTTCCTCACTTTTCTCCCCTCAGCGCAAGGCAGATTTCCTCGTTCCCGTTCTCGCTCCTCCCCAGAGGTGGACAAGGGGTTAGTGGGAGGCGAAGTGGTGCCCATGGGGAAGAGCACACTAAAAACTCCCTTTTTCAGAACACTTGACATCGGCTACCGTGAAAGGAACCTCCCACTCAGCTGGCGCTGGTCCTCGACATCCTCATATGAAGGCCACTTGGCCAACAGATCTAAACCCCGTTCTCCACTGAGCTGTAACATGAATTAAGCTGCTCCCCCCACAATTTTTAGGACTCCAGACCTTTTCATTGAATTCCAAGCTATTGGTACAGAAGGTATTGGGATTAGCTGGCACTTCTCTCACCAGTTGACAAAGGTATGGTTTTCTTTTCCATTTTTACATGTCTCCTTTTTAAAGTTTCTGATTGAGAAATGGCTGTACAACCACAGAGAGTCCTAGCAGACAGTTAATTTCCAGAGTGTCTGGGGAGAGAACAGGCTGGTCTGCCCTCGGCAACACCGCACCGAAGATGAAAGTGTCATGGCTTTTGATGGGGCACAGCCTTGAAGAGAGAGGCAAGAAGTCAGTGACCACAGACAGAGGCCACGCACACCCCGTTGTTAGAGGGCTTGCTGCCGTCTTTCACTTACGTGGGCTGATAGAGTTGCGTGTCTTTGGACAAGATGGAATTGGGATTCTCTCTCTCTCTCTCTCTCTCTCTCTCTCTTTGTTTTTGTGCAGGAAAGAGTGACTGTCTAGTAGAGGAATGTGTACGGAACACCAACAGCAGGGCACAAACCGGCGAGGCGCACACCTCGAAGTCCAGCTCAACTAAGGATAGAGTCACCAGTAGAAAGCTAACAGGGGGACAGCGGAGAGAGAAGAATTTATATCTATCAAGTGGGCATAATGAAACCACACCTTCATTTTTCACAGAAAAACATTAACTGATGAGATTGGCCATCGACTCATCCGTAGTATCGGCAGATGCATTTTGTTTAGACAAAGTCATATCCATCCGTGAAACCTGGGGCGTAGCTGCCACGACCCAGCTCCAGACATAGCAGGGTATCTAGACTCAGACTTTGTTTCCTGCCGTAATTAATGATCGAAACTGGAAAAAAGAAAAAAGATGAATCAAGTATTTTAGGCATGAAATTGCAAGTGAGCGGTGCAAGGTCATGACCCCCCAGCCCCCCGCTGCGGGGCCGGGACACAGGGTCTGAGAGGAATGAGAAGACACAGGGGTTCAAATTCATAGGTACAGAAGCAGCTGGGGTTTGGGGGAGAGAATCCCACAGAGGAGGGGTCTCCCTAAATGGATAACACTGTACTGTCCCCTTGTTCTTGGAGGACAGCTGAGCTGGGTTAGGGAAAACCTACCGGGGGGAGCCACAGATGTGGGGAGACCCTTGAAGGGGGCTGGAGGGTGTGGGTCACCGACTTGGTTGAAATGATGAGGGAAAAGGAGGCAGTGAATGTTGTGCGCAGTTTCTTAGTTCAGCAACTGGAAGCTGGGGAAATAATGAATATAGACAGAAACCCAGGAGAAGAAGCTAAGAAGAAATAGATTTTGGAAATTATTTAAAGTACTCTAGAAAGGCTATGGCACTCTGAAGTTCATGAGTGGAGGGTTTGACCATGTGCATCTGTAGATCAGAATGATTTTTTCCGGTGACATGGGCGTGGAAGTCATTTGTGGCTCTATGACAATGGACACAAGTGAGTGAATATCACTGAAGGAACATCAGCTTCGGAGAGCATATATAGAGCAGTGGTTCTTAACCCGGGTCCTATAGAACCCTAGGGGTTCGATGAGTCTGTCTCAGGGGTTCGGAGAAGCCTCTGCCGCGGAGGCCAGAATAAAGTAATACCGTCATTTGTTGTGAGTTCATGCACTTTGTTGGTTTTGTTCTTTGAGCAAGGTGATGTTCATGCACGGCTCATTTTGTGCACCAGTAAAAAAACATACACCTATGTCTTGAATTTGGGGAAAAAATCATATTTTATTTATCACTAAAGAAGGGTTTGGTGAATGCGCATATGACACTGGTGGGTTCGGTACCTCAGAAAAGGTTAAGAACCACTGATCTAGATGAAAGGAAGAGCGGAAGGAAAAGCCTCAGTAATGCCATTTCCTGGGCAGGCACAGGAAGAGGAGGGAGCAGTTCGAACTGAGCAAAGTGAGAGGGCTGTGTCATGTCACGATGACAAGAACTCCTCGGAGACCAGATGAAATGCACGGAGGGGCCGAGGGGAGGCAACAGCCTTGGTCAGCAGACCCAAGGACTAAAGCCCTGTCCCCAGCCTTGTGGAGATATTTATTAGCCAGTACACGTATCTCAAGGAAGCAGAAGGAAGAAGTTCTCAGGGGTGAAGGAAAGGGTAAGGAGCATGCTGACAGCTAATCTCTGCTCCGAGAGCCTGAGCAGTTTCTGTTGCTGAATCTTATCCTGCTGTTTTCCTGTTTGCAACATGCACTGTTTCCAGTGCGGGTCAGAGAGGCCCTTGGACTCTCAGAGGACGTATGGGGCGCATTGCTGTTGCTGTTTGTTACCCTCACTCTGCATGGTTTCACAGAATGTTCCCACAGCGTCACAGAAGCTAAGAGCCATAAATAATGCCAATTTCTATCTTTCTAGTCTGGATAGGCACCGGACACCTGTCGGGGGCCCAGTAAGTATTTGTGGATGGAATGAATGAATGAATGAATGAATGGGCGAGGCCGACACCAGCAGATGAGACAGACAGGACATGCTGGACAGCGATTATGAGATGATTTAATAACTGCGGGGCTAGTCGAGAGTGTGTTGTGTACAAGGTGAACTTCAGAGAAGGCGGAAGCTCACTTAGCGGGGAGGTGTGGATTCTCAGGAAAAGCAGGTCTGATTCATCTCATGCGATAAAACCAAAAACTGGTCGAGTGAAGACCCGAGGGAAATGCTCAATCCTCCCTCAGTGGCGGATATCCTAGTTAGAGCTGATTGTCTCCTTGTAAATCATGAGATGTTTACATATTAAAAGTATATTCACAAATCCAGTTTCCAAAGTCAGTAATGTTTACATGTTTTTTAACAAGAGGGGAAAAGGCCACCACGTATTGTATGTAGAAGGGCAGCTTTTACGTGAAGCTATGGGACTGAACAAGTCTCTAACTTCTGCAGGAAGCAGGAAGGAATCCAAATTAGGTAGGATTTGGGAGAATACCAAAGAGAAAGGTGCACGATAATGAAAAGAAAATGAGCACCCCGCCCCTGCAGACATCAGAAAGTGTTGTTGACTCATAACTGTTAACCATGCAACTGGTGCTGGAACCTTTTAAGAATTCATATCAGTGAGCCTGCCCAGTGGATCAAACGGATTCAAACACGGTTATGCAGTTGATGAGTTAAAAATGTGGAACTGAAAATGTTTGTTTGTTTGTTTGTTTTGCCAGTATTCAAAATATAACTCTACAGGACAAGCACATTTTCAAGACCAGGCATTTGTCCGCAAGCCAACTCCAGATTTCACGGTTGAGACCTTTTAAAACCCGTAGATCAGAAACAAAATAGGCCACTTGAGCACAGAGTTCCTGGCGGGTGCCCAGCACCGGCCTTCCACGGGGGAAGCCAGAGCAGTGGTCACATTCTCTGTTCTCTCTGACGATAATGGGATGTGACATCAATCGGTCAGAGGAAAGACCAGCATAACAAGGTGATCAAATGGACGCGTCAAGCGTTTTGAAGAGGAAGAGTGTTTCAGACAAGAGTTTTAACCCTATTCTGCTGGGAGGTGTGTCGTTAGGTAGATCTGATCATCGCGGGTGTAGACTAGGAATAGTACTTATATAAAGGCTGATGCTCGGGGGAGCTACAGCTGAGACTGGCTGTCACCATTAGCTACGAACGCATCGGAGCCATGGAACTGCAGGCTTTAATTTATCTGTAGTTTAAGTTAGCGAGGAGTATTCCTTTAGCACAGGAGTTCTTCACCTTTTTTGAGGTACCGAACCCACCAGTTTCATATGCGCATTCACAGAACCCTTCTTTAGTGATAAATAAAATATGATTTTTTTTTTCCAAATTCAAGACATAGGTATATGTTTTTTTACTGGTGCACAAAATGAGCCGTGCGTGAACATCCCCTTGCTCAAAGAACAAAACCAACAAAGTGCATGAACTCACAACAAATGACGGTATTACTTTATTCTGGCCTCCGCGGCAGAGGCTTCTCTGAACCCCTGAGACCAACTCATCGAACCCCTAGGGTTCTATAGAACCCAGGTTAAGAACCACTGACCTAGCACATCCCAGGTTTGTCACCTAACAGTGCCTTTCACATTCCTTCCTACCTGCTATTGTAAACTGAAATTGTATACTGCGTTTGCATGGGCTCAAGTGACTCAGATGACTGGCATTTCTGCCCATCTTTGGTGCCGTCCCGCGCTGCCTGAACTCCCCTGTAGCTTCGGAAAGGCGTGTGTAGACAGTGAAAGGCTATGGAGGATAAAGGCAGCGCCCCTTTCAGGGCAGAAGTCAGGCAGGCCTGGAGTTAACCAAATTAGCTAAAAATATATGTAGGGGGCCCAGGTAAATTTGAATTTCAACTAAATGACATTTGTTTTGTTTGTTTGCTTTTGGTCTATGTCCCACATGCTAATTGAGATATACTAAAAAAAACAAAAAAGTATACCTTATTCATCAATAATTCAAATGTAACAGGGTGCCTGTGTTTTGTCCGGGAGCCTACTGCGCTGCCCGCCGTGGCCAGTGCTGTCCCCTGGGTCCGAGCGCCTCTCCTGCAGCGCAGGTGTGGTCTGCAGGTAGCCTGTGCAGACAGCGGTGGGCTGCGTTAGTCCCGGACAGAGTGAAGCTGCAGGTGTTCACCTTCCTCGTGGCCACACAGGCCCCTCTGACAGCAGACGCTGGGTGTTCTGCCGAACAGGTGTGTCTGGCACCGTGCCTGGTACCTCTCACGGCATAAAAAATTCCAGAAAAGGTGAACGGAAGGTCATCGAATGAGCAGCTCACCCCTGGGCACCTCTGTGATGTGCCTTCAGCTACATTCCTCTGAGTGACATTCCTTTGTGCTTCTCTCCTCCCCAACCTGGCAAGGCTCAGAGTGCTTGGGTGGTCCTCCAGGGAGGACAGAGTTTGTGGGAAATGCTGAGAAGCCCGAGTTGCCGCACATCTTCACCCTGTGCTTCCATTCTGGCATCTTCCTCAAAACTCTCCTGTACGGTTCTTCACGTGGGTATTTCAGAAACACCCGGAACTAAGCCTTGATGACGATGAACTGGTACATTGGTATGACCATAAGGACTGCCTGTCCAGGGCTGAGAGAGAAATTTCCTTAGTAACAATCTGGTCCTAGTGCACCCTTGCACAGAAGAAGGGAGCCTCAGCCCTTGGGATGGACCTACATTTACGAATCCAGAGAGTCAGGACTGTAACGTAATGCTGACTTACTTAACCTTCCAGGGTGTCTCAGATATACTCAGATATATATAAAACACAACATAAACATGACCTATCCACTGAGTTACTTAAGAATGCATCTACCATCTTTATCTCTAGGTTCATCCTAGCTATGGTTGAGGTGACTAAAATGCATGGTTATCATTCAGTTGAACATGCAACCCCGAAAGGAATTATAGGCTTGCTGCAATCCCCTTTAGGCTACTTGCTCTCTTTTATCTTAACGTCCCCTCCAGGAACAACCACAGAAAGGAAGCTTCATAAAGACTGACTTACCCCAGTGCTTTCTCACTGTTGGCTGAAGGTTTCCTGCATTCCGCGTATCTGTTTATACTCTCCTCTCCTCTCAGTGAACGGGCCTTCTGCGCGGGAGTGTGCGCTCTGGGCTCAGGATGACCAGTGCATTTCCACGACCAACCACGGTCCTCAACCGAGCTTCAGAATCAGGACAACTAGGTCTTGAGTGTTTGTTGCATCACCCCTTCATTGATGAACTCGAATGAGATCCGCATTTAAGCCTGAGTTTTCTAGACTTTCAATAACACAACAGCAGCGACTATGAAGATTAAGCAAGATAATGCATATGTTTTCCTGGTGAGTGGCACAAGAACTATGAGCAAAATAAGGGAGCGTATAGTTATGAGAGTCTAGCCCAAACCATAGTGGGTGGCAGCAGGGGGACTAGATGTTACGTGAGCCTCCAGGGACCTGACATTTGTTTCCACAGAGTCTTCACTTTGAACAGTGACGCTCAGGTTTCAAGGAAGAGGATGGGACCTCACATCAGTCCTGGGAGAGCATTATCAGAGATCAGATGCCCGGGATCCGTACAAAACCGGAGACAAGATACAAAATAAGAAGCCAAGACTTAGCTGGATGTAGAAGTATCACAAAATAAAGTTCAGTGTGAAGCAGTTCTTAAAACCGAAGGCTGTGAACAGGACAAGAAAGGGCCAGGGCTGGCTTTTATTGGATGTTGGCCATGTTGGGGTGGGCAGGCAGGTGTGAGACCAAATGAGCCAGTGACACAATACGCTGACTTTTCTCTACTGCTGGAAATAAATACTAAGAAAATATTCTTAACAGACTTTCAGCCAAGCCCAGCAGCGCTGAGACATTTCAGCCTTTATAACCCGAGGCAATTTTCAGTGCAATTTGTTGTTTTTCAAATTATGTTCTTTAGAGTGCCAGGGTTCAACACGGGCACATCAGGGAGGAGCGTGAGAGCAAGACGTGACCCTTGCCCGTTTCAGAACAGCACTGACGTTGCACTTGGGAATAAGCACAAGGAACTACAGAGCAAAGCCTTCCCACTGTAGACCAGGCTGTCTAAATGATCACACTTCTGATGAGCTCATTTGCATAAAAATGACATCATCAGGGGACAAACAAATTTGGTGACTCTAGGAGAGCCATGCTTGAACTTCTCTCCTCCATGTTCCTGGGGACTGAGTCACACTTACATCACAGCTCAACACCTATTGTGACCATACCTTTGTAACATAACCTTTGAGTACCAAGACGTCCAATCATTTTGCAAAAAATTACTAGTTCACAGTGAGCTTTAAAAGGTGAAATATTATACTGTGCTCTAGTTTGGGTGATTTTCTTATCTCTAGACTTATTCCAAAATTTCTAATATGTCATAGAAAGATACCTACACATGCGTAATGCCTTGTGCTCTGTCCTTTGACAGCTATGACATCTCTCAGAAATAAAATATTTTCAGGATTATAATAATCTTATGGCCCATCATTGACCAACATGTTATAAAGTTGAGTGTATGACTGTAATTTACTGATTTTTATTATTTTTTAAATTAAAAAAGTTTATTGATTCGAGAGAGAGAAAGAGAGAACACTAATTTGTTGTTCCACCTATTCATACATTCACTGCTGATTCTCGTGTGTTCCCTGACCAGAGATCAAACCCGCAACTTGGCATACAGTATCTGGATAGTGCTCTAATTAACTGAGCTATCCGGCCAGGGTTTATAAGACTAAATTTAAATACCAATGGCCATCATGGGAAACTTTTGAAATCCCCCAGCTTACTTTTCTTAAAAGTGATTTGAGCAATCCTAGCTCTGAAGTTGGCAAAACTGAATGGCATGACTTTTTCAATAAGTATTTTGGGGCTTCCGAATGTTACCAGAAGTCTGAAGTTGCCACTTTGCAAAATAAAGGTTTGAGATAAAAACGGAGTCAAGCAGCCTGACCAGGCGGTGTCGCAGTGGATAGAGCGTCAGACTGGGATGCGGAGGACCCAGGTTCGAGATCCCGAGCTCGCCAGCTTGGACCCAAGGTCGCTGGCTCCAGCAAGGGGTGGCTCTGTCTGCTGAAGGCCCGCGGTCAAGGCACATGTGAGAAAGCAATTAATGAACAACTAAGGTGTCGCAACGGCAACGAAAAACAATGATTGATGCTTCTCACCTCTCTCCATTCCTGTCTGTCTGTCCCTATCTATCCCTCTCTCTGATTCTCTCTCTGTCCCTGTAAAAAATTTTAAAAAACTGAGTCAAGCAAACCTTTAAGCAAAGAGAAAGTGGCTTCCGAAGCCTCCTGCTTCTCGTGGTCATCACCCCGCTCCCGTCTGCCCTGGACTCCGTGTCTCAGGCTCTGACTCTGGTACCCTCCTTCCCCATCAACCCTTTCCCTACTTCCTCCTCCTCTGAAATTTCAGTACCTTCCCTTTCAAAGTGCAGTCTTCTGAGGCTCAAAGGTATAAATTCCTAATTTCTTACGTTCTCTGGAGTAAAGCTGAACTCCAAGCTTTGGTAGAAGAATTTCCCAAAGTAACTAAGCATCTTCACGGTTTTGATAAGAAAGTTAACAGAGTCATTTAAACCTACCAGCCTGGGCTTTCTGACTTGGATCATTTAGCCCACATGTGTGTTGAACAGAGCCAAGCCAAACATCGCACAAAGCTTGATGGACAGAAATATCCTTCCTGAAAGGGATTTATAAACACAAACCCTTAATTTTTGGCCAAGCACTGGCACGCTGGCTGCA
Organism: Rhynchonycteris naso; assembly: GCA_037038555.1. Taxonomy (NCBI): domain Eukaryota; kingdom Metazoa; phylum Chordata; class Mammalia; order Chiroptera; family Emballonuridae; genus Rhynchonycteris; species Rhynchonycteris naso. The sequence goes on from CM073002.1 coordinate 148,184,030, forward strand.
GACCTCCACCGAGCAATTATAGTAACCTTTCCAAAGCCTGCTGATTGGGATAAAATTCAGGACTGTGCACAGAAGTCTGATGAAACTGTTCAGGATTGTGACAATTAAGTTCAAGTTGCTTTCAAAAAAATATTTCCATCTTCCTTCAGACATTGATTCGCCTCGGGTAGCTTTTAACTCTTTCTGATTATGGGCTGAACTGAGACCGTTCCCTTTTAATTAAAAGGACCAAAATGGAATGGAAAACTGTGTCTTCTCAAGATTTAGGTAAGGTGGCCAATCAACGTACTCACACCCTAGATGAGTCACTTAGAAGTAAGACTGCGGACATTTCTATTTTTCAATTCCGGCAAATAAAAGTTTTCATAGTTACTGCTATTATTGCAAAGAGCCAGGGCATTGGAAAAGGGATTGTCCCATCCGCAGTGCTTCGGTTGAAGGTCCGAAGACCTGCCTTTCCCACGTTCCCCGAATGCCAAGTAATGGGTCTTCCAGGAACTATCGGGACTCTGCCCAATCCTCCCTCCCAACTGGTGGGAGAAATTTTTCCCCACATTGAAAATGGAGCTCCCTGTGTCATCACTGACCCCAGAGCGTACGGACTCTCCTGGGCTCAACCCTATGGCTATAAATCAGCTCGCGCCTTGGGAAACTCAATCATCTCAAAGAGTGGGGATGTTGAATAAACCTCAGCTGGTTCCTGTTTTTTGAACCTACCCTTTTCTGCTTAAGTTCTTCATGGAACCAGCCACAGTCAAACCTCTGTCATGGTCCAAAGGGATATTTTTTTTAACTAATAACTTTTAAAATATTACTGAAATAAAACCCCACAACAAACAAACAAACAAACACAAACAACCATTGACCTCAGCAAAGGAAAAACACAATTGAAAATCCAACAGTTCTTGGTTTTAATAAAGATAGAAAGTCTTTGGTTTGGACCAAATAATAGCCGAGTCCTTGCAAAGACTCCAGATTTGGACTCCTAACTACAGAATGTGCATTACACCACTGGTCTACAATCAAAACTGGAGCATTCACGAACAAATATTGGCGGGGAAGTGTTACTAAGACCATAAAAAGTGCCCAGTGGTCTTGTCCCATTTGGGCCAAAACACAGGCCAGGGAAGCCCCTGCACACTGACCCGGGACATTTGTCTAAGGCAGCGGTAGTCAGCCTGGTCCCTACCGCCCACTAGGGGCGCTCCAGCTTTCATGGTGGGCGGTAGCGGAGCAGCCAAAGTATAAATAAGAAGATAGATTTAACTATAGTAAGTTGTTGTATAAAGATTTATTCTGCCAAACTTAGCGAAAATCCAACATAAAGTACTTGGTAAGTAATTATTATTATATATATGCTTTAACTTTCTGTAACGGCTTTATAAATTTTATAAGTAAAGTTACTTCCCTACTTTATAAATCACCATGACTGTGGAACTGGTGGGCGGTTAGAACATGTTACTACTAACAGAGATACAGAAGTGGGCGGTGGGTATAAAAAGGTTGACTACCCCTTGTCCAAGGGACTGCTTGAAGTTTGGACAATTCCATACATCTTTTCCAATTTCATGGATATAAATATACTTTTGTCATGATCTGTAGGTTTTCTCACTAGACTGTGGCTTTTCCTTGTAGACAGGCTACTGCCTCTTCAGTGGCTAAAATCCTGCTAGAGAAGGCGGTGACCAAACCCGGAGAGTTCCTCCCGAGTTCATAGAGGAACTGTGGGCGAAGCTCCCACACCCAACATTGATCACCATGCTCTACAGGAAGAAGAGCTCTTTATTTACATGAACTCCCAACTTTCTCTTTCCCTCTTCGGCCAACTTGAATATGGTCCATCACGGCGGCAAATTCGGTTTGCAATTCTCTTTTTCCAGAATAAACCCCTTGTGTTGGAGAACTATCCAACAGACTTTTAGTTTCAAGCCAACAATAAAAAGCAACCAGGATAATAAAGGATATTTGTCTTGGAAAAATAAAGGAGAATGTGGGCAGAAAATGAGAAAAGTAGGTTATCAGAAGGGCCGCCATGTAAAGCAGACTCCGTCTGGCCGCGGGTGTAGCACCTGATCAATGAACAGCTACTGCAGAAAGTAGCCTCAAGAATTAATCAAATCAAGTCTAATTCATTATTGAAGGAACTCCAGAAACAATGATGTGCTTGTAATTGAAATTTTGCAACAGTAATCAGAAAGATTCGGGACGGGGTGAAAGGAGAAGGGACTTACAGGTGATTATTTTTAAAGTGGATTGCAAATATCACCCATCACCTTTTAGGTCTTTTACAACCATGATATAATTAGAACCTTCATGTTAAATTGTGTCTGGAGGGTTTTGGAGTCACAAAAGTTCCTTGTCCCCTCAAAACAGGACTTCTTTTTCCTGATACAACAAGTTACCTGATATATATATATCAGCCCTAAATTTTATAATCAAGTTAGTAACATAGTATAATGCATCTTTCCCTTTGAATACTCTGATTTCAGAATTTGAGGCCTTTCTATATCCATAGATATATAAATAGTGTGTTATGGTTGACAGAAAAGTCATTAAAAAAAACTCAAGAATGATTTATAGTGGTTTTCTCTATGTTTAGTTTTGTTTTTTACCCTTTGAGAGCTTTTACTATTGAATAACTGATGAAAGATATGGTAGCAGGGAAGAAGTTGGGTTAGATTTTACAGGATTGAGAGCACACCCCCCCCCCAGGGTCATATGGTTGAAAAATCTCATGTAACACGAGGATGTAACATGAGGAAGGCTTTGAGTGGCTTTATTAAGTGTATACAACTTTGCACAAATGTATTTCTAATTGCTCTCTTCTTGGCAACTGGGATGGGTAGAATGGTGGTTCCCAAAGATACGTCAACCCAGAATGTGTGAACCGGACCTTATTTGCGAAAAGGGTCTTCTTAGTCATGACTTAACGATATTGAGATATTTCTGGGTCACTCGGGCGGGTTCTAAACCCAATGAGCCATGCCATTGTGAGAGCAGAAGACAGACACAGAGACATACATCACAGGAAGATGGAGGCAGAGATTAGAGGCACGCTGCCACAGATCTCGCCAAGTCTGGAGCCACCAGAAACTAGAAGGGATAAGAAATAGTCACCGGAGACTTCCGAGGGAGTGTGGCCCATTGCCATTTTGCTTTTAAAATTCTCGTCTACGGAACTGCGAGAAAATAAATTTCTGTTGTCTTATATCACTAAAGATGTGGTACTTTATTACAGTTGCTCTAGAAAATGGAAAAAGCCATCCTTTCTAGTTGACCAGAATCCTACTTCTAAAATAGGATAATTCCATATTTGTGGCTCAAAGAGAAATAATTTATGATAAATATAATGTCTTTCTATATATAGTGTATAAAACATATGCAAACTATAAGAGGAAAATCAGCCATAAAAATCAGGTTGCCTAGCCCAGAAATTATTGCACTAGAAAATCAGGAAAGTGGGATTTATTAAGAAACTAGGGGAAAATCCTCTGGTGTCTGCACAGATGGGGAGTTGTTTAGCAGCCTTTTTAAGCTTTTGACCCAGAGTGACTTCTTTTTTTTTTTTAAAAAAAAAAAATGATGGATGGTCTCAACGACTTATTTCTAAGCCACACTGTGGACCATATCAGATCAAAGTACGTAACAGAAGATACAAAATAAGCCAAACTTCTGGTCCTGCGACAGCAAACAACCACCCTGACTGGCAGTTTGTATGCGAGGCATGTGCCAACTATTTTATGTTCAGTTTTTAGGTAAAGTAAGTGAAATCCAGAGTGGTTAAAAGAAGCCACTTCAGGCATGCTATTGTTAAAAATATATATATTTATTAGGTCAGCCTAAGGGTTTTGACCCTGCGCCAGAAATCTATCACATGGCTGCCACTTCTCTTTTCATAGCAAAACGATGAAATGTGGAGTAGACAGACGGGCCACGGAAGTGAGATTGGCAATGACGGTGGGAGAGGAATGAGAATTGGTCCTAAGACACACACAATTTTTGTCAGCCATGTTCATTGACTAAATGAGATTAAAGGCCGTTAATTTGTAAGGACACTCAGCCACAAAGGGATGTTTAAATTGGTCCTAGTTTAGAATTTGAAGAGAAACACTTGGTAAATTTGAAGTCAAATTTTAGCTAATGCCTATAGACATTCTGAAAAGGAATAACGGGCTTCTCTATGTAAGGCTTATCGCTAAATCAAGGCGGCTAGAGGAAAGAGAGTATATCCTTCAATGGTTTCTTGTTAAAAAGAGGAAATAGAAACGCATGAGAGCTTAGACCACAATTTAGTTTAAAAATATAATCAGGTTAGAGATATCCTTAATGCATTTCTTTTCACAAATAAATTTTAAAATCAATTTCCTAAATCTCATTGTCAATAAGACTGATGTTTCTATTGACATGGCGTTGCCTTTGTTGATCAGCATTTTCTAAAACGTCGTGCTAAGTGAAGTGACAGACAGAAAACGATAAAAACCATATGATTTCACTTATATGTGATATGTGAAACTAATCGCAACACATGAACAAACAAGAAAAGCAAACAAAACTCATAGACACAGACAACAGAATGGTGGTTACCAGAGGGATGGGAGTGAGGGGTTGTCAAGGGTGAAGGGGGTCAGATGGATGGTGACAGAAGATGACCTGACTTTGGGACTTTGGGTGATGGGCACGCAATGCAAGACACAGATGATTTATCATAGAGATGTACACCTGAAGTTTATATAATTCTTATTTATCCATGTCTCCTCGATACATTTAATTAAAAAGAGAGTACTCAAAATTGTAAGTCAATATAGAATTTGATCAAATAAAACTTTTGCAACCAATAATATGTTCCTTTTAATTTTTTCTCCATTAGTGTAATGTTTTGATGAACTGATGGAGGAAATTTGCCTTGGTGATCTATTGCTACAACAAAATAACTAATTAAAAAATAAATAGTTGCACAATGGCAACACACAAACTGAATTCACTGTTGATTGTTTTAATTTAGTATCGGGACTTGTCTGGGCTTATTAAATGACCTTTTCTATATTCAATAACCTTTAGGGTTTCTTAGATACTTGGTTATATGTATATTTAAAGTATTATAAGGAAAACTACTTAATACCAGGGTTTCTGTGAAGGTACTTTTGGGGCAATTATAATTTCTCTCATTGTTGTATTAGGTCAATTTAAATTGTTAAGTATTGTTTTCAGGCAATTTTGATCATTCACAATTTCTTCAGGGTCATTTATTTGAATTAATAGTTTTAAAATGATTAACATATACTTGTATTGTCACATATAGTGCTCATTAAAAAAGCAAAACCCTAAAAATAATTATTACCTTACCAGAAGGGGTATTCTTCTTCTTAAGTAAATTTTGTTTATTATGTTTATTTTCAATGTGATATTTCTCCAGAAATTTATCTTTATTTGAAAATAATGTGACTTAAAAACCTCTGCTTTCTTCAAATCTTTATTTTGGTTGTTCTATTAAAATTTAATAATTTTTATTTATTTTTATTTTTTTATATAATAAAATTTACTTTAGGGCTTTATTTGCATGTTATTACACCCTTGTTTGGGTTTCAGTAATATTTTTATTGCTGTTATATTTTAAATATTCTGTAGCTGAAATGGAAAGATTCTTAGACTAAGTTAGAGGTACATTCTTTCAATTTCTAAGTCATGGGAATACTTTTGTTTGAACTTTTAAAAATGCATTATTATTTAGTGACAAATATGGACTCTGACTGGCTGACTGACTGGTCTATGCGTTCCTGTTCTCAGGGTTGGCCAATGAGCTATATCCATGTTTCTTATTTCCTACAAATTAATACTCCGTATATGGTAGCGACTTTAGCAGTTTTCATCTATAGTATTATTACTTTCATTATCCCCCCAAAATATTTCCTGTATTTTATAATTTCTCAAAATGATTGACATTTGATGTGGGACCCAGGATACTAACACATTTATAAATATTTTCATGTACTTGTGGATATGATGTGATCATACAGACTGAGTTTAAACAACTCATAATAACTATGTATGGTTGCCAGGTGGGTATTGGAAATGTCAGGAGAAAGTGTATGATTTTTTTGTAAAGTGTATGATTGCCTAACCTATGCTGTCCATCTGTAACTAATAATAATATTGAATGTAAAATGTAACTGAAAATAAAAACGTACTCATACTAATATATCATTTCTATAACTAAGGTTTTTATTATCCTTTAAAAAAATCTCACGATGAAAGCTTGAGGTATGTGAGAGGTTCTTTCACTACCGTTGTTTTTCTTTAAGTTCTCCGGTTATAGAAAAACCACATGAATTAGTTTCTTCAGTTCTAAAGATTTTGTCCCTTTTGTTTATTTACTTCTCTGTTGCCTAGCTCAAAACTTTCACAATAATAGTAAATCATTTGACAAAGGGTACCTTATATTTAATGTGAAATATACCACTAGCATAGCGTGTCACTTGCTTCATGTAATTTTCTCCTGCTGTAAACACATTTACAATGGATATAAAACGTTGCTTGAAATAAATTAAAAACATTTTTTTAGCAGATGAAATTCTTAAGTGAGGAAGCTTTTTAAAAGTATCTTAAAGCCCCTTGCCTTCGGGAAACATGATTGACACCCCCTCTTTGTTTCATTACTGGTGCAGTGGGAAGGAGGCAAACAACATCAGTTCTACTATGAATTACATGCGAGGAAATATAAACCTCACTCTAAATAAATCAATTAAAAATTTATAGCTTGGGATAAACATGCATTCACATAATGCTAATGCTTACTGTGCTAAATGTTTCAAATAATGTTTCCGCAATTAGACATCTGTTTATTTTTTAAGTGTGCTGAAAAGTGCTTTTATCAAATAACAGAATAACCCCAGTTTGCCATTAAATTCTTAGAGAAACGACATTCCACCTGACATTTTCTATTGTGGGACAGACTGATACTTGTCTAGTGAACATTACTGATTTGAAGGATGTACTTAAATAACATGCTATCATGAACGTAAGGACACAGCCATTTAAAAAGAAAGATTTACTATGTTTCATTAGGAAGTGATTCAATCTGATTTAAGGAAAAGATACAATGAACTAAGCTTCCTTGGGCTCCGGGAGGGAGTAGGAGCAGTGTGGGCGAGGTACTAACCAATGAAATGGTGAGGAATGGTCAGGATACAACCGGACTTGACTTCCTTAAAGTAGCCTTCTCAAGTTGTTACTAATTATTTGCTGAGACGAATCTGAGAACTAACTGCACAACCGCATTGCAATTGTAGCCAGATGAGTTGGAGTGGGCACTGCTGATAAGTTACAGATTGATTTTTATTTCTGGGGAGTGCAGCAAGGGTAGGTACAGGGGTGGGCTCCCTTTAGGGATCAAACATTATCATTACTTGCTCTAACGTTTTGTCTCACTTTTTAAGCTTAAACACTCAAACCGTTATAATTATCAGCAGACAAAAAATCCAACTCAGCTAATTATGCAAGGGTTTGAGCTCCCATGTGCAGTGCAAAACAGGTTTATTTCCTCGCAAATATGCGCTTCTGCCTCTTAGTTATGAAATGCACGAGGAAGAACAAAATAACCCCCTGCTATGGAGAGGCCTGAGAAAAGGTGGATCCAACTGAGATTTCCTGCCAGGCTTTGAGTGTTCAGATTTGACAGAGCAGGCGAGAAAAACCGCTCTCAGAGAACAGTGCCCACAGGGGGACTCAGCGTCACGGGGTCTCTGAGAAATAGCAAGAACTCTGCTTCGGACTCTGATGTGCTTGACTGCAGAAGGAACCAACACAGAACAAACCTCCTCCCGAATTTTGCGTTTCTGGCCCCTTGCACATTACCTAGTAAGTCAGTACACGCCCTCCGTGCAGGGGTGGACAGGTGAGAGAGAAATGTCAGGTGTGTGGCTGGGGGAGGGGCTGGGCTTTCTCCTCCTCCTAAGCTCCCCCTCCCAGGACTGGCGCTGCCCCGGGGCCTGTTACATGTCACTGAGACAGGAAGGGAACTTTCTATCCAGCTGTCCCACCTTGTTGAACACTGTTGTTGTCTCTGTAAAAACAAACAAACAAACAAACAAATGAACAAACTGGGAGAGCTCAGCCGAGGAGCAGGCTTGGAATCCCATCTCCTGTGCTCGTTCGATTCCCAGCTCCTTAGAAATAATGAACGGCTGCCCAGACAACCACAGACAAGTAAGTAGATGAGGAGCATATAAATATTGCTCCACAGCAGGTGCAATCCTTCCCCAGCATCGGCGTGACACGAGGAGCAGCGTTGTGCAGTGTGGTTTAGTTGTCCGGAGGGAGACTTAACCACGCACGTATTTTGACTTGATCAAATATCTATCCCACGGGGGCCGGGGGCAGGAGCGAAAGTGGGCAGAGCCTTGCATTGTTGTATTAATGTGTTCTGAGCTCCGCGACGAGGATGCAGTTTGTGACCGCAAGGGTGTTTTTTATAAAGAGAATGATGTTTGGAGATCCCAGAGGTGTTGTGGCAGGCAAGCACTTTGCTTGTGTTTTCCTCCTTCTTCCTGACGTTAGTGAGGTGACACTGGTTAGTAAAATGATATAGGTATCAGGTGTACCAGTCTATACTACATCATTTGTATACTGTGTGGTGTGTTCCCCACCCCAAGTCAAGTCTCCCTGCACCCCCCTCCATCCGTCCCCTTCACCTTCTCCAACCCCCTCCTCCCCCAACCTTTCCCTTTGGGAACCACACTGCTGTGTGTCTATGAGCTATTGTGTTTTTCTTTTTAACTCAACCATAAAAAAGAAAGAAATCTTACCCTTTACAACAGCATGGATGGACCCAGAAACCATTACGCGGAGTGCCATAAGCAAGTCAGAGAAGACAAGGACTCTAGAATTTCACTTATATGTGAAATCTAATAAATGAAATAAAGAAAGTAGAAACAGGCGAGAGAGAGAGAGAGAGAGAGAGAGAGAGAGAGATAGCAGACTGAACCCTGTCAGACGGGATGAGTGAAACAGGTGAAGGGATTCAGCAAAAAAAAAAAAAAAAAAAACAAAACCAAAAAACCCAAAAGCACTTTTTTTCTTTTTTAAAGAACACTTATTCTTGGGTATAGAACACATCACTGAGGACAGCTGTTGCCTCATTTGGCTAGTTCTTCAGCCAATCAAAGAACATGCTGATGGTTTAATAACGTGGTGCAGGAGTTTAAACTGTGAGTGCCTGTCCTTGTTGGGGCTGCCTTCCATTGCCCAGGAAACAATTAGTCACTGTCAATCAACTGAGAGGGAAATGCAGCGATAAAGAGAGAAACGAGTCCCAGGGACGCACGCGCGGTGCTCAAGTGCAGGAACCCAGGAGACGGAAGTTGAAGTCGAAAAAGCCACGTCAGCATACTTTCTGACATATTCAATGCTAAGTCTAAAAAAGATGCATTTAAATGATGCTGTCATTTGCAAGTTTATGGCTTGCCCTTCACTTTTATTGAGGAGATGAGAAAATAAATGGTTTTCTCGAAAGAACCGAGCACCTAGATTATATATGAACCTCGGAATTTCTGCACTTGGGTGTCGCTCACTCTACCAGACGCCACAAAAGTCATGTTTAGCAATTTTTTGTTGCTTTGCCGCTTGGTTGGTTTATTTGTTTTTAGGTCAAATTGGATTCCAAGCAATAGCATCAGAGACAATACAGGCTGCTTCTGTTGTAAAACACAGCCCGCTGCGGGGTTATGGAAGGAAAAGTATAATAGAAGATATTTGAAATGAAATATTCATAGACTGGAGGTTTGCCTTTATAAATTCCTAAAAGCTATGGGGCCCTTCCTGAAAAATGTAAGTAAACACATAGGGTTCACATAAGCATGTTCAAATAAGATGTTTCATATAATTTTAGAAGGGCATACAAAAGAAATAATTATAAAAGAAATAGCAACAACAACAACAACAACAACAAAAACCCTACTTGAAAAACCTAACAAAAAATATGTGGAAAATACATGATAAAAACAAGTAAATGTTAAAATAAGAACTACTTTTTAAAAAAGAACTCTCATTTGTGTCTGAATGTTTACATCTTGCCTGAATATTTAACAGGCTGATTAAGAAAACAAACTAAATAAACTAATTTATCACAATGAAAACTTTAAGAAAAATCTATGGAAATCTTAGAATAAGATAGTGTTAACCAGAAGAAGAGAGGTGAAAAGTGCGAAAGCCCATTAAAAAAAACGAATCAATGTGATTAAAGTACGCTGGAATAAGGAAATTAACGTCCACCCCCAGATTTTGAGGGTGTATATGTGTCAGGAGCTACGTAAGTAGGTCACACCTATTGATGCATTTAATTCTTCATTAAAGAACTTGGAGGAAGATAGAAAAAACAGGCATGGAGAAGTCCGACGCTAGAAATGGAGTGATCTGGGATGTGACGGCAGCTAACTCCCACCAGGGCCCAATGTATTATTCAGTATGCCATATTCCTTCTTCTCTGGAGGACTACAATTACTAAAAGTGGAAACAGCACAGGTAGTCACAGGCTGACGGGCAGAAACAAGATCCCCCAAAGAGAGCAGCTCACGTACTATTAAATTTTACGTAGAAAGAGGAAGTCTCCCAAATAGATCAGCTTTATTTCAGCAACTGAAGGACAAAATAATAAGAACAAGCCTTTTTAAATACGAAGCTGCAGGTCTCTTTTGCTTCGGTCTCCTAATGGTTTCTCGCTCGCTCGGACAAAATTCTTATAAGAACCTACAAAGATCTAAATCATCTCTTGCTCTCCGGGAGGGAAGAGTGTGATCTGGGGATGGGGAAGAGACGACAGCAATAATACCATTAATGCCATTGAATTAGGGAGCTTGAGTCATGTTGTCTTAGACAATCTGGAAACTGAGATCAAGGGTGTGGGCAATCCATTAGTTAGGCCTGTGAATGAAGCCGCCCCAAACCCTCTGACCTCCAGGGTTCCTGGTTCGGGTGTGTTTGTCTCCAGCTACCTCCCATTGGCTCATCTAATCCAGATGGCCTGATGGTGCCTGGCCTGTCGCTGGCCAGCAGACGTTCTGTTTGGAGGCTCTGGCAAGGGCCCTGATCATGAATCACGGTACAGGCCTTTAGGATTTTCAAGCAAATACCTGCCTTATTTTCAGAAAATGACCGTCCTTTAAAGAAAAAAGTGTTGGACTGCTACTGACCCTTAGCTGAGATGACATGCTTAACCATGGGCCAGCCCATTATCAAGTGACCCGAGCTGCCCAACAACACACACTAGGTATCGGCTGACCCGTCCAACCAATGGGGTGGAGCTTCTACAGCATCTGTCATCACAGATGACATGGGTGGCAACACCATGCCAGGCTATATCTAGATTCTCCAGAAGGTTGTTTCAGCTCCAAATGTCAAATAAATGGGGCTTCTTCTAGATCTCCAGGATTCCCAGGTCCTAGAACCCAAGAGGGGAACATGAGAGCGGCACCAGCCACTATGTCCTGCAGTGACCTGCTATCAAAACGTTTATCTGCTGTCCCTGTTTCCTTGACCCTCTGCTGGTCGGAAAGTCATACCTGCAAAGGAAGGAATATTTCCACCAGGAGACCCAAGAATTCTATCGAGCTGGAAGCACAGAACAAAACTACTCTGAGAAAGATTGTTACTAGTTCTAAAATCACAATTGTTAATGCTCTCTCAGTGTGTACCGCTTGCAGGATGCTTAGTCTATGTTACAAAGCACGAATGAAGACACCCGATGTAACACTGTTTAGTGAGTCCTCCCAGTGAATCATGACACTTGGGGGGGGGTTTAAAAAAGCCCCTTGTGATGGTTCATGTCATGTCATCTTGGTTAGGTTGTAGCGCCCAGTATTTGGTCAGCCACTACTTCACTAATGTAGATCTTGCTGTAAAGCTATGTTGCAGTTGTGGTGAACACTATAATCAATTGACATTTAATTGGTAAAAGGTTCGATGATGAATTTTTTTCTTAAATTGAATTATCCATCATTTAACTAACCACTACTGTTGACAATTTATGAGTAGGTTTCAAAATAAACGCAGTGAACATTTAGAAAGCATAAAGTTCTCATTCAGCAAAATGAAACTTCATGTAAAATTTTAATATGCCGATCATGATCTCATTGCATACATTTACCCTGTAATTACAGAGACGGGATTCCGAGAGTATCCCTTCTCTCTGGCCCCCAGAAGCGAACAGGAGCGGAGGAGGGTGCTCCCTGTACAGAGACAAGATCACGGGATCATAAATGCTTAATCTGCTATTCCTCTTCTTCTGCTCCTATTTTTTGGGGCTCAGAAGAGGAGGAGCACCCTGGTTATGTACAAAAAGCAGTTAGCAGAAAATGTATTTTGTTTCTGTTGCTATAGGTCTTAGAAACCTTATACACTATCTTGTTTCAATTAATTAATTCTCACTCTACAAAAAGAGTTAGATTCTGGAAAGTTTTCGTGCGGGGTGGTGGTGAAGGTTAGATTAATTAGAAAAAGGACGTTTTGTAAGCAACTGCATGAACAGTAGCCATGACTACGTAGGGCGTGGCCCCGCCCATGACGCTATTTGGCCTCACCCCTGCTTGGCGCTGACTGCGGCCCCAAAACCCCTGGCGTATTTAGAATTCATGGGATTTTTGTTTCTGGGAATTCAATTCAATTCTGATTATTACCCAGCAGCCTAGAAACTAGTTCTTGAAATGTGGATGGCTCTGTCGCTTGCAGAAATCAGTGTATGTCTCTAGGGCGACATTGCACTCACATAGCTAGTGGCTGGGGTCTCCTATTTTGAGATCCTTTCTACCATTCAGCCTCTAATGATTGTGCCACCAACCGCCCAAGTTCACATTATTTTAATAGAAGTTTTAGATCTTTGGGCAACTGGTGAATGGGTATTTTTTTCCTAAGTGGATTCTTTATGCCGTCTAAGGAACCCAGAGTCACATGGCACACTCAGAAGAGGGCTGCGTTTCCCTTCATCGTCTTTTAAATGATCACACACACACACACACACACACACACACACACACACACACACACACATCAATCGAAATGTGCTCCGACTTACCCAAATGTGTTTGACTTTTATTATCATTGTGATATTTTTAGCGATCTCTATAGAAATTGAGCAGATGGCTCCATGTTCTCATGGAAGAACAATTATCATTAAATGGGTAATGATCTACAGCATGTGTGTGTGTGAGAGAGAGAGAGAGAGAGAAAAAAAAAATAACATTCCTTTTAGAGGCTCAAGAGACATTTCTTTCCCATGGAGGTAATAACTGTGTGTGTGGCTTTGCCCTTCTTTTGACAAAAAAAAAAAAAAGGCAAAAGTAGCAATACCGATGAAAAATGCATGGTAGCGTTATTCTATTCACAGTGGTGGGTTTGTGCCTAGACATGCTTGCCTCCCTCGCCCATGTCCACACCCTCGTGACCCTGTCCTGCCAGATTACACTGGGGAGAGTCATGCAAACAAACAGGAGAAGGTGGGGGAAAGCCTCGCAGCCTGGGACAAGGTAGAGAAGCAGCCTAGGGGAAGCGACGAGGCCTTGGAGAGGTTGCTGGCTGGGGTCCCGTCCAAGTCAAGTTTTGAAGGAATTTGGAGGCAGCGGGGTTGAAGAACCCAGCGTGTGAACGTGTAACAGCTCACGGTCCGCAACGGCAACAGGCTGGTGGCGTCCTCGGAGCGGAAAGAAGAGCGCTTTTGGCAGAAGAGGGGATTTAGGGAAGTGAGGAAGAGGATGCTGGAGGTGTGTATAGTCTCCTTCCCCGTGTTTCCCTGGTTAGAGACACCCTTGGCTCCCACACTCATCACACCCACGGTCTCTTGCCTGGTCTGGTCTGGTTACTGCTCCCAGGCCCCTTGAGACACTAGAGCTGTCTTGGCCTCTGCTGCAGACCAGGGAAAGCATTTCATGATGCCTAAGGACTAGCGGTCAGGACAAGGCAAAGCCCATTTATGGAGTCTAGAATAAATATGTATTAGATCAACTCAAGCAGGATTTTTTAAGCTCATGCCTTTGGGCACTATCCAAAGAATTACATAATCTCCAAGGATTACTCATTTCAGCCTCACGTTGATCTGAACGTGTGACGCTCTTTCTCATTTCTCTCCGGTAGACACAGCTGCCAACGTCCATGGTGCCCGCCGTAATGGTCACTCTCCTGTGAACAGATGTCCCTCCTCTTCCGCCTCAGCACACGCTGGCCATAGATCTTCGCCCTAACGGAAATGCTCTCTTGAATAAGATGCTTTACTTAAGAAGAGTCTGTCTTTTCCTGCCCTGTACGTCCCACCACGTTGGGAAGTGGCCCCTACAAAGTGGTCCTGACGCAGGAGGGAACTGGACCAGTGGATGCAGAAGTGTCACCTTCTAGATGACCCATGGTTCCCCTTGTCCTACACTGTCTCCCTTTGGGGATTTTCTGTATCCCCAATTTTCTTCTCCACTTCTGTTCTTCCATAACCATGCTGACTTCATGACTCCCCATCTCTCGCTTTCAGAGTGCCTTAAACTGGACTTTAAAAGCTCATTCTTAACCTGACCAGGCGGTGGCGCAGTGGATAGAGCGTCGGACTGGGATGCGAAAGACCCAGGTTCGAGACCCCGAGCTCGCCAGCTTGAGCGCGGGCCCATCTGGATTGAGCAAAAGCTCGCCAGCTTGGACCCAAGGTCGCTGGCTCCAGCAAGGGGTTGCTCGGTCTGCTGAAGGCCCGCGGTCAAGGCACATGTGAGAAAGCAATCAATGAACAATTAAGGTGTCACAATGGCAACGAAAAACTAATGATTGATGCTTCTCACCTCTCTCCGTTTCTGTCTGTTGATGCTTCTCACCTCTCTCTGTTCCTGTCTGTCTGTCCCTATCTATCCCTCTCTCTTACTCTCTCTCTGTCCCTGTAAAAAGAAAGAAAAAAGCTCATTCTTAGAGCCATGCTCTGGATCTTATTATTCAAAGAGACTGTTCTACCTTTTTGGTTGTTCAATTTCCCAGCCCTTCAGTTCTCTAATTCTTGTACCTTCTACCTCCCAACTGCAATCTTATTTCAGCACTCAGTGGGAAGTCCGGGCACCCATTCCACCCCACTCACGATTTTCCCACTGCCGTCCCACCACAGGTGGCACAATCAGATGTCCTCACTGTTTCCCATGACATTATGACAGGTGTCCTTACACCCTGAACTTTTCCAACAGCTGAATTATTTTGGGGGGAAGCAGGAGTCACCCCACGGGCTGTGGCGATGTCACATTCATGACTTCTGATCTGACTCCAGCATACTTCTCCTTAAAATGGCTCTGCATTGTATATGCAGACTTCTGGCACATATGGCCCAATATTTATTTTGTCTCAAATGTCTCCACCCACTCTCATCTTTTGCGCAGTGACAGAGACTACGAAGAAGGAGGCCATCTGGTAAAAACTGCCTTACCTGTACTTGCTCCTAATCACCACCTTGGAAAAAAATAAAAAAGAAGAGACAAAAGCCAATCGATATTGTTTTTCTGCCTGGTATCGGAGGGACAGATAACAGCTTGTCCTGCTGTTCTGAGGAGACAGCCAGACAACTGTGGAGCCGAGATGGAGAATTCAGACTATTGACCCCGTCTAAGCATTAACGGGGAGTCTCAGAAGTATGCCCTGGTTTACCTAATTTATATGTTAAAGAGGCCAGTGGGCAATATTGTTAAGACGGCTGGGTGACAGGTAAGTCCCTTTGTTGTCCTGGAGCTGTTAAATGCTTTGTGTAATTCAGGAGGGGTTTTTATTTACCCTGTACGTTGAACAATAAAGCACCGTTCCTCTCAGGTTTGCTAGATTCTGAATATCCAGTGCAAGAATATTGTTAAGGAACGTAGGTCGTGTATACTTCCTTCAGTATCAGTTTTATGCTTTCCAGAAAGGAGAAATTGCTATCAGGTGTTCTAGTGAATGACCCCTTAAACAGTGATCAAGGCGAAGTGGAAGTGGCTACATTCACAGAGTATGTTTTAGGGTTACAGGGTATTTTCATCATCATAAAAAAAAATGCAATCATATTTGGTAGAAAGGGTAGGTCAAGCTTGTTTATTTAAATTGAGTTTAGAATGCCAAAGCATCACATCACAAGTTTCACCCGCTTCTGTGCTATTTTTTATCCTTGCTGAGCGAGTCCTCGTGGGACTTCTGTTGTTCGGCACAGAGAATCGCCGACCAGTTTGAGCAGCTTCATTTTCTCTGTGTTAAGTTGATATATTTCTGCAATTCTCCCCACTCTGTCCCGTGGTCTCTCCCAAAGATCACTTGGGTTTCAGGCTAAGATAATGGAAATTAGTCGCAGTAAATAGTTAAAAAGTAAGTGGAGCGATTAACTGGATAATGTCAGGTGACACATCTTCTAGCGAATTCAGTAACCACGAACGTAAGAATTCGGAACCGAACCGGTGGTGTTCAACTCGGCAGCTGAAACCTCACCTGGGTCTCCCTCAAGGTGCAGAGGACACGGGACAGAACAGCTTCTCCTTAAAGTAATTTAGTGCAGAAGGTAGTCGTTTCTTGATTTCTATTTTTATGTTACTGTTATATTCTTCTAGAAAATGTGTGTAAACCAGGATGGGATAAATATGTAACAAGTATTTTGAGAAGTGAGAAATTACGGACTTGCTCTCTTCATGGAAAAGTTGAGTCAATTTATTACTTTATGAAGTTTTTCCGCATGGAAGAGTCTCAATTTATCTGCAGTTGCTTTTCACCAGTTATTTGATACACTTGAACTTCGGCTAAAATTTCTATGGGGGATTGCAATAGGAAAATAATTTTGTAGACCAGTTTGGCATTAATTCCTGGGTATGTATTGTGTATCTTCAGTGTGTGGGAAATAACTCTACATGAAATGGGCAATTACTAGGGATAAATTCACGGTGCTTTTCACCTGAAAAAATGCTCTTCTAATTATTTCTATTTATAAAGCAGTAATAACATGTTGAGAGATGGAATAATTCTGTCCTCTCGAACACTCACGTTTCCCACACAGTAAACATCTGCTTTCTAGCTCTTGTTTATAAACTCAGATCTGTTAAATAGTACAATGCCTTATACAGATAAAAGTTGAAGAACTATAGCGAGGGTGGCGGGTTAATCGTGAGAAGCCCAGAAAGTGAAAGGGGCCTCGGGTAAACCACTTCCGGACCACCATGGAGCCATCCCATGCCGGTAGGGGCATTAATTGGGTGTTTCGGGGCAAATACTCTCAAAAGCACTTTAAACCTATTATCTCGTGTTTCATATTTAAAAAGAAAAATAAAGGCAGGTACAATTATCTCCATTTCACAAATGACAAAATGGTGTCCTGAGACATGTAACCACTTGGACAAGGTGCTAACACAGATTTTCAGAGTGCAAAGCATATCCCAGGAAAAGGAAATGAAATCTGCAAACCCATAAGTTTGGTAGAGTCAAGAATCAGAGAGGAAGCCCTTGCCGGTTGGCTCAGTAGTAGAGCATCGGCCGAGCGTGTGGAAGTCCTGGGTTCAATTACCAGTCAGGGTGCACAGGAGAAGCGCCCATCTGCTTCTTCCCTCTTCCCCTTCTCCTTTCTCTCTGTCTCTCTCTTCCCCTCCCGCAGCCAAGGCTCCATTGGAGTAAAGTTGGCCCGGGCACTGAGGATGGCTCCATGGCCTCTGCCTCAGGCACTAGAATGGCTCTGGTTGCAATGGAGCAACACCCCAGATGGGCAGAGCATCGCCCCCTGGTGGGCATGCCAGGTGGATCCCAGTTGGACACATTGTAGGAGTCTGTCTGACTGCCTCCCCGCTTCTAACTTTGGAAAAATACAAAAATAAAAATAAAAATAGAATCAGAGAGGAGGCTGATGAGCATGGGAGGGTGCAAGGGCTGAGGTCAGGTAGCAGAGAAGTCGACCAAGCTCTCGCACTTTTAGGTTTTGTAAGCCCTGTGTTAGAATTTGGATTTTACTGTAAGTATAATTTGAAAAGCCAGTGGAAGGATTTAAGTAAACAAACAAACAAAAAGTAGATGTCTCCATTTCATATTTTGGAAGACTAGTGCTTCATGCGGTCAGGTGTGAAGGCAGGCCTCCAGTGAGGAAATACGTGAGGCTAGAATATATAGCTTCTGAAGCAACGACTATGGTAGTGAGAAAGAAGGATATGCTTGCTGTGGCATCCATAAGACCTGCTTAAAAACTGAGCCTTGTGGCTGAGAGACAAATCCTAGGTTCGAGGACATCATTCAGCGAATGGTATCATTTAAAGAGAGATACGTTCTGGTTTATGCACAAGTAGGGCAAATCAGCAATTTATTGCACATATGAGAAAAGCTTCCTGAAGGAGATATCAATGTTAGAGGTATGAATTTGGGAACTATTCGTAAATACATTTGAATTTACCTAGAGATGGAACAGGAAAGTCCAGAAAGCAAGGCTCCCTTCAGAGGAAGAGGTCGCTGTCCTGGGTCAGCCAGTGTAGCTGCCCAAGTTTCCCCACAATCAAGAGAAACAACATGCCACGTGCCTGTTTTCCTTCATGGTCGCATGTGAGAAGGAACAAGGAGGACACTTCTTTAGATGTCTAGTAATATTACAGCCACACTCCAGGGATTTCTGGACACCAGTTGTAAGATGGTGCTCAGGAGACAAATTGGGTCAGGACTGGAAGGCAGAACCCATATGTTCAAGTTCAGGAGGCTGAGAACACAGCAGTGGAGACATTAGGTCAGGAAGTTGAAAGTGTTAGAAGTTGAAGCTGGTCATGCCTGGTTGAAGTTTTAGGTTCGAACTACAAATTCTGTTTCTTTCTGCTTATATACTGCACACATCTTTAATATATACTATTATATATGTACATTGATATACTATATGTACTCTTCTCTCTATATGTATATTAATAGAGGATATGGCAATATATACATACATGGTGTCTTATTTTCTCAGAAACAGGATAGGGTATCTAACTTAAGATACCTAGTAAACATGTGTTCACTTAATTTTCTAGTCAGAGAATGTTATTACTGTCTATCACCATAAATCTAGACGATCTAAAGTTTAAAAGCTAGATGATCTGGGGTTAAATTATTCATAGGGAAACGGGATGATACAATCATTTGGACATTGTAGACTCTTAAGCGTTGTTCTTGACCCTGGGTGGTCTATTCCCAACACACACAGCCACAGTTCCCTGTGCATGTCCCAAGCTGAACCTGACTCTCTGAGTGGCTCTCTCAAAGTTTCTGTACGTTTCAGAATAAATCGTACTCAAAAACGGCACTACCATTTTTTTTTCTTCTGCAGCTCAACTTTGTAGGCATCTGAACCAGAGTGATCAGGGAGTTGCTGAAGAACCAGGAAGCACCCTTCCCGGGAAGGCCAGCCTGCGGCCTCGGGAACTTCCATTTCTTCCGAAGAACATCAATCCTTTCGTGTGGGGTTGAGATTTCTTCTTTTACGGCCATCATTTTCCACACATGAATATTGAAGATGGTGACCCTTACACCTTGATTTTTTAGAAAGTAATTTTTATTGAATTTATGAGGGCCACATTGGTTAATACAGTTACTCAGGTGTCAGGCACACAATTTTATCAAACATCTGTATACTGCATTGTGTGATCACCCCTCCCCTGAGTCAAGTCTCCTCCCATCACCACCTGTCCCCCTCTACCTCTCTCCACGTCTCCCACTTCTCTTTCCTTCCCGCGGTCCCCACATGGTTGTCAGGGTCTACGAGGGTTTTTATCTTTGCTCCAACTCTTCCTCATCTTTTTCACCCAGCCCCCAACCCCAAACCCAAACCAAACTATGACTATTACAAATTACCAGAGAATAAACATTTTTGCTATTTCCTTGTACAAGGTTTTTTTTTTTATTTTTGTTACAAAGTACTGTGTATAATTGGGCCAAAGTCAATAAAAAGAAAGCTAATCTGTTTTTGAGATGAATTATTATTTAAGCCTATCCTTTCCTGAGATTTTTTGGCACTGAACTGGAAGCTACACAGTCTGAACACTGAGTGCCCTCTCTAAGATTCGATACCTGACCTCCCTCTGACCATTAAATTGATGACTCAACAAAAGACCAATTACGGTTTTGAGAAAATTGCGAATAGATTAGTCTCTTAGCAGTCATTCCACAGGCCTGCTAAAGGTCTCCAGCAGGGGACAAAGTTGAAGCCGACGTGGTATAAATCTCTGACATCCACATGCCTAAATCAAATATGGGCGCTACACCATGCTAAAAATAACTGAAATATATTACTCAGAATGTATCGCGCCGTCTAGACGTGCTAATGGAGTCAACTCTGCCTGCTCTGTGGGAGAACAGTGTCCGGGAACAGCACGACAAGATGCTCGAAGACCAGGGACATGGGCCAGTGGAAGGAACTCTTAGAGAAACAGAGAGGTCCCCGGGAGGACATTATTCTCAAAGATCCAGGCAGAAACCATTTGCTGAGAGTACTTGTTCATGGAAACGTGCCACCTCGGAAATAGAGAGATGAGGTGGCTGGCATCCTAATCTCTAGGGATGGATCAGAAGCATCTAGAACAGTGGTTCTTAACCGTTTTTGAGGTACCGAACCCACCGGTTTCATATGCGCATTCACAGAACCCTTCTTTAGTGATAAATAAAATATAATTTTTTTTCCAAATTCAAGACATAGGTATATGTTTTCTTACTGGTGCACACAATGATCCGCGCATGAACATCACCTTGCTCAAAGAACAAAACCAACAAAGTGCATGAACTCACAACAAATGACGGTATTACTTTATTCTGGCCTCCACGGCAGAGGCTTCTCCGAACCCCCGAGACTGACGCATCGAACCCATAGGGTTCCATAGAACCCAGGTTAAGAACCACTGATCTAGTCATTTAGACAACGGGCTAGAAAAGGCTTCAGTTGGGTGCACCGTGTGCAGAAGTACGTGCCTCTCCCTGTCCCAGGAAAGACAAGATCTCCTGGGTTATTGCTCAACTCAACTCAGAGTTCCCGCTTATTCGCAAGAACATTCAAACGTTGTCACTGGACGTGCTTTGATCTGTCAGCTTCCCAAGTGATCCTGGTCATTTTGGAGCTAGATCTCCACTGACTTTGTCAAAAGACATAGGACAGTGTGCATAGCGAATTCTTTAAAAATAAAAATAAATGCAATGAAAGAGCCTTCTTTATGTAACTCCTTTTTTTATCCTCCGTTTTCTCCATGAGAAGGCGCCGACCTTCGCCAAGTCATCGAATCTACAATAGGACCGGATGCCACCAAGACTCTGATCTTAAAAGTGTCGCTTAATTTATGAATGTGGAAATGAGCCCTGAGAGAGGAATACAAAGCAAAAATCTGCTTCTTGGAGACATCTTGGGACTCCCTTTATTTAAGTTACCAACACAGAGGGAAATAGTCATCCAAGGAGTCTGGACATGAACAGTTTGAGGAAAAGGACTGGCCTACGGGAAACTGAGACGAAGACATCAGCGAGGGCGGGGCATGGGTGTCGAGCGGGGTCAAATCCTGCAGAAAGGGCAATTCACCCACCAGCGCCGTGGAAGCCAATGCATTTGGCAATTAGGAGGTCACTGACGACATTTCATCTTGCAAGTCACCACAGAAGTCGGCTTAATGAAGACAAAGCTGTCTGGCGCCTCCAGAGAGTCGTAATATCAGCCCTCTGGTGAGTGATATTATCCACGGGGTAACGCTTAATGATGAATAGGATGGTGATTAAATTGCCCTAGAACACCAGTGGGAATGTTCATTGCAACCTCTTAAATACCAACAGCAAGATTGATACTCTGGAACAGACACGCAAGACATAGATATGGCTTGCCACTCGCATCACTGACACGTTTCATGTCCCCCCTGGGAGTTTATTGATGTGGAATGAAGTGCATTTATTCAAGTAGGGTTTAGTTCTGCTTTATAAGGAGTAAGAAGCTATGAAAGAGGGCTTACCCATAAAGGAAAAGAGAAGGTGAGTTCCGATACGCCAATGTTGTGATTCTTCTGTACTTGCTAAGGCCACAGTGTCTCTAATTTGTAATACCTTTTTTAAAAAAAGAACTACGGTCAGAATTGTTAGGTGATGAACATCCTTTTAAAAAGACCACATTTTTTTTTTTATCACCTAAAGAGCTTTATCCTATTATATGGAGTCTCCGTACTGAGAAATTCAATTCTCTGTATTGAAGTGTATTGTTCGCCTGCATTGTGAAAGCATATTTTTTTCTCTCAAAAATTTATAAATGTCTAGATTTCCCAGACGACCTTATATTTATTTTAACACTTTCAAAGAATAACCTTTAAGTGCTAGACCCATAGTATAAATTTTAAATTGTCAGTACTTTATCTCCTTGGTAAGAATGCTTTACATGTACGTCTTTGAGGCATGTGTGTATTTGTGTATATATACTTGTGTGTGTGTGTGTGTGTGTGTGTGTTTAGACAGGGGTTGACAAATATTTTATAATAAAGGATACTTAATGAATATTGTTGATGAGGTCGACCACCGTATCTCTGTCAGAATTATTTTTTCTCGGCCATTAGAGTGAGAAAATGGTCATAGACAACATGTATACAAATGGGTGGAGATATTTTATTTGCAAAAACAGGTGGGTTTGGATGTCACGGAGGTGGTAGTGTGCTGAACTCTGATAGATAAATATGCAGCAGAGTGTTCTAGGTGGTTATTGTTTTCTAGAGTGAGAGCGATTTGGGTATGTGTAAGAAACACTAAAACTTTGAAGCTAGCATGAGAGTTAAAGCTGCATAATTTTCAGATTACAGGAACAGTTCAGAAAGTAGCAACTTAAATAATCTATAGCCTATTACAACAAAATAACTAGAGACCAGAGAAAGCATCGAACCAATAATAGCAGTGGGACCCATGTCTTCAGTGAGAAAAGAGATGTAAATGGGCATATTTGCCCGAGGACAGACATGCATTCTGGTTGATTTGGCTTTCCGATCAAAATAATTTTCCTGTATGGAAAAGAGACATTTTAATTGTAAAAGCATAAAGACACACTAACCAAATACCCACAGATAAGAGATTAAATGGCAAATTAAGTAAAATAGTAAGAGTAGAAGGCAGAGCAAAGCGAAAGAAAAGTACCTCTTGACCTGTATACTAACCCGTGAGCTGTTGTTTACCGTGAACTTCCTTTGTGACACAGAAAGTCCTCCCAGGCTCCTGCGCGGCAGGGTAGAAGAGATTCTGCCAAAGCGGTCCACCTCCCAAACTTGACAATCTGCGAGTGTCACCTCACACAGCGAAACAAGGAAGTGTATTTACCCACGTGACTGTTGATCTCAAGAGGAGCGATTATCCTAGATGACCCAGGTGGCCCCTAAATACAGTCACATGTATTTTCCTAAGAGGAGAGCAAAGGGAGATTTTCCGTGCAGGCACACACGGAGGGGAAGGTGACGTGGGGACGGAACAGAAGGGAGTTTGGAGGCACTGGTTTGGAAGGGTAGAGTGAGAGTTGCTGCCCCCTGTGGCGGAGTGCGGCAGCCACTGGGACGTGGCGTGGTCCCCAGGCTGGGAAGCTCATGGCACCATTATTGTAAACCAGGGACACACGTCTTGGACTAATGCCCATCAGGACTCTGAGTTAACACATTTCTTTTGTTTTAAGCCACGAAAGCTACAGTCATTTGTTGTAGCAGCCACGGGAGACGAATACAGCTCGCAGAATCATTTTGGGACAAATACTCTGAAACCACCGACCCTGAACGGTGGACATAGAGCTGTGCCTGCCCGTCTATCCCTGAATGCCTTTTCTGAAGCATTGTGGATAGAGATGGGGTTCTGGTAGGAGAAATATTTCAAAATAATGCGAATCTATCATGAGTCAATTTCTCAAAACCAGGTTGGTCTTGGGCCTGGCTTCCATGTTTGTGTCCTGAGCGGGGTCAACATAAGGCTGTGTTACATGTAGAAAATAAAATGTACGCGCAGGACAAAAATGTTCTTGCCAAAGAGCTCATTTCTGTGTACACAGGCTCTCCAATGAGCATTTCCCCTCATTTATCTGAGAAGAGTAATAGATACACCCTGTTTGTCCCTTGGGCATCTTCCTTGTTAGCCAACTAAATCAAATGCTGCTTGTAGCACCTCCTCTGCTCTTTCAATTATTTGTGTTGCTTGCTTTGCCTTTCTCTCTCATTTCTTTCTAGCCCATTTGAATGGGAGATTAACCAGTGAGGATAGCCCGCATTCTCCTCACACAGATGAGGCGCGTCGCTTGCCTAATATCATAGGGGGATTCTTTAGTTGACTTTGTTTGATCAGGAATGACTCTATTTTACAATAATCATCATAGCCTACACACGGCGAGATAAACGTCCTTTGAAGTAGCTGCAGCAGGTGAAACATTTATTCTGACACTTGTTCCGTTCCAAACAAGGCACGTCTCCTTGACAGCCGTTGCCCATCCGTGAAGTTTTCAGGTTAAACAAAGAACACACACATCCCATTATTTGAAAGTGACAAATCTCTTCGCTTTGGACAAGAGCAATGGCTGCATTTTTCAACCATCAATTTATGTCCCCTTATGAAATTTTAAGCTACAATTAGGGGTTTTTATTTACCACACTTGAGAAGATTTTACTTCTAATTGTATTTATTGGGGTGACCTTGGCTTGCAAAACCATACAGGTGTCAAGTGTAAAACTCAACGAAATGTCATCTCTTCTTGAGAATATCTTAAGGGGGGGGGTTATATTAAAATGATCTAATCTTTATTCTGAGTGGTGTCACACCCGTCTGGCTTTGCTCAGCCTGTCATGGTCCTGCCCTTCCTCCTCCCTCTGGATGTGTGTGAAGAGAGTCCTTCTATACCTGGAAGAGTTCAAGAGAGGACACAGCCGGAGCACGACTTATTCCACCATTACACGATGAGATTCCAAGTGGAAAAATTAACAAGACAAGAAAAAAACGACTGTTCACATGTTTTCTGCGTTATCTGGGCGAGACTTGAACCTAGACTGAGTTCAAGATGAGCACGCACCAGCAATAACTAATTTGAAATATAATAGATAACAAAGGACAGAGATAGCTAACATGAATAATAACTGAATAAGTTGGTGGACTCTGTACTTCTAAGGCATCAAAAATGACTATAATTAAAACTGTGTAAGGGTCAAGGTGGACTGAAAATTAATGAAACCTACAAAAGGACCAAGAGACTGTCCCTCACAGAGAGGACGCAGAGTGAGTCAAGGGTCACTTCAGTAATGCTCGGCAATTGAGTATTATTATGACCCCCACCCAAATTTATTTCTATCCTGTAAAATAATTTAAAATAAACAAGTCATTTAAATATGAAAAGCAAAGGTCACAAAAGTTTTAAAAACTTAAAAAATATATTAATAAATGTGATTAGATAAAACTATCAAGCATTTATAGAAAAAAGATGCTTACGTTAATTTTAAAACAAAGACATAGCTTACAAGAAGTTTCAAGTTGTATACTCATCAAAGGAGTGAATCCCAGACTATGTACATCAAGTCCAGATTCAGGCAAAGGCGTACAACCTCACAAGTGGCAAAGTAAGTATAAAAGCAACTCACGGAAGAGGAATCCCAAATCTCCAGGACACGAAAACATGCCAATCGTAATTATAACCGGGTAAATGCAAATGCAGCTCCTGCCCGTTGGGCTGTCAAACATTTTAAGAGTCTGATGGTAACGTGTGTGGGTCTGATGGTGGAGAGTGGGCCCGCACAGTGCTGGTGGTAATGCATATTGATTAGAGCAAAGTGGGGAACTTCTTGACATCTCCTCAAGCTGAGAATAGCATACTCAATGAGCGAGGAAGTCATCTCCTAGTTCCCAAACTGCTCGCCGGCACGGCGGACGGGACGAGGAGGCGGGTTTTCATCACACCGTGGTTGAGACTGAGGGGATGTCGACACAACCTTACTTTTCAGCTAACAGAATCGCCAAAACAGGACAGCTTTGTACAATGGCACAGTAGGTGGCATCTTAACTAAGTGACGCAATTTTACATAAAACAGTGCAGATAAATCTCCACAGCTTACAAACCGCAATTTGAAGAATTATATGATACATTATGTAAGGGTTTAAACAAATGCTGTAAAATATAAAAATATAAGATTCAAGTAAAGCCTGACCTGTGGTGGTGCAGTGGATAAAGCATCAACCTGGAAACACTGAGGTCGCCAGTTCAAAACCCTGCACTGGTCTGGTCAAGGCACATATGGGAGTTGATGCTTCTAGCTCCTCCCCCCTTTCTCTCTTTCTCTCTCTCTCTCTCTCTCTCACTCTGTGTCTCCTCTCTAAAATGAATTAAAAAAAATTTCTTTAAAGATTCAAGTAAAAATTTTAAATAACTGTTAACTTTAAAAGAGAAAGTGGTAGGTAGAAAAAGAGAAAGTGGTGGGTAGAAGAAACGTCATTGGCCTCTCATATGATATAGAATTTATTTATTTAAAAATATGCCCTGGCTCCTGACCAGATATCTCTGTGGGTTAGAGCGTCGTCTTGGAGTGTAAAGGTTCAATCCCCGGTCAGGGCACATATAGAAGTAGATCAACATTTCTGTCCCTCTTCCCCTCTTTTCCTCTCTTTTGAAATCAATCAATAAAAAAATACTAAAAAATAAAAAAAAGTGTGAGGAATCCAATAAAGAAAATAAATAAACAAGATAGATAGAAACAGACTCATGGACAGAACAGATTGACTGCTGTCAGAGGGAAAGGGGTAAGGGGCTGGGTATAAAAACACAAAAATAAAAACAACTGATAGATACAGACAACAGAGAGCTGATTACCAGTGGGAAGGAAAGCTGAGAGGAGAGAGAAGAGGGTAAGGGGGACATATAATGACAGAAGACTTGACTTGGGGTGGTGAACACACAGGACAATATACAGATGATGTATTAGGGAATTGTACACCAGAAACCTATAAAATTTCGTTAACCGGTATAATTTCCATACGTTGAATAAAACTATACCCCCCAAAAAAATCTGAGCCAGTTTTTTACAAAATAAGAATTACGAAGTCTAAGGAAGGCAACAGAGTTGGCGATGATACATTCAACTGGACCTTTCTAAACGAGCGGAAGATTTCAAAACTCAGAACAAAGGAGAGAGTAAGAACTGGTGGACTGTTGGATTAGAAAACATTTGAGGACTTCGTTGGGTGGAGAAGAAATATCTCTTTACGGCTAAGGTGGGCGTGTAGAGTTAAGGGATCAGTTTGTTATTCTTGTGTGTCGTTTGTTTCCGGACAGGGAATCGTCAAGCACGTTTAGATGCTGATGTGAATGAGCCAGGAGAGAGAGAGAGAGAGAGATGTTGAAATGGTCAGGGAGGAGGGTGCGTCCCCTAGCCAGACTGGGGGAAGGAGAGCACCCTATGGATGCTGCACTCGGGGCGGAGAAGGAGGGTGCTGGTTCTGGAGTAAATGAGCTTCTTCTCTTGGCGGGCATCTGGAGGCTCTGAATGAGCAGAGGATAGAGAACCACATAACGGTCTGCAGACACAGCAGCTGGAAGAGGAAGGAGCTCATGACGTCGTTCCTGATTTTGTACGAAGCAGGTCGAGCCTGTCTCCGGAAGAAAGCAGAGCAGGGCGGTTGTGTTAGATTATACAACAGTCATTGAAGATAGTGGGAGAAGATACTAGGAAGGTGTTGCAGGGCCACAGTGAGTGCAGACATGAGGTTGTAATCCATCGTCGTATTAGTCACCTAATGACTTTTTCCCTCCTAACAGTAATAGACATACTGGCAAGAACGAGGCTTTTGAGTGAAAGTGTGTACCAACGTTTTACAGTGTTTTTGTCTTTGCTGCGAAGCGTGTGTGTGGATGCTTCTTTGCTGTGGATTCTTTCCTTTATTTTTTTTTTAAAACCGCGCTCTTTATTTAAAATAATATACACACTTCCTTTGTGATTATATTTTAATGTCTGAATTTTCTAATGTCCTGGGTATCGTTCCCTGCTTGAATTTATTTGTTTATTCACATGCCTAATTTGTTTAACACAATATGCCTCTTTATCCTTCTGAAATTGTGGGCATTTGAATCTTGTGGACTTAGATATTAGACTAATTAATTTGATTTTTGCATTGGTACTACTTTAGTGAGTGATTATCCTCAATTACAGTGGATTAAGCAGGTGGAGAGTCTGGGTAAGCAGCATGCGTCCCTATCTCTCCTGTTGTCTTTTTGAGTAAAAGGTACGTGGAGATTTCTCTGGTCTTGCAGAAGGGGTGTTGTCTTAGCAGGTGTGGCAGCTGAGCAAACAAACTCTTCTTGTCTAAGAAAACAGCAATGTCTACTGGTTGCCGATAATTATAACTTAATGCAACTCATGTGGCAGGTAAAAATACACTGTCTACAAACAATCCTGAAACCATCGCCCAGGATCAATGGGTCCTGGTGCCACTTCTGTTGCTGGGTCCCGATCTGATCTCAATTTCTGTGACTGTGTCGCATGGACGAGTGGGGTCCTCCCTTCTAAGTCCCTATTGCCTCATGTGCTATTTGGGATACCTCAAGACGAGACTGGATTTTGATGGCTCAGAGGCTCATAGGAGTAAATACATTGGTGGTGCATATGAAGTCTTTTCTAAAGGAAAAGTTATACAAGTGAAATATTCGGTTAGCGTTATCTAATACATTAAGAAGTATAGTAGACACCAGCAATGACTGAAGGTCAATTACTTCTCTGTGCGAATGTCCCACCTTTTGTCTAACATACAGAAAAAGTATAAGAAACAATGCAAAATGTTCGATGTGGTCAACCTTAGGGAGCAGAGCTATTAGGGAATTTTATTTTCATTGTAATTTTTCTAAATCAGTGGTTCTTAACCTTTTTTGAGGTACCGAACCCACCAGTTTCATATGCGCATTCACCAAACCCTTCTTTAGTGATAAATAAAATATAATTTTTTCCCCCAAATTCAAGACATAGGTATATGTTTTTTTACTGGTGCACAAAATGAGCCCTGCATGAACATCACCTTGCTCAAAGAACAAAACCAACAAAGTGCATGAACTCACAACAAATGACGGTATTACTTTATTCTGGCCTCCGCAGCAGAGGCTTCTCCGAACCCCTGAGACCGACTCTTCGAATCCCTGGGGTTCCATAGAACCCAGGTTAAGAACCACTGTTCTAAATGTTCTCTAGTTAGCATGCGATACTTTTATAAACAGAAGAGCAAGTTTGTCTCTTCCCTTTCAAAAAATAAATTGATGGCATCACTCAGGGGACTGAATTAAGCATATATTAAATGAACTCATAAGATTGGGATATCACCACAGACATGATATTTATTCTGTGCAATCAGTTTTAACACAAGAAGGCTGTGGTCGTCTCCAAGAACAGCGCTAGCTTGGCGGTGGGGAGAGAACAGAAAACGATGCTAGCTCGGGCCCCTTCTTCCAGACGCGCCCACTTGTTAAATCCATTTTAAGTGTTTCCATTTTCTTAGACATCATGTGCACGGTAAAAACGAACGATCAGAATCTAATAGCCACAAACATATCTGCAGTGAAACAGATGCCTATCTACGGGCTCCATCCATGTGGAGCTTTCAAACGAGCCATTTCTTTTTCCAAAGAAGAATTTCAGCGTTATAAACCCAAAGTGATCAATCACGACTCCTTATCAGTTAGTAAGGAAAGTTTATCAACCATACAGTATATAACAACACTGAGGAGCTAATGGAGGTTTTAACCACCCGGGAGAAGACTCAGATATTTCTTGAGAACAACCCATAGTTACATACACACTTGGATGATAAAATACTCATCCGGTGACACTCGTGAATCATTTTTTAAAAATTATTTTGAAATGATTTCAGACATTAAAAAATGTTGTAAGCATAAGTTCAGAGAGCCCACAAATACCTTTCCCCCATCTCCTAATCTTATCAAACCACTGTCCACACAGGACAAAGATCAGAGCCAGGAAATCAACACCCAAATGCCTTATCTCCTCCCCTGTCTCCGTTGAATTAACTTGTATAAAAGAGTTCCCCAGTTTGTGGTTTTCTAATCCATGGGGCACTCTCTCTGGAAATGGACTATTCCAGTAGAGAATGACTCCCAAGGAAAAGTGATTGATGAATAATTACTGATTCGCTGCAAAGCCGAGAGCTTCCTTCAGAGCGCCACCACCTTGACCTTGGGTGAACTGGTTGAGAGTGGAAATTATATGAAAGGCTTGGCCAACAATGTGCACAGCGCCCCGTTCCAGAGAGGGTGTGCGCCTCCACTTCCCCATCACACACGACACCCTCCTAGCCACCTGAGCTAGGTCACCGTCCGCCGTCAGTGCCAAGTCTGCACCTACCGTTCTTATAAGGTTCATTTAGTAAAATTGCAGAGCGATTGGACTCTGAAAATTTGTAAACGAGCTGTTCCTTTATGTTTACAAATTTTATTTTGGCCTTTATGAGAGTAGTTAATCTGCCCTCTTTACGAAATGAGGCTGAAAGCATTTAATCCACCCTAAAACCAAAGCTGCACGCCCACCCGCATCCCACTCACAGAAATACAAAGAACCCACTGGTTATCTTCAATGGCATTATTTTCTCCAGTCTAGCATAGCCTTAGTGATTGTTTTTATTCTGGGAAAATAGCTAATAGTACACAGACACAGTAGGGAACAAGAATTAGCCAGGCAGACGCATCTATTCCGAGGCTCTTAAGGGAATGAGTTTTCAAGGATCTCTATGAATATTCCAAAGGTCAAAGTTATATGTCTGTTCTTCTGGTATAGTTTCCTTATTAAATTATTTTTGTTCAAGTTCTATCCAGTTTTGATCATAGTACAAATGATTAAACGTTTTGAACCTACACTTTTCAATGTAATTTTTGAAATACAGATAAAAATACTCTTATAACACTTAAATAGAAAATTAGTGAAAAGTACTGAGATTGTACATGACAGTCTAATTATTTTGCCGGATAATCCCAAGTTCTTGTTTATATGGAAAAGATCTTTGTTTTTTGGTCATGTGTGACTTTGCAACATTAAAAAAAGAAAGAAGACATATTCTTTTCTATTCTGATTATCTTTGATTTTCTACTTTTTTAGGTGCCAAAACTCAGTGTTAGTATTAATCTTCATGCGCAGTATAGCATTTAGCCTTTGATAGCTTTGCATATATACAGTGTATCTTATGAGAAATATGTCCCTATTCTTTCCCCTAGAATGTCATATATCATTCTTTAATTTATCTCTTCAGAATAGTTTAAAATCAGCCTCTCCTCGATGAGTCCTCCCTCCCTCCCTCTCCCCTCCCCCATCCCTCCCTCCCTCCCTTCCCCCTCCCTCCCTCCCTCCCTCTACCCTCCCTCCCTCCCTCCCTCCCTCCTTCCCTCTCTCTCTTCTTCCCTCTCTTCCTTTCTTTCTTCCTTTCTTCCTTCCTTCCTTCCTCTCTCCTTCTCTTTTCTTCCACCCTTTCTTCCATCCTTTTTCCCACCTTTCTTTCTATAATTTCATTATATTTTAGACTTTGTTTCTTTTTAAATGAAATATAAATGTATAGATAGAGTAGAAAACCCCTGAATGATCGTCAAAAGTGATCAAATTAAATCTCCGAGACTTGTAGGAATCCCTCTCATTCTGCACTTTTATAATGTTATCTAATATGGAATACACTTTTATATCCTAGCTGTTTATATGTGTATTTGTGCTTATATACGTCTGTTATAATAATAATGAACTGCTTATTTTGGAAATTTTTATGAATGGTATAAAAACATTGCATTTTATACTTTGTAGTTTGACAAAAAAAATGCTCTTTTGAGATCAATGACAAATCTTGTAGTTTAGATGTATCATTTTATTTTCTTCTTATTGAATTGATTAGGGTGACAATGGATAGCCAAATTCTACAGGTTCCAGGTTCACACTTCTGCAACATACAGTTCTATCATTTTAGAAGCTCGTTAGCAGGAGTGTTTGCCCTGTGGCTCCCAGATATCGAAGAGCCTTTATATCAGTATGTCTTTTCAACAGTTGTCCTCCTGGGAATACGTCATGGCTTAAGTCATGGAGTTCCTTTGCCAATGGCCTTCCTCTTACCCTGTTTCACAAAAACATTACAAATGACTCTGTGGAATTAATACACCTCCAAGTCATTAGTTTCATGGGTGTTTTGTTTTCAGATATGTATTTTACCAGATGAATCATTTCAATAATCATTCCACCATGTATCTACTACCAAAAAGTCATATAGGAAAAGAGATTTTAAAAAAATATCTTTATAATTGTGTGCTTCCAAGTGAACAGTCTCAATTGATTTATTCCAATGACGAGCATTAAAAGTTGATTGAACTATAAAAATGTAGTATACATTTTAATACATCTTAAACATAAAAATGGAATCACCGTACAACTTTATCTACATGATTAGATGCGTAAGCTCGCGGTGTATTCTGAATTGGGCGGCTGTGCCTCTGAGTGGGTAGCCCTGCTGCCCCCGTGAGCCGGAGTTCAGCCTCATCTCCCGAGATGTAGGCCCTGAGTCTGTGTTGACACAAGTTCATAGACAAGCAGGCGGGGAGAGCCGCCATTCGATTTGTTGAATTCCTCCTGAGTCATATGTCAAAAATGACAACAAATTAGCGTCAGTCATTGCTTTTAGTGATCTAATAGCTGACAGCTTGATTAGTTCTGTCTTCAATGTTGTTGAAAGCGAAAATCAGTATGTTTCTGTGACTGGTAGTGGGTAACAATAAAAATCCTTGTGTTGATGGAGATGTTTTGTGTCTTCCCTGCATCAACGCAAATACCCCGGCTGTGAGATCGTCATAGAGTTTTACAGGTTGCTACATTTGGTGTAAACTGAGTAAATGAATGGCACAGGGCACTTTTAATATATATTTTTTAACAACTACATGTGAATCTTCAACTATATCAAATTAAAATATTAATTGTGAAAGCTACATTAGTGAAGAGAGCATGTTTTTTAACTTTAAAGATTATGTTCATGAACATACTGAGACTTGATTTGTGATCAAGATGCTACAGAAAGACCTTACTGATGAGAGAGCCACTTTAATTATTGGTGCTAGAAGTTGTAAAACAGGGCAAAATGCAATGTGACCCACTCTTCACGCCATGAATAAAAGTAAATTTTAGAGATGTTGTGGTTTCCACTATAAAAAGATACGCAGTAATGCAATACTCTAGGCTCATGTCTTTATGAGTTAAGGAGTAAAAATGAACTTCTTCAACCGGATACAAAAATTTTTAAACTCGAAGAGAAAAATGATATATTTTAGCACATTAAAATTGCAAACTCTTATTTATCAGAATACAATATTAAAGTAGTAAATACACGTGACAGAAGTGGTGAAGGCATTTATAATGCATGTGCAGACAGTAAGATCGTATGTATAATCTATGAAGAACATCTACAGATAGATAAAAATAAGAAGGATGTATGGCCCGGTAGAAGAATGAGGAAGAGATTAGTTCAGGTGTTTCACAGAGGAGTTGTCCAAATAGCAGACTTGGTTATGAGATTGGGGTTCAAAATTGTTATAATCGGAAGAAAACAAACTGAAACTAAAATGGAATGGGTACCTCTGCCCAGCCAACGGAAAATCTAAAATTAAAAAGTCTGAACACACCAACTGCCTCTTGGCACGCAGTGCGCCCATTTGGGAAGTGGACTCCACCGTTCCTATCAGAGCGAGAGCCACATACTTCACATGTCAATTGTTTTCTCTTTGGCATCTACTCAACAGAAATGTGTACACTGGGCAACAAAATATGTAGGCAACATTTTCATAGTAACATTTTTTAAAAAATAGAAAGCCAGGAAATGATAAACATATCTGTCAAGGTATCAGGCATAAAGAAATTACAGTGTATTCATACAACAAAACACTATAAAGAAATCAAAGTGAATAAAATATTACTACCTGCAGACACGCTAAACTTGGAGATATTATGTTGCAGGAAGGAAGGCAGAGACACCGGAATACACTGAGTATTCTTAGTTACACAATTTCAATACAAAACGTTTTCCCCGCCATCTTGATGAAACTTGGTACATGATTTTGTATTTGTTGATATTGTTTTGGGTTTATATATATATTTGCAGTTATTCTTCAAGTTCCCTTATCATTTTCACAAGAGTATGCAGACAGAGAGGAAGGGCTTCCTGCTTTGGTATTAAGAGTGCTTATTCTAGTCCAGTGGTTCTTAACCTTTTTTGAGGTACCGAACCCACCAGTTTCATATGCGCATTCACCGAACCCTTCTTTAGTGATAAATAAAATATGATTTTTTTTTTCCAAATTCAAGACATAGGTATATGTTTTTTTACTGGTGCACAAAATGAGCCGTGCATGAACATCCCCTTGCTCAAAGAACAAAACTAACCAAGTGCATGAACTCACAACAAATGACGGTATTACTTTATTCTGGCCTCCGCGGCAGAGGCTTCTCCGAACCCCTGAGACCGACTCATCGAACCCCTAGGGTTCCATAGAACCCAGGTTAAGAACCACTGTTCTAGTCCATCGCCTTAACCCCTTGACCACGACTGCATGGAAAACAGAGCGGTGTTTTCCGGGGGTGAGGAGAGTAGAGTGGATATAGGAAAACGGCAATGGGTGAAGACTTAGCTTGTGGCGGGGGGGGCGGGGGGGGCGTGAGCGCACAATACAATGCACAGAGATGTATTGTAGAATTCGCACTTGAAAACTGCATACTTTTGTTCCAGGGTCACCCCAGTAAATTCAATGAAAAAAAGAAGAGTATTCTTCTTATATAACGATGTTAGATGTAGGAGTCCTTATCAGCATTTGGCCCGATTTCCAGTGATGGGTAAATACCTGCTTCATCTCTGAAGGAGCTTCGGGGTTGAGGTTTCACCATGTCTGTACCCAACCCCAACTCCTGCTGCCCGGAAAACTTGGAAGCCATTTCCAGAAGGCTGTTTTCGGCAAACCCAAACACCGGTAGTTTTCCTCCGTGATCTGCCTCCTAAGTGTCATTTCGCATGCTTGCTGTTTTTGGAGGGTTTTACATTTTGCACATGAGGGGAACAGAAAAATATTGTACGAGTGGGTGGGTACTGAAAAAAAGCATTCGTCCCATAACAAACCCGTGTCCGTGTTCTGGTTCTGTGGATGGGACTTGCTCTGATTTCTGAACGTAGTGGTTAAAAAGTGCTGGCGCAGGGAGGAGACATAAAAATAAAAATAAAACGTGCGCTCATGTTCACGGCCGAGTGGTGAAGATGTTGCCGGTGGTGGTGTTTTTTCCCCTGTGACTTATTCTCAGTTAAACCTCCTATGCATTTATGGGGAATTGGCTCAGAGTATATGAATTAGTTGCTACTTTGAATTGCTGCCATGGTTTTTCATCTGTCCTTCCCTCACCATTTAAAGACTCTTCTTGTAGAAAACTGTGAAGATATAGAAGTCCAGGGCTTTGATACCATCTTAAAAGCAGGTAGTATTCTGTGCCCGTGTTTTAGTTCAAAACCACCAAACATCAACGTCTGGAAGAATCCTGGAAATTTCTAGGTTATTCTCACCCTCAGTTTTAATAGGATAAAAACTTGAAAACATTTTATATACTGCTCTATTAATTTTAAAAGACACGGCAAGCATTTATAAAGATAATTAACAGACATCATGTCTTTCTTTTTTTCCTGACGAATAGAACATCTTTATCTCCTGTCTTTTGCGCAAACAATTCAGAGTTAATTACATGGTTGTCCGTCCTTAAGTGCTACCATTATTATTATCTTTTTATTAATGTATGGCTAAGTGCTCAGCCTCGCTTGTAACAAGGAGTTGAATTATTGTGGGAGCCAGAGAGATTACACAGTGGGAAGTCACGAGCTAAATGACTTTGGGGAAAAATTATGTCATGTTGCTTAACTAGCTCGTGTTGCAAAATAGTGTGTTTAGCTTTGTTCTGTACAGAGATAAATACCCCACAAATTTACTTCATTTTCTACAAGTCAAATTTCTGAAGAAAAAAAAAAAGTTTAAAAATTATTTCCCAGTAGCATAGCGGGTGAAACAGGAAACAATTTCCAGAAAACTAACACACTGCGCTCACTGGGACGGTTACTGGGAGGGGGCGGGGCCTCACCACCGTCCCACCCTGCCAGGGGTGGAGTGTCTGCTGTTCAAGGGAAGACATTGATTGGGAAGAAATGAGAGCCTCAGAATCGGAATGAAAGACAGGCAGGCAGATGCCAGTGAAGCTGGAGACGGGTGGTGAGCCAGAGGCTAGGTCTCCTGCTTGCGGTACCGATGCTTTGGGCCTCACAGCACAGAAATCATTGCCAAGTCGAATGCCTTGACCAGTTTCTCCCATTTTCCTCTCAGGGTTTTACTTTTTTTTCAGCTTTGAAGTTCAGGTCTTGATCCCCATTGGGACTCTTTGAGGTAAAATTGATGAACTCTTAGGGGAGAGATGGAAGTTTGAAGAAGTCGGTAAGTAGAGACTGAAAACATGGTCCAGGTAGTTGGGATACTGTCCAAGCTTTGAATGGTACGAGAAACGAACAGCGCATGATGGAGAAAATACCAAATATAATTCTACAGGAAGTGCATGTACAGCCATTCAAATGATCCCTCTCAGTGACGTCATAACAACCAGCATGGAGCCGTACGGATGGCTGAGGTCGTTTCAGAAATAGTGGAACTCAATACACTTCTCCGTTCTGCCTTCCCTATTTCTCTCACCTCGGGGTTCCTGGGCACATCACTCTTCACCACATTCCCCGAAAACAAAAAGAACATCTTATGTTCCAGAGCAAAACTTTCTCACCATGGTGGCGCTCTTGGCCATAAGACGAATTCAAGAATATCCGGTTTTCTTAGCATCATCATCTCTCCTTTCAACCCCCTTACTCCTCAGCCCTCTATTTTGTACGTATAGATATCTCCTTCTGTTCCACTGAGTATGGTGACCCAACTGTGGCTTTGTTTTCACGCCGACGAAGCTTTGAGCCGATGGCAGGGTCATCCGGCTGCGTTCTTGCTAGTATTCAAAATGTCCACAACTGAACAGTGGATCCTTGTGGCCATCTGCCTTCTGAGCTGAGCAAGCCAGAATTCTAAGTCAAAGCAGTAATCAGAAGACTATGATGTGCCTAACAAGAGAGCTAGGGGCTAAGAGAGAAAACCCACGTAACTGAAGAGAGAAGTATTTTCATTTACAGGCATGCCATGGAGTTTATCTAAACCACTTGCTCTCCTTTCACACCCTGCAGAAGGTACTCCGTAGCTTCTCATTCTCCTCAAATCCAAATCCATTCCCCCCACTTGTGACTCAGCTTGTCGCCAAAAACAGAGAATAATGAGATAGCCCCCCACCCCGGAACAATTTTTTTTTTTAATTTTCTGTTCCATGAGGTTTTAGAACTGTTTCTATATATCTCTGCATCGCTGATTCTAAATCCGAAATCTGTTTCTTTGGTGCATGCTCTAGTTTTTATGCAATTTTAATTTTTTTTTGTTACAGTTAGTGGCATGCGTTGGTTTTTAAATTGGAGTTAAAGGGCAATGACTCTTGCATTGAACATAACCACAAGGCAATTAATGTTTTACAAACATCACTTTTACATAATTATAGTTGTTTAGTAAATGTGAAAAATTATTATCTGATAAAAACACCCTCTTATTTTGTTTTAAGATTGAATCATGGCTTCTTCGAGTAGGTGTAAATGTTCAGAATAGTCCTGACACCTTCTGTTACATATGTGGCTGTTACACACTTCAATGTCAAAGACGCAATATTTCATCATTTGTGACATGTGCATATATTGCTTATTTTCAAGTTCTCCTTGGAGATCAAGACAAGAATTGGGTTCCTCATATTGTGTGACATGATTTGAGGAAATGCTTCATGACTGGACAAAAGGAAAATGCAAAGGAATGTCATTTGGTATTCCCATGGTTTGGCGTGAACCTAAGGACCACAGCAGTGACTGTTATTTCTGTCTGATCCATCCAAAGGGCATCGGCAAGAAAAAATGGCATATGATCGTATATCCTAATATTCCTTCAGCAATACGACCCACTCCACACTCTGAGACACTCCCGGTTCCAGTTTTCAATGGTTTTATTTCTTCTAAGAATGAAGAAAGTGAACATGGTGATCAAGTGTATTTTGATAAGATGCATGAGGAAATGGTTGTAGAATCTGAAGGGTCTTCTTGTGATGCCAAGCAGTCATTAACCCCTCAGCAGTTTAGCCAACCTGAATTGAATGACTTAGTAAGAGATTTGGGCCAATCAAAGAAAGCAGCTGAGTTATTAGCCTCCAGGCTTCAAGAAAAGAATGTACCTCACCAGTCAGCTAAAGTATCCATTTCAGGTAGAGTGAACAAATTTTTGTGGACTTTTTTTCTGAAGACAAACTTTGTTTACTGTCATGATATCAGTAGTCTTCTCAGCCAGCTATGGGTTACCATTTATAGTCCAACAGAATGGCGGCTATTTCTTGACAGCTCTAAACGGAGTCTGAAATGTGTTCTCCTACACAACGGTAATGTTTATGCAGCGGTTCCAATTGATTA
This sequence comes from Rhynchonycteris naso, assembly GCA_037038555.1. NCBI lineage: Eukaryota > Metazoa > Chordata > Mammalia > Chiroptera > Emballonuridae > Rhynchonycteris > Rhynchonycteris naso. The sequence goes on from CM073002.1 coordinate 148,222,553, forward strand.
TTCAATTCATTTGTGAGAAGATGATAATGACATAAAAATTGTCCTCGACTTTCTGAAGTATGAGGAGCATAACTGGATCATTTGTGTGGATCTTAAAATGGTAAATTTCCTGCTAGGACAACAGAGAGGTTTCAAGGTTTCACGAAGTATCCTTGCTTTCCGTGTTTGTGGGACAGCCGAGTTTGGGAGAAACACTGGACACAGAAGGAGTGGCCAAAACATGAAGCTCTGGAAGTAGGGATGCAAAATATTGTGAATGAACCTGTAGTTAATTGAGACAGGATAATTTTTCCCCCACTTCACATCAAAGTTGGCTTAATGAAGCCGTTTGTTCAGGCTTTGAACAGAGAAAGTGAATGCTTTCAACATATTATTTCTGCTTTTCCTGCCTTGCCTTTCGAGAAGATAAAAGCAGGTGTATTCGATGGACCTCAAATTATTATATTTTCACAAAGATGATGCCCAAGAAGACGTTCTACTTCATTATGCATTAAGATTCACTTCCTGAACAGTCACCTTGATAAGTTTCCTGAAAATCTTGGAGCTGTTAGTGATGAGCAGACTACTGCTGGAGCATCAAACGAGATTGTCCTCAACAAGTACACAAACGCAAGAGCTACAAATGCAAATTTTTGCCTGAATAGAATTTAAATAAGTTTTGGGCAAATTTTATGATTAAAATAAGTGTTGTAATGTGTTCTATTTCAAAATTGTAGACAAATTCTGATGCAATCATATCTTTTAGTGTATTAGTGTATTTACTGCATTATATAAATTATTATATATTCACAAAGATGATGCCCAAGAAGACATTCTACTTCATTATGTTAAACTAAATGTTGAAAATTTTACAATAAGATGAAAACCTAAAATCTTGAATTGCAAAAAAAACCCCTGTAGCTTACAGAGGAAAACGAATGTCAGATTTGAGATCAGCACACTCGGATTAGGTAAGAACAAGTGTTTTTGTGGGTGCAACAACAATTTTGTTCCCCAGTGTTATTTATTTAGGGGTTAAGAGGCCGATAACCATATAGGAATAGACAGATAAATAAACTCAGTGCAATGTAAAGTCCAAAATATAGAACAAAAGTATTACGAACATAAACTGCAAAGCGTAGGTGGCATTTATTAACTGTGGGGCCATGGATGGATTGCTCAGTATATGCTGTGAGAGTCCTTGCCCAGCTGAATGGTTTCATGACACGGCCATGTCTACATCCAAATAAACTCCCCTTCAGTGTAGATTTCTGGAAATATTGAGGTATCTGTGGCTCTCGGGGAATGACTGCAGTGTTACAGCTCCAGGCCACCGGGTGTCATATCCTCTCTACCTGGAATTGCCTCTTGCGATTCCCTTGCGACCCCCACCGTGCTATTCATCTTTAAAGTCACTTGCAACTCCCTCAGAGCGACTTTTTCCCTTCATCCTGGACCACTGGGGTTTGTATATTTCCTTGCTATTTCATTGTCTGTACACACGCTCTGTTCACATATGAAACTCCTTCAGTTCCATGGAATGTGCTATTTCTAATTTTTATTCCATTTTTTTTTCATTTAGCCAATGTCTATTGAGTGTCTACTATTAAATGTAGAGGATGGTGTGATTTATGAGAGACAGAGTAATGATAAACTAGACCAAGTGCCTCACAGTGTGATTTTAGAGACCAATGGTGAAGGCAGTTTAACCTGCACAAAAATTTATACACACACACACACACACACACACACACAAACACACACACAAACACACACACTGGAATGTACTTACCCTAGAAAACATGCACGTACCCTCAAAAACAGAACCGTTAGGGATAATTTAATAACCGAGTGTGATCTCATTAAGGTGAGGAAAAGAGATGCATTCGACAGCTTTCTATCTTTCTGAAGACCTAAAAAAACTATTAAGTATTAGATGAAGATTATGTCTCCGTAAATAGTTGCTATAAAAAGTAGGTTATCTCAGGGAGCACGGTTGTTTCTAGTGCTGTTTCAGAATAAGAATGGACCAACTTGTACATAATTTTCCCCAACCAGGAATTGTGTGGAAATACTTCTTGTTCTTTTGCACATTATTTTCTGCATATATGATCATTTTAGTTCTATTCATGCTTGACAGTCAGTTCAAAAGATATTTGGATTAATCTTGAGATTTAATGATATCAACTTATACATGAATGATAACACATGTTGTAAGGGTCTCTTGTATGAAATATTTATGGAATTCAAAAATAGCTCTAACACATTTATAAGTATTCAACTGTTTCTGTTCGGTTATTATCCTAAAGATAACTGGAGAATATCATTCCGAGTCCAGGGAATTATATGCATACTGTCTTCTATACAAAGTCAAACTTCAACAAAGTAGATAAATTCAGACCTTTAGAAGTTGTGACATTTGCATATAAATTTAAACTCTGCCCCTGAGCTATTAGAAAAATTAATAATCCAATTTAAATATTTGACAGCCATGTCTTATAAGAAATACGGTATTGAAAGATATATTATGGTAGAAATAAGGCAGAAAAGACATTTTCCTAATGACATTTAATTTACTGTCACATAGACAAGGTATGTGGAGTTCATGCAATTTGTATTATAGATCTAAAATACACATCTCTAATTAAGAAATCTTCCCTGGGGCGAAGCAATACTCTCATTCACGAAGTTAATTCACAATTTAGTGGTAGAGGAGGAGAATGCATCTATTCGAGAAAAAATTAGGTAAAAAAAAAAATGAATAAACCCAACTGCGTTTCCCTCTCTATTTTTTAATTTATTTTTCAATGGCAGTTTACATTCCATATTATTCTGTATTGGTTTCAGGTGTACAGCACAGGGGTTAGACAATCATGTACTCTGCTGAGGGCTCTCCTCGGTATTTTTCCCAAACGAGCTGGCAACCGTGCAGCAGCTACATTTCCTCAGGTAAGAAGTTTTGCAAACGTTATGTGCCTTCGTACCATTTTAGTTTCCGGGTCTGCAAGTGAAAGCTAGTATTTCAGTGTTCACTCACCATCTAGGATAACATAGGCACTGGACTCTCCTGAAGTTAGTGTTTCCTCAAAATGGATCTAGTCGCATATAAGATAATAGTATGTTGTTTTAATGCTCATACTCAAATAGATGTCAAGGGATATGTTGACAACGTACATATCTTACCAGAAGCACTGAAATTTCAAAGTCATATGGTGCTCCAACGGTCCCTACATAAATGAAGTGACCCACATTGAAATATAGTTCCCTCAGTCCCTGAACCATTTAGAGGAAACTCGTACGTATGACTCATATGGAATATAATGATAGTCATGCGAGTTTCTTTGAGATGTGACTTGCATTTAATTGTCAAATCATTGTTCAGTTTTGCATAATCATAACAGCTAGTTGAGAAAAGGAAGAAAAATAAACGTTTACATTGAATATGGGAACATCATTTAAAATCCTCTGACATTTTTATGTTTTTTATTCATAATTCCTGTGAATGCTCTCGAATTCTTGGCGGACTGGAATCGGAAGAGAGTTGTTCCTTTGTGTGAAACTACGTCTGTGTGTCCAGCATTGTGTAGCGTTACTTTTTTGTGCTTGTTATTTTGTGTTAACCGGGAGAGGACTTGTCTGTGTGGTCTTGTCAACATAGACAGTGCAATATTTCTTTACTGTTAGAACACTAGTATCTAGTTAACTAAAGAACTGATTCCTATCATGGACAAATAAGTGACATCTCAACATATGTATGTCTTAACTTTTTGTACTGTCATCTTATTAGTGTACAAAAAAGTGTTGACCAGTATTCACGTCAGAGCTACAGTAACGTGAATTCAACCATAATTTGAGCACAGTCAGAAGAGGCTGGCAAAAGTCAATGAAAACATCTTGTAAGATTACTTTCGAAGGGATAGATGAAAAATATTTTGTGTATCCTTTATGTTGGGGATATTTATGACAAACAAATATATATATATTCAAGTAGATATGTATAATTTAATCTTAAAAGCATGTAAATATTTAAAATATATCCTACATATTTATCAAAAGTATATATATATTATATATATTTTTTTTTGTTGTTGTTCTTTTTGTTTTTTTTTTTTACAGGGACAGAGAAAGAGAATCAGAGAGAGGGATAGATAGGGACAGACAGGACCGGAGAGAGGTGAGAAGCATCAATCATTAGTTTTTCGTTGCTGTTGTGACACCTTAGATGTTCATTGATTGCTTTCTCACATGTGCCTTGACCACGGGCCTTCAGCAGACCGAGCAACCCCTTGCTGGAGCCAGCGACCTTGGGTCTAAGCTGGCGAGCTTTTGCTCAAGCCAGATGGGCCCACGCTCAAGCTGGCGACCTCGGGGTCTCGAACCTTGGTCCTTTGTGTTCCAGTCCGATGCAGTGGTCAGGCTATATATATATATATATATATATATATATTTCCAACAATGTTTTCTTAAACATTTGCCAGCACATTATTGTGTAGATTATGAAGTCACACTTCAGCAATTTATCTTGGTCTCCGCAGTCCAGACAAGTACAGCTCATAGTGTTTGCTCAGGCTTCTATCTCTGCGATGCAGCCAAGATCTTCCTGCAACAGGGAACGGGGAGAGCAAACGCGGCTCTGGACGCGGCTCTGGACGCGGGTCCACATGCTGGTAGCTGGGTGGGGAGGGAGGCAGCTGAGCGGGGGGGACGGGAGGACGGAAGGCAGTCAGCAGAGGTGTGTTACAAGAGGTGTGACGCTGAACACTGGTGGTAACTGAGGCTTAATCCATCTGGGTGAACTCTGGAATCCAGTGTGAACGTGTTCTGCAGCCTTATCCAATTTCGGGACAAAGAGTCAGGATACTGACACGACACCAGCCAGTCTCTCCGGCTGCTCCTAACCCTCCATGACGCTGGCCCCAGCTCTTTCCAAGGCTTTGGAGAAGTCCCCAGGCAGACAGATGCTCGTATTGGCAGGGCGAAGTGTCAGCATGCTTTATGACTGCCGGGGGAGGGGGCTGAGGGGCTGAGGGCGGGGCTGCAGGGATTCAGCAGGAAAGCCAGAGAAGAGAAACATAACTCAAGAAGACCGACAACTGTGTGGGTGGGGGCAGGCGGGGGAGGGTTTGGGGGGAGACATGGTGAGGGATGGGGACTTCACTGGGGGCGGTGAACACACAGTACAGTGTACAGGCGGCACGTTGTAGAACTGGGCACCCGAAATCTGTATAGTTTTGTTAACCATTGTCACCGCAATAAATTCAATATAAAGGGAAAAAAAATTGTGTAAGCCCGTATTCAAGACATAAGTCTCCAGGAAATTGACTTATATGCCCTAATGATTTAATTCATCCAAAAGACGGCAGCGCACCAACCTCCTACAGCTTTCGAAAGCTCTCCATGGCCAGAACTACCCCGTGATCGTCTTCGTACAGCATAAGTGAAAAGCACGTTTCTTCAGGCCAATCAGGTCAATGAGATGTGATAGTTAATTAATTCCATCCATACCGTGCCATAAAAAAAATCCAAGGCGTCAGTCTTGTTTACTTTTGTTTAATTTATTCATACGCGTTTAATGCCGTGCTGCAATTATGTGGGTTTATATATTTGTAATTAATTATTTTGTTGCTGTCTTAAGTGTTGCACTAGACGGTCATTCAGTTATTGCTGTAAGTAAATAAGATAAATGTGTAGGGAAGGGAGGGAGGATTCATAGGGAGGAAGGCAGACACACACACACACACACACACACACACACACACACACACAAGCACGCATGTATACGTACGTAATGGAGAGACACATGAGCTTGATCAGTTTAGCCCTCGGTGACACTTGTGATATTTCTGCACAGAAGAGGTAAGCCTTACATCAGTCTTCACGGAAATAATATGAATTATATATCATCGTATTAACCTTTATACATGATACTTATCTTTAAAACAAAAGTTAATAAAATGATCATTTTGTTCAATATTAAAACTTCCTCTTGCCTGACCAGGCGGTGGCGCAGTGGATAGAGCGTTGGACTGGGATGCGGAGGACCCAGGTTCGAGACCCTGAGTTTGCCAGCTTGAGCGCGGACCCATCTGGCTTGAGCAAAAGCTCACCAGCTTGGACCCAGGGTCGCTGGCTCCAGCAAGGGGTGGCTCGGTCTGCTGAAGGCCCGCGGTCAAGGCACATGTGAGAAAGCAATCAATGAACAACTAAAAAAATACTTCCTCTTAAAGCAGCCTTCCTGAAGTGAAAAAGATTCTTCATTCTGTCCCCTCTCTGAAAGCAAATGTCAACTCACTGCCCAGGAAACAGTCGATGTCCCCAGGTCGTCTTATGGGGAAAAATCATGTCCTTATGGTTTGATAAGGTCCATCAATGTGCGAATGGAATTTTCTCACAATTTCCTAGAAACAAAGCAAGGTTGTATTAATATAATGTGAAACAGATGAAAAAGATGAAGGCTTCAAAGGACTTTGTTTTTCATAAATTTTATATTTTAGAAGAAATCACGTTGCACCCAGCTTCCTCTGTACACATAAAATTTTACATAAGTAGGAGACAATTGTTATGATTAACAAAGCAACATTGTTACATCCTTGTTAACTTAAGTCTGCAGTCCACTGGGATTACCTCAATTATGCCTTGGGCCCTGCAAGTGCCCCAGGACTCTAACCCAAATACCACCATTAGCCATCAGGTCTCTTTGGGTTCCTCTTGGCCGGGGTAGTTTCTCAGACATTTCTAGTGTTTTTAGGACACTGACAGTCTTTTTTTGTGTGGCAGAGACAGAGAGAGTGAGTCAGAGAGAGGGACAGATAGGGACAGACAGACAGGAACGGAGAGAGATGAGAAACATCAATTCTTCGTTGCGACACTATAGTTGTTCATTGATTGCTTTCTCATATGTGCCTTGACTGCAGGCCTTCAGCAGACCGAGCAACCCCTCGCTCAAGCTGGTGACCTTGGGGTCTCGAACCTGGGTCCTTCACATCCCAGCCCGACGCTCTATCCACTGCACCACCGCCTGGTCAGGCTGACCTTGACAGTTTTGAAGTGGGCTGGTTGTCAAATAATGTTCCCTTAATAAAAACGAAACCTTTTAGGGTGAGTGCTGCTCCCTACTTTTGAGGATTTGGAAAGTTGTAATAATCCCTGTAACTACCGACTTAATTTTTTTCTGACCTTTCCTCCTCAGAAACCTGAGTCAGTTCAGTGTGGATTTCTAACACCGGCAGCTGAAAGCGTTCTGACTTCTATAGAACATTGAGCCAGGTAAGTAAGGAATGTTCTGGGAAAAACCCCAAAAGGTGCAACAAACTGATGTGAGGTCTGTTCTCCTTAAACCCTGAGCTGCGGAACTTTACGCAAATCTACCGTATTCTATCTAATAGCCTGTCTCAAATCCCTGACCATCTTTAACACCCTTTTACCAGCTTGATCTATAGAGCTCTCTGAAACTATGATACTACTAGTCTTGGCCTTGTCAAGATAACTTATAAGCTCTACCCTTCACACTTCTATAAGCAGGGAGAGCAAGTTGCTACACCCCTGGATCCAGCTGTTTGGCGGGTGGCCTCTTTCTCACCACTGGGGAGAGATAGCTCCAGCCAGGTGTCAGACTTCACCATTTCTTCCACCAGAATGTTTGATAGTTACAGATTAAGAATTGACTTAGCCTAGAACAGTGGTTCTTAACCTGGGTTCTATCGAACCCTAGGGGTTCGATGAGTCGGTCTCAGGGGTTCGGAGAAGCCTCTGCCGCGGAGGCCAGAATAAAGTAATACCGTCATTTGTTGTGAGTTCATGCACTTTGTTGGTTTTGTTCTTTGAGCAAGGTGATGTTCATGCACGGCTCATTTTGTGCACCAGTAAAAAAAACATATACCTATGTCTTGAATTTGGAAAAAAAAGTCATATTTTTTTTATCACTAAAGAAGGGTTCGGTGAATGCGTATATGAAACTGGTGGGTTTGGTACCTCAAAAAAGGTTAAGAACCATTGGCCTAGAAATACAGAGGTGACATTTATAAGCTCCGTATAAAATTTTGCAAAGAAAAAAAAAAAAGGCTCCATCTCAGAGTCTGAGGAAATAGAAGTTTCCGGTGTTTTCAGGGAGAAGCAAATCTAATGAATTGATCACACACACAGGAAAATAATTTAGCCGAGCGGAGGACACGCTTCTATGCTGAAGCAGAAATGTCGCTGTAATAAAATGCTCTCTGATGAAAGATTTCCACCAACTCAAAATTATCATCGGGATGGTCCCAGACGGGGCTGTGAGCTACACCAGCTCTTGAACAGCCCCTTCAGTTCCCTACTTCTGTACAACTAGGAGAACTGGGTCAGCCGAACGTCCGTGGGAATCTCTGCTTCCACTACTATTCTTACTGAAGCCCCAAGGCAACTCTGTCTTGGAATCTATATTTATTAATAGCCTTCATAGGTAAGCCAAGAGACTCCCACCGGGGCTTGATTAACTCAAGATTTCTTGGGGAAATCAGATGCTTAAAAGTAGTTAACTGAATCTATTTCTCAACAGCTTCCCCCCCCCCCTGTGGCCTGGTTGCCCTGGGGCTATTGCCAGAAACGGGCATTGTTACAGTGTTTCTATCACCTGTTCTTAGTCTGTGGACAGGCCTCCCCTCAGTCAGGGAGCGATTTGCTGTTTCTAAGCTGGAGAGCCCGCCCACCTCAAAGTTTAAATACTGTAAGAATCCTTCATGTCTCCTCCGTAAGGTCAACAATAGAGGAGTGTGCTTCTCTTTTTTCTCTTTTTGAAACTGACTTTATGGGGGTGACCCTGGTTAACACAATGATACAGGTGTCCGGTGCCCAGTTCTGTGACGCATTTCTGTGCACTGTGTTCTGTGTTCCCTCTGCTGAGTCAAGTCTTCGGCCGTCACCATGTGTCCCCCCTGCCCACCCACCACTGCTCCCCGGACCATCACCACACTGCTGTCTGTATCCATGAGTATTCTCAGTCTTTTTTTGTCCTTTTTTACTCAATCTCTCCGGCCCCGCACCCAACTCTCCCCCGACCACAGCTGTCAGCTTGCTCTGTATGAGTCTGTCTCTAGTTTGCTTGCTACTTTGCTTTGTTCATTAGATTCCACATAAGAGTGACATCCTATGGCACTTGTCCTTCTCTGGCTGACTTGTTCCAGTAAGCATAACGCCCTCCAGGACCATCCATGTGGTCGCAAAATGTACAATGTCCTTTTTCCCTGCTGTGTAGTACTCCACTATGTAAACACGTCACAGCTTTTTTATCCACTCTTCTACTGATGGGCACTTGGGCTGCTTCTGAATCTTGGCTCTTGTGAAGACTATACTCTCAAGGATCATGCCTATAGTTTGTGCCACTCTTTTCTGAATCCGGCCCAACATAGCGAACGTAGGAAAAATAAATAATTGACTCCAGTGAAGTTAGGAAACAAAGTTCTGTGTCTGAAACCGTGAGGCAAAGCCCACACCTGCTGATTCATCTGGCCCTGAGTCCAGGGGGAACCTTGAGCTGATACATATTTATCTTGGATCTCAAGAAAAATATTGACCCTTCTAAGATGAGTGTCATGGGTTTAAAAAGTCTATCCAACAATGAAATACATATATATATATATATATATATATATATATATATATATATATATATATATGCCAACCAGATGCAAAACAAAAAATGCTTTGGAACTGAAAGTGAAAAAAGAAATACATTTCTTAGCAGTTATGACCACCGAGGGGCAGAGATAGAGTCATTTCAAAGAATAGACTGTATCATACAGACTAATGACTGCAAATCCCCATGAGAAAAAAAAATGTATGTGGCTTGAAGTTAGAAGAAGACACCTGCGTAAAACAAAGGCGATTAAGGGTGTGCAGGAAAGATGCCTAATCTGATGATCCCTTACAGAAGAATTCGTGGTGATTTCTATTTTCAGCCCAATCTTTACAAGTACTTGTAATTTTTTTTGGCACTTACTGCCGAGAAATCAAAGATGCTGTTTTTCTTTAGTAATAGTTCCTGCTGTTGTTTCTTTTGTTTTGACATAAAACTTCCTGGAGGCTCTTTAAATGGGTTAAGATGACATTAAAAAACAAAACCACTTATTAAAAGTTGTTGTTTTTTATTTTTTCAGGACACGTTGGCTATTTAGACCAACTTCATTTGAAGCTGAAAGGGTTACGATGTTTCCTAAGGTATAATAAATATGTTCTGGGTTGACACTTTAGAATCATTTTAAAAAAGTAAGTAGGTTTACACCTCAGACTTATAGGTGCCAGGCAGTGAGAAAATAAATTTCTGTTATTTAAGCCACCCAGTCCCCAGTGCTCCATTACGGTAGTCCTACCTAACCAACAAATACAATATGTATAAAGCCCCGATAGTTCACCAAACGTCACGTATTAAATAAAGTCAGTAAAACTAATTTAAAATGCAATGAAACAAAAAGTAACCTTTTAAATGCCTACCCATTAATGCAATTTGTAAAAAACAAAACCCTGAATTATCCAAAGGAACAGTGAAACCTGAAAAATTTTATTCCATTAGGAAGACCATATTTTCTTAAATTCTATATTTCAGTTGTTGATGTGTTTAATGACTGTGAATTTAATGAAACACCTGCTTAATATTCCCTTTAAATAGTATGATGTTGGCTCAGGGAAACCAACAATATATATATATATATATTTTTTTTTACCAAGAGAGAGAGTGTCTGATGTTCCGTGATGACACCGCCACTTAGCTAGTTAACACCGGAGACGCTGACCATGGCAGCCCCGTCATCCTTTCTCAGCGCCACCGTCAGACAGAAAGCCCCTCCCAAGAAAAGGAGTGGGGGACGAGGAGCACGTTAGTCCACGTGAGTGAGTGAACTTCAGAAGAGGCACGTTTCTGGATTGTCATCCCAAGCATTTGTCATTTGTTGGTATGAGAAACTTACAGCTTTTTTTTGGGGGGGGGGGAAGAAGAGACACACACAGAACTTGACTCCTCTGGTTAAGATGTCAATGAACAACACCGGGCACAGGTGTTGTAAGAACAGACAGGAAGTGGGCACTGAACCTGCAGCCCAGGGTGATGGGTTTGACAACCGGAGGAAAGCCAGCTGGTAGAGCTTGGTGGCCGGTGTTAAATCCCCAGGAAATGAGGGAGGAAGGAAGAAACATGGGAAGGGGAGTAGGGGGTAGAGAGGGAAGGAAGGGTTAGGGTGACGTCCGCGTTGAAAGTGCGTGTTGTACTCGCAGTGACCACTGACACGGTGAGATACAAATTGGCATTCTTTGTTCCATTTTCCATTAAAGAAAAAAGAAAGCATTTGAAAACACCTATGTGAAAAGGGAGTGTAAATTTATACCCTTGCAAAAAAGAAACCTGTAAAAGAATAAGATTTCCATAGAACCGATGATTCAAGTATGATTCACTGCAGAAGATCAGAAAGGAGGGAGGGAGGGAGAGAGGTGGAGAAAGAGAGAGAGAGAGAGAGAGAGAGAGAGAGAAGGAGAGACTGAGACAATGAGAGAGAGAGAGAGATAGAGATAGATAGAGAGAGAGAGAAAGAGAGAGAAAAGGAGAGACTGGGAGAGAGAGAGAGAGAGAGAGAGAAGGAGAGACTGAGACAAGGAGAGAGAGAGAGAGAGAAGGAGAGACTGAGACAAGGAGAGAGAGAGAGAGAGAGAGAGAGAAGGAGAGGAAAAGAAAAGAATGAAGTTATTTAAACTCCTGATCCCCCAGAAGAGCAGTTCTTGTGATGCGTAGATGACTGGACAGTCACATGGACCACAGTCCTTCAAAACCCACAGGCAAAGAGGGATCTGATAGGATGAGCACACCACCAGAGCAGGGACTCTTGTGCAGACCCCTGGGGGACACAGAAGAGACATTTTAAAAGGGGTTGCTCTGAGAAATGCCGCTACATTTATAATGACCACGAAGGGCTTCTCACTTCTCATCGGGCTGAACTGACCCCCCGGTGAGCTGGAAACATACCATCACGGGGGGCCTGGGAGCCGCATGTGGGAAGAGGTGCAACCCGGGGGAAGGTTTTGTTTGCACGTATCTGGGAACGTGAGCGTGGATATCTCTAGGAGTTGTCTGTGCCACTGTATGACTCATTTCTTTGTCACAAAGATTTAACAGACTAAAAATCCCACCACGAGACATCAGTGCAAAAACATGTCCATGACTTAATTTGATACGTACGCATTTATTCTGAAGTTCCCTCCGCTTGCCTGAATGGGAGGGGTGGGGTGGAGAATACGTGGGCATTCCTAGCAGAGGCTTTGGAGTCCGGATAAGTTGGCTGGGATTCCGGCTCAGTGAGTCCCAAGGGCAACGTCAGACAAGTTATTTAATATCTCGGAACTCGATTCTACATCTCTATAATGAGGTGACCGCTACCTCCTTTCTATAACCTGCGCGATCAATGGCCAGCGCGTTCAAAACAGCGCGTACCCGCACGGGCATCACAGGAAGTGCTTTAACGCAGCGTGGCTCTTAATATAACTTGAGAATGATTTCAGTTGAAATATTGATTGATTTGTCAGAGTGCTTTCTGTGGCACCTTCTACTTTATCCTGTTCTATAAAATTTAATACTGATATGGATCGAGGAGATTTTGCTGTGGGGACAGTGGTGACGACTGGTTTTGCTCTGCAAAGTTTATAATAGGTAAAAACGACCTGGTTCTTGAAGAACACTCTCTTCCTACTCCATGAACATAGATCTCAAAAATCAGTTTTACTGACAGTCGAAAGCATGCTTTATTACTACGTCAACAAACAAAATATGCCAATTCCTACCAATAATATTCTTCAATTTTTGTAATGTATCAGGAGCTCATAGTTCATCTTTATTGTCATAGAAATACACATACAGATGGATTGATACATACATATTTTGATTCTAGAACATTGTATTTTATCCATTGCAGTGGGGGAAAATCAGCTATTCTGAAAGAAGTGTTTTATAGGACTAGTAATTTTAACTGTTGAGTAAAAAAAAAAAAAAAAAGATGAAAATCTGTCAATATAGGCACTACCCATAATGATATTATGGTCTGTATTTAACTTTTTCTGGGTGGCTGTGTTTCAAAGGCTTGTCCCTCAACCAGAGCATTCCTGGTGTCTTTCTGGATGTGTGGCCGTGTGTGGTCAGCCTTCTCCCACCCTGTGCCTGCATCTCCGTCACACCCATGAGTTCTTATACTTCTGCTCGTTCCTGTGACATTGACCTCCTTCTTCCTTTAAATCCATGCCCTGTATTTAAGCAGAGGTGTTGGTTGGAAAATACCAAACAAGGACAGAAGGCACGCGTCACGCTGACGGGAAGACTCGTAAATGAGATCAGAGCTCCTGTCCGAGTCCCGGATTTGCGGAAGCTCTCGGAGTCCGTCCTGTTTTGAACTTCAGTCCCTGGTGTCTTATTTCATGAACAGCACTGCCCTGACATCACTTATGATTCTGCTCTTTGCCCATGGTCAACAGCTGGACTTGATGTATCTGTACCTATTTTCTCGTGGACCACTTAAAACTCAGTTTGGGAGGAACGTGAAGATGCCCATAAAATCTACGCAACATAAATATCATGCTGGCCATCAGAAAAGCTTTTTCCTTTTTTTAAAAGGAGCACTTTTAAAATAGGGAAGAAAAACAGTTGAAATTAATTTTAATAATAGTTTTATTTTGGAAAGAAACATAGCATATTTCAGCATGTCGAATAATATGAAAGGTTGTTCACGAGATAGTTTATATCTGTGTGTGCACTACGTCTTCAAACTATCGTGTGCGGTCGACACTCACGGCACGTCCTCAGGCTGGTGACGTGGACAGTGTTCGTGAGCCACCCGTGGCTACTGAGTTGGAAAGTGTAGTTCCTGAGGGTGAACCCGGGGAGTCGCCAGCCTTGCCCCGGGCAGGATGAAAGGCATGAGAAAAACAGGGTGACTTCTGCTCCGTGGGCACCATCCCGCCGTAGTGAGCACATAATACCACGTCTGAGGGTGCACGGGGGCTTCCTCTTTCTCCCCTGGGCCCCCTGGCTGTGAACTCGCACGAGCATTTTCTCACACTCTCAGGGCTCTCTCTTCAATGACCCAGGGCTCATCCTTGCGTCCTATTTTTGTTTTTGTTTTTCTCTCCTTTCAGCATTATTTTATGGCACTGAGATGCTGCTTTGACAATGAATTTAGCCCTGCCACCCCGCCCCCCACCCCGCCCCCAGCAAATTGATTTAATGGTTTTGGACACAGTCTGGCCTTGGCCTTGATTTTGGTCGACAACATGGGCAACTCTTGTTGCAACGTGGGCAGGAGTCCCGACTGCTGAGCTGTCGCTTGGATGCGGGCAGCCTCCCCCTGTGGGGATCGGGCGGAATCCTTTTCATAATCTCAACTGCCTGGATTTTCTGAAAAGAAGAAATGAGAAGCAGTGGTAAAATAGAATAAGAATAGAAGTAAAACTAAAAAAAAGAAAGTCTATTGCAACTAACAATCTTGGGACCGAGAGTAATGATAACCATAGTCATACACATAATTTATAATACGCATACTCTACAACAGATACTTTGCTAGCCCGCATTTCGTCCTGTTTTATTTCATCTCCATAGTAACGAGGTGATGTAATACATGACTCTCTACTTCCCCTCAGGTCGACCCTGTTTCTCCTTCCTCAGAACAGGTGTCACACTTTGATGGAAACATCTTCCTATTTTCTTCTCTTCTCTTCTGGCATTGTTCTAAAAGCTCTTAATTTAAGACTGTCTTCTGTAGAAATTTCTTGTGAATCCTCATTAAGGAACTGCCGCGGACCAGCGCAGCTAGTAATTCCGGGTCCCTGAGGGAGAACGGTGCAGAATTAAGAACACAGACTCACCGAGAAAAGAGAATGGGATCGGGAGGCCTCTGCAATGCTGATGGCAAGATCAGAGAGAGAGGGAGCCCCTGGTCTTTGCTTTATTATATAGCATAGACTATTAAAGCCTTTAATCCAATATACACATAGGGAAGTCTCTGATACAAAGCCACTCATCTGAGGCATAGATTGGATTCTTCATCAGAGTGCACCACCCTACATCATGCAACAATCAAGGGTGTGGGGAAAAGCTTAGTGTTGAAAAAGCTCTTAGTATTAACAGATCTTAGTATGAAAAGAGTGGGAAAGGCTTAGTCCCAAACCAAGCCTTTGGCTACAACGACCCCCCCAGTCTACAGCCCGTCTCCCACAAGGATCCTTATGGAGAGGCCAGAACTTTACCCTAAAATCACATTACCTCAGGTTTTTAAAGCATCCTGAGTGCCATCTGCCCCCATAACTGCTGGGCTGCCAGCTGACTTCACCTCCCTCCCTCCAGGTGTCCGTCCCCAGAACCACGATCCCGTCCCCAGAACAACTCGCTTCCTTGAGTCATGAGGTCATTCTCCTCCTTCCCCAAGTCTTCTAAAGTCCTCTCCCTCTCGCCAGGAAAATGAGAAGAAAGGGGAAAACCGGAAGGAAAGTGGCCAACCATCTGAGAGCCGCGCCTGGTGGTGTCAAATGGAGCTAAACCCTGTCTTGATTGCAGAAGGAAAAATCAATTTAGAAAGTATTGACTTGGAAGAACTTAATTGCTCATAAAATTAATTTATAGACGGCTTTATTTGGTGCTTGGGAACAGGAATACAAATGAACCAATGTTGATGTGTTTGAATTTCCATGGCCAGCCAAGAACAGGTGCCTGAAGCAGAGGAAGAGGGAAACCATTGTTTACTCTCCGCTGGAAACGTCCCACATTAGCTGATAAGCGGCAGAGGGTTAAAAAATAGTTCAACAGTATCAGTTGTAGACAAGTTTAAAATACTTTAAAATATTTAAATGGAATGATTCCTAATCAGATTGATTTAATTATTGTAGTTCCCTCTTTCTCATTTTCCCCAGTTTAAGCACCCCCCCCCTGAATTTTCCCCCCATACTCAATTCAACTCCATGATTTGGTTCCTGGTGAGTTCCTTTCTTGGCCTTTTTTCCCCCCTTCACTGTGCTGGCTAGGATAATTAATATAGTGACCTGTCCCAACGGAGATGGCAGCCATTTTCGTCTTGGACGCTATGAAATTTTGTGAAACATTGCATCATCACATCTATTGGAATGACCGTATTATGTTCTATGAATGTGGTGAAGGACACTTGTTTTTCAAAGGCTACATGAACTCTCCTTTTCTGGGTCATTGCACTTTGATAAAACATTTCTGTTCTTTGGTGTGTTACTTCCTTTCCTCTACTTTCTCTGGGTTCATTTGGCAGTTATTTCTAAAAAAATTTTTGATTACTTATATATAGTGACTCTCTATGCTTTTTTTCTTATTACCAATGTATCTATATTACGGATATATTTAAGTATCATACATTTGAATTACTTTTCATATCCAGTCTGGATAATTTGTCTTTAAATAGCAGCAATTAGTCAATTTATTTTTTTCCCTCCTTTTGAACAAGTTTGTTTAAACAGAGGTAAAAATTAACATACAATAAATTAACATACATAGTTTAAATTGTAGTGATTTTTGACACATGTATACACCTATGAAACCATTATTACAATTAAAATAAAAAAATATTGATTCTCCCATATGTCTCCTTCATATGCATTCCCTTATAACCACTGGTCCCGAACACCAGTGACCAGTGATTGGGGGTCCTCTCTCTATACAATACTTAAAATTGTCAAGTGTTTTAGTTAAATGGAATAATAAAAGCATGTGCTATTTTACTGTGGCTTTGCATAGCATAGCTGTCTTGAGATTAGTTCATGTTACTCTGTGTATTAATAATTCAGTACCTGTTAATGCTATGTAAGAATCAATTATCTGGTTTCCTCCCACGTTTTGGCTGTTAACACAAGTAGAGCGACTATACACATTTGTGCATACATAGGTCTGAATATAGTTTCTATTTCTCTTGGTTAAATGCTTAGGTGTGGAAGTTTTGGGTTCTATGGTAATATTTTAAAATCTTTTCTGTATCAGGATACAACTTATTGCATTTTAATTTTTTTTTTAAAAAAACTGAAAACCATTGTTTTACTTCTGAATGCTAACCAGTAGTTTATGAGAATTTTAGTTGCCTTGTATCCTTGGCATACTTGGTATGCTTTGTCTTTTGCACATTGACTCTTCTGGTGGATATATATCTCACAGTGATTTCTAATTTGCATTCCTAGCTATTTTTTTCCCCCCTGTGCATATCTGTCATGTGTATGTCTTTGGACAGAAAGTCAGAGGTTTTTACTTTCAGGTTCCAGCCCAAGATGAAGCGTCTTACAACTCCCCATGGTTCTCACCCCGGGGCAGTGTCTGGACTCCAAACTCTCCTTCTTGATTGCAGAGGTTGTTAAACGACTTATACAGCCTTTTCCCCGTGCAGTTGTCCACTCTGGGACAAATAAAGTCCCCTAGCAAAAAGTAGCATTAAAAACTGGACCCATGTTTTTAATCTTCCACCAAGATATACCTAGTGAAATCTCAGTAACGTGTGAGCTATCCAATGCAATTAAGTAGATTGTGTGTGTGTGTGTGTGTGTGTGTGTGTGTGTGTGTGCGTTTTCTGAAGTGAGAGTCAGGGAGGCAGAGAGACAGACTCCCGCATGTACCCGACTGGGATCCACCGGGCATGCCCACCAGGGGGCGATGCTCTGCCCATCTGGGGCATTGCTCCATTGCAACAGGAGCCATTCTAGCACCTGAGGCAGAGGCCATGGAGCCATCCTCAGTGCCCGGGCCAACTTTGCTCCAATGCAGCCTTGGCTGCAGGAGGGGAAGAGAGAGACAGAGAGGAAGGAGAGGGGAGACGGTGGAGAAGCAGATGGGCTCCTTGCCTGTGTGCCCTGGCCGGGAATTAAACCCAGGACTTCCACATGCTGGGACGATGCTCTACCACTGAGCCACCCAGCTAGGGCCTCAAGCTGATTCTTAAAAAGATTTTCAGTTATTGCGATAGGGAGAGCTTGTCAGATACATGTATTCTTCCTTGTGAGAAGCAAAAGTCCAAAAATAATTACAAGATTATTCAACAAATACTTCTTAACTGGACTACTAGAATAGCTGTGTGAATTCTGTAAAACAAAAAAGATACAGAAGCATATTGATTTAATTGTAACAATTAGAAAGAAGGATATATCCAGCAGGAAGTGTAGGGCTATATACATAGTATTTGCATTCACTTTGCTACATTTGTCACATCTCATTGCCAATTACCTACCACTCAAAAAAAATCTATTTTAAGTGCTGAATCTTGCAAATTTTGTGATATGCACGGAGAGTAATATCAAAATACAATATTCGAAGACTTTATCATCAGGAAGAGACAGTGTGGAAATAATTCGCACCACCACTTCTCCTGTCCTTTTCCTCTCTCATCCATCTGAGTGGTTCCAACCTCTGTTATCTTTTTCTTACTCACCATTCACACTTTAAAGCAGTGGTTCTCAACCTTTTCTGAGGTACCGAACCCACCAGTTTCATATGCGCATTCACAGAACCCTTCTTTAGTGATAAATAAAATAGGGTTTCTTTCCCCAAATTCAAGACGTAGGTATATGTTTTTTTTCTGGTGCACAAAATGAGCCATGCATGAACATCACCTTGCTCAAAGAACAAAACCAACAAAGTGCATGAACTCACAACAAATGACGGTATTACTTTATTCTGGCCTCCGCGGCAGAGGCTTCTCCGAACCCCTGAGACCCACTCATCGAACCCCTAGGGTTCGACAGAACCCAGGTTAAGAACCACTGCTTTAAAGTCTCCCTTTTGCTCCACCCTCTTTTGAAAATTTGGTAAAAAATTCGTCCTTAACTCACCGAAAACGTGATCCAGAAGAGAGTTTCCCGTTTCCCTAGCATGGGTCACTCCTGTCTGCGCCCTCCCTCCTTAAAAGACACCTTACTGCCTCCTCTCTCCCTTTACTTTTTGCTCAATTTACTCCTACTATTTTGGTATTGGGTTTTTTTTTTTAAATATTCTGTTTGTGCTTCTTCTGCTATGATTTTATTTGCACAGATTAAATTATGGCCTCTATCATAGTTTGATGCAAAGATATCTGATATTGATTTCTTGCCTAAACCAGAGACTCCCATTTTAAATTACCTGTGGGACAACACATACCAGGTAGACTTCCAGTGTGCCCCCCAGCTGCCACCTGCTCAAAATGGCACTTTTTATATCTTAATGGCCACTAGCTCCTTCCACCACGTCCGTTCTCTGCCGGCACTTCCTGTTTTCTTGCGAGTGCAGCTGTGACTGTGACTACTACAACTATTGCCAGTGACTGTGATGGCAGCAGACGGAGATCGTGTGCTGGCTCTCGGGGACTGCTCTGTGTGCTCGGTATATGTTTACTTTAAGGCGACCAACTATTTTACAGTGAAAAGGAGGACAAAAACAAATTAAAGAAAACAAGATCGTAAATAAAAGAAACGTTTTATCCATTGCAACAATGCACTATAATATGATAAATGCATAATAAGAACAACTGTAATATTTTATATTGTCATTATGCGTACATGCGTATTAATCAGTAAGGAACACACAAAGCCATTTGGGCGCTCGGTGTGTTGCCTGCTCTCTCAAGGTCTTCGGTGTGGAGCGCATGCGACTCATAATCACAGCTCGCCACACGGTACTGATCCCTGACGAAACATCCTGTCAAATACAAATACGTCCCATCACACACAATGGGTCGACTCTGCATTGATCAAATACGGACATTTACAGATCAGTCTTCCAATATCAAAAAGGCGGACGTGTAGGAGGACACTTTTCGAGGGAGGAGGGAAGTTACAAAAGAAGGACTGTCCTCCCTAAAGGAGGACGATTGGTCACTTTAACTTCAGTAATTCTTCCATGAGGAAACTGAGACTCCAAGAAAAGGTGTATTAGGTTGACACGGCTTATGGCTGACTTTGAATTCAACTAAGAACAACTTGTTTCCAGAGTTTAATCTTAGACTGAAATAACTTCCTATGGAAAGCTTTTCTTTTTCTTGAATGGGTGGGGTGACATTGGCTAACAAAGTTTTACCGATTTCAGGGTGCACAATTGTACAACACGTCATCTCAGTGCTGTTCTGTGTGCTCACCACCCCAAGTCAAGTCTCCATCCATCACCGTTTAAATCTCCTCGACCCTCGTCTACCTCTCCAAGCTCAGCCATCCCCATGCTATCATCTGTGTCCACGGGTTTTCTCTCTCTCTTTTATCATTTTTGCTTCACCCTTCCACCCCCTTAGCCCCTCCCTTGCCCGACAGCTGTCATTCTGCTCTCTCTGTCTTTGAGTCTGTCTCCGTTTGGTTTGTTAGTTCATTTTGCTCATTAGATGCAAAAATTGAACAAGTAGATGAGAAAGCTACAGGCAGACTCCTTTCTCCTTTTCTTTTCTTCTAGTCTGTTATAGCCTGAATACCTTTATTAATGTAATGTTTTAAGATGCTTCTATGCTGTTCTGTTGATTTCTTTTTCATTGCTGAATAATCAATGTGCCTTTGGATGAATCAAACATAATATTTATTCACTCTTCTGTTGATGAGCTACTTGGATGGTTGTTTGTTGTTGTTTCTTCTTCTTCTTCTTCTTCTTCTTCTTCTTCTTCTTCTTCTTCTTCTTCTTCCTCTTCCTCTTCCTCTTCTTCTTCTTCTTCTTCTTCTTCTTCTTCTTCCTCTTCCTCTTCCTCCTCTTCCTCCTCCTCCTCTTCTTCTTCTTTTTCTTTTTCTTCTTCTTCTTCTTCTTCTTCTTCTTCTTCTTCCTCCTCCTCCCACCCCTCCTCCTCCTCCTCCTCCTCCTCCTCCTCCTCCTCCTCCTCCTCCTCCTCCTCCTCCTTCTCCTCTTGCTCCTTCTCCTTCTCCTTCTTCTTTTTCTTGTCATGAATAAAACTTCGAGGACTGGGTTCTCTGGAAAACAAATTCTAAATGGAAGATTTGTCTGTGTAAATGTTTCAGCAGGTGCTCTCGGATCGATACTGTAGGGGAATGATGAATGTAGGATTATTTAGAAGCAACTGAGCTGGGGCCGGCCACTCCGAGCTGCCCCCATGTTATGGATGTCTCTTGCTGTGGAGAGAGCAGTCATGTTTCCATTCCATGAAGGAGAGATTGCTAGAAACAGCCTTACCTTTTGATGAATGGTTCCTTTCTCACAGTTTTATTCGTGTTGGAAATCTTATCCTAAGGTTCTATGGTCAGCTTCCTGCAGCCTGCTGAGAAGATACTCACTTCCCAGAAACTCTACCTGTCTCCAGCTACTGAGTCCCCTGCTGTCTCCCTATGCTCAACAAAAATACAGCAGGATAAAATCTCAGCAGTCAACCCCACCCTTAATGCAGAAAGCTTACCTGCTTAAGCATCCTTATACATGTTGTGTAAGTCAATGTCTTATAAAGTTCAATTTCTAAAATCTAAAGAAGTATATAGTCCTGGTCAGGGACGAGCTTCAAAATATTTCCTGTCTCCTCTAGCTACGATTTTCACTTCTACACACTCTCCTTCTACTGCCGGCTTGATGGATTATAAACTGTTTTCTTGCACACGTTCCCTCTGCAGTAAAATTAGTGCTAGTTCAAAATATAGCTTTATCACATTACGGAAAGAGGCAATTAAGTCATTCTGTCACCTTGGGCAAGTAATATCATTCCTCTGGACTTCCATTTGCTCATCTGTAAAATAAAGGTATTGGAATGCATTTTCTGAAACGTCCCTCCCACTTCTTCCATTCTGTGATAAGCTTTAAAAAAAATCCCAACTTACTGTCCATTTATGGACGTTTCCAATAACATGATATAATACGACTTCCATTTATGGATGACATGGCCTTCGATGACCTTGAGGTAACTTTGCCAGATTCACATGCTACACAGCCAATGGATGTATATACATTTAGCTCCATTTAACATTATGGCATCAGGAGAAAGAAGGATTGGCCCCGGATCTAATTCTTACCATTTTATAGTCTCTGCTTCTAAAAATCTATAGCAGCAATAACAATGGAACGAGCTCTTTCTTCGTGCCACTCACGGTTAAGTTAGTTCCAAGGATGCCACTCCAACGCTGTCTGTAAAAATAAATTTGAAAATGAAAGTAAAAAGATCATAAAGAAAATGTCTGTTCGTATTTCCTCGGGGTGAATCAACCTGGGAAGCTGTTCTTTTTCTCGCAAATCAGAAAAGGCAGATAAGTCACCCCTCTTCATCCTGCTGAGGAGAGAGAGCCCGGGGACCCCTGGGATGTGCAGGACAGAGCCTTGCTCAGATCTGAGGTTTGCATGGCGTGTCTGAACTCAGCTGTGAGGATGACCCAGCTGGGAGAAGGGGATTCGGAACTGTACATAACAAAATGCATTTTTTTTTTTATGATCTAGCAAGTCAAAAAAGAATAATACCTGTAGATAGGTAACCCTGAGCATACCTTCAGAAAAAAGTAAAAGGTGGGTCACTCTTCTTGAAGGTCATTGTGTTAGGCAGGCAGGGTGATTACAAATCAGCATAGGACGCAGCCGAGTTCCGAGAGTGACCAGGAGGACAGCACCCCTGGGGATGTCTGACCACATAATCACCGGGCTGGGGCAGGGGTCACATCTGGGACTAAGGGACATGGGGACCACTCTTTTTGCCTAGATGGTAAAAGAAAGAAACATGACTTACCGAGAATGTACCATGCAATGCAATGTGGTACAGAAAGGGACATGGAGGTCCTTATAAGAAGATGAAATTTAAAAAATGTATCGAGGTCCAAGAGGAAGTGACTCCGTAGGGGGGATGCATTATCAATTAGCAAGGCATTTGGCAGTGTTGAATCGTCAATCTTTAAAAGCTGGTGGCTGTGCACAGAGGGAATCTGAGAGCCAATGCAGACCGTCAGGGGGGCCGATGGGAGCCATGGAACATGACGGGATTTGAAGAACAAAACGTAGTATAAAAGCTCTATTGTTTTTATTTTCCAGTACCTGTGGAGGAAAGAGGACGAAATTAAAAGCACAGTGACTGTTTATGACAGAGGCTCGGGCACTTGGAAGAGCAGCAGCGTCCTGAGATAAATTGTTCAGCACATGATCCCCGAAGCCCCACCTTTGAAGATTATGACCCTGTAGCCCGCAGGTGGGAATTGGGTTACATGCAGGTGGGTTAATGCATTCCAGGGTAAGAACTCTGTGGCCTGCGTTTGTTTCCCCATGCATTTTCATACTGTTTCTATATGTGTGGGTGCATGCCCACAGCAAGTCTTTCTTTCAAACATCCCAAGAGTGAGCATATATATATACATACATACACATACATACATACATACATACAGGGCTGGACACATTGCACTTGCTCCTAAGTGTTAGCTGTATGTGCTCACCAACTTTATTTATTTATTTATTTATTTATTTATTTATTTATTTATTTATTATTTTTTTAAGGGACAGAGAGAGAGAGTCAGAGAGAGGGATGGATAGGGACAGACAGACAGGAACAGAGAGAGATGAGAAGCATCAATCATTAGTTTTTCGTTGCTGTCGTGACACCTTAATTGTTCATTGATTGCTCTCTCACATGTGCCTTGACCGCGGGCCTTCAGCAGACCGAGCCACCCCTTGCTGGAGCCAGCGACCTTGGGTCCAAGCTGGCGAACTTGGGGTCTTGAACCTGGGTCTTCCGCATCCTAGTCCGATGCTCTATCCATTGCGCCACCGCCTGGCCAGGCATATGCTCACCAACTTTTATCCAAAAACAAGACAAGCATGTGTCATCATGCGTGGGTCTATGTATGTACTTAGATTGGTTGGTGTTAATTCGGCACACATAAAGAAAGGCAAGCAGGGCTTCCTGGATCGCTCTTAGGTAATATTCTGTTGTTCACAAAAGCTTTGCTTTCTTAATATCTTGTCCTGAGCTCCGCAGAGGATTACGGAGTGACCCGAGCTCAGGCCGGGAGCCCCGCCAAATGCCGCAGTCACACAATTACATTTTTCCTGTTTCCTAAATTATATAATTTAAATAAGTATCCTGAAACAGAAGTGAAGACAAGATCAATTTTCAGTAAGAAAAAATGCTTTGTTTTCGGATCTTTGAGAAATTACTTAACTACTATTAGTATTAGATCAATCCTTTTAATTTTTTTTTTATCCATTCCAGCTACTGTAATAAAATTCTCATGTGCAATTTAACTACAACATTAGTGAAGTTGATTGGTCTATAACATGCTGGGTCAGTTTTATCATTCTTTAAAACACCTGAATTACAATATTTTTATCCCAACTACTAAAGGGAAGAACTGCTTTAATGTGTATCCCCTAAGGGGGGAAATAATTGAGAAAGTTAGTCTAATTAAATTCTTGATAATATCTTTAAAGCTTGCAAGTCACAAAACGTCACTGGAAACCTACTTTTCAATTTAATTCTCCCAGGAGTTACTGCAAATTATATTCACCCTGAGTGTGATCTCTTGTTTTCAATGCAGCGGCTGTATGAGCTGAAGGAGATCCTTCGGAGCGACATTAACTCCAGTTGCCTAAGTATTGAAACCTGTAGCATCTTGAAAATTTCCATGACTAGCATTAGAGTGGGCACTTTGCTGGCATGAGGATGCTAGGATTTCAGTTGGTAGCTCAAAAAATAATGGATCAAGCCCTAGCCGGTTGGCTCAGTGGTAGACTGTTGGCCCAACGTGTGGATGTCCTGGGTTTGATTCCTGGTCAGGGTACACAGGAGAATTGCCCATCTGCTTTTCCACCCCACCCCCTCTCACATCTCTCTCTCTCTCTCTCTCTCTCTCTCTCTCTCTCTCTCTATATATATATATATATATATATATATATATATATATATATATATCCTCCCTTCCTGCAGCCATGGCTCGATTGGAGTGAGTTGGCGCGGGCACTGAGGATGGCTCCATGGCCTCCATCTCAGGTGCTAAGAAGAGCTTGGTTGCAGAGCAAGGAAGCAATGATCCAGATGGGCAGAACATCACCCCCTAGAGGGCTTGCTGGGTGGATCCCAGTTGGGGTGCAGGTGGGAATCTGTATCTCCTTCCCCTCCTCTCACTGAATAATAATAATAATAATAAATAGGATCAACTAACTACCATATGTTTAGTGACAATATTAGGAGACTGAGGACTTGAAATTGCTTGTAACTCCAGGAAGATCCTTGCTAACAGTGGAGAAGTTACCTCCCCATTGTCCGGTCCATTTCTGCCCCTGGACCAGTGGGACTTGAGTGTTCCTGAACAACTTCATTGCAATACTGAAATGAAGCAGCTTCGTAAATGAAGGCAAAGCTACCAAGCCTGCCTACAATTCACGTAACCCTTTGTTCTCAGCGTAACGTTCGCCTTACAAATTGTGTTTCCATTTAAGTATACATGTTCAGTTCTTCCCAAGTATCTATGCCGTGCACACTCTCTGCTGTAGGCACATAATGCTACTTATGTTCCCTACGCATTTGGATACTCCCCCATCTTTCTGTCTTCTGTGAGTCTGTCGTTCCTCTTTACGATCTTCCCTTGGCTTTTCATGCTGACAAATGCTCATTCGTGCAGAATTATATATTTTTTTCCCCAGAGTAAATTACCCAATCTCTTATAAATCAGCAGTAATTTAGGGAACCCACACTTTACAAACTGTATTTTAAAATGGTTAATTTCATCATTTCCTTTTCCGATACCGATGATTTCTAGAGTACAAGTAGATTACCTCATCTATGTTTATAACCATCAGCATTCTGAAATATAGCAGAGGCTTAGAGATGAAATGAAACATAGTTATCTTGATTAAAAGATACACATTAAACATGTGCAAAAGCAGTATTAAATCTAAAAAATATATAATTGAGTGAGATAATAAATTAGTGTAACTGCTAAATTTTTAATATGGCACCTTTCAAAGTTAGAAAAAAAGAAAAGGGAGGCAGTTGGGTGGAGGGCATTTTATTACCACTTGGAAACCTAGCAGGAAGCTGAGTCACCGTATATTACAATGCTAACACCTCGTACAGCAGAACAATTTGGCAAGAGACTTGAAACCCCGCAGAACTGTCAGAACATTCCTGTGCCAGCCAGTTGCTATGGAAATGAAGGCAAAATGGAATAGAGTGTTAAGCAGAAAAAAAATCAGCGGGAATTGCTTATCGCTGAAGATTTGGGCAAGGATATTAGATAAGAATCACAGTAAGCAGTAAGTCTGCCTTATACTGTTGTATTGACAGTAAAACCTATAAGGGTCCTATCTAACATCTTGACACTCTTTATTTATTTTTCCCCACACTCTTTAAGTATGCAACTTCTCTGTGACTATCCGCCCTGTTAGAACTTGTATTAAGCCTTGTTGTGTTTTATCATTTCAAACAGCAGGGTTTGGTTAAGCACCAGCCTAATAGTTATCTTTCTATGAAACGTGTACACAGAGCACTGTAAGTCAATTATTTAATATATCGTCATTAAAGCTGTTCTAAATGGCTTCTACTCATTCCTTTTACTTGTGCAAGAATAGTTTGCATTACATTTAACTTATGCAAATTAAAACTCAGAGGAAGCCTATAGAAAATGCCTGCTACGTACCTTGAAAGCATTTTTATTTCTATCAGGTAAGTAGGTTAGATGCCAGTCTAGAATGTTAGGCTATAATATTTGAGAAAAAGGTCTTAGAGAGACAGTCTTAATAGAGATAAAAAGCGAGTGGCATGATTAAGTTACTACATTACCAGACTTATCAGAAAATTTATGCAAAGTATACGTACCCCTGTTTTTCTGAAAGGTTATTACTTTGCTAGAAATGTTTATAAATTTCTCTATTCCCGATTTCTGTTTGAGTGGGAAGATACACTCTAAGCGTGTCGTTACTGCAACCCACTAAGTAGTTCTAAACATTGTTAAAGTAGATTCTCCACTTCAGTTTGAATTTGCTATGGAATAACATCTAAAAAAAATAAAAATTAAAATTATGGCCTAGTTTGCCCTGATTCTAATTTGGTTTGACTTACACTATCTATACAGCATAACTTAACTATTCCTTCCTCGTCTCAGTGAATAGACTGTGGGTTTGGGGTTTGATCCAGTGTATAGCTGAGACTCTCAATTGAAGCTCTATCCTCCCTTAAAACTAACTCTTAATTCCCCCTCGAATAATAAAAAAGGCCAGAAAATGCATTAAAAAGTATAACAAAAAGAAAGACCGGAACACCAGAAATTAAAATTATAATTTAACTGGACAAATACCGACAAAGAAGACAGGAGAAGATCAATGATTAAATGCATTTTCATATTCACTATAGAAGCACACATACATGAGTGTATCAGGGAACCAAGTCTAAGCTAAGACCTACTATGTGAGTGCATGTCACATAGTGAGCTTCAAGTGTGTGATTAAACACGACTGCTTCCTACTCTGGATTTAGGGAGAGGATTCTAACAGCCAAACAATGGAAGACAGGACCCAGCATCAAGCCATCCTCCTTGCTGATGACCCACACCTAGGATGCAGGAGTTCTTATCACAGGTTGGGTAAGAAAAAGGAAAACAAAAGGATAAAAAATTTTAAAAACAAGATGATTTCTGAAACAGAAGTGAAACCCAGACTTCATCCTGGAGAGCCACAGGAAAAACATAGCTTTGACTGATTCCTAGAAAAATGAGAATGAATGAAATTTACCAAGTCTGTACCCAATTGGAAACAAGATGAGACATCTGAGGAGGCAGAACTGAGGGATGAGGTTCAGACAGGGTGAGACAGACAAATCAATGTTTCTATCCACTGCGCAAATTTCAAGGACAGAGAAAAACGCAGGAGCAAGCTTACATTTTATTTTATTTTTTATTGCAAACGGACCTGGAGAAGAAGCTCAAAACTGCCCTGTCCTGTCTCACAAGCTACTGAGTTGCTTTTCAGAGACAGCAGGTCCCACATTGCAGGTCAAGCAGCAGAAGCCTGGACAGAGGAGAGAACTTTGTCTGCTGGCTGCACTCGGAACCAATGGACCAGACACGGCCAGAACCTGAACACAGAAACCTTTCAAAATAGATGGGTCCGCTGTCCAGGGAGGTCCAGTGCTGATACCCCATCACCATAAATAGTCAAACTCCACGGTCCCCCAATTAAAACCTGCCCACTAGTGCTCCCACATCCCTGTCCCTTAAAAACCCTTAAAGTCCTGCCCTGCACCCTGGGTGGGAGCATTCCAGTTTCTGAGAGCCTCTAGCTCTCCGTTCTAGTAAGATATCCAGGATTGGATCTCATAACAATGTAAAAACAAGGCAAATGAAATGCCGCTCATTGTAACCACCAGCCACGGCTTGGTGCCTGTGCCCTGTCTGTTACCAGTTTCAGTGTGTGCCAGACCTGTTCTTTGCCGGGTCTCCTTCTGGAAGATGCCCTTGGGAGCACCGAGTGACCGCCCCCTCGCTTCCCTCCTCCTGAGAGCCGGTCCCTGCAGGGCAGAGGGGATGATAGATCCCATTCCCGCCTCTCAGACCACCAATGTGAGAAAACAGATTGTTTTCACTAATATTAGAAAGGAAGTTTTCCCTCTGGTCTGGTTTGGTGATTCTAAAATAATCAATAACTAATCTAAACTTGTGATGACATTTGTATTTCTTCTTTCAGGAGGAGAAAACCATGAATGTATTATGCAAGAAAGTTCTGACACTGGCTGACAATTTCACTTTTATCATCTCCAGCCTGGTGGTTTTTTCTTTCTTTCTGATAAACATAGAGCAACACTACACACACACACACACACACACACACACACACACACACACACACACACACACACTATTATAAAATAGCTCCCTAGCAATTTCTT
Source organism: Rhynchonycteris naso (assembly GCA_037038555.1). NCBI lineage: Eukaryota > Metazoa > Chordata > Mammalia > Chiroptera > Emballonuridae > Rhynchonycteris > Rhynchonycteris naso. Next base: position 148,251,328 of record CM073002.1, read on the forward strand.
TTAAAAAGTTAAAACAATTTTTCTTGGGAAAGTAAGGCACACACGTTAAAACCAAAAGAAAAACAAAGTTGGAAATAAGGTGCTTGGATACTCTTTTAACAAAGGAAAGAGGGCTGCGGCTTAAAGTAAGGATACATTGTTGGGGGAATGCCTGGGGCAATAAGAGGAAACTGAGGGCAGGTAAGTGTTATTCCGTGAGGTGTGCGGAGCAGCCTCCCTGGGTCTGTGCTCCAGCTCTGTGATAAGAGTGACTTAATTATCGCGGGGCATGGAGGAGGGGGAAGGCCCGCCGCCTTCACAAGGGGGAATCTATGCCTTGTTCTGGGGCGGAGAAGAGCAGCTCGTGGATCTGTTGCTTCTGAATTGACCTCAGGTCAAATATTCCTTATGCCAAGGAGACCTTTTTGGTGTGGCTGCTTCTGGTCGCCTTAAAAAAAAAGTGACCGGGACGGGTCCACTGACATCTCGTTTTCCCTCACTCTCACGTGCTCAGCATGAGCTCCCGGGAATGTTGTCAAGTTTAGTATGTCCTCTGGCTGCTACGGATCCAGGTAAACGTGGAGAGAGGCAGGCATGTGGGAGAGTGTTCTAGGTCTAAGAGGACAAGGGGAAGGTTAGGCGTTCCCACTGCAATCCGTGACCCTGGTCGGTGCAAATTTGACTCCCGCACGCACAGTCACAGCGTTACCTGGAGTCTAGGTGTGGCCGGCCCGGAGGAAAAGGGTGGACGGGACCAGAATCTGTTTCTTCCAGATTGAGTAGTAGGCAGCGAGGAAGCCGATAGTTCAGCCTGGGAAACATCTGTCCCTTGTCAGGCGCTAGCAAATGTTTACTAATACAGTCACGTTAATGACTTGGGAGGAGACAAATCATGTTTTCAAGAGCCCTGAGCTTTAGAAAAATGGATAAGAGAAAAGCAGGGTGCTGGAGGGTGTCGGAGGCACCTTGGCTGCTGCCACACACTGTAAGGCCAGCACTGGCCGGGCATGGCCACTGTGGCAACTGGTCCCCGAAGGGGGTTCTGCTGTGAAGGAAGGCTCCTTCTAGTGGCCCGAAGGTCAAGTGGTTTGGGAAGACACTAAGATGAGTCCTCGTACACCGAGGAGAGCCCTTGGCTGCAGTACCCCAAACAACAAAAACAGGAATTTGAGTCTTTACCAAAAGTTTCCCCTCCCTTCGTAACAAAGAGAAGCAGCCCAAAGTCGAGGGCTAGTCCCTTCCCTCTCCAACCTACTGTGTCACGGGGTCCCAGGTTAGCCAGGAACAAATGAAGGGACAGAAGGGTGGGCCATGCATAGGAGCCAGAAAACAAAGGGACTTTGGAAGTTAAGATTCAAAACAGGAAGTGAAATTTATGGGGTTTTTTTTTTCCAATTATCACATTACTCAGAAATAAAATTTTAGTGATATTGGGGAAGAATTATGTGGGGCAAGAAAATAAATCTTGGGCTAAAAGAGCATAGAGTAACTTAGCTTCCAAACTGAATCAGCAGAAACCCGCTTCATCCAGGCAGGAGAACATCTTCTTAGGTGACTTTGGCAGAGGGTGTTGGAGGGAACTGGGCACCAGGACAGTTTTAGAGCAGTGTCAGCTGGCCTGCCCTGTTTCCTCGCAAACCACAGATAATCTGGGAGCTTTTGATGTTGCCTATGCTCTTTTTGTCAAAACTATTTTTTAAATTGAATTTATTAGGGTAACCCTGGCTGACACAATTATACAGATTTCAGTTGCACGATTCTACAACACATCTCTGTACAACTTATTCTGTGTTCACCTCTCCTCCCAAGTCAAGTCTTCATCCATCACCATTTATCCCCCCTACCCTCTTGTCCAGCAGGCTAACCTCCATCATAGCAAGGTTTCACCTAAAAATTGGGTGATTAGATTGGACCCTGAATCCCTGAGGACAGTCAGCAATGTCCATGCTCCTCCCACCACACTGTCTAGCGCCAACACAAGCAGCAAGATGGCTGCCGCTTCGGCTGTGTTTCCTCATCTGGTATGAATCCCCCTGTCCGCTGGAGCCTGATTGAAAGCTAAAAGACTAGGATGGTAAAAGTCGCTGACGTGATTTTAATAAAATCGGGGAAGAGATGACTTTAAAAATTTTAGAAGAAAAATCTGAAGGAATGTTTCAGAAACGCAGGTTATGAAATAACTTTTTAAACACGATGACATGAGTAAATAAAAGGGAAAATGATCTGCGAGACCACGTTAAAAATTCATGTCCATGCTCCTCAGAGACATCACAAACAGGTAAAAGCCAGGTGACCTGTGCTCAAAGGATAACCGGTGGACACGGGTTCATAAAACAGAACAAATATGCACGCACCGCACACAGACACAGACAGCAGAGCCGCGATGGCTGGAGGGAAATGGGGGTGGGGGTGTGTAGGGGGTCAGGGGCGGGGAAAACGGGAACGGGAAGAGACGTTGCTTGGGGTGAAGGGCACACAATGCCGTGTGCAGATGAGGTCTTTATTGACTTGTACATTTGAAACTTGGGTGGTTGTGCAAACCAATGTCACTCTTAACAAGTTAAAAAAAAACATAGAATCACTAGAGCGAAAAGTGAGCACAGGTCATCAATAGGGTTATCAAGAGAGCAGAAACCTGAATGGACAGAACGGATGAAAACTTTCCCAACCGTAACAGCAACCGTGACCGTAAACATAGGCAGTGGAACGTGTTAAAGCGTGTGGTGAATACTACTAATGTAGGTCGACGGGCAGGAAACATAACAGGGGTCACGTGTCTGTGGTTACGCGACCGGCAATTCCACTTTTAATCACGCATTTTAGAAACCGTGGAACACGATGATGAAGGGGAGTGGGTAAGGCTGTTCCTGGCAACATAAGTTGCAAGACAGAGCAATTAGAGAAAATTTATCACCTGTCCATTAGTGAATGGATACATAATTTGAGTCATATTCCAAAAATAGTTAAAATAAACCCAAACTACCTGTATTAACATGGGCTGATCTCAAAATCATAATGATCCATGAAGAGCGTGAACTGTTTGGCATCATCTTTATAAAAGAACAAAAGAATAGTGTGTATCACACACACGCAGTCATAACGTGAGGATGTATAAACTGGTGATACTACTTTTCTTTGAAGGGAAGGAGCGGTATCCAGGGGCCTCTATCATCTGTATTTGTGATGTTTTTATGTTTCAAAATATAAATGTGGCAAATAGTTCAAGCTAGTAAACTAGTTGCTGAGCATGCAAAGATCTCTCAGTTTGCATGAATGATACGTACCACATAACAAAGCCAGTAAAAATATATAAAAAGAACCCATCCCCCCTCCTATTAGACATGGGGCATCTCCTTGGTGTATCTCGGGGTCTTCCCAGAAGCTTCACCCACATTTGAATGTTTCTTCATGCTTCTTAGTACAGGCCAAGAATAACGAGTTTGGCTCCACAAAGGAAAAGAGAAATATGATAATTCATGTGAATAAAATACCACATTATGTTCAGTTCCTTTACATCTTTTTTTTTTTTTAAATTAATGTGATAGATACATTATTTTTTTCACTTTTTTGGGGGGTAAAATCAGAACTTCTTATGTTTTATTCTTGTATATCCAAATTTTATTCCTGTCTATCCAAACTGCATGATAGTTTAACCATCGAACATGATCGTCGATTTTCAAATTAACAGTATGAATTTGTATGAAAGGCATTGTGGATTATGGAAATTAAACACTCTGGGGCTCCGCCTGTCTTAGTTCTTGCCGGAGGAGAGCCGAACCCAGTTTGTGAGATGGGCCCAGCCCATAGATGTGACCCGTGGCTCTCTGCGGTCCGAGGGGGATTTTCTGCCGGGGTCATTTCTGTGGATGCCACTCGTTATTCTCACCGTTCCCAGGATGTCTTCCTGACCTGCAGGTGCAGAGGGGAGAAGGTGCTCTCTATATAAGAGGGTACTATCCCAAGTGTCTTTCCCGGATATTAACTATCTATTGGACGTGTTGATTTAAATACTTGCAGGACAAATATTTTTTGGGAAAAAAAACAACAACCCTAAATTTAGAAAATCTAAACAATTGAGCAGTATAGCATATCCTAGGTGCCTGAACAGTACATGTCTGTTATCATATCATGCTTAGGAAGTCAGTGAGTATATCTAAATCAATAGATATTTATACACACGTTGCTGTCTTACCCTGAAACAATTTGTAGACATAACTTTTCAATTTGAACCGAAGCATTTGTCTTCCTTGCTAGAATTATAGTGGGAGCTATGGCGGTGTTTTCCACTGGGGCAGTGGTTCTTCACCTGGGTTCTATCGGACCCTAGGGGGTTCGATGAGTCGATCTCAGGGGTTCGGAGAAGCCTCTGCCGCGGAGGCCAGAATAAAGTAATACCGTAATTTGTTGTGAGTTCATGCACTTGGTTGGTTTTGTTCTTTGAGCAAGGTGATGTTCATGCACGGCTCATTTTGTGCACCAGTAAAGAAACATATACCTATGTCTTGAATTTGGGGGAAAAAAATCATATTTTACTTATCACTAAAGAAGGGTTTGGTGAATACGCATATGAAACTGGTGGGTTCGGTACCTCAGAAAAGGTTAAGAACCACTGCATTGGGGTCATCACTGCTAAGTAATTAATCTTGACCTTCATTACGGTGTATCCTCTGCTGGCAAGATTTGTAACTATTAAAGTGAGACATTTTCTTGCTAATATAATTTCATGGGTAGTAGCGCTATCCCAAATGGGAGGACATTAAGACTGACTTCCGCAGGCTTTATTTGTCTTCAAGCGAATCCATTATCAAGAAAATTTAATCCCTTTCTGACTCTAGAATTACAAGGCAGAGTACTTATGTGATGGAACTATATTAGACTACTAATTATCCATTGTGCATTTGAAACTTAAAACAATTTCACTTTCCATAATTACTTTTTTCTCATTTCAGTTTCAGTAACTTAATTCACTTGTTAAAGTGGCATTACAAAGAAATCTTTTGGGGAAAAAAGTGATTCTAAAGATTTAGAGCTAAATTTAAATAAACAATCATTATAAAATTTTAGGGCTAATACTGTCTTATTTGTGCTTATTACCAATAGAAAATGCCTTATCAAATTTATGAAGGAATACATTCATTTCCAAAGTGGATACATTAGTGAAATAAGGACAGGCACATTTTTACAGGGTTATTATTTATTGGTGTCAAGTTGAAATTTATGTTTTAGAAACCTACACTAAAGTGTTTTCCATCATCATTGATTGCATCAAAATGCAAATATGTTTTATTCAAACTCAAGAGAGAATTATGGCTTTTAACACTTCTTAATGGATTGTAGTATTTATTTTTAGATGGAAAATTATTTCTAATTTTGCCTTTATGTACATACATCCTATTATTTCTACCATGTGGAATTTATATCCAAATTCTGGGGTTCTGGGAACTAGCTCCATATTGTTTTACAGCCATTCTATTGTGAAGAAGGAAGACAGAATGATTTAAAATTATTGTTTACATTTACTATAAATGTTTTATTCCTGGAAATTCCTTCTATAAATCACTGACATCCAGAAGATATTTTGTGACATATTCACTCGGTTAGTTAACGGAAAACAGATTGTAATTTTGCTTTAATGAGATTGTCTTCACGAAATATTTAAGGCCAAAAAATGTCACTTAATAAGTGCCATTTGCAAAGTATTTATTGTGTGTAATTGCCTTTATATACTTATGTATATTGTCTTTATTATTTAAACTAACTCGTAAGGTAAGAATTATTAAGTGCATTTTACAAATAAGGAATTGAACATGAGTAACACTACGATGACTGCAGACCGCACAGATGGCACATGTCTAAAGCTGTGCAAGTCACCTGTCACTGGTGTACTCCTCCCTTTCCAGCACATTCATCTCAAGACACAGCACAGTCCTAACCAGGGAGGTCACAAATTGTGCATGTGTCTTCTCTGCTTCAACAGAGTTTAGCAGATAGAGTACGGCTTTCCTGGAAACTTCAAAAGTAACCTAGCTTCTGAAGGAAGTTGTGTAGTTTGTGTGTGTGTGTGTGTGTGTGTGTGTGAGAGAGAGAGAGAGAGAGAGAGAGAGAGAGAGTTTGAACAGTCATTGACGTGGTAGCTGTGGGATGAGGTCTATTTAAAAATTCACAACATTTCAATTGTTAGAAACATGAACATCTCTTGTGGGGATCGGTGAAAGGAGGGTTCTAATCGGATATTAATTTTTCTACAGAAAAATGTATGAAACTTTATGCTCAGTAAAATAAACATCATAAATACCTTTGTTTATCTATCAGGTAAGCGAGGTATAAACCTTTGTATTTTCTTTTTAAAAGCATTTTAAAAAATGTATTGATTGATTTTAATTCGAGAGAGAGAGAGAGAGAGAGAGAGAGAGAGAGGCATTCATTCATTGTCCCACTTAGCTGTGCATTCATTGGTTGCTTGCACTGTGTGCTCTGATGGGGGATTGAACCCTTAACCTTGGTGTTTCAGGACAACACACTAACCAACTGAGCTAACCAACCAGGACTGTACTGCCTTTAAATTTATTTTCAGACCTGAGGATGAGAGAGGGAGCTGTTACTTTGGAAGGGAGGCTGAGAACACAGCAATCGTTTGTTACGTGACAGCCGGGCGGTTAGCTGACTCAGCTTGGCCATGCATCTGTGGTTCAGGGTATGGCTCAATTGTCCTAGTTTATCAAGACTTAACTTATTTTCTTTTCCTAGTTATAATGAAACAAAACAAAAAAACCCAATACTTTTTGCACACTCAACTGGTGTTTTATAAATGAACATTCCCTCAAAATCAGTGTAAAATGATAACTTATTACACACCTGCATAACTTCTAGTGGACGCTGTGATCATTCCATTCTGTTGATATTGACCATAATGACGGCAACTACTGAAAGCTAGCCTCTCACCAACTGTCATCTGTGTAGACAGATCTGCATTAAAATCAACCGCTGGTTTTGTGATTTTATGGAAGGCAATGAAATCACCATGGTAGAATGGGGTTGCTCTGTCGCCAAGCTGAAGATTTTCTTCTGGCTTTCTTAGTTTCATTGGCTTATTCCTTGAAGAAGTCTTTTCTCCAACTTGGGCTATGCCCTCGTTGGATTTCCCCTCTTCTTCTACATCACGGGAACATACTGCAAGAGACAATTCAAACATATACACACAGGTTCCTTTCAGCCCAATGTGTCCTCTAATCAAATATGTTAACATTGTTTTAATAATGTCTATGGTACCATAGGACACGATACAGATTTTTTCTTTTTGAATTAAATCCATATTGAAACCTTGCAAAGAGTAAACATTATTTTAAGGCTACAAGAATGATGTGGTATAATAAAATTATCCCAATGTGAAATGGAACAGAAAAAAGCTTCTCAGACTTAAGCTTAAGGTTGTTCTTTGCGAGCTTTTTAATAAGTCACTTCTCACTTTAATCAACCAACGTGACTATTTTTTTTTCTCAGTATATGGACATTAAAGAGAAGTGAATTTTTACCTTTGCTTAGTTCTGTATATTTCCCAAATATTTTCCACATCTACTTACCCAAAGTACAAGATAGGTTAATTGTATCCCCTCATAGAAGTTTTAAACAACATCATTATAGTCCTTTCATGGAGTAGTTCCCATTAGTATTCTTGTTAATATTGACAACGGATAATAATGATAATGGAAAATATTGGTAATTATCATGAATATCAAGCGTCACACATTCTAAAATTCTAGAAACCAGAAACAGAAAACGCACACCGTAGGAAGCAAAAGACCGGGAGACCAGCACACAAGATCAGAAATGCAACGATGACCCTACAAACCATGTCCTTATATCCATTAATTGTACTTAATTCAGTCACTCAGGTCGGTAATTATCTATTTCTAAAATCGGAGGCCCACTGAGTCTCTCCATTTTACCACCACCCTGACCTAAGGCATAGCTAGTGAGCTTTAAGAAAATGGAGACATGGTGGGTATGGAACTACCTACAGTCAGTTCATATATCCCCACAGCCTCCTCCTTTGACTTTTGCAAGGGATCAAAAGTGAATTCTTATCACATACATTCATATTTACATACGGCTAGTTTCCCAAAGCACTAGCCTGCTATTATCCCTTGGGTAAATGAAAGGCTGTTAGTCGTGCACCCCAGATGCGTTATTTTGATGGAACAAGAATGAGCCCATTGGCGTTTTCAATGCCGACCACAACAAATTTAGCCACCCATGCTATCTGACTCAGTAGGGATTTAACCTAATACCTGTTCTCATTTGCAGCCCTGTCCAACTAATTTAATGAACCCCAATCCTAATAATGATAAGTGACTGGTTGCTCATTAATTTAACATATTTATTCTGTAATTCTGCATCATTTTAATACCCCTTATGGAAATCATGCCTCATAACTCCTCTGTTTGGGTTTCTCATTGGGGGGATCCATTTCCTTCCATCTCTCTCCTCCGTGATCATTTTTCTAGCAAACATACCCATGGCTGGGCATGTCAGCAGAAGAGATGACTAATGAAATCTAAACAGTCATAAGAGGAAAATTCCCACGAACTGGATAAACACAAAAATTGCCAATGGGATGAATAGGAAGAGGATGCGACAGAAATTGATAATGCCAAGCGTATCATTTCAGCCACATTGCAATACTCATAACAATTACTTAGAATCAGCAACGCCACAGAGCTAATCAACCGCATGTGTTCTTCTTCACAGCTGTTACCCCGGAAAACACGCCACTCCCCGCCCCTCTTGGCACCAGACACACTGTGATTGTAATGAACACCTCTCTTGATGAGGGATGGAGCCCGACATCTTGGAGAAAATTCAAACAGAGGTCCATTGGAAACTTGGAGCCATGCAGTTACCAAGGCAACTCTCTGGAGAGTGAATGTCTCTTGCCTTCATGTCAAGTTTCGTTAAGTTTATTTTATATTTTATATTTGCTATTCCTTTTCACTTACTCCTCTAAAGTGGTGAGGAAACAAAATAAACTTGTAAGTAACATAACCAGACATGCTCCTGAAAGGCTAAGTCCCAGCGTTATTCATTCCTTCGCTGACTTGGAGGACATACTGTTTCAGCCGTCAGTGACGCTCTCGGCCGTGTACTCACACATCTGGCCTCCTGTCCGTGACGTGGAGACGGAGGAGAAGGCAGGAAATCACAGAGCAGTAGCTAACTAGTTCAACCCACTGTACGGTGTCAGGAGCACATGGAACAGGGAGAGCTCACCTAGTCAGAAAGCTCAAGGTTGAGCGCTTCCACTGAAAACGTATTCTTGAAGTAGAGCCTGAATGGAGGCTGTAACGCCGGGGCCCAGGCCGGGCAGGGTCTGTAAGGCCGGCGGCCCCGGGGGCTGGGGGCGGGCAGGGTCTGTAAGGCGGCCTCGATGGGCCGGGCAGGGTGTGTAAGGCCGGCGGGCGGGGCCGGGCAGGGTCTGTAACGCTGTCGGCCCCGGCCGGGCAGGGTCACAGGGGGTTCGGGCAGGCGGTAGAGGAGCTGTGGACCCGGAAAGCATGGGCCGTACCCGCCTCGCAAAGACAGGCGCGTGAACAACAGAAGGAGAAGAGCCGATAAACAAAGGAAAGCCTGCGATTCGCAGTCAGGGCGCGGGAGCAAGGAACACCACGCCCCGTGGCGGCGGGAGAGCGATCTGGGGGAATGGTGCCCCGGGGAGGCCCCATAGCCTTCTACAGGCCATGCCCACGTGCCTCTGCCACGTGCCCACGCTCTAACCAAGTGCCACGTGCCCACGCTCTAACCAAGTCACGTGCCTGCAGCTGGTGGACCCGCGCACAAGCCTGACACAGCTGCCCCACAAGGTCTAACTAAGAAAGGGGGTGGGAGTCACGTGAGACATGTCATGAGTGGACAGAAGCATAGGGTGCCGTTTTTCAGTCACACGGTCCATGGCCTGGATCCGAATGGTGGAGACAAGAGTGGAGAACAGGTGGGCGAGGGGACAGAGGGTGCCTTTCCCGCCTGTCCACGTCTGTTCAGGGTCTGGAACGTGTACTCCAAGAGCACTCAGAAGCCCAGAGGGTCAGTGAGCCGGGGCACAGGCCTTACTTAGTTCAGCGAATCTCTATTATGAAGAACACACGACCTCTCCAAGGGTATATATTCCCTCTGACTAGCTATACATAGCCTGGCTGGTTTTCTCAAAGGCCCGCTCTGCGTATCACCGTTACCACCCACCACGGGTGACCTGTGCTATCTCGACCTCCTGTCCAGAAACGGACCTCTCTTGGTCCCTGGGGCAACCAGTTTGGGCAGTGCATGGCTCTTGGCCCTGCCCTGGCCGTCTGCTCTCGGGGCACCACGTCCTGTGGGAGCTGGCCCTCACCGTCTCTTAACTATAATTCTTCCAAAGTCACTACCCATCGCCCCCACTCGGGTCTCAGAATTCACATGTGACCCGGACCCGCTGTGCTCACGTCCCAGCTGCCCTTCCGGCCTTGCCTTGTATGACCGGACTCGGCTTGTGTCGGTTTGGAAATTCATATTCCATTTTAATCCTCTTTATTTTTGAAATTTTAAAATACCCAGAACCCAATAACGTTCAAGGTGTGTGTCCCGGAGTTCTCTGTGGTCTGGCCCAAATGTGGTTATTGCTCCAGTTACGTTTCTACAAAACCCCAGTGTCTTATGATTTTGTTGCTCTTTCTTCAACGTTCTTGTCCTTTCCCCATCTTTACGGGGGTTCTCAGACTGTGGAGATGGTGACTGCACAGCAGGCACTCAAAATAATAATAATAATAAAGAGACAATGTATGTAGCGTAGAAAAATGGGGAAGGCCAAAAGGTTTCCGCTTTAAACTGCCCTCTCTCACTGATCCGTCGTGAACTGTGGGCAAGGCATTACCTTTCCTCGGGCCTCTGTTTATCAATCCGCAAAAATAAACAGGTTGAATAAATAGCAAAGAGATAAATACGCAACTAGGGAATTTGATCTGAAGATTTGGAAGAAAACATAAGTTTAATGTTCTGCAGAAATAAAACAAAACAGACTATTTGATGTTTAATGGATAAATATTTAAACACACTCAGAGATATTTCCCTCATGTATTTTTAAAACTTCATTCCTTTCTCTTCCCTGGAAGCATATTTAAAGACAAGGCAAAATTGTTCTATAACAGATAGATATCCATCTGCTACTTCTTCTATACTTTGTTACCATACCATATTTCCATAGTTATGGTATAATCACCTCCCTGTAAACAATGAGAATGCCACCATTTAGGATTTCAGGGATTGGAAGAGACGGAGAGAGCTCAGAGCCTGCTCGGTTTCCAAATATGCCTGACATGATGACTCAGCAGCAACTACCGCGGGGCTGGCGGGATGTCCGGCTCCAAGTTCATTTTTACATGTTCTTTGTGATACACGACTCAGCCACGTATGGGACCCTGAGCGCCAGTCCCAGCCCAGTGAAGAGCCCTGGGAGTGCCCTGGCCCCCTCGTGGGATGCTGTGTAGAAGCTCCCTGGTTTCTCTCTATGAAATGGAACTTAACTCCTTGGCTGTCCATCAGAGACCACCCGCAACTTGGCCTAAATTGTGGGCAGTCTGCAAAGCACATCCTTTCGTGGGCTGCAGCTGGAGGGCGTTTGTAGATGCTTTATTCTTTCAATCCTGTTGATTTGCGGTACTCACTCGCAAGTGGGATTTTCAGGAACTTTTTCTAGATTTTTGCCTTTATTGTCAATGTAAGGACTATATTTTAGAGGGTTTTTTTTTTTTTAATTATTATTTGACAAGTAAACTCCTGAAAATAAAATGAAAGGTCGACTCCATTTTTATTCATAGGCATACTTGACTATAAATGTGGCTGTATATCTGTGTTCTTTTTCTTTGTTTTCTTTTTAAATTGAATTTATTGGGGTGATGCCGGTTAATGAGATTATACAGGTCTCAGGTAGACAGTTCATCCTGTGCACACTGTAGTGTGTGTTCACGCCCCCCCACCCCCCACTGTAGTGTGTGTTCACGCCCCCCCCCCCAAGCCCAGTCTCCATCCATCAGTAATGAGGGAGTGTTCTAGTGCTTTCTCTGCTTGGCTGGTAAGAAAAAGACTTGCTCAGTGTCCGTGCATGGGTTCTTTGGAGAACACACATCTCCCACCTCCCATTTGAATATCAAAGATTGTTCTAAGAAAAAGACTTCTTGAAATGAAAATTTGGACATCAATGATTATTTACATCATTGTATGTGACAGTATTTTGTCTCAGGAAATTCATTAAGTCTTTTTGTTGTTTTGCTAGTCTTCAAGTCTTCGTTTGGATTCTCTCAATAGACTAACATAAAAAAATCACAAGGTCATTTCCTTTTAGACACGGAAGCACTGTAGCCAGGCAGTACCGACCCACATGTCTTCTCCTTACTGAATAGTCATAAATATTTCAAGACTTCTCATTAAAAACTTTCTTAACGAGCATCTTTTTCAATGTTTAAATGTTCTTTTACTGTTTGTTTGCTTTTATTTTACAATTTAATGTGTACTTTAATAAAGTTGTTTTGTTACTTTTTATTAATGGTCAGTGCTACTGGTTTTCCATTAATGTCTGTGATATAAAACCTTCATTTTAAGCAGAGTTCATATAAAGTATAGTGTGTATAAAGCAAAAATGCTATTAGGTATATTCTAATATAGGTTGTCAACAGTTCTTGTAACATTGTATAGTTGTTAAATAAATAAATGAAGCTTGGGAAGCATTTTGCCATCTAATAACTCTTAAATATTCTAGTGTTCCTGTTATAGAAGAGACTGTGCAAGAAGAGGAAGAGAAAACTTGAAAGAAAAAACAGCAGGAAATCATTAATTTTATAATCCATACAGGGTGCTGCGAGTGGCGTTTTGCACACGCCATTTCTTTTCACCCCCCTGAAAATACGATGTTAGTTTTGTACCTTTAGTATTTAAGGTGAGAAAACAGAGCCTACTGGGGCCACTAACTTGATCAAAATTACCTGAAAAATAAACTGTACGAAGGACGTTTGAGTTCCAGGCTCTCACAGAGGACACTGTGCTGCCGCAGGTGCACCCAGAGAAAGGGGCAGCAGTCCCACGACGGGGTGCGTCGCCTCAAGGCGCCCACAGAACGTGGACGCAATAAGACATAACGGGTTTTGGAAACACAGTAGTATCAGTGCACAGAAGCACACAAAGAGGCATTCTGCCGTGGGGGGCATCGAAAGACTGGGGAGAGCGAGTGACCATTCCTGGTGCCCAGAAGGGTGGATGAGAGCCTGCAGGTAGAAGAGAGTGAGGTCAGTCTGAGCAGAGAGATGGGTATACGGCTAAAGAGAAGGGTGTGGCTTCATGACTTAACGTGCAATTCCAACAATAAATCTGGATGCTGCATAATAAAATGACAGCATTTCCGCGCAGCAGTAACCATGGCGGAAAAAGTTGCTGACAGATCCTTTCTCTCTGATACTTGACCGAAAAAGAGCCTTCTGACTGGTTCTGTCCAATCGGCGGGGAGGGGAGGGGAGGGGAAGGGAGGGGAGGGGAGAGGAGAATTCGGCATGGGGTTTCCAGCCCACATTTACAAGGATGCACCCTGCTGGGCCATGGTTCTCTCTGCTCTGCTGGGGCAGCACACACAGCAGATGTGTGTCACACGGTCCTGTGAATAACCCGAACGCCTTGTTCTCCTTTCTCATCGTATTTGTCATGGAGGATTGCACCGCCTCAATTAGGAACTGCACTTTTCATAAATGAACCTTCAGGGTATTAGGTCACCAAGTTTCAGGGATTGGCTTGTTACAAAGCATAGATATTCTTACTAATACGAATATCATGAGAATTATAATTAAAATAATAAACTGAAAATATAATTGCCAAACAAAACAGAAAGGGGCTAAAGTCAATCAAATAAAAAGCTCACACAAATCAACTAGAAAATTATTAACCTCCCCCCAATAGGCAAAAGTCTCAAATACGATAAATACAAAAAACGGATAACTCCACATTATACGAATAGATGTTCTTTCTTCATTAGGAATTACAGAGGTGAAGTTTTAAACAATTACCCATATGAACTTTTTTTTTCAAATTTAGCTATTATTCAAAATGATGATGCCGAAGATTTGAAGAATGCACCTCAAAATATGACAAGGGAATTCTGTGGTTTGGGGGAGCCCAAGTTCTCTTCACTTCCTCCTCCATTGAGTTTGTGGATGGTTCCCGTAGTTTACAATAAGCATGCCATGATTTTATTATAAAAAAAATATATTCTCCTTTAAAAACTGAGATCAAAAGAGAGTAGAAGTACTTAGGGTACTGTTTGATTAGTACCTACATGGTGAAAGCTTTTACGGGTGCACAGACATATTAAGAATTCCAAAAGAATGTCTCTAATTCACTTAAATATATTTAATAAAGTACTCAAGTCCTTAAACCATCATTAGTAGATGGAAAGCTACAAAGTGTTTTGTGTGAAAATAAATGAGGACTCAGAATTTACAAAAAAATGACATCAAATTCTTTTAACAATCTAGAGATATCTAAATGTCTAGAAATTAAAAAAAAAAAGGAGGGGGAGGGGAGGAGTACTGAGTATTTTCTAAAAATGAGAAATCATCCCGCCTGGTCCCTGGGGACCCTGCCAGGGTCAGGGCGAGTCGAGACGCATCTCCACATGGACCACGAGTTGGTTTCCATAACTCTTCCCGCTGTACCCGGAGATGTTGGAAGTGCTTGCAGACAGTGACCTGGCAGAATTCCCTTTGTAGCAAAAATGTGTCCTCCTGAGATGAAAGAGAGTATAATAAATCGTCATTTCTGCCATTAAATTATGACCAGAAGAAAGAAGTCGTGTCTTGAGTGAACTTCACACACTGAAAATGTCAGGAGGGAGTTTTCCAATAGCCGTGGAAGCTGTAAAAACAGATTAAATTCTAGTGCAAAACAGATCACTACAAATCTTGTGTTTTTTTTGTTTTTTTTTTAAAAAGAAAAAATCTAGCTGACTACAGCACTGCCTCTCCAGCTCGAACCCCTGCCGCCGCTCAGGGGGCAGCAGGGGATGTTCATCAGGGCGCAGCACCCACAGCTGAGGGCCTGGAAGTCTCTCCCACAACACACTAGCTTCCGGACATCACCTTTCAAATATCTTCAATCGAGAAGAAACGTTTGCCGCATAGCCTGGCTGTGAACACCTCCATGAGTCTCCTCTTTTAGGGAGGTCATAAAATGGGTCTGCTTAGTCTTTCCATCCAGGGTGAAATTGGGAGAATTTCCAAGGACCATTTCTATTCATTTAAATGAGGAACGGTGATTGGTTGTGGAAAATGTGTTAATTATCCAGTTTGACGAATAAACCAAATAAGGCATTTATTGAAGAACCATACCAATCAACCTTCCAAGACGCAGCTACTGGCACCAGGGGTTGGCATGCTTCAGCCCCAGGAGTGAAACATGGCGTGCCACTTATTTTTGTGCCATCAGCTAAAAATAGTTGTTGGTCAAATAAGTTTGCAAATATGACATATATGTTTGCTCGCTTATAGTTTGCATTGGGTGTGGGGGACAGGCTGTAAGTAGGCAGGGTCCTTACAGCCTAAGGCTTAATTTTAAGACTAAGCTTTTCCCCACACCCTTGACTGTTGCATGATGTGGGTTGGTGCGCTCTTATGAGGAATCTCATTTATACCTCAGATAAGTAACTTTGTATCAGAGGCTTCCTTGTTTGTATATTGGATTAAAGGTTTGAATTTCTACACTATAAAATGGGTCAGACCGGGAGCTTGCTCTCTCTCCGTTCCTGAGATTAACATTAGAGAGGAGAGCAGAGAATGGCCACGTGGAAGAGAGGAGAAGCAGCCAAAATGGCTGAGTGTGGAAGGAGAAGCCAGTTTGTGCAGAGAGAAGGAGGTGGGGAACAGAGGTGAATAAGGCTGGTGAGGTTCAAACCTTTGATTCTAGAAAACTTGGATAAATCAGTGACTTTGGAAGCCCTGAATGGAAAGGGAAGTGTTTTCCCACTGTGTGTATTTCTTGCCCGCCAGGTGCAAGCTAGAATTAAAGCTGATGGCCTGCCAGTTCTTGGCTCTGTTGTTTCATTACTGTCTGTCCAAATCTAATGTGAATCTGCATGAGCCCAGCGGCTGGGATGGTGGCTGTGGCTACTGGCTTTACATTGTTATTGCTTCCTTTTAAATGGGAAGAAACAAAACCAAAAGGATGATATATGTTCACATGTGAAAATTATGTGGAGTTGAAATTTAAGTGTGAGGACAGAGTAAAGACAGGACATATATATCATGAAGTACCTTTCACCAAGTTGATAAAACTGTTAACATGAAGGTTGAAGCATGAGGGGAAGCTGTTTTTCTTGTTCGCACTTGCCTGGAAACATAAAATGTTTGCATTTTCAATTCCTGTGGACGTACACGAGACTTCCTTAAAACCCCCGAGTGCCCCCCTTAAAGACCCATGTGGGGAGGTCATCCAACATCCATCACCCAGACTCCTGACGTCTGACTGATAGCCCTCCGGGGCCGATTCCAGGGCTATCAATGCAGGACCAGTTATTCCCAAGAATGGACTTCTTACTGTAAGAACTACTAACTTCTCTGTCTTCCTTGGAATACTTCTGGGAGTTTGCCTAGCGATGAACTCAGTTTGCAAACTTCAAGATCCTTGAATAAGTATTTATCAGTTATCTCCAGCCAAAATCTCCAAAATCTTTTCTTGTGTTCATTTGACAAGTACTTGCATGTAGAGTCTTGCTGGGACACATTCACAGCCATTTGTTGATGAATTGTCCATGGCTTTCACCCTTCAATGGGCACATCGAGTACTTGTGAGATTGTATAGCCTGAAAGCTGAAATCACTCGCTCTGGGGCTCGTTATGAAAAAGTTTGCTGGATCATGATCTACGGCGCTTTACTTGAGAATAGCGTCATTTCACAATTATTTCTTTAATATAAAATAACTTTGCAATTAAATACTTTATTTGACTTAAATATCCTTTATTATCTACTCCGACTCCTAAAGCTTCGTACACTTGAATTCAAGATTGCATTTAAAATTAAGATTAGATGTTCAATTATGTGTTTTTGTCACATTTTCAGTATATTTGATAAAAACTATTCATGATTTGAATTATTTTTCAATTGTGCCTATAAACATTAATATCTTCTGTGCCTCATTTAATGTTTAATAGCTTCTTCCCTTACATTATTCATATGTTATAGCTTTTAAATATTGGGTTATCTGTTTATAATCTCTTCTTAGTTGACTGATACAGTTAAAAGTTTTGTGCTTTAATGCAAGCCAATAAAATGTAATTTAATATGGATCTATATTTTTAATCTATTTAAATATATTTCCATAATTAAATAATGCCCATACTCAGTCATCTTGTTTAATAATTTTTGTATATTTTTTAGTTATTTTTAATTGTACTTCAGTGCACTTGTTTTATCTGTGTATTTTTCTATGTACACATATATTCATAGAACCTTCATAATAGTAAAAAACTGAAAACTATCTGAATATCAATTAATAGCTGAATGGATTAATACATTTCACTATATTTATAAAATGTTGTATGTACCACATGTAACAAAAAATAGAAAATAAACCAACTCATTTTGGGCAAAAAAGTTAATAAAATGTTCTTATTTTCATTTAATTCTATTTCATGGTTATTGGCTTATACATTATTGTTCTTAAGGTTTCACATTTATCTTTTACCTTTCTTCTTAAATTTATTAATTTTCATATAACTTGCTAATGTTAACCAATGGTGTCTTACTGTACATCTTTAAGGAAACATTTATTTAGTGCCCACAGCTCAATAGAAAGGTGCTTTATAGAAAAGGTACTTCACATCTCCAACGTTTTTAACCAACACGAACTAATACTAACTAGTATTAATGATAAGAACTTTACAGTGTTAACTGACTACCAGGCTCATTTGTGTGATTAATGCAAACGATCCTTTACAAAGGAGGGTACTGAGGAAAGAGAGGTTAAATAACTGAAAACATTCCACAGCTGGCGGGATGGACCTAGCTGAAGAAATGACATTTAAAAAAAATTTAAATAATTTGTACTATCAAAAAACATTACTATATAAAAGGCACAGATCAATGCGAACAGTTGATCCTCTGCATCGACAGGCTCCCAACTGTGGATGAAAAATGGTACAGTAGTTATTAAAGAAAAATCTGCATGGAAGTGAGCCCAAACAGTTTACACCTGTGGTTTCTTTTCCTTTTTCTTTCTTTCTTTTTTTTTTTTACAGGGACTGAGAGAGAGTCAGAGAGAGGGAT
Source organism: Rhynchonycteris naso (assembly GCA_037038555.1). Lineage (NCBI taxonomy): Eukaryota > Metazoa > Chordata > Mammalia > Chiroptera > Emballonuridae > Rhynchonycteris > Rhynchonycteris naso. The sequence goes on from CM073002.1 coordinate 148,269,631, forward strand.
AGATAGAGACAGACAGACAGGAACGGAGAGAGGTGAGAAGCATCAATCATTAGTTTTTCGTTGCTGTTGCGACACCTTATTGTTCATTGATTGCTTTCTCACATGTGCCTTGACTGCGGGCCTTCAGCAGACCAAGCAACCCTTTGCTGGAGCCAGCGACCTTGGGTCCAAGCTGACGAGCTTTTGCTCAAGCCAGATGGGCCTGCGCTCAAGCTGGTGAGCTTGGGGTCTGGAACCTGGGTCTTCCACATCCCAGTCTGATGCTCTATTCACTGCGCCGCCGCCTGGTCAGGCTATACCTGTGGTTTTCAAAGGTCAACTATATATATAGAACACAAGAGCCCTGGCCAGCTGGCTCAGTGGCAGAGTATTGGTCCAGTGTGTGGAAGTCCCGGGTTTGATTCCCAGCCAGGGCACAGAGGAGAAGTGCCCATCTGCTTCTCCACCCTTCCCCTCTCCTTCCTTTCTCTCTCTCTCCTCCCCTCCCGCAGCCAAGGCTCCACTGGAGCAAAGTTGGCCCAGGCACTGAGGATGGCTCCATGGCCTCCGCCTCAGGTGCTAGAATGACTGGTTGTAGCAGAGCAACGTCCCAGATGGGCAGAGCATCGCCCCCTGGTGGGCATGCCGGGTGGATCCCGGTCGGGCACATGCCGGAATCTGTCTGACTGCCTCCTTGCTTCTAACTTTGGAAAAATGCAAAAAAAGACACACACAAGAAAACTCCAAACAACAATAACAACCCCCCTAAAAAAAAACCCAAAAGAAATGTTTTATTTAAACAGAAATATGACGTAAATTTTCTAAGAGTATGTAACACCAAGAATGAACTTTTGAGTTTATCCCCCATAGCAGAAAATGTGACAATGGACGATGACACAGGGGGTGAATAGGAAGATGGCGCCCTCGCTGAGCTTTCTTGTGATGCAGGGACAATAGATTATGAAAACCTTGGCAATAAAATATCAGCGAAAGGCTTTCGCAACAGAATTAGATCTTTTGTTGCCAAATCCTGAGGATATACAACCAGTCCATATGTCATCCTACTTTACGGTCTGACACATGTGTCCTTCAGGACTCTAATTTGTTGACCACACTAATCTACAGAGCTGGCTCGGTCACACGGCACGCTGTTCATTGCACGGGGGGCATGGGTCAGGTTTCAATGCACCATGTGGACGGGAGCCGTCCCCAATTACTTGGGTAAACAACATGGGCGATGCAGTTGTGGAAGCGAAGTGTTTATTACATAAAGTGTGTAGGCAACGACATGATCCCAATGTTCAGGAACGTTGGATCAATTTGAATGTAGCTATAGGAAAAGAGCCTGTGACATTGCCCTGCTGATATGGTCAGCAATCCCCAGGGAGGGGCAGAAAAGGAGAAATATTATTCAGGAGAGCAGTTTGCAAACCAGGGGAAACAGCTTCATGTAGGAAATCAAAAGAGTGCTCCCCAGAGACACAGAGGAGGTGGCTTTGATAGATAAAAGTTCCCGCCCAGGTTCCCACACAGTCCAGTGTTACGCAGATGAGTCATCTAAGTTTGTCCTTGTGTTTGGTGGGAGTCATGCAGTCCCGACTGACTGTTCTTATGCATTCTGGTTGGTCACCACGGAGCAGTTCAATTGGTTGGCAAAGAGGATGCAGTTGTGCGGTTCTGATTGGCTCAAGCAGGTCTTAGTCTGGTGGAAAGATGAAATCAGGAACTGTCGTATCATGGTTGACTTGGAGAGCGGGGACATAGCGTAGGAGGTGCACAGCTCAGTCTATGGCTTTTCCCTCAAATATTGAATGCGTGGGAAACATCTGGGATCATTGCCTACCAGACCCTGGTTATGGATCTGGGCCTCGTTCACCCCAAGGCGTCTTTCTTGACAGAGATTTTGTTTCTATGGCTCACAGTGTAGTCAACTGTGAGCCCTCATTTATATAGGCAAGCTATTCATATCATTTTACTTGAGTAATTTATGATTACTTTTTAGAAGAATAAAGAGATAAACAATTTTAAGACAAACACTTCACTAATCATTGCATTAAACTTTGCAGTTTATTAAATATTTTTGCACACATTGTTTTAATTGGCCCTCTAGGATAACTTGTTAAAATCATAAGGCCATATTTTATTTATATATTTTGTGATTAGAAAATTGTAGTTTAATAGCTTAGTGTTTTGAATAAGTTTCTATTGTAAAGGGATTTGAGAGTAGAATTTATAATATAACAGAATTAGTAACCTAAAATGATAGTGTACGTAGCCAAGTATATTCCGTTTCAAGGGTTAAATGTCTATATTCGCTCTTCCTTCCAAGCTACATAGACAGGGCTTCATAAGTTTTTCCTCCATTGCTTTATTTATCCAATTGATAATGGTGCCAAATATTACTTTTTTTTAGCATTGTCAGATCAATAAAGTTTAAATTTATAAGACTTATGTGTAATATTTTCTATGCATAAAATCTCTCATTTGAAATGAGGTGTTAGTTGCTTTGAGAACCAATGCTGCAGAAAATCTATACTCATAAATTTTCATGCTCAATAAATCATGCATTTCTACCTAAAAAAGTCTATGAAATTAAGAAGACAATTTTCTAATATAGTAATAACCAAAATAAAACAATTTGCTTAATGTTTTGCTCTTATTGACTTTTATTTCCTTGGAATCCATAGAGCTCTTTGAATACAATCAATTATGAAAACCAAATGAGGGCCAGAGTACTCATACCTCCAATGCCATAGAACTTACACCTGAATATATTGTGTTCCAAATGAAAATTCAATATCATCTTCATTGCGTCGCTAAAACTGTGTAATGTAGGGAAATGCTCTAAAACAACGAGGTGACACCATCTTTGTTGTCTACATCTCTTGAGTACCCGCAGTGCAGTCTCATCGAGAGCAGAAAGCGGAATTTCTACTTTTCACATTCAAGGTCATTTATGTTTAGATATGCTATTCCTTTTCAACCATTTTTCAGAGTACAGTTAGAGGCCAAGACAAGGTTTTCTAATTTGTAGAGGTGAAACATCTTGTCTCTCCAGTTAGTTTTAAGTTCCATGTAACTGAAAACGTTGTTTGTAGAAGAAGCATCACTTGGGCAATGAAATGATGTGGTCCCTTCCTATAAGAAACACCTTAGGCATTTGCTAAAAATAATCACTCCAATCCATAGTTTCAGGCAGATATTATATTCTTCAACACATTGGCATATAGTTTGAACTATATTTCTTTTTGAATTTCGTTAAATGGAACACTGTCTGAGGCAATTATTATTGTCATTCGTGTTGTACTGTCATTTTGCACTCAACAGCTGCCTTCTACTTGTTTCATTCGCTGTGGAATATTGACAATAAGCATTTATATGCAAGCCTAAGTGCAAAATTAGTTACATGTCCCTTGACCTGAGTCCTTAATTAGTAATAATTCTTACATTAATTAGCAGTAATGACTAGTGGGAATTATTTGGACATATGTGATGTACTTGGAAGTGTTTTAGACATTTTGTGTCCATATTTTTTAATCCACCTAACTACCCAATGAAATAAACACTTATTATTGCTCCCATTTGAGAAACAAAAGAGACTTAGTTACATAAAATGGCTTGACCAAATTCACACCGTTACTCAGTGTTGAAGCCATAATTCTAAGCCAAGAAGCCAGGTGTTCCTAATTCCTGAGCCATCATCGTGTGTCTCTTCCATGGCAACGTCCCACTCTCAGATGTCCATGTTTGCCTCCTAGGGAAGTCAGGAGTGTGTTGGTCTGTGCTGTGCGGGACAAGCAGGTGTCACCTTGCGCTGTTTGAGTCGGTTCTGCTGTGTGCATCCCATGTCTCATTTTACTCACCTGAAAATGGTGCCAAGTCATGTTAGGGACCTTTTAGAATCATTCAGGAGCTTAAACGAGTTAACACAGAAAGGAGAAGCCTGGAATATAGTCAAGGGATGCGTGTCTCGGTGGTATTAGCAATTTATTCCATGGGACGTGTTCACCCTCCCCCGGCGCATGGACCAGACGGTCGCATATCACATGAATACGACCTTCTGCAGGTTAGCGCGTACCAGCGCATTTCATGAAGTGTATCTTTTATTGTGTTAGTAGTTTCCACTTTTAATTATGTACCCGTTGACTCTTCAGTGGGATATTTGCTGTAAACCTTGACGAGGAATAATTCGTTTTCCGGAGGAAGTCTGAGGGGGCTTTGGTGTCAGGCATTTGAGCCGCTCACTGCTCGAGTGGCTTTGCTCAAGTCCCTTGTCACTTAACCATGGGGAGCCTCAGTTTCTTCATATGGAAATTAGTTAAAACCTACTCTGAGGTCATTCGGATGATAGAATTCGATAGTTCGAATGCTGTCTGACATATCACGAGTACTCAATTGATGCTAATTTCTTCCCTCATCCTGGCCATGACTAATAGTCCTGGCGAATGTAAAGTTTATTAAAAACCAAAATGAGGATTTATTTGGTTTTTAAAATTGCTTGAGAAGCAGACACTTTGGCGATTAGGGTGACTCAGCTGTCTGCTGAGGTTCCTTACAATCAGAGTAATATTACTGCCTCTGAGTTTTTTTATGAGACGAAAGTTACATAAGAGACGCCATGGTCTAAAACTCCAATGTTAACAGTGAATTATACTCCATCTCAGAGGCGTTCAGCAAATTTAAACACTTCCGAGCCGGGCGCTTTGCATCTGTGTAGCATTCTAAAACATTTAATCAAATCTTCTAAAGACTCTGTGAGCGTGGTGAGTTTTTAGGTCACTGTCACACTCCACAAAGTGCAAAGGAGGATGCAAAGCCACACACTCCCTGACAGCACTCCTGAGAGGACAGATGACCCCCCACTGGTTAAGGAAAGGTCACTGCCCACACAAGGGCGCCCCAGCGTGTGTGTGAGGCACGCTGGCTCCCCAGGGCTCTGTGAAGGCGAGGAGACTGAAGAAATAACAGAGTCATCCAACTGCAGGAAACAGCTTCTCGGTTCCTGTAGCCTCCTCCACCCACTGGCCGAGGTCACCGCACTCGCCAAAGCCTGCCGGGGACTGCTCCCGCATGACAGAGAGGGGTCCCTGCACCGTAGCCCTGCTCTTTCTGGACCCTGCCACCCTTCAAACCTCCGTACCTCCTTCTTGTAAAGAAGACTGAAAGCATGTTTCTTCATGTGTTGGAGGAACCATAACACTTCTGCGGGTGAAAAATAGCACGACTAAGAATGACACACCGAGATCCCCAGGGGCCCCCTGGGACAGCGCTGAGCGAACATGGCCATGTGGTCCCTCAATGCAGAGCTCTCTGGGAACCGGTCACGCGTGCTTGCCCCTGGACATGCCGCGAATGAGCGATTTTGTGCCATTTTCTCACACCTTAGATAAGGCTATTGTCATCTGTCCTCTTAGGTCAAATGGTTACTTCTCTGATCTCGCCTCCCAGCACTTTTCTAAAACTGTCACCCGGCCTCACTGGAGTCCTCGCTCTTGGGAGGGAGCACCAGGCTCAGAGCGGCTCCGGGTGTCTGTGCTGCACCGGCCACTTCGAGGGCGCCCCTCCCTGAGCACCTCGCTCCTTTGTTTTCCCTGGGTCTTCACGTCCCCTTCTCAGGGACACCTTCCCGGTGTACACCGCTGAAGATGGTCACCCTCCCCCTCACCGCGTGTCCTCTGTCTCTTCCCTGTGTTCCCTCTCGCTGCGCACTTATTTTCAGATGAACTCCACGCGTCTCTCGGACCCGGGCAGCGCTGCGTTCCCTGGTGTTCCCAGCATCTGCCGCAACGCAGCGGTTGGTGTAGCGTTAAACAGACACTTCTGAATGAAACAGTCTAGGCCAGTGGTTCTCAAACTTTTTGAAGTCCCGGCGCATTTAAAATCCTACAAATAGCCTGACCAGGCGGTGGCGCAGTGGATAGAGCATGGAACTGGGATGCAGAAGACCCAGGTTTGAAACCATGAGCTCACCAGCTTGAGCGCGGGCCCATCTGGCTTGAGCAAAAAGCTCGCCAGCTTGGACCCAAGGTCGCTGGCTCCAGCAAGGGGTTGCTCGGTCTGCTGAAGGCCCGCGGTCAAGGCACATGTGAGAAAGCAATCAATGGACAACTAAGGTGTTGCGATGGCAATGAAAAACGAATGATTGATGCTTCTCACCTCTCTCTGTTCCTGTCTGTCTGTCCCTCTCTCTGACTCTCTCTCTGTCCCTGAAAAAAAAATCCTATAAATAATTGTATGTGCATGATATACAAATATCTGAGAAATGTTATAATAATTAATTCAAATATTAAAGAAAAAATATAAAGTCTAAGTGTACTTTTATGATCATTAAATGAAATAAATACAAAATTAAATTTATGCTGACATTAAAAAGCATCTTTATGTTACATATTTTGAGTTATGCTTTTTAGAATTCATAAAAATGTGGGGTTAAAAATAAAAAAAAGACAAAAAGTTATCTTTATATATATATATATTCTTAGTAAGATTTAGTAAATTCAGCAGGTCCTGGCATGAATGTGTTAAGTTTATTCATTCTTGTGTTTATGAGAAACATGAGCCTGATGTGTCCTAGCAATTTCTTCAATGTTTGGGCAGATATTTGAAAGGCAAACTCTCATTTCCTCATCAATACATTGAAGAATTCCTCTCTCTTTACTCTTAATTGTGTTGAGTGCAGAAAAGCCCCACCATACACATCATCTTAACTTTACACCAAACAAAGGACAGAAGAAACTTGCCTCTAGTCTTTCCGGGGAACATGGGGAGCAGTGTAAACAATCCAGCACCCCAGCTTAACAAGCAAGTGAGGTGAGGGGTTGGGCAGATGTCAGTTTACAGCCAATTCCCCACACCTCTGACCCCCAAAAATCTAAACTCCAAAAACCCTTGTTGGTTTTTTGGTCCCCAACAGGCACATATTTCTCTGGAATACGATAGGACGCACCTGGGAATCTTCTAGAGCGCACCAGTGCGCCCTGGCGCACACTTGGAGAACCACTGGTCTAAGCCCTTGCAGCTCCCTTCGGCTGGACCAGCCCATCCTGATTTCTTTGTCGGAATCAGTTCTACCAACTCTTAGAAGTACAGTTCAGTTGTCGTCTATCTCAGGAAACCTTCCTTGACCTCCACGTCTCCCGTGCACCAACCACAGGGGGTGCATGTGGGCACGCCGTGTTTTCCACCCTCGCCACCCTTACTCCAACTGCCCCCATGTACTTGCCTACTTCAGCATTAGCCCGGGGGCTCCTCCCACAGGGGACGCATGTGTCTCCTTTTCTCTATTCCCGCAATACAACGGCTGCCACGTAGAAGGAATTATCATCACACACTTCCAGTGTTGGGAAGCCCACCGTGTTTAGAGTCGATTCATCTTTGGATGATTATAAGGTATGCATTGTTTCCCTGTTATTTCTCTATTAATAGCTGACGGCCTTCTCAGAGGTCTGCTGCTCCTTGGGCCAACCACAATTCAATGTGAGGTTGAATTATTGTGCATGTGTTTGCTCTTCCCCATAATGTTTTGTCAACGAAGGTCGTATCGTTTTTCTCACGCCCTCATCCAGAAGTTTTGCGTTATGAGGCGCTGTATTTAGGTAAGTGGTGCATTGGGTCATTGTGTGTGTGTGTGTGTGTGTGTGTGTGGTGTGAAATATGGGTGGAAATCCTCCTTCCCTTTCTTCTTTTTCCGTGTGCACATTCACATTTCTTAGCCCCGTTGTTGAAAAGACGGTGCTTTCCCTAAATGAATTTTATTGGCTTCTTTCTTTTTTATATTTTTGTGAAAGAGCAATTGACCAAGAATATATACCTAACTTTCTGGACTCTCAGCTCTGTTTTATTGAACTAGGCCTATTCTTTCATCAATACCAAAATGTTTTTAGATCGCTAAAACTCATTTGCCTTCTGAATTCTTCCTATTTATAAAATTTAGAGAGGTCAGCTTTCAATTTCTACCAAAAAACACATAAATAAATAAATAAATAAATAAATAAATAAAGCTCACAAGGATTCTCCAAAATTGTAGACCAATTAGGGTAGAAAATGTTGTCTTAAAAATATTGAGCCTTCAGCCTTAAATATGAAATATCTCTGGGTTTATTTAGATTTTTAATTTCTCTAAATAATGTCATTTTCTTAGCATTCAAGTGTTACAGCTTTGTTAAATTTGTTGTTATCTGTGTTATTCTCTGTGATATTAATGTGAGTGAGACTGATTCTTCTATGTTGATCTCATAGGTTGTAACCTTGCAAACTTGTTTATTAGTTCTGATAAGTATTTTGTTGCTTTTATTTATTTCTCTTTTTAGTAAACATTATGGGAAATTTATATTGACTATGTCATGGGGCATACTAACCACCACTTATTCTGCATATTTGTTATAATAGGGGTAGGCAAAAGTAGGTTTGCAGTTGTTTGTACGGAAAGATACAATAATGAATAAATAACAATACGAGAATGAACTCTTTATGTTTTCTGACCTCACAGCTGTAAACCTACTTGTACCCCACCCTGTATTTAAGGTCAGTGTCCCACTCCCTAGGTCCTAGCTATGAGGTGAATGTGCACGTCCTTGGCTTGTGTCATTTACTATAGAAGAAGCCATTATCCCAGAATTCTTCCTGCTCTGTCAACAAGAGCAATACGAAGTTAGGTGTGAACACAACATAGTGCTACCTCCCCAGTACTATCGGTTTATGTGTTGTTTTGTAGTCTCGTCAGGCTTTCACACACGTTACCTGTTTGGATTCTTACACAAACCCCACAGAGGAAACCAGACATTGAAAATTATTCCCCAATCGAAAGACCACCAGGGTGAGCCTCAGAAGCTTTTGTTCTCTGGTGCTTGGCAACATCTGGGTGAAAGTTTGCAATCCCCGACCTTTCTCTAGACTTTATTTCATGACGTGTTCTCATTCGGGGTACAGCACATGAAAGAATATCCTGTCCCATTATTTGGGAAGCTGCCTCTTTGGGTGATTGGTTATTTTTTTTCTCTCTCTATGACTTGAGTCTTATCATCTGGGATAATTATTCACCGATTGAAATTGGAATCAATAGCCAAATCCTAAATTCCCCTGTGTCATTCCACCCTGGAAAACGTTACGGCTATATTACTGTCTGTGAAAAATCTATCAGCTCTGTACAAGTACTATTGACTCTCCATAAAAATTCTCCTTGAGTTGATAAAGGTCTGCGCATTTAATTTTACAAGGGTCAAGTTTAGAAACAAGGCGATGCTTCTAATTTATTTCCAATGTAATCATCTGTTATCTATTTAAGCCAGATAAAGAAAATGAGATAAAGGAAACAGGCACCAATTTACACTAGCTATTAACTTTCCCAGGGGTATGCTACTCGAACTAAAACAGAGTTTGTTGAGGCTGTCCTTCAGTTTAATTTCATTCAGTAACATCACTAATGACCCCATTAAGGACATTAAAAGTTTCCTTTTCTGATCAGTTTTTAGAATATGAAACTCCATAAAGTGTCTACTGACTACCCAGCTGGAATAAATCAAGGTCACCTTTACGGTGGGACCCACAGCGAGCTGAAGGTGCAGGGGTGGTTACGCAACAGTCACCCGGAGGTGGTCATTGCTTGTAAGCACCAGGGTGGCAACGGACGAATTAGTTCCCTTGCTTGCTCAACTGTCTATTCTGTGGGTAGATTTTACTCAGGAAAGCTTGCCATAATCTGGAAGGAAAGATTGAGGTCAGAACGTTTTCCAAAGGAAGTACCTCTTATGTGTGTTATATCCAATATGTGTTTGTATGTTTACAGTCTTAAAGCCTACCATCTAAAATGGAATGTGTAAGCAAGATGTGGCCTTACGTCTGTCTTTCTTATTTTTTACATTACGTTCAGATCAGAGTGGGGAGAGCGGAAAGAAAAAGATTAGCTTTGTTTTATGATAGTGACTTACTAATTATGCGCGAGCACTGCCTGCTAACGAGGCGAGTTCCGTAAGTTAGATCACAGCTTTGGAATTCTTTCTCTCTCTCAAAATATGGTTTTGCTTTCTTTCTCATAATTACAAGTTCTTACAGCATTTCTCTTTGGTTTATAAAGATAGAGTAGATGATACACAATTTATGGATCAGAAAGTATGCACTGTATGCTATTATTGTCTATATCTCAACCTCTGCCATATTTCATTATATATAGACATACATACATACGTGCATACATATGTTTGACCCTTAAACTACACTGATTTGAACCACACAGGTCCAATTATATGTAGATTTTTTTAGTGAATACCTGAACCGTTTTTAATCCATTGTTAGAAGTCCGTGAATGAGGAAAGACCACTGATCTACATTATTTTATAAAGAGACCTTGAGCATCTGAACGTTTTGGAACCCATGGTGGGGGGGGGTGTTCCTGGAATATCATAATATATGTCGTTACATTGAGCTGATATTATCTGGGGGCAAACAAAAGATATATTGACAGAGTTTCTCAGGAGTGTAGGGCCATATGGAATCCAAACCAATTAACAAGTGAGTACAGACTTCCCGTTCTGTAAGGGAAGAGGCGGCAGTGGAAAAATTTTACGGACTTTTTTAAAGACGTTATGATCAGTAGTTAGATAGAGGTTAAAGATGCCTCTCTTGATTTCGGGTGTTACAGCTGGGCTTCCCGGGGAGCGTGCTGAGTGGGATACTTGTGTGCAGGCAGTGCACGGAGGAGTGCTTTGGGGATGAACACGACTCGGGGAAGGAAGAAGCAGGATTGGGTACCTCCCACAGCAACATCAGCCAACCTTCCTCTCGGACCTCTGGAGCTACGAAGTCACCCCAGCTCTGTCTCATTTGGGACAAGAGAGCTGGCCTGTATGTCTTGACATTAGCCAGTCATTCACAAGGGCTGTCCTCAGGAAAAAAGCATGGCCTTGGGGCGAAGTGGCTCTCTTCAGCCAAGCAGGGGTCTCAGAGAGGAACTCAGTGGAGAACTGGGTGTGGTCACCATCCTGTCACCTGTAACATGAGAGCTTCATCTGGTAGGGGGCACGTAAGGGGTGTGTCCCCACAAAAACTGTAGTGAAATTGCTCATTTAACTGGAACATAGGGTCTTCTATCTTGTCCAGAGGGAAGCACTGAAAGAAACAGACTTGAAAAATCACATGAAAAATTATCCGCTAACTCAAATGTTTTCTCATTAGAAAAGTACTATGCTGAATAGTAATATTTGAAAGTGTTCTTAAACAATAAATTATCTAACTTGAGGGTATTACTTTTTTAAAAAAAAATCCTTTATATTATCCTGGTTTAAAAATTGAACTTTGTGGCCCTGGCCAGTTGGCTCAGTGGTAAAGCATTAGGCTGGCGTGTGGAAGTCTGGGGTTTGATTCCCAGCCAGGGCACACAGGAGAGGCGCCCATCTGCTTCTCCACCCTTCCCCTCTCCTTTCTCTCTGTCTTTCTCTTCCCCTCCCGCAGCCAAGGCTCCACTGGAGCAAAGGTGGCCCAGGCACTGAGGACGGCTCCATGGCCTCCACCTCAGGTGCTAGAATGGCTCTGGTTGCAACAGAGCAACACCCCAGATGGGCAGAGCATCGCCCCCTGGTGGGCATGCCGGGTGGATCCCAGTCGGGCGCATGCGGGAGTCTGTCTGCCTCCCTGCTTCTCACTTAGAATAAATAAATAAATAAATAAATAAATAAATAAATAAATAAATAAATAAAAGAAAAAGAATTTCACTTAAAAAGTTGTTAGAAAAAAAATGGAGGTTGAATAAAATTAACTAATTCTTAAAACTATTTGTAATGTGCTATTCCTAGGCCTGTCATAACACACAATCATGGGTGGCTTTAAACAAAGTGAGTTTATTCCCTCATAGTTCAGAAGTCCAGACTTTTGAAATCAAGGAGTCATCAGGTAGGGTCTTTCTGAGGGTCTGGGTCAGTGTCTCTTCTGTGACCCCCTCCTGGCTTCTGGTGGCGGCCAGCAGTCCTCGGCACTCCCTGACATGGGTCTGCTTCACTCCAATCTCAGCCTCTGTTGTTATATGGATTTCTGCCCTGTGTGTTACCCTCTCTTCTTCTTATAAAAGACACTAGTCATGAGATTTAGGAACCACTGTAACCCACTATGACTGAATCTTCAATAATATACACCGCCAAGACCCTGTCTGTAGGTCAGGTCACATCGGACAGTCCACATGGCCATCTGTCTCTGAAGACATGGCTCAGGTCACTACGTATGCGTTGTCTTCTAGCTGTCATTGAAATGAGCAAGTTGCAAACAAACACAGAACTATGCTCTTAATACAATGCAAACGTTTATATACACTGAGCTCATTCCACATATGGTACACGGGGGTACACAGAAAGCACTCAGAAACCCCCCGGGGACCCCAAAACATAGGACATGAACTAGACATGCGAGGTAAAAAGCAACTTCATTTAAAATTTAATAAAAACATATCTTGTTTGTCTTGGAAGAGCGACATGGGGAAATGATTTAAATGACTGATGTTTCTTTCAAATACTACATGCGTGAGTGTGATATAGTGTCTTTGTTTTCTGGTGAACAGCTTTTTTTTTCCCCCTCTAGAAACAGAGACGTTTGCATGCATTCCGCTGACCTTAGGGTTATCTCATCGAGGTTTTCTAGACATTTCGTAAATGCGTGTGGTTGCTTTCGGCTTCATGATGATGATGTTTTTCTCGGGGAAAGATATTTTTAAATGTGAAGCTTGGCCGGCATCCCTCCCCTAACTTCCGCTCATTTCCTCAAGTTATTCAGAGCTGACCCCAGTGGCTTAGCCTTGAAAAGTTCCTAGAAAACTGGTGTCCACCATGGAGTTGATAAATAACCTAGCTTTGTGAGGAATAAAAAAAAAAACAACTATGCAATTAGCTCTTAAATAGCACAGAAAAAGTTGCTATAATAGGACCCTTTAACAAGATGGAAGAATGGACTTCCTAGGTCAGTCAAGACATGCTTACTTAGAAATAAAAGGGCCTCTTAAAACTTCAAAGAACACATTTTAAACAGCATGGGGCTCTAACGTGCGACTCCCTGGCCCCCTGGTAGGATCTGCCTCTCTTGTTCTCTTTCTTTCTTTCCAAATATTTTTCAATTCTTCCCCAAAGTCTCCATAGCAACGCAAATGGGTTAGCTTTACAAATGAAAGCTAATTATATTTAGATATATGTAAATATAGACATTGATAAATATAGATAAATAACTACTAGACAGATAGATGGATAGATAGACAGGTAAATGACAGCTAACCTCTTTATAAGTGTCTGGAAAGATAAAGACGAAATTAGGACGTTGGGAACCAGAAGGCTGAGCGAGCAGCGCCCGAGGCTGTATTGTGAGTTAGCGCAGACACAGCACGGGCAGTCCGGTCACTCCTGTCCACTCTCACAGGTACACTGAGGTCAGGACCACCTCCTGCGGGCAGAAACAAGGGAACGTGGAAAGGGCTGTGTGTGGTGCCCTGAGCCTGTCCGTCCTGGGGGAAGGGTAAGCAAGCCATCTGGGGATGGGGGTTGGTAGGGTTTTTAAAAATGGAATCAATCTTCCCAAGGAAGGAAGCTGTAGGAACATGGGAGACACTGGGACAAAGACACTATGAGGTCAGCCAGCGGAGACTGAGGTCAAAGAGGAATTGGAAGTAGCAGGTGCTCCGGAGTGAGCAGAAGCCCGGCCACCGCGGAGAGGAAGTGGGTGGCCTGCAGCGGGACGTGCCCAGAGGACTTATGAGAGGTTTGGATGTGAAGAAGTTCGGTGAGATTTAAATGCTTGGTTGGTTGGCCCAGAAGAAAGTGAGACTATCTTAGCACGAGTCATCATCCAGCACTTTACTAAAGACTACGGCTTCGAGGCAAGAAGACACCCTGGGAGCAAGGTTTACCCTCTCCGGTGAAATGAACAGAATTTGACAACGGCTAGGAAAGAAATGCCAGACATCAGGCAACGAGGGCAAGACCTCCCGACAGACCGGAACCCAATGAGGTGAGCCCCGTGACTACCTCGTTCACTGTCTTCAGTGAGCTCCAGGGTGAGAAGCAGGGGCCATGGGCCAGTCAGGGCTCTCCAGAGAGATGGGGCAGATGTTGGCTGTTCTAGGTCGCTGAATGTCGGGGTAGTTGTTACTCAGCCACTGGACCTGGCACAGGGCCGTGGGAATACGCCATTCTCTGTGGCCAAGTCCCCGAGGGGACCGAGGCTCCAGCCTCATAGCGGCGTGTCCTTGCAGACGAGGCTCCTTTGAAGATGAGGGCCCGCCGCACCCCTCTGGTCCTGTGCTCTTCAGTCTGTAGGAAGGTCTCTGGAGTCCTAACTCCTGGAAGGAAGAGGAGGCCGGCAGCCCGAGTCACGGGTCTTAGAGGGTGTCCGTGTACTTAGAAGATGGGCTTCTTCCAAACAGAGCAGTAAGGAACCCTAGCTGGTGTGTCCCCTCCCTGTTTCAGAGCCGACAGACGGTAGAGGAACTCAAGCAAAAGACAGAAGATGTCACTGGTTTATTTCTCCTCTACCTTCTGCAAAAGAGTATTTCAGAGACGGCACAAAAGAAATATATTTTTTTTCCTTTATTAGAAAAGGCAGTGAACAAGATGATTTTTGATGTGCTTTTCAAATTTTCATTTGAATTTGATTGCCCTCTAATTTCTCCCAAAGGTGCAGTTTGGGAGGGGTTCAGGAGGAGCCGGTCATCTCTGAAGAATAAGGCCGCCAGCACGAAGGGCGGAGGGTCGGTGTCCAAGAACGCTGACAGGCAGGGCGGGCTGTCACGTGGCTGGTGCCGGCTGTCCCCAGGAGCTCAGCTCAGGCCTGTGGACCCTCACACCTCTGCACGGCTTTCTCCTCTCTCCACGGCGGCTCGGTGGCCAGAGTCCAGGGAAGTAAACCCAACAGGGGGACGCTGGAGCCCCTCCAGTGTGCAGGGCCAGCAGCACGAAACGGTGAGGTCATACCTGCTAAGTAAGTTCTGCTGGTCAAGTAGCCACAGACCCCGCCTCCCGGTGGAAGGAGTGCTGAGGGATCGGTGGACGGGACTTAAGACTGACCACCATCAAGGTTGTGTCATTCTCTTGATCTAAGGTAGTCGCTGATGGGCTCACCGTAGACCTTCTAGCTCCATTTTCTTTGAATTCTGAAAGCATATCCTCAGACACCAGAAATGCTCACCAGGATATCATTGCTACTGTAAAATATATTCGAGTTTTCTATGCAAGTATCATAAACTGTATCTTAACAGATTTTAATTATTACAGATGCACGTATACATGTATCCTAAAATGTGTTTTCAGGTCTTCCCTAAGTCACCTCTGATTAAAAAGAAGAGACATATTTTTCTAAAGGTGTGTGCGTGTGTTATATCCTAAAATGGAGCTTCAAAGAACATGGGGGCATCTCTCTGGGAAAGAGGCAGAAATACATGCTTTTTCAGGCTGAGGGTTTTGGTGAAATGAAGGGACCCCTCTTCCGCCCTCCTCCCCAACAACTGTGTGAATTCGCCATCTTGTGGCCGCGGCTTGCCAGCGGGACTCTCAGCCTTTCAGACAGGGGCACGCACACACACTGTTCACTTTCACATGTAACGCTGTGCTGTGACGTGACAGGTGTCACAGGTCAGCAGTGTGGCACAGGAACTCGGATGGCGACATCAATGTGACCCCCACCGCAGGTGTCGCTATCTGAGAGCCCCCTGTTCCCATTCCTTTCCTCCCACAGACCAATGGCCACAAGCAGAAAGAGGTGCCCGAGGGGTTTGGTCGTAAATTTGAATAACATTGAGCTCGGAGGGTGTGGGGAGGCACAGGGTCCTCAGGAGACTGACCACATAGTCTCAGCCCGTGTTCGAAGAGACCCAACTTGGTTAGTGTTCCCAACTAAGCCCTTCAAGTGCCCAGCGTCTCAGCTCAGCATTGTATCTGAGGAGTCCTCTGACCCCTCCGGGCCGTTAATTTGCTGCTTGACTCTGTGCCAGACAGAAGAGCCTCTTTGGAAGCTACTGAAGAATGCCCTTTGCTCTTGTGTTTAGCCTTTAACTGCCGGCGGCCATCGGTTTCTCATTCGCCCTCTGCCATGAATTGGTGACACTTGGCAATAATATTCATGACCCCGATATTCTTGCAGGCATGGGTGTCCCATTTGGTCGAAGGCCTGAATCACCACAACTTCCAATGTTCTTTCCTTTGAAGGAGAATTTTCCAAGGAACTGTTGGCGAACTTTTTTGTCAATTGACTTGCTCTCTAGAGCGGAGATTCTCCATGCTCTACCTGACAGTCCAGAGTGGCATCTTCTTTGTCCCCTGAGGGGTGGTGGTGAGTGAGTCACAAAGCTCTGACTTACCACTCATTTTCTTAGACAATTCCAGCTACCACTTATTTTGCATTCGTTTGATTCTCCGCAAAGCAGACATCAGGACCGAATTGGGCATGCCGGGGTTTATTGATGGGTGTGTCTAGGAAGGGTTGCGCTGGTCTGGCATTCGTGACCAGGAGGCGGATAAGAGGATGACGTGGAGAAGGCCTCAGACTGAAGTGCAGATCGTCCATTCAGATGATGGAAGGTCATGGGGTAAACTACCCACCGGGGCTGACTTTCCTCTGGAAGATACAAGGATTCCTAGGTCTCCTGGGATGTTTTCAGTTTCTAGCTGGGCGCATCCCATGAGCCAAGCGTGGTCTGCGCGTGACACATGCACTGATGGAGCTCGGCGCGGCTGCTCGGGCTGCCAGTCCGTCCGTCAATCTTGCTTCCCATCGCAGAGCCCAGCCAGCCATGTCCATGGTCCCCTGACCTCGAGAGCTCACTGGGCCAGTCCCAGACTTCTGCAAGCTTCCTCTGACTCCCACAGTTATCTCTGAATTATTCGTGAAATTTGATACTGAGTAACAACTCTGATCCTTGCTGGTCTGACGACATTTTCGCTCTCTGTGTTATCTCATTTCGATTATTTAATGAAGAATTTCACTAAACAGTTCAAATATCTTCCAATCCAGTTTATAAAATGAAAGGAATCTTTTGGAAATTTATTCAGTTCGTTTAAAGGTAACGTATCAGCCAGTCGTGTGAACCATACTTTAAGTGGACTTAAACATTTTGGATATCAGTTGTGCGAAGTCATATATGGCCGGAAAAGTATCTGACCCATCACCCTGTCAGCATCTATGAGGGCAGAATTAAAAAAAATCAATTTAATGTCAAATTATCTAATAGACAGTAGGCATTTTTGTTTTTTGTTTTTATATCTATAACAACATAGAAGCTTAAAGTGGATGCCATGTGAAGATCATTATGCGTTGATTAGCAACATTTGCTATTATTTTGCATTTGCTATCTGGATTTTAAAGCTTCTGCCTGAAATCTTCCTGTAGCTTTCTTTCCTTTTTTAGTACTCTTTATATCTGGTTAGGTTTATGGGCAGATTAAAAAAAAAAACTATTAAAGTTGAAAAACATTTATCTATACAATGTTCCGTTTTGTATTTTTCAAATCCCCCTCCTGTGTCCATCTTGCAGATTATTTTGCATCAGACACCACACACAGACGCTTCCGTTTTTCTGTAGCTGCTGTGCATGTGGACCTGAAAGATACATTCTTTATGCTAAACATCCGCATCCCATCATTATCATTATCGTTATCATGCCTAGAAAGCTAACAGTTCTTCAGTCTAATCATTTACCTAGTCAATCTAGAGTTCAGTCCCGAAATGTGGGTAGATGTTTTCTTCAATAACCCAACATAAATATCTATTTTAAATTTTAAAAAGTTTTTATTTTTTTATTTTCTCATTTTGGTTCAAATACCCAGACGACAATAACCTGCAATTTTCTCTAAGGCAATGATACTGAGAATGAGGAAAACTTGCAGCAGGTTTCAATTGTTTTCCCCTGGAATGCTCCGGAAGCAGGAGTCGGCTTGGACGTCGTCATACTTGTGCTCTCAGCAAACATGGAGAACGTAGCTGGATGGGATGCAGTTCTGGAGAAGGGAATGGGGGGAGGGTCCGGGTCCTCCCTGAGGCAAAAAGGGAGAGCAGGCCGGGTGGGTGCCTGGTGCGATGGCCCGTCTTCATGCTGAGACCCAGGAGCAGACTTAGGAGTAGGGGTGGAGTTTTGCACAAAGGTAACATTGTTAGTGGCATAAACAAAGTTGCTCTTGGCCAGAAAACCACAGTAGACCCCATGGGAAGGAAGAAGAATTCTTCCAGGACCACATGATCCAGTGTGGTGGGGAGAACTGATGTCACTGGGACTGGTGAGGCTGTTCTACCTTACACATGGATTTGGTGTTTCTCTGTGCTTGGTTGTAAGATTTATGAATTGATTTCGCTACCGCCCGATCAGATTGTATTTTTTTTATATAAAATGGAAAATGTTTTGTTGTCCTTTTTTTTTTGTCATAGAATTAAAAAAAAATTCTAAAGTCAAACTATGCCATCTCAGAATATGAGAACATAAAAGTGATTTTCTGTGGAATTAAGAAGCGAACGTATTCATGACGATGCGACTTACAACCTCAGAGATGTACAGTAAAATGTCATTGTTAGCGTGCTTGATAGGCGTTTGAGTTTTATCTACAGGTTTTCCCCATGCTTCTGTGGCTTCAGGGAAGAGCCCAACTACATACCTAACTGCCCTCATCTACTTAAAAACAAACAAACAAACAACCACCTCTCCAGAAGCAAACAGAGATCTGGAGAGAAACTAGATTCATTGTACACAGAGCCCCTAACCAAGGAGCATTCTTTCAAGGAGAAGAGTAATTAGCCAAACTATCCTGCTAATCACTCAACCAGGAACAGGCGAAGGGAGGCAGGTCATATTCCATATCTGAAGTAGATGAAGTGTCCTGTATATGTCACTAAAATTCCTAATTGATGCATCTCAAGATAAGCTGATGTCAACTCCGTGACAAGGGAAATGCCTTGAAAACTCCAATCAGATGTAACGTATTTCAAGTGCATTGGATAAATAGCAACTTTTGCCGTGAAGCAAAAAGACGAATTTTCATTAATGTTCACGAGCGAGTTTAGCTAAACTTTTCAAGGAGTCTTCAAAGGTTTAAAACTGAGAGTACAAATGATAAGAACAAAGTTAAACAATAGATGACATCGGTTCCTTCTTTTAGGTATGAAGTAATGTATCAGATTCAAATGGGACAAAAGTAAATTCTGAAACTCAATATTTGCTTTGTCAGCCTCTCAGATAAATGTGCATTTGCAGGTCAGTTTCATCTTTACAGATCAAATATTGTTAATCAGATTAATTTACATACTCAAATAGGATTTCTGGAAGCGATAGAGTTTTGGTACAAACTAGAGCAGCAGATGAAAAATTCATCGTGAAAGTGGGAGCAGGGGGTTTCGATGTTCTCACTCATCACTGAAAGTGTGGGTTCACACCCCACAACTTTACATCTGTGTATGTCCTCAACCCTTCTCCAACTGGCGACCACCACCTTGTGTGGGCTGAATGTTGTCCCAGCTTCTGTCCTTCACAAATCTGCCCTCGACACAGACACCTAGATGATTAGCCAAAAAGCATGTCTCACGTCTCCCACACACTTATAAAAACATTCCGGAATGATGAAAAATTAAATACAGTAAGGAAAACCATGGAAGTATGAGGAAAAAAAATCATAAAAGCTTTACTTTATACATTAACTTTGGAGTGTGGAGATTTTTTTATAATCATAAGAAAGTAGAAGGCATAAAAGAAAAATGCTAGATAAGCGTTTCCTCAGAATACACTTTTAAATACATAGAGAAAGGCATCAGGGAAAGAATTGGAAGCAAATGAGACACCAAGAAAATGATCAATAAATCTGAAAACCCACAGAAGATAATTTCCTTCATATATAAATTAACTGACACAGATTACAGCAAAGGAAACAACTTAATAGAAAAATGGGTACAGAGTATAAATGTGACAGAAAATAAAATTAACATGACTCTTAACTGTGAGTCAACCTGCTAAGCGTCTTGCATAATAGGGGAAATGCAAATTAAAACGGCGATACATACACCATTTTGCATCTTAGGCAAAATTCATAATACTATACATATTTGTGTGCATATACACATGTGTATGGATTACATAGACAGAGAGGTAGATAGATAATATAAGGACAGATTAGAAACAAGAGAGGCGGAGACTATATATCTGTACAGTCTCTAGCAAGATAAATTTAATGATAATGATGCAAGTCGTTTATCCCCGGCATGGGCTGGAATGTGAAGTGACGCTTACACAAACGCACTCGTGTTCTTTGGGGCCTCGTTCACATTAGCACGAGGTTGAAAACCCACAACTACTCACGTGCGGAGCCCCGGTGACACCAGTGATGTCCAACTGTCTCCCTTCTGTCAGGAACTCTGTCTTGTGCTGCGTACTGTAGTTTCGCTTTTTTGGCTTATCATTGCACAGAAAGTCCGATATGACTCCATTGGTCATGACCAAAGGGAGAACTCCCAAGACGTTTTAATACCTTTAAAATCTGGCCAAGTATCTGCATGGGGTGACTGCTACATCAGGCTAGAATGGTGATACTAGACGTGATTATATTAGGACCCTACTTAAAAGCCTGCCAAACGTACACAGTTTTCTGACACAATTTTCGATTCAGATAATGATTAGCTGGTTGGTGTATTTTATCTCCTCTTCTTCCCTTCCCTTCTCCTTGCCTTTCTTGCTCCCTGACTGCCCATGGTCTTCACTGCCTCACATTGTTTCTTGTGCCACAACTTTGATCCTGTGGTCGTTGGTCCTGGGACCTCTGTCAACTTTAACACACACACACACATTTTCTCACTTTCTCATTATTTTCTTCCCTTCTTTTCTGCTCCTGTAATCCTTTCAACATTACTCTCTTATCAGACCAAACACATGTTATATGGAAATGATGGTTGCATAAAAAATACCCAAAAGGAATAAATATCCCGGTATGTGCCTGACTCAGCCAGGGCTGGAACACCGGACCATTGGGACGATCCTCACATCGCCTCGTGGCTGAGTGGTGCTTGCTGGGTGACACTGACGCTCTGCTTGCACTGTGGAATAAAGTCAGATGTACCACGGCAATTCTACCAATAGCTTCCCAGAATGGTCTAGCTTTTGCTTTGGGAAAGAGAGTGGGCACGCTATTCTTCACAACCCTTTCAAAGACGGTGATTTGCTTGCTGCTGTCATATTCTGATAAAGATGAGTTTTGTTCTTGAAAGTATTTCAGCCTGGGTTCCTCGGTCTCACAATGGAGAAGCTATAACAGATAAAATATTCAATACTGATGTACTGTGGCATCTAGGAATATGAAGGCACTTTCCACCTTTGGAGGGTATTTTTGCTTGGCAATACCGTGGTCTTTATCACTGATGCAAGTAACTGATGCACGGGCTTAGAAATTCCAAATGTGACTTTAAGTTAACTACCTTAAATATGAAAATGTAGTAGAAAAATAGTAGTTAAAAATAAAGACAAGAAGCCTGACCAGGCGGTGGCGCAGTGGATAGAGCGTCGGACTGGGATGCAGAAGACCCAGGTTCGAGACCCTGAGCTCGCCAGCTTGAGCGCGGGCCCATCTGGTTTGAGCAAAAAGCTCGTCAGCTTGGACCCAAGGTCGCTGGCTCCAGCAAGGGGTTGCTCGGTCTGCTGAAGGCTTGCGGTCAAGGCACATGTGAGAAAGCAATCAATGAACAACTAAGGTGTTGCGACGGCAACGAAAAACTAATGATTGATGCTTCTCATCTCTCTCCGTTCCTGTCTGTCTGTCCCTATCTATCCCTCTCCCTGACTCTCTCTCTGTCCCTGTAAAAATAAAATAAAATAAAGACAAGAAAATAGCATTATTATAAGATCTATCATTATTTAAAGCACTATTCAGGTGGTTTCTATGAACTAGAGAATGTTCTGGTATCTATGTTCTTGTCAAGAATAAATTCTAATTCATTCGGCTTCAGATAACAGGGTGGAACAGTTCACTTCTCTGTGCTAGTACAGTTGCCCACACCTGCCTCTGCATGCATTCCTTGACTTGCAAGGGTGATGTCCTGGAGAACTGGTATCCTTATAGAATTTGTAATCATTTGGCATCATAAATTATCACCCTTCATGCCAGAATCAGGGGGCCATTAAGGAAAGTTTGGCTCACCTTCAGATCCAGTGAGTTAGATAGTATATGCATTAAAATCAAGCTCTCAAAAATCAAAGACAAAGAAAGAATTTGAAAGCAGCAAGACAAAGAACAAAAGGACTCATCACATAGAAGGGAATCTCGATAAAGTCTATCAACAGATTACTTTACAGAAATCTTACAGGCCAGGAGAGAAAGGGATGATATATTCAAAGGTACAGTCATGCGTGCATAGCGACTTTTCAGTCAACGATGAACAAAATATACAATGGTGGTTCCAAGATTATAACAGAGCTGAAAAATTTCTGTCACATCATGTCTTCATAGCTGTCCCAGCATCGTCATGCAATGCATGACTCACATGTATGTGATGAGGCTGCTGTAAAGAGACCACAGTCACGTAAAAGTACAGCACATTTAACTATGTATGGTATATAATGGCGGGTGATGATAATGACTACATTACTGGTTTATGTACTTACTACACTATACTTCTTACTGTTATTTT
Organism: Rhynchonycteris naso; assembly: GCA_037038555.1. NCBI lineage: Eukaryota > Metazoa > Chordata > Mammalia > Chiroptera > Emballonuridae > Rhynchonycteris > Rhynchonycteris naso. The sequence continues at coordinate 148,292,220 of CM073002.1, forward strand.
AGAGTATACACTTTCTGTTTATTTAAAAATAAAATTTGTTGTAAAAGAGTATGCTGCGTTATGCTGGCTTTACCCAGTCTCCTGTTTGCATCATTTTCTCTTGCGATAGATCTAATCTCGTGTCATTGGGTGTAGTAACATGTTGCATAGGCTTACAGCCCAGGAGCCAGTCTTGGTGCGTGGTGGGCTCTACCATCTAAGTGTGTGTAAATGCACCCTATGATATTCACACAATAATGAAATCGCCTGACGACGCATTTCTCAGAACGTATCCCCGTAATGAAGTAACACATGACTGCATCCAAAGAAATAACCTGTCAATCAAGAATACTTACCTAATAAAGTTGTCCTTCCAAAATGAAGGAGAGATGAAGCCTTTCTCAGGCAAACAGAAGCTGGGGGAATTCATCACCACTAGACCTTATAAGAAATGCAGAAGGTGTTTGTTTTTAAAGATGAAAAGAGGAAGCTGATTAGTAACATGAAAACACGAGAGTAAAACATTTATTTGTAGAAGGTAAATATATAGCCAAACTTAAAATACCCCTATACTGCAATGGGCATGTGGAGATTATTTTGAACTCTAGTAAGTAGGTTAAAAGATAAAAATTAAAAATTGCTGAAGCTGTTAAGATTTACATACCACATAAAAAAGACATAAATTAGGATATCTGTGATGTAAATTGGGGGCAGTCACATAAATGTATAGGAATTTATATGCAACTGAAATTGTTATCAGCTTAATTCTTTTTCTATTCCAACCTGTGTTTTATGGGGGGGGGAGGGTTTAACCACACCACCAAAGAGTTCTCAGACATTAGCTGGACGTCCTACAATTCAGCGTAATTCTGGAACTATCTGCCAGGAGACATCATTGGATACCACAGGTTAAGGGCTGAGTCCCTGCACAATTGCCACGACCAATGCAACTTCAGACGTCAAATGCAAGTCCAGGCTATTACTCGTGCTTCTCATCGGACAGCTACAGAATGGATGTTGCAACAGTTTTCTCCTTGGGTTGAATTCATGTGCGAGAGTGGCCCATAGAACTTGGGGAATCACTTTACTTGCTAGATTACTGGTTTATTATCAAAGCAGACAACTCGGGAACAGCGAGAGGGAAGGGAGACGTGGGACAGGGTATGGAGAAGAGCACAGAGCTTCCCTGCCCTCTCCTGGGATTATCCGTTTGTTCACCGAGAGCTCTTCAAACCCTCCCCTTCGGGGTTTTCATGAGAGCTCCACTACTGAGACATGATCTATGAAAACATTGGTCTTCGGTGTTTGAACTTCATTTCCAGAGGTGAGGGGGGAAGGGGCTGAAAGCTCCCCTGGCATCCAATCCCCATTTAGGTATTTTTCAAAAGTCACTTTACTGACATCAACTCGGGAAATGTTAAATGGGGTTTATTATAAATTTCAAGACACCTTTATCACTTAAAAAACTCCAAGGATCTTAGGAGATCTCTGCCAGAAACAGGAACAGAAAACATATCTATGTACTATAAATCACAACGTGACACCACTTAAAATTGACTGTTAGGAATATAAGATGTATTACGAGAGCTTTAAAGTAATCACGAAGCAAACCCTGGAATAGATAAAAAAAAAATGATAAAGAGAAAGGAGTCAAAGCACACACCAACGCAAACAATCACTGCCTGAGCGAGAAAGAATTGCTTTTGGATTATGTTCTAATTATTTTTTCGTCTTGCTTTCTCTCTTTTTCACTCAGCTGAGAACACTGATAACACGATACCTTTAAAGATCACAAAAGGAAAGAAATGTAAGTCATCAAAGTGGTTTGGGAGCGCGGAAAGAGTTCTGCAATTCTTCCGAGAATAATTCTGTAATGGCGACAGTTAAACACCCTTCTCTGGTCTAGAAAACCACATTCAAAAATAGGGGATCAGACAATTCTTACAAGAAGCAGGTGACAGGGAGGTGAGGGTACGAGAGTGCTTCGATATATTTCAACACTGTGAAGAGCATATAGGAATTTAGGTTACGTTAGCAAACGAAAGTATGTAGAGAAGAGATTTCTGACTCTTCTTAAATTTTTTGCTGATCAGAGCATCTTGCATTTAACATGTTCCATTTAGCTTCTAAACTATTTCGAGGGACAGATAAAGACTTGCAAATACCGTTAAAAGAGAGACAAGTGTTCCTGAAACGAGATGAAAGATGGAATATGAAGATACAAGGACTTTGGCTTTTTAAATTAAGTTGATTTTTCTGTCAAAATAAGAGGCTGAGCATGGTATTCTGGGTAAAAAAAAAAAGAAACAGAAATGGGTATGGGAGTTAGCTCAGTAAAAAGTTTTCACGAACCAGCCGTCTGGTAATGGGACACCTGCATGTCTGGATGTCTTCAACAAGATCTTGGTGACGGCGTGCAAGGACTCAAGACATTGATTGATTATACTGTCATAAAGAATGTAGGATTTGAACAAGTATGTATAGTAGGATATAGAACTACATCTAAGTTGAATTAATTTGAGCTTGATTTTTAAGAGTGTGTAGAATGGAATTCTGTGTGAGGGAAAATTCTAGAACTGAGAAGCAATAACATGGAAAAGCATTTCAGTTCCATCCTAAACTTACGATGTTGTATTCAGTTATGATATAGGTCAGAGGGGAGACCTGATTAATATTTCATAGTTGCTTCTTTTTATTTTCTTCAGATTTTAATGCATAAAATAAACTCAAGTAGAAACCCTGAACCTGCGGGAGGATGCTCAGGTCTCCAGCCGTTGTCATGCGGCACAGCGCAAGTCCTGCAGCTTATTGCTGCTCCGTCCTTGTAGAGAAACTACACTGTTTAACTTCAGGTTTTTGTTGTTGACCGCTGTTACTCTGGGGAGGTAGTGCAGAGTTCCCATGTGACGGTGGCCCGGCCTTCCCTAATGTCAACGTTTTATGTAACCAGGGGACAAGTATAGGGATGAAGATCGTAGCTTTGGTACTGGACTATTATCTAAACTGTCTGCTGGGATTTCACCAGTTTTCCCATTAATATATATATATATATTATATATATATATCTTTGCTCTAGAGTAGACCGCCCGCAGTGCTCTGAATGCTTTCAAAGTAAGTAAGCCACGTTCACACGTCAGCCTTGTTGGAGAGGGGAAGGACTGGTGTCTGCTCCAGACGTGTCTCACCCAGAGTTGTCCTCCAGTCTCTCTGAAGTGTGCATGTGTGTCTGTGCATGTGTGTGCGTGCATGTGTGTATGTGTGTGTGCATGTGTGTGCGTGCATGTGTGTATGTGTGTGCATATGTGTGCATGTGTGTGCATGCATGTGTGTATGCGTGTGTGTGCATGTGTGTGTGCGCGCGTATGTTTACATGTGTATGCATGTGTGTGCATGCGCGCGCGTGTGCACATGTGTGTGCATGCGTGTGTGCGTGTGCGCACGTGCATGTGTGTGCGTGTGTGCTTGTGCGCACATGTGTATGTATGCGTGTGTGTGAGCAAGTGTGTGTGTGGTGGCTGGGAAAGGGAGAGGCAGACATCCCAAGAAACCAGGAACACCGCATCCTTTTCCAAGGAGCCAGATGAGCCCGTGAGTGTATCTTTGTCTGTGTCAGAAACACTTCGGTAAAGGGAATAAACAGGTGGACAAGTCTGATGAATGGATGTACTCATAATTCATTCTGGTGTCTGACTCTCCGGTGGTGGGGACACGTGAGTGGGGGGGGGCAGTCAGGGGCAGACATGAACCCTCTATAACTCCTACTACTGCATCTGGACACATGAGCCTCCTCTCCACACTATCCTGGTTTCAAAGCAAACATTCAATTGCTTTTGTGTCTGTCCGGTCTCGGTGGAAGGTGCCCAGGGTGACTGCCGAGCCTTCACGGGGCAGCACCTTTGTGAGAACAGATTCTGCCCCACGTGTTCTGAGGGGAGTTACCCTCGCGTTTGTCTGCGGCAGTATGCGTTGCCGCGGGCCCACTCGGGGTGGTCTGCGCATGACGACAGGGGAACCCGAAGCTCAGCTCCCCCATCAGACACCCCCTTCTCGGGGCTCCAGCCCACCACGTGACCCGTACCCCGGGCTGCGATCCCGTTCGGGGACCATTGAATTAGCTGCCTTGCTCCTCATGAGGATTTGGGGCTTCCTTACTTTTACCACCATGCACCCCCTGAATCCTAGCGCACAACCCAGCTGGTCTCAAGTGAGATGTTGCTGGTGGGATTGCCCCGTGCATTGCTAACAGCTGTCCCTGGGTGCGGGGACTCTGGGTGGCTCTTGTGCCCGTCTGTCTGCTCCCCGGCTCCCTGCCTGCTTCACTGGGCACCCCTGCTCTGCAAACCCGCTCCGTTCCCTGTTCCCGCACGCCACGCCTCGCTGGAAATAACACAGAAAAAGCTAATGATCGGGCTAATTCAAGGTGTAAATGTTAAACAGTTGGTTGAACAAATCAGTTATGGAATTTCATCACCTCAAAAATTACCCCATAGAAAAATCACTCCAGAAAACGAAAGCTATGTTCCTAGACTTGAGAAAACACTCACTATACGATGAAAAAGGAAATGGGGGGGGGCCTTCCTGCCCATTGTTTTTCCCCTGCCTGAAATAAGGACTCGGACAGGCCCCTCCAGAGCTCCCAACGGTCTTCAACACTGACTCCTCCACCCTCCACACGGTGGGCACACACGCACGAGCCAGAGGGTGTGTTGTAGCGTTACACATCTGGAACCTACACTGTATACTCTGATCACCCAGTATCACCCCCATAGATTTAATCAAATACAGACGTTATGCCAACTGACCGTTCGGGGAAAATGAGTTTGGGGAAGGTTGCACCCTTACATATTCGAAGGGAGAAAGGAAGTCCCTGGGGAAGCTTGTCAACGGACTTGGAGGAGTTTATACACAGACACAAAAACTGACTCCACCCTCCTTGTCCCATTTCAAAGCACTGGCCCCGGACCAGCGTCTCAGCTCTCGGTGTGGCCGGCCATTGCACCATCCTGCTCCCCAAGTGGGGACAGGTCTTGGCATCTTCCCCACGGTGAGCACTCCAGCTCCCATGGCAGCAGGAGGCTCTCTGGGACTCGGTAGATTTTTTTGAAATTTGTGCATTCTTCTGCCTGCTGCTAAGAATCACTGTCAGATGCACGTCCGCTAAGAATCACTGTCAGATGCGCGTCCGCTAAGAATCACTGTCAGATGCACGTCCGCTAAGAATCACTGTCAGATGCGCGTCCGCTAAGAATCACTGTCAGATGCACGTCTGCATACCAGCGAGGTGGAGGGATACAATGCCTGCCCGGGATGGAAGGCGGGTGCCGCTCCGGTCTCATCCTGTCACCCCTCATGGGGAATGCAGGCGGTGACAGAGGGAACAGTAAGAGCCGCTGGCTTAATTCATCTGAACAGGTGACACCCTACCGGGAGCAGGTGTTGCCTGTCTGTGGAGCAGCCCACTTACCAGTTCAAGTACTTCTGTAAAGACACCAGGCTCCGCACCGGGCCAGCCCCTCACAAAACCAACCTTTTTCGCAGCCTCCCTTCGGCTAAGCCAATGCCAGGCGGGCTCAGACCTGGGCAGCTGTTTCCACGAGCGAGCGACGGGAACTCAGTGTGAGGAGTGTGCCAGGCTGCTCCAGTTTCAGGGGGACAGGGGCCCCTGGCCCTCTGCTTCTGGACGGACATAGGAGCTCGCAGTAGAGGAGACACTTGAACGTGTACCTTTATCGCCGAAATGAAAAAGAATCCCCTTTGTCATTTGCTTCCTAAGGTGTGACAGGTAAATGCAATTATAATATCGGTACTTTGATATTTCCTGCGTGGGCTTAGAGTCCCTGCTTGAACTCTAAGTGGCCTCCAAAGCTGCATCATTTCATAGTGGGACGGGCAGAGTTCACTCCCGTCTGCCGGAACATTTGTCCAGTCTCTGTTCTCAGGGGACAGAGACTTCCACCCCAGCTGGTACCGGACGAGTCAAGTCCCTAAGGTGTCACTTAAAAATCTAAATCAGCTGGTGTTTTCCTTTTTTTTTTTTAAATACCGTTGTTATAGCAATAGAATTCTCCAGAGAAACAGGACTAATAAGACACATATATCCTAAAGTTATTTCCGTGAGAGGTCTAATGATTTAATTTTCAGTGGGAGGGTACCAGGGGGTCGATCAAGTCTGGGTCCAAATAAATACATTTGGGGAAATTAAAAATCAAGTCTCACTATCTGCATTTAGATTTGAAAGCCACGAATATTGGAAGATCAAGGGATTTGTTGAATGGGGTAAGCAGGAAGAGCCTGCCAGGCAGCTTTTCCTCTCCCCGGTCTCATCTTTTTCTTTACAACGTGATCAAATCATCATTGATCGACAAAGTAATTTTTCTAAAAGCGTTTTTCGCTTTGCAAACGCTCACCTTCTTAAACACCTTTTTTTAAAATTGAATTTTATATGGATGGGAGGAAGTCACAGGTTATCAGCAACCTCCACGCGCCATGCATAAGCCGAGGTGAATTTGCCCAACCTGAGCTCACTCAGGTGACCAGCAGATCCGAGAAAGCATGTGACCAGCACTGTATGACCCTACACCTCCCCCCCAGCAGTGTCCACTAGCCTGGCATCTAAGAGCAGAGACCGAATCACTTATATTTGTTACGTATGAAAACAGATTTATAGAAAACAAGGATAAGCACTCCCCATTGGACGATAAGCAAATTTCTAACAACATTAGTGAGTAGAATAAATATTACTCTTCTGAGATGATTGGGTTATAACTTTTATCTATGAGAAGCTTGCTGGTCTAATGCTAAGAAAAAGAAATGGTATCAATTTGTTAAAAAACAAAGATAACAAAAAAAAATCCCATGATAGCCTTGTCAAATGAAATGCAGCGGTGAATATTTAATAGAAGAGCTATTGATATTGTGATTTTTGTTGGGGGGGGAGGAATCTGTTAAAGAATTATTTATTTTTATAACACTCATAGTTTTTAAATGGAAAATAACACAGGAGTCAGGACTTTCTTGGGGTACGTTTGTTCCAATAATGAAAAATATGTGATGTGATCTCCCTGGTGTGTCTTTAAGTTCACATGAAGCTGGCACACCAATTTTTTTCTTTTATGTTGTTGATAAAGGTGTTCTTAGGGTGCCCGTTGGATTTCACTGGGCTTTATGTAAATCAAAGACAATTTAATCCTGGTGCAAATAGGCTTGTCTCAGAGTTTCTGGAAATATGTCCCACTCCTTCTTCTTATACCTGGGTGAACTTGGACATGCTAATTCCCCTCTCTCAGCCACTGTTCCTTCCTCCATAAAAGGGCTAATGGTAGCCCTTACTGCCAACGGGCTTTGAAAGCATTGAATGAGAAATCACCATGGTGCAATCTGGAAGCTTACAGACGATCTTATTACGAGTTGGTTCATTGCTTTTGTATTACTCTTGTACTGGAACCAGGTTTAATCAGAGCCCCAAATGGGCATGACCAAGACTGGGTTGTCATGCACACCGGTGGCAACTGTCTAGCTCCTAGACATCTGGATGCTAGTGAGTAAAGAAAGGCACAGATCTTGAGTGGTCGGGTTCGGACAAGCAATGAGGACACTGGAAGGTCCCGTGGTTCCAGTTACCCCTAAGTCCGTCTCTTCTGCCATCCTGTCAGCTGACTGTGCAAGTCACCACTGATTCTCATGGCGTGAATCTAAATCAGGGTCATACAGCCAATAGGAAAGCCATCAGCACAAAGCCTGTGGGATCCAACTCCTGTCTCCTCTGAATTTAAGATAACTGTTACAGTAGCCTTGCTTTCGCTGGGGCTGGATGAGGCTGATGGTCTCCTTGTCTCTTTCACATCATCCCATTAATGAACCTGCAAAGTATTCAACATCCACTCAGATATTCTAAGCAGCCCCACGGGCGGGGATAGCCATTATTTCCCCACGTTTCACTGGCTTAATATCCACCACTGGGGAGAATGAAATCATAACACATTAATAATATAAAACATTAAAAAAAAAAGCTTGTATAGAATTTTTTAAAAGATCTTGCTGCGTGGTCAAACAGACAGTAAGAGCTTCTGACAGAAAGAAGTCTCCACCCGAGGCGTCTGGCTTCTGCTGAAAAGCCCACTGTGTGACCTTCCAGGTCTGACCACAGGTGGTCGCAGGGACTTTACCTGGCAGACCTCCCCGGAGGTGGCACTGCCCACACGAGGCCTGAGATGGCCAGCGCCCCCGTCTGGGAAGGGAGGGCCACGGTGGTGGGCATGGACTTTGCATATCTGAATTCCTGACCTGTCGCTTCATTTCCGGGCATCTTTATCTGAAGTTTTAGGAAAAAGTCTTTATCTTCATTCTTTTATTATTTTCTTTTTAGTTTTTACTTATTGATTTTAGTGAGAGAGGAAGGGGGAATGAGAGAGACACACACAGAAACATCGATCTGTTCCTGTATGTGCCCTGGCCCAGGATGGAACCCACAGCGTTTGTGTTTCAGGACAATGCTCTGACCAGTTGAGCCGTCCAGCCAGGGCTGGGCTAAGGTCTTCAGGAGCCTCTGATGAGACCTAGTAGTGGCACAAAGAAGGAGAAATCCTAGAGACTGTCCCATCCTGGTTCAGTACTCAGCATTTTCCTACTCCTGACTCTTCCCAGTGTCCTTAAAATAGCAGGAGCTTTTTCTAGGGGGGGAGCAGGGGAGCTCCTCTGTAGTGAGGGTACCCCAGGCCTGCGCAGACTACCCGACCCTCGGCCGGACGCCATCCCACAAGGGAAGAGGGATGACGGGTGCTGGCGTTCCCCGGGTTTTAGACTCCTGTTTGTCCTCTATCCGTGGGTGACGGAAGCCACACTCCGTCACGTTTAGCTCGCTGCTTGGGTCAGCCTCCTACTCACCTGATGACCCCGCGCACCCCCCCACACACACACACACGCACCTGAGCGCCTGACCCACCGCACCTCCCTTCTCGTTAGACAGCTTAGACCTTCCAAGGACATTCATCCTGTCCAGCACGGGGCCTGCCTGAGTGTAAACCAGTCAGGAGACGAGGGTCTACGTTTCCTTCCCATCTTTTTGCTTCCCCACATCAGGTCATTTCTTTAGTCAAAAGTATTTTCTGTCCAATCAGTGCACTCTTTTGTGTATCCGAATTTTCAGTCTAAGGAAACGTGAGAAATTATTAAACGGAAGTAATAAAGCAAACAAAAAAAAAGATAATTCCAAAGTATTAAGACGTAATAATTAGCCTGATCTGTGGTGGCGCAGTGGGTAAAAGTATCAACCTGGAACACTGAGGTCACCAGTTCAAACCCCTGGGCTTCCCTGGTCAAGGCACATATGGGAGTTGATGCTTACTGCTCCTCCCTCCCTTCTCTCTCTGTCTGTCTGTCTCTCTCTCTGTCTCCTCTCTCTAAAATGAATAAATAAAAATGTAAGAAAAAGACGTAATAATTAATTTAAAAGTCATTTTCTCTGTCTGACCTAAAACCAGTGTATTTAATTAACCCAGGTTCATAAATTAATAAATGAATATCTATCACTTTGTGATAAGATTATAACATGTATCGATAAATAATATTTAAATAATATCAACACATTAATAAATAAATTAATATTGCTAATGATTAACATAGGTAATGCATCACTGAAGTATAAATAAATCAACTAGATAATTTACCCATAGGTTAAAATGGCTGAACACTAAAACGCAACGTTTGGGTTGAATTCTACACCATGATTGGATGAAAGCAGCGCAGTGTGGAGTTAAAAGCGAGACCCCGGAAAGCAGACTGAGTATGGGCAGGCCGCACCCCAACTCCTTGACCTCCTCTCCTGAAGTTGGGAGCCATCGTGCTGGTAATCAAGAGCCTGGAACCAGTCACTGAAAAAAAAAAATTGCATACCTGTTTGGAGCCAGACTTTCCCTCCCCGTGTATAGCAGCGTGCTTGACTCTGTTTCCCTGGCATGTCCAGTCTCCAGAAGAGACACAGCAATTTAAACTGTATGGATTCTTCCAACGACTTCAGTATTTTTTGTTGTTGTTGTTGTTTTATGCTGAGATATATGTTTGATGTCTTATTCATGCTGATAATTTGTATTATATATCTGTGATCTGGTCATTTACTTTCCAAAATGGAAAACCCTGAAGAGAGCGACCGGGACCGGGGGAGGGCGTACTTCTGATAGATAAAAATCCCCGAACGGTGACTGATTGGCAGGACTAGGAATCTTCACAGGTGTTCACGTTTGTGCCTGGCTTGTGGTTCAGTTGAAGTCTAACCCTTGTTCTTTGACACAAGTCTTCTTTCTGGTGAGGGAGCCTGTGTGTAAATAAACGTATAGACATACGTGATACAGTGAGTGCTCTTTCTGCCTCCCTGCATGCCCCCGGCTTCACCGTCTTCAACAACAGCTGGCACAGAGCCAACACCCGCAACCCTGTCTCGTTTTTCCTTTTTCTTTCTGCAAGAGCACCCTAGCTAGAGCGTAAGAGTTCCTGTGAATGGGAGCAGCGCACAGCAATGAGGTCTGGAGAGCTGAAGAATCGGTAAGCCCAACTCTCCCGAAACCGTCTTTCCCAGAGTTCTCCAGCAGGGTCCGAGAACAAACATCCAGTCCATGACAACAGGCGGCCATCGCTTTTCCTGTATTCCAATCACTGGGAGCAAATCACTAGGTTGGAACACACAAGAGGGAAGATCACATAAGAAACTACTATGAAGACGTGAGGGTCCCTGGGAACCGTGTTAGAAGCAGCTGGCCGCACTCCACCGGCCACCACCTGCCAATGATCCGTCCCCACCCCCTCTAATGCAGAATGCATCGCTCCCTCCTGAGAACCCTCTGTATCTTATCTCATGACAATGTCCATAATCTCATCATTTAAGGCAAGTCCACATCTTGGAACTGGTTTGTGGGGAAGAAAAAAAAAAAACGCTGTAAAAGAGAACAAGTGTCCCTTGTGTCTGTGGCTATTTTCATACGAGGCTGTGCTTGGTCTTTCGGCAAGCCACTGACACCTTTAGCTATGCTCTTACCTCCTCGCAGATACCAGCGTGCCCGGCTTCTGTGCTCTGCGGAAGGGAAGCTAGGGCTTGTCTCTCACCTCTGTGCAGAGGGGCCTGTCTTTCATGGGAGCTCAGGGGCTTCGATTGCACTGAACCTCAACTCTCTTCTCCGTCCAGGAAGTGCTGGAGTTGTAGATCATCCAGTATTTTGTGGGTTGTTTTTTATATACTTTTCATAGAAAAGAACTTTGACTAGCTGTCTCTACTTCTGGTAGAAGCTGGACCATCCGGCAGGAATGATTTGACCTTATAATTCAGAATCCGTAAAAAAGCAACAGATCTTACCTACCTGTGTTTGCTATTTTCACCTTAATATCCCTCAGTGCCCCGAGATAATTTCCTCGACCTCCTCCCATAAGATTAAACATTATGTTAACAAATGTCTAACACATGAGATTGTCCCAATTCTTCATTTTCTAAGACAGTTTGTGCACTCAGCAGACTTTCTTAATTGGTTTCTTTAATTGCAATATAGCTCCATTATGGAAATAAGTATATTAATGTGTGTCATACTAGTTAATATATTTCTTTTTACTATTCCTGGAAAGATTATGAATATATCTGAAATGCATTTAAAAATTTTTCAATACATGCTTTATTTTATTGAGTGCCTCTTCAAATTATAGGTTGACCCAATTTCTTGAAGAATGGCTAAACTGATAAGTACTTATAGCATATTATGTCCAAGAATATAGCATTGTGGTAACAGTGACAATTAAAAAATGCTATCTAGTATAATTAAAAAAAATTTTTTTTTTACAGGGACAGAGAGAGAGAGTCAGAGAGAGAGGGATAGATAGGGACAGACAGACAGGAACGGAGAGAGATGAGAAGCATCAATCATTAGTTTTTCGTTGCCGTTGTGACACCACAGTTGTTCATTGATTGCTTTCTCACATGTGCCTTGACCGCGGGCCTTCAGCAGACCGAGCCACCCCTTGCTGGAGCCCAGCGACCTTGGGTCCAAGCTGACGAGCTTTTGCTCAAGCCAGATGGGCCCACGCTCAAGCTGGGGACCTCGGGGTCTTGAACCTGGGTCCTCCACATCCCAGTCCGACGCCCTATCCACTGCGCCACCACCTGGTCAGGCGCTATCTAGTATAATTTAAAACTGAGGGTGATAAAGGACACACTTTAACCAAATATGTGCTGAGATTTGGGAAAATACAACTTGTAAATAAACATCAGTGTGGACCAATGTCAGTTTATTGAAGACTAGAAGAAAATCTTTGTGTGAAATTGGCAATTCTTTTCAAACAGCATACACTCTTCATCCATTTTCTGTACAGAGAAACTTATTATGTTATAAAACTGTCCCTTGATAAGTATTTAGCACAGTGAACACAATAAAAAAGGCCTTTTAAAAAGCGGCCGAGGTGAATGCTGATTTCTGTGCCATGACAGGACGCTGTTGAAGATCTGGGGATTTGGGAAGTAGATGCAGGTAATGAGGACCCCCCTTTTTCCAGCCGCTAGAACAACCTGGCTTTGAGTCAGGGCTGCATGGCCCCCCCGTGCCAAGGTCTGCCGCAGTTCAGTCTTCTAGTCCTTTTCCCGTTGGGTGTACGTGCTGTAGCCCCTATGCGTGTTTCTGGCTGAAGTCACTGGGGAGTTTGGTTTAGGACCAGGACTGTTACTGAGGCTCTTTGCTCTGCGCTTTGGTGTGCAGCTGACGTCCTCACCAGAGAGGGGGAGACGCATGTGCAGAGACAGACGGGTGGGGCAGACACAGGTTTACAGTTGGGAGTACGCGGAACATTTAAGAGTTTATTCTAGTGTTATTACTTATTAGTTATTGCCTGACCTGTGGTGGCGCAGCGGATTAAAGCGTCGACCTGGGAACACTGAGGTCGCCAGTTCAAAACCCTGCACTGGTCTGGGCAAGGCACATATGGGAGTTGATGCTTCCAGCTCCTCCCCCTTTCTCTCTGTCTCTCTCTGTCTCTCTCTGTCTCTCTCTGTCTCTCTCTGTCTCTGTCTCTCTCTCTCTCTCTCGGTGTGTGTGTGTGTGTCTCCTCTCTAAAATGAATAAAATAAAATAAAACTTAAAAAAAAAACATGAATATTACTTATTAGGTATCGCGTTATTTTCTACACGAACAACCGTGAGCCTACTTATTGTCGGCGTTCATTCAGCAGAATGACAGTGACTGGCTTCCGCTGGGTCCTGAGCCTCATTCATTTCATCTGCAGATCCAGGTCGATGTTTCAAGGTCACAGCACAGCAGCCCTCCCGGACCTCTCAGTAACATTTTCGAGTCATGGAGACAGTCACGTAGGGCCACGTAGAAAATTTTCGACTTCCATGAAGGACGTGGTGATCACGTATGGCACTGTGCTTCGGCTCCCCTTGCGGGGGCTAGGAAGGGTCTGCTCCCAGACCGGTGGCTAATACGTCAAGGACCTCCGTTATCAGAGCGGGTGGGTGTTCTTCACCTCGTCCCCGGACATCCACTCTCTCCCACCAACCTTCTATTTGGGAAGGATGTCTCAGGTCCTTTGTTCATGTGCTGCAACCTTAAAAGAATGGTCTCCACTACATAAGCTTTTCATTTGTCATTAAGAAGCGTTCGACATACCCATGATTGAGAAAATTCATTTAAAAAACACCCAAGAAATAGAAGTCTCCTCCTGTGCTTATGAAATGATTCTGAAAGTGCTTCTTATAAAACATCCGAGGGGGAAATAAATGCACGCCCGCATGCTGAGCAACATGCTTCATAAGTCAGGGTAGTTTAGAAAGGAAGAAAGTTACCGTGAAAACCCAGATGCATTTAATGGTAAATACAGGTTGTGGGTACCTTAGATTCAGGCACACAATAAGCCTTGAGGAGTAATATTCATCTTCCTCTCGCCCATTTATTCTCAGTTAAATACATTAGAAACTGAACAATATATACATTTTTTTGAAAGTAGCATTGAATTGCAATCCAGCAAGCTTTAAAATATGCAAAAACCTCTCAATGCTATGAAGCCAAGATTATTTATAAATGATGGTTTTAGATGAATTTCAGAGCTGCTGTCTCAACTGGATAGAGCTGACATGTATAAACTGGATGATCCTGGATTTCACCGATTGCCACCTCGACGGTCAATATATTGACTCAGCAGGTGGACAGTGCACGTTCCCACGCCCTCAGCCACTTGTAGAGACTCGGGCATCAGTGGGCTGAGTCTGCAGCCTTCTCGCGGGGGACAAGGGGACACACTGGCAACAAGAACAACAACACTTGGAAAACCATCTCATCTTTCAACCTTGGCCATGGCCTCTAGCTCTTATCATCTTGAATAATTGTATCATCCCTCTCTATGGCTTTTGGGGAGCCACCATTCTATTCAAGAATAATATCCCTGTTATGTAAATGGGTATCTCTTGTGAGTGTGACTTTCCAGATTCACGGCTTTTTTAAAAAAAATTTATGGGTTGTTGTTTTTTTCTAATCTATGATCCTTAATTTCAGTCTTCTGAACAGTCCCTATAATAAATAACATTTTCTGAGCTGTAAAATGGACAATTCAAAATTAATACTGTCTGATGTGAGTTCTTTATTTGGGGGAGATTATTGAAAATAATATCAGTTTGGCTCTGGGCTGTCCTAGTCACGTGTTAATATAGAGCTACTCATTAGAAGGAAACGCTGCTGTCTTTATGAGCGGTTGACTCATGAGCTGGCCTGCTACTTGGGAATCAAAGCACAGGAGAAACACTAAATCCCCATCTTTACCTGTCGTGGTACAGCAGGTAAGCTGGCTGGGCTCCCAACTGCCTTGTCGGTAGGCTTACCTGTACGCGAGCTGACATATGAGAAATGGATATATAAAAATTCCTGAATGAGGGAAGTAAACATATATATCTTTGATCAACAAAGACACGGAACCATCAAAGCAAGGCTTGGCAGCAGTAAACCCTGCCTGCAAATGTGAGCCATTGTGACTTCAGAGAAATTGAGATTCTCCAAACAAATTTCTCTCCATCTTGCCACAAACATACTATGAACTTGCACTTCATATTTGGAAATGAAATAACTGCACAATAGTTTTTCTCAACAAAAAGGAGTATTAGAGAAGTTTTTTTCTGCCTTGTTTATATGTACTTTAGTAAGCTTTGTCCTGCCATTAGAAGTTAGAAGATTTAAGGATAAATAAATGGTTAAACATTCAGATGAAACCATATCTTAATAAGCTACACTGTCCATAGAGTACGACCACTAGCATTCTAAAATATTCGAGTCCTCTCTGGTTGGAAGTTTACATTACTAAATCATAGAGCCTGAGAACAAAGGGCTTGGTTTGAATCCTGATGCTCTTAATTTGTAGGGTGCCCTTAGAAAACCTATTTATTGCAGTAAACCTAAACTGCATTGTTATGGGCTGGACAGTTCTCCCTTCCCCCCACTGAAATTCATACCCCCAGTTCCTCAGAGTACGGCTACACTTTAAGTGGAGACCTTGAAGAGGTGATTAAGTTAAGTGAGGTCAATGGGTCCTACTCCAATAAAACTAGTCAGCGTCCTTACAAGAAGAGGAAATTTGAATGCAGGCAGACTAAGACCAGGTGAGGACACAAGGAAGAGAAGATGGCATTCACAGCCAAGAAAAGAGGGCACCATCCCTTTGACATCTTGATCACGGACTTGAATCCCCACAGAACCGAGAGAAGCGTGTTTGCTGTTTAAGCCACCCTGTCTGTGGTAGTTTGTTTCGCCTGCCCTAGAAGACTTGGGCTCCCGCATTCTCTGAAAAATGAGAAATAAAGTAAATATTTATTTCAGGGGTGTTCTGATTGATGATTAAGTCATCCCTGCTCACTAATACTTCATTTGTTGACAGCCCTTCCTCCCCAGCGTCCCACAGTTTGGTTGACATATCTGGCCTCTCTAGCCATCATGCGTGATGGTCGGCCTGGGTTTTGCCTTGTTTCTCTTTGAGGGTGAAAATATGTGCCTCCAAATGGCCATGCTGCCCATGGTTGGTGTAAAGTGACATTGCCCGTGACTGTCATTACCTGCAGCATTCCGTAGCCAACCTCTAGCTGTTGAGACGCATGCATGTAACCACAGTACTTCTAATTACATCATGATCGTTCAGATCCAGACGTACAGCATCTTCACTGCACATGATCAACACACATCAGGAATAATAAAATTCTAATAAACAGTTGTCTGTAGGAAGTCATATTAATAATGCATAATTTGGTTAACACAAAACAGAATAATAAAAGCTTAAATAAATAATAACTCAGAAGATTAGAAGCTAGCTTTGTTACTAGAGATAAAGAAAGAGACAATTTTGACAATAGAAATTTTAAGTTAAGGCCTGTAAACATTTTAAAGCAATTTTTAATTTGCTGGAAGTAATGTGTATGGGGTTTCAAACTAAAGGAAAAGTATAATATATATTGATAAATAGAACGAAACTTTTAAAGTTCATCAGTAAAGGAAAACACCTCAGGACAAAGAAAAGGAAGCTAAAACAAACTTTAAAAATTAACAGGTAAGATATAATAAATACATCCAAATATATCATCAGTGGCAATCAGTATAAACTTACTTCTCCAATATCGAAGTTAGATTGATCTACTCTACTCTTATGGTGAAAATTCTGGTTCCCAAGGTAATTTCTATTCCATATATAAATGTGTTAAAATATCTATCCATATCTATATGCAGATATATTATTGAATTTAAAGTTATCTGGACTACTTTCACTCTATAAGGTTTTGCCACCAAATTGATAACTAACACTGAGGAACAAAATTTTGGTTGAAAATTAGGATATGTGATCATATGGCGTTTTTTCTTGCCGATGCCCTTTGTAAGGATCAGACAGAAATAACAGTTACTGCTGTGGTCCTTAGGTTCACGCCAAACCATGGGAATACCAAAAGGCATTCCTTTGCATTTTCCTTTTGTGTCACAAATGATGTAATTTTGTGCCACATATAGAACAGAAGGTGTCAGGACTATTCTTACATTTACACCTACTCGAAGAAGCCATGATTCAATCTTAAAATAAGAGGGTGTTTTTATCAGATAATATTTTTTTTTACATTTAAAAACAACTACGATTATGTAAAAGTGATGTTTGTGAGACATTAATTGCCTTGTGGTTATGTTCAATCCAAGAGTCATTGCCCTTTAACTCCAATTTGTAAAACAATGCATGCCATTAACTGTAATAAAAAGAAATTAAAATTGCATAAAAACTAGAGCATGCACCAAAAAATAGATTTTATATTTGGAATCAGCAATACAGAAATATATAGGAAAAGTTCTAAAACTTCATGCAACAGAAAATGAAAAAAATATTGTTCCCCAGTGTAATTTGTTTTTTAAAACTTTCATTTGAAATCATTTTAAAAACAATATATTTAGGTAAGATAATTATATGGTTTCAAGATAAATCTATGGAACAAAGTGTGCCTGAAAAATATTGGCTTTTATCCATTGCTATCATCCCTTGCTCTTTGTATAATTAATCAGTAATTTATTCTTTTTTTTTTTTTTTTTTTTTTTTACAGAGTCAGAGAGAGGGATAGATAGGGACAGAGAGACAGGAACAGAGAGAGATGAGAAGCATCAATCATTAGTTTTTCGTTGCTGTTGCGACACCTTAGTTGTTCATTGATTGCTTTCTCACACGTGCCTTGACCGCGGGCCTTCAGCAGACCGAGCCACCCCTTGCTAGAGCCAGTGACCTTGGGTCCAAGCTGGCGAGCTTTTGCTCAAGCCAGATGGGCCTGCGCTCAAGCTGGTGAGCTCGGGGTCTAGAACATGGGTCCTCCGCATCCCAGTCCGACGCTCTATCCACTGTGCCACCTCCTGGCCAGGCTCTTTTTTGTTAAATATAAACATCTACGTATACACATGTTTTCTTTACTTCTTAGATAAACAGTAATCTACAGATTTTGATTACATTTTCTTTTTTGGAGGGTGGAAAATCTAAAACAGTAAATAGAATAAATGCCTTGTACCTTTTTTATATTAAGAAATAAAACATGCCTTATGCTTTTCTACACTAGAGCCATATTATATAATAGTTGTCCATTCTGTGGATTTATTCAACAAATTTTTCATTGATGGACTTTTAAATTTATTTCCAAATTTATCTATTACAAATAGTACTGCACTCATTAGAAAAAAAGTATATGCATTTTCTTTTTTGTAATTCTAATATAAAATTGAGTGGTTTTATGCTTCATTTTCTCTCCTTTAGAAGATATTAGCTGCACGTCATGGTTTTGGTTGCTTGGTGATTATTTCATGGTTTATCATTTCCATCCTTAACTTCCCCAAGTCTTCCTTCCCGTACCAGGTTGCCTCTGCTCTGCACCATTTCTGCTCCTCATCTTTGTGTAATTCAGGCTCCTCTCCGGCCCCTGGAGGACCTCCTTCAATGGTCGTGCAGGGCTGCTGATGGTGAAGTCTTTCAGATTCTGTACAACGACATTTTTTTTGTTTCTCATTCATTTTTGAAAGCTGCTTGGATTGCATAGAATTCTAGAGAGCTTTTTTATTTTTATTTTTTATCCTTTTTAGCTCTGTTTAAACATCTGTAAGTTTGCCAACTTTGCAACAAAGGTAATATTACCTTTAACTTCTCTCTCATTTTTTTCCCCACGTCCAAGCAACGTGCACGGACATTTCTACACCCTATATTGGTCGTATCCACCCGCTTTATAAGCTCCACACTAACTGTTCCTTAGAAGGGTCCCACCGTCTCTTACTTAATCCCTTCAACACACTCCACACGGGTCTAGCGGCATCAGGTGCTTCTTTCACTCCTCCGCCGATTCGTGATGCATTCAGAGCGATCTGTCTTTAACCACGATACAAGCAGCTACCTTTGGAACCCCCGGCATGACTTCTTCAACCTTCAGGTCAAATGCGAACTGGTTGACACGAACTTGCTTCCTTTTATTTCCCCACTGTCTCCTCTGCACGCTTTTCCCAGAAGAACCAAAGCATCAGGGAAGCTCCGAGTTAGAGCCTGTCGTCATTTGCTTTTGGTGTTTATTATATATATCTTTAGATCTGCCTAGAATACTTGGGACCCTCCTTCTACGCCTTCTTAGAGATCTGTGTTCCCAGCTGGACATGATTACCTGGGCGATGCTCGGGGGTGTGTGGATTAGATCCCGTCGTTCTGTGACTCCCTTGCACGTGTCATTCCCCCACCCCACGTATCAGACTTGTTTTGCTTGAGGGATGATCTGTTTAGCCAACAGGACGGCCGTGTCTCTGAGAACAGGAGAAAGGCCTGTCTGGTCAATCATGCTTGTCCCCTGACACAGGGAGACGCTCGATGACTATGAGCAGGATGAATTAACTGATTTTTCCCCTCTGCTCCTATGTATAGAACATAATTTAAAGATGTTTTTACTCCCCTTAAATATTTAAACAGCCTTTACAAGAAAAACGAGTTAAATGCATTCTACACAGAGTGCAAAATCAGGCTCAGAAAGCGAAACTTAGAAGGAAGAAAACCCAGCCCGAATGCCCTGAGTTCCTCTCTCCTGGTGAGCTACGTCTGGGAACAGCACGCGGCAGCTCAGGGGTGGGTGAGTCCTCCGCGGTCAGAGGCTGGACGGTGACACGGGAGAATAATGTATAGGCCATGCCTTCGTAATCCGTCCCATGAGAATTTCACAGAATTGCGCTGCCCTGGGAATACTTTAGGGTCATTAAAGAAGGTCAACAGTCACTTCAACAACGTTATCCAAAGTCGGCGCTCCGTTTTGCAAAATGTGACCGCAGCTTGCACGGAGGGAGATTATTATAAACCATAGCTGTTGTTGGTTTATGTTGACACGCATCGTCCCAAGCCTGCCACCACGGTGACTGTAAACAGATAGTAAGTCCTCTCCGAGCCATTCAGAATTGAATGGCTTACTCCACACTCTGGAGATTTTCTTTGAGGAGGGTCTTTGACTTTTCCAAGACAATAAAGAGTGTCAATGGAGAAGCAGGAGAAGCTTCATGCAAGCCATCCTACCCCTGCTACCACGCTACCCACACAACCCATGCTTCCAGGTCCAATGCTCTGTGGTTGTCAGCCAGAGAGTCTTACTAATTTTATCTTTGAATTTGTCTTCCATGTTTTCAATCTGTTGGAAGAACAGAGCATGTGGTAGGGGTCTGGGGCCTCAGCACATGTGCAGCCCCCAACACCCCTTGTCCCCCCCTGTCAGCCTCCCAGCTTCCTCTTTCCTGCCTCAGCTCCATGACCACTACTGTCCCCCTGCCCCCCGGGGGCAGTGGCCAGGAAGAACGGGGCGTGAGGTAGAAGTGGACTTATTTTGCTGTTACCGTCTGCTCCCTTGTGAGGACTTGAACTCACGGAAGGGCTGAGGTCAAGCGTGTGGTCCACGGTATCTCCACGCAGTCTGAGGTAGTGGCCGTCCCATCCTAGGCTGACAGGGCCTTGGTCTATTTGATGGACAACTTCACTATGATCTCTGACCCACCCACAATCCAAGTACACGAGGTCACAAGGCCTTGAAGTCCCCTGGATCCTGTGGGTTGAGGCAGTAGGTGCTTGGGGAGGAGGGGTTACTTCCTCTCTCCCAGGGAGGGTCCTAAGTGTTCATTCTGTACTGGGCCCACAAGTTATTTAACCAGCACTTTCTAGAAGCTACCTGCATGTTCATTTAAAAAATAGCAGCTAAGTCAAATGAAGGAGGTGAGTGAAACATAGCTGTGATCGTGTGTACAATGCTATACTATTTCGGGTATAATAAAACATATTTTTATATGAACAAGTTGGGAAGTTGGACTATGTTCAAACAATAGATTCTGTAAGAACAGAGACAATTGAGCATCAGACATGTGGGGTATATTCAAGCTTGACTTGGACCTAATTACAAATGTGTAAATACGTATTTTAATCAGTCAGTTAGCCAAACATTTTTAAAAAATTTTGTGGTACTTTTACAAAGTGATCTTAAGCTCTTTGTATCTGTATTCAAGTTTCTCAATGATGTCATTCCCCAGTAACACATATCAGGGTAAAATTAACCTTTAATTCGCATTGCTACACATTATTATTATTATTATTTTTGCTTTGAGGGGCCCAATAATACCTCTTCTCTTTTTCTCTGAGCCTCATCTGTAAGACTTAAAGCCCATGGAAACATCCTATGAACGCAGACAAATCAGAATTTTGTCTGGATAGGGTGCATTCCAGTAACTTTCTCTGAACTCTTAATTGATTAAGTTTCAAGTGCCAACCACTTTTTTGGTCCATTACCTCTTGGGACTGCTTCACGGAAATTAAATGCTACATTAACTTAAAGGTCAAAATCAAATGTGCCGCCCCAGGCAAGAATTGTCCCTGAAATTTGCCATTCTGCTTGAAATAAACCTCTCTTCTTACATTTCAGCACCCCGAGTCCAACGTCTAAGACTGTGGGCCCAACAGCAGGTCCTTCCAAGGCACGGGTTCTCCCAGACAGCGAAGGAGCTCCTCACGTTCCCCCAGAAAACGCTGTTATGCGTGCTGCCTGTGGTAAGCAGCGGGCTTCCCAGCAACCAACATATTATGAAGAACTGATCCAAATTAGAGTCAGGTTACGAGGCTTGGAACAGTTGGTCATATCCACCCGCTTTATAAGCTCCAGACTAACTGTTCCTTAGAAGGGTCCCACCGTGTCTTACTTAATCCCTTCAACACACTCCACACGGGTCTAGCGGCGTCAGGTGCTTCTTTCACTCCTCCGCCGATTCGTGATGCATTCAGAGCGATCTGTCTTTAACCACGATACAAGCAGCTACCTTTGGAACCCCCGGCATGACTTCTTCAACCTTCAGGTCAGATGCGAACTGGTTGACACGAGCTTGCTTCCTTTTATTTCCCCACTGACTCCTCTGCACGCTTTTCCCAGAAGAACCAAAGCACTGTTTTTTATTGGCCAGTACCATGCTGTGTCCTCTGTTATAAATTGTCCTACTATAATGCTTTCCAATGATAACATCTGTAGAGTTAAGGAAACATAAAACAAGAAATGAACTAACGAGCAGAATGGAGACCGATTCATAGGGAGCTGCCGGACAGCTGTCGAGGGCGGGAGCACTGGGCGAGGGGAGTGAAAGAACCAGACGCAGAAGGAAAATAAAGAGAGACAAAAACTCATGGACATAGCCTGACCAGGCGGTGGCGCAGTGGATAGAGCGTCGGACTGGGATACAGAGGACCCAGGTTCGAGATCCCGAGGTCGCCAGCTTGAGCGCAGGCCCATCTGGCTTGAGCAAAAGCTCGTCAGCTTGGACCCAAGGTCGCTGGCTCCAGCAAGGGGTTGCTTGGTCTGCTGAAGGCCCATGGTCAAGGCACATGTGAGAAAGCAATCAATGAACAACTAAGGTGTCGCAACGGCAATGAAAAACTAATGATTGATGCTTCTCACCTCTCTCCGTTCCTGTCTGTCTGTCCCCGTCTACCCCTCTCTCTGTCCCTGTAAAAAAAAAACAAAAACAAAACTTATGAGCTGATTGCCGGAAGCAGTGGGGTTAGTGGGGAGGCAGAGAAGGGTACGGGGGAAATCAATGGTGATGGGTGGAGACTTGACTTGCAGTGGTGGACACACATGTCCAGATGATGTGTTATCTGAGCGGGCACCTGAAACCTGTAGAATTTTGTTAACCAATGCCAACCCAATACATTCCTCGCTTTTGCGGTCAAATTCATAAAATGTTCCCTATGACCAAAGGCTATGTGTTTAGTCCGATGTTTTCTTCCACGTCATTTGTTGTTCCAGATAGAACATGTAGGTCTTTGATCCGTTTGGAATTAGCTTTTGCACATGAGGACAAAACGTACTCTAGCTTCATTCTTTGGTGTGTGGCTTTCTGATTTTCCCCGCACCATTAATCTAGAGGCTTTCTTCTTCATTGTGTGTTTTCGGCTCCTTTGTCAAAAATTATTTTCTCATATACATTTGGCTTTATTTCGGGGCTCTCAATTCTGTTCCATTGGCCTGTGTGTCAGTTTGTTTTGTTTTGTTTTGTTTTGTTTGCCAGTACCATGCTATTTTGATTATCATGGCTCTGTAGTATAATCTGACGTCAGGTAGTGTGATACCTCTAGCTTTCCCCCCTCAGGATTGCTTTGGTTATTCTGGATCTTTTGTGGTTCCATACAAATCTGATGACTTTTTTTTATCCTGTTTCTTTAAAAAATTATTGGGATTTTTGATAAGGATTGCATTAAATCTGTTTATTACTTTGGGTAACCTGGCCATTTTAACTATGTTGATTCTTCCCACCTATGACCACTGAATATCTTTCCACTTCATTGTGTCTTTTTCAATCTTTTAAAATAATATTTTATAGTTTTTCTGTACAGAGGTCCTTCACACCCTCTGTTACATTTATTCCTATGTATTTTACTCTTTTGGTTGCAATGGCAAAAGAAGTTTCATTGTTAGCTTTCTTCTCCTTCTAATATAGTGAATTAAAAAGAAAGCAAGCAAGCAATGACATCACCTCTCGTTCTGGTGTCTTGCTTTGATGATGAACTAACTCTATCTTGTCATATTTTGAAATCACAGTCAGACTAAGGTGTACCAGGAACTGAGGCCAGAAGACGATTTATTTCAACACTCACTCAGTGGAAGGGAGTCCTCTCCACAGTACGCACAGTCATTCTGCCGCTGGCCCAGTGCCTGTGGAGAAGGACACTTTACCAGGTCAATTTGTTGTTGGGCATGGGCAATTTTTTTTTAATGTTTGTTTCTTTAAATTAAAAGTAAATCTGGCCAAGCTAAATTAAATTCTTGCTTACATCGTCTGAAACACGTGTCCAGACCGTTTCAATGCCTGTCTCTGTCAGTGCCTTAAGTTGGCGGAAGTTAAGTGGAGTTACTTTCCAAATGTCCACTGTAAGCTGTTAAGCCGCTTCAAATATCATGAAAATAAAGTAATATAATGAGTGCATGATGCACAGATGGTCAAAAACAGTGTCCAAGGAAATGCCTTTGGTGCATCCAAGTCCTTGGCATTACCAAGATGCTTTCCATGTAAACAGGGAGCTTAGGAAAATATTAAATGAGTCGATATCTCTGATCAGATCAAAGGCAAAACCCAGGGCCACGAGGATTGTGTGGAAGAAGGAAAACATTATTTACACAGCACGTGCCTTCAAGTCTCCACTTCTTTGTGTCGTCCATCCTGAAAACCTAAAAGGCAAAACTGGAGATGGACAAATTGATCATTCTATGCAGAGTATGGAAAAATGCCCATGACACCATCTTATTGGTGACATCCCACAAGAACACCATTCTATTTCAAGACATCAGAGCCATAAATCCTGTCCCAGGGAGATGAGAGAATCTCCTCATCTTCTTAACTGCTTTCAAGTCAGTCAGCACTGGGTTGAATCATTTATAAAGGGCATGTAGACATATTAGATCAATAACTTTTTTTTTAAGGCGAGATAACTGATGTGTGTATGTAGAAGTCTACTATTTCCACTAGTGTTTTTTAAAGCAAAGATTTTGAACAAAAATAAAATCTTCATGTAGATTTTATATCTATCTATCTATCTATCTATCTATCTATCTATCTATCTATTTATCTATCTATCGAATCTGCTAGTATTTGTTACTCTTTTTCGCCCCCTGAATTTTGAGGCAAATCTTCTTGTTGATGACAATTTATGCTACATTTAACTTCAAATCCTGGTCTATGATCATTTGCCATTCATGATTTTTTTTAGGTTTTACCCATTTATTATAAAATGATCTAATAAAGGATGCACGTGAACATCCAGATGGAAGAGACACTTAGGTAACCTGCTGCGGGGGGGGGGGGCACCGCCACGTGCCCATCAAACCGGAAGCGCTCCAAACCCCACACTTACAGGATCCTAGGGAGGCGTGACCAGTCATTCACTCCATTTCTAGCCCTTCTCCCTTCTCAACAGAATCGGGTCTGGGGGCAGAGCTTGATTCAAGCTTGCAATCATTACCTGGTTTTCCCCATGACCAGCTCTCATCCCGGAGCCCGCCCGGAGTCCCCTCTTCTCAGACAAAAACACACCTGGCACAGAGCTTCTGAAACCCTCGCCGTTCACACTTTTTAATTCAAATAGATGGGAAGCAACAGGAATGAGTTGTCAGGCTCATTATTATGACACCCAGTAGAGTCTATGATTGAAGTTAATCCATAACATGAGGAAGCGTCACCCAGCCAAGTTACTCTCACACGGCATATTTACAGTGTGAGCACAGAATGAGAGAATAAATTTTACAGATGGTTACGATATCCAACATGGCAAGAATAAGACCGTGGGCTTGTGGCATTCAGTGTGGGCTCGTGTCTCCCATCTGCTGAGGTCTTCTGTCAGGCTGAGAATCCCTGTCCCACACGATCAGTGTCCTTCCTCCTGGAGGCGAAGTGACACGATGGGGACTTACAAAGGATACGCCGTGGCATCATTATGAGCAATATAGTATCTCCAGTTCTCTCTACGTTCCTCAAAAACGCTATTAGTAAACCTGGTTATTATGGAGTATTAATCCTGTCCACAGACTCATTTCAAAGTCTGAGGGGGGCCAAGGAAGAGAGTCGTGATGACATGTAAGCTAACAGAATAGGAATTAGGATTAAGCAGTGTACAGTGTGAGAAGTCACTGTCTTTGTGAGCTGGCTGTGTGGTGATAAGGAACCAAGGCACTGGGTGTGGCACAGAGGAGAACAGGTGCTCTCTAAGAGGTCACAGTGTGTACAGGTCACACCGGTGTTTCCGTAATGGATACGCAGGTGAAGTGTGGTTACACCCCTAATGACCAGATACTTTCCTCAGCCTCCCATTTTCCATTTTCCCAGAGAGATAAAAAACAAAACAAAGCACACATTCCCCTCCCTCTCTTTATCCGTGCGGCTAGGACCACCGGCAGATCAGTCCCTGTCCTTCTTGACAGGACTGGGGCAGACTGGGAAGACTCGAGTCTTCCTCCTCTCTGCTCAGGGTTCCTGTCGGGAGCTAGGAGAGGTTTCAAAAGCCACACTGGTGGTGAGGGGCACCCTAGCTCTGAAAACCCTTCAGTGCTATCCTATTTTCTGTGTTAAGTTTCTGATGCCTTGAGCATCTCATAAAATTATCCATGGTGTTTTGCCTTCTTAACTATCCAAACTGACATCTAATGACTCTGACCTTCAAACTGTTTCTTTTTTTTTTTTTTTTAAGAAAGCATTGGTGTTTCATTTCTGCTCTCGAGCCAGGCTTTATTTTGCATGAACACTCTATGAATGGTAATTCACTGACGAGAACACTCCTTCTTGACCTCGTTCTCTACTACTCTCAGTTATTCTTTAACCTTAGTTAATGTATTATTACTTCTCAAGGAAGGTTTTCTTTGTTCTCTTGAAGAGTTAAGCTTTGTGTCTAACATTTGTTTTCATAGTTTCCTTTTCTCCTTATTCTGTCCATCTGACTTAAAAACAAAATTTGTTCACTTCTTGTTATTCTCTCACGAAATGTTAATCGTGGGTGGGCCAGACCTCTGTCTACCATGTTTAACAAAGTAGCCATAGAGTCTAGATCAGTTAATGGAAAACAAGCGGCTGTTGAATAATAATAATAATAACGATAATAATATTGTTTTGATATTTCTCCTGGGTTCCTTAGAGAGACCTTCTAGACTTTAATTTTCCCCAGTTGAAGTAGAGAAGGGTATGGAGGGGATAAATGGTGATTGACAGAGACTTGACTTGGGGGATGGAACATGCAGTAGGGTGTACAGAGAGAAATGTGTTGTAGAATTAGGCACCTGACACCTGGATAATTATGTTAACCCATGTCACCCCAATAGGCCAAGACTATGGGTTCAATCCCCGGTCAGGGCACATACAAGAATCAACCAATGAATGCATAAATAAGTGGAACAACAAACAGATGTTTCTCTCTCTCTCGCCCTTTCTCTCTCTAAAGTCAATCAGTAAATAAGTTTAAACAAGGAAGATCCATTATATCAAAAACTTAAAGTGATGCAAACAGAAACAACCATTTTCTGAGAAAAAGGGGGTTTAGAGGAAGAATGGGGACTGACTAGGAGGTGTTGACACTGACTGAACATGTGCGTTTGTGTGCTTATGGTATTGAATATACGCTTGAATGGCGTTGTCTTTCTCAACCTTGGCCACCTGAAAAGCCTTGTAATAAATGTTCCTCCTCACAGACCTCTATTTTGTGCTTGTGACACTCCGGTGCTGTTTAGAGGGATGTCATGCTCTTAGGGGGGAAGAAAGGACATTCTGTTACAAAATCAGAGCCTGTACATGGTGAACACCATTACTTAGCATTTAGGTATTCTAAGCTGTCCCTTCTCGTTGGGTCTCCTATAATTGGATAAGCATGCCACGTATAATTTGATAAAAGTGCTGAACAGAACGAAGCTGAGGATGTGAACAGAAATAATTTCATAGAAAATGGCATTTAGTTGGGCATTTTTTTTTTCTTACTCATCAGTATGGCTGCTGAACCCATGTTTCATCCTACCACCACAAGTGTGGCCAGAGAAACCCACAAGATCTTAAAAACTCATCTTGTTAAAATTCAGAGAAGCTACATATTGCAATAGTTTCTATATAAAATTGTGGACTTATGCAGATTTCATGAAATGTATACACACACACAGACACGAATCAGATAATTCTGGCTTCAGCTATCTTTGGAAGCTTGGATAAGGTCTACACAGTTGGCCAACTCCATGACTTGTGTATAATGACTCTTCCATATTCAGTTCTGCATAAATCATGTACGTTCAGCAATGTGTCCTGTTACCAGTTTTCTTACTCTGCAGTTAGATATATTTTCTATTCTCCTCCCAGTCCTCAAACTCAAAGAAAAAACTTTAATCCTATCCACACACCATTTAAACAGTTGGCCCTCGTGTATCTAGTCTATTTTTGGTGCATTATTAATTAGCGACGTTGAAGTACATTTCAAATTTAATTTTTATACTGATGTCATAATGGACTTTGCAGTACCATTAAGTGTTCCAGATGAAATTTGGTAAGCTTCTATTTATACACAGCCCCGGAGCCTCCCATATTTTAAGCTGGAACAGTGAAGTCACTAGGACATTGGTGTTATTTATGATGGTGCCTTATCCAACCGCACTGCACCTGTCCGGATCAGAGGTTTGCAATCACGCAGGGGAAATGATTTGAATGGGTCATAGGTCTAATGTGTTAAGCACATAAACAAAGACTGCCCACGGAGAGTGTTAATCCATGCTCATTAATTTTTGAATTCACATTCTGCAAGTTCATCCAAAATTTATGAACCACATCAGAGTTTGGCTTCAACAGCTATATAGACATACTGAAACATATGGCTGGGGTGGGGGTGGGGGCTCAGACTGGAGTCCTTGGCAGGGCTCCTGCGGAGAGCCAGATGAAGTGAAACCAGTCAGACCTCTACCACGGCCGTACGTGTCCCGACCCACGGAGGAGGGGCGCTGTACAATGTCTCTGACACCGTGGAAGGTGAAGCCGACTTGTTTCAATCATCCCCAAAAAGAATCTCATTGCCCTAGTTCAGAGGGTTCTCTGTTTTAGAGGATAGCTGTGCCCCATATTCACTTAAATCATGTAAAATCCACGGGACTTGTATTTTTAAGACTCCTGTATAGACATACAGCACGTAGACATCGGTCAGAGTGTTTATCTGCATACTTCGTAACTAATAGGTCAAGGAGCCATCGCTCCAATATTTTATGTAAATTATGAAAAAGGCATGCAAAATCGATTTCTAACAAGTACATTTCAACTTGCTTTACACTTCAATCATGGTATAAACAATCTTTTTGACATGATTATGTTATTTTAATAATTTCATTTTTATTGGAATTAACATGATTACCTGATGTTTGTCCTATAATTCCCGTAGTGGGAAGAATAATGTTCTTCCATTATTCCCATACATGGCAAAATAAACTTTCTGATTAAATTAAGGGTTGTTATATCAGGAGATTACTTGCCATATAAGGTTGGCTCAAATAAAATCGTAGTTCATGTCAGGGCAAGAGAAAGGCAGGAGAATACAAGACAGAGGGGTGACGGTGGCCACTATAGTCTGGGTGATGTGATCGCTGGGTTGCAGGTGGCAGGAAGCTGTGGACAAAAGGAAGGCAGGTGGACTCTGGTGGCTGGGACTAATGAGGGGACAAATATCCCCTGGGAGTCTCTGGAAGGAACCAGACTTTGACCTTCACTGAGTGAAACTGGATTTTCCGACTCCTGGCCTCCAAAACGTTAAATAATAAAATTGTGTTGTTGCAAGAGACTAAATCTAAAACAGGTTTAAATGCTAGGGCCTGGCTGGGTCTATTATTGTGGACAGGCTGTGCAGAAATCTTCTCTCTTGGGACAGACATTGCAGGATACTTTTGGATCAGTTGACAACTGATTCTGATTGTGGAGAAAGGAGTTTCCAGGCTTGGGTATTTTATACTTCAGCCTAGAGATTCTTGTTCATAGTATTAAATTTGTTATTCATTTGTATTCCTGTTGTTGGTAGGTTTATGCAGCGTTTGATTCCATGGCCCCTCCCTCATGAATGTGCAAGATAAGAGATTTCCATGTTAGGTAATTTCAGATTACTATGACCTAAGACATTAAGGTAGGACATCACTTGTATTGGGTCCTAGGCTCATATTCCAGCCCCCGTGAGAACACCGTTTTGTTAAACCAATGAAGAAGTACAATTGTGGACTTTCTATAACCTCACAGGCTGTAGTTCTTTCAAGAGTGCTAAAAGTAAGTACGGTGGGTTTAATTAAATGAACGAGACACATTTGACCTCGTGTAAGAATTTATTTACCCTCATCAGAGTCCTGAGCCAATGTGACAATCACAGTCTCTTGAAACAAGGATAGATCATTTCATAAAACCCGCCATGGTCAGGAGTCAAAAGCACTTATTATAGACAGTGAAAAGGGACTTTCTGTATCTCATGTGCTAACTCATGGGGCAGCTTCTTCACCACGTGAAACTGAACGGCTGAGAACCAATTCCCAGACCAGATGCTTTTCAGATCAGTGGCTTTGGGCAAGTCATCTAAGCCCTCTGTGCCTTAGATTTTATTTTTTTAATTTTTTACAGGGACAGAGAGAGAGGGATAAATAGGGACAGACAGACAGAAATGGAGAGAGGTGAGAAGCATCAATCATTAGTTTTTCGTTGCCGTCGCAACACCTTAGTTGTTCATTGATTGCTTTCTCACACGTGCCTTGACCGCAGGTCTTCAGCAGACTGAGCCACTCCTTGCTGGAGCCAGCAACCTTGGGCCAAGCTGACGAGCTTTTGCTCAAGCCAGATGGGCCCGCGCTCAAGCTGGCGAGCTCTGGATCTCGAACCTGGGCCCTACGCATCCCAGTCCAACGCTCTATCCACTGCGCCACCGCCTGGTCAGGCAGTGCCTTAGATTTTAAATTTTCAAGTATGTACAACTCAAAAAGTATCTGGAATTTGGGCACTCACTGTCTGAGTATACACACACACACACACAATTATTTCTTTAATATAATTATTAGTGATGTAATTTAATTATTTGGAAAAATAAAAGCGAATATTCCACGGACCATGTTCTTATAAAATTTCTCCTATCTCAGGAGCCTCTGTTGGTCCAAAGAGCTAAATTAAGCATCACTTGGTGTTCAACATGTTGTGCTATTGCTCAACATAATCTTGAATTTTAAATCACACACATTTATGGGTTGGGGCCATTCTGTCAAAATCAAGTTTAATGCCAATAAAAGCGTTAGTAGTCATCAGAGAGACGCACAGGTTTGAGGGCTGTACTGGCAGAAAGACACGAAGTGGTCTCCTGAATCTCAGATAGCGGACAGGTCTATCCCGGTCACCACTGACGAGTCTGTCACCGTGCTCAGGGGTGCTTCTGGGAGCTCCAGAGTGCCCTTCATCAATTCTGATGCAGGCGAGACATAGTATTTATACAGAAATTAACACCTTTTAAATAAGTTTTCTAAAAATGTTTCAACCAAGTCCTATAATCAAGGTGGCTTAAGACAGCGGAACATAGAGCCGCGGCTGGGTTGCTCAGTCGATAGAGTGTCATTCTGGTGCACGGAGATCTCGAGTTCTGTCCCCGGTCTGGGCACATATGAAAAGCCATTGATGAATGCCCAACTAAATGGAACTACGAGTTGATGCTTCTCTCTCTCTCTCTGTCTTTCATATCAATGGAAAAATTAAACAAAAGAAACAGCAGAAAATAGTTGTCTCAGCATTCCAAGGGCTGTAGGTACGAACTCAGGGTGTCAGTAGGGCCAAGCTCCCCCCGAGGCTCCAGGGGGGAATCTGTCCATGCTTTCTCAGGCTCTGGTTCCACCAGCATCATGAGGGTGCTTCACCAACAGCCACCTGACTCCCGCCTCTGCCTTCATCAACACAGGGCATTCTCCCTCAGTCCTATGTCTCTATGGGATGTCTCTGTATATCACGTCCACGCGGTGTATTGAAATTAGGGGTCCACACCGCTCCAGGGTGGCCCCAACTTAACTAACCATATTTGCAGGGGTGCTCTTTCCAAATCAGGTCTCATTCTGAGGCCCAGGGCTGATGATTTAAACATATCTTTTTTAAAGAATACAGATGACCCCTCGATACCATTTTTTTTTAAAGACTCATAACCTTGTTTATTTACAAGCACAGAATAAGTCACACACTTCTCCTACAACAGATCAACCTGACCCTGACCAGTTCCAGGCAACACCTGGGGTCTCGGGTTGGGAGGAGGAATTGAGGAAAATAAACACAGGACTGAAGGAACATACCCACATTTCACAGTGGCATTCCCATTCGTTCCTGGGATGTGCGTGGCCACTGCTGCCCCCCACCCCCAGGACACAGAAGTGGGGAGAGGAGAAGGAGTGTGCCAATGCCCCTGGTGACCTGCAGTAGTAACAGCAAGGTCCTAAATCTTCGCCCCCCTCCCAAGTGCACATCCCTCCCACATGCAAAACACACCCACCCCATGTGAACATTCCCAAGTCCTTAGCGCATTCCAGAGTCAGCCATGAGTCCCAAATCTCATCTGAATACAAGTCACTCGGAAAGTCCAAACAAAAAGAACTAACAAGCAAAACAGAGGCACAAGAGTGCCTCACAAAGCCTTCCTGTTCCTCTTCACTTTCGTTTTGTGAAGATGAACATCTGGGATTACAAAAAAACCCAATGTATTTAATTATACAACCTGTATAATTAACATCTTGGTCCTGGGATTCCTCCTGCTGAGAGGGCTGATCGGATCCATGAGTCCCACACGGCGTTGCTTCAGCTGTTTCCCCGGCCACAGCCGTGGCCCTGTGTTCCCAGGAAACACTCTGGATAGGGTAGTGTTCCCCCTCACTGAGTGCTGGGTTCTTTATCCTCAGCTCCTCCTTCTTCCATCGCCTTTTTCTTCTGTGTTTTCTATGAGCAGGAAGGAGCAGTCAGAGCTCACCTTCCACCGTTTACTCGGGCATTTCCTCAGATAAATATTAATGTTCAACCCTTACAAGCCCTAAATAGGTATGGCCACATCCTTATACAAAGGGGAGGTTTTGACACAAACATGCACTAGGAGCACGTGGTGTGCAAGTGAGCGAGAGCCCTGAGAATTGTTCTGCAAGCCAAGGAAAGCCAAGGATTAGTGACAAAGCACTAGAAATTAGGGAGGGTCACGAAACAGATTTTTTTTTTTTTTCTTTCTCACAACCCTCAGGAAGAAGCAACCCTGACAACTCAAACTCAGACTTCTAGCCAAATGGAATTACAACACGCATGTTCTCCTGTGACTGGCTTCTTTCACTTAGCGTGACGTTTGCAAGGCTGCCCCGTGTTGTCGCATGTATCAGGACTTCTTTTCTTTCTGTGAATAGTATCATTATTCCTTTGTCTAGATTCATCCCACTTGGCTTATTTATCCACCAGCTGATGAACATGGGGGCTGTTTCCACATTTTGGCTCTTAAAAATAATTCCGTTCTAAACATTTCTGTACAAATTTCGGAGTGGGCATATGCTTTTATTTCTCTCGGTTAGGTGCCTGGTATGGAAATGATGGTGCGTATAACCAATTGGTGTTTAGCCATTAGAGGAAATTGCCAGAGTGCTTTCAAAAGTGGCCGCTTCACTTTCCATTATGAACAGCAGTATTGTAAGGGCTCTGACTATTCCATGTCTTTACCAACATGTGTCCTTAGCTGACTTGTGGATTCTAGCCAACCTAGTGGTTTTGAGGTAATGTCTTAGAGTTTTAATTTCCCTAATGACTAATGATTTGGGGCATCCTATTATATGCTCACTGTTCATTTGTTTGTCCTTTCTGTGGACACAGTCAGACTCATTGCCCATGTTCAACGTGGGGTACTTTTCTTTTTCTTTTTGAGTTGTGTGGGTTTTTAAAACTCTAGGTACAAGTCTCTTATCAGCTATACAAATAGTAATTATTTTCTCCCCTTCTGTGAGCTGTCTTCTAACTTTCTTAACAGTGCCCTTTACAGCACAAATGTTTTGGATTTTGATGATGTCCAACGCATGGAATTTTTTCTGTTGCTTGTCTTTAATTTGGTGTCATATCTAATCAATTGCAAATCTAAGTCATACACGTCTCAATTTTTTTCCTCTTATACCTTCATTGTTTTAGTGTTCACTTTTTAATTCATGGTGGTGGTGACGGGGTTTGTGTGACTTTTCTTTCTTATTTTACTAGTGTTTTACTAGTATTTTACTAGTAAGCATGGAGAATAGAGACGGAAATAAATAGGGAAAGGATGAGAGAAAAGTACCTTTCAATTGCCTTGAAATAGTGAAGCATATGTTAGGCTAAGAAAGCTCAGTAAAAGCATCACATTCTTATCACCGTAGAGCTCCTGCCGGAGATGTGAGACAGACACACAGCAACTTGTTAGTGCTGGTGGAGGTGAGCGATGACAGACATCTGTGCATTGGCTTTGACACTCATAGAAGACTGGGCTACCCCACACCTCACCTTCTTTAAACCACTATTATGGGGTTCTTTTTCCGATCCGCCTCTACAGTTGTGATGTCTTCTTAGATATAAGAGAGCCCAATATCTTAACGTCTTGACCTTCAAAGACTGATAGAGAATCTAAAACAACGAAGGAGATAATGACGAAGCGGGCCAAGGAGCTATTTGCACACACAGAAGGCATTATGCTCTCTCAGCTCTACCCGTCAAGTTCAGGGAAAGCACAGTGAGTTCCCGAGACATGAGGGAACCAGCTCCCCAAGAGCTTACGGTAAAGATACCAAGGTACACATTGGTAGCAGAGTTGTCACGCAGTCATAGTCTATTTACTCTCAATGTGCTTATCCGAGAGCTGTTTTGGAACACTGCGAATGCTTACATCAAAATAGTCAACTAAACTGATCTAGGAATAAAATAAGAAAGATAAACCGGGATGCATTTAGAATTAGGAAACAGCAGTTTAATCGACTATGGCCAAACTAAGAAAGTGTAGGTAAAGAGAGGAAGGAAGGAAGCCTAGAGTTTGGAATATTAACCCCCAAAATTGCATATGTGTTTGGGTGTTGTCTACGGGAAGAGAAACCCTATTAAGACGGCAAATTCCAATTTTATTGACACTCACTTCCGTTTTGGGAAGAAGAACATGTGAGATTACAAAACCCCAATGTATTTACTTATACAACCTGTACAATTAACTACCCAAGTTTAGATTCTAAACCAACGAGTTACATGTGGGCAGTCTGTTCGCCTTGTGTCTTGCAGGTAAAGTAATGACTGGTCTCATATAGTCCTGGGGTTTGTGTTGCTTACAGAAATGAAACACGCTGCCTATGTATGTAGCTATGCGTATGTGAGCACAAAGTGATGGCTAACCGGAGTTTTTACTTCTTGGTTTGTTTTCAAATTTGAGTATACTGTATGAATAACATGCATTATTGATATAATCAAGCAATTATATAGAATTATGTTATTTCATGTTGGATAAAGGCAGGAAATTTACAAAGAAGGCTTGGGTAAGAAGTGATATGTGCTTCCTAATAATAACCTTGGTTTTTACAACACTTGAAAATCACAGGTTTGGTTTCACCATACTGTTTCTCTCTCCTTAGAATGCTTTTCTTTATGGGCCCATGTCAGCTTTTTCCTGGAGTATTTAATATTTGTTTATAACTCTATGGAATGAGGTAAACATACTATTTTTAACTCAAGGTTATTGTGAAGTTAAGGAGATGTATCTCTTTTATGAACTAGTTGTTCCCGAGGCTTGTGATTTTTTTCCCCTTGTTATTGTTCCCTAAAGCACAAAGCAATTATAACATTGTGAATATTTTAGTGATAGGGTTTTGTGAGACCATTTCCATGAATAATAACTGAGTAATAATGAGTCATTCAAGTGACCATTGCGGTAAACAGGTCCCAGACTCAATGAAGAGAATGAAGTATTTCAGGAGGCAGGTTCATCTTAACAAGATGTCCAGGGGGTTCTGTGGGATCTGTGAGGAGTCAGGTCACTCCTGTCTCACTGTTCTCTGCTCATTTATATGAAATGTTGGCATAATGCTGATGTGAACCTGGGCCTCCTTTTAAGCCTGTAGAAGCTAAGAACATAAATAAATCATAAAGAAAGTAGAAGAAAACAGCATTTTATTTCTTCTCTTATCAATAGGTCTCCAGTGACTACTCAATAAGATGAGTTTTCTTAAACACATTGGTAGAAAAATGTACTTACAGGGCAAAAGTAAAAAAGCAATGCTTTGTAATCGCCTGTAAATTCACAGGCATTTGTTGTAATATTTTGTAAACACAAGAAACAAAAAGTTTGCAGTTACTTCCCTGGTCAGAGAGCTCAGTTGGTTAGAGCTTCATCCGAAGTTGCTGGTTCGATCACTGGTCAGGACACATACTGGAGCAGATCTATGTTCTTGTCTTTCTCTCTCTCTCTCCCTTCCTTTCTCTTTAAAAATCAATAAGTTAATTTTTTTTAACTTTATAGAGTTATAGATATAGTGTCATGCTAGTCATTTAAAAATACAAAAGAATCAAAGCATCAACGTTAAATTATATCAAGTAGGCATTTGTTGCCATGACTAATTTTCTGTCTTTCACTGTCTCTATATCTTCCTAAATTTCAATTAAACAAAAATAAATGTGAAATTAAGTATTGAAATGGAAAAAAAATGCGGCTTAATTAAAAATCTTAGAGTATTTTAACATCGATGCTATTTGACAAAGAAATACAAGATCGATATTAGGAGAGTCGATCTTGATGAAAGGATTTCCAAACATCTGGCTTACCCCTTGACAAATTTATATATATATTTTCAAGTATTTGATGAGCCATTGGAAAAGAGCTGCTGGGCCTTTGTTAATACATCTTGCTCATGACTTCATAACCTTTTTAAGATAAACTTTCCCCCTTGACCCACTAGGGTTTCTTGCTCTTAGTCATCTGCCCTCTATAAATGGCACCAGGATCACCAGGATTTGCAGATGTAGTTGGTAACCCTCTCTCTTTCTCTCTCTCTCTGTCATTCCTGCTTTCCATAAATCTCCCCTTGAACCCACTCTTTTTATAAATTCCATTTGTGAAATACACCCATTTTTTTTTTTTACATTGTCTCTCCATATCCATTGCCACGGTGAGTATAAATATAATTATCTTGCTTTTGGACTGCTGATCTTCCGAATCTCACTATTTTTGCTGATCTCCATGCGGAATCAAGAGTGATCTTTAAGAATAAATCTGTTGTCATTGCTTCTCAGCCTCTTAGCTAAGACCACGTGAAGAATAAATTTGTCATGTGACGTCCGTTGAATCCATTTCAATGACTGTTTTTCTTTATACCACAATGAACAGGTACTGCTTAAAGGCTTAGAGTTCATGTCACTGCAGCCCTGGGGCAGGTTCAGGAAAAGTAGTGCAAGGTAGTTTGAACAGAGGAGCATCCTTCCTGGAGGAGGCAGCCTAAAGCTGGCTGAGTAGAGGTGCAAGCAGAGATGTGTACTTGCCAGGCAGCTAACGGTTCTCGGGGATAGTTTTCATCCATAATACCCAAAGTGGCCATGTATTTTCATGTGGTCATGACAGTAAGTGAGCTATGCCAATCCACCCAAATGGAGTGGACCGTGGAGCTTAGACCAGGGTCTTGTCATCTCCATCTATACCTAAAGGGGGCAGCACTGGTCACAGAGGCTGAGTGCTACTCAGAGACTGCTGGCCACTGGAGACCCACCAACTGGAAATGTCAGTGGTAATGCCTCGTGTCCTCCCTTCCCTAGTCAAATATATGGAGAGGGTGACAAATACTCATGGAACTGAAAAGTCACTAGCATGTATAACTTGCTGGAGAAATAGAAAAAACAAACCCTAATATATACTGGTCATACTTTTATCTGATATCACATAATGAAATCAACTACTTTGAAAATGTTTTACTCCATCTTTCATTCCATGTTTAAAATAAATTTGTACCAGAAGTATCCTTGATTGTTTTATTCACCGGTCTTTGCTGCTAAGTCAAAACACAGAATGCAAACAGAGCTGGAGAAACTCTAGGGAAAAACCATGTGACGTCAAATAGCAAGGGACAGGGGAAACCCAGAGGGGGCTAATTTTTATTTATTTAGAGTGGATTCGAAGTAAACCTTAGAAAACGGTATATAAGAAGGAAAAAGACTGGGAAGAATAACAAATGAGTTTGGAGAATTAGTGTCACAGGTAATATCGCTCCTGCGGTGTCCCTTGAAATAATCTCAATGTAAGAATTTGTTAGCAATGTACTATTTTTTTTTTCCTTTGGGGAATGGAAAGAGAATGAGTCAATTTTGTCATTATTATTTTATTAATCACAGCTTTATGTTAAGGTCGCCATCAACATAAAACTTCTCAGGAGTCTAGATTGTCCATGTGGGTGACATAGAAGAATA
Source organism: Rhynchonycteris naso (assembly GCA_037038555.1). Lineage (NCBI taxonomy): Eukaryota > Metazoa > Chordata > Mammalia > Chiroptera > Emballonuridae > Rhynchonycteris > Rhynchonycteris naso. The sequence continues at coordinate 148,330,176 of CM073002.1, forward strand.
TATATGTGTAACATAATTACTTAATGGAAGCAGACTTTGCCAAACAGAAATAAACTATAAATCGAGGAAACGTGCAAACAGTCCTTAAAATTCCCAGAGATCAGAGGAATAGAATCATGCTTCCTTCGTGCAAGTCTGCTCATTAGATTTTGTTTCCAGAACAACGGCACTGACCCGAATGGCAGCTGTGGACAACCGGACCCGGTAGGCAGTGGTTTGGATGTAGGTACGCCCAACTGAATCCACCATAAAAGATGGCATTCGTTGAGAGAACTTTCCTGGGATCTCTGATCCTTTTCAATTTATGAATGTATTATTTCCCCTCCCCCCCACCCTTAAAATATGCTAACCTCACACCATGTTTTAATATGTGTTGTTGTCTTTGTTTTCACTCGCCTTGATTAAACTTCCGCGTGCGCAGGATGCAGGCACAGGCGCTGTCCAGGACGGCGCCCCTTGGCAGGGCTTTACACCGCCGTGCGGGATGCCAGCCCTTGCTCCGCGGCTCGCTTACCGCCCCCACTGCAGAGACATGCGATGAGAAGAGACAGCAAGGCCCTTCCACCCGGTGCTTATCCAGAAAGCGGCGCGCACGCCGCTATGCTGATCAGAAACCAAGTAGCTTCCCAATTATGTAACTGTGGCGCTTAGTTATATGTTATACAGTGTGCTTTGTAAAAGAAATAAAGACATACGGCAGGAAAAAATAACCCCACAGACATAATCAAGGAAACAGTAGGGGGACTTTAGAAAAGCTCACCTCCACGCCAGAATATTAAACAGGAAATGGGAATATTTAGATTTCTTGGACCAATCTAAGAAGCTGCTTGGAATGATCATGGTGCAAACTCAAATGAACTGATATAATTAATCACCTTTATTAGTAAGGTAATTTAAACAAACGACTTCTGAAATCCCTCAAGGCTTTGTGATAAAAGCGATACTGTATTTACATTTAGCAGTGACTGGGTTTCGATTCCTGCCCTCCGACCCCTTTGCTTAATATCATTGGAACATATTGTTTAACCTCCCTGTGTCTGTCGGGGTCTCCATCTAATGGGGATTGCTTACCGAATTAAACAAGGCAATGGGTTAAAATGTGTACAGCAGCAAACAATGCATTAAGGGCAATGTTAAGAATATCTGCAAAAGCTCTGACTGGCTAGCTCAGCGGTAGACTGTCAGCCTGGCATGTGGAAGTCCCCTGTTTGATTCTTGGCCAGGGCACACAGAAGAAGTGCCCTATATGCTTCTCCACCCTTCCCCCTCTCCTTTCTCTCTGTCTCTCTCTTCCCCTCCCACAGCCAAGGCTCCACTGGAGCAAAGTTGGCCCAGGTGCTGAGGACAGCTCCATGACCTCCACCTCAGGTGCTAGAATGGCTCCAGTTGCAATGGAGCAACAGCCCAGATGGGCAGAGCATCGCCCCCTGGTGGGCATGCCGGGTGGATCCCAGTCAGGTGCATGCGGGAGTCTGTCTGTCTGCCTCCCTGCTTCTAACTTTGCGGGGGTGGGGGGGGAGAAAGAATATCTGCAATACATGAAAAGAACGCAGGGCTGTATTGTTAAAGCAGGGCTGGGGAGACAGAGCTTTCATGTTGGACCGTCTCTTACTCCCTCCATCATGAGCTCAGAAGTAACTTTGAGGAACCTCAAAGCTGGGCAGAGGATAAATACAAGAAAGAAAACGCTGGGTAGAAGTAGGAAAGGAAACCACTGAAATGTGATCAGGAAAATAATTTTGAAGACTAGGAGCCATCGTCCAATCGCCGTCTGTTGTTAACAGAAAGTTCTCTCCCTTGTTAATGAGTGCTTTCAGTGGGCAGTTGGGTGTCAGAACAAGAGCTCGTCCCGTTGATGGGATTAGTAGGTGGCGTGGTGTGGTGCCACTTGACGTGCTTTGCAAACCAAGGTACTTTGTCCCCGTGTGGTCGGGAGGGTTGACTCCCAGCCTACAGATGCTTTCCTATTTGGGACCTGGCCATTGACTTGGACTGGCACCTGAGTCAGTCTCCTTCTGGTGACAATTCTGTTTATTTATTTCCCTATCTAATGAGAGGGCTCTACCCCTGTCTCCCGCCTGGGACACCGCTCCCCATTCTCTCAACTGTGTCTCCCACGTCCACGTTTGCCTTTTCCCACTCCTCAGAGCCCGAGTGCACTTTAAGCAACACACATCACACCGTCCTCCTTAGAACATTTAGGTGATTTACTAGTTTATTAACTATAAAGATCAAAATGATTCAGGTCCTGTACACTCTAGCCATGAATATACCGGTACCTCCAGCTCAACTGTGTGTGTGTGTGTGTGTGTGTATGTCTCCTTTCTCTTCTTTAAAAGTGGCTGCAGCCTCTTCACCAGCTAATTCCTCTGTGTATAATACGTGCTATTTGTGTGTCTTCCTTTTCCTAATGACACCATGGTGGCCCTTCCATAAGCCTCCCATACCTTAGTTCACGTCATTTCCTTAGTGAAGCCACCCTGGAACAGCCCCCCAAACTGACCAAAATTCAGTTTGTGCTCCCATAGATCTTGCCTCCGTATACAATTAGTTACTGTATACTTACTGTATGCAGTATACTTACTGTAAGAAACACAACACGGGACAGATTTGTTCACTATCTTCCTCTTTTGTTCACGAGCCAGCCCCGAACAGCCATGCCGCTCAGAAGCTGTGGTTGGCAGAATAGAGAGATGGTGAGAGGGATGAGGGGCAGAGAAAGATGAAATTTCTGAAGTATTTGTTCTTTTGGGAACTAGGGAAGTCAAATCTATTTTGATTTCTGGCTCACCACATCTGAGAGTGTGATTTAAGCACAAGAAACAAATTATAGTCATGCATGAAGGACCGCTCAGTCCTTATTAATAATGCCCATGACATTATAACAGCTTGCAAGGTCGTGAAAACCCACAAAGTATCCAAACCCTGACTTCCGTATGCCTACACTCCATAGAGACTAATACCCAATGATGAACTGTTTCTGTGTGTAAATCGAGCTTTGAGTCGGGGAGCTGCTGAGCTTTATTCCAGCGCCAGCCCAAAGCACAGCCCCAAGTTAGGTAAAGCAATCTCATGTTACCGAAATGACTTCTTAACATTTTAAAATATTTATAGAGTGGAACCACAAGTATGATCCTTTAATAAACATATACTTAATTACTAATAGGACTCCAATATGCACTTGCTATTTCTAAAAGACGTGGGAGGTCTTACAACATATAATTAGGTTAACCATGTATATTGGAAGCATCGAACATACTGCTTTCGGATTGAGGTTTTATGTAAATACCATAAAGGCAGGACTCCTCTCTGCCTTGTTTGTTACCGCTTCGTTAGTACCCACAGAGAGGTAGATCCGTCGTGGTTGCTGCTTGTCAAATAAAATCATTTAAGTGAAATAACTGCTTGTGTGTGCATGGGCATGTACTCATGAAACACAAATCAATTACCTACTACGTGCAAAGAGATGTCCAGTCCCGATGATAAGAGAGATAACCAGAACTCTTCTGCTCAAGTCCATGGGGAGAGACAATGATACATTCATCTTAGAGAATCAGTTTGGAGTCCGTGAGTAAAAGTCTTCTTTGAGTCAGAGACACCAGTGACACATGCTGGAGGAAGGAACAGAGATGCCAAGCAGAACACACAGCCCAGGAGAAGCAGCCCTGAGAAAGTGAACATGATTCAAGCAAGAGCTGGTCGTCTAAGAAAGAGATCTGTTCACCTCAGAGGATCGCAGCCCTGAGAAGCCATGGGCAGATGTGGATTTCAGCAAATTCATCCCTGGGTGGGGTTCAGAGTCTGACATTGAGGGGTGGGTTGCAGAGGCAGGTAGAAAACAGAAATGTCAAACTGAAAGAAAGAATAATAAAATGAAGTAAATTTTTTTATAAGTAAAATGACAAAATAAGTCGAAAGAGAAAAACCTGAAGGAGAGAATAATTAAGACTACCATTGTTAGGGAATAAAATAATCCTTTTAGGGGAGATAATTTTCGAGTTGTATAAAGATAACTATCAGGAGGTGTTTTCTTGGTGCAGAATAGGAGGGTGTTGAGTGACCCACGGTCTCAGGGCACCGCTTTTGGTGTCTGAGATGGTCACCAAAGGGTTTGAAGATGGGGAGACGGTACGCTTTCTTCCTTTCAGACATGCGATGTTGTAGAGCTGAACCAGCTTCGCACGGATTGCGGCTTTCTGTTATGTGGATGAATGACGGATAACCCCGTTCAGTACCTCGTTCTTGCCCTTAGAAAAATATAGAAAATAGTCTAATCAACTGCGCTTAATGTTTACACAAATAAATCACACTATGCTTTTTAAAAATAATCCCAAAATTCTTTAATCAGATCACGGTTATTTCATCTGTATTAATACTTTCCTATTTCTCTTCAGAGTACAGTATGTGCTACCAGATGTGTTGAGTGCGTCCTTAAATTTTTTTTAATTTAATCTGAAAACAAAGCGAGCAAATCAATGTTTGCATCACGTTCGCTCCCTTCAGCTGTTTGCTTTTTGATGAAATTATTGTTCGTCTTGGAATCATCTTCACAAAATGAGGGCCTGGTAATACTACTGAGCATACTTGACTAATGATAAATCCCTTTGTATTTCATGGGGCAACTGCCATCAAATAGAGGCTTTAGGAGCCAAAACCCCTAATTAAAAATATCATCAAAGAGCACAGGGGTTTTAGGTGAGTTGGCACGGTAAATGAGCTGTCGTGTTGTTCTCAGCCTTGACCAGCTAGTTGGCAGTTACTCCAGACTTGATTTCGGCCCTTATTATTATTATTACATTGCTTTATATAAATATATGAAGTAAATATTTTATAAGTAGAATGACAAAATAAGTCAAATGACAAAACCTGAAGGAGAGAATAACTAAGACTACCAAAGACTACGATTGTTAGGGAAAAAAATAATCCTTCTAGGGGAGTTTTAACTATATATATTTTATATATATATATATATATATATATATATATATATATATATATATATATATATATATATATATATATATATATATATATATATATATATATATATATATATAATTAAAACCGTGGTTAGCAAGAATGGAAGGAAAGTAGTCTCAACTCTGCTCCTGGCGCTAACAGCGTCGGCGACGAGGTACACCCTGGTTGTTGTGTTTAGTTCAGTCACACTTTTAATTACCGCTCAGCACCCCGTCAGAGTCTGTGTACTTTCCTGACACAAAACAAACAGCGGAACTCCCAGTGCGGGCAGCCTCGTCGATGTCTGCTGCCTCATTTCGGTCCGGACGCACCGCTTCCCCGTGGCCGCTCTGAGCAGGAAGAGTTATTTTCGCTCATGTTTCAGATTCACAGAGCTTTGTGGTTTTCAATACGAGACTAATCAATTATGCCTTTGGTTGCTGCCCACCCCGTCTCTCTTGCAAAGCCTCGTGTCTGGAACATCACAAGAACCTGATTGATTTAAACGCCATGGAGAAAGGGCAGTAAATAATAATAATAATAATAATAATAATAATGAAGGGTTAATACAATGTGTCAATGTCAACAGTATCTAGTCCTGGACAGGGAAGGGTTAATGGCTCATTCACTTCCTGCCTATGTTTCCACCGTGACCCCCTGACGTGTCCTCTCCCACGCAGACTGAAAGGAGAAGGGGAGAAGCGTGTTAACGCGCGGGGGCCGCTGGGCTCCTGGACCTCAGAGAGCGGCATCCGTATTTGCTAAATACATAGTGGCAAAGTAGATCCACGAGACAGAATTAGCTGCAGTCAATCTCCGGCATCCCCGTTCACCCTCCAGCCGTCCCCGCCCCGTGCCTCTGGTGAAGCGGCCACGGGTTGGGGGCAGATGCCATGGGTCGCGTGTGCTTCTGGACTTGCGCCAGGGTTTCTGCAGGAAGCGGGTCAAAGGACACAACGGACGGCCCATGAAAAGCAACCATTCCATTCCTCCTTCTCACTTTCCTTTTACGCTTCTGGCTCATCAGCATCTCTGGGCAAGAGAAACAGGTGCATTTCCGGAGCGCCAGTTCAGGGGGCCACGTAATGCAGCAGGGAGCTCCATAGACAAGACAAGGGTCGCAGCGGCCCACGCTTCCGGAGGCAGGCAGGGAAGCAGGACAGTCCCCAGTGCCAGTCGCCCTCTCTTGAGTTCCTTCGTTTGCGACACAAATCGGCACCCAGTTTGTCTGAACTTCTCCCAAGAAGGCAGCATGTCGGGGGAGCTACAGCATCAGCCGGGAAGCGGATACTAAATAGGAAATTGCGTTCAAACCACTAGCAGCATGACCAAACACACAAACGAAGGCCACTCAGCGACTGCCAGGAGAAGCAGAGCTGCGGCCGGCTGCTGGACATCAAGCTCCTTTTTCAGGAAAGTCACTGCGGCGAGCCACTTGCTCACAGAGTCAGGGACGTCTCTGTCCTGTTCCTTCTGCTCACTGGTATGCATTTTCTCAGGATCAACCAGGAGACCCCGTGCACCCAAGCAGATGTCCTTCTTTTTTTTTTTTTATTTTTTTAATTCAGTGAGAGGAGGGGAGGCAGAGACAGACTCCTGGGTGTGCCCCAACCAGGATCCACCAGGCAAGCCCACTGGAGAGTGATGCTCTGCCCATCTGGGACATTGCTCCATTGCTCAGCAACCAAGCTCTTCCTAGCACCTGAGGCAGAGGCCATGGAACCATCCTCAGCGCCGGGGGCCAACTCACTCCAATTGAGCCATGGCTGCAGGAGGGGGAGAGAGAGATAAAGAGAGAGAAAGAGAGAGAAAAGTGAGAGGGGGAGGAATAGAGAAGCAGAAGGGTGCTTCTCCTGTGTGCCTGACCAGGAATTGAGCCCAAGACATCCACACGCCTAGCCAACGCTCTACCACTGAGCCAATCAACCAGGGCCACAGATGTCCTTCTTAAATAAATCAGTGCCTCTCATTTTACATTGCAAATATTTAAACATCAACATTTAGAGATTGATCTACATGAGGTAAGACTGAGTAAAATATTTGCTGCATTTTAGAGATATAATTGTATTATTCCAGTGCCTGTGAGACATTAAGAGGTTGTCTACTTGTGTCACAGATGAGCATGTGCAGGATTCTTAACTGAGTAACAATTATAAAAATCGCAAATGAAAATGTTGCTCTTATATTCTAATTTGAAGGTGCTTGCTTTTGCACAATAGAGGCATTACTTAGAAACAAATGCCATTTTTATTCTACTGTTTAGGTGAATTATAAGGACTTCTCTTTTCCTTGCTGAACTCCCATAAGGTTTTTCATTGTCCCAATGCAATAAATACAGTATTTAACATGTGGCTCACAATGCAATCTGTTAAGCAGTCTGTGGGATCGAAACACTGTGAAATGAAAATGTATATATACCGTTATACACCAGAGATTTGTTTTTTAAGAAGGCTTCATGGAATCTTTCCTCCCTCTATGCCATTTTATCATAACACAGAGGGTTTTGCTGCAGGCAAAATAAATCAGCTTCCACCAGGCAAAGGTCACTCCGGACCTGGGCCCAGCCTGGTCATTTGCACATCAGTCTCTCGTGGGTTTTGCATCCGAACCTCTGCAGAATGACAGTCATGAATAAAATGAGGTGACGCTTTGCTTTACAGGATTAATCTGAAACAAGAGTCTCTATGCCAACCCTATTTCCAGGTCCCCACGTACTGAATCCCTCTGCAATTATGTAGAAGAATAGATGAGGGAAATTAACATTTTGCAGTAAGGCTGGGGGTGTCCAGGAGGAATATGAAGGTACCCCCTCACTCAGCAGCACAGGGGACAGCAAAGAATGAAATACCCTTCAGGGAGGAGTGGGACCAGGAGCCTGGAGGGTACGAGGGATTGCCTGTTGATACCAGGAAGAGGATGCACAGGTTTTAAGAGCAATCCTAGCATCTTGGACCATTATGGCCCAAATCTCTGTAGCACTTGAGGGGCTCTGAAAGTACAGTCCTAACACAGGATCCATGCCACCTGGAAAATATATTCCCTCTTTCTCTGGACAATGACTAGAAAGCCCCCATTGAAACCAGGGGGCAGGGTCACCAAGAGCCCGAGCCCAGCAGGGGACCTGGCTTTCTTTGGCACGGCGCGCGTATGATTCGCAACGTTTTGGTCTCCTTAGCGTTTCTTCCCTCCTGTGTTACAATAACTTCCAGGGAGAAAATAATTTTCTGTTCAGCGCACCATCCATCGCTCTCTCTTTTGTGCAAAAACGGAATGAAATCTTCCCGTAGTCCTGTGTGTGCCTGACACGCACGATGACCTCTCTTTCAATAGACCCTCTTGTCCTTTCTTCCTCGTTTCCACTGGAACGCGTGTGCGCTCTGAGGCTGAGCCCGGGCGCTTCCAGCGCGGTGCGCAGGGCATTGCACCTCTCCCACCTCACCTGCTCCATTCTCCGTTCCTCTTCTGCTTTGGGGTGGGGATGTGTGCACATTTATCTGATTTGAGCCATCTTCTTTCTCTCCCTCTCTTTTTCTGGCACACACACACACACACCTCTTTTTTTTTTTTAACTCTTCCCCTGGTTTCCCTGAAGTATTTCTAGCACGTCAATTAGATAGGAGTGAAAAGTGATTTGTGTCCTCTGTTCGCTGAAACATCGGCGAATAAAGGCAGGCAGTCATTGTTAATATTGCTTAGCATAAGCAACTCCATTTTAGTCTTGTCTTGTTTTTGTTTTGTTTTGTTTTGTTTTTTTACCAAGAGAATTACAAAAGGATCATGAAAATAGGACTGGCGATGTATGTAAACAAAACCTGGAAAACTTCTCTAGCGTTCAGTTTGGGAGGAGGGTTGTTGCAGCTTACAGGAAGACATGGGCTTGCTCCTCGTAGCTCTCGTCCCCTGTCCCACCCCAGGGAAGGTGAAGTAATTTTTTAGAGTAATCTTCTGGAGCAAAACACAAAAAAAGCACACAAACCCAGAATTTAAAAAGCCCATTGATTGCAGGTTAGAAATGGTGTCTTCTGACCCTGGCTTCAATTCACCCTGTGGCCAGGTCATGACGGTCAGCCAGTGCAGCCCCCGGGGCCTTCTGAGGAATTACATCTGCTCACGCTCACTAGCACTAAGCTTTTCAGATTTCCCCACCCTCTCACACGAGACTGTCACAGCCCCTGCACGGCAGGCTCATCCCCTCCCCCCCTTCCAATTACCCTGCTCACCTGCCCTTGCAAGTTTATGGCTACAAACGGTATCTGTTGCCTAGAACTACCCAGGTATCCTGTGCCCGTTTCTGTAATGTTGCAGTTCATTCTCCGAGACCAATCCTATGATAAAATCAACAAATATGAAGAACCTCAAAACCCTCGCCTATATCGTAGAATCAGTTAACATTTAAACTGAACTACTTTACGATTAAAATATAATGACACCGAAGGAGCAAAACCATAGAACGGGCAAAGAAATAATCACCTTGGAACCGAGGCGAATGTTGTCACTGGGAAGGAATCTTCGGCCGGTAACGTATAAATGTCCTTCAGCTATTACCGCATGCAAGCCTTATTCACATAGCTGAGAGCTCCGATAGGTGAACACGCAAACAACAAGCATAAAATTAACTCAAGGAATTAATAGTTTTCATCAAGCTGTGTTCAAATAGACTCTTGATATTCAAAGTGCATTTATAACAGTTATTTGTTATAAATTAAGTTGATAAGAAAAAATCATTTTACCCATATGTAGACATCAGGAGAACGGATGGGCTGGGCTTCCGAAGTCTCTTTAATGGCATGGTGAACAATAAACTAGCCAATTCTTAAGAAATTATTAGGCAAGTGCATTTATTTCTACCACTAAGTCTCTGTAAAAGGCACTCCCTCTGTGAGATTTTCTTTGAGCACAGCGATGTCGAATAGAGCTTTACTTTTTTAAATTAAAATATGATCTTATTTTCTGGTGTATAACACTGCGTTTATACACCTTACAATGTAATCATCAAGATATGCTTAGTAACAATCTGATAGGTTCAATGTGCTGCGTAATTAAGAACATAAGGAACACTTTTTTTCTAGGTCATAAAGATTATAAATGATAAAAGTAAAAAAAAAAAAACAATGTCATATCACTGTCACCCAGACATTACTTGTACTGATATGACATACTATGATTTTAAAAATCAAGTTCAAGAAAAATGGAATGTCTCTTTATTACAACCACTAAAACTCATTGGTCTTACAATGGGTTATAAAAAAAGAAAAAGAGAATTTGAATAGTGGTAGTTTTTAGGCATATTAAAATGAAGGATTTCAGGTAATACATTTACATAAATAAATTTTTTTTTCTAAAACAAATGTAAATATTACAGTCCTTGTGACCGAAGCGAGTTATTTTTTTCCCCTAGAAACCATTCACAATACTGGTCTTTAGTAAATGGTGACTATATGTTCTTTTCTTTGAAATTCTGTGAATACTCTGCATCGCCTGGCCTGTGGTGGCGCAGTGGATAAAGCGTCGACCTGGAAACAGGGAGGTCGCCAGTTCAAAACCCTGCACTGGTCTGGTCAAGGCACATATGGGAGTTGATGCTTCCAGCTCCTCCCCACTTTCATTCTTTCTCTCTCTCTCACTCTGTGTCTCCTCATCTAAAATGAATAAAATAAAAAGAAGTTATAATGAAATTCTGTGAATAATTTTCAAATTCCAGAGCCTGTACAATAATTGAACACTACAGAGGGGACTGTTAGCTGTTACAATAGCAAGTAAAACTATGAATTCAGATTCATAATTCCATTTTTGGTAGTCTTCTACCAGCTAGAAGGATAAAAGGAAAACCTTATTAAGAAACTTACTTCTAGTTGTAGAAAGATGGACAAAATGCACTTTCAGGAACAAGAATAACATTTGTTTTGGAGGTGTTAAATAAGCTTTTGTGGAATCTACTACTTTTTTGTATACATATAAAAACTAGATTTTGTTTACGGAGAAAATGTAGCAGATAAATGTTACCGAGACCTTCTGCCCTAAGGAATGACTTCGGGACTCAGAGCGTTGCTTCGCCAGGACACCAACGGATTACGACTTGCTCCCCGAGGGAACTGTTCACTTCAGAACAAACTTTGATTAACCTACTCAGGTCAAAGATATCAGAAGGATAAACAGCAGCAGAGAAAATCAAATGTCCCTGGGGGAAAAAGACAGGAGCAAAGATCAAATTGACAGGGCTTTAGATTCTCAGATTCACCAGGCGTATGAGAATTGGAAGTCAAGAACCTCTCCCAGGCTCTGTACCCGAAAACGGGAGAGAGCGTTTTCATAGAAACAGTGGCGACCCCTCAGCGCTTCTGCTTGTCACACGGGTCTGTGGGGAGCCCTGCACAGTCCACGATGGGGTGATGTCCTGTCTTTTATCAATTTGTGAAGCACGCACGGGCAGGGTTTATTAACATGTTTCTTACACTTTTGCCAAGCTCTTAACAACGAGGAAATCTGACATGGCGGCGTTCTTTTGTTGCATCCCGCTGGAAGGAACTACTATAAAGTCTGCTGTCAAAGTGCCCTGAGGCCACGTTTAAAAAACCCAATCGCTGAGCCTCATTTCTGGGACAACAGGTGGATTTTTTAAACTCTAACGACGCCCTCTGGAGTGCTATAGCAAGATGTACATGCTTGGTACTCTGTTTTCATGAGGGTTCTCTTTATAATTCAGCAATGTAAACACCAGGCAGTGGGCGTGTGGCCCTACCTGGTAAACGCCCTCGGTAAACAACGATAAAAGTGGTTTAAATAAAAATTGCATGCTCCCATTTGAGAAAACTCGCATGATGAGATAAAGTGAGAGTAATTGGAGAATGTCTACTCTTTATTCTTACCTCCAAATGTTATTACAGCAATATAAGTTAATTTCAAATAATTTTGAATGTTCTCTAGTGGATCTTTATGTGACAACCACTTAATGTAAGATATTTGCAGTTCAATTAACATTGATAAATACTCCATAAAATCCTCTAAAAGCCCGAAACTCAGTGATACAGAAACCTGTTTTGATATAATAATGTGTCTGTTTCTTCAGTAGAGAGAGATTATAATATACAATTGATCATGATATTGTAACTGCCTCCATTGAATGCTTATTATGTACAGTAATTTAATTTAACTTTCTTTTTTGATAGATTTTTATATACCTAGATTTGGGTCTTTGCTGATGATGTGACACAGTCCCTTTAAAGGTTACACGTCTTTTTTGCACATTTGATAACAAGAAAATCTAAGTCAGCTTATTATTTTTTAATTTGAAGATTAAAAGTAATCATGTGTAGGCTTAGCTACCATTAGTCTCTTAGGAAATAATTTCAAAAGCCATAATATTTTTGTATCCTAACCAAATCCAACTCTTCAATGAAATTTTGCTACTCTGTAAACTTCTGTTTCCTATAGAAAATTGACACCAGTGTTTCCAAAATTATCAAACCTTCCTTTCAGCCACTTGCAGCAATAAAACGACAATTGAAACTCATATCTATGCCACTCGTCCCTTTGTTTGCTTGTTGATTCTTCCTTCGTGACAAACCCAAGGTCATTTTGTCTCTTATCTGTGTGCCATTTGCCGACACTCTCTCTGTGTTTCACCCTGACCGTGTGGGTGGACAGGGACTCTCAGATTATAGAAGCATCAATCAAACCCCCAAGCATCTCAGCTTAAGCTACTTTGACTTTTACTTGTGATAAAATTCTTGCTTCGTCAGAAACCAAATAAATGGATTCTTTGTGGCTTCTACCTATGTGGTCATTGTCTTAGTAATCTTTCTAAGATCCCAGCATCATTACTCTGTGTACTGACTTTGCTACTCTCTTGAAAGAACCAACCTTCTATTTCTATTTCAAAAATGCAGGTTTATGGCTGGACCATGGTTACCTAATGATGAAATTTTGTAAAGCCACCTGCCTAAATCATATATATATATATATATATATATATATATATATATATATATATATATATATATATACAATTTTCTCATCTGCTTCTCTCTCACTTCTAACTGCAGAGTGTTAGAATAGCAAAATAAGGTATATGCCACTTAACGCTTGTCTTCTTCTAACGTCTTCTACCTGAAGCAAGATAGTCTTGCTTCTATAATTAGAACTTTCTTCGCAAGAGCTGTCAATTAAACATCAGCCTTTCCAGACATGCCATACCATTCACCAAGCGCTACTTTCTTTGCTAGAAACTGACTTTCGACTTGTAGGAGCTGCTCTCTACCTACTTACCCCACTCCCAAACTTAAAAAAAAGAGAGAAAGAAGAAGCTGTTATTACTTGGTGTTATTTTTAAGGAATTGACAAGCAAATAATGCTGTCTCACAAAATGTCAGGTTCCAAATAAAGTGCACATCTTAAATCTGAACAAATAAAATACAATTTTCCCATCGGCATAAAATGTTTATATGGAAACATTTAATAACGTCATCAGGTACCAACCTATCTTTTACGATAGATTGTGTCAGTGCTATTAACATTTTTCTCTGCTAGTGTATGAGAACGTGGAGGAGAGAAGGGAGATGAGAGGAGGGGAAGACAAGGGAAGAGAGGCCAGGGAAATAAAACTATAAGACATCTTCAGTCCAACTTTGAAGCTGGGATAACACACTAACATATTTCATTCAGTGCTAGCAGTTTTGAAGACCCTTTAGAATGGAAATTATTATAAAAAATATGACTTGCTGGAGATTTGCATGGAATCTAATGAAATCATTACATGGCATGTGTACAGGGGACTCAGCCTAATTAACTTCAATTTTATGCGCCTCTTAACAGCCATGCCAGGATCATCAGAAATACCCCCCTCATCCATAGATGGATGGTGGCTAAAAACAGGGTGGTCCCAGGAGGTCTGCCCTGCATCTCTTCTGAGAGAAGAAAAGTGGCGAGACAACCTTCCACCAAAAAGTGTCAGAGCCTTTCACTCTCTCTTGGGTTCTTGATTTTCCTCCAGGCCATCAACTCACAAAATGCAAAATCTTGAGGTAATGTACACACGACTACCAGATGAGAACTTAGTTACGTACCAGATGATTAAACACAATCGGAGTCCTCCTCCCTTGTAACGTGAACTCCCTGGTCCTCGTGTTTAACTTACATCTTCTCCAGTCTTCACATGTTGGGTAGATTTAGTTAGACGGCACCTTGGGTGACTTTACTCTAACATCCTACCCAGTGCTCCCACGCATCCAGCACAACACCGCTAATGGTACAGTCCCTAGAAAAGGACTCCTTCTGGGTTCAGAATATCCTATGTGGTCTAAGCCTAAATGTTTGCATTAGTCTTAACACGAGTGAATAGGGGATTACTGATACGATCATCAAAGAAACTTCTATGGCTTAAGGAGATATTTGGAAAGCATAAAAATGTTGATTCTTTGGCAGAAAAGTTTAGGAAAAATTAATTTTCCAGGACAAATTACAGAAGTTTGATACTGAGAAATAACTCTTAATGGAATTCTCCTTTTATTCTGTACATTAATAGTAATGACCCTTAATCATAGCCACCTAAAAAAGAAACAAGAGACAGAAAAATATTTAAAAAAAAAGAGAGAAATTAAATTATAGTTCATACATTGATACAGTTAGACCTGGAAAATAAATGTAATAGATTTTATCCTTTCAGAATTTATAAGAGTAAACAAAAAATTGTCCAAATAAATGTGTTTTAAGAGTCAGGTTGACCTCCCGTCAAGTTTTATTTTTCACGCTCACCGTTACGCTCTCTGTTATATTCTAACAAAGCACTTGGCGCGAATTATTTCCTAACCCCTACGAAACGAGGGCAGTGGCGGCCAGCCCGCTGTGTTTTTGAAAGGACTTGACTTAGTAAAGAAGAGGAAACATGATGTATGAAAATGATAGTGTGATTTTACACGTGGTCAGTCTAAGGTGGATAACACGGAAATCACCCCACCCTTACCATTCGACGTCAGGAGGGTCGAGAGGAAGACGCAGAATTGCTCGGTATTGGGCCTGCGGGCGCTTCGGCATGGGAGGACCATACAGGACAACTTCCACCAGGAGGAGTGAGGTAGCCCAGGCGTGAGTGAGGCAGCGAGTGGCTGAGGTCTGGGCTCTCAGTGGAGAAGGGACACGTAGGAAAGGACCAGGAGAGACAGAAGGAGCAGGGGGCAGCTGGCGATAATCAACAGAGCTGAAGAATCGGTGTGTTAGATTGATGTTCTTACAAAACACTCAGCACAGTTTTGGGGACTCAGAGAGAGGACAGGCTCATGATAATCAGTCTAGTTACAGGCGGAGAAAAAAGAAGCGCATTGTTGCATAACGGGGTTCTAACTGCAATATACATACCCATTCTTGCACCCTAACTATTTTTCTCCCTTATTTTGTATGGATTATAATGGGATTTACCAATGATAAATAAAAAGGATAGACTTTAAGTTTTCAGTTTAAAATCCTTCTTTACCCTCAGGCAGGAAGAAAAAATAATAATAATTCTACAATTCCTCTTTGAATATCGTTGACATAGCAAGTCACAGACACCAGCTTGGGATATTCTACTTCTTCTAAGCTTTCAAACATGGAGAGTCATGAAATAGTTCAAGGTTTTTTTTTTCTCTTGCAGTGCAGAAAAGCAGCATCTGATTTCCAGAAGCCAAGAGAAAGAATTCCTTCACCCGGGAACCAATATTCAATGTCACACATCCTAGACAAAAGATGTGCAGAATTTGGAAAAGCACCCTCAGTGTTAGCAAAATAGGTGACCTTCAGCCGCAGGGTCAGCTAAGGACGGCGGCTTTGGGGCATACATAATTGAAATACAGCTTCCTTGCCGTTGAAAATCCTGAGGGTTAGTTTTAAAGGGATGATAATTAACAGTTCAAAACTACTTTGAATTAATTTTTAAGGTTGACTAATCGGGAAGTGTTCTCTTTTCTATTTACATATTTATTACCGCTTTTGCTCGTTAGTCCTTGTGCGAAATGTCACACTGATCAATCAAAGCCCGTATTCTGAGATAAAGAAAAGGAACTGAGAGCTCTGTGGGTGGAGAACGCAGTCACAGTTCCGGGCCGTGCAGTTAGGTGGACACAGTTAACACTCAGAGTGTGTTTCAAACAAATGAAGCATCAAAGGAGTTGCGTTTGGAAAGAAAGTAGTCTGTGCTCACAACGTTTCACGTTTATACGAAGCTGAACAGACACCTTTCCTGCAAGTTATCTGTCAGGACATTCCAGAACTCTGAGCAGAAGTATTTTTCCAAATTTTGACAGTGGAATTCTTTTAAGAGGTATTTATTCATTTCTTGAATAACAATGGTGTTTTGTTTGTTTGTTTGTCTGTTTTTTTTTATGTTTTGTAATATTCTGGGCGATGTGTGCTTAGAGGAATTTGTAAAAATGGACTCTCAGAAAGCAACTTGTCACAAAGTTTTTTTCATTTTTCGCATTTTCTTTAGTCTGTGAAAAAAGTACTTTATTTTAGCTATATATATATAATTGTTAATATGTAAAAGTTAAACTGAACAAAAGATAGCACAAAATGAAATTTTCATTCACAGCTAGAGTTCGCACCCTTTCTCTTCTAACCTCTTAGGATAATTTTACCATTTACAAAGGAGGAAGAGTTCTACAAAAATGCATTAAAATGTGACATATTGTTCAGGCACACACCAGTCACACGAAGTAATTGAAATAAGCCTGTAGTGAAAATGGCCAAGAAATAGAACACAATGTTATAATTGAGAAAAAGATTTCATGTTCATAATTCTCATAGTTGGACAGGTCAATACGCATGTCTTAGTAGAACAATGGAAGTTCATTTCAAATGAGTGACATTAAACATAATTTAAAGACTGAATAAAAAATAATTGTGTGTCAAAACAATCAACAAAGTTACAGTGATAGCTGCTTTAGACTTATGAATGTAAAGTTGAACAAAGATGTTGCTTAATTGCATGGTTCAGTGATTTTATTCGGTGGCTAAACAGTTGTAATTTCTCAGTGAACTAATCTCAGAAGTTCCTATGACAGTCTGGAAGATGTTTATTTTCTAGAGTTGGAGTTAAGATGATATTGTAATATTTCACCTAGTGGAATGCTCTCCAAGTCCATGCATGCTATCCCAAAAGGTAAACTTTTCTTCTTACGGCCATGTAGTATTCCACTGTGTAAATATACCACAGCTTTTTTTTTATCCACTCATCTACTATGGAAACCTGGACTGTTTCCAAAACTTGGCTCTTGTACATAACACTGCAATGAACATAGGGGTGCACATATTCTTCCAAATTAGTGTTTTGGGATTCTTAGGATATGTTCCCAGAAGTAGAATTGCTGAGTCATAAGGCAGTTCCATTTTTAATTTGTTTTGAAAAACCTCTCTACTGCTTTCCACAGTAGCTGCATCCGTCTGCATTCCCAACAGTGCACGGGGGCTCCCGTTTCTCCACGTCCTTGCCAACACTTGTTTCTTGATTTAATGATGATAGTTATTCTTACAGGTGTGAGGTGTATCTCATTGTGGTTTTAATTTGCATTTCTCTGATGATTTTGACATTTGAGCATCTTTTCCTATGTCTATTGGCCATCTGTATGTCCTCTTTGGAGAAGTGTCTATTTCTTAACCCAAATTTCTAAATCTCACTCTCCACTAAAAGGAAACAAGCTTGTTGGTAAATCACTTTCTGCTTTTTTATTTGCTGCTACCTGCACACAGATTACTCATTTCTTTCTTTCTTTCTTTTTGGTTTGGGAGAAGAACACTTAAACTTAGCATTTCAAATTGACTTAATCCTTTGCAGATGTTCTAGGTTTTTAAGACTCCCCTCCTTCCTTTTTCTATTAAAATAAGATCTGTTATAGAACTTTGTTTAGAAAATGCATAAAAAGAGACATTTTACAACAAAATGTGTGAGAGTCTGTCCTTTGAAGATATTTTATACTATACTTAAAAATAAATAGTATGCATATTAAAAATTAAAGGGAGAAAAAAACTGTAGAATTGTAAGATAAAAATATGAGGATAATTTTTTTTTTTTAATCTATGGATTTACAGAGCTTTCTGAAGCCAGGAACAAGCTGAAAAGAAACAGCAGAATCAGCAACAATATTAAAGTACGTTAGATTTAGAAGTTATGAACAAATTTAAAAGGTTTGACAAAAATGTTTTCAGTAGAAAAATACATGAAAATTTAATATACAAATAGCATAAAGGCCTTAAAACTAGAAAGGAAATAAACCAGCCAAACACAAAAAATTAGATATGGTCATTCAATTCCAAGAAAAATATATTGACAATATAAGGCATTTAATTCCCTTTTCTTTGATCAAGGGAATTTAAGATTTTTGAAAAATGATAAATTAAGGTCTTTTTTGCTTATTTATTTAGAATGAGACCTTGTTTTTTTTCCCTTTTAGACAAAACAACATGTTACAGCAGATTTAAAGTGGAAGTAGATAGCAGAATATAGCTATCTCTTATTATGCCAAATATTAAAGAAATTTGCTGTATTATAAAACAATTAAAAATTTTTAATAACTTTATTTTTGTTCTTTTGGAAAATACAATCATATTTTTATTAAAAGCTTATTCATATTAGATATGAGTTTATTATTGTTATGTAAGTAGATTAGTCCATATTTTCAAATTATCATTTTTAATTTCTAATAGGCAAACATTAATAAGATGCAGCTTACATAAACAGAAACTCTTTGAGTTCTTCAATAATTCTTAAATTGAAAAGGAGTCCTGAGACTCAACTGTTCAAGAAAGGCTGTCTTAAACAAACTCATGGAGTTGAGCAACAGAATACATAGTCGTAGCAAAAATTAAACACGCATATTCTCACCAACATCTTTATCATAGTGAGAAATTCTATACAGTTCAATGTCCATCCACACTGGAGTAAGATAAATTGTAGTTTATTCTTAAAATAGAATAGAGCACTGTCAATGAAAACGGCCATATATTGAATGAAAGAAGCAAGACACAAACTCATTTAATGTGTTTCCAAACATTATAAAAATGTAAAGATAAGATAAAATATGGTCATGAAGAAGGCAGACAGAGCAGCCCTTATTCTGAGGGAGAGGCTTGTGGTTGGGACCAGGCAGATGCAAAGCTTTAGAGCCTCTGGTAATATTCTACTTCTTGATCGCTGTGGTGGTTCCATGGGTAATCACTTTCTAATGAATTATTCAACAAGCTCTCCCTGCTCTATATTAACACAGAGCAGTGTTTGCTTAGTTACTATTAGAGAGATATTTTTCCTTTAATTAGTTGGTTTCATTTCTGACTATAATTACAGCATTGCCTAATGGGGTGAAGGTGGACTTGGGAGCGAACCAGAGCTAGACGCAAGTTCTGACTCCACCATTTAGGAGGAGACAAAAGCTAGCCAAGTTCGCGTACCTCTCTGAGCTTCGTTATTTATACTCGCTAAACCACGAATGAACGGCAGCTTTGTAGGGTTGTTTTGAGATGTCAACAAGATGCTATAAGGTAGCAATGCAATGCGTGGCAGCAGGTAAGGAGTGTTCTCGTCCTCTTCCCATAGTTTTCATTACACACCTCTGCAGCCATCTATATTCAGAAAGCCAGGAGCACGTTGTTGAGCGATTGCGAGGTGAGGGGCCATCTGAGCTTAGGACTTTTTTTCTGTAACAACAGCTCTCTGCTGAGGAAGTTTTAGGGGGGCTTGTTACCAAGGGGCAGAGGATTTCTTTTATTCTTTTTTTTTTTTTTTTACATGGACAGAGAGTCAGAGGGAGGGATAGATAGGGACAGACAGACAGGAGCGGAGAGAGGTGAGAAGCATCAGTCATCAGTTTTTCGTTGCCATTGTGACACCTTAGTTGTTCATTGATTGCTTTCTCACATGTGCCTTGACCGCGGGCCTCCAGCAGACCGAGCAACCCCTTGCTGGAGCCAGTGACCTTGGGTCCAAGCTGGTGAGCTTTTGCTCAAGCCAGATGGGCCCGCGCTCAAGCTGGCGAGCTCGGGGTCTCGAACCTGGGTCTTCCGCATCCCAGTCTGACGCCCTATCCACTGCGCCACCGCCTGGTCAGGCTGGGCAGAGGATTTCTTAGAAAGAATCAGCGGATCACTAGAAATCAAGGTACTGAGTCAGGAAGTCAACGAGAAACGTGGGCGTAAGAAGTAGCGGTTGGGAAACAGAGTCTAGTGAGTATCCTGTGACGGTTCAGGGGCGCAGCAGGGATGTGTCTGCCCCGCGACGTGGATACTCTCTAACCTTTGAGAACTGGCCTGAACAACACAGCACGCTGCAGGGCGCATGACAAAGGACGCACGGCTGGTTCCGCAGGGACTCTGGGCCTCAGACCGCGTTCGGAATACTCTACGCACAGGACGCACAGGGACATGTGTCCTCTGCGGCCCCCAGTCTGTGCACACCAGACGGTCTGTGGGGCGCCTGAGAGCGCAGGGCTCTTCAGGGAGGGTGGAGGAGTGTGAATTTTCTAACCTAAGCAAGAGGCTAGAGAGAAATTGGATTGGTCTTGGGAGGAGGGGGAAGAGGAGGAAGAGGGGGGAGAGGGAGAGGGAGAGAGAGAGAGAGGGACGAGGGGGAGAGAGGGGGAAGTAGGAGAGAGGGAAAGAGGGAGAGAGAGGGGGAGGGGGGAGAGAGTAGTGGAGAGGGTGAGAGAGGGAGAGGGTGAAAGAGGAGGGGAAGAGGGGGGGAGAGGGAGAGAGGGGGGGAGGGAGAGAGAGAGAGAGGGAGAGAGGGGGAGGTAGGAGAGAGGGAGAGAGAGAGCGGGGGGAGAGAGAGGGAGAGAGAACAATAATCTGGCACAGCGGAGCACATCCCAGACCCAGGCGTACACCCACGCAGACATCGGCTGCGTCTAGAGCACTGCTCCTCAACCAACACCAAATTCCCCCCCCCCCCCGCACCCCCCCCCTCCCCGGGACTTTTGACCACGCCTGGAATCCTGAAGGGGTTGCAAGCGCAGGAGCTGGGGAGAGGCTACTGGCATTGAGTGGGTGGAGGCCTGGAAGGCTGCTGCAGGGAGGGGGGGGCACCCTCACGACGGAGAGTCACCTGACTCAGAGCACCAACAGTGCCAGGCTACCGAGACCTAAGCTAGCCACTCACCCACCCACCCGTCACAGGTCGAGCAGTCGAATTTAGCCATTTGATTTGTGTTCATCTCGTCTGTTTAATTTACCCCACGCTATTTTTCTTTTTCCCACAGGGACTGAGAATCAGAGAGAGGGATAGATAGGGGCAGACAGACAGGAACAGAGAGAGGTGAGAAGCATCAATCATTAGTTTTTCGTTGCCGTTGCGACACCATAGTTGTTCATTGATTGCTTTCTCACATGTGCCTTGACCGCGGGCCTTCAGCAGACCGAGCCACCCCTTGCTGGAGCCAGCGACCTTGGGTCCAAGCTGACGAGCTTTTTGCTCAAGCCAGATGGGCCCGTGCTCAAGCTGGCGACCTCGGGGTCTCGAACCTGGGTCTTCTGCATCCCAGTCCAGCGCTCCATCTACTGCGCCACCGCCTGGTCAGGCTACCCAATGCTGTTTTCCATTCAGATTCACATTTCGATAATGTCAGTAAACATAACTGACCAGGGCAGGATTTTTGAAGCGTTGGGTGAACATTCATATCCGTAGAGGCTCACTGTCTGTCCCTGCAGCCCGGCCTGGACGCGGGGGTCTCTCTTGCTCTCGGTCACACACAACTCTTAAAAGTAAAACTACAACCTTAGAAACGCTCCTCGCTGCCTGACGTATGAGTTTCAGTGAAAGAAGAGGACGGCGTGGGGACGGAGTGTCGGCGTGGATGTGACTTCTACCTCTTGCTCATTTCGCTACAGCCCTAACCGACAAGAAGGGAACGAGAATTTACTGAAAGCCGTTCCAGGCTGCCTGGCTCCGTCTTTATTACAGAAATGGACTTGCGGCCAATCGTTCACTCCTGTTGGCTTCTATTACAGAAGAATTAATTTTGCCTGGCAAGGTTGGTCGGCGCATACTTAAGGTGTAAGATTCTCCGAGTTTCGTAGTAATTCATTTATACTGTGTCTATTAAATAGACTTAAAGCTATCTCCCATTTAATTGGTAGGCCAATTTTTTTTTTATATATATCACTGACTGTTGAATCACCATCTCATTTTTCTTTTCTTTACGTAAGTTGAAATGTATCTTATCAGTGTTCCAACTACTGACGTTGCTTTGCATGCCGACCGTAACCGAGGAGGAACAATCACAGAAGGCTTTAGAATAATATGTCTTCCTCTAAACACCTAACTGAAGATGACAATCTTTCGAAGGCACTGGTGAAATATTTGTCGCATGGGGCGTCTACTCCTCGACGAGTGAGTTAAATCACAGCTGATGTCACTTCCCATTTTGAAACTGAAATTCTTTATGTTTTGGCTCTCTATGCCAAGTATGGGTATCACACTATCAGTCTATATCCAAGATTATTTTGTATGATATTCATGCTCTCTCTATTAATTATATTATATTAATTATATTATATTATAGTAGAGAGACCTCAGCTCCGACATACAAATAACAAAACACTGACAATCGTCTTACGTGCATAGTTATTTTATTTGTATACATAATTTCAAGGTCTTAAACACCCACAATTATGAATTTGTCTCACTTTTTGGTGTTCTAGGCAATTCCATAATTTAATTTTTAGGTGAAATAAAAAGTCATGTCTCATACATGCAACTACCAATATACACACAGCAAAATGTATAAATTTATATATTGTACAGAAGAATATTGTTTCCAAGCAACCTTTCTCCCCAGGACAGAGAAAAGGATTCTAAACTTCAATAAGCAGACATTACAAGGATGAAATACTGAGTAGGAAAAATTTCTGTGTTTCTCCCGCCCCCCCCCCCCCCGTTTACACTAATTACAAGTTTGGATGGAGCCTTCCTCCTGATTACACAAATAATCACCTTTCTGCATGTATGTAGGTTGTGAGTGTGTGTGTGTGTGTATCTGTGCAGTGTTGATTGCAACAAAGGCTTTTTAAAAACATTGTATGAGCTGCTATGTCTGTTTCCTGATTTACGTGAGGGAAACTTACATTTCTACCAAATTCACGTTTGCATGGACTGCTGCTTTTGCCCGTTGATACACACAGTCCAGCTCCACCCCTAAGGAAAGGTTATCCTACGTTCCTCACTTTTCTCCGGTTACTGAAATGTCCTTTCTGTCCCCTGAGGTCTCTGGTGATAACAGCTCATTTCCGAGTTGATAGCAGAGGGAGCGCAGCTGAGCAGAGGCAGTAGAGGATACATATGAGAGTGTTGATTATCCATGACTGAATGGCTGGCGTACCTTGCGGTTCCTTGAAACTCACCCTGGGCTGGGCGGACAGACGTGTGTCCCTCAAAGAAATTGAATGTGACCAATGATGAAAGCACAGATGACTCTTTCTTATACACCATGAAACAAATTGATCTGTTTCTTTTTTTATTATTATTAATAGTCAAGAGAGAAATGAGCATAGAAATTAGCTTAAGAACACCACAGAGCATAAAGCTTCTTGGGGAAAATTTTTTTTTTCTTGTTTTATGAGACATTGTGAGTGTTCTTGAAAGAAAGTAGAAGTTTATATCTTTCAAACCCTAATGTTTGAAATAATGTTCAAATAAGTTTTTGTTAACACAGTCAAGGAATTGGACTGGTTTGTTCAAATACTTTTTAAATACAAAATAAAAAAGCATTGCTTTTGATAACTTTTCTTTCCTTTGTACCAATTTAATCTCCAAGTATCAGCATTGATTGTGTGAGAACTGTTGCTTCCCTGAAAAATAATCATTCTTGATAATTGGGACAGAAAACAAGTTTCATCTTTTCATTGTAAATGTCTTTGATGGCCAAGGTGACGTGGCCACACATATGCGTGGAATTGAAATTTTTGCCAGGCCTTCACTTTTTTTGTGGGGAAAAGTGAATAAGGGGGAAATCTAATATTCTCATACCCTGGTCTCCAAGTCCCTGAAAAACCATTTTGCTATCAGAGTCGTCCCATATTTCTTTGAGATGTTTATGAAGAAATACAATCGCCATATCATTCTTATCATGTTGGGGAGAGTTCTTTTCTCCCTGAATTCTATCAAGATTGCAAAGTAATGTTTTCTATAATGTAATTTCTTTCCCTGAAGCAAACCTTCATATTGGAAGACTCTCTTTCTGTTTGTATTATTTCACTTCCATTGTATTTTGTTGGCTTTATTATGTCATTTGCTCACCTTTTTTTTTTTTTTTTTTTTTTTTAAATAGACTTCAGCTGGTGTTGGAATTTACTGCTAAATGCCATTAAACAAGCCAGGTCTAAAATTCCCCTTGGTGGCCGAGAGAATTAAATCTCCTTACTTTTTAATTTGAGATTATGTCTGATGTGCACAGCTTGGAGCCAAGATTTTGTTGGCTCCCTACCTTTTATTTAGTTTTTATATTTTTTGCATCGTGGGATGTCTGCTAATCTCGCTCCCCAGCCTGCTAAAAGCTCTTTTCTCTTCCAAACTGTCTAGCGGCTTATACAGATCTTTATTATCTGGCTCTTGCGTGACTTGGTTTGCACACACATCCCCCAGCCCACCACGTCTAGGTAACTGCTACCCTGGAACCCATTACCCGCTTCCCGGAAGTGCCATGATTCCCTTGTGTTACAGATCTCTCACAGGGACATGATTCTCTCACAGGGATAAATCTCTACGGATTTGTACCCGTGGAGTCACCTGACTGAAACTCTATCCTCCCACCTTTCCTGGATAAAATACTATAAATTTGCTCAACTCACTGTTACTTCCCCTCCAATGTTTTCTTATTCCCAACGCCTTCCCCGGGACTTGATCTCCTGGCCCTCCGAGATGTTCTCCCACCATGCGCTGTTTTCTCCCTGTTCACATTTGAATGGATTGTCCTCCAAGCCATGTTTCTTGTGCCCTACGGAATGTCTCCACGTTCCATCACACACTCCTTGTGTCATTCAGCCCTGTGTCTTATCCCAATGCACTAACCTCCCTGGCCCCTAGCACGTGCTCAGTGAGTTCTTCAGGAAGTAAGCAAGGAGCACAGAGCTTATTATAAGGGAAGGAATGCATTCTTGAGCAGGCCAGTTAGGACGCTTTGTTGCAAACCACACGTCAACCGCGAAAAGCAGAATGCGGGTGTCTACACACCAGGGCAGCTAGTGGAAACAGTCCATCCTATTTAGAAGGCGTGCAGACACAGATAGTACAAACAGCACTGTGCACTCAGGGAAATGAGTCTGTCCTATTGTGGTCTTGATGGGCGTGCCATGCAACCCTGGACACACCCATCCCTTCCCTCCCCGACATGTGATGCCCTTCAGACACCGGCAGGTGTACATGGCTCGCACCTCTTTGTCCATAGTCATCATGAATAGAATTATGGGGCAGGTGTACTGGAAGAAATAGTACGCCGTGTATACGCTTCTGCCGAAGGGAGGTGGGAAAGCAAGCCTTGGGCTTAAAAGGTAACAGATTACAGAGATTAAAAGGTTCTCTTTGGAAAAATAAATAAAGCAGCAGCTGTTCATCACCTACTCAAAGATGGAAAGAGTAGTTCTCTTCTTAGCCGAATAAATTAAACCCCCAATCTGTAAGCTATTTCCTCCTTTTTTTTTTTCTTTTTCCTTCAGACACTTTCTGCTTCCGGAGGAGCCCGCCCCCTTCTGCCCATGGGGAACCCCTTTAACCGCGTGGTTATCGGCAGCAGGATGAAGGGGACGGGGCGAGGGTCACAGCTGACGGACAAAGCACCGCTGTCCATCGTGGCACCGGCATCGGAGCCCGTGGCTGGACAGAAACCCTCTCTGGGTGGGCCTTCTAGTTCTGTGTACGCTGTGCCGCCCAGTGCTTGCTCTCTGGGTTTACCAGGTGCGGCCCGACGGTCCTGGTGAGGTCCTCCACCTCTCTCTGCGCCCCGGGGAGTCGAGGGTAGTAAGTCCCTACCTCACCGGGTCGAGGACTAAATAAGATAGTACACAGCCTGACCTGTGGTGGCGCAGTGGATAAAGCATCGACCTGGGAACACTGAGGTCGCCAGTTCAAAACCCTGCACTGGTCTGGTCAAGGCACATATGGGAGTTGATGCTTCCTGCTCCTCCCCCCTTTCTCTCTCTCTCTCTCTCTCTCTCTCTCTCTCTCTCTCTCTCTCTCTCTCTCCTCTCTAAAAAATGAATAATAATAATAAAAAAAAGATAGTACATGGTACACAACACGTGACAACCAGGAGAGCTTCATCACGGCATGTCACTCATGTTACCGCGACAGGAAATACCCCGACCCACGCGGCCTACCATTTCCCTGTTGTCTCAGAACTGCAGACGAGCCTTCCTTTACCCACGACGTGTTCCGGTAAGCTGACGGGTCGCCGGGTAATGTGGCTGGGCGCCCCGGTTTCCACGTCGTTGTGGGTCACCATGCATACTTCAGTGCGGATATAAGAAAACAGTGAAGAACAAATTTTCACCGGTGGGTTGATGCAACTCGTTTTACAGCCCGGCGACCTCTCATTGATCATATTAAATCTACTCAGGCTCTGCTTCGCTGATTCTGAGGGCTTGTCGTGTAAGGTAATTGTCAAGAACAAATTGGTGTTTTAATCAGAGTAATTCTTTATCGACTGCGTAGAGGACGATTTTTGGTCATTGATTTCTGATGCTTTGGCTAGAGCTGGACTGAGTGTGCACGGATCTATTCAGTTTTGCAGTGACAGTGTTTGACCGATAGTTATTTCCAACATTAAGATTTTGCAGATAACAGTCAGGGACACAATCATGAGACAATTAGAGTGAAAAAAGTTCTCATTATTAACCATCTCCCAACCAAGATGTTTACATTTGTAATTGTCACAGAACGTAATTGTGACGCATAACATGACGCGGCACTTTGCTGGTAGGCAAGGACAGGTCCTCACGGTGCGTTGTTCCGCGGGCGAACCAGCAGCGACGCTGGGGTTGGTTTCGGGGGTATCCCCTCTGCCTTACTTCTCTCTGCTCTCCTTTCTCCGGGTCCCCCAGGTCTCAGAAGAAATCACTTGGAAGATACCTACTCGCAGGTTTAGGTCTGGTCCTGGCTTTCTTTCTTTCTTTTTTTAATATATATTTTATTATTATTAATTCTAATGGGGTGACACCAATAAATCAGGGTACATATGTACAATGAAAACATCTCCAGGTTATCTTATCATTCAATTGTGTTGCATGCCCGTTACCAAAAGTCAAATTGTCCTCTGTCACCTTCTATCTGGTTTTCCCTGTGCCCCTCCCCTACTCCCTATCCCACCCTCCCCTCCCTCCCCCCATCCCGTAACCACCACTCTCTTGTCCATGTCTCATAGTCTCACTTTTATGTCCCACCTATGTATGAAATCATGCTGTTCTCAGTTTTTCTTTTTTTCTGATTTACTTATTTCACTCCATATAATGTTATCAAGGTCCATCCATTTTGTTATAAATGATCCGATGTCATCATTTCTTATGGCTGAGTAGTATTCCATAGTATATATGTACCATAGCTTTTTAATCCATTCGTCCTCTGACGGACACTTGGGCTGGTTCCAGATCTTCGCTATTGTGAACAATGCTGTAGGTTAGGCCCTGGTTTTCTTCCCAAGCAGAGTCATAAGAGACAGGGGCTAGGTCTGCTTCTGAATCCTCTCCTCTTTCGGACGCAGCGACCTCTGCCGGAGTCGTGGCCCACCCTCGCTGTTCCAGCCGGAACACTTTCCCCGCCACGGTACGAGTCTATGCTCAGTGTCTCCGGATTGTCCACACTCACACCTCGATCCACACGACTGAAGAGAAAGGAGGTCTGTGCTGTTTTATATATAAAACAGCATATGCTCTTTTCTGTATTTTGCACAGCGTTCATTAACATGATTTCAGAATAGACATTAAAAAAAAGCGCCCATGTTTTTCAGTACTGAAAGTCCAGGTATTGTCTGTTTGTGTGGGGGTGTGTATTCTGTATATTGGCGGTGGGTGTCCTGACTTTCCTGGCTGGGGAGACGCCACCCCTCCCAGGACTAGCCAATTATTAGAGATGGCAAAGGGCCCAGCCTGGAGCATGCCTTTCATATGCAGACTAAGCCGTCTGGGCCCATGCCTCCTATATGTGGTCTGTACACCCTAGTATTCCTCTGCTTTAATCATTCTGGGGCCAGGCCACAGTCAGCTAGAGAATCACCCCTGAAAGCTCCCTGAATCTGTTCAAATGTGCAAGTCGTGAGCTGTTGACCAGCCTCGTGACCAGTGCTGCTGCCCCAGGTGCATGCCTTCCAGGCTTCCTGTTTCCCGAGCCCGGGGAATAGAACACATTGTGTTCTCTTGAGCCTCTCCTGCGTCTTCTCTCACGGTTGCACCTGACTGACCACCAGGTCGTTCATGGTTGCACCTGACTGACCACCATGTAAAACACAGAACAGCTGCCAGCTCAATCTGGGCACATCCAGGACAGATTTTATTCTAAATGTCCGGGCTATGGGCTCTCCTTCTCTTTACCTCTGGTCATTGATCCCAGAACCATCTCCTCTGTGATGCTGGCTCAGACCAGGCCCTCCGGGCTTCCTCCGTTCAAGGGCATCTTCAAGGCGGGTGTGGATCAGGGAGTGGAGCTGAGGGCAGGGGGAGCCCTTGCAGGCCAGCGGGCCCTCTGCCCTGGGGGGCCACCACTGGGCACTTCAGTAGCAGTGACTCTCAGATCCCAGGGTAAGAGCAGATGCTCTTTGATGGACCCTCCCTGCAGGTTAGCTTGTGGGAAAAATTATACCCTGCTGGGGAAAAAAAAGTATATTATTAGAGAAACATTGGATCTGCATGGCACGGTACTTCAAACCCGAAGAAACCAGAGGGGAAATAAACGTTGAGCCTTCCGAGGAACTTCATCCTTCTTGAGAAAGCGTTCGGTGTAGCATTCATTATTTACTCAAAGATGCCGACGGATAAGCTGTGCCTCGGAGTGTTTCTCTGCGTTTTCTTGATCTATATATGTCATTAGACGTGTGAATGAACATGGTACCTCCCTGGAAATAACGTCCCTCTTCTCCAAGTTGTTTTTAGCCTGAAGAAAAAAAAAATCACACGGCAAAAGTCAAGTTGACAAAGCATTTAACTTTGGGAGTAAAACTGGTATGATGACTGGTCTAAGCATCTTGAAACCTTAGTTCACCTCTCTCTCTTTTTAGTCACAAAAGAGTTCTAAAAATATAATATTTATTAAATATTTTGGTTGCAAATAAAAATGTGGAAAGGAACTATATATAATGAATTGCAAATAGTTTACAAGTCATGTGTATTCCTTTATAATATTTATTTGCTGAAATCCATGAGCTCTTGTAATTTATCGATAGTAAATTATGAATGAAGTAAAAGCCCCGTATTTGACTATCCAAATACATGTGGCAAACATATTTATAAAATATAGATATAGTTTCTTATTTTATTTTACCATCGTTGTGAGTTTCTTTACACTTGCAGACAAAAGGATGAAAATTAATCCTATTTATTCCTAGTTATACCAATGTTTTATCAGTAAGGAGAAATTTGAAAATATAAATAAGTCTATGAATTTTTTTAACGTTGCCTTGCTCATGCCAAATAATTACATTTCTCGTTTCTCACTATTTCTCTAATCCGCTCAGTCTTTTTCTAAAATTCATCAAGAATCTTTGCTTTTTTTCATAATGCTCCATATACAAGGCTACAATCAGAACAGGTACATCTGGGTTGTACTTGGCATTAAAAATAAGCTGGAATAATGCAAGATGTGTCCGTTTCTTTCCATTGTGATGAGAAGAAGGAACGTCGGAGCTACTCTAGAGAGGCTGAAATGTGCCAGTTCCCCAGGTAAGGCGAGGTTCTCTGCATGGCTCTAATTCACAGTCGCTGATGCATTACAAACCTAAATTTATTCACACATAAGAGATGGGTGAACTCAAGGCTGTCTGCAGAATGACACCTGCGTAAAACCATAGCTAGTGAAGGAATGAATAGGCACATTCTCAGAATAGGCACCAACCAAGTTTCTTGGAAGTTATACATACACGCAGGTGCTTTTAATGCACCATGTGGTATGCATAGCAGGTGAATGGTTAATAAGTACAGTTTGGGAATTCAACGTATGACACACATAGGTTTCACCAAGTGTCTGTTGTTCTACAACCTGGGACTTTGAATGAGCTTGGGGCATTACTAAACATATGTTTATCTAGGTAGCATTCATCCTTGCTCAGAGATGTGCATTTCGTGGAAGAAGTCAACCAGCTTTGATTGCACAGTTTCCTTACAGTTCTCCTAAACTGCTATTTTAGGAACTCCTTTAGATCCATATCAATGAGCTGATTTGGTTTGCATTGCTTATTATTTATGGTAGCTCATCACACTAAAAATGTAGGCTAAAATTGATTTTAACATTCAGACTAGACCAAGAAGAGAATCAAACTAGTAAGACTGCAAACATTAGAGACCTAACTTCTAATAAGATGCCATGCCCCATGCTAGAGCCAAAGTAATCAAAGCTCCTGTCAAATGTACGTGTTTCATTTTGGGTGCTTTTGCTTCAAGATTCCAGAAATTTTCTACATAAAAGTCCGATTCGAAAATGTATGTCCTTCAAAACCCATTAGACTATGCTCCAGGAAATGATAAAATAGTTTGAATTTCCTATAACAAGTAACATTTAATCTTGAAATTCGGATCTAAAGTTAGATTCACAGTCTCTGATTTAATTATTATCCGGGAGCTTGGCCATTTACAGACTGAAATTGATTTTTCCTGGGAAAATTGAAAGAGCACAGCCACCTTCATATTTATTTTGTTGCAAATTTTATGCAGAACCAGTGTGGAGCTCTCCTCACAGTGCGTGAAGTCAGCCTGCAAACTCGGGACTGAGGAATGTTCACCTGTGTGAAACCTCAGACCGTAATAACCAGCATCAACTTCATTGTTGATCTGTCCCTAAAGATCTCAGATAGTGTATTTTTGCAATCTTACTTGGAAGTTTGCACTTATAAAAACGTCTCATTGGTTTCTCAGGATAGTAATGATTAAGTTGTTGCGTTTCTAATCACTAAGGTCTATAACTAATAAAAAAAAAACCCAGACCATAAATTGCAGCTTTCATTAGTCCTTCCTAACACTTTCAAACTATTTCTACTGAAAAATACTTAACATCAGATCAATTACACGAAGCATACATCATCATGCATAGCTGAGCCGCTTAGAATATAAGAAATATATCAAAGTGGTTGTGAAATGAATATGAATATGAAACCTGAATATCTTGAAGACAAAAGCAAAGTGAAGAATAAAATTTTAGTTTTAATTCTCAAAACTTTTGGGGCCAATCACCAGGTCTGAGACAGTCACAAAAATTTGAGGCATTTGAAGGGGCTACATCCTGAAGGCAAAAGTCAGTGTAGAAATCAGCCAAGAAATCAAACAAGCACAGTCTGCCTGTTTCTGGCAAAATGAGAGTAGAAATTGCCTGATACTATGACTGGTATTAATGACTTACTCTTAGAAATAAATAATATTGACTATTTCAGCAGAAATTTCTGATTTGAGTTCATATATATATATATATATATATTAGTTATAAAAATTTCAGATTGCAAAATTATAATAAAATAACAATCAAAATATGCTCAAGGTTAAGGTTAAATGCAAGACTATGCACAGTTTAAGACAGATTTGTTGAGCTAGAGTACAGACCGAAAGACATCACCAGAATGCACGCAGAAGTAAGGGAAGATGATGAGCTTAAGACACACAGATTGAAGAATGTGGAAGTAAGAGATGGAGGTCTGACAGACAGCTGCACAGGACTTCAGAACAAAAGAGGAAAGAGAGAGTTATAAGAGTAAAAATTGAAAACAAATGACTGAGAATGTCCTAGACTTGATGAAAAACCAAGCTGACAGACACAGGAAGCACTAGCTCTGCCAGGAGACTAAATACCACATCAATGGAAAACTGAAAATTAGTGGGAGCGAGGAAGGTGACAGTTTTTAAAATAGAAAGTTACAAGAAATAAGCGGGTGTGTGTGTGTGTGTGTGTGTGTGTGTGTGTGTGTGTAGGAAGTAAGAAGATAATGAAAAGAACACCTCCATTGTGCTAATGGATGATTACTCTCAATTAGGAAAGGTGTAGCAAACAGTATTTAAACAATTAGAGCAAAGTAAAGATAATCTTAGATTAAAAAATTAACAGGAAAATTTCTTTTTTAAATTACTCCAACCCACAAACTTGGAGAACATATTTTAAGAAGTACTGATTTTCACAAAAATTGTTTGAAATGAATAAAGAGTTATAAAGAAAACAATAGCCTGACCAGGCGGTGGCACAATGGATAAAGCATCAGACTGCGACGCAAAGGACCCAGGTTTGAAACCCCAAGGCTGCCGGCTTATGCATAGGCTCTTCTGGTTTGATCAAGGCTCACCAGCTTGAGCCCAAGGTCACTGGCTTAAACAAGGGGTCACTCGGTCTGCTGTAGCCCCCACCCTCCGGTCAATGCACATATGAGAAAGCAATCAATGAACAACTAAGAAGACTAAGGAGCTGCACCAAAGAATTGATGGTTTTCATCTTTCTCCCTTCCTGTCTGTCTGACCCTCTCTCTGTCTCTTTCTCTTTCTGTCACAAAAAAAGAGAAAACAATAGAAATGTGAATAGAAACAAATTCATACAATAATTTACCAATGTCAAACTTTGAAGTAAGAACAATGTTAAATTAAAATATAGAGCAATAATATACAAAAATATACTGTCTATTTTATTTAAAAATATATGTTACATACTAATTTCATGCCTAATACACAAATGAACATTTAACATGTTTAAATTAACCACTAAAATAACAGTTAACAGAGTATAACTTCCAAACAGGTAGAGGAAAAAAAATGAAATGAGATGTAAAACATCAGTAGCATGAAGGGAAAGAAAGAAATAATGTTTTAAATATTTATTTTTCCTAAGAAAAACTGTGGTGGCTCCTGAGCAGCTGAGAGCTGCATATGTATTGCAATAGGAATCAGTTATGGCAATTTGAAATAATTTCATAGTGTAGATTTTAAGAGAACATGTGGTTGTTTCTGTTTCAGCAAAATCAAGCATAAATGGTACGTGTAGTCCATTCAAATGAAAGATTACATCAGGACACTTGCCTTTCTTTCTTTCTTTCTTTCTTTCTTTCTTTTTTTACAGGGACAGAAAGAGAGTCAGAGAGAGGGATAGATAGGGACAGACAGACAGGAATGGAGAGAGGTGAGAAGCATCAATCATCAGTTTCTCGTTGCCGTTGCTACACCTTAGTTGTTCATTGATTGCTTTCTCACATGTGCCTTGACCGCGGGCCTTCAGCAGACCGAGCCACCCCTTGCTGGAGCCAGCGACCTTGGGTCCAAGCTGACGAGCTTTTGCTCAAGCCAGATGGGCCCACGCTCAAGCTGGCGAGCTCGGGGTCTCGAACCTGGGTCTTCCACATCCCAGTCCGACGCTCTATCCACTGCGCCACCGCCTGGTCAGGCGAGGGCACTTGCCTTTCATTAGTATCCCCCGTTCAAAGGCAGAGCAGAGACGCTGAAAGAAGGAAAAACCAGAGACTTGGTTTCAACCTCATATTTTAATAATATCATGTGGAAAATTATTTATTTTCAAATGTCTAAATCCCAGATGGCCTATTCAGCGTTCCGGAAATGCTGCTTTATACATATCTTTTTTTTTTTTTTTATCTTTAGTTGGAGAACCTGCTCTCTTTCTGATGCAATAAGCACAGAGAAGCATCCACCCAACTCACAAATTGGTTATGTTTGGAAAGATTGTTTCAATGAATTGAGTTTGAGCGTATATGCATTTTCCCTTAGAGAGAAGTTTTAAAATGATGTTGGATTCCTAGATCAACCTTAAAAAAATATGCATTTTTTATCCACTGTGTAACTAAACCACTATTAAAAGGAGAATGTGAAGTTGTATTTAATATAATTTTTTTCATGTAAACAATTCACTTTCTTTTGTTCCAACAATATTTTTAACAAGTAATTTCATGGACACTCATTCCAAACTCTGAAAATATACACATAAAGTGGCGTGCACTGTGCCTTGATGACCTCACCTCCCGAATGATTAGTTTTTATTATTTGAGGATTGCAAGGTATTAATGTGGACAATTTTCCCGGGAACCAACCACAGAGTCAGCGTGCGGCGCTAAGTCTGAGTCTTCAGGGAGTCTCACGAAATCTACAGTGTTCGGAATAATTAACTCCATCCATCTTATCTCAATAACCTTGTGTGACACCCCACCCTCTTCTCAGCTCACTTCTTCCTGCTCAGTGCCCTCCATCTGGTGAGCTCACTGACTTC
The DNA here is from genome assembly GCA_037038555.1 of Rhynchonycteris naso. Lineage (NCBI taxonomy): Eukaryota > Metazoa > Chordata > Mammalia > Chiroptera > Emballonuridae > Rhynchonycteris > Rhynchonycteris naso. The sequence goes on from CM073002.1 coordinate 148,364,524, forward strand.
AACTTGGGGGGATATTACTTCCTTAGGAGGCATTGATTGAGAGGCAATGACTGCCTCGCAGGTGTGCGATGGCACACAGTTCTGACCTCTGCCTCTCACCTCTTTGGCGGGGAGAGGAAAGTGCTCTTGGTAGGGGTTTAGTAAGTGTTGTTCAGAGCGGGTAAGGGGTGGAGCCTTGACGGGCAGAAGGAGGAGGAGCCCCTTCCACCACCATGGATATCTAAGGTCCAAACTACCCTGAGGCTGGGACACAGGGTAGGGGGGCTATGGGGGAAACCTTTAAATGAAAGAAGAATGTGGAATTATATGGCACGTTGGACTTGACCTTTCTTTACCTGAGAGTAAGCAAAAGGCTATTTATTTGCCTAAGTATGTCTGAAGGCGTTGAGGACCTGCCAGAGAAGCTAATTACGGGCAGAGCGAAGGCTGTCTCTAGGGAAGGTTTTAGGAAAGCTAGTAGACTGGGATAAAAGTATTCTGTGAACTTGAAGGAAAGATCGAAAGATGGTCCGATGCTGCTTACACTGTCCCTTCTGTCTCATCTGGGATTCAGCCAGGGGACTTGTTGATCCAGTTGATTCGTGGCACTGGTCCTGACTTGCTGTTTTTGTCTGGGGAGGTCAAAAATTCTCTCCACAAGAGTTGTCATCATTGAACAAGCTCCAACGAAGTAATTACTTGAGATCTAAAGTAAGATAAAATGACATAAAGTCTGATAAAATAGAATGTCCCTGATATTGAAATTTGTATTCATATAACTTAGGAGACTTTCCCCAAGGCCATGTAAAACAACTCATTCATTTCATGTCAACAACTTTATTGGATCTTGTTCCCATGCATACATTGGTTGTTTCCTGAACTCTATTCTCCCCCATAGGTTAATTTTTTTATTCTGTTATCGATCCTATAATTTATTCATGCATGGAGGGAGAAGTGAAGAGAATGAATAAGAATCGAAAACAATTTCTAACTTCCAAAGCAATAGAGAGAGACCTAGAAATTGAACAATAAATCAGATGAGCAGAATCAGTTAATTGAATAAATATGCCATTTGGAAGTACCTCATCACATGGTGGGAATTCAGACATCTGAAATGTTTGTAAGACAATCTCTGAATATTAATAATACGGTTTATTGTTATTCTCATAAAATATACTTCTAGGTAATTTTATAACTCTCCCATAGAGTGCGTGTTCTTTTTACAAACAGAAGTGGGTATTTTATTTTGAATGGTGGCTGGACCCAGGCTCAGTTTTGCATGTGAACCCTCATTATGTCCAAGGCGACCGTGCTGGGCACGTGTATGAGCCACGTGTACGGGAACTAGGGACTCTTCAAAAGGTCAGTGAAAATCGGGCTTGCCTGCAGATGGCTTTGCCCTTACGGGGCGAGTTTGCTAATGAACATATTTCCAACTCTGTGTCCCTTTAAATGAATATTTTCCATTTTCCTTCTTTTGCTTTTCTAGTGATACTTTTTTCTCTTTTCTTTGTTGTCCCCTTTGACTTTCTACCCACAATTCTTACCCGCTTTGGGACACCCATCAGCAGTTTACTCTGTGTTCCTTAGCACCGTCTCTCTGTGTCTTGTCTTGATTACTCCCTCACTGGTTGGCTTTGTTAAGACGCAGGAAGGGAAAGTGGTGATGATATCCTATTCATGGAAGGAATAGCACTATGACTGCGACTCAACACAAATGAGAATAAGAGGAGGGTATAATTCATGACATAAGAACAATTGGTGCTGCTGTCTGTGAATGTGACTCTACGATGAACTAGAAATAGGAGCTCAATATTATGGAAGGGTGTGTGAGAGAGAGAGAGAGAGATTAGTTTTGTAGAGATCAGACCAATTCCTTAAGAAGGGCTCTTGAGTATATGAGTATACACATTTTTTGTTATTGCATGTTAAAAATATATTTCTATAGTTTTTTTTCTTTATTTGAAAGATGTATTGAATAAACATACAATTTTTGGCTCATGTGTTCTCTCCAGAATTCTCTTGAAAATATTTCCGTTGTCATGATTTGATTTTTACTGTGGAATAAAATTGTATACCCTCCTGATGACATTCTTTTAAATATGATATAGTCCTTTTGCTAGAAAGCTTAGCTAGATCTTTTGTAATTTTTTTAATTTTTTAAGTTCTTGATTTGAATAGTAGAAAGTTAAACCGTTTTCTTGTCAAATGAACACTTCACAATATGAATGGCATCCATACAGCCATCCTCAGGCTTTCCATTATATATGCTCTTACAGAGGTTACTAAGACACTTAAAATTAATCTATTTTAACGTCTTCATAATAAAACATTAGTGGGCTATAATTTTCTAATGCACTTTCACATATTTAAATATCGCATTTTAATAAATTTAAGAAAATAAATAAGCATTTTTTCTTTGAAAGCTTGTAACCTAAGTAAGCAATCAGTCATTCTAGCCACTGGTGAAAATGTTCCATTTCACCCAGGACACTAGCTCTTAAACTTCACTGGAAGCAGAAACTCAAATAATTGAAGAAGTTCTGAAAAATCTGTGTTTCTTTGCCAGACCTACAGAAATTCTGATGTATAGGTCACTGGATTGAACCCCAAGAATCTTCAGTTCTTACAAGCACCACAGGTCATTCTGGTTGAGAAATAAGGTCCTGTGCCCTTTGTATTATTTTGTTTCTCACATCCTTGTAGCTTTTCTTCATTGTGGTTCAAGATGACAGATGATATTAGTATTGTATTTTATTATATTTTTATGTAACAGAGACAAAGAGACAAAGGGAGAGACAGGTAGGCAGGAAAGGAGAGAGATGAGAAGCATGGATTGTTCATTGCTGCACCTTAGTTGTTCATTGACTGCTTTCTCATATGTGCCTTGACTGGGGGGCTACAGCAGAGTGAGTGACGCCTTGCTCAAGCTAGCGACCTTGGGCTCAAGCCAGTGACCTCGGGGTTTCAAACCCGGGTCTTCTGTGTCCCAGTCCAACGATCTAGCCACTGCACCACCACCTGGTCAGGCAGTTGTTACTTATTCTTTTAGAATGTATATTGCATGTGGGTATATTTTGTGTGCCATGATATCTTTAGCTCGCAGCACCATAATGTGCACATTGGAGGCAGCCAATAGAGAGTTCTTGTAAATGGGAGTGATTAAGAATGACAGAGCAACCAAAGCCAAGTTCTAGATAATCATTCTTAGGTTGTTAAAATCGAGATCGATTGTTCAAAATGTTTACTGTAAATAGAGTCAATGTTTGTATTTTAATATAGATGTCTTATGCTATCAATCCCGGGCAATTAAGTTATCAAAATGCCTGAAAGTTGTCGAAAAAAAGAAACATTAGAATGCAGAAGCAATTATTTTAAGGAGTATTTAGGAATTAAGAAACTGCTCTGTAACCATGAGGAGACGGATGCCCAGACACACACATGACGTCCCGTCTCCAAGGGTAGCAGTGCGGGCCAATATCCAGACGTCTTTCCCCGGCAACCCAACGCAGCTCTTCAGGTAGCTCCTGCTTGAATAAACTGAATTTTAATTGAACATCTGAGTATTGCCCTAGATTGAATTATATTAATGCAATTAATATTCAGAACCCTGGCCTCCTTCTTATTGTTCTTTACCCATTTTCTTTCCTTTTGGTGGGCAACCTCTATCTAGCCCTGTCACCAGTGGACCTTAAATGTCCCTTCCACAAGCTCTGTCAGCATCAACCTTGTCTTTTAGCAGACAAATGTTGATTGATTGGTTGACTTTTAAATTTTTTTTTTTTTGGAATTTATTGGCGTGACATTGGGTAAGAAAATCATATAGGTGTCAGGCATACAATTCTATGATCCCTCGTCTGTAGGTTGTGCTGTGCATTCACCATGTCAATCAGGTCTCCTCCCATCACCAATTATCCCCGCCCCCTTTTCCTTCTTCTACTCTTACGCTCAAGATTCTTTTTCTAAACGACGCTAACGGTTTCGTTCATTATGCACTGCTGTAATGTAACAGTAAAGTTATATTTGGCCACGTCCACTTCCGACCATCAGCTCTGTTTAGTTAGGGACTTCTTGAGCACGGTCCCCTGCCTTCTTCAACACGCCCCTCCGCCACGGTGAATGGAGTAGAATCACTCACGTGATACAGATGAGGTCAGTGAAACCCAGACAGCACGAACTTGCGAGGAGATTCCGCAAACTGGCATTTATACTTGCATTAATTATAGAACTTATCAACTGTCCTTCTTAGAGTTTTATCAGGCAAAGGAGCGCATATTTGGCACAAAGGCAAGTCTTCAGCTTCGAATAAAAGAGTCAGAACGCTGCATTCTTGTCATTGACTGAGGAATAGGTGGCTGGCATTCTCCAAGTGAAACTTGCAAATCACAGTCCCCAGCGTTTCCTGGGTCACGGACCCTGCACCAGCCTTTGCTGGTGCACCCGCCTTAGTGCGTCAGCATTTCTTAATTACCCATCCTTGCTAATTGACTAAAATGAGCTCATTAGAATTCGTGTTCCCTCCTTCTTCTTCTGACATTAATTTTCAGGTCCTCTTTCTCAATTCTAGGCTTGCAAAAAGAAAAAATTATAACCAGTCTAGTGCCAGAGTGTTGTATATAAAGAAAATGCCTGGCCCATAATGTACTTTAATATATTTGGCCATCATCTTGTTTTTAATAAAATACCAACTATCTCCTCTCCAATTTTATGGCATTTCAATTATCATGGGGAACTGGGCTCCTTTGTTTTCATAAACCGGTGAGTGGCTTGCCTTCCTTCCCATCCAGGACCACGGCTTCGCTGATGAACCCTCTTTCCGGAGGGTTTTTCACGACACAGAATAAACATCTCCGCGCTGCCTTACGCGGACCTCCCAAGTGCCGCTTACCTGAACTTAATTGATTGGTCTTTCTTCCCCTCTTGGCCCACTAAATCTGTTCCCCTTTCCTGATTAATGAGCACAAATAACACGCATGCATTCTCACAGTGGCAATAAAACTCATAAGTATTTATAAATAGCTGATGATTCATTACAGCTCAGGATTGTGCAAACTTTGCTGGTGCCTCTGAGATTCCAAGGTATGGGTCTGGCGCGGGCCAGCGCTGCACCGGGGAGACAGAGCCCCCCAACCCTCCCCTTCCCTGGAAGTGGGGGGAGATATTTGATGTATCAATTGCTGACACCCACCAACAAGTTTTGTGTTTTTTTTTTAGAAGCAAGTATCCCTCAGGCTTTCTGGATAACTTCCAAATCTGCCATACATGGCAATGTTTTCCTGTGTCCAACTCTTTCAATAATATGCTTTATTTTTTCCCCCTGAAGCCAAGGGTGAGCACCGCTACATTTGTTACATTGTAGTTCATTGAACACAGGACCGGATGGAGATCGGGAGACCATCTGCCCTGTGGTGCTGTCTCTCTGTTCTTGCACCTTGGCATGAGTCTTCCTCACCACTGACCCCCCGGGCACGGTGGCAAACTTAACTTCTCTGGGCACAACTCCCGCAGTCTCTGCCCAGAAGTGTCCTACTCAAACATCTGTCTTGCAGACATCACAGAAAGGCGGCGTGCTGGGCTGAGTATCCTGGAAGGTGTGAAGTCTCCTAAAAAAAAGAAAAGGAAATAGAAGAAAAGAGAAAAGAAAGCCAATAAAAACAAATGCAATGGAATGAAATATGTATATAGTATCTAGAAAATAACAGAGAATTTCAGTGGTTGATGAATCCAAAGAAGAGAGTCAGGAAGGTTAAAGACGGTATGTGTCTATTTGCCAATAAAGTGCAATTGGGATTTTTCTTTGACAGTGATTTTGCTTTATGGTTTTCAACACACGTGGCACCTGCAGCTTCTACTTAATTTAACATAGAGGACACTAGGAGGGACATCGTCCCCAGCCTTCCACAAACACTACTCCCAATCCGGGAATATCCATACCATCACCACTTTCTTCAAGCTGCTAGTGAGCTGAGGACACGGCAGTCGGCTGAGGAAAGAGAACATCGCCAAGGAGACAGGGCAGTGACCTGATTGGGTCACCTGCTTCCTTTGAGAAGACCTGGTCTAAAGAATTCTGTTGAAGTCTAGAGTGAAGGACTTAAGGCCGAGTGTGGACTAGAGCGATAGTGAAGCTATTCTAACCCCGTGATGGTGAACCTATGACACGCGTGTCAGCACTGACACGTGTAGCCATTTTCGATGACATGCGGCCATATACCAGAGAAGCATGGGGCCGCATGCCGAGAAGGACATTTCACCCTTGGCTCCTGCACGGCCAGGTGCAGTAGCCGAGGATAAAACATTTGCTGTAGTGTAGACACTCTGTGCCGGAGGTCTGGAGGCCAAAACAACAGAACTCCGTTACAGAGCGTCTAGTTCTGGGACTTCCGGTGAGGCCGTGTTTCTCCAAGTGACACACCACCCGAGTGATGCTCGGTTTTTTGGCGAATTTTGACACACCAAGCTCCAAAGATTACCCATCAGTATTCTAGGCACTGCAAGCCCAGGGGGGGCATTCACACCTTCTCACACCTCCCCAGTCCCCCCACAGACCTCCCGCAGACCTCATGAGAAAGGTGGGACCCAGGGTGAGACGTGAAAGGAAACCTGCTTTGCCGAGAAGGGTTAATGACAGGGAACAAGCAGTTTCGTTCAAGTCCTTCCCTCCTATCTCTCCTGTGGTACAATAGCACAGACACTGAACAGGATAGCATGCCACTGTGGAAATGCAACGTCGCTTAAAAAGAAGGGAACCCCACCTTTTGCAACAGCATGAACGAATCTGGAGTATTGTGCTAAGCGAAACAAGGGAGTCGGAGAAAGATGAGCGCCATATGATTTCCCAGAACCCTGGCCTCCTTCTTATTGTTCTTTACCCATTTTCTTTCCTTTTGGGGGCAACCCCTTTCTAGCCCTGTCCCCAGTGGACCTTAAATGTCCCCTTCCACAAGCGATACGTAGAATCGAATGGACAAAACAAACAAATAGAAGCAGACTCTGTCATGGTTCCCTAGTTCCTAGGGCATGGGTTGTGACCTTGTACTCATCAGGACTCTGCAGCACTAGTAGTATTTAGGCATCCGCATTCAAATTTCTGTTTCTTCTTAAGTCAGGTTTGAGAACCCGTGTCCTTATAGGAATTGTCCACTTCAGCTAAATAAAGAAATTATTGGCGAAATCTATTTAAAGTATTGTTTGAATCACGTTCAACCTACTAGATCTGTAGTGAGCTGCTTCTTTCAGGCTTCCAATTGTAGTTGCTGCTGTCCTGGTGTTTTCTCTAGTGTCTTCAAGATTTGTCTAACAAGGGGTTTAATTATTTTAATAACTTTAAAAAATCAGCTTCCAATTTTCTTCATTTTTTCTGGTTCTCTATTTTCTGGGTTTTTTTGTTTTGTTTTCTGCTCTTCTCTTTATTGTTAATTTGACCTTTCTTATTTAGAGTTTAATCATCTTTTTCTGTGTTACATTAAAATTTACGGCATTGATTTTAGTTTTTTTTTTTCAAAAAATGCCCCCTCAAGATTCCTCGAATAATGTTTCACAAACTTTGACATGTTCCATGTTATTTTCATATAGGTTAAAATAATTCCTAATATGCCTTGACTCAGACAGCACTTAGACGTATGTCACTTACTTTCTAAATATTTACAGATTTCATAAAAATATTTTTACTGATTCATAATATTGCTTTGCTCAGAAAACATATTGTGTATAATTTTAATACTTTACATAGACTCGAGTGTTTTATGTGACTGTTGCATGTATACTTGAAAAATCTATATTGTTATTACTGCCACAGGTATTTTATAAACATATTCAATAAAGATTGCATCTAAGACTGAGAAGGGAATTGTCATTTCCACGGATAGGAGGTGTTTCCGAGATGTCATTTTCAAACTGTCTTCTTCTTTGAGTTCAAAATGCCTTAGGTAACACAGAATGGTTTTAATTTCATCCTAACATAGACTTTCTTTGTCCTGACCTTGGGAGCTACACAATGTCTTTTATCTCCCAGAAAGCTCTATCTTTGTCACGGCCAGAATTCTAAGATGACCTCAAGATCACCACCCACTAGTATGCACATCTGTCTAGTCCCTCCTCCTTGAGTGTAGATGGGGACTCTGACTATAACAAGGTAGGCATTTTGTACCTTAAGTTATGTGATAGAAATCTCTGGGGTAGTAGAATTCAAGGATTATTCTCTTGTGGACTTTTAAGCGGGCTACCATACCGTCAGAGCTGTATGTGGCTAAGATTGGAGGACAGCTTATAGGTGATGAGTGTGATCTCCAACTCAAAGTTCAAAGAAAAACCAGAGTTTGTTTTACAACGACGAGGAAGCGACTTTTGCCCACAGCCTAAATAAGCTTGGAAGAGGGCTGTGAGGTTCAGATGAGATTGCAGCTCTGGCCAACAACTTGAGGACCCTGGTAACCTATGCCTGAACCCCGCTCCTTGGAAACCATAGGACAATAAACGTGTATTGTCTTGTTTTAAGCAGATACATTTGTGGTGATTTGTTATGTAACAATAGGAAAGCAATACACTCTTCCTGCATCGTTTACTGTGCAACCTTACCCTAAATTCTAGAGGAATACTGTCAATATTTATGAAAGTAAAATGCCCATCTTGAATTAGTAATTAAAAATAAAGCATGTGAAAATAGGTGTCTGACAGTCTGGCAGTTGCATAAATCTCGAACACTTAGAAAATAAGAATTGAGTATAATCCATGATAATTTGATAAAAAAATACTACACAATGTACAGTTAAATGTTCATTTTCTAACCTCATGATTTATACTTATTTTATTGCCTTCGCAGTTTTCTCTGCAGTTTCAACTCTTTTCCATATGATACATGGCTGCTATTACTTTACAATTCAGCTCGAAAGGTCCTGATTCAAGTGTAGAATAACAAAATCAGCACTACGTTTTCTTATGAAATACCTAAGCGAATTCAGATGACAGGTGTAGAAATTGCATGGCTAATTCCAAGGGTATGGGATGGAAGAGCTGTACAGTGGTTGGCCCGGAATATATTTCATCTCATTCAGTGCAGAGAGCAGAGTCCTGAGAATCACCTTTTATTAACAAAATGTTTGAGGACGGATATCGTTTTGAATAAGTGGCAAAGCAATTTGTCATAGATCAAAATGCCTTTCCTCTTCTGCGACAGAGGCATTTAAAACCTTCTTGAATGTTGACGTTCATTAGTTTCACTCCACGGGCCTGCTATGGCAGGACGAAGCATTAGGGAAACAAAACAAAACAAAGTATTTAATAAGTGCATTAAAATGTTTGCAAGCTGTAAATCTGAAGTTTTGTCTTTATTAGTTTCCCTGATTGCAAAGAACTATGTATACATTGTAGTGAATATGGAAACCACAGATAAAATAAATTTGTTGCAGTATTTGTAGGTAGCTTTAAACATTCTTAGTAATTTAGACTGTACTATATCTGTAACAAAATTTTTTTTTTTGAGAGAGAGAGAGACAAAGACAGAGAAGAATAGACAAGCACAGACAGGCAGGAAGGGGGAGAGATGAGAAGCATCAATTCTTTGTTGCGGCACCTTAGTTGTTCATTGATTGCTTTCTCATATGTGCCTTGACCATGGGGCTACAGCAGACTTGAGCGACCCCTTGCTCAAGCCAGTGATCTTGGGCTCAAGCCAGCAACCTTGAGCTCAAGCCAGTGACCTTGAGACCTTGAGCTTCAAGCCAGTGACATTTGGGCTCAAGCTAGCAACCGTGGGATCATGTCTATAATCTCATGCTCAAGCCAGCGACCCTGCACTCAGGCTGGTGAGCCTGCTCTCAGGCGGATGAGCCCACACTTAAGCCAGCAACCTCAGGATTTGAACCTGGGTCCTCTGTGTCCCAGTCCCACGCTCTATCTACTGCGCCACCACTTGGTCAGAATCTGTAATACATTTGAAAATAGGAATTGATCAGGTATAAAGACAACTTTTTACATTTGAATATTTTGATTAATAATAAAATTGATATTTTATATAATATAAACCTTATTCATTTTATCTTGGTAAATTTAATGGCAAATATGTTAAAATGCTTTCCTTCTTTCTAATGAAGTATTCATCATCAAATATGTCAGGATATTATTCAGTTGTATCTCTTTTTGTTGGCATTTTAACTGTGTGTGCATTTAACTGTATGTGATTTGACATTTGGAGGTTTGAAAATGTTCATGCAGAAAAAGGCAGTGACCTAGTACTTTCTGGCTTTTGTCTTTGGTTTTATATTTAGAAAAATATTCCCCATCACTAAAGTATGTAAAAAGAAGTGTACCATTCCTAGAAAAGTCATCAGCACATAGAAATCCCTTTGAAAGACCCTCACCGATCTCATACATAAGAAATGCCATCAGGGAATATTTGTAAGGGGTTTGGCTGAGAGTCAAGTTTGCCCGATGGGCCCTTAGAGGTGGGCTGCTTGGTTACAAAACCACTTTCTTCACAACCAATGGGGTTTTTGTTGGTTTGTTTGACCTGTAAGTCTCTCATGGATCTGAAATTGAATTTGTAGATATTTTGAGGCAGTAAGTAAGCGAAGAGTTTTTTTCCCCCACAAATATTTTTTTTTCTCTTTTGTTTAAGGCAGATTGAATTCTAAACACCCTTTGTAATTCAAACTCACTTAAGTATTATGGAAGACCTCATATTCTGATTATTTAGTTGGCTCTTTATTTTCATGGAATTTATTGTGGTGAGATTGGTTAATGAAATTATATAGCTGTCAGGCGTACAACTCTATACCTTACCTGCATAATGCGTTGTGTGCTCAACCAAAGTCAAGTCTCCTCCCATCATTATGTACCCCCCTTTACCTTGGGCTACCTTCCTCATCCCCTCCTTTCCTCTGGGAATCCCCACACTGTCGTCTGTGTCTATGAGTTTCTTTTTCTTAATCTCTTTACCATTTTCACCCCGCCCCCTAACCTCGCTCCTTCCGGATAGCTGTCACTTTATTCATAATGTATGCTTTCTTAATATCTTTATTGGAATTGACAACAAGTATCAGAGGGGCTATGAAAACAAAGCAGAATAACTCAGAGCTGTTAAGAGGACACCCCCCCGCCCCCTCATGTCCACCCTGTAACCTACAGGCAGAACCCAGAGTCTCTTGGAATCAATCACGTTGTAATAATACAAAGAACACAGGTCTTCTGAATAATCTATGGGCTCTCATAATTGTTTCAATTAAAAGGTCATTTACTTTAATGTTCTTGTATAAAAATAAAACTCTAAGCATGTTGTATAACATAAAAAACTCCATAAAACAAAAAATAGGAAAATCCATCATAAGCTTACGACCTAAAGACAAACCGTTCTTAACTTCGGCCAGTTGTTAGAGAAAGCAGGGAAGGCTAATTCTCACGCAATCGATCTGGAAAGGTCTCAGAATATTAAAAAGTACTGTCATTGTAATCATCATCTTTATTCTCGTTATTATTAAAAATTATTCATCTGCATTTGGAACTGTATAACAATGACTAAAAATATTTTGTTTAATGTTTTAAAAGTTGTTTAAATTTTGAAAAGAATACCATGTTTGGCCTTCCCTAACGAATCCTGACAGATTGTATTCTTGTATTCTCTTCTTTGGTTTATTTATCTCTTGTTCTTAAAACAGTCTCTAAGTTGTGATACATGCTCTAGAAGAACTTGAAGAAGAAATGGTCACTTTTGCAAGTTTATGAGAGCTTGCTAATTTTACCGAAAGGCCATTTGGTAGGAGACACATTTGAGAGAAACGGGTGGGTGGCTACTCAGCGTCGATCCCAGATTTGAAGCAAAAAGCGACCAACTTTTGAAACTGTTCTTCTCACACATGTTTAAAATGCTTTGTTGGTTGTCGATAGCCATTGGACTAAACCTACAAAAAAATGCCTAATCTCTGGTATTCATACAGAAAATAAACAGAGCCCCAGTTGATGACCTTAAGCTCACCCCCTGTCCTTACAGAGGACACGGGTTATTTAAAGAAACCCTTAAAATATGTTTATGAATTATAGAAAGTGGGAGTTTCTGAACCCTCTGAGCAATAGTCCATTCTTTGTCTTTAATTAGATGTTGTCTGGCCCTGGTAGGTGACTCAGGAGATAGAGCATCAGCCCGGCCAGGCCTGTGGACATCTCAGGTTCGATTCCGCTCGAAGCACACAGGAGAAGGGACCACCTGCTTCTCTCCCCCGCCCTCTCTGTCTTCTCTCCCTCTTCCCCTCCTGTAGCCAGTGGCTCCACTGGTTCCAGAGGAAGTATCAGGCACTGTGGAGTGTTCAGTTGATCCAAGCATTGGCCCCAGATGGGGGTTGCGCAGTGGATCTCAGTTGGGGTGCATGTGGGAGTCTCTCTCACTATCTTCCTTCCTCCCACCTAATTAATAATAATAATAAGTTGTTTGCAATGAAATCCCTCTAAAAATCAAATGCTACCTATTCACTGAGCAATTCACATAATACTTGATATAAGACGAACCACTAATTCAAAACAAAAAGAGAGAGTACAACATTATGCTGTAAGTATGAGAAGCCTTCTTTATCCAATTAAAATGTGGTATTAAAGATACCGGGCGAAAACCACTCGAGCCATGTAGATTAATTATGTGAGGTCACTTTGTCACTGATTCGATGAAGTTCGTTCAAATGAACAAACTCCGTTTCACAAACGCTTGCGTTAAGTGTGGGGCGCATGATAAATCTTTTTAAAAATCAAGTTTGGGATTAATTTTCTTTCTAATACATCAAATCTGATTATTCTTGTATTCTCTGGTTCACAGTTACCCTTCTTGCTCTTGTACAAACTGGCCTTTAGCAAATAAGAAAAAGTCGGCTATTCAATTGCTTCTTATGAAAAAAGACCAAGCCAAGGCACAGTGAGGGCTAGGAGGAGGAGAGTTATGAATAGATTGCATTTTAGACCTCCTGGCCCTGAGATTAGACATGGAAATCGCATCCATCACGTATGTCACTCGCCCTTCTTTTCCAGTAACTTCTTTTTCTCCCACCTTGGTTTCAGGTACCCTAAATATTTGAGCTGACTCTATAGCGCTCCTGACCTGAATTCTTAGTGCAAACCAGGCTGGGAGTCTTCAGGAACCTGGTGCCTCACCATAAGAGCAGGAAAGGGGTCAACGTGGAAAGGTGTTTGTGCTGGGTGACCTCTCGAATCTTCATTATGAATTTAACAAATGTGCATGTATGTGTGTGTGTGTGTGTGCATCTGTCTGTCTATCACCCATTTAGAAAGAAACAAAGACAGGGAGAGAGAGAACAAGACAAAGAGAGAGAGAGAGAGAGAGAGAGAGACAACCAGGTATGTGTTTCTGCAGGCTCTGAAGACAGGACACTAGACAGAGGACATGAGGACAGCCACCCTCGTTGAATGTGCCGCGTGGTGACAGCTGCTATCCAAGGAGAAGAGGGAGGCATGGAAAGGGATAGAAATGTCTGTGACGGGCTGAGTGTTGGAAGTGTAAGAAGATCTGTTAGAGAAAGTTCCCTGGAGAAGGCCCCAGGAGCCACGAGGCAGACTAAGGAAAAGACACCCTGGGGGAGGAAGCACTGATCTAGAGACCAGAGGCGCCAATGCCTGAGCCTCGTGACTCAGGGACCAGGCGCAGGGGCTGGACCGAGCGAGCACGGGGCGGATAGCAGGCGCCGCCCGCGAAGTCACGGGGTTCTGGGATCTGTCGAGCCTGCGTCACGAACAGGGGATGTAACCCACGTTACTTTTTTTTCTCTGAAAAGATGTTTTGTTTTTTTATTCTGCCTGAGGAATGCCACTCTCCTAAGGTAGATGCATGGGAATGTGATGCATTTTGTTGTGCCTTGCCTTTACGGATCCTGAATTACGGTCTCGTGTGGCGCCTCCCTGCTGTCTGCCCCCATGTGAATTACTAAATGAATATGCTAGAGAAGACCCTGTGTAACACATTAAATCCCAACAGTAGCAACTGAGGTGGACCGAACACGTGTGTGTGTGTGTGTGTGTGTTACACGTGTGTGTGTGGGGGGGGGAGTTAACAAAGCTGCAATTTCCCTTGAGTATGTACGAGAAACCCCACCCAATTTCCTTCCAGTGTGTGTCACTATAAAGGTCCACAGCGCCTTGAAAGACCTGCTTCTATGCATTCTTACTAGGGAAAAACCCTAACAAGCAAACAAACAAAACGAAACATTTGCTGTCGCTCTGTGAAGAGCAGGGTGCATTGTGCTCTGGAGCCTGTGGACTCAGGAAAGTCTTGTCTTTGACCTCATTGACTTGACCATCTATTTCAGGTAGAGACCAGTCATAGAAAATTAATCCCGTGGCAAGGCCGACGAAAACGAGTGCGATGCTGTCCGTTCGGTGACTCGTAACAAAGCAAGGCGGTCACTGCCTTGTGGGGGCCATGGAAGACATTTTTTCAGAAGGACCTATGTGAGCCAATGGAAGCCTCATCAGGAGTCAGAGGTACAGTGATCAGGTGAGGAAAACAAGCCAGCCTAAAGGAAAACAGAGACGCAAAGAAAGCCCTGGCTTTTTCTACATTGTCATTTTTCCTGCTGTCAAGTTGCTTTTCCTCCTCTCGGCTGACAGCCCCGGTGTTTTTTTCCTGTGAGATCCGACAGGAAGTCTTGTGCTGGTGAGTCAGACAGTAATTTATTTTTCTTGCTATCCATTTTGAAAAGTGTAACCCAGAGGAGTGCTCCTTCCGGTTTTCCGAGGAGGCCCCTTCCTTCCGAGCCGCCAGGTGTCACAGGGCACAAGGATTCTCTGTGACCTCTAATTCAGAAGGATGCCCCCTCCCGCCCCGTCCCCGACATGCAGGATATTTAAATATGTTCTGTAGGGTGGCTTAAAAGAAATCATCTCCTTGCCTGATTTCCTCCTGCTCTAAGTTCTAGAGATCCTTTCCAGCTCGGGCAGTTTGCAGCTTGCTGGCGTCTGACTTTTTTTCTTCTGGGTGGTCACCAGGTCCGAAAGGAGCCCTGCCCACTCCCTGCCCGTTCACAGCTGTCCGTTGCTTCAAGAAGCTGTCTCCATGTTGGCGTGCTCCACAATCTAGCTGTACCCCATTAATTCGAAGGGTTGCATTGCACTTTCCTCTAATTACTAGCTAGCTTACTCATGGAAGAAGAAATCTCACAGGTCATCCCATGGATCCTCATGAAACCCATTCCACTCTGCACGATACACACACACATTTCTTTTTTTCCTGACTTTGAAAGATACCATGTCTCAGCTTTCAGCACCGCACAAAATTTCTCCCCTTAGAATTTCTAAAACTTTTCGGAAGGGTTGTGAAAAAAAGGGAGAGATTCTTTTTGACACAAGATTGACAGCTTAAAAGTTTCCCTCTTCGCCTGGCTTTCCCTCTGCATTCCCTGCGCTTTGTAATGTTGTGTCCTGTGCTTTGATTTGTCTGAAGATAGTTTCAGCGTTTCCTGGTGAATCTAAAATGTGAAAGTGCTGGCGGTCACCCTCTTCCTGGTACAAACATGATCTCTATGTCTTGTTGTTTCTCTAAGACCAGTTTAAGGCTGGAGAAGTTCACCTTCTCTTGTGTCTCTCATGGACTCTTAGGCGAGCATGAAAGGACTCAGTGAGTATGTGATACGGAGTGTGATCAATCAGATATGATATTATGTGAGTATATAAAAGAGATAATAAAACTGTATTGATTAAGGGATCAGCAAAACTATTAGTCTACTGGTTGTGTTAGTTTCAGCGCCTAAGTTTTTACTCGACTACATTTGATATAAAATATGTATTAAAGCTATTTCTCATGCTGAAGAATTCATTTGAACTATTTAAAGGGTATAAATAGCATTTTAAAGAATATATTTTCATCCTCTCCAGAGTGACTAAAACATAAAAAAATGGTAAAAAAAAAAAAAAAGAAAAAAAGAAAAGAGTAAGACTGAGAAAGAAAAAGAAAAGAAAAATCATGGCAGCCTCAGATGAACGGACTGCCATGTGGGATATGACGGTAATTCATATTTATGATTTTAATATGTTAAAAATCATTTAATTTACCTTATAAAACTTTAATTCTCTAGAGCAACATAAAATGAAACACACTCATTAATTTTATCAGCATTTCACTTCTTTTAAGAAGACAAAATTTTGGAAATATGATCATCGCAGTTCTACTTAAATTCCAACCCTGCCGTGCTGATAGCTAATTGAAAAAGAAAAAAAGCCAAAATGTATGCCTTAAAACGTAAGGGCATCCACAACTGTTCCCGCTGTTCTTCCAGCTTAAGTTCAAACACCCATGATGTTCAAAATCTATCCTCACCATATTTGCTTATTTTATGTTCCCTGGGAATACATTGTATGTTTTTCTACCCATGTGTTTGCTTGTTCTCTTGTTTGGTGATACCGGCTCCTCCCGCTTTCTCACCCCATCTAATATTGCATATCATTTTAGGTCCAGTGGCTAACATGAGCCATCCACCCAAACTCCTCTGTTCTTGGGAAAGATTAATTCCACCAAGACAGGAATGAATGCTTTCGTTCTCTCTTACTTTCTCGTACGGGGCAGAGATAAAGAACTCCTTGCGTGACAGTGCAGTCAGGGCAGTTAAACCCTTTTCTTTTTGATGGATGAAAATTTTGCTTTTCCATAGCCTTTCTTCGTTGGTGTCTCCTGCAATTAAAGCAAAGTTTAATCTTTCTTTTCTTTTTTTTTTTTTTACAAGACTCTTTAAAAATTTGGAATGCTATAATAAATGTCTTAAGTTACTCTTTCCCAGACTAAACACATTCATTTGTCTTTGTGACATGATTTATAGACTCTCCAATACCCAGTCACCATCTCCTTAATGTATTATAATTACATTCATCTGGTATAATAAAATAGTATAGACCTTTCTGATTATGTGATTAAATGAAGGAATATATCAAGTTCATGAATAGGAAAACGTGATGTTATAAAAATGTCAAATGCATTTACATTCATGTAAAATTTCAATAAAGTTTTAACTCAATATATGGTTCTAAAATTGAGGTGGAAGGATAAATACCCAAGAAAAACAACCATTTTTAAAGGAAGAACAAAAGTGTATGTAACCAAATATTATCAAATTCTCATGATTAAAACAATCTTTATAGCTCAGAAGTACACAAAGAGTTACCGTGTATGCATAGCTGTATATGTTTATGATTATATGCATATTTATCTATATTAATATGATAAAAATATTGTTCAAGTCAGTGGCAAAAGGAAATATTCCTTGTTATACTTAGTTAACACATCGGCTACTTATTTGAAGGAATTAACAGAAATCTTCAGAATTTATCCCATTTAAATAAATAAATTTTAGAATACATTAAAAAAAACCTTTAAATATATAAAGGAAATCATCCCCAAAAAATTATCAATGCGTTGGGTTAGTGTTTCAGCTTATGTGTTGGAATTTCTGCCTTTCCAGTTTCTCATGGACTTTGTTATTACAATTAACATCTCTTCATTGCTGGACCACTACTCTTATTAGAAAAATATGTCTAGTCTTATACATTTAATATTGTCCCTTTACCCCGTGCTCCTATTATTACCTCCTGCTTCTTTGCTCCTGGTCAACAAGTAGCATCTCGAAGGGCTTTCTGTATCCCTGTCCCCAGTTCTTCAGTATGCATGTGATGGATGCTCCACTCTTGATGACCTCTACTCCATCCCATTTGCCATTTGGAATTATTTTCTAGATAAAGGCCACACATGCCAATTTGCCTTTGCCACAATCTTTGGACAACGCACGACCCCACTGGTCATCAGCTTCTCTGTTACATTTGACGTGGCTGGCAATTCCCCCCTTGAAGACTCCCTTCCTTACTTCTCTGTGACCGACGTTCACCTACCTGCCCCCTTAATATTTTAGTTGCTCTGTCCTCCTTCCTCAGAACTTTAAATCTGTCATGCCTCCAATCGTTATTCTTAGTTCTTCTATTTTCTTTATATCACATACATATCTCAGACTTCCCACTTGATTATTGGAGTTGGCTGTCTCTTACGCCTCTTCAATGTAACTTAACTCGTCATTTCAGTCTACAACCATAGTTTGCTTAGTGTTTCCTGTATCCAAAAGTGTCCTTTATTTGTTTATCAAATCATGCCCCCGGATTGAATAGTCACTCGGAAGCTCTGCTTTCTTCTGATTTTATTCACATCTAACGATAAGTCCTGTTTATTAAGCTAGATAAAATGGGCCTTGGACTTGGCTCCTTTTCCAAGTCCTACCACCGAAACCTAGCATCAGCCACCAGCTCTCTCTCAGAATGCTCCATGATGAAAAACAAATACGGTTCTGGAAGGAGTTAGGTAGCCAGGCAGAGCCTCTGGAAACAGCCAGGCCAGAGCCAGAAGCCTGGGTTCCAGTACAGACCTTGCTAACGGCGGTGCTAGGCAGGTGACTGGCAGTCCTGTGCTACGTCTTTCTGCCTCAAGCTTTGTGTCTCTGTTTCTTTTATCTTGTGTGTGGCTTTTGAAAGTTTTGTATTTCAATTACAGTTCACATTTAACATTAGTTTGTCGTAGTTTCAGGTGGGAGTTAGTCATTGTGCCTCTACTTTGATGAGGCATTTTAAGTATTAAATGCATTTATATATGAAAGCTAGAAATATATATATATACAGTACATGATTTTACACTATGTATATAAAGGTTAATTCTCTAAACGTCACCACTTAAAAATATACCATTCCTACAACATAAAATAATCTATTTACCCAGTGAAAAACAAATGTATAAGAATAAAACTACAGGACATCAGTAATTCTAATAAACATATAATATTTAAGAGAATATCATATTGAAATAAAACAGAAAAAGGGATTCCTATGTGGTCCAGAGTCAGACAGTGGCATATATAGAGAGATGACTGATTTATAAAAATGATGCAAAGAACCCATTAGTTATGTGGACTCACCTTTGGGAGACAGAACAGGACAGGTGAAATGCCTTGGACACAGACATTGCTACTTCATCAAAACAGCAGTAGAAAAAAGTGTTCTTTTTAGTAGATTATACTAGGTATCTGGATATCCATTTAAAAAAGTATTTTGACTACTAACCTACAAAATACACAAAAATCAATTTTGGATAAGTTATATATATATATATATATATATATATATATATATATATATATATATACACTTTTGTCCTTGGGTAGGACAAAAGTAGGTTTAGGGTGGTGAGTACACAAAACCCAGAGTTTATTTTTTGTATTATTATGTATTTATTATTGTATTATTTTCCATATAAACAACAATAAACCCAATTTCACCCTACCTTATGAAAGATCAATATTGGAAGAGAATAGAAAGAAATATATTAACATCAGCAAAGGAGATAAAAAATTTCTTTACCTGATTGCCAAGGCAGTAACCATAAAATAAAATAATATTAATTAGAATGGAAACATTATATTCATCACAAAAGAAGCGTGAGAATTAAGCAAACCAGAGGAAGGTGGGAGTAGGACATTTGTACGTATGAGATGAACAAAGAGCTCGGATTTCTAATATTAAAAAAAAAAAAAAAAAAAAAACAACCTCACAGAAATGGCAAAGAAAATCCAACCAATTAACATGGATGAAACACTTGAAACTATACTTGATGAAAAAGACGCCTGTGTTGTCAGTGCGCACGTGAGAAAGGAACTCGACATCATTAGAAATCAGGGAGGTAAGCGCTAAGGTCCGTGCAATCCCCAGACACCCTCCCTAGGGAATAACACAAAAGCGATAGTGAATACGAAGAATTTGGTTAGCCGTAATAGCATCTCTGTGAGCTGAATAGCATGTGCTTCCCGGTGACCCGGGAACCCCGCACTCAGCACATTCCTGCATTACAGCTGTGCAGAAGAGTGTTCCCAACAGCCTAACTCGCAACGGTCAACCACTGGAAAAGAGAAAAATTGCCCACTCATGAACAGAATAGATTAACGAAAATGAAGCTCCTTGTCAGCAACAAAAATGCTTTAAATACATCACAGGTTCAATGTCTCAGGCAGCACAGTGAGAGAGAGCACCCAATTCACAGACCACATGCGCACATGATTTCACTTACATCCCTTAAAAATACAGACCCCAGAAACCTGAGGTCGGACGGTGACCCCTGGGAGGAGGAGTGGTGATTAACTTCAATGGGAGCTCTGGAGTGCTGTTGCTAATGTTCTGTTTCTCTCGGGGGGAGCTGTGTCTCTGAGATTTTCTTAGTGGGAAGCCCTCAGGTATACACAACGTAACAATATACCCATCCAGAACAAAATACAATTCAAAATAAAATCAAAAGAGGTAAGGGTAAGTACGTAACTGAAGACAGTGTGAGCGGGTTGAAGATTTCTGGGTATGTGACTGAGAAAGTAAGCAGATAAGTGGCATTGTCTCAGCCACAGAGGAGCATGGAATCAAAAGAGTTTTCTTCTGCTTTCTCTGGAAAGCAAATTCTGCAATAAAGTGAAAAGCTCATGGTGCAGAAGGAAGATGAAGTAAGAGACCCAAGTGTTAGAAAAGGAAGAGGGTCTAGTCTCCAGAGATTGGCCATTAAAAGAAGGGAGAATATTTTACCCATTGATAGAAGAAAAGAGGAGAATATATATCGTTTACATAAATTAATATAAAATGTATAGTAATAGAGGTTTCTCATTAAAAGTATCTTTAACACGTAAAAAGATTCTGCTTTAAACTATGTGACCTCATTTAAATAGAATTATTCCCTCAGGTTTCCAGGTGTGTTTGTAAACTCGATTTCACAAGTAGATTATGGTGGTACATACAGTGGTCTTCAAGAAGAGCACCAAACTGGCCCGTTTGTGTGAATGAATTATTTATTTCCATACCGTTCCACTCTACTCCACAATGGCACATTTCTGCTTGTTTGTGTTTCCTTTTTATTTAGAGAGATATCCGTAGAGCAGTGACGTCCCCTTTAAATATAGTCTGACCTTTACGGATTTCCAGGGTTCTCATCTTCTTTTCCTAAATTTCAGCTTGAAAAACTAAATTTCTCTGACATAGCTAACCCACCTGTCAGTTAGCGATTTGATGAGCAGATTATTTTTCTTGTCCTCTGTTCCCTGAGATAACACGGCTAAATTTCCTTCTGACCACTCTGGAAGGACCTTCATTGTTCTGTATCATTATCTCGTCATTTCTCTGCAAAAGTGCATTTAAAAAAAAAAAAAAAACTAAAGTTCACTCTTAAAAGCCTGGTTGTCAGCCAACAGGACTTTCAGGCTGGGAGGCATATTTTAGTTTTGCCAAGTTTTATTTTAAACATTGTCTTAATGCTTTTGTCAAAATTTCTTAATGCAAGTGTCAGGTGCCTGCTTCAGAAACTTGGAATTCTTTCTCCCTAATTAATCTCTACTTACACAACAGATCTACCACTCTTATGCAGCCCTTGAAAAGATATATTCTACATGGTTTTATTTGTGAACAATAACTTGAGTGATGACTTTTTTTTTTTTTTTTGAAGAACTGTGAAGTGAATTGGAAAATGACAGTCCAGAAATTTGCCCTCAGTTTTCTGCATTTTCTGCTGAGGATCTATAAAAATACCTCAAAGTTGTGGTATTTCACAAAGCCAAGAATTCCTCACACCTAAAAAATAGTCCATGAACATAGCGCATGAAAAATAGTTTGTATCATTGGCTGATGAAACTCAGCCTATAGGAATTTGAAAATGAAGAACATCAAGGGAAATTATGCTTATAATAATTACATATCAATATTGTTACCATGTATCTGTAACATGCATATGTTACCATATAATTATAATAAAATATTATTCTTCAACCAATGACTACATGTTATACTTGTAAGGGTTCTAAAATGCAACGCTACACAAAATGGTAACATTGAAAATATATATCACTAATTTAAGTTTTTGACTAAATTTTATTTTCAAATCTGCAGAAGTATGTGAGGTTGAGTGAAAAACTAAAATTATTTGTAACATAGAAAATTTCAATTTGCAGACCCAGGAACATTTTCTGATGGTTGACATCTTAAATAATACATGGCAGTTTTTAACCTCTCAATCTACTTTAGGTTTTTTTGTTTTTGTATTTTTCTGTTATTTTTTTCTCCTGTATAGTTTCCTCTATTTTTCATGTAGCCCCTTTCTGTTACCTCAATGGACTGACTGCAGAGAGTAAAGCTTACTTAGCTTATTGAAGTCAGTTCACCCATTCAGAGAACGAAACCTCCGCGGTAGAGTGTGCAAAGAAAATGTAAGTATCTGAACTGTTCCGATTTCAGTTTGATTTGGTTTGTGGAGCTAATGGGACGTTCCTTGGAAGCGAGGGCCAGGGGTAGTTATTTGCCCTTGGCTTACGAGGCTGGTTTAGAGAGCCCTGTGGGGGTGGAAGGTGAAAGGGTTATTGGCAGAGAATGACCTCCATGGCACGTTCCCTCCCGTGCACAACGTTCAGAGGCCAGGAAGCCATGGTCTGAGTCGCCTTTCCTTAGAGAGGCTGAGCACGTCGGAAGGGAAGTCTACCCGGGAGACCTGTTCCGTCCCCAGACTCTTATTACCCTGTGCTCTAGGCAGGACCCTGAGGGTCCTCTCCCGCAGCCTCCCTACCCCATGTGCCTGCACAGGTTAGGTCACTAATCCTCCAGCTGCATCCTCACAGACAGCTGTTTTCTGGATCCAGGAACAGGGACCAGGGGCAGGTTGTGTGTCTAAGCTTGTCCGCACGCGCCCGTCACAGCCCAAGGGGTCGTTTGGCCCCCTTCTGAGAGAGTAAGTCCCTGTTAATCGTTCTTGCCCTCAATATTCTCATAATTATTTATCCGGCTTCATCGAAGGCTGCCTCTCACAGTTTCCTCGTGTATTCATTCTAGACGTTCCTCAGATACCACCCATGTCCTGGCTCCCCTTCTATTTTTACATCTGTTCATCGGGCTTGCACCCACCTCATGCCCTGCTCTCCTGCTGTTAGGAGCAGTGGTGTGCTGACCAGGTTTACTGAGCTGAGTGGAGAGGAAAAACAGATGTACTGATCCAAGGACGTACAACGGGGATAAGACGGGCTGTTCAACAAATGCCGGTGGGAGAACTGGACAGCCCTGAGTAGGCCACACAGCCTCTGTTCCCGGCATGCCCAAAGACGGACTCTAAATGGATTACAGACTTGCACTTAAGACCTGAAACGATGAACATCGTATCCTATATACCATGGAGCATTATTCAACTAATTAAAGGAATGCCACCTTGTTGTTCGTGACAACATGGATGGACCGTGAGGACATTGTGCTAAGGGAAATAAGTCAGACATGAACAGACAAATGACATATGCTCTTACTTATATATGAAATCTAAAAACCACAAAACAGGCGGAAAGAACAAACACTAAGTCATGGACACAGAGAAGAGACTGGTGGTTGCCCGTGGGGATGGCGGGAATGAGAAACAGAAGTGACAGACTTCCAGCTATACAGTAAGTAAGTCGTGGAGATTTAACTTACCCTTGCCATCTTATTATATTTTCTCTGTTTCACAGACCTCCCCAATCCCGATTCCCTCCATCACTACCTTCCTTTTGTTTATTCTTTTTTTGTAATACACCTCTTAATTTCTTTTTGTGTATATTTATGTATTTGTGGTTACCTTGGGGATGATATGTCACTTTCTAAAATTATTTTGAATTGATATCAATTTACTTTTAATTGTGTACAAAAAATTTTACTGCACACCAAAAATAAACAGCATGCCACTACAGGAATCATCAAATAAATGAAAGGGAAGGCAGTGATGGATAAAATGGGAGGTCAATAAAGTAAAAATAAATAATAAAATGGCAGAAATAAGTTGTTTCTTATCAGTAATTACCTTAAATATAAATGGGTTAAAAACCTTTAATGAGCCTGACCAGGCGGTGGCGCAGTGGATGGAGCGTCGGACTGGGATGCAGAAGACCCAGGTTCGAGACTCCGAGCTCGCCAGCTTGAGCGCGGGCCCATCTGGCTTGAGCAAAAGCTCGTCAGCTTGGACTCAAGGTCGCTGGCTCCAGCAAGGGGTTGCTCGGTCTGCTGAAGGCCGGCGGTCAAGGCACGTGTGAGAAAGCAATGAACAACTAAGGTGTCGCAACGGCAATGAAAAACTGATGATTGATGCTTCTCATCTCTCTTTGTTCCTGTCTGTCTGTCCCTATCTATCTCTCTGTCCCTGTAAAAAACAAAACAAAAAAAAACTTTTAACAAAGGGCAAAAATTGACAAAATTAGTAAAAAAAAAAGTTAATAAAAAGACCCAAGTATATGCGTGTACAAGAATCACTGTATGTTTTTAATTAAGGTGTGATTGACCTACAACATTATATTAGTTTCAAATGTATAACATGATGATGCAATATTTGTATACATTGCCACATGATCATCTCAATCAGTCTAGTTAACATCCATCACATATTTGTCGCAAGACAGTGACAGGTTTGTTTTTATTTTTCCCTTGTGAGGAAGACTCTTCATATCTATCCTCTGGGTGACTGTTGACCGCCCAGTGCGGTCTTGTGCCCAGCAGTCACCGTGCTGGACAGCTCCCTGCTCTGTGAGAGTAGTCCCTGTGACCTCCGCTTTCTGTCGCAGCTGCCCAGATGTGCACGTGCCCATGCCAGCTCACCAGGAGATGTTTCTTTGTCACCTGCTTTGCGACTCTTGACGCTGACCATCCCGGGTGTGGTCCCAGCCACACCTGTCAGACGTCCTTGCAAGTGCTCATTGCCTGAGGCGCTCTTCGTCCCACGAGCAACAGCGGTTTGGTTAACGCGAGATTGCGGCCCACCGGCCACTGTCGCTTCCTGGTAACACTAAGCGACGCGCGTCTCCCAAGTTGGGAGTCGGACGTAACGAGGAGCTTCTGGACACGCTCCTCCCGGTCACCTGCAGGGGATCACAGCCTGTCTTCTCAGGTCCCACCTCTTCAGCCACGTCCTTCACAAACACGGGGACAGGGGTTCCTCCGGGGTGGGGGGGAGGCCTCCCATTAATGTCGCCCTCGTGTCATCAGAGATCTGTTTCTGCTCAGATCCCACTGTGCGTGGGCACCTCCCACAGGCGTGTCCCCAACACAGTGGACACTCTTTGGGTTCTTTGTCTAAAAGTACCTGAGGCCACCTCCCCTTAAGGGTGATATTTTATTTAAAATTACATGATTCGGCCTGACCTGTGGTGGCGCAGTGGATAAAGCGGCGACCTGGGAACACTGAGGTCACCAGTTCAAAACCCTGCACTGGTCTGGTCAAGGCACATATGGGAGTTGATGCTTCCAGCTCCTCCCCCCTTTCTCTCTCTCTCTCTCTCTCTCTCTCTCTCTCACTCTGT
The DNA here is from genome assembly GCA_037038555.1 of Rhynchonycteris naso. Classification (NCBI taxonomy): domain Eukaryota; kingdom Metazoa; phylum Chordata; class Mammalia; order Chiroptera; family Emballonuridae; genus Rhynchonycteris; species Rhynchonycteris naso. Next base: position 148,389,837 of record CM073002.1, read on the forward strand.
GTCTCCTCTCTAAAATGAATAAAAAAAAAATAAAATAAATAAAATTACATGATTCAATAAATCATTTGGAAAGTATTGAACCACTGGATTATTAATTGCATGCTGACAGGCACAGGTGTTGGGAAAAACAGCAAACTGATTGACTAGCCGTTGGGGAGGAGCTGCAGACACGGAGCGAGTTCGTCTGATGGCCACAGGGAATGGTCGTATAGGTCATCTTTCTTTGCCCGGTAGTCAGTTCTCTGGGTAGCAATGTTTCTGACCAGCTGGGCCTGATTTCAGGGCAAGTTGCTAAAGAGGTAAAACGCAGGTAGCCTGTTGTTTCAAACACTCAGAGCTGGGCTTACATTCAGACCCCTTTTCTTACTAGAGAGATGGATGCTGCTATTCACCGAGGCGGAGGCATGTGTCTGAACAGCTGCTGGTTTCCAAGTGACGTCGCGCATTGATTTATAAGCATCCTGAACACACGCCTCGGCGCGGCCATAGCCTTGCAATAAACTGAAAATAAGAATGGAGACGAACGTTCGGATGCAGCAGACTTGACCGAGGGCGGTGGCGCAGAGCAGGCGTGATGGCGGGACCCTGCCTGTGCCTGTCGTGTGCAGGGGGCCCGTGGAAGCATGCCATCTGTCTGCAGATCAACTGAAAGGAAACGGTGAAAATGCAACCTGCTCTGAGGACCGTCACCAATCAACCCGGGGGTTGTTGCTCATGTTGTCGTTTTCCTTCCAAAGAAACCACAACCCCCGCCAGGGATGTTATGATCTAAGGAATTCAGACTTCCTCAGGATTCATTGTATCTGTGTGCCGTTTCTTTATTCCAACTGCAAACGTCCTTAAAACTCGTATTTTCAAAGCTAAACTGGCATGCTATGCTTTCTTTGGTGCTCCAATGACTTCATTGCTCCAGCACACACACACGCACACGCACACACGCACACACACACACGCACACTACAGTCTACATTGCTGCATTCTACTTAATGTCACAATAAACAAAACAATTTTTTTTCTATTTAACTGAATAATGAAGACATTTTAATAAAAATATAAGCAGGATGTATTTTTGGCAACTTCATCCACATATTCACAGGAAGAATATGACAAAGAAAAATTTTGCGCTCCTTTTATGTTGTAGACTGATGTGTCCATTGCATATCCCCTTTGTAAAATAATCATATAATCAGCTCAAAATACACACACCCCACTATCTAAAAATAACTACACACACAGAGCGAGGTTTTAAAACCTGCACTATATTTGAAAGCAAGTTAGCTATAAATTTCCCTCAATCAGAAGAGACAGGAAGATTAGTTGCGCAGTTGCTTTTGTCTAGAAAAAGTGGTGTTCTCAGGTTATTAGAAGGGGCAGAACCGGGCCTTGATGTCAAATTACAAAACTAATATGTAGCATACTAAATGATCTGTAATGTTTTCTGTATAAAAGAGACAGCGATGTTATTCATTTGAACATTCCTAGTAGTGACCCTGAATAGTAGCTGAGAGTACTGTGAAAAATTCAAAGCTCTATGATACAGTGAACCATTATAATGTATCTGACATGTTGCAACAAGTCATAGCTTTTAGGAATTTTTCCTTTTATAAGATATAATTAATTAGAGCAACATTATATTTGTAGTAAAGACTGCATTTTATGAAGTCTGACAAAATTCGGACAACTCGTAAAGAACCTGTTACTTTTCCTATCTTTTAATAACACAAAAAAACGATTTTACCACCCTGGTTTTATTTCTTCAATTTTGTCAAAATCCCATTGAGACAATATATAACTCACCCTCAAAATTCTGTGTTCAATAAATTGGCAAATGTGACATTTTATGGGGTTTTCTCACCTTTCTATGTCATTAAACTCTTTTTTTTAAGTCTTGAAAATTACAGTTTCACACTTGCGTAAAAGGTCCTCAAGTTTCATACATAATGAGAGCTAACTTAGATTGAGCACTATTCCTGCGAGAAATGATGCTAAAAGCTTTGTGCACTTACATCATTTAATTCACAAAAGAATCCTATTAATCTTAATTTGAAAAAAAAAAAAAAGAAAAGTAGAGCACATAAAGATTTAGTAACTTTGCCTGGTTGCATAGCTCAATTATCCCAGAGAGCTAGGAAATATACCCACATCTATTTGTTATAAAGCCTGTATCCTTAAGCACTGAAGTATACTGCAATAAAATATCACTTATTTAAACAGCTTACTCTAGAGTACAAACTAACTCTATATGTAAGAAAAGTATCCTTCCATAAGTAAATTTGTGAAAGTGGAGGAAAGCCTGAAGAACAAATAAATGATGACTTTTCCTAACGAAGACATTTTTTAGAATGTTTTAACTGAAAATGTCATATTAACCAAACAAGAGAGTTCAGTAATCTCATTTATGTCTTTCACTAGAGTAATGTTAATGATGGATTTCTGAGCCACTTTTTTCTACAGGAGAGTAGGATAATGCTTTGATAAGGACAAACTCTCCCAGGCAAACTTATAACCAAACTACTCCGCTTCCACCCCCACCCCCACCCCCCACCCCCAGGCATTCCAGAGAAACACTACCAGCAGAAAATGTTGCTCTTGAAAGGGATTCCTGTCATTTGAATCTGAATCGTAAGGTCCTAAATGTCAGAAATGTGACCAAGGTTACCTTCCATCCTTGGGACTTTCTCAATATCTGGTGCAGAGTGGCACTCAGGGTCTGTTTGTGGGGTGAATCCAGAAATGAATTTGAGTGTCTGTGTCTATTTACATAAGTTTTTCCAATTTGTTTGATACATACCTAAGACGATTATGGCAAGTTAGTATTTAGTTTTGAAAAATACTGCCAAATTGTTGTCTTTAGTAGACATGCCATTTTTTATCACCACCAACAACAGGTGAAAGTTCCCACAGTTCAACAATAACAGTCTGTGTTGTTCATTTTTAAGATATTAGACATTCAAATGGACATGTCATTGTTTTGATTTGCTTTTTCTTACAAATAATATTGAGAATATTTTCCTATGTGTACTTGCCTTCTCTGTATCCTTTTGATGAGTTATCTGTTACGATCTGCTCATTTTTTTTCCGTTTTCTTTAATTTTCTTATTGTTAAATTTTAAATGTTTACATATTTTGGCTACAAGTCTTATACACATGTTGCGAATATTTTCCCCATTTTCTTGCTTGTTTTTTTTTTCCATTCTTTTAACAATCTCTTTTATAGAACAGCGGTTTTAATTTTAATAAAACCTCTCATCTTTATTTTTCTGTTTTGTGGTTGTGCTTTTGGTATTTTACTTCACCAAACCCAAGGTTTTACATATTTTTCAGGTTTTATCCCTATGACTATAATTTTAAACTTCACATTCACTTCTATGTTCTGTTTTGAGTTAATTTTGTTTAACGGGTGATAATAAAATGTCCAGATCTATTTTACGCATGCATTCATTTGGCAATGTGCCGCTTGTTGAAAAGACCTCTTTTCTTCATGGAATTGCCCTATGCCTTGGACTGTTTGTATGTACCTGTTCTATTCCATCGATCTGGCTCTTTGTTCATTTATTAATATTGTGTTGTTCTGATTACTTGAGCTTCTCAGCATCCTGAAATTGGGCAGTGTAAGATCTTTGTTCTTTTTCTCTGTTGTGGCTCTTGTAAGTCCTTTACCTTTTCACATTAACTCTAGAGTCAGTTTTTTATTTTTTCCACTGCCCATGCTTTGATTGTGATTGCCTTGAAATTAATAGATCAATTTTGGAAAAATTGACAATTATATGATATTGTGTCTTTTAACGCACGATCACGCGTTCGCTCTTCATTTGATTTTTTCCGTCAGTATTTTATACTTCTCTGCACATAAATTCTCCACACTTTTTAATCACATTTATACTCAAGTAGTTTATTCTTTGGGGCTACTGTGAATGATATTACATTTTTAAATTCCATTTCCAATTGTTTATCATTGACATATAGGAAAGCACTTTACTTTTGTATATTGACCTTACTCAATGAGTGTGTGGAAAACATAAATAAATTTAGTCAGCGTATACATCGAACTTATACAAATGGTCTTTTGTAAATCTAAGAACTTAAGAAAGTGCTGAATGGTATGCTGTAAATGGCCAAATACTTAACATGGAATCAGACATTATTAGGTTCCTAGAATAAATTGTACTTTGTCGTAGTTTTAATACACTGCTGCATTTGATTTGTTAGAATTAAATTAAAATGCTGGCAACTATATTAGGCTGTGCGATATATCTGGAGTTTCATTGTTCATCCTGTCAGGTTTGGGTGTCAAGGTTACTCGGGTATTCCTTAATGAACTAGGAAGTTTTCCAACTTTTTCAATGACGCAGAACATTTTGCTAATAACCTGAGAATTTTATGATGCCTTAAAGTGTTTTCTCAGAATGCTCCGGGCACCGACTTTTAGATTTAATATGTTTGACATTAATTATTCCACTTTGTTTCATAGTTTGATGCAGATTTCTATTTTAAGTGGAATAACTATATTAATTTGCTGTCCCAAACAATACATTTTATCTATGTTTTCAGAATCATCAATATAGTATTATCGATATGGGCCTATGAACATTTAGAGATTTTTTTTAAATTTATTTATTTATTCATTTTAGAGAGGAGACACAGAGTGAGAGAGAGAGATAGAGAAAGAGAGAAAGGGGGGAGGAGCTGGAAGCATCAACTCCCATATGTGCCTTGACCAGACCAGTGCAGGGTCCCAAACTGGCGACCTCAGTGTTCCCAGGTCGACGCCCCATCCACTGCGCCACCACGGGTCAGGCGAGATATTTTTTTCTTGACTTTTATGCAGTGTGATATTTTTCCTTTTTTGCTACCCATGCGTTTTATATCTATCTAAAAAATAGTTGATTATGCCAAGGACAAAAGTTTTTATCCAATGTTTTCTTGCACAAGTTTTCTTCTTATAGATTTGTGTTTGGCTGTTAACACAACAGGAAGAATTATACTCCCATTATTTAATGAATCGAAGACTCACAACTGTAGTGAGGCACCCGGGAAGGGATGTGGTTGGATAATGTAGTTTAATTCAATTCCCACCAAAGGCTATTTTCAGTAAATTTTAGCCTTACAACACTAAACTCTGGAACTTTCCTTTGAGATTTATATTTAGATGAAGTTGAAAAACATTTATTGAACACTTACTGAGTACGATCCATCACGCAAATTACTATAAGTCTGTAAACTGCCAACATATGGAGAGACAGAGTTAAAAATTCACAGGTTTTGCCAATTAAATGTTATAGACTATCCTAGTTTGACAAGTTATATAGTTACGAAAAATAAAACAGAACAATCTCTCTCCCCAGGACACTTGCATAAGCTTGTATAAATTTATTTCACATACTGTACTGGATAACACTGTTTATATTCAAGGCTGTTTAGATCAAGAAATATGTGGTTGGATACAATCTCTTTTGCATTGCAGTAGGTACAAGTTTTAAAAAATCTTTTACATTTCTCATTATGTTTTTGGTTTTAACTTAATCAGTTATATGCAAACACAGAGACCTGGCTCATATTTATTTTTCTGTACTGGCCATGCTTTAAAAGGAAAACAAGTCTTTAATTATAATAGATTTTAGATTATTTCTTTTATTGAAAACCTCTTACCTCTAAAAGGTCAACTTACCATTGTAGAAATAATTATTATTTACTGAAGGCATTTGAAACTAATCACTTCAACTTCTCTATCATTAATTTGGGAATTTAGTATTCTGCTTTGGCAGAAATTGGAACATCAATCTGAAACGTAAGGGGACAGGGATGTTTTCACTATGAATCCCACCGTTAGCAATTATAATGTGATTATTTTGAACTTTTTCATGGAACTAATACATGAAAATCTCATCTTGTAAAGGCAATTAAAATACTCTAGAAAATATAAGCATTTGAAGGCATTACTAGGTAATTTTGCACTCTTGTAAGTAAAGCTCTATTTATTTCTATTTGAAACAGGACCTGAATTTAATTAGATAACTGTGTATGCCCAGACTCTCCAGAGCAATGCTTTCATTTAAAATAAATTAGGTACCCGAGACTTGAAATATATTTGCTAGGAGAGTGCACTGTGTGTCATTTAAGTTTAAAGAATTGAAGGAAGTAGAGCAGTGACAAAAAAGAAACCAGGGAAGAATGAGTTTATTTTAGAAAAATCAGTTACAATGGAATGTCCATAGGTTTTTTTTTTTCATTATATAGAATGACTTCCTAGACCGATCATTAAGAAAACTTTAAAATAAGTCTGTATTTTAAAGTGAATGCCAATGCAAAACCAATCTAGGGAGTAGCTTGTTTCTTTATAAAAATGATATGTAGTCTACCTCAATGCTGTCCTTTCATTCATCCATCAAGAATTGGAACAACCTCACATGATAAGCAGGGCACAGGGCATTTGAGATACATCAAATATCCAAGATTTAGTCCTTGTCCTCAGGGAAGTTGTGGTCCCATAGAAGCATGCATGGACCATAATTTGACTATTTGCTCCGTGAGTTCTTTTCCTACAATAGATTTGTTTGATTCTCTGTTTCTTAATTATTATTACAATTTTTAATTATCTTTCCATTACAGTTTACACTCAGTATTATTTTGCATTGGTTCCAGATGTACAACATAGTGGTAAGACAGTCATATACTTTACAAAGTGTTCCCCCTGATCATTTCTTTCTTTTTTTTTCCCCATTTTTCTGAAGTGAGAGAAGGGGGGTTGGCGGGGGGAGGCAGACAGACAGACAAACTTATGTGTGCACCCGAACGGAATCCAACCGGCATGCCCACCAGGGGGCGATGCTCTGCCCATCTGGGGTGTTGCTCTGCTGCAACTGGAGCCATTCTAGCACCTGAGGTGGCAGCCATGGAGCCTTCCTCAGCACCTGGGCCAACTTTGCTCCAATGGAGCCTTGGCTGTGGGAGGGGAAGAGAGAGACAGAGAGAAAGGAGAGGGGGAAGGGTGGAGAAGCAGATGGGCGCTTCTCCTGTGTGCCCTGACTGGAATCGAACCCATGACTTCCACACATTGGGCCAATGCTCTACCTTTGAGCTAATAGGCCAGGGCCCAATCATTTCTTTCTTATCAAACTCTATCAGCCCAATCCTTCCTTGTCCGTACTGGGGATAACTGTTCATTCTTATCAATACTGCCTCTCTCAAATATAAATAATTCTCAATTTTTTTTGCCTATTGTCTCAGTTATAATCTATTCCCCTACAGTCACCATCAAAAGGAACATGAAATTTAAGAACTGCGTGAAAGTTACTCTTTATTGTTTAAGCCACAAAGACTATGACTTGTTATTATGACAGGCTTAGTAGACTGATAATTGGTAATGCTCATGTGCTCTGATTTATCAATATATTATTTTGTACTCTTTATGTTATGTCTGTTGGTGTAAAAAGCAAAAAATAAAGATGAAAGGAGTATATTACTCAACAGTCAATAGATTGGCTTCAGTATTATTCATTGCTACCCCATCATGATAAAATTGACAAATTTGCTATACTGTTATTAAAGTAGGGTTTCTCATATGGTCACTTGAATTTGTTCCTGCATTTTTATTTTTCAACTGACCTAACTATCCTGCCATTTCTATATCATTTCATGTTGTTACTTTGTCACCTGTTTTAATATATGAAGGTCCAAGCCCATTTCTATTAACTGTGGTCAATCAATACCAATGCTATCCCATAAATATATAAACTAACTTAAATATGCAATTTCAAATTCTGTACTCATCACATGAGAATGTAAAAAGAAATATAAATATTAATGTTAATATTTTATTTTATCTAATATTAAAATTTCAATTTATAATCAACATAAAATTTATTTATGACATATTTTCTTTGCATGAGTCTTTGGAGCTAGAGTGTATTTTAGATATTTTGTGTATAGGTTTGTGTGTGTGTGTGGTGTGTGAATACTCAGACTAACCCCCTTTACCTGGTCAACAATCTCAAGAAGTTAGCAGTTACTATATTAGAAAGTGCAGGTTTAAACATTTTATTTTAAAGATGAACGTCAAAATGATTTCACTTAGTCCTAGAGATATTATTGAGTGAATTCATGTTAAGGCTTGAGGTACATTTTAAAAGGCTTTCTAAGTTTATGTGATTTGTTAATGTGGAATTACCTGATTAACTGCAGACACGGGAAGACATATCAACACACAAGGCATGCTTCTATCTGAAGTGATAGGGATGTGGAGTCTAATGTTTTGTACTACTTGGTAACTTACACGTTTTTCTATGCAGATATAGACATAGAGTGAATAGCTAAATGGAACTTTTTTGGACAGACCACTATTTTCATCAGGCTAGTTTTCCACCAAAGAATTTAAAATGAAATGTGCCAAAAATTTTATGCTACAAGTTTTCTCAACTACTGCTACATTAAAACAAACAGCCTAAAAAACACCTGCCGCCAGCAAACACCGTACAAGAGGCAATTCAGTGGATGAAGGCAGACTCACTTCCTCCTTGTCGAATTCTACTAGTATCTCGAGTGAGTGATTGATGCTCCCACTAACCTGAATACAGAAAATTTAATCCTACTAAGAATTTGAGTTGCGCCTGACCTGTGGTGGCGCAGTGGATAAAGCGTTGACCTGGGAACACTGAGGTCACCAGTTCAAAACCCTGCACTGGTCTGGTCAAGGCACATATGGGAGTTGATGCTTCCAGCTCCTCCCCCCTTTCTCTTTCTCTCTCTCTCTCTCTCTCTCTCTCTCTGTGTCTCCTCTCTAAAATGAATAAAATAATAATAAAAAAAAGAATTTGAGTTGCAATATTTAACTACTGTTACTAAATACACGCCATCAAAGTCACATAAGATCAAGAAAATGACAACTTGGCCAAGAATGGTACATTGATGTTGAAAAAGTCACAACGATTTTGTTACCTGTAATGTTTAGGGATCGACGTGACAGGAAACAAAACGTTCACGGTCAGAACCATCACACTGGTCCTTGTGGCGGTGCCCACAGGATGCCCACAGATCGTACTGATTTGCCAAACAGGACTTTGAATGGACATTTCAAAACGCCTGGTTAGCGTCGTTACAGAGAACATTATCTATTTCACCACCATAAATTGAATTGGAAAATGAAGCCAGGAGACTCTATTTTATATCTTCATTTTGCTCACGTGGACGAAGACTGTGGTCATGGCTGCATGTTGCTACCAGACTGTTTTTATTTTATTTCATTTTTTTCCCCGCATCATTGCTTTCATCATTCTTCACAATCAATTTTTGCACAGCCAACCAGACAGATCATGCAGTTAATCAAGTTTAATCTGGGGAATAGACAAGAGTCATGATTATCGAAGATAGAGATGTAGCCATTCTGTGCTTTGGCCGCCCACGTACTCGCTTAGAACGATGTCAGCATGGGTGGTATTCTGCGTTTCACCCTCTAAAAATGTCCTGTCCATATCAGCAGTGGCAGAGTCCTCAGCTGAGCTCCATTTGCATTTTAACTATTTTTGAAACTAGGTTATTGCTCATTATACAAAGTTTGTGTTTATTCATCCATTTGGTCATTTTAAAAATACCACTGTTTTGTGTCCTTACTATGTAGGGCAGCGCCAAGCATAGAGAAGCTGGTGGATGCGTATTTTGAAATGAGTGAGCAAATAAATCAATGCGAGGCAGCTTGTTAAAAAAATGATCCAACATTTCAAGAAAGAACAAGGCAGCCAGTTTTAGATCTACCATCCTTGAAAGGGTGAGCTTTCCCCATCCGGTCTTTCCAAGCGGCCTCTGTCCTCGGTTGGTCCCTGTTGTTTATATTCTGTCTAAAACGCAGCCAGAAAAACCTTGCTGACTCACTATCAGACAGTGTCTTTTCCATAAGTCTTCTGCATGTCAGGCAAGCTAATTTTTTTAATTGAATGTATTGGGGTGACAGTGGTTAATAAAATGATACAGGTAGGTTTATTTATAATTCTATAATACATCATCTGTGCCTCGCACTGTGTGTTTACCACCCCAAATCAAGTCTTCTTCCGTCACCATGTATCTTCTTCCGTCACCATGTATCTTCTTCCGTCACCATGTATCTGCCCTTTGCCTTCTTCCACCTCCCCCAACTTCCCTTGTCCTCGGGTAATCACCCTACTATGTGTCTTTTCTTTTCTTTCTTCCTTTTTGTTTCTTTTTTTTTTTTTGCTTAATCCTTTTCTCTTTTTCATGCAACCTCCCAACACTCTCCCTCCTCTGACAGCTATCAGTCTAGTCTCTGTATCTAGGAGTCTGTGTTTATTCCGTTTGTTAGTTTATTTTGTTTATTAGATTCCACATATAGGTAAAATCATACGGCATTAAAATGTGGCACATTAACTTTCACACGAAGAGGTCAGAAAATTCGAATCTTTAGTGGTCCCTCTGCTTATGGGATGAACGGCTGACCAGGGCAGATAACGCACTTCACAGGTGTCTCTGCGTCTCTGACACCAACGCCATGGCTCCACAACAGAGCCTCTACTGAGGCTCACCGGGACCCTCGGTGTCGATGGCGCCCGGCGGGGCTTCATATGCTTCCCCAAGTGTCAGCACCGAGTTTCTTTCCTCCTCTCTTTTATCAAAATGCCCAACAAAGCTTGTATGCGTGTTTACAGACGGATACAATGTTCTTGTTTTTCTCTTTGATCCAATAAGTACAAAGATAACCAGCACATTTCCAAGGAAAGAAAACTAAATACCATGTGTAAATGAGAATTGATAAATTCTCAAGGAAATAATAAGTAAATTTAACTTTTTTCCTCCTTAGAAATTGCTTGTCCCGTGACCCAGATCCCGTACAATCCCCCATTCACCTCCGAGTCACTGAGTGCCCACTGTGTGTGGGGACAGCTGACAGAGGACCAAGGGGACAGATAAGGGTCCTATTTGGATAGAACTTGTTTTCCCAGCGGACCTAAGGACTGGGAGGAGTGGAAACCAATAAAAAATAAATAAACAAACCAATAAGTCAACAATGTATTTTCAGATGTTGTATCTAGCTAGCTAGTGCGGAAGAGAAGGAGAGGATTACAGGAAATTCTGGGAGTTCGGGTGAAACCAGATTGAGAGAAGAGCCCACCTTAGGTGAGATGGAGTGCTCGTGGAATACCAAGATGAGGACTGTGAGAAGGCAGAGGAGAGGGAGGCGCATTCTTGCCTTGGGACCGAAATTTCAGGGCATTCCAAAAAATCTCAGTCCTCCCATTACAATAGTGTATGTGATATTTTACTACCAAGAAACAAGTTCATGCCCCAAATCCATGATAAACAGAAAATAAAGATGTAATAAAGACAGGCTGTTATTGTTTATCTTATGACCCCTTGTTAATGGTGCTAAAATATCAGTACCTTCTGAGCAGACAGGACGTGGTTCCTAGCCATTGGGCTGCACAGTCCTCCATCACCCTGTAGGCTGACGAGGGCGGCGTGATCATTGATTGGTAGAAACAAACGGATGACGTACATTGAGCTTGGCCTCCGATTCCAGCATGACTCAGCAGCTCACGTGCGCATCAGGTGTGAGAGGAGGAGGGGAGGGAGGACGAGAAGGAAGGAAGGTGGAAGCGGAGGGTTAGCAACAGATGTTACTGCTGCGAGTTTACAGGAATGTCCCCTTGATTTCCGCCAGCGCATGTAGATGGTCAAGATGAAGCGAGTTTAGCCTTGGAGGGATGACGAATAAGTTGACAGTGTTCTTCTGCTATTATTTTCCATGGCTGCCCATGATAAGACAGTAGCTACAGCTTAGCTGTCAGTTTAGAATGTAACACATTTTGTGATATATCTGCTAATAGCTTGCCCTCGAACTCAAGTGGACATGCTTTGTGTCCAACCGGTACCAGCCTAATAAATCCTTTTAAAAGATGTATATACCTCAAATAACTCTTGTGATTCTTTAAAAATCATTACACTAGCTTAACAGTACAAAGCTAGATAGCGTTATTTGTTTAAATAGGTTTGTATCATCGTTTTTACTTCACTTTTTTAATATTCATAAACCGTGTCACTAAAACTGAATAGGTAGAAACATTTTGTTGCCTGAGTTTATAAAGACAAAATGTGGGATTGATCAACATTGCATTTTATCATCTTTGAAAATTCTTTTCAATTCAGGAGTATCTTGTTCTTATTCAACAATACATTTGAAGTCGTCTCGTTACATAAATGCTTTGAATTACAAAGAGCAGATCAAGGGATTGTCCTGTTGAGGACAAACACTTAATTGGCTAAGAACGCTGAGAATAGAAATGAGGAAAGAAACAAGACTCTTTGTTCCATAAAACATGATGTTGGATATCTCCATTTTGATTCCATTTGATAAACTTTCACCTATGAAGATTAAATTGTAACCTTCTTCACCTCCAGCAGAGAGAAAGCAGACATTTCAATGTCCCCATCCTGACATAAGTGTGTGGAGAATCACACAATTTGAAATCTAATTAGTGTTTAATAAGCCATTTGAAATGATGTCATTCAGCTCTTACAAATTAATCCTGCTCTTTCAACACCTGCTGGTATTTTTCAACAGTAATTATTTAATGACAAAAAGAGAGCTGAACCCGTCTCTGATGACTACTAGACACTTTTCTGTGGGGAAGGCGTTCATAACCTCCTCCCAGTGAGAGAGGGAGAAAACTGCTCCAGACTTACAGAGGCTTTCTCTGAATGGAAGGTGTTTTACTATTTCTGAAATACGACTTGAAAGTTCAAACGGAGAGAATGACCTTCCCCTACCCGTTAGGAACCTCTCCGAGATTCCTTAACTAAGTAAGTGCTCGTCTATTCGTATTTTTAAAAACCAGACTTTGATTGATATAGTCTACCAGATGAGGAAATTTAATAGAAAAGTAACTCTTTCACTAGAAGCGGAGACTTTAAAATACAGTAGTATATATTTATTGCACAACTTAAGAGGTGGAATGGGGTCGATCAGATTATTTTTTAAAGAAACTCAGTTCAGCCTGACCTGTGGTGGTGCAGTGGATAAAGCGTCGACCTGGGAACACTGAGGTCGCCAGTTCAAAACCCTGCACTGGTCTGGTCAAGGCACATATGGGAGTTGATGCTTCCAGCTCCTCTCTCTCTCTCTCTCTCTCTCTCTCTCTCTCTCTCTCTCTCATTCTGTGTCTCCTCTCTAAAATGAATAAAATTTTAAAAAAATTAAAAAAAACAAAACAAAACAAAACTCAGTTCGTCGATGACGTTGTGTATGCTTTAACATCGCGATTATTTGGTTTATCTTCTGTCCTCCTTAGATGAACTTTCGATCTCTGGATTCTCATTTGTATGTCTGACTGTGGGGAATGGTCCACCTCAAACGCACCCCTGTGGGAGGATCAGGGTCTTGATGGATTAGGGATGGGACCCAGCACAGCAGAAATGATGCACTGCCTCAAACATCGGGGCCTTGATCCTGGCTGGTTGTTCTGGTTTTCCCATGACGCAAGACATCTCTTGACTATCCATGAAAAAATAAGAGGAGAGTATAAGCTCTTATTTAAATGCGTTTAATTTCTTTCTTTTTTTTTTAATTTTTATTATTATGTTTTGGTCAAAGGGAAGAGTTCTCTTTCTCTTTTCCACTGTGTGTTTGTGTGTGTTGATTGTAAGGTGGTTGGCAAATATTTCCAGGTTAAACTCTTAAATTATTAATTTGGGCGGGCCCTTTGTAGTCTAGACCATAGTATTTTCTTAAAGCCATCCTATGTTACCGAGCTGTTCACTATGGAGATGTATGAGAAAGCATCGTGACGGTGCCTCTGGCCACGTGGAAGGACACAGGTTCCTCTCCCCCAGTGCAGAAACGGAGCTGTTTCCTGCAGGGGAACGCCGCTTTTGCTTGAAGCCTTACCTAGAGTTACCTACGGGAAGACTTACATCACTTTGATAAGAAACTTAATTACTCCATCAGATTTTCACAGTAGCTCTTTCTTCGGTCCAATGGAAACTTTCAGAAAAAACTGCTGACAAGCCTGGTTACACTGGCATTCAGCATAATGAAGTCCACCCATGGCATGGAAGCTGTGGGGGGGGGGTGGGGCATTGCTCCCTGCAGTCTCTCTCTCTCTCTCTCTCTCTCTCTCTCTCTCTCTCTCTCTCTCTTTCAAATCTGACCTATTTTCACAGGCAGGGACTTCTCCTCTGTACCATGTCAGAACCTCTACGACCCAACTCGGGTGGATAGTGGCTACGGAATGAAAATCGAGTACAATTCATTTCATTCCGTTTCCTAATATGAATTCCCACTTTCCAAACCACCTCCCCTGGGCGTCCTAATGAGAGGGGCCGCTCGCAATCGTTGCGAGAAGCGGATGGAGAAGCACTTCAAGCACATTTCCCAAAGCTCTCTTTTCCCTTGATCTATTTGCAAAAGATTTGCTAGTCCGGACATACAGTGGATATTATTTCCCTAACCAATATATCTATGATTGTACATAAACTGTAAATGCCTCTCTCTTCTCTGTTTATTAGGTGTGTTTTTTTCTCCTCAACTTGTAATAATCGATTACAAAGTCTATTTGAACCTTTAACTATTATTTGGCTTCCAAAATGCATTCAACTTATACAAATAAAGACAATTTAAAGCTGTAGGGAAGGATCGATATTGTGTTAAAAACTACACGGGCTCGTCTACCAACATTCTGGCAAAAAATTAGCCTCCCACACCCAGCATGTTAGGAGGTAAATAAAGATTTGATGGTAACATTACAAAATGTTGAAATAATATTCTACCCCAAGATTGTGAGAATAAAACCCAACTTTCCTCGATTCCCTTGTAGTCAGAGTTCTACGCTTCATTTAGATCCCAACCGTCAGATATTTACTCAAGAATCATGGGGGTGGGAGTAGCCCAACGAGCCCACGGGTGAGTGTGTGTTCTAGACACTCGGGGGCACAACCGTTCAGTTTCCTGGAACAACTGATCCGTTCCCACAGCTGAGTTTTAAAGGGTCAGTACCTGACACCCAGGTGACACCCAGGAGACTGAGTGGAGGCCAGAGAAGCCAACAGAAGAGCCAGGAGGAAGACCAGAGGAGGAGAATGGTTTTCTCCATGTGCAGCTGAGGCTCTGTTTTTGTGAACCGGAAGGCAGATCAGCGAGAAAAACAATTTTGATCATCCTTTGGCAAAGGACTAGATCCACGTGTCTGGACAGACATTTGTAAGGCTTTAGTGAAGAGATAGATGTTCAGTGACACTGTATATCTCATATCATAATGCCAACCTATAAGCAAGTTAACTTTTGAAATACTAATAAAATTAATTTTTAAAATAATCCCCAAAGGTGACTGGCTGAAAGAAATGTCTGGGAGCTGAAGCGCTGGAAGGCTGTAGCACGTTCAGAGGGCATTTCAAGGGACTCACGTTGAATGTGGAACAGTTATCAAAATAAGGTATGATGTTTATAAAATAAAAGTACAGTGCTGCATAACATTCTCATACAGCAAGAGAGCCAAACACACTAAAATCGGGGACGGACAAGAAATAACACGTCTGCGTACCGCAAACTCGATAGAACAACATCGGTGTTGTCCAGTCCGCACACGGAGAGGAAAAGCTCTTCTGTCCCCACATCTGGGTTGAAGGACGGTGTCTTGTTTCAAGCTCTCTGAGTGGGTCCTTAGCGTGGTTAATACAATTCAATCGACGGAGTGGTATTGAAGAAACTTAGATCGAACATTAAATAATACTAATAATTGACATTTCTCTGCAAAAAAATAAAATGAAACCGGGCAAAGAAAAACAGTTATATTAAGAAAAAGATTGAGGCTAGCTAGGAAAAAAATAATAATTCAAATATACGATGCATTTCATATGTGCTGGACTTTGTGGGAAAAAAAAATGAAAGACATGATCAAGAGAGGAAAATGATTTCATGTAGATTTAGTTTTGTTTCCTTTTATTTTTTCAATCCACGCCCTTCCCCTAGGAATCTCCAACTGAGACAATCCATCTGACTAAGAATTAACCGTATTTTCAAAACGAGGATTATAGTATTTTGAGTCTCCGCACTAAGATGATTGTTTATCAAATAAACTGAAAAGTAATAACACTCGCCAGGGCTGTAAAATATTTTCACATATTGAAGACAGAAGAGATAACTTAGGCTTTATAGCTAATCATATCCTTTCAGCGATGAGAAATTCAATTCCTGGTAAAGTTTCAACTTGAGCCAAATGCCATAAAACTAGCAGTAAGTACTATCCTAATACCTCACTATACTACCTGCTTTCCATAATGCACATCTTTCCCACCATTATTTTAAACATATAGAGAGATGTTTATTTTAGAGGTTGTAGATTTATAGAAATAGCGAAAGATAGTGAGCTTACCCATACCCCACGTATAATTTTCCCTGTTATTAACATCTAACAGTAGTATAAAATTTTTGTTAAATTCCAGTTGTCATTGCTGGCATATGGAAAGCGACTGACTTTTATATATTTATGCTTAACCCTTTGGACAAGCTACACTCATTAGAGCCAGGGTTTGTTTGTAGTGTCTTTGAGATTTTCTTTTAACCATAAAAAAAATTACATGTGAAATTGATAGTTATTTATCCCCCTATAAGTGAAATCATATGGTTCTTACTCCAGTAAATTTAATAAAAATATCTTTTAAATTGTTTTTAAAAAGATAGGTTTATTTCATTGTAATCTAATAAGACATTATTTACAGAAAATTCTAGCATAATTAAAACAAAAAACATTACATTGAAATGACCTATTAGCAGCAAGCTTTTATCTTTTATCACCAGTTTAATATTTGACAACTCTTTTGTTTAAAGTTATTTTTAATTTTATTTTTCAATTACAGTGAACATTCAGTATTATTTTGTGTTCATTTCAGATGTACAGCACAGTGGTTTGATAACTCTTAAACAATTGCATAGAAGGTCTCTCGTGCACACTTGAAGTTGCCTCCTTTTACCTGTCTCTTGTCCCAGATATTGGTCCATGGATCAGCCTCAGCAGAAACTCTGGCTGGTTCATGATGGCACAGTGGATGGACGGTCAACCTGAAATGCTGAGGTCACCGGTTCTAAACCTTGGGCATGCCCAGTCAAGGCACCTACAACAAGCAACCAATGAACAACCAAAGTGAAGCCACTGTGAGTTGATACTTCTCATCCCTCCCCCCACCCGTCTTCACTCTGTAAAAAAAAAGCAAACAAACAAAACACTTTCTCCCAGGTTTCCATGTATTTGTAACTGGAGTTATCCCAAGGGGAGAGTATTTGATCAATGAGAGATGGAAGTGGCAAACTCTTTTCTTTTCTTTTCTTTTTTACCATCAAGACCTCTAGACAACTGTAGTGAGGCTTCTTTTTTTTATAATTTTTATTTTATTCATTTTAGAGAGGAGACATAGAGTGAGAGAGAGAGAGAGAGAGAGAGAGAGAGAGAGAGAGAGAGAGAAAGGGGGGAGGAGCTGGAAGCATCAACTCCCATATGTGCCTTGACCAGACCAGTGCAGGGTTTTGAACTGGCGACCTCAGTGTTCCCAGGTTGACACTTTATCCACTGCACCACCACAGGTCAGGCTGTAGTGAGGCTTCTTAGCGGACATGCTGTGAAAGGAAGAATCCACGGTCAGGTGCTTTTGGGGGCGACCAGCTGGATGACACACCCCAGGGTGGGCTCTCTCCTTCTCTGCCTCCACGGTCCTCTCTCCTTCTCCCTGGGAACCCAGTTCTCAGTGATGACTTCAGTGTCGGCTTTCTGGGCATACTAGTCTATATACTAAGTCAAGGCTCCCCGCATCGCCTTTGCAAAAATAGAAGTCATTATCCCAGGGATACAGTAAGCAAATGCATGTCACCTGCTCCTTGTCAAGAAGAAATCGGTCCATCCAACCAAATGAAAAGGGAGCGTGTAAAAATGAGAGAGCCCGCAGGCTGATTAAGACATGAGCCATGCTGTTTCCTCGGCTGCAAAATGTAAGGGAGATTCAGGTGCCTTCAATTCTCATACTTGTGACGCACAGTGAATCATTTCCTTGCATAAATAAACACGGATAAATGAAAGTCCCCTCCTTTAAGAGTGCTCATGATGCACTTCTCCCATCTGAAAGTCTCTTTCGACTGCCAGAGTCCTTTAATTCCTAAAGTGTGGACCTAGGAAGCCAAGGACAGGGTCGTACCTAGCCGAGCACACACCATCCATTCCAATCTTTTTGAAAGTAGAAAACTTACAGCCTTCACTCCCAGTGGAACAACCATTATTTTAACTAACCCTAACATGTGTGCCAGGTTTATCCTTCACAGATGGCACGTGTCGGTTTTGTGGTCCCCGTCACCTGTGTGGAACATGCAGACCTGGGCTTGGCTACACTTTATAAAACATAATTAAACTTTCTGTCATTTCATTGGAATCTGGAAGATCAAAATGAATATTCATCACGCAAACTTGAACTCTGCGGACACAAATCGATACGGGGGGAAGAGTGATAAATCTACATGATCTCTAAATTATTTTTACGTAGATTCTAGGACTAGTAGTTAAAAAAAAAAGAAAAAGGTCAGAATTAATAGTCTCCAAACACATGAGTTAATAGTTTTTAGCATAATGCATTGTACCCTACTTTATAACTTCTACACATTTTAATGGCTTAACCCTACCTTAATTATTTAAACCCAGTTTTGAATGAACTTAAAGTACCTTTCTTGCTATTAGGCAGAAAATTATATGGATTTTCTTCAGTGTTAAGTATGAGGTTTAATTTTCATATTGTACAAGTGGACTCAGCAGAGATTAGCTCTGTAAACCTCATCAATTGCAGAAAGAATGGCAGAACGCCAAATAGATTTAAACCGGAATACTCATTTTGGCAGGTATCATCCAATATTACCTTGGCTTTTTTCCAACAAGCGCATAAAATATATAAAATCTGTAAGTTATCTGGGAGTACGTGTATTACATAATTTATCTTGGGGTTCACCAGGAAGTGAAATTATTTAGTGGCAATGTGTGTAGGCTGAAGTCTGTTTATTTTGTATGTGCATTTAATTGAAATGGGCAATTTCAATAAAAATGAACAATTGCAATATTAAAATTTAATCACGGAAAACTTCAGTTTTTCAATCATTGTTTTTAAACTGTTAAAGATAACCTTGTACTATATCCTTGGGATGAAGGTACTATATTCTTGGAATGAAGTCGTATCATCCCTCTTAGGTCATCACTCCACTCTTTAGAGCAGTAAAATGACTGTCTAGGAATATGCCTTTCTATGTAGCTTGATTTTCAATATAATGTTACGGCTTCCCATTGTGATTGGTTAAAAATCCACAATGCTCTATCTGAAACAAGATCTTGGGAGAAAATATAACCTCAAACTATCTGCTTCTCAATTTTTATTAATAAAAATTTCGGAGAAATAATATTTGTAAAAGATCTTCTGATATATAGTGAAACACTTTCTCAAGTACTCTAAAATTTATTTTTAGCTTAAATCTTCATCATTAGAGAATTGTTCTTTTGGACAATTATTTGTTTTTTCATAAGACATATGTTATTGAAAATTATTTGACATTATTCTATTGACTTGCCTTAAGGAAAATGATAATAAATAGCTCTATAATCTCTCTATTATTTAAATGTTAGCACTACGTCAAGAAATTTTTTCAGTATTATTTCTCTTCATGATGTTGTTTGCAAATGGATCTAGGATACACACAAAAATTTTGTCTCTCGTCTGTGATTAGAGAAGTAAATGAATTCAGTGTAAGCATTTAAGAACCTAAGAAATTATTTAGAAATTATTAAAAAGTCATTTTATGTTTGTTGTATCTAATAAAAACAGGACTTTGATATATTCGATAGTTTCCATTTTTGTTGTTTTTGCAAAAATCTTGTCTGCAGTGATTGGAACTTTTTAGAAAGTGTCATTCTAGATAGTTCAGAATCGTTGACTTTCTCACATGGCATACTTCCCTGGAATAAACGCCAATTTTATCTTTTGTTTATTTTTAAATTTTACTTCTGTGGCTTATTCTGTTCTCTATTACTAGAGTCTGAAGATCTAGTGACTTCCCCCTTCGCCTTCTCCACTAGAATGGCGATAACACTTATTTCATCGAGCTGTCATGAGTGCCGCATGAGATTATGAGTAGAAATGGTTTTCTGCTTAATGCTCTACCCAGAAGACGCATGCAACTCTCAAGTTATTATGACTCTTCTGGGCTGAGAGTTTCCAAAGGGCAGAGGCAATATTCAATCCTGAGCTTATCCCCAGCGTGATCAGGGGCATGGACGCTCCCGGGAGAGGGAGCAGTTCTTGGCAAGCAGCTCTGTGCTTCATTGGTTAGTGGAAGGGAAGCTGCAAAGTGAAGATGAGACAGACTGATAACCGTGGATGGAGGAATGGGACAGGCAACTCTCCCAGTCTAGCCCGGTGACAAAAATCCCCATGAGGACATTAGCAGCGATCCAGGGGCCGGCCTTAGCGGTGGTGACAAGGAGCAGAGATAACACGGGTCCTTGTGACTTTATATTTAATATTTCTTGTCCTCATTTCTACACTGTTACATGCATACTTTATCAGGTTCATTTTTCAGTGTTCAGCTCCAAAGAGAACAAAAGAGAAAACTGCTCATTTTATATCACTGGACTTATTCCATCTAAAGCAACGTGTTCTTTTCGCCAAAGTAACTTGCTTAACCTTTTTTTGTCTTGGACGCGTTTCTATTCCAACGAGTGTTTTTCCATTGAATTCTATCGGCTGAACCTTAAGTAAGTTATTGTTCCTATCTTCTTTTTTGGTAGACTGACATCTGTAGCAAGCATTTTACATTCACATCTGGTGTGGTAGCTGATTTTTTTTTTTTTTAATGCGTGGCAAAGAAGATGGATAGTCAGGAATTTTTCGAGTATTCAGAGAATTCACTTTATGAAGACTTCATTTTTTTTCTTTTTTATTGAATTTAGTGGGATGACACTAGTTAACAAAATTTAAAAAGTACTTCTATAAATTTTATAAAGGGGTCAGGGTCCTGGCTGGATAGTTCACTTGGTTAGAACACTGTCCTGATACGCCAAGGTTGTGGGTTCAATTCCCAACCAGGGCACATATCAAAACAGATTGATATTTTTGTCTGCCTGTCTCTCTCCCTCCCTTCCTCTCTCTCTCTAAAAAAAAAAAAAAAGAAAAAAAGAAAGTTTAAGAAAAGAATAAAAGGGGATCAGGTAATAATAAAAGAAACTTGGACATGTGGAAAATCCTCTGATAGTAAGTTCCCCCTGAAACTGTACTGAATCTGTGGTACGTGAGGGTTTCATTGTAATGCAGAGTCCTAAATTAAGACCTGGAGGTTGTACGAGAACAGCAGATAGAAGAAAACAAATTTCAGAAAATGTGATGGTGGGTTTATTTTAGGCGCAGACTTTTCTGGGTGTGGACATGTGTGTATGGCTAACACTATTGTACACACACGTGCGGTCTCTGCTCTGTCCACTGGCCACCACGCTATATGCTAGTCACGCGGGAGACACACCCTAAGGTGACTGCCTGTGGTTCACACAGCTGTGCAGTCCCCTCCAATGGAAGGTGCGGCATCAGTAGAACGCAACAAAAGGGATGGGATAGCACAGTGGGGGTTACCGTTTTTATCTGAATGTTGTTTCAGCTAGAAAGAGAGGTTACCCTGCTGGCTTTGAGAGAGCAAACAGCCAGCCACGTGGTGAGCTGCTGAGGGGGAGGGCCCCGGGTCAGGGGACAGTGTGTGTCTCCAGCCAACAGGCGCTGAAAGCCTGGGCCCCACTCTGGTGGCCATGGGGACATAAACTCGGGCAAGGGGCCACAGCCTGATCATCGCCTGGATCTCAGCCTGTGGGACCCTGAGCAGTGGACCCAGCATACCTGTGGGCAGAGTTCTGACCCAGAAATACTGTGAGATACACGAGTATTGTTTTTCGTGGTCCGTTTGTTGCACAGTGACAGAAACTATTATTATTATTATTATTATTATTATTAAAGGAAATCTCCTTTTTGTAAAGGTGGTCTATTTCCGTGCGGTTTTCATATCTAGTATTTACATCATAATTCCTTGAACGTTAGGCATTAGAATGGTTGCTAGTATTTCATATAGCAAATATTACTATTTTATATATTACAGATTATACTTCCAGGATAGAAGGCCAGAAATATGGTTATTTAGTAATAGTGCATTGGCATGAATGGTTTCATTGACATCTATTGATAAATTGCTTCCAAAAATGTTTCTCTAATAAAGTGTATGTCAAAATAAGAACGTGCTCTAGCATCGCGTGGAGATTCTGTACGTTTCTCCTCCCTGGAGACTTGCGGGTAAATTTCTGCACTCCAAGTGTTTTTTTGACCTGAAATCATTTATTCTTGCCATTCTGCTCTTCTGCTGTGTCACCCACCTCTGCGTGTGACACCAGGCCCACAGGCCCTCCGTGATTTACAGCCATGGTTGTGTCCTTCTCACCGGAACGCACGACACAGGCTGGAGTTTCCGCAGAAGCGGAGAGACGCCTGGCTGAACAGCCCACCAGTCCTCCCATTTTTCTCCACGTTTTGAAGGCGGCCGGTTGGTTCTTTTGAACAGCTCTACAGAGAATCGCGGCAGGAAAGCGAGAAGACCACAGCTTCCGTGCTCGGGGTCCGCGCTCCACACTCGGCTCATAAAGAATCCGAGCACGATGGCCTTGTAGTAAACCTTGATATCCGGAGAAGTGATACCTCCTGCTTTATTTTTTCTTTTTAAGATTGCTGAGGCTATTCGTGTTCTTTTTTGGTTCCATATACATTTTTGGAATATGTGTTCTATATCTTTGAAGTATGTCATTGGTATTTTAATTGTTATTGCATTGAATGTATAAATTGCTTTGGGTAATATAGACATTTTAATGATGTTTACTCTTCTTAACCATGAGCACGGTATATACTTCCACTTGTTTGTATCTTCCTTGATTTCTTTTGTCAATGTTTTATAATATTCCGAGTACAAGTCCTTAACCTCCTTGGTTAAATTTACTCCTAGGTACTTTATTTTTTTGGCTGCAATAGTGAAGGGGATTGTTTCCTTAATTTCTTTTGCTGACAGTTCATTGTTGGTATATAAAAATGCCTCTGATTTCTGAGTATTAATTTTATATCCTGCCACCTTGCTGAATTCATTGATCAGGTCCAGTAGTTTTTTGACTGAGATTTGAATGTGCCCCCATGTTTGTGGCAGCATTGTTCACAATAGTGAAGATCTGGAAACAGCCCAAGTGTCCGTCAGAGGACGAGTGGATTAAAAAGCTTTGGTACATATATACTATGGAATACTACTCAGCCATAAGAAATGATGATATAGGATCATTTACAACAAAATGGATGGACCTTGATAACATTATACGGAGTGAAATAAGTAAAACAGAAAAAAACTGAGAACAGCATGATTTCATACATAGGTGGGACATAAAAGTGAGACTATGAGACATGGACAAGAGAGTGGTGGTTATGGGGTGGGGGGAGGGAGGAGAAGGAGGGAGAGGGGGGAGGGGAGGGACACAGGGAAAACCAGATAGAATGTGACAGAGGACAATTTGACTTTGGGTGATGGGTATGCAACATAATTGAATGGTAAGATAACCTGGAGATGTTTTCTTTGAACATATGTACCCTGATTTATTGGTGTCACCCCATTAAAATTAATAAAAATTAAAAAAAAAAAAAGAAAGAATCCGAGCTGTGTCTTTCCATACCTCACGTGTGTGAATGCTCGGGCTGGCTGTCCTCCACGCAGGACAGGGTCCTGCCTCGTTGGCCCCTCCAGCGCGTGGGGTCTCAAACATTCTGCTCAAGGAGCAGCTGCGCACGGAGCCCCTGGCAGACGCCAGCCGCGCCTGCTCTGCAGAGAGAGGCGTCCCCGGCAGCAGCTGTTCTCCATGGACACGCTTGTCCGTGGTGCTGGAAGAGGCGTGGCCTTGTCTTCTCCCTGGTCCGGGCTGCTCACCTTCCATCACTCAGCTCTGGGGGCCCTGGGTGTCACGGCACGCTTACCCCTCTGCCTCGGAGGCTCCCTGGCAGTGACGTAAGTCGGGGCCGGTCCTGAACGCCGTAAGGAACATTAGGGAAGTGTGACTTCAGAAGGACTTTCTGGGGGTCCACATTCTCCATTGTGGACATCTCTCACCCTCCCGTCTCCTGTCACTGAGGTGCAGGGATGAAACGGCAGACCGGTTGTTCTTCCTGAGCGAGGAAGACCACTTTTTTTAATTTTCATTTTTATAATTTCTCATGTTGTGCCACCCAAGGATATATGAGCTGAGTGAAAATGGCACAGTTGATGAGACGGTCCCCGTGTGTCCGCACTCCCTCCTCTTACCTGCCACTCACCCTGCTCTATTCCTCAAAGCAGCCGCATGCGTTCCCTGCAGAATTTGTTTTCCCCCCAGAAATTATCCGAGTGTTTCTGTATAGCCTCACGATACAGCGCGTAATCATCGGGAGAATACATGGTTCCGGTGAGAAAGCTGGCGTAAAAGGAAGTAACTGCGGGACAGCGGAAACCGAAACTCACACCCACATATATCTTCAGGTTACCCTTGGGTAAAAAGAATGGCTGTTATTTGGAAATTCTGAAAAGCAGATGATTATGCACATATCGTAATTATTCTTGAAATACGTTTTTGAAATGAATATATTAAGGTTTATAATATCCTAAAACATCAAAAAAATCCTAAAACATCTTACTTTTTTTTTTTTTTTTTTTACAGAGACAGAGAGAGAGAGAGAGAGAGAGATAGGGACAGACAGGAACAGAGAGAGACGAGAAGCATCAATCATCAGTTTTTTGTTGCGACACCTTAGTTGTTCATTGATTGCTTTCTCACATGTGCCTTGACCGCGGGCCTTCAGCAGACCAAGCAACCCCTTGCTGGAGCCAGCGACCTTGGGTCCAAGCTGGTGAGCTTTTGCTCAAGCAAGATGGGCCCATGCTCAAGCTGGCGAGCTCGGGGCATCAAACCTGGGTCCTTCGCATTCCAGTCCAACACTTCAGAGGTCCCCAAACTACGGCCTGTGAGCCAACTTGCGGCCCCCCTGAGGCCATTTATCCAGCCCCCACCGCACTTCCGGAAGGGGTACCTCTTTCATTGGTGGTCAGTGTATGGAGTACTGTATGTGGTGGCCCTCCAATGATCTGAGGGACAGTGAACTGGCCCCCTTTGTAAAAAGTTTGGGGACCCCTGCCTGCGCCACCACCAGATCAGGCAACATCGTACCTTTTAATGGTATTAGACGAGGATAAGAAACACCTGTGATGACAGGAAAACTGCTTTATATTCCACTTGCCACGCAAACCCACCTTCACGGGCTTTGGTGGTAAGATGAAGTTTCACTATGGATTCTCCCTCCCCTTCCCAATACAAACATCAGGCGGAATAAATACTTGCCATGTGCCAAACTCATGCCTCGACTTCAGACCTCCCCCGAGACACTGCCCTGAGCACCTGCGGGTCTGTGTGAAACTCCCGTTGAGATGTGAGTTCACGCCTCACTCCCAGCCCTGCGGAGAAGAACCCAGATCTCAGCACCACGCCTCCCCTTCCCAAGCAGCCTTCTCCAGTCCCACCCCAGACTCCGCCGTTCTTTCTGATCACTCCTCCTGACCACCTCAGAGTCATCTCCAACTCATCGCTTATTTTCACCCTTTAGATCCAACACTCAGAGGAAACATTTCATACTAATATATTCGGAATCTGATGATACTGTTTCCTGTTCCTGCTGGTCTGTGACCTTGGTCCTTCCTCTGCCTGGGTGTCACTCTGTCGGCCCTGGATTAGGGCCTGAGCCTCCTAACTGGTCTGCGCTCTCCTCCCTCCCACGCCAGACCACATACAGATCACTCCCAACACAGCCGCTGGTGTGATCCTTTTAAGACGCTATTCTACCGCAGGCTACTGGGACCAGATGCCAAATTCTTTACAATGGTTAAAGAAGCCACTTGTTCCCTCGACCCCCCACCACCTCTCTGACCTCCTGTGCGGTCTCCTGACCCCTCAGTTCTCCCTAGCCACACTCCCCTCCTTACTCCTCCTGGCAATGCCGGGCACACATCTGCCTCACGGCGTTGGCACTGAATGGTCATTCGACCAGGCAGGAGATTTCTCTGGACTTGACCACGTCCTGTTCCTCCCACTCCTCAAACTCATGACCAAATTCCAACCTCTCTATAAGGCCTTCTGTCACCACTTTTCTTAACATTTCAGCTGGGCTTCTTATTTCTTTTCCCTGCTCCACAGTTGTATTTTCCAATTCTATGTCACTTGCCTTCTTTGACTATACTGTAAGATTTCTTTATTTGAATATTTATTCATTTACTCACTTTTCTGTTTATTGGGTGGCTGCCTGCTCTCCATCTTCTCCACGAGGAAGGAAATGGCGAAGGACAGAGACTTGACTTGGGGTGGGGAACACCCAGTGTCCAGCTGTTGTTTTGTAGAATTCTGCACCAAAACCTGTCTAATTTTGTAAACCAGTGTTACTCCATTGAATTCAATAATAAAAAATATATATATTCAAAATAAATGGGTTAGGAAAACAAAAATAAGAATAAGATCCAGATGAGTTAGGTGAATAATCGTTTTTATCAAATAATTTCTGCAGGGCAATCAGAGCCACAGTGTGCAGTGGGGCGTGCGTGTGAGCATTTCTGTCTGTGCACGCCTGCCACAATTCTCCACTACTCAGTGGGATCACAGCTTTGTTTGCCCAGAGAAAGGAATTCCAACTCACAAAATAGGTACTGAGAATTGTGGGGAAAATGTCAATATGCCATTTCCAAAACTACTGATTCCTTAAATGGGGAATTGGTTATTGAACGGACAACGGTTGTGGTGATTGCCAGACTGCAGGGAGGAGGGAAAGTCGAGGAGGGTCCCGGGGTGGGGGGGGGACACTTGAGTTGCGGGGCTGAACACACAATACAGTGCGTGGAGATGTGTTGTGGAATCAGGCACCTGACACCTATGTGATTATGTTAACCAGTGTCACCTCAATAAAATTTAATTATAAAAAAAGCTATAATCTGGAAGTTTCTAAGAAGCCCCTGACATCCTTAAAGAGAAGAGTAGGAAAGCTTACACAAGGAAGATGACTCACTGTAAATCCTCTCGGGAAGAACCATTGTTTGAAAATCCATTCAATGTTCCCGAGAAAGGCAAGAATCTGACGATGGTTGTAGAAATAATTTTAATGCAACAAAAAGATACATTCTCAGCGTGAGTGAAAGAAGAGCAGGGTTTTGAAAGGAGAATCCAGACTTGAAATACGACAGTTACTGATTTGAATACCAGCAACACCACTTGCTAATTCTGCAATTTGGATGAAATGATTTTTTTTTTTTTTTTACAGGGACACAGAGAGAGTCAGAGAGAGGGATAGATAGGGACAGACAGACAGGAACGGAGAGAGATGAGAAGCATCAATCATTAGTTTCTCATTGCCATCACAACACCTTAGTTGTTCATTGATTGCTTTCTCACATGTGCCTTGACCGCGGGCCTTCAGCAGACCTAGCAACCCCTTGCTGGAGCCAGCGACCTTGGGTCCAAGCTGAGGAGCTTTTGCTCAAGCCAGATGGGCCCGTGTTCAAGCTGGCGAGCTTGGGGTCTCGAACCTGGGTCTTCCGCATCCCAGTCCGACGCTCTATCCACTGCGCCACTGCCTGGTCAGGCTGGATAAAATGATTTTACCATTTATTTTTCTAATTTAGAATATCATAATAATATTACACCCGAATGGTTAAAATAAAGAGTAGGTAAGATCAAGTTTATAAGACACCCGAGAAGGGGCGATATCATGGTGTGATTGCTTCACCGGCCTCCCGTTCAGATTGTATCCGACGTGCCAGTGAGAGTAGACTGAGAATTTTTAGTATGATGATTTTATCCCATCCAGCCAAGCTCTGCTTTGCATTATGAATTTTAACAAAAGTCCAAGGCCAAGAGGCTTTTTCAAATATTCAAAAAAAAGAATGTATCTTATAAATGCTGAAAATGAAATTGACTTCCACGAGCAAATCTGCATGGTTTCCGGCAGTACACGTTAAACAGATGTATATTTACTTTTTCAATAAAGTCACTTTTACTACATTGGCTAGAAGCCTTCGTAGCATATTTTACAAAGATGGGATTATGTAGCTCCTGGTCTTGCCCCTGAATTGTTAAAGAATGCTTTTAACGTGTAATCCATGAGGATACGTGTTCTATGGTACTGGGTAGATGTTCAAGGATATAAAACATGTTTTCCATTCAGAAATTCTCTACAAACCATTTAATTGGAAAGAAAGAAAATTACCATGAATGCAGGCGAATTTCATTCCATAGTAAATCCCCCGTATGGGGACTGGTCATATTAATTCAAAAGTAGTAAAATATATCATTTTATAAGTACCTATTTTAGCTTTAATGCACCCACTTGAGCATAGCATAACTCTAACTGTATACAGAAGTAATACTAAGTCACCGGCTTCTCTTCTGGCCCTTGAACCGGGACTGGAAATGTACCATCCACACTTCCCTCTGAATTTCCTGTTTGTTGACTCACCCTGCAGATCTTGCCATTTGTAAGCCTCTGTGATTCTCTCTCTCTCTTCTGGTGTTTTGTTTGTTTGTTTGTTTGTTTTGTTTTTCTTTTGAGAACCCTGACTAGCATGCTGCCACTATCCGAAGCTTGTCCAGATTATAATGGATGTTAGAAATGTGAGGGAGAGACTGATATTCAGAAAAAGGATGCCAGCCAGATAAAGACAACAGCTGATGGATCCAAGTCCGCCGTGGAGCCAAGGCTTGGAAATCCAGCCGCTTGCAGCTTCTGGGCAAATAGTCCAACCCCCCACCAGCACCCCCTTAGCTCTTGGTAAAGTAATCAAAATGACCATTCACAGGATGTATTTGTCAACGCAGCTGCATTTGAGGAATTTTGTTCTTCCTTACAGAAGCAAATTGCTGTCTTTACCCGCGCGCCTCTCAGCTTGCGCCCTGGGCGCGTTGAAAAGCGTATTGATTTTGTCACCACAGCTGCGAGAATGCGACGTCCCCTCCTCCACAACCTCCGCCCTGCTTTCCCTCGCTAGCGCACTGGCCCTGCTGTGCCACGTAATCAGATCTGTGTCACTCCCGTGGACTTTTTCGACACTGACAGGCGGACTCTGTTTGTTTGTGGTTGTGTTTCTGGTAGATGTCCACGGCCGCAGTATTGTCCCGGCAGGTAAGTCCGCCTGGTGCAGGAGGATGTGACCTTCCGGTTGCAAGAGCAAATGTGGGTTCCATAGCACAGAAGTCATATGCCCCCAATTTCCCTGAACTTGCTGCACAGATGGAAGTGAGGATGAATGGATACACCAGCATCTAAACCACCATGACGAAAATATTATTTAAACTGGAAGTGAAGGAAGGGAGTCAGAGGGGTAAAGCGACGATAATCTTGAACTTGATCAGTATGGGGGGGGGGACGTAGACAAGTTGCATAAACTCTCTCCAACTCCGTGTCTTCAATTATAAAAGTAAGACCATGGAGTGCTCCCCTCCTAGAAATACTGTCAAGGGAGAGGAAAGATGGAACTCCCTGGGGTCAGAATCCAGCCCATGTTTAAATATGAACAGTTATTATTTCATCCTTTCATTTAGTCTTCTAAGACATTTCTATATATTTCTTCTAAGTTTATGTAAAGAATTCCTCATTACTCTGGTCGAAGTTTAAAAGTAGCAGAACTGATGGTCCACAATGGAGCCTGTCCTGGTGAGTTCAGGATACCTCCAGGCCTGTGGCAGATTTGCTCAGGTGTTGTGAGAGCTTATAGATGACCCACTCGAAAGGTACCTCTGAAAGTGATGGTGCCCGCGTCCCTCCGTGCCGACGCGCTCCGCAGGGGGTGGAGGGGGGATGGGGATGAACACGGGAGACACAGATCGTGGCCTTCGCTGCGCAGGAGCTAACATGTGGCGTTCGACCTTGTCACTCAGGGAGGCACCCGCCTCTTACAGAAGCCGACCACAGGGGACCCTGTGAACGCGGGCATAGGCAGTTCTGGAGGTCGTCCCCCCGGCGGGGGGGAGGGGGAAGCCCTGAATCTTCAAGTCACTGGACCTGTGCTGTGACGCCGTGGCCTCGGAGGAGCTTGTCACTTTGCCCTTGATACATCCTGATTTCCATCTGATTAACGGAGGAGCCATCTAATTAATTTCAGCCCTCCCTGGGGGCACCGTAGTTGCCGGCAAAATGTTTCGGGGCACGACCTAGAGTTTCTAATGACCGTGCCAATACCCCGTAGAAGCCCTGATGTATCTTCGGGGGTCTGTGCATCACATACTAAAGATCCCTCACTATCACGAAGAGTGCTTCAGATGTTGATTTTTAGTTCAGAGGAATGAGCAAAGATTTGAAAAAAGAAATCAAAAACGGTTCTTCAAAGGAAAAGAAGAAAGCACGGGGCTTGAGTATTCAGGTTGGTACCTAGGGGTAGGTTTCAAGCATCCTGCGGGCGAATCAGACTCAGGGGACAAGTGAAAAAATTCTTAGTGCCTGGTCCGGGCAACTTTCTGAGGGCCACCTGAAATGCAATTACTTTACGCTCCTTAAAGCCTGTTCTCAACAAACAGAGGGCTATAATGGCATTGAAACCTCTGGACGTAAACTTTTACTTGCTTACCGTAAAAAACAGACTGAAAGCGAAACGGAGAAAAAGCTGTCCCAAGGCAATGCATTCATGCTTGGTAATGTCGTTTTAAAGCCCTTACACAATGAGCTCAAGCTGATTTGATATGTGATCTCTCCAAACTTAGACATCTACGCATGCCGCGTTCTGTGTGCCCAGGACGGTTCACAGCACTCTGCACACCCACGACTCATTTTGCTGGTCCCCACCCATTTCCCCAATTTCGGACGAGATCCTTGTATATCACGGTAGAAAGCCTCGCGTTGTGTGGGGCACTGAGTGCGTCTCCGTGTTGTCTTCTCCATCGCTCTGTCTGTTTGAAATGTGCTGATTTTTATCCGTGGCCTATGGGAAAGCTCTGGGGGGACAGCTTGTGTCTCTGTCTGAGCGATGTTTCACCAAATAGGAGGTTTTCCAATGTATCTCCGTGAAGTGGTGGGCTGAGTGAATGATGAACATTGCAGAGACCTTGCGGTGCGTGCCACAGTCTGTTCCACACGGGGGGGGGGGGGGGGGGGTGTCACTGAGTGTATTTGAAAGGGGCACTTCCTGAATGAAGCAGAGGATCTTCATGTCTGCTGGCTTAATGACTTCATTAAAAGTCACTTACAACTTTATCACAATGCTTTTATGTCCTGGAAACGGGCTACCGTGGATAGGTACAGGCAGAGAAGTATTTAGAGTAGAATCATGATCCAAAAATACCTTACCTATTTGGCCATTTATAGCTTTTAGTATGTATTTCCATCAAAATGTAATAGAAGAAATGACATGCTATGTGTTAATTAAGGATAAGCATAGCCCAGTGAAGGCAAGAGGATGAATAAACCTGGTGAGAAGTCAGAGAGGAAGAGAAATCGCATCCACTGTCATAATAACATTACAAGCAGGCCGGTGAACGAGTCAGAGGATGTGACTTTCCTCAGTAATATGTTCGCCATGTCTGTTTCCAGTATTGACTTCTGGAGACTACGGAACCTGGTCAGACATAAATCAGGAGACAGCCCGAGCTCAGAGAAAGTCAAGTCCTCAAGCAGGGATAAGTGGTGGCAGGCTCACAACGGAGACGCAGACACCGATGAAATACAGGCGTATAGATTTCAGCCACGTCGAGCACTCCGGACGGGTGAACAAAGGCAGAGTGCTGGCTCAGATGGGTTGGTTGCTCTTGTTTAAGGAGGCATGGGTCTAGTGTCAACAGTACGCCAGTGGCCACCATCTCCATTTGTTCTTTTCTCCTTCCGTTTACATCCTCAAGCAATAAGGAAATGAGCGGTTTTTAAAGTAAAACCAAAACGGAGGGGGGAACATTTACTTACTCGGGAAGACCTAAAGCGACGTCTGCTTAATCGTGCCTTTGTATTGTTATCGTGTGTATTCCTTCTGTGTCCTGCACGACCCATTTAAAAAGCACTGTGTCTACTCACAGGTGGATGGGAAAGTGATCTGAAAGGGTCCTGTGTGAAAATACAGTAATTTTTTGAAAGTCATCTATTCAGAAGACAATGTTGATCGCTTTTTTTTGCTTTCAATCACAGCAGACTGTCAGGGCTTCCGATGGCGTGACCGTGAAGTTTGAAGATATGGGGAAGGGAGAGGTACGAGGGAGAAGAGTAGGGTTTGGGAGGAGATACCATATACTTTTTGGTCAGTCTTCTAAAGTAAGCGCAACAAGATATTTATGTAGAATAAAAGGAAGAAGAAAGAGATGCAACCCAACTGTTGTAATGGGACCTAGTTAATAAGACGGGCAGACTTTTATAGTCTATTTTAGTTTCTATATTAAATTTGGAATAACACAGAACCCATGTAAGAGCTTTAATTAAATCTGATAAATCTCATTTGAACATATCCCCAAATGATGTGCTCTTTATTTCAAATGTTATTTTGCTATATAGGACTCGGGATCTATCACATTTTTTTTTAGTTTTGAAGAGAGAAAGTGCATTTACTTAACATCAGAGTTTGCTTTATTTTAATAAACACAACTTGATGTAACCCTATAAATATTTAAAAAAAATATATTTTTAAGATATTCCACCAGGAAAAACAATATAAATTATAGAATCTTTAACTTCGGCTTCATAAAAAATAAAAAGGAAAAGATTTAAGTGTGTATTAGAAATAAATACTCTTTAAATATATATTCATAAAAATACATTTGCTATCACAGCAGTCCTCCTTTTTATTTGTATGATATCATAGTGATTTGTTCCTTTATAATGGTTTATAGCATCATGAAACATAAAAATGAAAGGAATAATTCTCTAAGGCTATACCGCTTACTCCCAATCTGTAACTCATACAAACTCCAAAGGAAAAAAGAATTCAAGATCATGGACATGGAAGGGTGTGGAGATTCCTGAGGGGAAGGGCAAGGGGAGAGGTGGAGAAGGAGACAGGTGGATAAATGGTGATGGGCAGAGACTCGACTTGGGGAGGGGTAAACACCCAATACGGTGTACAGATGTGTTGTAGGATTGTGCACTTGGACGCTGTATAATTGTGTTGACCAGTGTCACCCAGATACATTTAATTAAAAGAATAAAAAATAAAACCATACATACAGAAATTAACATCCTCGATGTACTCTCATCTCATATCCAATACGTAGTTGTGCTTTTGTGTATTCATAATCACCAACCATAACTCTCTAGAACTAAGCAAATGTAGTCAATAAAAATTAACTTCAGTGTAATTAGATTTTCAGTAATAAAATAGACTACAGTTTTTTAAATTTAAAGAAATGATCATATTATGTGATGCATGACATTAATTAGGTTTATTTGAATGTTTATTATAGTTCTAAAATTATGCCTTGATAAACCTGCTCAGTGGAAGCAGAATAAAATTTATCTTTTATTCCTTTAACGGGCAAAATTAAGTTGTCAAAACTAGAGCAACTTCTATTCAAAAGTGCTCTAATTCCCCTATATTCTATCAAAATTTAATATATACTTTTATGATTTGCTGTTATTAAAATGCATCTCCTGAACACATTTATTAGCTGCTTTTGAATTGCCCAGCGAGGTGCTCAAATATATCTGAGCCAACAAAATAAGTTTTCTGCATGGTCATGCTTTCTCTCAATGATTAAGTTCTTCTAACTCATAAAAACAATAATAAGTTCTCAATGGAACAGTTATCCATAACATGAAGTACTTTGAATCAAATTTAAATCTCTTATCATAGTTCTGAATATAAAACTGAAGGGAATTTGTATTTGAAAAAACAATAAATAAGTAAGTAACGTTTCCAGTTAAAAATGCTGGGAATATTTGGGAGATGATTTATAAAATTGCTCTTACTAATTTGATTTCTATTTAAGTACATAAAAAAAACATTTTTCTAATCTCAGATACTCTTTTCAGTCTTATAAAATCTTGTACATGGTATAATATTTAGGAATTATCCATTTATCACATGGTTTTGAAATTTGCTCATGTATCTTCTAAGCAGATATTAAGAAATGTGCTTTCTCAACATTAGCTCCCAAATACTCAGCACAATACTGGTTGAACATTTAGCTCCAGTAACATTTGTTTAAAAGACACTGACAATGTTCATTACCTTTCTTGGCATTTTTTGAGCTAAATATAGAAAATATCCTAAAATTTCTATAACAATCTTGGTTTTGATAATGGGTAACTTTAGACTCTAGATCAATTTTATTTATCTTTACCACATAATACTTCTACTTGTGCTTAATTAGCTGAGTATTTTATTTTCTTAATTGCCTAGAAAATAATAAACTTTATATTTAAGTGAAATCATTAGTACCTTGGAGAAAAACTATTTTATTTTGCATCTGACAACGTTGGACTTGTTACTTTTTCTTTATCATCAAGAACATATATTTTCATACAACATAGGCAGGTTCATCAGGGAGGAAGTCCTGCTGAAATTCTGACGTACTCTTAATGGATACTTCCCAAAACTGTACTTTGATTTTGCGAAGAAACGCTTTCAGTGTTATACTCTTAATATTTTTGCTTATTTGTGGCTATCAGATCCTCTCTTGCTGTCCTAGTAAATACCACATGTGATTAGCATAATTTCTCACACTTAACAAGTGAGGAAACTTCAGTTCCCAGAAGTGGTGGAGGCTCTTTGAATCATGGGACTGATAAATGTCAAAAGCTACAACCGAAGTCCCAATTTGGATGCCACGGTAGGACTTCTAGGCTCCTTACCTCCATACTTACTACGTGCTTAAGATGATGAAACACGGAAGCACGCTCATCCTATATATATCTCCACAATTTCAGGCAATGTTGATAGCCCCTAGAGATCAGAATACATTTGGAGTAGAATTTGCCTTCTCTTCCACAGTTAAAATCTCATTTGCTTTTGCTGGGTTAGGTATTCTACTTCCGTCCTGGCAGTTTCGACTGTATAAACAGAGCATAACACGAGGAACTAAATAGAGGCCTTTTACTGTGATTGATGACGACAGGTAATTAATTTCTAACTAATTCTTCTATCCCGTTTCCACCACTGGAGACAGATGGATTTCTCAATAGCCAAGACATCTTTTAGCATCAGTGACCAATGTTGATTAATTAAAATCAGCGGCCGTGGAAGGGCCAGACAAACACATATTCTTTTCCTTCCCGGGATGCAAACTCAAGACTGGAGGACTGTCAGAAAAGATCGAAGCTTACGGAACATCTTGATAGGTTATGAGGAGCTGTGAAGAGAAGGGTAGAAACAGAAATTTTCTTGCAAACCTAAAAGTCCGATCTGCCTACTTCCCAGGAAGGCATGCAAACCTAGTGAAAAATAACAGAATTCCCTTATAATGTAAGCCTTTGAAATTTACATTTTTTAAAAACAAACTATAACAAGGAAGTCAGATTATATGATCCTGAAATGTGTGATTGAATAAATCGGGTTCAGAATTTACATTCCGCGGTCTGTGTGAAGTCCATCAGCCTTCCCAGATTTCTGCTGTAGCCAGAACTCGCGCCGCTGTGGTGTCTGCTGGACCGGAAGTTCTGCTGACACGGACTTTACTCGTATTTCCAAACAAGGTTACGCTAAACTCAAAACGGTGTTTTTCATTTTGTTTACTGAAACATCAGTCTTCCTCATCATTAGCACGTATTTACCATCCTAGAAAGAGAAGGGATCAAGCATACCCTGGCTCTCTAATTTTCTAATTTTAAATGTTTTTACTGCCTCTTTGGTGTATAATTTTTAATGACTGCAATGATAATAGTGCTCCAAATTCACGTGACTACAATTCTTTCTTTAAATTCATTTTTTTTAAAATGCCAATATAAGAAAGTGATAGCACATAAATCTCTGCTTAAAGGGGCGGGAGTGGCCGGAAATCAGGGTCTCTTTCAACTTCTTACAGCTTCTTTGAATCCAACCACCTCTGGGACCCAGAAGAAGCTCCGCACCATGAATCCCTAAGAGGCACGTGTTACATAATGACACTGTAACACTTACTTGCCTTCCGAAAAGGATTGGTTTTGTAGTGTTTTGTTTTTCTTTAAATTATCAAATTACATACGGGTACTACAGCAACAATAGGAAAAACACAATGGTGTAATGCAATCAGCATTCATTTTCTGCTCCTTTAACAGCCATCGGGGGTCTTACAGGAGCCCTTGCTTAGACAGCATGAAGGCCTCCGGGGTACAGTCTCCCACTAGGTCCGGACTGGCCCTTTCCTGGCTCCTGGGGGCGGGTCTGCTCCCCCGCCCTGCACGCTGGGCTTCGGAAGGGCCGCCGACTCACCAGCTTTCTCCAGTGCTCCACGACCCTAGCCAGAGGGCAACAGGCTGTTTTAAACTTGAATTAGTAAAGAGTTTTTAGGCCAGGCTCCTGCCACAAATAATTCTAGTCAGATGCCTGTGTGGATAAACACAACCAAAGTTCTTTCAAGACACAATTAGGGTCCCTGATATTTTTACTTCCTTTTTTCCTCCCTGTGAGTTCTTTATTATTCTCTCTCGCTCGGACGCTTTTGCTCTCTTCTTCTCAGTTCAATAAGAGACTGCCCAAAGCGAGCAACTTTCCAACTTTTCAAAGTCATGAATTCTAACCCTGGTTTCTTCCCTTCTTGCCAGGAGACAGGCCCGTTATTATCATTTTTCTTTGACCATGACTATTTTTTTTTTCATTTATTATCATGCCAAACACAAGTCCACAATTTTACTCAGCGGAACGTGATACCCGAGCCCCCCAGCAGAGCCTGCCTGCGTCTGCGTCCTACGCCCACCATTCCGCTACGAAATGACAGGACGTCGTCTACTGCAGGCAGGCACTTTCTCGGGGAGGTGAGGGTCAGTGCTGCTTGTGTGCCAGGTTTATAAATAGCAACATTTTCTCTGCCTTTGGCAAAGTTTGGCTAAGAACTTTGGCATGCCTTTTTAGAGATTATCGTGCTGATGCTAAGTTTTTCATCTTTCTCCTTTTTCCTGAACGTCCTGAGGATTATATATGTGTGAATACTGCACAAGGGGACCCCCGTGTCCCCCTGAAGCCACTGATGTGCCTCCCACATGTATTGAATGGCTCTCTGGGGGCAGCCAGGGTGCTGCACCCTGCAGGTGCCACAGAAACGAGCTGGCTGCTGGACACCATGAACCAGGCTAGACGGTGGGCATGTCCACCTGTCCACCGGCTTTAAATATGGGAGGGAGCTTTCCCCAGTGCCAAGTGCACAGAGACAATGACAGAGTGAAGACCGTGCCATTTTTCTCTTGGCAACGGCTCTATCTGTATTGATTTTCCACAATAAAAAGGCACAGATGTAAAACAAAGCCAGTGAAGGAGGGCTAGACACAGAGATGCAGAGTCCCAGGACCCGTGAGCACAGCACCGGCCCGTGTGTCCAGTCCGCTGAGATGACCACGCAGTCTCAGTGGAATGGACCACCTTATGCTCAGGCAGTTGACTCCCTGCGTCTTCTGGTGAATATTCTAGAAAGGATCGTTGGTACTAGTTAGATGCTTCCATTGGTACACAGGCGCGTAGCAAAACTTTCAGAGCGATTGTTCATGGTACAAAAGGTTAAGAGGAGGTTGAAAGAGAAAAGGAAGGGAGAGCTTGACCAAGGAACCGAACCCTCACCGTACGTGCCTTTGGTCGTGGCTGTCCTGTGGAGGGTTTCGGTGAAGTAGCAGACACCCTCGGTGCCCTAGCTGGGCCTGTTTTCTTGTGCAGCTTGTGAATGCGGGCGTTGCTTACACTCCGCTAATGGCCTTTAAATCCTTTCTAGTTTATCTGTATCAAAACAAATGTTCTAATACCCCTAGTCACAGAAAACAGAATGTCTTACAGAAGATGTCTGAATTTTATATTCCATAAATCTTTAAAAAAAAAAAAGGATTACAATTATAATGACACACTAGAAAAAGAAACTATTTTGATTAAAAAAATAAATATAGCAGCTTACTGGAATAGGGGGAAAAAAGGTTGGCTGTGTTGGGTGGGACTGAGTTATCATTTATGATATTCTGCAAACATAACGAATTCCAAGAGTGCAGACTCTGTGTTTTGTTTGTTTTTTTTGTCTTTCTATTCCATAGTAAATCTAGCTCAACATCCATAGAGCAGCGCCTGTAGAATTTCAGCAAGGAAGCCAACTACCTGAAAAAGTCTATAATCAGTCAAAAAAAGAAAAAAAAAAAACAACCCACCATTCATGTGTAAAAGTTGTAGAATATATTTCCCCAATACTCAGGGACTCAAAAATATATCATCCATACCTTATACCTTTAAAATCTCATTGCGTAGGTGCTCAAAACTCGTTTCAAGTAGGTTCATGTAAAGATTGTGAATCCTTGATTTCAAAGGGGGGAAAAGACCAGAAAGAACTTGAGCAAAGAAACTGAAGTAAGCCACAGTGTTCGTGTAACACGGAGAACAAGATCTCATCCATCACAGGTCTGTTTGGAAGTCAGACACCCTGATTGCTCTTTAATCTGTTCAGGCTCAGATAATGAAACAACAGAGACTGGGTGGGTGACCAGGAACAGGAGTTTATTTTTCCCAGTTCTGCAGATTTCACAGCTCTTGCAGATTCAGTGTCTGCTGAGAGCTTCCTGGTGCGGGCACAGGGTGTTGTCTATAACCTCAGGAGGTAGGAGGGACCAGAGAGCTCTATGGGGGGGGGGTTCTCTATTTTCATAAGAGCCTTCATGCCATTTGTGAAGACTCCGCTCCCCTGACCCGATCAGCTCCCAAAGGCACCGCCTCCTCTTAGTACCAACACATTGGGCATTCGTTTTCAGTATGAGAATTTGGTGGTGGTGGTGAGGTATAAACAATAAAAAGTTGTCAAAGAAAGGAATTGAATGAATGATTGAATAGATACATTATCAAGGATTTAGTATCATGTCTTAACCCTGTATCTTAAAGGCATTTCCATATTTTTCTGAAAGTGGAGCAGTTTTTATTTTACATTGAAAAACCATCATCTGTTTTGAGTTCATTTTTGTATAAGACACGAGTTTCCAGTCAAGGTTTGTTCGCATATGTATGTATTAGCCGTGTGTGGGCAATTGTTTCAGCACAGCTTATTAGGAATATGAACCTTCCTTATTAACTTGCTTTAGCGTCTCTGTCAAAACTCAGTTGAAAATATCAGCGCGGGCCCATTTTCTCGGTTCTCTATCTCATCAATAATTTAAAAATTATGTCCGTGTTTCTTGTCCTCATGTTGCTGTCGGCTAGGGGTTTGGGTTGAGTTAGCTTGTTATCCTGTGCTCTATCTGGGCTTATCTTTCGTTGACTAAAATAATCGTTTTATTTTTTTATCACACGTTGTAGCCCGGTCACATTTTGTACATCTGATAGTTCCTTTTTATCTGGTTGAAGAATAATTTGGTTTTTATGTTTGTTTTAGTTGCTCCTTACCGTTGCCTCTGGGGACTTGCTGCTGCTCTGACGATGACTCCGTGGGACGCTTATTACCTCGCGGATGAGAACGTTTTACACAGCAGCACCTTGTAGTGCATATTTGGACAATGACCAACCCTTCCTGTTGGGTGGCTTTTATTTG
This sequence comes from Rhynchonycteris naso, assembly GCA_037038555.1. Classification (NCBI taxonomy): domain Eukaryota; kingdom Metazoa; phylum Chordata; class Mammalia; order Chiroptera; family Emballonuridae; genus Rhynchonycteris; species Rhynchonycteris naso. The sequence continues at coordinate 148,429,565 of CM073002.1, forward strand.
TTCAGTGGGGGAAATCTCTTGTATGAGTGGAAACTTGGATTATTTAGCGCATGGATCCTAAACACACTAAACACTCCACTTTCTGGTACCCGATGCACTGCCTGTGTTACCCAAAGCGCCCAGCATCGGTGGTACTTTAACTACGATGTGTCAAAATGATCTCTTGTGATTTCAGCAGATTTCAAGCCCTAATGCCAGAAATGTTGAATCAAGCTAGAGAAAAGACCTCACAGCCTTATATCCACCAAGCACTCCATGTGACTTTGGTGCAGGTGTTCTCAGGGTCATGAAATTTGCCAATTTCGGGCCTCCAGGATGTTACTTAGAGTCTTCTGTAAAACCCGGTGTCAGGATGGAGGTTCAGCGGTAGATGATTTCTTGAGTTTAGAGACTTAAGATGGCTTTGGAAAATGGCTCGCGGTCGTTAGTGGCCGGGATCCACCTGCCCCAAACCATTCTGGAGAGTGTTTATCAACCTAAGGTTGGTTGCCAAAGAGCCCAGACGCCAGAAAAATAGGTCTGTTGGTCCAGGAGAGAGATAAAAATAAAAGAACCGTTGTGTCAGAATTCCTGGGCTTACAGTCCAGCTCTGCTGTTCTATGAAAATCAATTTAGGAAATCCTTTCAACCTTTCCAGGCTGCTTACTGACCTATACCATGCATCAGCTACTCAAAGGAGACTCTCTAGGATGCTAGAGAGGCTTATGTTAGCAAGCATCTCTAAAGTACAGATCATTTAGCATGAAACAGAGAACATGACCACCGAACGTTGAACGTTAGCTAGTTGGATGGCACCACTCAACCTTCTGTGACTTAGACTGGAGGCGGAATTTTAAAACCTGTATCTCTACTATGTGAATTAGTCTCTTGGCCTTTGGGTGAGATGATTGTTGATGTGACAGCCAATGTCTGAAATGTCAAATGTTAGCCAAATGGGCGTACTTTGTTTCGAAACGGAAAGCTTTCTAGGAAGTCCCTGAATAACCTTGAGAAAGTCTTATCTGAACTAGGGAGACATTCCCTTCAGAGGAACTCAGGAAGGTGTCAGGTGTCTTCTTAACTCGGACTAGAATATAAAGGGCTGGTTTTGACCCACTTTCCCCAACAGACAGCGTGAGTTTGTAATAAGGACATCTACCCTAACAGAAGATGCAGCAACAGTCCCAAATCGCTGCACCCTGATGCTCCAGGTGATCAAACTGGGCACTGAATACAATCTGAACCTCCTTTAGTCACAGGGTTTTATTGCAGAATTATATATTAACTGCATCAGTATTTAGAATGCATAGTATAAAAAGTATGTTGATTGTACACTTCATATATTTTATACTGATATAGAGAAAATCAAGGTCCAAGACAGAGAGAGAATCTGTGCTAAAGCCCAGGACGCTGAATCTCGAATCTCGATTTAATACCTGACCGACTGAGAAGGTTTCAACCTTCTCCAGGAATGTGATCTTAATGGGTCAGTCTGAAATTTTCGGGTCGGTGCCAATGAGGTAATCCGTCATGTGGGAAGCTGAGGCAATCCCGAAGGAAGCTGAGGCAGTCTGCCTTCTCCTAAGGGAAGGTGATCTTGCCCGAAACAGCCCTTTGTTTTCTTTTGCTGATACCTTTCTGGTCCTGCCCAGTGGCTGCCCAGACAAGCTTTCTGTACCGTACAGCTTCCTGGGCTCCCCTCTGTTCACCAGATGGCATGCTGGCCAACTCGGGAATCGTTCTACGGAGCCAATCAGAGCTTCAACTTACTTGATTAACTTTTCCTTCTTTAATAATATTAGAAGATAAAGAACTTTTTCTATGGACACGGTTTGACATAAATAGTTAGGGTTATGAATTCAATGTCAAGCTTCGAAAAATAATTTCGTCGGGTATCCTAATGTTCTTTGAAAAAGTGTTTTTGTGCAGTTTGTTATTCGTTCTCCCGGCTTTTAATGTTGCTAGAAGTCTGATGATAGCTTCATGTAAGCAAAGGAATCGTGGAGACATTGTGATAGTTACTGTATCAGAAGAAGATATCATGAACTTTGGGACAAAATAGATATGGGTTTGAATTTAGCTTTACATTGTTTATGTTGTTCAAAATTCTTTTACACTACAAAATTGGATATGGTAAATTATATTTAAATACATATGTATATATTACTTTTCTTTACATATATAACATATTATACACACACACACACATTTTCTTTGTTTATTTATCCATTGATGAACTCTTTGAACTCTAGGATATCTACATAGCTTGGCTTTTGTGAATAATGATGCATTGGACACAGAAACACAGGTATCTCTTTGAGACACTGATTTCATTTTATTTGGTTAATACCCCAAAGAAAGATTATTGGATCACATAGAATTTTGGTTTATAAAGTTTTTAGGAACTTCCATACTGTTTTCAATAAGGGCTGAGCCAGTTTGCATTCTCGACAACAATGTCCGTAAGTCCCCTTTTCTTCACGCCCTCACCGACACTTACCTTTTGCCTTTTCCATGAAGGACGGTGCAGCCAGTGTGACGTGATACGTCCCCGTGTTTCAGTTTGCATTTCCTTGACAATTAGCCATACTGAGTAACTTGCCATCTGTCTGTGAGCCATCTGTATGTCCTTTTTTGGAAAACTGTCTATCATCGACCTTTGCCTGTGTTTTAAAAGGTTGACTTGTTTGTTTCTATTGTTTTGCTATTACTATATGTGTTTCTTATATATTTTTAATATTATCCCCTAATCAGTTCTTGGGGGACAGTTTGCAAATATTTCATCCCATTCTGTAAGTTGCCATTTTATTTTGTTGATGATTTACTTTGTTCTGTAGAAACTGTTTAGTTCGATGTTGTCCCATTTACTTATTTTTGCTTTTGTTACCTGTTTCATGCCATACCTTAAAAAAAAAAATCATTGTCAAAACCCAAGTCAAGTTTTTAATGAAATCTGCCAGTAAAAGTATCCAGTACATTCCAAGAATAACTGATTAATAATTTGTTCAGTATATTACAATTTTTCCTAGAGGTAAAGTCTTCTTTAAAATAACATGGGAATTCAGAAACACATGTTAACTGGAAAGAAGACAATAACTGGTTTGGTTTAAAAAAGAAATGTTTAATGAGAATATTTTTAAAATTTTATATTAACTAACGACTTAATGGGTTCACTGTTATACTATTATTATAACATTAAAGGTATTAGAGTTTAAGACTTTATTTGAAAGCTTCACATCTGGTGAAGCAAATACAATCTCTTTTTGGTGCATGTGACAGAGACAGAGAGAGACAGAGAGAGGGACAGATAAGGACAGACAGGAAGGGAGAGAGATGAGAAGCATCAATTTTTCATTGCGGCACCTTAGTTGTTCATTGATTGCTTTCTCATGTGCCTTGACCCGGGGGCTACAGCAGACTGAGCAACCCCTTGCTCAAGCCAGCAACTTTGGGCTCAAGCTGGTGAGCCTTGCTTAAACCAGACAAGCTCACGCTCAAGCCAGAGACCTCACAGTTTTGAACCTGGGTCCTCCACATCCCAGTCCAACGCTCTATCCACTGCACCACCACCTGGTCAGGCATAAATATAATCTTTTTATTTTAGTGTATTTAAACCTATATTAATAAAGTCTTATAACTGCAAAGGATTTTATACATTGCCATCTCACCATTTTAAGAAGTTTCCTAATTTACTTTTAATTGTGTTTGAATTTATTTTTAATTTGGATTAATGTTATCTGATTTAAGAATCTATTTTTTATTTTCTTATAAGGTATCACATTATTTCAATACCATATATTGCCTTTCATATGTTAGGCATTATAAGAATTTAGGATTAATTAATTTACAAAGATGACAATGTAAGAAATGAATATTTAATGAAAATATTTAATAACCAACTTACTAAGCTATAATTAAAATAAAGTTTGTGGCTTAGAAAATTCCTATAGCAATAAAAAGAAAGTATTAAATATATAGTGGCAATTTATCAGTAAAATAAAAATATTGTGAGTGACAGGCAAGATCACTTTATCATGTGAATTAGTTGAATTCCTAATAAAGATCTGGTGCTATCTGAAGTATAAATGTAAGTAATGCAATGTGGATATAGGTCAGGAAAATTTTTCAAGAAATGCTAGATTAAAAAGAATCAGAACAATGTATATAAGTAACTATATTATCGGGATAGATAAATATATAAAATAAACTACTATCTTTAAAATGTAGGATTGAATAGGAATCAGATTTCTAACTGATTACATGGACCCTCGATCTCCTACAGTTAACCTAGAGGACATATTAATATTGATTTACCTTACCATCAGATTGATCCTGTGGTGGCATTTTACTTCTCTACACTATGTATTTTCTCAGGTTGTCGCTATGACTTAGATGGAATCTGAGGTCGGATTTCCCCTCTGGCAGTCTGTGGTTGAGCACTGAGCCACATTCAGGGACTTCGGTTGCAGAGAACACTCTCTGTTCCAGGCCGAGAGAGAAACTGCCATGTCTTGAATTCCCAGGACAGCCTCACTGCAGCGTTCTTTTTATTATTATTATTATTATTATTTTGAAATAGGCTCCTTTGCTACCACGCATTTTATGATTATCCAAATAGGAGACGTGGTCTGAAGGAAGAAGCATCACCTCACACTGGTGTTCTCTTTGGTGATTCACACATGGTCTCCTCCTTACCGCCTCCGATCCTTCTGTTCCAGGACAGCAAACACCACTGAGGGTGCCCGTGTCACCCCTGGGTTTGTCTTTGTGCCAATAAGCTTAAAGCTTAGTAGTGTTTCTGTAAAGCCAGTAGCCGCGGCCACCATCACAGCCGCCTGGCCCGGGCAGGATCGCAGTTGATTTGGACAGACGGTAATGAAACAACAGAGCCAAGAACTGGCAGGCCATTAGCTTTAATCCTAGCTTGCACCCAGCAGGCCAGAAATACACACAGTGGGAAAACACTTCCTTTTCCATTCAGGGCTCCCAATGCCACTGACTTATCCCAGTTTCCTAGAATCAAAGTTTGTACCTCGCCAGCCTTATTCATCTCTGTTCCCCATCTCCTTCTCTCTACACAAACTCTGCACAAACTGGCTTCTCCTTCAGCACTCTGCCATCGTGGCTGCTTCTCCTCTCCTCCACATGACCTTTCTCTGCTTTCCTCCCCTGGGCTCTTCCTAGAACATAATCACTCTTCCCGGAACAACATGATCTCTCCTTTTAAAACCTTTTGGCGCAAAAACCCTCCCTCAACACACATTAATATAAGCAGGCCCATCCCAAGCAAGAAGGGCAACTAATATTATCATCTGGGTGATGGGCTTCCACATGGGCAGCACCATCTTTAATAAAGTGAGCATAATATATTTTATCTGCCCAACAGTTCCATTATAATTTTCTCTATTTAATTTCCCATAAAATGTTAGTTTTTCTTAGTGTGGAATCATGGGTGATATTTTTCAATCTGGTTCACGTTACATTGTATCATTTTGAAATTATATGCTTCTGGGCTGTGAAATGTATCTTTTCCAATCTCTGTAATGACGTTTCCCTGCCTTTTTAGTATGCATACTTGTGAGAGTCATTATTTATATTTAATCAATGGGCTAAAGAGACAATACAATTTATTCTTATACTCTGATCTTCCCCAAAATGAAAAGAAAGAAAAACAAGTTTTAGCTAAAACGGTTGAGCTTTATAAATCCTGTGAGATGTGATGTGATAGTGTATCTTAACGCCGTATTTCTATTTCACCTCTAGTTTTTGCGCATAATTCTGCCATTGTTCCATCCTTTCTCCTACTGATGCAATTTTTTCCAAAATATATCTATTGTCATTGTTTCGGTTATTTTAAGTGAAAGAGTAAGCGAAATGGAAAACAGCCCTCATTTGGGACATCAAAGTAGAATGGAATCTATATTTACTAGTAAAACCAATCAGTCAATTACACAGGTGAGCACTGTGAGTTCTGAAGATAACATGAGTCAGCTCCACTGTCAGAAAAATTACTCCATCTATCTGGGTGTCACCTGTGCACATCTATGCAGAAATCCAAGGGGACTCACTTTTCCAATACTGTATTATAGAGATGATAGGGCAGAAAAATAAGAAGGCACAAGCCTTCAGGATAAAGGACACAGGGAAAATTGATCACTTAGGGGCACGAGGACATAAAATTGGGGAGGAGAAAATTTAGGAGGATCAACTGATGAGTCGAAGCTGTTGATTGAAACTCGATATTCTCATGCAAATTACGCTTAATCAATGTTCCCTGGGATGACAGTATATTCCTATCCATAGATGCAGAAGAGAGAAAGAGGTCTCAGAGGAAAGGACATCGGGCTTGCAATTTAAACCATACTTAGCTTGAAAAGATGAAGTCCAAGAATGACAATATTTTAGATGTCAGATAAGACAATTCCAGGTGTGCCGTGATAATCAGCAATGGTTGTTAACACAATCTATCAGATCAGTATTGGAATTAGCATCTGAATCACAAGGATAAAGGGATCAAGCCTTAAGTCTTTAATAGATTAGTCTTTTTATTATGCTGAGAGGTCTTTCCTCTGGCTTTCCTACAGGGAGATCACACATTTGCAAACCTCAGCTGCTCTGACTTGATGCCTTTGCGAAGCCAGAAGAAGGTGGCAGTTCATCCATCAACGTCTCTAAGTGCTCACAAGGTATATACAGTGTTGTGACTTGAGCTGCCTTCCCCAACTTCCGACATTATCAGCTTCGTCTGTTCTTGTTCATTTTCGCTATCACATCGCATCCTGTTGACCATGTAATGAAAACGAAACGTGTAAGCACTATTGTTCATCCGGCCTAGTTTCTCCAAAGTGAATAACCTCTAAATTGTATTTGCATTTTAAAAGATTAAGTTTAACCTAAGTATGAAAAAAAAAAATCCGTGCCTTCTGTTGACATTATTCTGGTGTGAATTTGCTTTCTTCATCCGTACACATGTGACAAGAGGCCACATCCGTGCTCCCGCAATTTCAGACACCGAGACAAGAGGGGCTGAAGTCGTAGGACCAGCGGTAAGTTATACGCGCAGCTCTGCCACTAGATTAGTGTTTTTGCTTCCTGATGGTTGCTTTTACCAATTTCCTCAAACTTGATGGCTTAAAACAAAGCAATTTTACTCTCTCATAGCTCTGGCGGTCAGAGTCTGAAACAGGACCTGTGGGTTTGCAAGCGGGGTGAACGTCAGGGCAGCACGTCTTCTGTAGGGTTCATGGGAGGATCTGCTTCCTTAGTTTTTCCGGTAGATGAAGGTGGCCCCCACCCCATTGACCTCGTTCTTCCACCTAAAAAAACAAAGTCATAGCAAAACCCCAAGGGACCCTCATTACACAATTTGACATGACCATTCAAGTTACTTTTAAACGTTAACATATATCATTGAAACATTTCTAGTAATCTTTCCTCGGTTTCTTCTTTCAAAGCCTGGCTTCTTCTCTCAAGACCACATCTCTGAATCCAGGCACATTATTTTACTTAATTTTTTTTTTTTTTTTTTTAAGGAAACTGCAAAAGATTTGACACTTGCCATGTGGCGATTCAAAAATTCCACTGTCCCTTCTTGGCACCCCTGATGTCTTCATCTAACAACAGACATATGCTGTGTGATCACCATGACAACCAAGGAAGCTTGTAATTGCCACCCTCTGGACAGCTATATTTTTTAGTCAGATTGTGATATAAGCTTAACCTGTGTGAAGTCGCAACAAACTATTCTTTAATGACAAGTGTTTTGAAAAGTTTCATTTTCATTTAATCTGTTTGTTTGAAGATTCATTCTTCCTTTTTTTCTTTTTTTTACAGGGACAGGGAGAGAGTCAGAGAGAGGGATAGATAGGGGCAGACAGACAGGAACAGAGAGAGAAGAGAAGCATCAATCATTAGTTTTTCATTGCCGTTGCGACACCTTAGTTGTTCATTGATTGCTTTCTCACATGTGCCTTGACCGTAGGCCTTCAGCAGACCGAGCAACCCCTTGCTGGAGCCAGCGACCTTGGGTCCAAGCTGGCGAGCTTTTGCTCAAGCCAGATGGGCCCGAGCTCAAGCTGGCGAGCATGGGGTCTCAAACCTGGGTCCTTCTTGTCCCAGTCTGATGCTCTATCCACTGCGCCACCGCCTGGTCAGGCTTCCTTTTTTTAAAATTAATAAATTATCTATAACAAGGGCAGAAATTATGCCTGATCACTGTACAGCAATAAAATCTAAATGAGTGACAATAAAATTTTCTGATCTCACCTTAAAATATAAAAGTCATTGTGTTTGCACTAAGATCTCTCATGTTACCGTCTCTTGAGCTCTCTCATCTATCAACGTCTACCCCACTTACAGGGAACCTTGTGATTACAGTGGGCTCACCCACCAGGAAATCTCTCCAGCTCACACTTAACTGATTAACAAATTTAACTCTATGTGCAATTGTTTTGGGAGTGCTGTTACTTTATCTACCACAATGAGACATAGGTCTCTCGATAGGCTAAAATGATCTTTATTCTGTTTCCCACCGTTGGTGAAGATTCTTCAAAAATAACATCAAATATAGCTATAAAAATAAAAGGAGGAGGAGGAAATGAAGAAGAAGAAATACTATTAAAATAATTATTTAAAAAGTGAAGAGTGAGGAAGACAAACAGTAGAAGCCCCATAATTAGTTATTAGAGAATACTCTCTATTGTTTGTTGATGTCTCATTTCTAATAATACCAGGAACGTTTATGTTTGTCCACACACAGACACAGGTGGATACAGTGGCAAGAGTCCTGGACCCAGAGTTTGTCTCAGATCTTCTTTCTTCTACTTCCCAGAGCTTCAGAAGGAGTCATTCACTAATCACCACATTGACTGGGTACAACATTCTTTTTTTCTTGAAATAGTTTATTGTAGCCAGTCAGGCTTATATGTGAACGAAATGTTTATGACTCATTTTTAATCTCTAAGGCTTTTTCTTTTTTCTTTTCTTTTCTTTTTTTTTTTTTTACAGGGACAGAGAGAGAGTCAGAGAGAGGGACAGATAGGGACAGACAGACAGGAACGGAGAGAGATGAGAAGCATCAATCATCAGTTTTTCCTTGCAACACCTTAAAAGTTCATTGATTGCTTTCTCACATGTGCCTTGACTGCGGGCCTTCAGCAGACTGAGTGACCCCTTGCTGGAGCCAGTGACCTTGGGTCCAAGCTGGCGAGCTTTTGCTCAAGCCAGATGAGTTCGTGCTCAAGCTGGCGAGCTCGGGGTCTCGAACCTGGGTCTTCTGCATCCCAGTCTGACGCTCTAGCCACTGAGCCACCACCTGGTTAGGCTCTCTAAAGCTTTTTGAAACATGTTCTTCCTGATGCTGATTCGAATAGAATCTGCCCTCACTTTTCTAGTGCTTCCAAAGAAGGTGTTTGAGTTATTGACCAGTGAGTCCACACGAGGAGAGGCAAGCGGAGATGACTTGAAGCTCTAATTCTCTCGAAAGGAAGTTCCAGTCTTTGGAGAGGAGATTGGGAGCTAGTTTATAGAGTCTGTTTCCTTTTTTCATCCAGATAAAATATTTGAGCCAGGGCTCTAGAATGTAGGAGGGGGACAAGGACACGTCTTCTCTCTGAGTGTCACTCTCATGCTAGGAGTCGAATGCTCTGTGGGGTGGTGGCAGGCTGGGGAGGCCAGTGTTCTGAGAGAAGGGACTCCGGGCCACAGAGGACCAGCCCACAAACGCTCAGAAGAAAGCCCTGCTGACACCTTGACCTTGCTTGATCTCTCAGCTCCCAGAGCAGTAAGCAGTCCGTGCCGGTGGCCTAGAAGACACCCTGTCTGTGGTGCTCTGTGTGAGCAGCCTGAGGGGATGGAGACACCGGACTCACACATGAGCCACCAGGTGTTCCTCAACCTTGTCCTGTACTTCTCAGGGCTTTGTAGCTGGCTAACGTTTCCAAGACTATTTAACAGAAAAATAAATGTGCCATGTTCTTTATCCTAAATTATCTGCTCTGCATTGCAAGTGTAAGAAATGCTTGATATAAAACTCATTAAACGCATACTTGGGACATAATGTATCCATCCATTTAGCAACGATGTAAATTGAAAGCTGTGATCGGGGACCTGCACACACAGCCGTGAAAATGACCTGATTCTTACCCTAACGCATTTTATGTAAGAAAACACATAAGCACAAGTGAGTGAATAATCAATCAATTAGTTAATAAAACAAATAAGAATATCACAAAGCACAGAAATGGTATATGCAAGCGAACATAGTAAGGGAATAATGAATCACTGGAGATACTATCTTCACACAGGGAACTAGGGGAGTCTTAGGGAGTGGAGCTGATAAGAAGTGAGGAATGACGCCTAGGAAGAAAGAGAGCTCTCTGGTGGATAAAAGGGAAAATTGGAAACGTGGATGAGCTGAGAGTTTTTGCGTGAAAGCAGAGATGTGAGTGTGCGTCCCGGATGTGACACAGTAGAGAGAAGTCAGGGACGTGGCCCTGGAACCCGACCGTCCCGGACACGATGGTCCGGTTTCAAAAGCATCGTAATGCGAGAGGAACACATGAGGTGATGTCTCGCATGCATGAGAGAAAAGTTAACAGGGGATAGCCTGACCTTGTCTACGTTTGGAAGGGGTCCGTTTGGTGCTCTGCAGGGAGCAGAGAGAATGAATTTACAGGGTTAGAGTCACCCAGAAAAAAATAAAACTAAAGAAAGGCTGGTGAGTGATGTTAGAAGAGTGATCAGGCGGGTGGTGAGAAGCGCTCAGAACCTTTGGGTCCATTCCAAAGAAAAAGGCCAAGAGGAGCTTCAGATAAATGGTGTGTGCGGAGCGGGGGGGAAGAGGGGGTCCAGAGGCTGCTCCGGGGTGGGAACAGTGTTCGGAGGAATGTTGATGCTTCGCACGACAAGGAGATAAGCAGGGAGCACCGGGGTCAGAAAGCAAACAAACTCTGGTTTGGGGAACTGACGTCCAGTGTCCTCTCCAGGACCAGCAGTTTGGGGATGAGGAAGGAAGCTCACAGCCCACGGTAAACCGTGACGGTGCGGGCTCTGGCGTAAGCTCGGACCAGTTCTGGGTTTTCCATCGGCACTGTCTTTCAGCCGCAATGCTTTCGGTTGTAACTATGAGGTGACTGCAGCGAACACACCCCGGCCGAGTGGAAATCCAGTGTACCCTGTGTGCTCTAGCTTGTCTTGGGGACGGAGGGGATCTGGGTGCGGGTTCACGGGGTACAGGTCGCCTGGAAGGAAGTGCTCCTTGAAAGCACAGCCTTGACTGCCCCCAGTTTCCTACCACAGCGTGAGTTTTGGGCTTGAATGCAAGAACTGTGGGAATATTGGCTATTTCTAACTGCAGCAAAGGCAACGACGAAGAACAGTACGGGGCCATCGCAGACCTCCTCCGTGTCCTAGTCTCTGCCCAAGGCGCGGTCAGAACCTGAGCTTTCTCTCTCCTTGTGAAAGGCGGACCGACCACCGGGATGCTTGGGCACATTCCGCTAAGCAGCCGAGAAAGCAGCTGACCTCGAAGGCTGAAGTACGACAGCAATTTCCCATCTCAGTCTTGCCACGATTCTGAGGCCCATTGGGTCTTCGTTTAGGAATGAACAATACCTTGAAATTTGGAAATAAAAAAAAAATATTTGGAAGGGCTCAGCTCCAAATACCCTAGTCCCTAAACCTCTTTGAGCGCCTTGTGTGCAAGAGCAGGCGTGTTTAGAATAAAGCTACTTTTTCCCGGTTGACAACCATATGCTTGTCTTGCAAAGACACTTGCATCATCTTCGTGCCCCAATGCTTCCTAGCTTAAGTGGCTCCTAGACCCCTAAATAGTGCCAGACAGCAGCCTATGCAGCTGCATGTTTAAGAGATGCCAAGTATAGGGTCAGCTCGGAGTCAGAAATCTTACCAGGACAAGTACAGATGTGGATTTTTGGTGTTGCTGTTGTTCTTTTTGTTTTTCTTAATTTTTGATCAACAAACACCTGTGGATGTGCCAGAGGCTGGATTACAACGGTGCACAACCTGGCAGGGAGAAATGATTTTAAATCAAGGACAGGAGCGCCTCCTTTCTAACAAAATAAGAAATAAAATGTAATATCACACCACAAGGGGAATTTCATCAATTCGTGTCAACGTCAGATCCTTACCCCTGAAGGCTGAGGATTTTTAGCGTATCCACAATTTACTCCTCTAACTCACTTTGTCCAGAAACAAGGTGGTTCTGGGAGAACAACAGTGAATTCACAAGAGGTGTTCATGTCCTGGGTGCTCTCAGGTGCTACAGTTTTACTGCTTTTGCTGAACAAATCAGCAAGGTTTGCGGCATGTGGTATATACAGTTCCTGATAAGGTTATTGATTTTTTTTTCCTCCAAACTCACATTGTTCACCATGGTAGATACTAATCAACTATGGTCACTTAAATTTAAATTCATTGCAATTAAATAAAGTTAAATGCTCATTTTTACAAGCACTGATTGACTCATTACAAAATAGCTTCAGCCAGAGACTGAACCATCTAACGACCACGGGACTTTGCTTAGTTACAATGTGCTCTCCCTAACGCCGAAGCTGTTACATCCTGGCATGTTGCCTGTTAATTGAATACCCAGGAGCCTCTTTCTCACATTAATACCTGAGGGATTATTTTATTACTTGGTTCATGTTGAAAACCTCTACTCTTCAACCTTTTGAAGTGTTAGCTTCCCAGGAGGGAAATCAAATTCATAAAATGTCATAGGACAATGCAATTCAAGATGGTCAACACTGAAGTGGTACATTTTCTTGTGGCAAAACTGTCTTAATCACTTAAGTGAAAAAATAACAACAACAAAACAAAAATAAACAGGGTTTGATCTTAAAGGCATGCCTAGCCCTCATCACTTAAACTAATCAATTTTTCATGTTTTCTAATTCTACCTTCAAATGCTCATGAAGCCTGAAAAGTCATGTATATAATGTCAACCGTGAGAAGGAATTTGTCTACCAAGATGACCTCCGTTGTAATAACCATGTGTGGTGTCGTGCGGGTACCTGTAATATGAGGGTGTCACTTTGTAAATAACATGATTGTCTAACCACTATGTGGTACTCCTGAAACTGCATAAGATAATATTGAATGTCAACTGTAACTGAAAATAAAATTAAACTAAAACTTCATAAAATTAAAATAAAAAAAAGATGGACTCCCAATGGTGAGCTATAACTAAATTCAATAATAGCCAAGTGGCCATTTGTTGATAGAGAACTCACATTTTCTGCATCCCAGGAAGAGCTAGAGACTGAATGCACATGAATCACTCAGTGCAGGGAAGCTCCTTGTCCTGTGGACACCATTGTACCACTTGACCAGTACACTGGGACCTGCCCTGACCAATGAGAATGACACAAACTGTAGCCTCGTTTGCATCTACATTAACCAATATGAATTGATCAGACTTGAGGTTCTCACTTGCATGAACAGTTTGACGGCGACCCTAAGTGGAAACTGGCTGTGTAGTGGACAATCTCTCCACCAGAGGTCGTGTCCCTTTGGTTTGTAAAATGTGCACTTGAATGTATTTTCTTCCATCTCTTAATACTTTTCCTGAAATTTTTATTGACATACTCTCCCCCCGTAACCTGGGTTTTTTTTCTAGACTTTCCACGTTTCTGTGTTGTTACCTCTGTCTCCTGATTTTCCCCTGATTCACACATCCACCAAGTGTAAGTATACAAAGTGAAATATGAATGTGTCATTTCCTTGGTTTAAACTGTTAGTCAACACCTAAGCATGTGATTCGTGTTCTCTGGAAACTAATGGTCAGAATGATTCAAAATACCTATGTAGTATATGTTCCCAATGTACAAAATTTGCACAGATCTTCAAAAATACTGTTATCAAAACTTAAAACATTTTATATGGGCTTTCAGTTATTTTTTAATATTTAAAACTGGTTATTATACTAGGAAGGCAAATACATATACCTAATAAATATTTAACATTTGAATCAAATGCAACTAGAGCTAATATTTTATTTCTTAAATTTAATTACCTCTTATTAAATATCTTATGAAAAATTATTCACATTCAATATCAATGTGAAGACTCATGTAAATAATCGATATGACATTTTGAGCATGCTTCTCACAGAACTACATTATGCAAATTTAATAGTATATAAATTGTTTGATATTCTGAAATATTCCTCTAGAGTATTTTTCTTATAAGTAGCATAAATGTAATGGAGTCTTACATAATTTATTATCATTCCTGAGTAATATACAGCATCCGTTTTCATGGGGTTTTTTTTCCTGCATTTTCCCTCTATGTGTCTTCGGATTCCTAGGAATTAGTGTGGTCATCAGAACAGTTCTGATTTTGAGAAAGGATTTACCAGGTTGCATAATTTATCTCTCCCTTTAAATAAACCCCTCTGCCAATCAAACTCTCCCCAATTCCTCACACTTCCCATGTGAGCCTGGCATACATGGGAAGCATGTACATTAATTTTGGTTGAGTACAAGTTCTTGTCATCATCCATCTCTCTTGGTATAGACGCAACGTGCAAGCTTTCTTAACATTTTTTTTTTTTGTGGGGAGGTGTCGGCTGACACACAGGAAGAAAGAAGCTGCTGCCTGGGGACTGAATAGCGTTGCCCACAAGTGTGAATGTTGATTGCATGGGTCACGCTGAGTAGGGAGTTAGTATGAGATCCTGAGCAACAGTGCTGCCTGGGAGTTCTGTTTTATTATCTATCTATCTGTCTGTCTATCTATCCACCTACCTATCTATCATCTCTCTATCTATCTATCATCTATTATCTATCTATCATCTATCTATCTATCATCTATTATCTACCTATCTATCATCTATTATCTATCTATCTATCATCTATTATCTATCTATCTATCTATCAATCATCTATTATCTATGTATCTATCTATGTATCTATCTATCATCTATTATCTATCTATCATCTATCTATCTATCTATCATCTATTATCTATCTATCATCTATTATCTATCTATCTATCTATCATCTATCTATCTATTTATCTATCTATCATTTATCTATCATCTATTTATCTATCTAATTCATTCATTAAATTGTTCATTTACGGATTTATTTATTTGTTCATTTATACAAAGTGTGGTGACTGGAAAGTTGTTTCAAGCACAGAAACCAGAGCAGAGACCTGTCTTGTCCATGTTTAAAAGTTGTATGCTTTATTGAAAATAGGTAATAAGAAAAGACATATATTTTAAAGGCTATTTTACACTAAGACCACCATTAAGCATGTCCCTATGACGTCTCTTAGAAGTTGGGGATCACAATGACTCTATGACATGGGCAATCTGAAAAGCACCCAGGACTTACTGAACTCGTGTATGTGCGTGTGATGGTAAGAAACCCGGGTTCTCATCCAGCTCCTTAGCTGAGTACAACTCGGGACGCATAGCCCCATGCCATCAATGACTTTGAAGTCCAGGTGGTGTTTCTTTCCCTTTGCTCAGTGTGGGCCTGACGCATAGCATGTGCTGAGTAACCGGGTCGGTTGGTGAGAAGCCCGTTTGACTCCCAGAAGACAAGTGCTTACTCACCTCTCTTACCAACATTAGCAGGATAGTCTTGCATTACCGAAAAGAAGAGGTTATTTTTGGCCAGGCAAGAGCGGAAGGTCTTGAGAGGTAAGAAGAAAGTGTTTGCAATGGAGCTCTAAAATAAAAGAAAGACTACAGAGTTATGATGCTTGCTCAAAATTTTATCTTATTAAAAAGAGAAATCACGTAAACAATAGATAAAGTAAATTTTTACTTTTTTGTTATATTGATCTAGTTCTCAGTTGGAGAAAACAGACTTTTGAAAACTTACATGAACAATCAAGGATGCCATTTTAACTAAGAGTACATCTTTGGTTTTAAAAATTATAGGAGTTTATTTTAAAAACTAGTATATGTTGGCTGCACAAATAAAAGACAAAAATGAGAAAAAATCTATTTGTGTCTCTGTAGGATTATGATTTACTTTTTTACCAATCAATTCTATATGAATTTTTATAAAAACCATTTTAATCTATTCGGCATCCTTAGCAAGAATTTATGCATATATTTTCTCATTTATTACTGTACATTCCAACATCCACTTGAATGTACAAGCTATATTTCTGTCTAATTGGAAGATAAAAGTTTATCTTCAGTATTTTACCACTGCATGTCTTGTACCTGAATTCTTTTTTCAAATGTCCTTAATTATGTTCTTCAGATAAATTCCTAGAAGTGAGAAGGCTTCAAGAGCATTCATCCTTTTCTTGTTTCCATGACGTCTTCCCAGATTGCCCTCCGGAAACCTTACGCTAATTACCAATCCCACTGTCAATGTCGGAGAGAGTTCTGGGCTCTCACTCATGATGTATCTATCTTCAAAGTGAGCCGTGGTGCTTTTATGGCACAGTCCGCAGCAGGAGATGACAGGCAGGGAAGAAAAACCACATGGAAGGCTTTGATCGGTTGGGGAGTCTAAGCTCTGTTTTGGACCACCCCATTAGAAAGAAGCCTCTCTAACATTCTGTCAGGAGCCTCTGACCTTGTTTGGCTCCTGCTTTGGGCCAGCAGCGTGACTGCGCTCTTCAGAGGTGCTTGTGTGCCACAGTTAGATACTGTCAGCGATCCTTGGAATAAAGCAAAGAAGGAATTCTGACAAGCTAGTCGTAATTTTAGAATATTATTACAGTTTGCAGCCAAAATACCTGGGATAAGTACCGCTGTACACACATGTAAACATAATGGAGCTCTCACAGTGCTGGATCGTGATGAGTGGCCTACCCCTGGGCCTTGGCACCTGCATTTTCCTCTATCTCAGATGTTCTACCCCCAGGTGTCAGCTGGTACTCCCTCCATCATTTCAGTCTCATTCTCATCAGCCAGCCTTTGAAAGAACTTTCTCTTACCTCCGGATTTAAAGGAAGAAAGATGGAGCGGTAAGTTCAACCTTTCTTCACTCTTACGTAAGTGAAAACTACAGCCCTAGTTTGTTTTGACAATTAAAGGTACTGGTGAAGGTGACCGAGTTTTGAAAACTAGAGGATTCCTCCTTAATTATGTTAATATCTTTATAATCCTTTTCTACTTCTGTTCTTTGTAGGAACAGCCCTTGGGACAATGGTCCCTCAAAGCCTTGCATGGACCTCGCACAATTTCAGCGGAACCTGGGAGTCCATGAAAATCCACGTACCCCTTCAGGGTTAGACGCATTGTTACAGGATGCTTTAACGTCAAGAGAGACGTTGGGAAAATTATACCTTCTGTGGATGTCAGCTCTTTCCGTCACCAGCTAATGGAACTCTCTAAATATCTTGGAAAGTTTAAGAGCCTCTTACAAAACAGATGTTTGTCACCTCTCACGGAGGCCCTTATCCAGTGGAGAGGGAGCAGCACATGTGAGTCGCCGGGAACCCTGGTCCTCATGCCCTCGTTCATGATTTTCCACACGACTGAGTTCAAATCACTTAACCTCCCTGGGCTGCCCCGATTGTCGGTGATGATTTTTTGGTGGTGACAGCTGTATTTGCATGTTAAGGGCAGTAATAGCTGTCCTCTGTAACTCCTAGACCTCGTGTGAATATCCGATACATTGTTAAATATGTAACCATGTCACTCGTTTGTAAAACTTGCTGCAGGAATGTTTCTTATTTACTTTTATATTTTTAAAGTTGTATCAGAAGTCCCACAAGGGCGTAAAATACGTCCCTGAACCAGACCGACCCTCCTATGACAGGGCGCAGAGGAGGAACAGAAGGTGGATTATGGTTTGGCAAAATCAATCGGCACAGGGCTGCCCTCCAAACATTTCTCACAGACCACTCAGGGCGTGGGAGACCCTCATCCTTATGATTTTCTGGAAACAGCCATGAACTGGAAACTGCTGGACAAGGCTGTCCAATGGCACTTGGATGTCCACTGAAATTGTAACGCTTGATTACAAGTTTGTTTGTTTTTTTAGAGCAGTGGTTCTTAACCTTTTTTGAGGTACCGAACCCACCGGTTTCATATGTGCATTCAGTGAACCTTTCTTTAGTGATAAATAAAATATGATTTTTTTTTCCAAATTCAAGACATAGGTATATGTTTTTTTACTGGTGCACAAAATGAGCCGTGCATGAACATCCCCTTGCTCAAAGAACAAAACCAACAAAGTGCATGAACTCACAACAAATGACGGTATTACTTTATTCTGGCCTCCGCGGCAGAGGCTTCTCTGAACCCCTGAGACCGACTCATTGAACCCCTAGGGTTCGATAGGACCCAGGTTAAGAACCACTGGTTTAGAGTAAAAGTTTCTCTATTAAAATGTGTCTTTTATAAAAAAGTTCATCAGTGGAGATCATTATAGTGGCCTTAATTGAACTTTTAATTAGACCGCAGAGGTTAGGTTAAATGTTTCCTTTGACTCTGCCTTGAGTATTTTGACTTGTTGGCCTAGAGGAATAGCAATGTTGACATTTACTTCCTTTATCTCCTCAAAGGCATTCAGATTAGGATAATTTCATTAGCTCCTGCCTAATTGATGTTTCACATCTAAGCCCTGGAGCTAAGGAAATGGTTTTCAGTAGCCTGCACAATGTAATCTATTCATGAGGACAAATTAAATTAATCACAATATTTAGGAAAAGCCTCTAAAATCCGTAACTATAAACAACAACCGCAAAAATACCTTTCACATTTGTTTGGAAAAGGACAGTCACATTAAGAAAAAAAAATTGTAAGTGACACTCAGAAGAGGGAGGTTGAGCTCTTGTCAATCGTTAGCGAGTTTGCCAATGGCAACTGTCAATTACGTGCTGTTTTTGCCGTCAGATATTTTCTTCATTATCCGCATCATCAATTATTTATTCTGTAGCTCAAACTAATTAGCCTCTTCACAAGAAAAGTACCTTGAAGTTGTACTCATCTTTTAATATTCCTGTGATTATATCAAACACATCAAACCTGCCTCTGATGACGAGACACGGGATAATTCAGAGTAAGATGGTAGACAATTAAATGTCTCTGAAATCCAGTTAGCAAATTGCTAGGACACAGGGCAGCCAATGACATGACTGAATTTTAATGGATCATAAAGAATGAAAGTATAAAAACTCTTACAGTAAGTCCCCTTGGTTGGATTTTGATTGAATGGTGAATTGTCAAAATTGGGAAACACTCTGCGCTTGACTTACCCAAAACCTTTGGGTCCAAAATGATATATTTAAAAAATGGGTAGAATGATTTAAAGTCCTTAAAAGAAGTATATACTGCATGTAAACTTTGCTGCATCAGAAATCTTGGCTGTTTAAGAAATGGTGAAACTTTAGTTATGGAAAAAGGAGAGCATACATTATATAGTTTTAGAATAACCTCTGTTATATTTTCTATCATTTATTTATTATAAAAAAAATCAATAGAAATAAAACCAAAAGGCTGTCACTCAGTTTGGGACATGTTGCCTGATTAAAAGAATACTGTAAGTATCTTCCCTTGTAGTCCCAGAAGTCTACATTATAAAGCCTGTCTCCCTGAGTGTCGGTTCTTTTTGTGTGTGGTTTTCTTTTTTTTTTTTTTTTTTTCTGTATTTTTCTGAAGTGAGATGTGAAGAAGCAGAGAAACAGACTCCTGCATGCGCCTGACCAGGATCCACACAGCAAGCCCACTAGAGGGTGATGCTCTGCCCATCTGGGGCATTGTTCTATTGCAACTAGAGCCATTCTAGTCTCTGAGGCCATGGAGCCATCCTTAGTGCCTGGGCCAACTTTGCTCCAATGGAGCCTTGGCTGCAGGAGGGAAAGAGAGAGAGAGAGAGAGAGAGAAAGGAGAGGATGAAGGAGTGGAGAAGCAGATGGGCGCCTCTCCTGTGTGCCCTGGCCGGGAATCAAACCCAGGACATCCACATGTCGGGTTGATGCTCTACCATTGAGCCAACTGGCCAGGGCCTTGAGATTTTTTTTTTTGATGTCTAATGGTGACACTCTCAAATTTTAGCCTGCATATAGACTGTCTCTGTATTTATTTTTTTAGATTTTCTTTTATCTGTAGGGCAGGGATTTGTTTGTCATGAGTAAACGTGTTGAGATAACCTATATGGATCATTCTGGTTCATGGACGAAAGGTCTTCCAAGAACGATATTTAGGGTATCTTCTTTTCACTGTCACCAAAGCAGTGTGGCAACTGCACCCTTTGGGTCCTTACCACATCTTTTTTTTTTTTTTTTAATTTTTATTGTATTTTATTCATTTTAGAGAGGAGACACAGAGTGAGAAAGAGAGAGAGAAAGAGAGAAAGGGGGGAGGAGCTGGAAGCATCAACTCCCATATGTGCCTTGACCAGACCAGTGCAGGGTTTTGAACTGGCGACCTCAGTGTTCCCAGGTCGACGCTTTATCCACTGCGCCACCACAGGTCAGGCCTTACCACATCTTATAACTCTTCAGAATATAATTTTTTCATCATTTCCACACCACGATGATTGACTTGTGAGACAGGGACAGCCTCACAGAGACTAACAGACAGCATGGAGACCCTGGAGCTGGCCAGACCAACATTTTAAAAGCTGCATCAAATAAACATTTTCAAAACTTCAACGAGACCAAATCCTTGAAATCATTCAGTTTTCTACCGCAGACAGAGCTCTAGCATGTCATCATCCAACGAGCATCGTAACGCTTCTATTTCCCATGCCTGGTAGACTAATTGGTTAGCAGGGAGCTAATCTGCACCGGGTCCCCTTCTCCCTACTCCCCTTATATGTCGGGCGATGGGGGAAATAGGACACGATACTCCGAGGGAGAAACTGGCCTTCCTGGAGGGCGGGACACTCAGCTTCCAGCTTTGCTTTGGAGGATTCGGAGGAAGCAAATATCTGTATTACATTTGCATATTCTATTCTCTAGCTTGATACAGCTATGCACGTCTCTCAACGAGGTGTCTAATGTTTTGTTTTTACTTACAGAGTTGAGAAGGAAGGAAGAAAGAATAGAAAGACAGAAGGAAGGAAGGAAGGAAGGAAGGAAAAAAGGAAGGAAGGAAGGAAGGAAAGAGGGAGGGTATGAAACAGAGGGGAGGAAATGGGAGAAGAAAGGGGAAAAGGGTTGAGAGTGGAGAGGAAGGAAGATTGAGGAAGGCTGAGGAAAGAGAGAAAAGAGAGGAAGAGCGACGGAGAGGCACACAGACAGAGAGACAGAGGAGAGAGAGAGGCGCGCTGTTCCCAGGCTGCATGGCAGAATAGAATGCATTAGTATTTCTTGCTGCAGCCAAGACTGACAGCTGGCCCTGGCCTCTTTAGGGATGTGGGGGCGAGCTATTCCTGTGGCATGTGATCTCTGCCCCCTCCAGGTTGTCACCCCTGAGGGTTCTGTCAGTTCTTGTCTTGGCAGGGTTCTTAATGCCAAATCTAAGCATGTGCTTAATTTGTCTCTGAAACTGCTTTGCTCCTGCACAGACACATGCCAAAAACAAATTGGTAGATGCTTCACAGAGGCAGATTCTTGTGCTGACACCGGAACCATTCACTGAGTGCCTACTATGTGCTTGCGATGGGTTGGGGAGCCAGCACAAACCCAGGTCTCCTCTTCCCCCAGGACCTGCATTCTAGTTTACATGTGTACCTAGAGTTTTTTGTTAAAGTCATTTTTTTTTTTTTTTTTTTGTAAGGGACAGCTCATCTGAGTGCATGCTTGGGCTTACTTCTTCAGAGTAATCTGAAATGATACAGTCAGAGTTGTGTTTTTTTGTTTTTTATTTCTTCTTCTGCATTCTTTTTTGCCCCTGCCAGTAACTGTGCTAATCTTTCTACAAACTGAATTATGTAAAACTCAAAATCAGCATTTATTGCCATCCTCATTTCATAGATGAGGGAAGGGGTTCAGGGCAGGTGGGATCCGTGCTCAGGGGTCAGACAGTGACTTCCAGGAATTCACGCTCTGCTGATGACACGTGTCCTGGGGACACACGAGCTTGACACAAAGGGGGCCACTGCCTGCAGGTCAGAGCCCAGCTTGACAATACTTTGTCTCTCTTCCTCTACTGGATGTTGCTTTATTTTTTTCTGCGATCACTTTGTGGGCATCTGTCTATTACACTGTGTTCTTTCTGATGAATTATCTAATGCAAACAAATGGAGACTAAATTTTTAAGAAGGCATATTCCTGGGAAGAGATGTGGGATCAGGGCAGGTCTTCGTGCAAACGTAAACTATGGCTGCTTCTGCCTAGGTTCAATGGACTCTCTGTTTTTTGTCAAGTCAAAGGCCCTTGGTCTTACCAGCCAGAGAGCGTGGAGATTTGTGCCTGGTCATGTGAACAAGGCATATGCTGCTGACACCCGGTATATGTGCGCTGGCCCCGTCTCTGTATAGGAAGCATGTGAAACTTAAAAATCACATCATTATTCAGGACCCAAGCTGAAGGGTTCTCCTCTCTATGGAACCTCTCTGACTGTTGTATTCCTGGTTGAGAACCCGGACTTTAGTGCAGTCAACAGAGTAGGAGTTAACTGCAAGGGAGCAGAAAAGGCCTCCCCAGCTGTGGCCCTCGGACAGGTGGGTTGTGAACCTGAAGGCTATCAAGGGTCAACAGGCTCAAGAAAAGAATTTCCACCTCCCCCTTACCAACTGCAAGAACATAGGTAGGGGGACTGGCCCAGAATGAGAGCTACTTCAGGGGTAGCCTTTTATCTGCAGGTCAAGACAAACATCTAATGATCAGACACCTGTTCTTTCTCATTTCCAGTTCTGCAAATTACCCTCCCTGTTGTTGGAGCGCCAGGCCCTCATCCCAGCCCTCAGCTCAGGGTGGCAGAGAACCAACCCTCAGTGGCCAATCTTTGGTCTCATATTTTTATCAGGCGCTTTCTCATACGTATCAAATACATTTCTTTTCTTCCTGTTAATCTGTCTCACGTCAATTGAATTATTAGTCCAGCTGAAGAAACTAGAGAAGAAGAAAAGAAAAAATTTCCTACCCCTACCAAATAAATTTTTATACGTAATAAATTCTACTGAAAGGAATACCATGTAAAGAATACTGAGAATTTGTATACCCTCAGAATCATTACATGAAATGTACCTCTTGTCTTCAAACACACTAGAAAAGGGAAGGAAAAAAAAAGGCAGGGTTATTCTGCATATCTCTTTTACATAGCTACTCTCTCCTAATTAGAAAAGCACAAATTATATATACAGAGAGAGTTATAAAAACATGCTGTTAAATTCTTCTTTCCTGAAAAGTAAAATGTTGGCAATGAAAATTTTTTAAAAAAAATTTTAAGTTTCTTTTATTGATGTGACTTTGATGTCAATATTCAATAAAGCACCTTCTGGTGCTTTTGATCTGAAAATGTGATTGCTATTGAACATCAAACAAGGGATGCTGGTAATTTTATGACAATTATGTTTTAGCTTTCCGTACCGAAACAGTGATAAGCAAATCTCATGCTTGAGGACTCTAACTGATTGTCACAGGGAGAAGCATTGTGTCACCAATGGGGTGATTACAGAGGAACATTGAGGGGCTGCTTCCCCGCCCTTGGAAGTTAAGTCACTGTAACCCAGTATAATGCAGCTATGAGCTGATGGGCTGGTGGAGCTTATCAGATCTTCTGTGCAGATGTATTTGCATTATATTCCGTTTAAATACCATGTATCATAATTCGGTTACATCTCCATGTCTAAGGAAATGAGGTTGGCAGTCTGTCCGCTGCATCTGGGTCCTCTCAGAACCCCTCTGAGAATGGAGAGGGAGGAGCTGCTCTTGTCCTTAGAGCAGTGGTTCTTCACCTGGGTTCTATCGAACCCTAGGGGTTCCATGAGTCAGTCTCAGGGGTTCGGAGAAGCCTCTGCCGAGGAGGCCAGAATAAAGTAATACCGTCATTTGTTGTGAGTTCATGCACTTTGTTGGTTTTGTTCTTTGAGCAAGGTGATGTTCATGCACTGCTCATTTTGTGCCCCAGTAAAAAAACATATACGTATGTCTTGAATTTGGAAAAAAAAATCATATTTTGTTTATCACTAAAGAAGGGTTCGGTGAATGCACATATGAAACCGGTGGGTTCGGTACCTCAGAAAAGGTTAAGCACCGCTGCCTTAGAGTGAGAGGTGCTCTCGTTTCTGTAGGATTCTAAGCAACATTTCCGCTTCCAGTACTCTTTTCAGTCCTGCATACAAATGGCTTTCGTGAACCCGTCTCCCTGGAGAAGTGGGGCATTTTCTGCTCTCAAAAACAATGGGCCAAAGCCTGCCGAGAAAGCACCCAATAGGTGGGAAAGCTTAGGTGGAAGTCAATGCCACGCTATTCAGAGGTTACCATAAGATTTATTTTTTATAATACACTAAAAATAAATGATGCAAGAGTTACGTTTGCCCGTGTCTGGTCTGCATTTTAAACGTCGCTGTGAGCTTTGTGCACATCCCTGTGATGACAGGATTTAAAAACAGGCACCATGCATAAGGGAGTTCTGTGTTCAATTTTGAAGGTGATTTTTGTCAGGTAAGATTTCAACTTGGGAGTTAAAGGACGGATGGACTCTGCCCACAAGACTCTGACTTAAAAAAAAAAAACACAAAAAAACAACATATGTACAAAAACACAGCTGATCTCACTACACTTACATTTAAAATGTACAAGTTAAAATAAAACACAGACACATGGTGAAAACCTTATGTGGAAAGTTGGAAAATCTCCACTAAGGTTCGGCAGCCCCTCTGCTGTTGCCTCGTTTTCTTCTATAAATGAGTTTTTCACGCATCAGATGATCCCAATTTTTATGCAGACCGGAGGAGACCAGTAAATTGATATTAGCTGTCATTATAAATGTCAGCTCTTGTCCTGCATACCTCAGAAGTAAATGAGGACCATACTCAGTCAGGACCTTTCTAGACTTTGTCTAAGCAGTGGGGGAGGGGTGACTATCCCGGCTGCAGCAAGAAAAGGCACAGAGCTAGGCTGTCACTTCAGCAAAAGAATGAAGAAACTTTAATGTGCATAATCCTTATCGCTAATGTTGAATTTGCAATGCATAGACAATACACATTGCGTATCATGTACATTACAGTGTATGTGTAATATGCATTATCTCGTTTAATGAAATAACCCTAGAAATAGTTATTATTTTTACCCCTCCTACAGATATAGAAGCTGAGACTCACAGAGGGGTAAGTAATTTGGTGAAATTCATTTAGCTCGTATATGGACAGGACTCAGCTACAAGTCTGTCTAAATCACTGTGTTAATGTAAAATTATTAATAACTAGCACTGAATAAAAAAAAAAAGGAATAAAAGCTCTTCCTTGGTCGGTCTTTGCCAATTCCCATGGTGTAAATACTCTCACAATGGCCAATGCAAAAATATGGCAAAACTGTACAACATCAGTTCTTACAAACTTTGAGCCAGCTTTACCTACTGCACCATTAAACTCTGACTTAAAACTTCTAATTTTCACCAGGAAGTTATACTGTAAATCCTTAAATGAGAGGAAAGAGACAACCAAGAAGAGAAAAAAAAATTAAACTCTTAGATGCGGTCTGACAACGTTTTTCCTCTCATTAACCGCATTGGAGAGCTCCTGTTCAGAGCTTCCTTCCAACATGAAGGTCTATCGTCTGAAGATAAAATAAAAAAAAAAGTTTTCCAAAAAATAAATGATGTGCAATTTACTTATGCATGCCGAACCTTAAGAATTAATGTATCGGACACACGTGTCTAATTTATTAGAGAGCAATACTTCCGTGGAACAGAAGAATGGAGGAGTAGAAAAGAAAGGAAGAAAGGAAGGAAAGGTTGGAAAACCCTTTCTAGAAAATTTGCCAGTGACTAGGTTAGAAATGGTTGAGTCCAAGTGCAAAAGGTGATATTTTACTGATGCTCGCTTACTATTTATTGTTGGCGTTTATATTGGTTAGACTATTCCATTGTCAGAGTCGTATTTAAGGTATACATGATTATGATCTTGACTTTATAGAAAAGCAAAAGGAGGCTTAAGACTTAAGCTAAGAAAATAAAAGGGGACCTTTCTCAGAGTTGCCTTAATCGCATTGCACGGTGACCCTCTGTCCAAAAGGAAATGCACCTTTCCAGTTGCTGCACACACACCTTACACACCCGCACTTCTTCTCTGTGGACACCGCCGCCCTGTCCGCTTCCTCAGGCGCCGTGGCCGCGGCTGTCCGTGAAAGACCCTCTGTCCTCTGTCAGGGGGAGCCGTGAGACAGGACTCTCCAACTTTCCCCATTCATCCGGTGAGTGAGAAGTCCACAGAGAGTACATCATCACCTTTATTAAAAGATCGATTTTTCTCCACTCTGGTCTCCACTCCCTCTGTCCTCAGAAGAACACACTTTATTTCTCCACTTACAGATCTCACTTTTCATAGCCTCTCA
The DNA here is from genome assembly GCA_037038555.1 of Rhynchonycteris naso. NCBI lineage: Eukaryota > Metazoa > Chordata > Mammalia > Chiroptera > Emballonuridae > Rhynchonycteris > Rhynchonycteris naso. Next base: position 148,455,932 of record CM073002.1, read on the forward strand.
CTCCACGTCAGCAGCTGGGACGACCCGCCCTCTTTTCTGCAGTGAAATCCTGGTCTCGCGGGTTGAACGGGAACACCTCAATGCAGCCTGCCTGACTTCACTGACTTCTCCTTTTCTTTCTCTCTCTCCTCCCCGCCCACCTGTGTGCAGAGCATGCGCTCAGTGGTGGCGACCAGGTCCACATGAGCCTTTAGTGATTAAATATTGGAGAGAAAGGAGGAAAAACTGTTAAAAATGTACTTTAATAGAGCATGCTTTACTTTCATGGAATATGCTTTTGCAGGAAAAATAGAGGCTATCACTTTTAACCTTTTCATTGATGACTGAGGAAACTGAGAACAGGAGAGGTTTTCTTCTGGCCACAAATTAATTTTAGGACATTACCGTGACGAAGGAAAGATTTTAAGCTGAGACTTTTTTTTTTCTTTAAAGAATCACAGGTATGTGTAATTATAAAGAATTAGGTGCATGTATTATGGGGGGGGGAATACATGCAGAAACTGATGCTTAGAGAGGTTAAGTCAGTCTTCAGGGGTTACCCGACCATCACTGACAGAAGAGATATATAAACTCATACCTGACCCCATGCCCATGATCTTAGCATTACGATAAATATGACCTTTTTTTTTGTATTTTTCTGAAGTGAGAAGTGGGGAGGCAGAGAGACAGACTACCGCATGCACCTGACTGGGATCCACCCGGCATGCCCACCAAGGGGCGATGCTCTGCCCTCTGGTGTGTTGCTCCATTATAACTGGAGCCATTCTAGCACCTGAGGTGGAGGTCATGGAGCTGTCCTCAGTGCCAGGGCCAACTTTGCTCCAGTGGAGCCTTGGCTGCGGGAGGGGAAGAGAGAGACAGAGAGAAAGGAGAGGGGAAGGGTGGAGAAGCAGATGGGTATTTCTCCTGTGTGCCCTGGCCAGGAATCAAATCTGAGACTTCCACACACTGGTCTGACACTCTACCACTGAGCCAACCAGCCAGGGCTCTAAATATGGTCATTTTCTTTGCTTTGTTTTATCCAGCATTATTTGAATTCTAGCCTCAATTAAGTTCATTGTAGATGACTTTAAATGGTCCCAGGAAGACCTACTGTGAGGCATTGACGTGATTCTGTTCCCTCAGCCCAGATTTCTCTGCTGATGCCTCTTGCTCAAGTAAGAGCTAACATCAGGAGTTTTAGGTACATCACCGGTGCCCACCGATGGGCCATTCAGCAGCACAGATATCAGCCAGAATGCTGCAGATGCTGCGGACACTTTCTGTCCCGAGAGCTAGGTCTTTCCTGATGGCCTGAAGCCTCAGTCCTCACCACTGGCGGGTGCTGAGTCACACGCCACTCAGGCAGGGGACACCGAGGGGCAGGACCTCTCCCTGCCTGGCGTCTGAGCTCCCCCAGGGAGTGGAAACTGCTGGCTCGGTGCTTTTGATTTGCCTTTTGCTGATGGCCACCTGGCTGCTGGGCAGGTGAGCTGCCAGGTCTGGGCTGGGGCTGACAACAGCGGAGGGGGGAGCTGAAGGCTGACTGCCTGACCTCAAAGCTTCTGAAGGCTTCTGAGAGGTTTCTCTCCTTCACAGCCTCGGGGCAGCCCTCTCTGCCTCCACTGCCTGCTGCTTCACCGGCTAGCTTCCTCTTCCCTGGACTCTGAGGACCTGAAGCCAGGCAGAGGCCAAGCTATCTGGTAGGTTTAGTTTTATATATTCAACAACCTTCTCACCCTGGACCTTTCTTCTTGAATTTATGAATGCTTTTCACATTTTTCTTCCCCTTTGGAAAGAATTTTGACCGAGAGTTTTTTCTAGAAAAAGACACTCCCAGGATTCTCTAGTTTGTTTGTATTTCCCAGTTCTCCTATCAAGGTCAGTGCTGCCCAAATCCAGGACGAAGTCAGCTCTGGTGAAACCTGCATCTCTTCTATAGGAATGAACTAAAGATACTGTCTTCTTACTTAGCAATCCAATTTATAAGTTGCTTTCATACTGTTTTCTCATTTCAGCTTGAAAACAACGCTGCAAAGGAGGTGAGAAAATAACGGTTTCTCTGCTGCACATGCTGGGACCAGGCACAGTGCCATCTAGTGCTAGCTCATGCCGATGGTTGGGAAATCATGAGCCACGGGGTTTGACTGAAATTCTGCAAAATATAACCCACCTGTACTCCTACGTAGCCATGCCATGCTGTTTTCAAAATACATAGTCCCCCGACACTGAAACAAGCACTAGACTTGATTTGTTTTAATGACCAGTTTAAAGAAGTGCGAGGTCACAGGAATGACTGTGTGAAGTATCGTGTCCTGTGTATCAGTCAGGACCCTGTGCGGAGCACTAGAGAGAGTTTCACAGCAAGTGGGAGGTAGGATTTCATCTGAGGTAGGAAAGAAATTCTGAAAGGAAGAATTAGGTGAACTCAGACCGTGGGAACATGCTGACTGCACCCATGTTAATGGTCATTTACTGTTGGGGGACCCCGGAGACAGGGTAGTAGGTACAACAAGGGCAGCTAACATGCACTCTGGATCAAAGGAAATAGTTTTGAATTTTGCAACTCTGTCTTGTTTCCACAGTTCACATCCCAGAAAGAAGTATAAATTAATAGATGCTATGAACACCCTCAGACACCTTTTCCAATCTAAGAATTAGCTTCCCCTTCTGATACTTCTTGGCCACTACAATATCCATACAATATGCAATACTGCATATTACATCAAGCCACTATTTTCTTAATTATAAATATATGAAAAGTGTAAAAGGGCATCGTAAAATAGAACTGCAGAAAAGTTACCTTAGCTTTCAACGTGACTTCATTTTTACCTTGCAAACGCATTGTTCAAGTCTGTCCGATAAAACACATGATCCAAAATGGTGAGCCATGTGGGGTCTTTATATTTCATAACTTTAAGGGTAAGTGTTAGATAAATGTCTCTTCGTTAATAAAGCAGCCACTTTTAATACTAATTTTCCTTCCTTCTGGTAGATTTTAAATATTGTTGTAGACGACAGAAGGCTATAAAAAGTTGCTAACAGTAGCAACTCCTAAAACTAATCGGCATCCATGTTTCTAGCATCTGTTCATTCTTCACCGGCCGAATTCCTCTCACGCAGGACTGCACACGAGCATCTGAAGTCTCTGTTACATAAGAACACAGGTTTTGAGGAGAAGCAAGCATCCGTTGCCTGGTTATTCCTGTGACTATGTTGAACAGCTTTAATGGAATGTGGAGTTTTACAGGTGCCCTGAAGGTGGGTTTTCCCTTCACCATCCCTGGCCATATGCCAGAGTTTAGCATTCCAATCGGGTCTGGCACGGCGTATTCAGGAACTGGCTGGACAGGAGGAAAGAGACATGATTATCTAGAGACAAAGCGATTTATAACGTTTCCTAATTTCAGGCAGGTAAAGCTCTGAGGTTGCTACAATATTAGCGATCAAGACATTAGCAACACCTCTGGCAGCTATGCAGAAGTATGAGCGTTTTCCTACCTAGAACCCTCTTCCCGGGATGAGATCAGCGGAGGGAGAGGAAGCAACGGTTCCCCGTTCTCCCCTAGCTCCCGAGAAGCGAGGTGGGAGGGAGGGATTGCTGTCTGGAGAAACCTAGTTCCTTTCAGAGCAACAGTCAGCACTGTCCCTTGGTAGGGACAGAAGGTGGTGCTAAGAAAAGGTCCTTCTCATGGAAGAACGATCAGACTCCTTGAATGACATGCAGTCCAAGTGTGGGTGGCAGCTGTTCATTAGAGCATCACCCCAGCACCTAGCTGCAAAGAGCGAGGACAGAGAGTGTGACATTGTCCTTCTTGGGAAAGGAAAGCACAGAAACTGTAGGAGGCTGTCTGGGTACTCTGCTTCTGATAGGTGAATAGCACCCATGCCCATTTCAGCTAGGTTTCTTTTTTTTTTCTTTTCTTTTCTTTTTTAGCTAGCTGCAGCAACTGAGAAAGGAGGGAACACTCTGTAAGGGAGAGTTAAGAGATGCTATTTATGTGGCTTAGGCTTCAGTCAGATGATTTAAAGGTGGGTGAGGAAATCGAAGTTAGAACCGGATTATATACTGTCAAGACGCAGGACAAGTCTGTGATTGAGTATCTTAATAATTTTTATCTAGGAGATGGGAGGATTAAAGTGGAATTAGACTTGTCATGGGCAGAGCAGCTACGATCACTCAGAGAAGGAGAGAAGATGGCAGAGCAGAGAGCAGGGGATGTCTGCTGTCTACCTGCCGAGAGGCTCCTTCCCTGTCCGGTTCTGAGCGTGGTTTAGGTTGACGTGGGCTGTTTGTCTTTCCCTCAACAGCCAAACAAGACATTGAATGACAACATGGGCTAGAGAGAGAATCTTGGTTCTTTTCTACCTGATGAGGTCGAGGGAAATACACACCCCATTCTGCCTCGTGACCAGCTGCTATTTTAAGAGCGACATGGGAAGGAGTCATCCTTAAGAGAGATCAGGAAGTGTTTTGCTTGTTTGTTTGTTTGTTTTGTTTTGTTTTTCCTACACACTGTTCTTTGAGGAAAGTATTATAACAGGACAACCTAAACCTGTCTGCTGACTAGGCTGTGAGGGTTCAGGAAAAAGACATGATTATCTATAGACAAAGCGACTATATCACATTTTGTAATTTCAGGCAGGTAAAGTCCTACATAAAGACATTAGACATCTCTGGCTGCTATGCAGAAGTATGAGCATTTTCCTACCTAGAACACAAGCACACACAGACTGTTGGTGTCTGTGATGACATGCTGGAGGCTCGCAATGGGGATGTAAGTGCAGATGGCCACATTTCCCTCTTCAAGGCGTGTTGTGTTTGCTTTTTTTTTTTCTCATGGATTGTATGTATTATTTTGTATTGTTAGAAACTGGTGTACATTTAAGCTTTTTTAATAATGTATAATCTCAAAAGTGCATGCTTTTGTGTTTAGATAAGCAATATTTTTTACAACTAATTAACATTAAATGATTAGTAAGGAGTTGTTGTTGCTCATTTTACTTAGCTGTTTCCATATGTGGCTCTAATTTATTAGAAAGGGTAATTGCACAGGGTGTGTGATGTTTCCTTTTTTGGTTATTCACAAGGTAGTGTCTATTCACCCTTTACTTAGATGGCTCATCCATAGCTCAGTGCCGGATGTTGATGGTAGTAGTTTCTCGAGGGTGCTGCAACAAATTATCTCAGACTTGGTGGCTCGGTGCAATGGAAATCTATTCTCTCACAGCTCTGGAGGCCAGAAGTCCCAATGGGGTTCACTGGGTGAAGATCAAGGTCTCGGCAGCCCACACTTGAACTGCCTTCCCTTGTTGCAGCGTCTGGTGGCTTGCGTGACTCCGGCCTCTGATTGAGTGACTATAGTGCCTTCTCTTCTTCTTCATGTGCCAAATTACCCTCTGCATCTTGTATGAGAATCCCTGTGATTGAATTTAAAGCCCACCCAGATGTTCCAAGATAATCTCCCTAGATCAAGATCCTTAATTTAATTGTATCCGCAAACTCTTTTTTCTCATAAGGTAATATTTGTGGGTTGGAGGAACTAGAACTTAATATCTTTGGATGGTCACTGGGTAGTCTTCTAGAGTGGTTGTCCAAGTAATTAGAAGGAAGCCGATTTGGACAATAAGCACTGAATCCTCTAACGAGGAATCAATCGGACAGCTAATTCAATAACATGTATTGTTAAGACAGCAGCAAATCCTCCAAACAAAAATGATCTCTTTCTTAGAGAGGACTATAGAAAATTCACATTTAACTAGAAATTTAAGAGCAGTAATTCTGCTGCTCTTAAATATTATCTAGATGATTATCTTTGTTTTCAGTATTTTGGGGAAAAATATTTCATCACCATAAACTAAAATTCCACCCAGTATATCACTTAAGAGCCTAAAACATTATAATGCTCTGACATAATTTTATTCAACTTAAGCACTCCTACAGTTAAAAATAAGTCCTGTACAACCTATATAGCATAAAAAGAAAATTGAAAACCTCATGAACTTTTCCTTAATTTTTCTTGACTCCCCCTAAACAGTTGAAGAAGTCCCACATAAGTATATAATTTCCAGCCTTCTTACTTAATATATGTTGTGACTGATAACTGTTTTGACCAATTATATTTTGAAGCAGACGTTTATGATCAGAAAGGAGTCTCATTAATTTTATAGTTTCCAGAAAAACAGCGAATGTATGATAAATAATATACTTACTCATAATTATTGACCTATTTGTCTTAGTCCAGAAATTTGTCCTTACATTTTTACTTATAAATGTAATGAATTACTAGTGGTCAACATGAAATCAATAGATTGGGAGTAAACTCCAAGACTAATTAGAAATGATGTGCACTGTAATGTTTCGAGATTTCCCCGGGGGTAAACACATAATGAAGACATGAGTATTACCAAGCATTACCAAGATAGAGCTAATCATGTCACTTTTAAAAGCAGATGATGGATGTTGAAACCCAATTGCAAACATTTCTTTGGAAACTCCCTGTGGGACATGAGAACTGAGCCACCGTGATGCAACCTAGCGGGTAAGAGAGAAGACGGAATGACATCCCTGTTCAGATCCCAAGCTGTCCCCGTATTCCCAATGCACATGCACAGTCTCTCCCAGGGGACAGAAATTTATCTTAGAGTAATTATTAAATTATATTTTTCCCAAGGGACTCTAAATAAAAATTTTTTAAAGGGAATTAACCTCATAAAAGAGAGCCATGTACAAAAAAATAAAAATAAAATTGCATCCCGTATAAAGCCACACATATTGTACTGAAACCAGACCTTCAAGAGTGAGCTCTTTGCTTTAAGTCATTTTACTTTTTTACGCGTTCAAGGTTCTGCATGGTATTAGTTCTTGTGCCTGGCAGCTTCCTGAGAGATGGAGAAAGGCTTATCTGTGGACGCCAGCCAGCGACTACAACTCTGGCACTGAACAGCCTCAGCGCAGCGCAGCGAGCCAGAGATTATGTTTACAGGGAAAGGAAGGAAGTGACAGAGGCCCAAAAAGACAGCACCATAGATCTGTGGGGACGGTGCCCGCTATTGAGATGCAGCATCAGTCAGGAATTGCACTCACAAATTGTATTCGTTGATGTAGGGGGTCGAAGTTTTGCCAACATTGACACACACAAAATGAGTCCTCAGAATGACCTCACTTTAATTCTGGACCTCTCCTCTCACTGTTGCCCTGGTGTGGCCCTTTGCCTGGCCCTTCTGCGCCTGCTCTGTTCCCTCCCCCCATCCTGCATCACCCTGCTTCTATGCTTGTCTAGGTCAGGTCCTTGGTCTTGGCAATGAAACCCCACGCGCTGAAACTGCCTTCCTGAGATCCCCAGGACGTTGGAATCCATCATTCCAGTGAGCACACTGAACCCCTTGCTTTGCAAGGCACTCCCACCCCTGTCACTCTATGTACTTGACCTCTGACACTCGTTCTTCCCTTGGGACCTCCAGCATGACATCCCCGTGATGTCCTTTCCTGGGGACCCCTCTGAATCGGGGTTCTTAGCTTCCTTTGCAGGCTCGTTTTGCTTCCTCATTCCTAAAGTCCGTGGCTCCTCCGCGTTCTGACACGTGCCCGGGCACATGGACATGACATTCCACGGCGTTAGCAAAGTTACAAATGGCTTGACGTGCCTCGTGGTTCCCTCTATGAATTTACCTCATTCCCATCTTTGAGTTTTATGTTTTAATCACAAAAGTGTGTGTGTGTGTGTGTGTGTGGTTCTTTTTTGTTTTTTTCATGTTCTTGAATGTCCAGGTTATCACACATAACTAGAAAATACATTTCATTAATTTTCTTGGTATTTTTCCAAGTTGCAAATTAGAAGCTCCTTCTGTTGACAGGCCTTCTCTTACTTTTTATACACTGAGCCAGCAACCCTTGCTAGGGGACGCCCAACAGACCTCGCCTTCCCTTGGGGTAAACGAATTACATGACATTATTTTGTTGCGTAAATTGCTTGCTTACTTGTCCTCTCTACCCTCACATGTCATGAGAGAAGGTTTGTTGCAGTATTTAGCATAGCAGCTGGAATATATATATATATGGTTACTGAGGACCTTTTGAATAAAATGTACATTTGTACTGTCATCACTGAAGTGCACGAGCAGTCCCGAGGGAATGGGGACCGGGCACCTGAGAGCGGAAACCAGTCTGTAGAACTTGTAACATTGCTAATATGTATTTTGTTCCCTCTGCAGCTAAATCAGCGGTTCTTAACCTTTTTTGAGGTACCGAACCCACCAGTTTCATATCCGCATTCATCGAACCTTTCTTTAGTGATAAATAAAATATGATGTTTTTTTCCAAATTCAATACATAGGTATATGTTTTTTTTACTGGTGCACAAAATGAGCCGTGCATGAACATCACCTTGCTCAAAGAACAAAACCAACAAAGTGCATGAACTCACAACAAATGACGGTATTACTTTATTCTGGCCTCCGCGGCAGAGGCTTCTCCGAACCCCTAGGGTTCGATAGGACCCAGATGAGAACCACTTAGCTAAATGATTATGGTGTTATTTTATGCTTCCTAATCTATTGGTCCCATCTCTTCTGATTTAACCATTACATAAACTCAGTGTTTCTGGGTACTATTTTCACATTGATGGAAAAGGGAAAAATCTGAAGAAAAAAAACAACAACAAAAACCCCCACAATGTAGCAGTGTTTGCTCCAAATTGTCTTCTTTACTTAAAAAAAAAAAGTTGAAATGTTAATGGTTTTGCTTTTAGAAAACACATCGTTTTGTCATTTAGAAAGGTTTCAGGCATATGTTGTCTTTTTACTTCCTTTTTTTCTTTTTACCCTTTTCTGAATAATTTCATTGAAGGTGTACTGTGTGGCAAATATCAAAAAGTATTCTTTTTTACAAAATAGAAGCAGACTCATAGAGAGCAGACTGGCAGCTGTTAGAGGGGAGGAGGTTGGTGGGACTGGGAGAAAAAGGTGAAACAATGAAATGATTTAAAAACAAACAAACAAACTTGTTTACACAGAAAACAGTAAGGTGCTTTCCTGGCCAACACATCTGTACAGCGCACATTTACTTGATGTCCAGCAGCAGATTTGGAAGGCGGCTGCGATCCGCGGTCCAGGTGCGTTCGTAACTAACTGTGGAGTGAAGAGTGAGGAACATCTATGCCAGACGTAAGGCGCACGCTGCGGGCTGACCGGATGTAAGGTGCAGGATGCGGGCTGACCGGATGTAAGGTGCGAGATGCGGGCTGACCGGATGTAAGGTGTAGGAAGCGGGCTGACCGGATGTAAGGTGCGGGATGCGGGCTGACAGGATGTAAGGTGCGGGATGCGGGCTGACCGGATGTAACCTGTGGGATGTGGGTAGACCGGATGTAACGTGCAGGATGCGGGCAAACGGGATGTAACCTGTAGGATGCGGGCCGACCGGATGTAAGCTCAGGAGGCGGGCAGGCCGGATGTAACGTAACACTCAGGATGCGGGCAGGCCGGATGTAAAGCACAGATGGCGGGCGGGCCGGATGTAACCTGTAGGATGACCGGATGTAAGCGCAGGATGCGGGCAGACCGGATGTAACCTGTAGGATGACCGGATGTAAGCGCAGGATGCGGGCAGACCGGATGTAACCTGTAGGATGACCGGATGTAACAGCAGGATGCGGGCAGACCGGATGTAACCTGTAGGATGACCGGATGTAACAGCAGGATGCGGGCAGACGGGATGTAAGCGCAGGAGGCGGGCGGGCCGGATGTAACGTAACACTCAGGATGCGGGCAGGCCGGATGTAAAGCACAGATGGCGGGCGGGCCGGATGTAACCTATAGGATGACCGGATGTAACGTGCAGGATGCAGGCAGACCGGATGTAACCTGTAGGATGACCGGATGTAACGTGCAGGATACGGGCAGACTGGATGTAACACACAGAAAGCGGGCTGACGAGATGTAAAATGTAGGGTGCAGGCCGACCGGATGTAAGCGCAGGAGGCGGGCGGGCCGGATGTAACCTGTGGGATGACCGGATATAACAGCAGGATGCGGGCAGGTGTGCCCGGTGATGTTCCGCAGACGGCTGCCCCGCAGCGGCTGGCCTGCTCCCCAGAGGTCGGGCCGCCCGCGGCCTCCGCCGGCTTTGCGGCTCGCCCAGGGATCCCTGGAAGCCGGAGCGGCCGGAGTGGTCAGTGGGCCCTTTGCAGTCGTCTGCTTTCTCTCCGTGACATTATCTCAGTAACGAAAGGGCGGAGAGGGAACGAGATGAAGTCTCAGCGAGAAGCCCAGCTGCCTTCACTCTCCCAGCTGCAGTGTCCCTAAGGACGGGACCCTTTTAGGACGACACCAGCCCTGTTGTTCACAGTGTTGCATAAAGCTGTGAATCGGCAGGTCACGCTGACATTTAAAAGCGCTCAGTCTGAAATGGCCTGGGAGGATGAAACGTCTGCCCTCCCCCCGCCCCGCGGCTGCGGACAGTTTTAAGCCCATGCGAGACCCACATCTCAGCGTGTGTGTCTTCACGAGCCCCACTTCCCCTCGGGAGATGTGGACAGGCGCGTGGTGACGGGCTGATCTCTCACAGGTGCTCTTTGCGCGCACGTGTTTATACACAGCAATCAATGCGGAGAAAGCAGCTTAGATTAGGAACAGAGTTCTTGCCCTATTGGGAGATAATCCAAGAAATGTGTTACCTAACATAGGACATGTTTTAACTTATTGGTACATTTCGACTCCTCCCACGTCAAATCCCTGTTGATGTTAAAAGCACCTTAACATCTTTTTATAAATTTGTATGGATGTTCTTGATTGCTCTGTCCTACAAAGGCTGTAAATTTTGTGAGAAACAATGTCTACTCTGTTTAATTTCATTGTAGCGTGCTTCATCACCTAGCTAGCGCAAAGTATGTCCTGAATAAATACTTGTGGGTGAATGGATGAATGTAAAAACAATTGCATTTTCAAAGAGCTGTTTCTAATTTCTTTTGATTAATGTGTTCCTAAGCATAAAACGAGGAGGAATCTTTGAAAACAGTCCTGTTTTTTGATACATAGAGATGTGGCAGGGACAGTTTGATGGTCATATCTGGGTAACCACCAATCCACTTAAGTTCTCCACGGTGTTTACTTTTCTGGACATTGTTATATAAGTAGATCATGCCGTAGCTTTGGTGTCTGTCTTCTGTCATACAGCACTAAGTCTGTGAGGTTCGTTCTCCATATTCTTGTCAAGTCTCGCTATTGTCTGTCTTATTTATATCTATTATACTGGGGATGTGAAGCGGTATCTCACAGTACTTTTTGTTTGCGTTTACCTAGTGACTAACATCGTATAATTCTTATATTCTCACATCGCTATAGTCACAGGCAGGTCAAGGTCTGGTAAGACTAAAATAAATGTAGCAGCATTTTCTCTGCACCCTGAGAGTATAGCTGATTTTTATTTTTAATTTATTCTGTCTACAATAGTAAAATGCTTTTGTAATAAAAAGGGGTTGGAACTAAAAACAATCCATCCCATTTTTTTCCTCGTCAGGGTACAGACTTTAATGTTAAATAGCGAGTATATTTTCAGGAGAATCTTCTAGAACCTGCTACTTCACCACCGTTGACAGTTGATGAACTCAGGTATAATCCTTTTTAAGACATCCATTAACAACAGCGATTAATTTTCTGCCAAGTCTTAATTTCTCAATGGACTTTGATTCTATAGACTTCAACCATTTATGGGGTCAGGCTCTATGCTCGACTTCTGACACAGATCCCAGGCCCATGAGTCCTTCCCAAAGTATATGTACATAACAATTGCCAAGATTTGTACTAGTCGCAATGATCTTTTATAGAATTCTGATGCTATGTGGCGTTAAATAAAGTTAACTTATGGTTCTTTCTTTTGAACCAAAGTTTGTAGGTGAATTAGATGCTTCTCTCTGCTACATTACCCCAAATGTTCAGTGTATTTCTCTCTTTATTGTAAGTATTTGTCAGCTAGCATAGAAATATAAAGCCATAGAAAAACACAGTCAGGGAAAGATTGGGAGAAGTTAGGATCAGAAAACCATTTTAGATAGAGAAGTCACATAAGTGTAGGTTCATTGTACTTCCCTTTGCATTCTAAATTACTTTGCAACTCAGATGCAAAATGAGCAGCAGAAAATTTGGCCACACAACAAGGAGGAATGAATTTTAAAGCAGTGGAAGAGTTGAGGTTGTTTTTTTTTTTTCATCTTTTTATTTAAGGGACAGATTTTAACTATTGGTGCCTGGTCAAGGCACAAATGGGGGTGATGCTTCCTGCTCCTTCTCCCTTCTCTCTCTTTCTCTCTTTCTCCCTCCCTCCCTCTATCTCTCCTCTCTAAAATGAATAAATAATAAAATGTTGAGATATTTTAACTATTGGATATTTTTTATGTGCATTAGAGATCTCTGATGGCTTTTATGATGCTTTGGGTAAGAAGTAGTGATACGTGCCTGGGTTACAATTTGTGGTCCAGGAAAACATGGCGAGTACCTTAAATTTTTGTGCCACCAGGATCATTAAGAGGTGAGTGGAGGTGGGGAATGTGCACAGAGCATTTTTCAGAAAGAATTGCCCGTGTTGATCCAGCTTCCCTGGCTGGTAGCTCACAGACCCTGACCCTGTAGATTGAGGCACAAGGAGAAGACTCTCACAGTGGCTTTTACTGGCAGAAACCAGGCTTCCTCTCCAAATGGCATCACACCTCCTAGCAAAGGGCTGTCAGGATGAACACTCAGAGTCACCTATAAATGGAATTGTAACTCGACGTCCTAAAGTCTAACTCTCAGAATCTTCATAGCTGTGGGAGAAGAAGGTATCTGACCTGGTTCTTCACATGTTCTCTAGTAACCCCTTCACCTGTCCGGCACAAGCCCCCATGTCAGAAACCAGTGGGTGTCGTGGTCTCTCTGGCTGATCCTTTCTGCAACCGTGTGCCCCTGTTTCATTTCTTTTAGATATGAATTCTGTTCGCCAGTTCTATTTGTATTCTCTGCATCTCCACAGCAGTAGTGACCTGTAGAGTTACTCTGTCCATAATCATCCACTTTCTCTGTCTTGGCTTTTCTCTTGAAAGAAAAATCCATATGACCCCTCTGACCTGAGTTTGTGTAGAGCGAGGAAGCCAGGCTTTTCTTTCTCAGTCTACCTAAGCGTGCTCTCACAGGCTTGGCTGGCACGGACGAGGCGTCTGTTTTCTGCTGGTGGGCCAGTCTCTTCAGGACCCCTGCAGACCAGGCTTCCAGGCACAGAAACAATGGAGGCAGGATGGTCCTTTTTTTTTTTTCTTATAAAAAAGAAAAAGCATAGTACAGTTTCATGCACTCACCGTTCTTTCTTTTCTCCTTCTGCCATCAAACAAAGAAATGGTCTTCCTTAAAGTACCCTGCGTGCCTACATAAGTAAGATTCTTTCTTTAAATTTGCATTCCTGGATGGTGTAATACAGCCCTCAAATAAAGTGCGATCTCTTGGGAGCTGCCCTTTTCCTTGTACTGTTAACAATAGCAGACCAGGAATGGCAGCTCTCTGTGTTTATTGATAACCACATAAATCTGGACAGACCTCAGTCACTGCCTACCTCTCCCCCTACTTCCTGCTGTGGCCACCCAGTCAGGCCCGTGTGCCTCTCGCATACACTGAAAGTATACTGGTGCTCTCTCAAGAAGGCCTACCTCACTTATCCTTCACACCAGACACTGCTGACAGAAAGGGGGTATAAACTTGTCAACATTAAGCAAGGTCAGCCTGACCAGGCAGTGGCGCAGTGGATAGAGCGTCGGACTGAGACACAGAGGACCCAAGCTTGAAACCCCGAGGTCGCCAGCTTGAGCACGGGCTCATCTGGTTTGAGCAAGGCTCACCATCTTGAGCCCAAGGTCACTGGCTCGAGCAAGGGGTCACTCAGTCTGCTGAAGCCCCCTGGTCAAGGCACATATGAGAAAGCAATCAATGAACAAAGAGGGTGTCGCAAGAAAGAACTGATGCTTCTCGACTCTCTCCCTTCCTGTCTGTCCCTCTCTCTGACTCTGTCTCTGTCACACACACAAGAAAAGAGTAAGCAAGGTCAGCTGAGACTGTCCCCAGGAAGCCATTGTGTATGCAACTGGGCCAACTCACATCTGTGGACTGGATATGTTTCATACCCACACTGCTTACCTTCACCCCGAGAACTATTTAAACACTAAGTGTTCCAAAATTACTTTCTCTTTTGTTTATTCCTCTCCAAGTCATTTTCCCCCCAGTTAATGTCTACTTATTCTATAAGTTTCAGGTTTTATTTATTTTCTAAATTAGCTATAAAACTTTCTCATGTCTTCTATATGTTCACAGAGAACAAATGTGGTTTGCCCTAACAAAATTTATCACACTGTATTGAATTCTCCTTCTAACTATCTTCCCACTAATCTTTGATTTCCTTGGTTCCTCAGTCACCATAATGATCCTAGGGCCTCGCAAAATATTTGGATCGATAGAGACTCAATAAATTCTTCAGGCATGCTAAACGAATATGATACCAACAGCGACAGGGGTGATACAATTGTCCTGATACTTAAACTCCCTTTTAACCTAATTAAATTTCAATTCCATAGCTGGGTTTCTTACAGACCTATCCTAGGCCAGCCACTGTCCTATGCCGTCCATGGTGGTACCTTATTCTCTCATTCTTGCCATGTCCCTCACGGGGGGCAGCATTGCTCACGGGCAGGGTGGCAGTCCCACCGAAGTGCAATTGAAGACGTGTTTGATATGCCTAGCAAACAGCGGGGCAAATGGGGTCACGAGTTTTTTTAAAGCTTGATTTTATTGGGGTGACATTGGTTTTGCAAAACCATGCAGCTTTCAGGTGGACCACTCCATAGAACACTGTCTGAGCACTACATCACGCCCCCCCTGCTGCAGACAAAGTCCCTCTCCATCCCCATTAAACCTATACCTAACCCCAAATTTTAATCCATGGAAGACTTTTTGCAGTATCTTCCTCCTCCAAGGTGTTTCTAACTCATTGTAACTTAAAAAAAAAAAAAGTTGTCTTATGAAAAGGGCATGTTTATAAAACTGCCATCATGTGAAACACCATAGAAGGCCCAGACACGGTCCCAGGTTAGAGTCATCTAAGGACAGATGACGATTTGGTTTGATTCCATGAGCCAACTTAAAATGTGTACCTTTAAAATATACCCTATGATGATTTTGTGTGTCACCTTGACTGGGTCCCAGGGTGCCCAGGCACTTGGTTAAACACTGTCTTGGGGGTGTGGGTGAGGCTGGTTGTAGGTGAGATGAACATTTGAATGAGGAGACGTAATGTCAGAAGGGGAGCAGGGTGGGCAGGCCTCGTTCCCGGAAGGACCGAGTAAGGAAGAAGCTTCTCTATTTGTGTGGCTTAGACTTCCCGCTGGGACCTGAGTCGTCTTCTGCCTTAGACTTGGAATTGGACTGAGAGTTATACCCTCAGCTCCCCAGGGTCTGCAGCTCACCAACTGCAGAACTCAGGACTCAGGCTCCGTCACCAAGTGAGCTGATTCCGTGTAACCTCCTCCCCCTCCCCTTCCTTCTTTCTATGCACACGTGATCCGTTGGTCAGGAGAAGCCTGGCTCACACACACCCCACACTCTACCTTCTTCCCCCCTTTACATAGTAATTCTCTATTGGTTTATACAGTATAACTGTCATGGTTAAAACCAGTGTATACCCAGTCCTCATTTGTACTAGCTCAGGCAAAAGCAAATCTGGAAAATTACTCACATTTCCTGGTTTTCCTTTCAGTTTGAGGACCCCATCCTAGAACGGACACTGCTGTTTTCTTACAATCCTGTTGCTGTTCCGAGTTCCTTGTCCTCTCTGAGAGTTCAGTTTCTCGCCTTCAGCTGTCCCCGAGCCTGGACTCCCTGCCCCGCCCGCCTCTCTGGTGGCGACATTGCTTTGCCCATCACCGACAGAGGGGAAGGGAAGAGACCAAGCTGCCCCCACCCAGCTCATCCACCCTGGCCCTCCCACACCCCCAGATGCTGCCCGCCCCCACCCCGCCGGGAGGTTCACCTGGCTCACGTGTCCAGAAGCCACCCCACCTGCCACCAGCCCTGGGGGGCGTCCCTCCAGATATTCCAAAACGCTGGAACATTTTCCCTCTCCCTTCGCAAAAGAAAACTTAAAACCAAAATAGTGCGGCCTTGGTTACTGCTACCAGCCACTCCCTTCCCAGATAATAATATCTCCCAGGGGGCTTCCCTGTCCTTACCTCCCCAAAGTCCCCTCCTCGTGTCTTCCAGAGAAACTGGGGCTTCTACCGCCAACACCTCCCGCGGTGGTTCCTCCTCTTCAAGGCAGCGATGAGCATCCTTTTCCCAGCTTCCCCGCGGCAGCTTGCGTGGGGAGCACATCCCGCCTTCTGGAATCTTCCCACCAGCATCCCTGCTGCTTCCGACTGTGCTCCCACCGCCATGGGTGTTCTTCCCTTGGCCTTCTTCTCCCCTCCCTCCTTGAGCCTTCCTGAGCACGTGGGGGCACTGCAGGGCTCATCCTCAACCCTGTTACTTTGTTACTGAGCTAAGAGGGCCCACCCACCCCGTGCGCAGCAGAGCCCAACACTGAGCATGGAGACATTTAAGAGGTTTGTTGGCAGAGCCCCCAGCTGGGAGAATAGGAAGTTATCACTTCAATAGGCACCTCTCGGGTATCTTTAGATCAAGGGTTTTTAAAGGCAAAGATTGAGAGTTAGGGGTTCAGGGCCATGGGCCAACCTGATCGCTTAGTTCTTTGTGTGAGCCTTTGTGGATTTCCTGAGTCTGAGTAATTTTTGATCCCGACATCATCTTGTCTGGCGCCTTTCTAATTTCTAACTGTGGTCACGTGATCTAACCAGGTTGAAGTGATATCATCTTTAAAGTAAAAGGGCAGAAACTAAACATCCTGTGACCATTTTTAAATTTTATTGGTATTAGAGGAAGGGAGAGAAGAGAAAGAAAGAAGCATTGAGTTATTGTTCTACTTATTCATGGATATGTTATGTATACATGTGTACATTATGTAACACAGTTATTATGTATTCATTGGTTGATTCTCGTGCCCTCGCCGGGGATGGAACCTGCCACCTTGGCGTATCAAGAGAATATTCTAACCACCTGAGCCACCTGGTCAGGGACTCTTGTGACCATCTTTTATCGTTTAAGGGATCACCGCTTTGGCTTCATGAGCTGCATTTTACTACTGTCTGAAGCGCAGTGTGCTTTTAAATACCTTTCCTGGGACCCGCTTCACAGAAAGTCCTCCAGGACACGGCTAACCTACTTTCTCAATCTTTGACTCTAAGCTACATGGCAACCAAAGCAACGGAAATGTTTAATTAGAGCCCGTGCCTATATCTCTACACTCGGTGATCTGATGCCTGAACAGGTTTACCACTGTTCACCGTCGGTTTCATTTTCTATCAACATTTTCTGCCTAGTCAGCGGTCGGCAAACTCATTAGTCAACAGAGCCAAGTATCAACAGGACAACAACTGAAATTTCTTTTGTACGCAAGATTTTTTTAACTGAAACTATATAGGTAGGTACACTGTTATTAACTTAATTAGGGTACTCCTAAGCTGGCCTTTGCGTCCGAACTCAAGGGGCCAAAGAGCTGCATGTGGCTCGCGAGCCGCGGTTTGCCGACCACTGGCCTAGGTGATCTTGAGGAGCCCATGGCTTTAATAGAAGCAAAAAATATATAAGTGAGCTTCTGTGTTCAGGACGTGTAAATTAACTTTGCGAGCGTCCGACTCTCCCCTGAATGCCAGGCTCCTGCTTTCAACGGCCGACGGGGCGGCTCCCCCGACGTCACAAACGTCGAGGACAGACCCCCGACACAGAGCTCTTCACTCCCCCAGATATCTGCTTTCTTGGTGTCTCCCACGTCAGGACATGGGCCCCTCATCCTGCAGTTTCGCACACCCACCCGCTGAGACTATGGGACTCCCCTCTCCTAACTAACCTGCCGTCTAGCGCCCTAGCCCAGCCGTGTTCAACTGGGGAGCGCGGGAGTTTTTAAATCATGCAACACCTGCCTCTTGAGTCAAGGGCACTGATCGCTTTTCCCTTAACTGTCAAATAAAAAAAAAAAAATGATGACAGTCAACACAATAGCCGTCTGGTGTGAATGAATCTGAATTATATGTGGCTTTTTGTCACTGTTGTTTTTTGTTCTATTTTTATCAGATTGGCAAAAGCTGTCATTTTTGGTTTGCCGCGTAATGAATTTACGTGGGGTGTGAGATGGAAAAAGCTTGAACATCGCTGCCCCGAGAGTCTCGCCA
Source organism: Rhynchonycteris naso (assembly GCA_037038555.1). Taxonomy (NCBI): domain Eukaryota; kingdom Metazoa; phylum Chordata; class Mammalia; order Chiroptera; family Emballonuridae; genus Rhynchonycteris; species Rhynchonycteris naso. Next base: position 148,474,207 of record CM073002.1, read on the forward strand.
CATCCACCTGGAAAACCCGCCGTGAATTCACACACTCCCTTCCACACCGGCCTTCCCTCTCAGACCACATTCCTCTCTTCCCCTGCTTGAAATGCGGTATTGAGCCCTTCCTGGATAACCCACTGTTCACCTCCAGCCAGAACAAATCTGTTTGAAAATATCAAGCCCATCCACCTTCCCTCTGCAAAAGCCCACGGTCCTCAGAATGAAAGTCATTCTCGGTTGCACAGTCCTGCATCATGTCCACGGCCCTCTGCCCGAGACCTTCACGCTCACCGCTCTCGCTGCGATGGACTTGCATTTGGACCTCAGGGGCACAGAAATGACCCCCAACGCAGGGTCTCTGCCTTTGCTCTTGTCTGTCTGGAGCACCCTCTCCCTCTACTTTTTGCACAAACATTTCTTCATTACGTTAAGGAGATTAAATATTTAACTGTACAAGCTGGTTACACAGGAGACCAGTTTCTTTCACGAGCATCATGTTGTCAGGCTCCATCCATGCTGGGTCAGCACGGCATTCCTTTCTGTGGTCCAGGGGATTCTGTGAAATAGATCTACCCCATTTTATCTTTTGCCCATTGGTTTCTACCATGAGGCTATTGTGAGTAATTCCTGTGTGAGACTTTGCGTGGGAAAATGGTCTCATTTCCCTGTAGAATTCTGGGTCCTCTGGAAACTCAGCTTAACTTCTTGAGGACTCACCCACTGTTCTCCATGGCATCACCTGTTTCAATTCCTGTTCCCATCGGCAGAGGTGCCTCTGTTTTTTGGACTTGACATTCAGAGGGAGAAAGTATAATGATCTCTGTGGTTCCTAAAAATTTCAAATAGAATATTGACAGAAGGCTACTTCCTTTCATTATTGTAAAAAAAAAAAAAAAAAAAAAAAAAAAAAAAAAGAGCATAATTCAGTTGGATGCTCTTTTAAGGAAAAATACATTTATTTTCCCTTGTTTCTGTTTCAGCAAACGCGATGCCTGTTTCTGCTCTTCTAGAAAGGCTGTTCACGGTACTTTGTACAAATTGCCTCTTACGGAAACAGTGACGGTGGACGGCCATTCATATTTTAGCTGACAACATTGATTTTGTGAAGACTCCTATAATTGTAACCCTCCATCCATTCATCTACAGATTCTCTTCTCTTTGAACACTAATGTACTTTCTCTCTCCCCGCCCCATGTTTACTGGTAACCCGTGTATGCAGTAGAGTGAGTCATATTTCCGACTAACATCTGGAAAGCACCTGACTACAAAACCCGTCTCTGATGGAGTTGGGAGGTATGTTCAAGGGGATATTTTAAGAAAAAAACAAACAAAACTGTTCTCTGTAACATTTTCTCAAGAGCAAAGGCAGAACTTTTAGTTGCTGGGCTAGCCAGTCCAGGCGCCCAAAGTGGGGGGGGGGGGCTGGCGGAGCCGGTACCAACCCAAGAGCAAGCCAGAGCTTGTTTCCTGGCCCGAGACACGCACAGACGGGCGTCGAGGACGTGCAGGAGCTGGATGGGAAAGTCTCGTCAGGCGTCCGCAGGACCGGGGCCATCTTCATCGGGGAGGTTACGGAGCTCCTAGCCAAGAAGTGCTGGGGAGTGAGACGCGTACCCCTGCCTACTGGCCAGTCATCGTCCTTTCTTCTGGATTTCTTATTCCAGTAACGACCCCTCAGAGTGTGATTTTGAAAACTGGAAGAAATCTCCGTGCTATAACTTTCTTCTTAATGGGACATTTCCTGATAACGGTGCCTCGGAAGGTGGCATTATCACCACCCCCGGAGTGAATGGTTAATGCAAATGAGTGCAGATTTCTTAAAACGTGCTTTTCTTCGCTACAGACTGTCCCACGACCTGTTTGCCATCCAATCAAATGGTGTCGTGTCGGTTTGTGGTCAGAGGCGGATTGAGGTCGGTTGAGGCCCCGGGTGCAGAGGAGAATATTGGGGCCCTTCAAAAAAGAGAGGGTGGGGAATAAAAATAGATGTTAACCATATTTTTAAATAAATAAAACATATTATGTACTATCAGTGTTAAAATTTCACATATGAGACCAAACTTGATCTCAGTAGCAAAAAAGTGTAAGCTGGAGTTTTGCGGGGCCCTTCAGAAGTCGGGGCCCAGGGCGCACGCCCGGTACACCCGCCGTGAAATCTGCCTCTGTTTGTGGCTAAACACCCTTCCAAAAACCACATTCTTTCTGCGCAAGTTACAGGCAGCCGTAAGTTAATCACCTCGAAATATACCTTCTTTGGTCAATCAACCTGTTGATCAGTTAAAAGTGATTTTCATAGACATTGAACCTCTCTCTCTCTCTCTGTCTCTTTTTCCTTCTCACGCCCCAAGAAGTAACAGGTTCCTTTTGGTGAGTTGACATGAAAGACTAACGTAGATGAGTGGTTCCCAATTAGAGGCAATTTTGCTGTCCTCCACCTTCAGGGACATTAGTGAAAGTCTCTAACCCGGGCTGGGGGAATGTGTTGGGGATATTATATCCAATGCGTAAAGGTCAGAGTTCCTGGTAAACATCCTACAGGGTTCACAAAGCCCTCCCCCCTCCCCCACCAACACTGGTCAGAACCGGAACATCTGCCCTGCAAAGACATCTCATTATCCTACACTGCGGGCAGAGTACTACTGTATTTTTTTTCCTTGAATTTCTTTTATCTCATTCTAAAAAGAATTAAAGTCAATATAGGAGTTTTGTTCCTGTGTCCTTTAAAAATAGACTTTGAACTTCCACACATTCCAATCAGCCACGGCATTACAGTAATTGTATGGGCTGGTGGTTCTCACACTTGAATCTCCCGGAAAGCATGCTAAACAAAGACTGCTGGCCAGATCCCCACAACCGGTGTTGCTGACATCTTCATGGGTTATGCAATGCTGCCTGCCCCGGACCAATCTTTGCAAGCCACGGCTGTAGGCTTAGAATTTGTGCGGGTCTCTAGTTTCAGGAGCTGGGGTTTCGTTGGGGTTAAACAAATCCAAATAGAGAGCAAAGGGAAAGGTGACCTCGATCTGACATCCAAGTTATACCATCATGTTTCTGCAGCCGGAAGAGACGTGTGAACTTTTAAGGAGCCGTCCTCAAAATGTAATGCGCGCTCACACCACCTGGAGAGGCTGAGATTCAGACGTTAGCTCAGTAAGATCTGAGCTGTGGTTCCAAATTCTCCACTTCTTACCGATCGCAGGCTGTCCGAGGACGCACGACCTCGGCTGTACCTCGGGTGTTTGTTAGGGCGCGGAATGCCAGGCGCCATCCGATACACCGGCTGCTGTGTCCTAACGTGTGCAGTCTGAGGTTCGGAACACACGGTTCTGGGAGCCGGGCTCTCCACGCCGGCTGCACAGGGCGTCACCTGCACGACCCCGTGCCCTGCTCTTCTGTTTTAGACGATCTGGAGAAGGTCCTGTGAATGTTTCGTGTGTATGTTAAAGGTCTCCCCGGTGGCTTTAATTGTCACTGCGTTTGAGAATGACTGAGCTGGCGGGTCCCTGGCTTGCGAGCACGGCCTGCTATAGACTCTGACACCTCATCTTTAGCCAGTATTGACTTACCGTATTTTTCACTCCATAAGACGCACTTCCCCCAAAAAAGTGGAGTGGAAAATGCCCGTGTGTCTTATGGAGTGAATGTTCTTTTTATTTTATTTATTATTTTAGCTGTTGCGGGTCCCGGACAACTAGAAGAGTATTTGAACTTGAAAGTCTCTTCTCGTGTGAACAACAGTGCTATTGGTTGTTAATACTGCTGTTGAGTTTACATTGCTGAAATATTATTGCGGTGTATTTTACTAAATACTTTAACACACCGTTTGGTTCAGAATATTTATTTTCTTATTTTCCTCCTTAAAACCCTAGGTGCATCTTGTGGTCAGGTGTGTCTAATGGCATGGGAACTACGGTAGTTGACCTCCCTGACATTGCTGCTGCCCCCTTCCTTCCTTTTTCATGGTCGCCCACCCAAGGCTCTTCTGCGCTAGTGTTACGCTGATGCATAGGATGCCTAACCTTTGCTGAAGAAAGTAGTGTCGGTCTGTTCCCTCACTACATAGTGTGACTGACTCTCCGCAATACAGGCTCACACACACATTACATCATAGCGTCAGCCTCTGAAGCCAGCAGCGAGCACAGTCCCTGGCCCGTGTGCTGGTAATGGGTGTTTATGGAAAGAATAGCTCCTGCAGGTTGGAAACGTTTGATATTTAACTTCCCCTGGTGCCCTTCACTTCCACGGGGACATTTTCTGCTTTTAAATGCTTCTGGAAAGTGTTTTAGGGCATAATCTCATGCTATTGTTTTTTTTTTTTTTCTGATTGAGCTCTATTACAGAACAGACAGTTTATCAAATACACACGGAATAAAACATGGGCTTGCTCATGTCTCGTTCAGATATAATTCAGTAATCAAAACTTTCAGGCCATAGAGCGGAAAATAAGAATGCTGTTTTATGTGGAGCTATTTCACCTTGCAGACAAACGTGTCCGGGGCAAAGATTTCGTCCCCAGAGCGCGGCTGCATACAGCATCTTACTTGCCGTGGGTGCTCAACACCAGCTGACTAAGAAATTCACCCCAAGGTCCCGTAAATTAGAATTTTGAGCAACTTGCTGGAGAGGCGTGCAGGTGACAGAGCGCACAGCCGTGACAGGGTCTCTCTGGAAAGCCCGGGTCGACACGCACCGCCGAGGGAACTGGAGCTCGTTATGTTCCTGTAACTCTCCCAGATCCATAATTCAGCGTCTCACAGCTTGCGTAAGATTCATCAGACAGAAAACAGTAATTACGGAGACATAATGAAGGGGTGATTTCCAGAGAAGGCTCTTCGCGATATTGGATGTCACAGTAGGAAACATATTTTTGTCGCTTTTAAGAAAGATGGGCACCGCAGGTATTGGCATTGGCGTGCACGCTCTCTGGCAGCCGGATCTTTTATTACGATCATTTCGGAGAGTCTTGGGTTCCAGTGAAATCGGGAAGCCATCCTAAAAAGTATTAAAAATAATGTAAGTCGTGAATGATTCATCGTTATGAAGCGTGCATATTTCTTACTGACTTAGCCCCTAATAGGCATTTTTGTGAATGACTCATTTGATATTGAAATAAGTGAAATTAAATAAATTAAATGGAACATCCCCATGGCTTTGCCTCCATTACATTTAACTATTGTATCAACAGGGTCATACTGAATGGAAGGAGAGTGAGATTTCACAGGTGAAATGCTGTCCAAATATCAAGGTTTAATAATCCGTGGTCAATGGTGTTTTGCTATCTTCAGGATAATGATGGCACAGAGAAACCAAAGAACACATCCATTCTAAAGTTTATGGGTTTATGGTTATAAACTGTATAAAATATATAAACTAAATAACTGATTGAATGTTCAGGCACTGGCTACCTCGGTTTACTTTTCTGAAAGCTATTCCTGAATGCTAAGAAACTGCAGAACAAACACATTCTAAAGTTTATAGGTTTATGGTTATAAACCATATAAAATATATAAACTAAATAACTGATTGAATGTTCAGGCAATGGTTACCTCGGTTTACTTTTCTGAAAGCTATTCCTGAATGCCAAAATACTAAGTACATACTGTGTTCTCTGCTGGAAAGAATGTTTTTAGCAATCTCAAAACAATGCCATTTGCTATGAATTTGATTGATTAAGCTTTGTTTACCAGACCAAATTTATTTGGAAAAGAAATTCCTTTTAATATGCAAAAATACTTCAAATTCATTATTGTACCCACTGCCTCACTAGTGAGATCTGCAAATTAATTATCTGAATTCTGTTTTAAAGGTATCCTTTTTTACAGTCTCAATAGAAAAGTAATAAGAGAAACATTTTTATAAAGTTTGGAAGGTGTCTGATTAAATTTTGTGGATGTCTAAATCCTGATCCAAAATAAAAATAATAAAATATTAGTATAATCTGAAATTATAATTTCAATAAAACTTATTTCAACAAATTCATGAGTTGTTTATTTTTAAATTAAGATAATAAAGTTGGACCAAACTTTTATAATGTATTTTAAATTAATTAAAATGAGCCTTACAGCATCTCCATGTTAATAAAATCTATCAGGAAATCTTAAATAATATAGCATTAGCATTAATACATTGATTGATCATATTTTAAAGTCAAACTCTAAAAGGTATTTCTTTTGTCCTAAAAATGCTATGCCACAAATCATATTATTGAGCTCTTTAAATGAAATTTCAAAATTTTTTTTTTAAAAAAAGAAAGTGATGTTGGAAGGGACAGTTTCTGAGAATATGGATCCAGTTTTCAAGATATTAAAAAAAGGTCAGTGCTGTAAAAGACAGCTGATGCGTTTATTTTTGTTAATTGTTTGAAAAAGAAATAAAAGCAAATGCGAGCAGAAAACAACTTCAGTCTACTGAAAGAAGGCATGTCGACAAATCCCCCTGGGTAATAGCAGCGTGGCAGCTCAGGGGAGAACAGAAGGCACACTCCACCTGGGATTCAGAGGGGCCTCCGACATGGTACTTCCAAGACAAGGCCTTCCTACCTCAAAGGCAAGAAAACTAGAAAAATAATTATTTGTGGCATATAAAACTAAAAGCAAAAGATGACCAAATAAAAACATATCAACAAGAACTCATCGACACAGACAACTGTATGATGGGCCCCGGAGGACAACAGGGAGCGGGGGAGGGGTGGTGAAGGGGAGGGGAGTGAAATATGTGGTGGCAGAAAAAGATCTGACTTGGGGTGGTGGGCACTCGAGGCAATATACCAATGAGGCATCATATGTAGAACCATACACGTGAAAGCTGTATAATCTCATTGACCAATGTCACCCCAATACATTTCATTTTTAATAAATAAATCAATATCTCTTAAAGAAATTAATCTATACATCAGATACAAGTCCAAGCAAGGCCAACACACAGACAAAACAACTGAGACCGTGCAGCTACCAACCGGAGTGGACAGGAATCAAGAATCCTGGCGGGCGGTTGAAACTGACGGGCTCTAAGAAGTGACTTGGTCCTTCTTGATGTTGATGGGGCAGAAATCTGGTCATGTATGGGAACACGAGACCACAGCACAGGACAGGTGGAAACAGGAAGCCCTGGTGCAGCAAGTTTGCGGGAGACTGATAGACATTTGCACAATTTACATCCATGACGAAAACCATCACAGATAAATGCTGAGCTAACGTCAGCAACTTACAAGAAAGTTAGATTGGGGGTTTAGAGATGGAGTAGCAAGATAGTATATATATATACACACACACACACACACACACACACACACACACACACACTACGGAGACTAGATACCTGCACACTCACACACACATGTCCGCAGGATAAATGGCAGATCTTAGCTACGGTGACATTAATGTGATGACTATTCAGGTCTCATCAGCTCACCATGACACGGCTTCTTGAAACCACCACACCTGTGCTGTCCAACTACTTACTTGACCTCATCACGGCATTGTGGTTTTATAAGCAAGATGCACGGTCAACGTCTCTTTGGCAGAGTTTGAAAGTAGAATTGTCGTAGGGCAGACGACACTTGACGTGGTGGCCTGCAGCGCAGGGGGGGGGGGAGGTAACACTCGGGCGTCCATGAGGGCCAGGAAGACACGTGCGTGAAACAAGGTGGGAGAGAGTACGCCGCGTGTGTAAGAACGGTTCTCTGTATTCTCGTCTCTGTGAGAATACATTTAGAAGAAAAATGGCACCTGACACTTCCTCTGCCTCAGCATGACCAATGGCAGCGTGAGTTCCAGACCCCGCATGAAATGACAGTCTTCATCTGCTCCCATCCAGTCATGGACTCCAAGGGGTACCTCGCCTCTGGGTGGCGGGAGAAGCTGAACACGCAGGGTTTTATGTTAAACCCACCGATGTGTGGATGGTGTTGATCTTTCATTGCAGACAGCTTTTTCTTTTTATTTGATGGCATTTTCCCCATTGTAGATAGACGGTCTTTTTGTGTAATCTGGTCGATCTAGCTTACCTTGATACGTGGCTTCTTGTTTCTCCCTTTCTATCCCCAAGATTCAGAAGGTTCCTACATTGTGGGTTTTAATCCAACTGCAATGTTGATCGGAATACATTGTGCTATAGGATTCTAATTTCATACTGGTTGATCCACATGAGAAGCTAATTTCAGTCTCATTTATTTAATAATCTATCTTTCACTGGTTCTAACGTTACTATATTTTTAAATGCTTTTATCCCTCTGTGTGCTTCTAGGCAAGCTATTATATTCAGCTGTCTTACGTTTCCTCCATCGTGACTTTGCTAGTTTTTTACTTACCATCACTTTAGGCTGGGGGGTTGGATTTTCTCTAAGTTGTTCACAATAATCCTTCTTCCTCAGCTTTGCCTCCAGTATGTTTGACCATTTATTCATCAGTAATTACTTTAATATCATTCTATCAAAAATAATAATTAAAAAGACTACTGAGATTTTGACTAAAACTGCAGCTGGCTTACAGGTGTGCCAGCCATTCCTTTTGATGGTGTTTAATGTTAGTCTTTGCTAAAGCCCTTTGAGAGTTTACAATTTACTTATAAAGGTCTTTCATATCTTGTGTTAGATTTATTTTTGTGCCTTATAATTTGCTTCCATTGTGAATAATATTATTTAAAGATTTTTTGTGTGTGTGACAGAGACAGAGAGAGAGAGTCAGATAGAGGAACAGATAGGGACAGATAGAAAGGAAGGGAGAGAGATGAGAAGCATCAATTCTTTGTTGCAGCACCTTAGTTGTTCATTGATTACTTTCTCATATGTGCCTTAATCTGGGGGTGGGGGGTACAGCACAGCAAGTGACCCCTTGCTCAAGCCAGCAACCCCGTGCTCATTGAGCTTGTACTCAAGCCGGCAACCTCGTGATTCCGAACCTGGTTCCTCCACGTCCCAGTCCAAGGTTGTATCCATGGCACCACCACCTGTTCAGGCAAGATTTTTTTTTAAAACCAGTTTCTTGCTTATAAGATCACTGTTGATTTTTGTATTAGGACCTTGTATTATTCAGCAACACAGGTACATTTCTGAGTTCTGGTCATTAGCCTTATAAATCTGTTTTCTATATACACAAACTATCTCAAATAACAAAGATTGTTTTTATTTCTATTCAATTTATAAGCTACATGTTTATTGATATCTTTTTTCTATTTCATTATTGGATATTTTTTCTACATAGGGTTGTCAGACTTAGGAGAAAATAAAACAAAACAGGACACGTAGTTTAATTTGAATTCAGATAAATAACTTTTAAAAGCATATCTGCTGTTGCAGTTGGGAAATGCTTATACTAAAAGGTTATTTGTTGTTTATATAAAATTCAAGTTTCCTTGTGTATCCTGTATTTTATTAGGTGACTCTCCCTGCTAGTACTTCTTTCCAGAATCACGTTCGGTTTGTTACTTTTATTTCTGGAGGTAGATATTTAGATTATTTATTTTTAGACTTTGTTTGGTTATATTTGCATAAGTCTATAAATTAAGTCTCAGGACAATTTATCTGCAGCCCTTAATTTTTAACATGTCATAATTTCATTATCATTGAATTTAAAATATTTTCTACTTTACTTTTTAAATATGTTTACAATGGTACCAGTGAAAGCACTTTTATTGCAGAACTATGGGAAATGACTTGATATCCATTAACATGGAGGAGCTAGAGATATAATATTTATACAATGCAATATTAAAGGAAAATTTAAAAAGGACACAGTAAAGATACATGCCACCCCCTGGACAAATCTCAAAAGCATTAAAAGAAGCTTGAATAACATACTATTTTGATCAGGGTGCTGTTGTTTATAAAGGTACAGGATAGAGAATCAGAGTCATGTTGGAGTTGTGGTCTCTACTGATTGGTGGGCCCCAGGGTAGGGGGAATAGTTCATCACCGCATTTGGTTCGGTCGTCAGTCCTGGCACCGTTCTCCCTGGTTTTACAAAGATGTGGTCAGAGGGGTCATTCTGCTTCTCTGGGCTTGGACCTCAAGCCCATCTGGGGCCTCGATGATATCTCCAGTTTGACTGAAACTCTGACTCTGTGGTAAACAGACCTAAGGCTTTTTTCCTAGGATTATCTGATGCTGACCAGGACCTCATGGTTCTGAGGGTTTACTGATCAGAAGAGCAGATGTGCAAGGGGGAGGGCAGTGGGTGAGTCAAGGTGCTGGATGGAGCCAACTGGAATCAGAAGGAAAAGAGAAAAGGTCATGTTAAAAAAATGAACTTTCTGCACGGTTACCGATGCTCCTCCATTTATGATGAGGTGACATTCTGATAAAGCCATCGTTCAGTGAAAAATACAGTGAGTTGAAAACACATTTAACGAGCGAAAAATTGCAGGCTGGCTTAGCTGATTTCTGCAGCGTGTTGCTTTTGCACCATTGCCAAGTCAAAAAACCATAAATTGGACCATGCTAAGTCAGGTGCTGTTTGTATTTTTCTGGTCCTTCTTGCTCGCTTTCTCATGTCAACATGGGTATGAGGCTGGAGCTAATAGGAGCTGAGTTATCCAGTCTTTCGTGTCAGTTTCTATATCAATCACTGGGAGATGTGCTGACTTTAATGTCTGCTATGACTGTGGGTGCCAGGGGTTCACATTCCCCTCCTGTTTTTGCTTTTGCTTCTGTGTCCTCTAGGTATGGATTTTCAGCTTCCCCAAGTAGCGCTCTGATGAAAGCACCCGGACGTTCAGCTTTTTCTGCTGCGAGTTACCTTCTTGGTGCGGCTCCAAGGTACGAGGGTGGGGTCCCACTCTGTAATAAGGATTCAATGTCTCTCAGGAGGCCTGTCTCCAGGCTCGGGCCATCACAAGTGTCTGTGCAGTGGGTATAGCTTAGCCTCCGTCTCTGTGGGTGAGATCATACCATTCCACGGGCTGCACTCAGAGACGTACCCTTCTCAGATCTTCACTGTAAAACTCGAATGCCATGCTTGGTGTTTAAATCCACACACGTGTGAGAGCCTTCTCAAGACTTCTGATTTGAGCTGTTCATATCTTCCACGCTAATCCTTATTCATCCTCCTCTAGTTCTCTCAAAATTACCCCCGAAGTATTCCTGAGGGTTCACCGTTCCAGCAGCTTGACCCAAACAGCTCTCAGCTGTAGTGCTCCGGCTTCACCTCTTCACCTCGATTTTGTGGTGACAGGTTGCCACGTAACTTCAGTTCTCCGGTGGGTCCCATAAAAGTTGTTGACTTTTTGTTTTTATTGTAAGGATAAGGGTGACGCCTTCTAATCTCTTTCGACATCGACACTGACACCAGGTGTTTATCATTTTTATTTTATTTTATTTTTATATTTTACAGGGACAGAGAGAGTCAGAGAGAGGGATAGATAGGGACAGACAGACAGGAACGGAGAGAGATGAGAAGCATCAATCATCAGTTTTTTGTTGCGACACCTTAGTTGTTCATTGATTGCTCTCTCACATGTGCCTTGACCATGGGCCTTCAGCAGACCGAGCAACCCCTTGCTGGAGCCAGCGACCTTGGGTCCAAGCTGACGAGCTTTTGCTCAAACCAGATGGGCCCTCGCTCAAGCTGGCGACCTTGGGGTCTCGAACCTGGGCCTTCCGCATCCCAGTCCGACGCTCTGTCCACTGCGCCTCTGCCTGGTCAGGCTCATTTTTAGAACAGAACAATTTCGAAGATGGATGACTATCATCATGAGACCACAATAGGAATACAAAAAGCAGTTTACTTTAATTTTTTCCATACTATTTTTTTCAATAAGTAAGGATAATATTCATACAGGTTACAACAGCAAACTGACTTCTCCAAAGGCAGCCCTTTCTGGTTGTAATTTCTGTGGATCTTACACTTTTTGCCTTAATCGCAACATCAGTAAGCCGTCGAGTTTTCTCTAACATACAGGTAACTTTATTTTTATCAAAAAACACTTGACGCCTGACCAGGCAGTGGCTCAGTGGGTAGAGCGTCGGACTGGGATGTGGAAGACCCAGGTTCGAGACCCCGAGGTCACCAGCTTGAGCACAGGCCCATCTGGCTTGAGCAAAAGCTTGCCAGCTTGGACCCAAGGTCACTGGCTCGAGCAAGGGGTGGCTCGGTCTGCTGAAGGCCCACGGTCAAGGCACACGTGAGAAAGCAATCAATGAACAACTATGGTGTCGCAACGGCAACGAAAAACTAATGATTGATGCTTCTCACCTCTCTCTGTTCCTATCTGTCTGTCCCTATCCCTCTCTCTGACTCTCTCTCTCTCTGTTTCTGTTAAAAAAAAAATCACTTGGCTGTTTTAACGTGGGCTCATTTTCTCCACAGCACTGACCTCCTGTTGTGAAGTAAAACTAATATGAATAATGTGTTTATTGGGTTATGTGCAGTTAAGGGTTCAAATTCTGAGTCTGATTGTGTGTGTGTAAAAATTCTGCTTTTAAGAACAGCAACTCCTGTCTCTATCTGTAGTGTCATCTGGGGTGGGCAACTTAGGGAGTGGCTTCTTAATTTAGGACTTCAATGTACCACCACCAACTGCCAAATAACGGGTGGGAAGCTGTCCTCATTTTGCACATGTTGTCCCAAAGAGAGACGAAAGTGAAAAGCCGCTGGTTAAGTATGCAGCAAAGAAAAGTGAGCCTCGCCATCTGAAATGCAATTGCACAAGGTCATCTTCCTTATGTGTGGATTAAGTCGTGCAGAGATAAACAAACTATTTTTATTAACCTTAAGGAGTCATTAATTCATGTCAAATTTAACCATAATTGCCTGGCAAAATTTTGTCACTATTTTTTCCAAATTTAAAATGGCAACGGTGGCTATAGAATAGCCAAGCGAAGCTTTCTATTCTTACTTTAAAGTGCCCATAGCATATTATAACTAAGATATGTATAGGTTGGTGGTTCGTTTGAAGGCACATGTGGGAGTTCAGAATGACCGCGTGTTAAAAAACAAAGAACTTAAAACCATTTTTGCTGTATGTGTTTTATGCTTCTCTTTTCCTGCATTGTAATTCTCAAAATGCTAAGTCTAAAGCCTGAAAAAGGGACAGATTGTACCCTACATGCTTACTTGACACCCTGTTTTTGGATGTGCCTATTTGTGGGGACATAGCGTTAGCACAGTGTGAGCTAGCTGTAAAAAAAAGTTAGCCCTGAAAAAGTATTTGGTCAGAATCTTCTAAAAGGATTAGAACTATGCATTAGTGAAGAGATTCTACATTCGTTCTATCCAAAAAGCCAGAAAAATTCTTCAAAAAGAGCTTTATCTATTAACCTAACAAAGGCACCTAAGCAGAGGAAATAATTTCATCATAATAAAATCTCTGAATAAAATCTCCCACGTTTCTTATCTCTTTCAAGATCTGAAAGCCAATCATTTTGTGAAGAAGATATTCACTGTGATGTATCTCCCTAATGTATCAGGGTTTTCCCTAAATAATTCTGTTATATCCGTTCTGACAATAGGAAAAGAGGAATGTTCCAGGAGCTACTAACGATTATTGTTCAAAAATTAAGCAAATTATAGTTTAAAGTTGGGCTACATTTTAGAGATTTTATATTCTCCATTAAAGTTTTTCAAGAGAAGTAAGGTAATATGGTTGAGTCAACCGAATATAAACACTCTATTCCTCTATCTGTTTCCTGTAACCCTCGATCCTATCATCTGTGCACCAATCCCAAAGTCATGGGGATGAAACATCCATGGCGTAGAAATGGTCACGAGATGAAAACTTTGTCTCCACGATCATGACTTGGGGGTTGGAGTGGAAAGTATGTCCGCAGCCATACATACCTAGCCTCTTAGGATTATCATATTTGATATTCAACTGGCTTCTTCTCACTAGCTCCTTAAGAAGAAGTGAGGGAATGAAACTTAGGACTGAGATGCAGCCAAGCCATATTCCAAGATGGTTATTCAGAGCACATACAGTGGTAACCTGAGATACGAACAGACCAACGTTTTTTTAAAAGATACGAGCTGCGACTCGGTCTGTATTTTTGTTCGAGATCTGAGCAAAATTCCGAGATATGAGTCGTGATTCGGGAAGCTGCCACTAGTTGGCGCGTTGGCGCATGGGTCCAGTATCGGCTGTTTGATATACGAGTTGACTGACTTATGAGCTCAGTTACAGGACGACTTAAATTCTTATCTCAAGGTACTACTGTATTTTCATTACTATATCCACTTTCAAAAGAAACGTCCAGATTATAGTAGCCATCTATATACCTTGAATTCAGGGTTGATAAAGGAGGTGAGAAAATGTTAATGCTATTGATAATTTTTTCCCCAAACAGAAATTACTTGTTCTTCTATTAGTGCCCAGCACTAACAAGGATTAAAAGAGATTATTTATATTTTTTACCAAAAATGACATTGAAAATATTCCGTTACACTTCCCACATCTGTTGCTCTCTGTCAATGCTCGAAATGGAATCTCTTCTCTCCTTTCCAATAAAGTATCTTAACAACTTTCAATGAATTTAATATTTACCAACTGCCTTATTATATCTATACCCAAAAATCTTCAACCATATTCCTGATTTAACTAATACGGTTTTATCTTTTAATCATTTTACATGAATTGTATATCATTGTACACCTTCTTTTTGATTCTAATTATTACCTTTATATCATTGTTTTTCTTTCATTCAAGTAGCCTCATTGGTTTGTAAAAAGCTATACAATCCCTGGTCATGAATCTGGAAAATCTATCATTTTGGCTTTATAAACTTTTTTCCTTCGTTAACATTTGTAGAGATTAGTTGAGTTAGCTAACAAATGCATAATTTTAGAAGAGTAGCATTGTTAAATAAATCATTATTATTATTTTCTTTAAGTATGATAATAAAATCATGTCAGGGGTATCTCTGACTCAGAAATATATTGCTCACAAAAATTAGGGGGTATTTCAAAATGAATATGAAGTGATAATATAAAGCATTTCATTTTTTTTTTATTAAACAAGAACCTCAAAAAAGCAAACAAGTCAAAGAAAGTTGTTCAGTTATACAATTGAGATGCAAAACTTTTATTTCATTGGTGAAATGCACTACACAAAAGGCTGAAATTATTGGGGTATCTGCCCATTCCCTGATCCCCTAATTTTTGTGGGCGGTATCACACACACAAGACACACATACTTGGAGCAAAGGAGCTAGTTCTTTAGTTACAAGCTTTCTGGGACATATACTGGCACCTTTCACTCAAAGGATAGTTTCAGTTCACAATTTAATACATTTTACATAGTAAGAGGTTTAATGGAACAAATAGAGTTATTTAAATGACAACAGAGAACCCCAAAAAGTCTAATTATTTGATTTAGTTTAAACAATGTCAAAAGTGCTACTTTTCTACTTTCAATTGTTTAAAAGAATGCATAGTTTTCTAAAGAAATAGTTAATGACTTCAACATTATAAAACGGAGATGATTATATTTGCACACTATTCTTGCAAGCACAAGAAAAGAGGAATATCAGAAAAAGAATGTGGCAGAAATACCAAGTAATAATACTTTATTATGAACCAAATGCCAACATCATAAATCATCAAAAATACAATAATCATCCTGACAATTACTGTATTTTTGTGGCCAAAGATCTTTTGTTCTAAGTCATAGCAATTAATTATTATTAATGAACCTAATATTAACGGAAAATATTTTTCATCTGAAAATTAAAAGTAGCATATTGTTCTAAAAGTAAAATATATAATTAGGACATTAAAATCTAATCATAGCAAGTGAGTTATTCTGGTTTCTTTAATGAACTGATAGTTCTATTTAAATTACACTATTAAGACATTTAAAAATAACATGCCAGGCAGAATACTGTATTATCATCAATATTTCAATACATTTTTCCACATTATTAGTGACAAATAAGAAAGCCTTGCTTGACCTGTGGTGGTGCAGCGGGTAAAGCATCGACCTGGAATGCTGAGGTCGCCAGTTTGAAACCCGGGTCCTGCCTGGACAAGGCACATGCAAGAAGCAACTGCTTCTCACTCCTTCCCTCCCCTTTCTCATTCTCTCTCTCTCCTCTCTTTAAAATCAATCAAAATTTTTTTTTTAAAAGAAAGCCTCATTAATTTTTATTTTAAGTACATACTCACACTTACAAACGACTTACTGGAAAAGTAATACACAACTTAGAAACTCAATAGCTTTCATGTTTTCTTGAAATATTAGGACACTTATTTTGAAATGGAGCCGGAGCAGTGAACACAGAATCAGTACTTGTGACATCAGCAGCTGGAATCTGTTTGTTAGTTTTTGAGGCAGCCGATCAGAGGGGTGGCCCAGGGAACCGTCCATGCGGACTTCTCCTCTCACACTGGGTACGCCCTCAGAGAGGCAGTAATGTGAGCTGAACTCAGCCGGCGAGAAATAAGACTTTGACTATGCTGTTGATCCCCCCCCCAAGGTACCCTCATATTTTTCCAGTGTGAGAAGAGGGGCCATACGGAGACAGAGACCACAGAGTACAATTCTGGGAGAAAATAGGCAGGCATGGTTTTAGCTGAAATTATGGCACCTTTAGAACTCCCGACAAACCCCGAGTATCCCTAGAAATGTGAGGAAAACTATGTGTTCCAGGCAATGAGCCTGTGTGTGAAGAGCTCGCTTACTCCCTCCCAGAGGACGCGTGGCAGCTGGGGGTGCTCTGTCGAGCCTTCCCTTAGTGTGGGCGCACATCTGAGAGCTACCCACCTTCGGTGAACACACAGTGCTGCCCCCAGGGATGCCCGTCAGAGACATGCTTTAAATATTTTAGAGTTACTCAGATGCCTTTTCTTATTGGTTGTCCAACCCCTCCCTGCTTTGACTTCTCGAATTTTTCATATTTCTGTCATGATGTTTCAAAACAAAACAAAAAGAGAGAGGATACATCGAGCTTCGGAGGAAATGTTATCTTGCACAAAACTGGATTGTGGTGCAAACGTAGCTTTTGTTATCAAACAATGAGAGAAAAATACCAAAGAGTAAGGATTATAAGGCAAAGCCAGTCACATTGCGTTTGGTACAGACTTCGCTCAAATGATCTCTGCCTAATTCTCTAACCTCAATCATTCTTACCTTATTCTTACTCTCTTACACTCTGGGGCCCCCACATGGCTGAATCGACTGCAGTCCTTGACTGCACCCCATAAGACTGGGTTTTCCTAAGGATATCACGCTGCGCATTGCAGTGCACCCCTCAATTTGGCTGAATCTTTTATACTCTATGCATCAGGCTAGGTGGGCACAGGCTTCACTGTGAAACTCTCTCCCTTCCTGCCTTCACTTCAGCTGGCTTACAGCCCTCCATCTGGGTTGCATGCAGGAAGCCCGGGAGAATACACCCCTCCGTGGATACCAGGTGTGGCCAGGATGAAGCCATCCCGATCCCTCCTATTAGCAGAGACGGCTTCCTCAGCAGCATGTCACAGGTCCAGGTGTGTGCCCATGCCCCAGGTATGCAGGGACATCAGGACAGAAGCATCGCAGGGCTCTGCTGGCCTAGCCCTGGATCTGGCAGGGATCCACCGTCAGATAGCAGAATGACGGGATCATGATGATGACATCCGCCATTTAGAGAGAACGCATCTGCCATGGTGCAGACACGGTGAGTCAGCAGCAGCGGGGATGCTTCCCTGACAAGGGTCTCACTGATGGGCCTCATGAAGGGTGCACGGTGTACAGGGTGTCACTGATGGGCCGCATGAAGGGTGCATGGTGTACAGGGTGTCACTGATGGGCTGTATGAAGGGTGCACGGTGTGCAGGGTCTCACTGATGGGCCTCATGAAGGGTGCACGGTGTACAGGTCTCACTGATGGGCTGCATGAAGGGTGCACGGTGTACAGGCCTCACTGATGGGCCGCATGAAGGGTGCACGGTGTACAGGTGTCACTGATGGGCCGCATGAAGGGTGCACGGTGTACAGGCCTCACTGATGGGCCACATGAAGGGTGCACCGTGTACAGGGTCTCACTGATGGGCCGCATGAAGGGTGCACGGTGTGCAGGGTGTCACTGATGGGCTGCATGAAGGGTGCACGGTGTGCAGGGTGTCACTGATGGGCCGCATGAAGGGTGCACGGTGTACAGGGTGTCACTGATGGGCTGCATGAAGGGTGCACGGTGTGCAGGGTGTCACTGATGGGCTGCATGAAGGGTACATGGTGTACAGGGTGTCACTGATGGGCCGCATGAAGGTGCACGGTGTACAGGGTGTCACTGATGGGCCGCATGAAGGGTGCACGGTGTACAGGTGTCACTGATGGGCTGCATGAAGGGTACATGGTGTACAGGGTGTCACTGATGGGCCGCATGAAGGGTGCACGGTGTACAGGCCCTCAGTGATGGGCCGCATGAAGGGTGCACGGTGTGCAGGGTGTCACTGATGGGCCGCATGAAGGGTGCACGGTGTACAGGGTCTCACTGATGGGCCGCATGAAGGGTACACGGTGTACAGGGTGTCACTGATGGGCTGTATGAAGGGTACACGGTGTACAGGGTGTCACTGATGGGCCGCATGAAGGTGCACGGTGTACAGGGTCTCACTGATGGGCCGCATGAAGGGTGCACGGTGTACAGGTGTCACTGGTGGGCCGCATGAAGGGTGCACAGTGTACAGGCCTCACTGATGGGCCGCATGAAGGGTGCACGGTGAACAAGTGACAGGATAATGGGCAAAACCTTCTCATCGAATATGCTTCTTCTCCTCGACTGCCAGGATCAGAAATGTTGGGATCATATCTAATTGAAACCCATCAGAAAAGGTCTGTCCCTCATGCCTTTGTCCTAAGGAGGGACGGACTTGGAAGAGCTCTTCTATTTGTTTGCTTGATAGGCTGTTATTTTTTTCATTGCCGTAAGGAGCTGACTGCTGTGTGGGTTTCACTTGCTCTGCTCCAAGCTTCAGACGGAGGCTGAAGAACGGTGAAGGTTGGCTTTATTTGTCTCCGCATGTTGACCTTGTATGTCTAGCCTGCAGAACGCTGAGAAATCATCACATGGGGCACAGGGACGGGTCAGTTGGTCTCTGAGGGGACATACAGGAAGCAGTCTCTGTTCCAGCCAGGGTCTGGCGGCCTCTAGCATGAGGGACTGGCGGCGATGTGGCAGCAGCCACAACATAGACTAGTCTCGCCTCCACACTTACGTTGCCGAACAATGAGTCTCATGTGAGCAAATGCATTTATGGGGACTTTGTATTTGTTTCCTAGTGCTACTGTAACAAATCACCATGCACCGGGAGGCTTAGGTCTTCACCACTGCGTTCTCTTGCTGTTTTCGGGGTGTCAGGAGTCTGAAGTGACCCCGCTGCGTCACAGTCACAGTGCCTGCAGGTCTACGTTAGGATCTGCTGTCCTCCCTTTCCCGGCTGCCGGCAGCTGCCCGCACCCCTTGGCTTGCTGCCTCCTTCCACCCTTAGAGCCGTCAGAGTGAGGGAATCTCATGATGCTCGCTCTCTAGTCCTCACTCCCCTGCCTCCACCTCCTCCCTTTAGGGACCCTTGTGATTTCAACAGTCCTGCTAAGATCGTCTAAAATAATCTTACCTTGCCCTCGCCAGGTGGCTCAGTGGATTAAACATGTCCCGGCATGCTGAGGTCGTGGGTTTGACCCCAGGTCAGGGCGCGTACAATGAGTACCCAACTGGATGGAGCAAGCGGCACAGTGAGTTGGCTTCTCTCTCTTTATTTCTCTCTCTCTCACTCTTTCTCTCTCTCACACACATCAATGGAAAGCTTAAAACACATAAAATGAAATGATCTTATCTTAGGGTTAGCTAGTCAGGTAAAAGGCACTCCTATAGCAGAACACGCCCGTGGTCTCTGAGGCACCTCGGAAGAGCACCGTTTAACCTGTCACCATAGCCTTGACCGCTTTCTGTGTCACTGAAGGATTTAATGTGTTCTGCTCTAATTCGTGCAATCTTTTCCATTACCATCTTTTAAAAACGCTTCTACTCATTCTTTTGCAGCTCAGCTGCTGAATCCCAGGGCACTGGCCCCTGAATTTGCTGTAGTGATGCCCGTGTTTCCTGGTAGACCCCCTCAATAGAAATATGCTCTTGGATAGGCACAGTCAGGGAGTCCGAGATGGGAGGCAAGGAAAGAAAATGTCACAGGACACTAGTTCTCACCACATTCTCATTGAAATTTTCAGATAAACTCACAAGGTGGAAAAGAAGAAAGATAAAGCTTAAAGCTGAATTTATCTCATAGTCCTGGAATCACAAACTGTGACTACCCTTGGAGTTTAATGAGTACGAATCAACCCTGAGGGCATCCCAGATAATTCTGCATTCACAAGGACCTCCTGGCCAGGATGACCAAACAGCAGCTCTCAGGGAAAAGGCAGGGAGCTCAGGGTCTGGGGGCACATCCAATGCCAGCCCCACTGAGAACATGTATTACCTGATTTGTTACTAAATAGAAGCTCGTTGGTCCTTTCATGACTTTTGGTCACTTGTGACATTAAACGACCCATTCCAGGAACACATTTCATAGATTCAGAAGAAAAGCCTCAGTCCTCCGCTGTGGCCAGCACGTGTTGCACACAGGTAGGCGTCTGGAGGGCACAGAGGGAGGGATGGACGGCCTGCACAGAGCTGACCCTCCCAACCTCGCGTCCCCTGGCTTCTTCCCCACTCACCGCTCACGCTCTGACCCTTACCCCAGCACGTGTATTATATCTCCAAACCCACAGCGCCCCTCGCTCCATCCACCCTCCATGACGTTTCCATGGGGTTGGTTATAATCACGATGAGGTACGTCTCCCCTTTGAAATGTTTCACTCGTCGCCTGGAATGTCCAAAGTAAAATTCCAAGTCCCTGGTCTAGTTCATAAACCTTGGTATGAGTGGGCACCTGCCCTCTTGAAGGTGGCTTCCATTCCATTCTGTGCCCACCACAACCCTTTCTCCTACTCGCTGGCGCCATCTGGAAATCTGTGAGCCCATCTTGGCACCAGGACCACTGCCAGGGTGGTGATGGCCTCGCTCCTGCCTTGACTGAGTCGCTTTGGTATTAATGTAACTCCTTCACAGGCTTCAGACCTCAGCTCCAAAACTACCCATCATTCAAGCCTTCTGATTTTGAGATTTCTTAAGCGCTTCCTTTCAAAATGTCTCTCATAGGATATAAAATTCTGTTGCTCCCTTGTAGATTAACTTGCTAAACATTTTGGAGAAGGGAGGACCCACCTATCTTTTTTAATTTATTTTTTACAGGGACAGAGAGAGAGTCAGAGAGAGGGATAGATAGGGACAGACAGACAGGAGCGGAGAGAGGGGAGAAGCATCAATATCAATTATTAGTTTTTCGTTGCGACACCATAGTTGTTCATTGATTGCTTTCTCGCATGTGCCTTGACCGCGGGCCTTCAGCAGACCAACTAACCCCTTGCTGGAGCCAGCGGCCTTGGGTCCAAGCTGACGAGCTTTTTTGCTCAAGCCAGATGGGCCCACGCTCAAGTTGGCAACCTCGGGGTCTTGAACCTGGGTCTTCCGCATCCCAGTCCAATGCTCTATCCACTGCGCCACCGCCTGGTCAGAACACCCATCTTGCTTGATACTCTCAGTGGGCTGCATGGTGCCTACCATGTGGAGACACAAAAACATTTGTGGCTTGATATATAAATACTGCATTTGGAAATAGGTTTTCCTATCAGTATTCTTTTTTTGGCTATTTATTTATTTATTTATTTTTTTTACAGAGAAGGGGGAGAAAGAGAGAAGAAGAAGAAGGAAAAGGAGAAGAGGAGGAAGAGGAGGAGGAGGAGGAGGTAGAGGAGGAGGAGAAAGAGGAGAAGGAGTAGGAGGAAGAGGAGGAGGAGAAAGAGGAAGGGTGGAGGAAGAGGAGGAAGAGGAGGAGGAGGAGGAGGAGGAGGAGGAGGAAGCATCAACTCTCATATGTGCCTTGACCAGGCAAGCCCTGGGTTTTGAACCTGCGACCTCAGCGTTCCAGGTCCGTTCCAGGTCGACGCTTTATCTACTGCGCCACCACAGGTCAGTCCTCTTTAAAAAACAAAACAAACCAAAACAAAACTCTCTGCTTTTTCTAGTGTCTATACCTCAAATCCCTGAAAATATCGGTTACCTCTAAGGCTGTTATGTTATGATATTGAAATTAATGATACCAATCAAGTCATTTTACAAGCAATTAATTTGTAAAGGTTCTTACTAAGAATAACATACAACTTTTTAAAGAAAGTATCTTAGGCACCTATTAAAAAGAAAGAGACAATTACACTCTAACCTATCTTATTATGTTGTGGTAGCTCTGGCTCTTAAAGTTGAAGAGGCTCTCCAAGTAAGAGACTTCTCAAACAAGTCAGGTCCTCACCAATCTGAAGGAGGAAAGAGAAATCAGCAGAACAAAGGATTCAAGACTCTAACAATCCTGTGTTTCTGTTTGCTATTATCATTAAAATAAGTCAGAAAACACATAAGCTCTTTCTCTCACAATTGCCTAACCACTTAGGTTCAAAAGGCTTTCTGGTCTAATCTCTCCACACTCATTGAAACATCATGCCCAGTTCTGAGGGGGTGTTCCATATTCATAACGCTCAGGGTCTCATGGCTGATCAGCACAATGAAACCAAGCTTTAGTCCCCATAAAAAAACGCAGCATAACAAAGTCCCCGCGGTGCAGGAGGATAGCTGATCTAAATTACAATGAGGGAGGCAGCAAAAACATTCTGCCAGCTTGGCCAACTCTAAAAGCTTAAGTCAAAGACTGCTTATTACCAATCGGAGCATTACTCCAGCAGTGTCGGAAGGCAGCTCGCAGGACCAGTAAATACCAGGGTCGGGTGCATTTTACACCCAATCCAAGGAGCCTGAAGCACAACATCTTAGAGCCGAGCCGAAAGGAAGAATTCAGAGTGACAGACGCAATCACCTTCCCGTGTCCTACGGGAAACTCAACTCCCAAACTCTCTGCCCCTCTGGGAATCCTTCAGCTGGGCCCTGCCAGGCCATAACAGACAGACTTCGCGGCAAGTTTTTATTTGTCTTCTGTTCCTACACAACAGGATCACAACTCAGTGGCTCAGACACAGGAATCGTTGTTTATCTCCTAGAGTTTCTGGGAGAGCAGCTTCACCTGGGTGGTTCTCGTGATGTTGCAGTCGGGGATGGCCGGCCAGGGTGGAGGCCGTCTACAGGCTTGACTGGGGTGGGGACCCTGCTTTCGCAGGAGGCTTCTGAGGTTGGAAAGTTGCCATTGCCTCTGGAATGAGGCATCACATCTCCACCAGCTGGACCTCTCCATGGGGCTCAGGGGACCGCAGCTGGCTTTCTTGGGAGTGAGTAATCCAAGACAAAGCAAGGTCAAAGCCACCCTGTCACAGTCCTAGCCCAGACTTTATTTGGATCGCTCGTTTCTCCATTAACATTTGTAAGATTTTTTTTTTTTTTTTTATGAGTTTATTGGAACCAAGCTGTCTACAATTGCCAGGAAGCAAAGTCTCGACGGATTGAGAAAGTGCTCCGGAAAACAGTGGCTTCACCACTTATTATGTATGTTAGAATGGAAGATCATGTGGTCATCTTCAGAGGCGCCTTTTTCTGAAGTCACATGGTTAGAATCACAGGGCGCAGCCTTGTGCCACAGGCTCCTTTCACTGAGCAAAATGCACCAGCCCGGCTCCATGTTTTGTAGCTTGCCAGCTCATTTCTTTTTGATCTCTGAGTAATGCTTCGCTGTATATCTGTCCTGTAGTTCATCAGCTTTTCTACTGAAGGACATCGTGTTTGCAGAATTCTAATAGTTGGCAACTATGAAAAAAATAAAAAGGGCGTGTGCTTGCCCAGCCCAGGGAGGTGCCTGGGAACACAATGGGCAGAGGGGAGGGGTGTGCGGGGGCAGCGTTCGGAGGAGGCTGGAATGGGTTTTCGAGTGGGAACAGAGACTGAGCAACAGAAACATCCTGAGGAGCCTGAGCACCAAGGAACCATGTTGGCTGCCAAGGTTCAACCCGGGCATCACTCCACAGGGACCCGGTTCCTTCCCGCCAGCACACCTCGCTCATGGCACAGACCCACCCAGCCGCTGGGCGGACAGCTCACCCAGTGACCAGCTGCCTCTCTGCCTCTCCCTGTGCATTCTCCGGCAGGGGTGGTCTACTCATGTTTGCCTCCATGTCCCCGAACCCTGGCCAAGTGTTCAGAAAGAGAGCAGAATTCAATTGATTTTATGGGCCATTTTCCGGGCCGAGG
This sequence comes from Rhynchonycteris naso, assembly GCA_037038555.1. Classification (NCBI taxonomy): domain Eukaryota; kingdom Metazoa; phylum Chordata; class Mammalia; order Chiroptera; family Emballonuridae; genus Rhynchonycteris; species Rhynchonycteris naso. The sequence goes on from CM073002.1 coordinate 148,498,382, forward strand.
ATGCCTGTCTACTTCCTCCTCGGACCGAGCAGACGACAGATCGGTGGTGTGACGTTTCTCAGTCAGGCACCGGCCGGGTCCCGTCGCTGGGGTTGCAACGCACATTGTTTGACTTCGTACGACTCACTCGTGGGATTTATGACTTTTTGTTCAAGTGGGAGGGAGAATTATATTTTTATTGGACAATGGCAAAACCCACTGTTTAAAAGTCACCACATGCAAGTGAAGCTGTTGATGTGATTTTAGAGGAAGGAAACATCTGAGGGGGGGGCAAGTTTTATTGTTTAAACATATGGTGCGTATGTATACAAATAGAACAACACTAAAGTTATGATGTATATGTAAAATGAAAAAGAAAGAAACCCAATATGTTGAAATCAAGTGAAACTAAAGACGATCGTTATTTCAAACAATGAAACACAGTCATGGATTTACATACTGAAAAGGTACATATTGGCAGAGAGTGGGCTTGTAGAATTGTGTCTTGGATGAGAGCTTTCATCTCACTTTGCAACATGCCAGGAAAGCTGTGTACTGCCTGTCGACCATCTCCAGGAATGATTTAGAGAGGACAACCGTCCATCTGTGTTGGCATCGCCATTGGCATTCACTGGTGACAGTGGCTTTGAACAGGGCAGGCCGGCTGAGAAAAGCATCACCTCGACCCCAAAGTAATTAGACAATCACAGACCAACGTGCTGCTTCTCAGAGAGGTCAAGAAGAAAACCAGACAAACCACATTGAAAACAAGCAAATTTAAGAAAGGTGCACTCAGACACACAGGCACTGGGGTGACATGATCTTGGGGAGTCCCCAAGGAACGTGGACAGCACCCAGCCAAGGAGAGAAGCTGCCTTTCCCAGTCTTTACTGCTCCTGGCACAGCCAGCCCTGGTGAATGGAAGCTACAGAATCACTTCTCACCCAATTCCAGACAGACAGTCACTGTACATTTCTTCTGAAGATGAACAACTGTTTCTCTCTCTACTAAGTTTATGACCTGCCCAGTGGACACATAGCTCTCACGTGATTGGTCCCCGGCCAAGTCCCATTTCTGAGAATCACATCTCATGGGCCCCAGGGCACAGTGCCTGCTCCTTGCTTCATTATACCAGCTTCCCTGTTTTACAAGCCACCATCATTAATATGCATCCCCTGATTCTAAAGAATGAGTTTTCTTAAGGTTCAGGTTAAAATTCTTTCCAGACTCAATGATGTCAAGAAGAGAGGAATCTTGGATCAAGAATCCAGGAGCAAAAATGAGCTGGCCTGTCCCTTGTGTGTGGTTATTCTTAATGTGAGTCTGTACATGGTTTACAGCTCGTAGAACTGTACACAGATAAAGCCAAGTGTACTGTATGTTAATAACGCATTTTGGCCCTAAAACTCACGTCACTCCTGTCACATGCTTAGTGAGAACACTGGCACATTATAGAGCATCTGTCATCAGTGACACCAGACTGAAGTCTACAGAAAAGAGGGATCCTGGATCAGCTCGCGGGGACCCTTCTCTGGGCTGCGGCATTTTGGCCTCTCATGGGCTTCCTATGGAGCTTGAAGTAAAATTCAAAGTCTGGTCCAGAAAAAATAAAACAATCATCCTTCTTTCTTTCTTATTCAGTTTTTACTGAATTTATCGGGGGTGACATCGGTGACTCAATTACATCAGAGGTCCCCAAACTACAGCCCGCAGGCCAAATTGCGGCCACCTGAGGCCATTTATCCGGCTCCTGCCGCACTTCCGGAAGGGACATCTCTTTCATTGGTGGTCAGTGTATGGAATACTGTATGTGGCGGTCCTCCAACGGTCTGAGGGACAGCGAACTGGCCCCCTGTGTAAACAGTTTGGGGACCCCTGACATAGGTTTTCAACTCTCGCTCGAAGACTTCTGGACGACCATCATCCATTGCACTTAGAATGTTTCTAAATGGCTACTTTCTGGCGTGTGGAAAAGATACAGCAAGGAATTCACAGGAGACGACACAGAGAATACAGCCGCTGTCCCTGGGTGGAGTCCTCTCATTCCGAGAGAGCGAGACGGGACATAATGAGATTTTGCTCTGTGTAATGAAACGCCTTTTGTGGGCTGCAGTTTTATCTTTTTTTTTTTTTTTTCCTGATGCTCTAATTCTGACATTGGATTCTAACTCAGGCGCCGGGCTTCTCATCATTAGATCCAATAGCTCTGCTAATTGGTCAGACTCCTCTCTCCGCCATCCGCTGCGCCCGCCCGTAGCTCCCGGCACTTTGTGAGAATGCTACGTAGTTGCCTTTCCTGGTAACCAGTTAATCAAACATAGAGGACTCCAGAGAAGTCGGTCAGGTTCCTGCCCACAGAGGATACTCAGCCAGATGATCAAACTTCATGTTAACCGTGGTAAGTCCTGCTGATAGTATGCACTCATCATATGATGAGGTTGACATTCTAGCTGACACAGATGTGACTGTGATACAATAGGCTGGATCGACTTCTGGAACAGATAAAGGGTATTCATTAAAATAAAACTAACAAAAATCTTAAGTCAAGTTTCGACTTTATTGAATAATAATGGATCAATATTGGTTCATTGCTTGTGACAAATGTACCATACTAATAGAAGATGTTAACGTCAGGAGAAACTGGGTATACGGTTATACAAGAACTCTCTGGACTATATTTGCAACTTTTATGGAAATCCGAAATAATGGTAAACTTAAAAAAAAAATCCTATTATTTCTCCAATTTTGTCCCCACTGTTCTTTTTCTTTCTATCTGTTAAATAGTAGTTAAATCTCAACCAGAAAACATTAGGGGTAAGCTGTAAAATTTATTCTTCTTCTGTTACTCTATTTCATTACCTGAAATTCTTATCAAGCCTGTAACAGCAATGTCTTTCATTTTTAAACATGTATCTCATCCTCCATATTAATTATTTTATTTATCTGGGTAAGAAAATAATTTCTTCTTGTCTGGACTATTGCGATGTCCTCCTACCCAGTAACTTAATCATTTTTTACCATACCAGTCATCTGATTAAAGATTTATGTATATTGATTCTGTTCCTTGGGAAAACCTTAATGTCGGACTAGCTGCAGGTCCTCCGTGGTCCCCAGCTGACTGGCCTTTCACACGCCCAGTACTTAATGATTCTTTGCCCACCTTAATCAGATTATGATGCCCGGCTAGATCTATGGTTTCTCATATTGAGATGACAATTCTGAAAATATTTCTGTCTGGATATTTCTAATTCCATCAATTCTATCCAAAAATTTCTTCTCTATTAAAAAAATCCTACAAAAACAAAACAAAAACAAACAAACAAAAAACATTGCTGATATTTCTAGCCAAAAAATAGTATAACCCTTTTGTTTCTCATGGGTCTTGATAGCTTTATGATCACGTAACATGGCAATGCTCATGTCTTCTTCTTAAACCACGCTTCTTGAAGTCAGGCTGTCGCCTACATTTTCCCCGGCATTCCATGCCGATAACGGCTGACCTAACACGTGTTTATTGAAAACGTGCGTCATGAGTCCATGGTTAACGGAGAGCGAAAATATGAAGAATTGAGGGTCGTGGCTTGTGTTCTTTTATAGTTTGATATATTTCCTAAGATTGTAATGTGAACATTCATTATGTGAAAATTAGAATTACACGGTAAATCTCCTATGCGGTGTAACGCACGTTGCTTCACCTGGGCCCCAGGTTCTGCGCTGGTGGAGGGAAGATCCTGATGGAGAGGGAGGGCGGTGGGCGGCAGAGGCAAACAGGGAACAAAGCACACACGGTTAGAAACGGGATGCGTGAGCCCAGAGACAGACCCGGGAGCGTGGCCAAGCACAGTGATGCCCCAGGGGTCTCTCTCTATGTTAGTCTCACTGAGACACATTTGTGGGAACTCTGTAGAAAACACATGTTAACACAAGGCTCAAACCCAAGTATTGTCTTTATCAATCCTTTCCATATTTCTACGAAGCTGTGATTTTTCTGTTACCCAATTCAAAATTCCTTCGGTTTATCAAATAAGTTTGTAAAATATGATTTTCATGTTTGCTCACTTGTAGATTGCATTGGGGGCTGGGCAGCGCCAGGTATATGTGGGTCTGTGAAATTGCAAAGTACCTTTCTACTCAGAGAAGGGCCAGTGTCTTGCTAATGTTTGCTGGAGGAGAGGTTTTCTTTGTGCCAGAAAGTTTTGAACAGAAGGAGGAGGAGGGGAAGAAGGGAGGAAGTCATGTTTTTGCAGAGTTTGTGCAGAGAGAGAGAGAGAAGTTGTGCAGATGGGGAAGCAGAGCTGAGGGGCTTTGCGGGTTCTGCTGAGACTGGTGGGGCCCTTGATTCTAGGACAGTGGTTCTTAACCTTTTTTGAGGTACCAAACCCACCAGTTTCATATGCACATTCACCGAACCCTTCTTTAGTGATAAATAAAATATGATTCTTTTTCCAAATTCAAGACATAGGTATATGTTTTTTTACTGGTGCACAAAATGAGCCATGCATGAACATCACCTTGCTCAAAGAACAAAACCAACAAAGTGCATGAACTCACAACAAATGACGGTATTACTTTATTCTGGCCTCCGCGGCAGAGGTTTCTCCAAACCCCTGAGACCCACTCATCGAACCCCTAGGGTTCCATAGAACCCACGTTAAGAACCACCGTTCTAGGAGGAACCGAAGAAGATTCTCCTGGTTGTGAAACCAGAAGATGTGTCAGTGGCTTTGGGAGCCCTGAGTGAGAGGGAAGTGTTTTCCCTGTGTATTGCTTGTCGGCTGGTGCGAGACTTGAATTGTTGTAAAGTATCTAAATCCACAAATCCGCGGGTGTTCATAGAGGCACGTAGTCCAAATAAGTTTATGAAAAGTTTTATTAAAGGAGGAAATTTATTAAGTATGCTGGCCGCATATGGCTAACACAGGGCAACAGACTCAGATTGTGCAGCCCTGAATATCGCCCTGAGTCAGGTTATAATACCCTTGATCCCACAGGTTGGCGGGAACAGGAGGGGGGGAATGACACAATCATTATCAACCTTATAATATTTGTCTATAGGATTTATAAAAAAAACATTCCTACAAATTAAAACTTATAAGGTAACACAACAGTGAAAAATGTCGTTTTTCATATTAAAGGATGTTCCCAAATCTTTTAGTGTTCATGTGCCATCCCTTTGTCTAGAGGTACATACATTAATCACACTTTTCAGGATGGGAGGAGGAGCTTACAGGGTGTCAGGGGATAAGTGTTTGGGAATGGCCCATTAAAGGAAGACAGAGGGGAGAGGAAAGGGCCTGTGTAACCCTCCGTGTCCCTGCACCTGGCTAGCTATTCACCCCTCCTCCCATAGGTGTGGGGGAAGGTCAGGGGATCCAAGTCTCCTTCCTCTTCTGCATTTACAACACAATGCCATTGGCCATCTTAGTTTCCATGCTAATCACACAAGCATAGGAATCACACTTTACAAAAAGCTTTCTGCACGCCTGGCCCAAACTAATAAAATGTTCTTCAAACTTCCTAAAATATTAATATTAATTCTGTAGCTTTTGGCACTTTATGACAGAATAAAGGAACGGCCCACCGTTTTTTTTTGGCTCCGCTGTTTCTTTACCGTCTGCCCGAATTCAATGAGAACCTGCCTGTGAAAGGCCACGACAGCAGTCACTACTGTCCGTATGCTTCTTTGTATCGTTGTTTAGTAAATTCTTTCAAAAACTAGGCTCTAAGGACTTAGTCTAAGTAGTTAGCGTTACATCCTGCAAGTCTAAAAATGACTTTGTTGTTCAAGACAACATTGTATCGTGTGTTTGCCCCCAAATGAGGGAAAGTTTCCAAAGGATGTACAAGGTTTGCAGTCAGTTCTCCTGCTGGTAGGAATCCTCCCAGAAACAGTTAAAATGCTGGTGAGTCATTAATACCAACCCCAGTCAGAATGTTTGGCATAGTTTTTAGGAATATCGTTAATTCAAAAGGAAATCTTCTGGGCAAGGGAATAGAAAATGTTCTTTCTCGGACCAGAATTTGGCCTCTTAAGCCTGCTGACCCCAGCAAGCAGTGTCAGTGCAATATGTTAAAAAAAATTCCCTGAAGTTTATGATGTCAAGAAACAAGGTATCGCTTCTCTGATTTCAGAATCCAGTGAAAGCGACCTATCCCACCTTCGGCATTATTGCCCATAGCGTGTCAACCGCGGATGGACGGGCTTTTGAAGTTTTATTAATGAGAGTATGCCAAACCCAACACCAGCAAGCCCTCGCTGGAGGAGGAGCCGCTGCCCATAGATTTAAAAAAAAAGGACAAGAAAAGAGGCTTGATTTTCCATTAAAATAAGAAGCCTCCTGCAAGGCAGCACACAGATTGCATTCTTTTGTTTTTCTTCCAAGGGCGCACATATGAAAATCCTGCTGATTTTCAATAATTCCAGCATGCAGAGCTTCCTGAAAACTTCCCAGGAGCACAGGTGCGTGTCCAGGGCAGGGTGGGGGGCATCATCAGGACCCCGCTTCCGTGAAGTAGTTCTTCCCCTGTGCGCAAAAATCTAATTTGGAAACGCCTGTGGGTCCGTGCTGAGTTTCAGGAATTAGATGAACCTTAACTTATAGCTTAAATACCTCCTACTTTTCTTTTTCTTTTATTTGTAAAGCATCAAAGTTGCTAACAAAAGAGAAACTGGAAAATTTCGAGGGAACATGACTGGTGGATATTGAAGAAAATAATATAGATTCTGCTGTTGTAGGAAAATTGCTATGATTTCTTTTTTTAACGAGATGTTTAGAGAGCGAGAGAGAGAAAGACCTGTTTTCTTACCTTTTATATATGCCGAGGGCAGAGCTTGGCTACTTGACTTCCATTTGCTTCGTATGATCAGAGGTGGGAGGGAGAGGCGAGGGATGGCCACATCTCAATCTTAGAAGGATCTCAGAAAATAGCATACCTGGGGGCGGACACGACGGTGGGCTTGTCCGTCTAATATAGGAACGGGAACTTGTGGTAGGAGAAGAGCAGAGTGTGTTTCCTGACACTGCACGTGGGCTGATGTACGAACACTTAAATACCTCCTCCACTTCCCAACCTGCCCCCTCCCCCCGTGATGGCTTGATTTAAAACCACGTGAAGACTTCAGTCCCAGTGTCTTGCTCTATCTCTGTATGCTTCTCCCAAAAAACATCAGCTTGCCTTCCTTTTTTCTTCCCTCCCTCCCTCTTTTCCTTCCTTCCTTCCTTCCTTCCTTCCTTCCTTCCTTCCTTCCTTCCTTCCTTCCTCCCTCTCGCCCTCTCTCCCTCTTTCTCTTCCTTCTTCCTTCCTTCCTTCCTTCTTTCCTTCCTTCCTTCCTTCCTCCCTCCCTCCCTCCCTCCCTCCCTCCCTCCCTCCCTTCCTCCCTCTCTCCCTCTCTCCCTCTTTCTCTTTCTTCCTTCTTTCCTTCTTTCCTTCTTTCTTTCCTTCCTTCCTTCCTTCCTTCCTTCCTTCCTTCCTTCCTTCCTTTCCTTCCTTCCTTCTTTCCTTCCTTTCTCCCTCCCTCCCTCCCTCTTTCTTTCTCTCTCTCCTATCTCTCTCTCTCTTTCCCTCCTTCCTTCCTTCTCTCTCCCTTCTCATTGTCTATCTTCTTCTTTCCCCCTCTCTCTCCTTTTCTGCTCAACTTTCTAGCTCATCCTTATGTTGCCAGAAAACTCTCCTTAAATCTAACTCACCACATTAGCAATACCGCCTGGTGAGTATGTACTGTTAATATTTCTCGTTCCATCCTTCACCAGGAATAAGGTGTGGTGCATTAAAAATAACCTCCCGAGCAGCCAATGGGCGAGTGCAGAAGACAACACTGACAGTGGTCCTGGCTGTCTGCAGCAGGACGTGGAGGGCTGGGGCTTTTAGACAGTTTTGTGAGCCTGAGTATGAGGAGGGCCAAGCCACGAGGCCCGAAAGGGTCCTTCTAGGACAGTGTCGAAGACATAAAGAAACAAGTAAGAGAGGGGAAATAAACCCTCAGCAGATGTGGGCAAGGGCAAGCCTTCCAAAGCTGCACCCTGCCCAAGTATCGCCAACACTTCTCAGCTGCCAAAGATGACCAGGGCAAGAGCGTGTTGACTTCCGTTTTGGAAAATGAAAAAGCCGGAGTGAGAGACACACAAGATATCCTTCACAGTTGAGAAAATCATGTTCCTCCCTCCCGTGTCAGCTATGGCGTTGAAGGCAGACTAGGTTCAGAGCACACAGAACGCCCCGCCCCGGGCGTGGGGTGGGCACTCTGGACAGAACTCCAGAGGTGAGACCACTTCAGGGATGTATTCCTGAAGGACTTAGCAGTTCCCTTTTCAGGAAGATGTCCTTTGGGGACAAAGGAGAATCCTTTCCAGTGGAAAAGCAAACATCTGGTGCTCCTCACGACGGACAGACGTGGGTTTGACGCCACATTTCTTTCCTGGTTCTGGTGTGCAGGTAAGTCTACTGAACACGACTCGTCTGCCACTCACTACATCGGTCTACCTTAGTTTCACAAGAAAAGGTTTTCATCAACCTACGGACACGGGCTACCTTGGGTGCCCTTGAGACCAATCGTTGGTTGGCAGAAATCTTCTGAATTGAAAAAGAAAATGAGATGTAGTAAACACACATTATCCTAAAAATGTAGAATGAAATGTTTGTCAGCGGAACGAAGAGCAAATTAACCTCCGGACAGCTAACGCTCTGGAGGGACTCCTAAAACGTGTCATCCCATCGCCAACACGGAAACAGACTGCAGTGGAGCTGAGAGGCGGATGAGGAGCGGAAAAGGGCCGGCCGGCCGGCAGAGAGAGAAGGTGGACGTCTGCATCAAGGCGTAAGGGAAGAGAAAGTAAAAATTTTAAATAAAAACCATAGAAGGAATCGGATGCACCTGTCAGCTCAAGCAAGGGCTCACGATCCCAGGTGACGGGGGGAGAGTGGATGTTTATCTCACACTTTTCAGGCAAAACAGAAGGAGCACGGGTTCTGGAAGGGGAGAAAACAGCCATGAGGGGGTAGCTGCGAACAGGACGGGGTTCTGACGACCTCTGCTCGCTCTCTGAGAATGCTCGCGAGTCCGTTCCGAGTTCCACCAGCCAGTAACCAAGACGCCCGGCCACCAGAACACATCTGAATGAGTACTGACCCGTACCCCTGAGAACGAGGGGGTTCAGAAGAGGTTAGCCGGGATGGAGGAAGCCCCACAGCATGGAGTCCATCAGAACTTCCCTATGGCACCCCCCCCAGGTGACCTGTAACCCGTTCAAAGGACCCTTTCAAAAGACTCGTTAGACGACTCCGTGCTATCAGGGTTGAAAAAGGAAGCGTGCATATTAAAAACCAGATACCGATTTTTTTTTTAAATGTTAATGGGGGGGGCAATTTTATTATTAATTAGCAGCTCGGCGTATTTGCTAAGACTGTACTCGCTCATCATGCCTATCTTCCACGCTCCCAGGAAGACCTTCCTCCTGAAATAGCTGCACCGTCTGCTCTCAAGAGCAGCAGGGATGACGTGGGCATAGTATTCCCTTCAGGACAACCGCTGCTGCTTTGCCTGGCAGTTCCCGGACACGGGGAAGCACACCGTATTAGAGACTTCATTTCCTTCAGTTAAAAAAATGGGAGGGGGGAAGGGGGGGCGTTTAGGCTGTTTGTGAACACGTCTTACGTTGACCGGGAGGTAGTTTCATCCTCTAGAACATCGTCTCCTCTTGGGCAACATTTCAAGAAATGCCATGTCTGGGTTATCTGAGGTCATGTTTCCTGTCACTCTTGAGGGCCACTTGAGTTTCTTGTTTATATTGACTTTCTTCTTCTTCTTTTTTAATTTTTTTTAGCTGCTCTTAGCACCACTTTCCAACTCATTAGTTCATTAATTGATTTATTTCCTCATTTGTTCATTCTTGCAGTAAACGATCATTGCAACAAATAATTATTGCCAGCTCAGTATATATCAGACCCCGTGTTTTATTCATAAATAAAATTATAACATTATTCACATCAAATATGTTGACATAAACATGTAATTTCATTAGAATTTATATTACAATAAGGAAATTATCATATTCAATTTACTTGGGGAGTTTCACTTAGAGGGATGATCAATTATGAATTAAGCTTTGAATAGTTCTGTTCCGTTCCCAAGCACACTGTGATAATTAGCTTGCGGCCTAATAGAAAGAAAAGAGTCCTCTCAATAAAGAATTTTGTCTCTTCCACGCTCACTAGGTCTAGTCACACAAGGCAGGGAAGAGGAATCTGCTGGTGTTTTACAGGGGAAAGACCCTTAGGTTAATCTTAATGGTTCAGAAATTATTTATGAAGAGACAGAAGTGGAAAGAAAATATTAATTCCAGAAGGAAAAAGAGAGTGAAAATACAAAGCTACAGACAGAAAAGATTTATTCAAATACCTGCCAGCAATTTAATATGCTGAAGAACGGTGTGAACAGAGACGTGGTCATAGCTAAGCACTGAGACAGAGGAAATTAATGTCCTCCACGATCTGTATTAATCAGGTCAGTCTGTCATAACAAGATACCACAGGCTGGGCAGCTTAAACAAAATTATTTTTTCATAGCTCTGGAAGCTGGAAGTCCCACTGCAAGGTTCTTTCTGATGCCTCTTTGAGCTCTTCGGTGCCTCTTTCTGCAAGAAGGGAATCCTATAAAAATTAAAGCTCTTCCCTTATGACATTATTTAACCTTAGTTACCTACTGATGGGCTTTATCTCCAAATATAGTCATACTGGGGGTTCTGGCTTCAGCATATAAATAAAAGAACACTTTTCGATTCATAGCATTCCACCCATGGCATACCAAACTCCATGCCCTTCCCGCATACAACATACTTCCCGCCCCAACAGCCCTCAAGGTCTTAACTTGTTGCTGCATCAAGTCTGGAATTCAAAGTCTCGTCTCCATCACAGCTAACCCCAGATAAAGTTGAGGCTTCATGTCCCCCAGTGCACCAACGACCCTCTCATGGGAGCTTGGGTTGAGCTTTTGACAAAGGAAGCGGAGAAAAAGCCTCTGACAAACATCTGCAGTCTGGAGGAAGTAGAGTTAACAAGATTTGAGGTCCAGCTGGATTTAAAGGAGGGTGGGGAAGTCCATTCCGTCACCCAGGCCTCTAGCTTGGATGAATTAGCGCACGCTGTTACCATCAATCGAACGCAGCAGGACAAGGGAATATTGTGGAACGCTCATCGATTTGGTGAGGAGGTGCCGACGACGGACTGGGGTCTCCGCTTTTCCCTCCCTATCAGTCCCCGCATCCGATGCATCGCTAATCAAGTTCATCAGTTGGCCGCGAGCTTTTCGTCAGGCTCCTCTGGTGCCAGGTCTTCGCCCTGCAGGACCCCGCGTTTACGTATGGGTTCATGACAAAATACAGTCTGAGTCCCTGGGAAAAGTCGTGGTGCTCCACGCACGAGCTTGTCTAGAAGGTCAAACTTTGGAATGACTCTGTCGCCCCAGGTCCGGTCTGTGCCAGGGGGACCTTCCCAAACTGAGCTCTGTTCTCCGGGGTCTTGGCGTTGGGCGACGGCCCTGGATTCCCACAGGTGTTCCCGCTCAGCCTGGTCGCGAGAAAGGACTCCCCACAGCTAACGGGCAGGAGTGGCGGAGGACCCGCCCTGCTTCTTCTCAGGACTTTGTCTTTGTCCCTGTCTCCCTCTGGCTACAGGGGGGGATTCGGCTTCAACCCAGGTGGCCATCCTCATGGACCTTCTCGTGCCCGCACGCAAGCGTGTGTGCGTGCAAGCACCCACGGACACACACGCGCTATTTTATTTACACTGCTCACGACAACGAGGGGATACTTCAAACGAATATGAAGCCATAAAACATCCCCTCGTTGTCGTGAGCAGCGTATTTATTCATTTTCTTTTCACCAGCGTGTCTTGCCGACCGCCCTAGACTTCTGGGAACCCTCCTCCGAGCCAGCACGCTTGCGCCGGGGACACCAGCACATCTCGACACCGGGTTTCCTTCTCCCGATTTGACGTTATTGTTCAATCTGCTTTGGAACACCCTTGGGAGCGTCTTTTACGGTTTGATCAATGGCGACAGTGGAAGGCCTTCTCATTTTCTCAGTCCACATTAGCCAAGGCCAAGGCTTTATTGACAGAGTTTATGGAGATTTACTTAAATGTTTACTTGGAAGAAACTTTTGTTTAGAAACCACGAGGGTGTCGCTACATTTGGACCTAATCGGTAGATTCCTACTTGCTGTTTTCTGAGCCATACCAGCTTCAGATTTAGTAAAAATACATCAGGGGAGTAGACAACATATAGAAAGAAACCTCCACGCAGATCATTTCAAATATTATAGGAATGAAAAGTGGTTAAATATTTGTTTTCTTTTCCATGTTCTTATACAACACATACCAAGTGTATTCTTTAATTTACTCTTACTGGAGCTTGACTCACGGTGAATAAACAACTACTAATTTGACAGTGTATCAAAAATAAATATACTAAGTTAAATATGTAAAAAAGACGCAGTAGTGACTCACAATTTGGTGGGTACGCAGAGCAATTCTTGCATCTGCATTGAGTTCCCTGGCAAAGTTGATGGTGGCACTGAAAGGGAAAGCATTACTGGAAGTGGCATGTTCTTATTTCAAATTATTGCTTAAAAGCAATTAAAATTCTAATAGTTTTTCTGCTCTTTTAGACTCAGGGAGGTGTAAAATAGGAATATTAATGAATAATGATTTGCCCTCTAGAGAAAAAAAATTCCTCTCAGGTCTGAAAATAATAACTGCATTATCAAGTGATAGTTACTTCTAGTACTGGATTTCAGAATGGGGTTGTAATAGGATATCATTTCATTACACATTTTTGTGATTTGGTGGAATATTTTGCCTAACAATTTTTATGCGGGCCCTTATACTGTCTAATGAGGATGAATGTGTTTAATTATTGCCATAAAATGTTAGTTCAAAACAAAATACGGTATTACCCATTCTAGTAATAAAAAGAAAGAAAGGATAAAAAAGGAGAAATACAAAGACTAAACTAATGATAAAATGCTGATAACTTCTTTGTAAAAGGTAGAAATTAAAATTTTATATTATTCATTGTTTCTTCTGAAGAAATTTAGAGTTGTAGTAAATATCTTGAAGAACACGTTAGTTTTTGAACTATTTTGTTCATAAAAGGAAGCTTACCAGAGGCATTCCTGGCCACCCAGGTCTTTGCAGAGAAAGAAAAATCAAGGGAAACATTGCTGAGAAGGCAACTGTGACAAGGTGACAAAGCAAATGAATTAATAACAGCAATTTGTCACCTCTGAGTCAGATGCGCTCAGAGGATAAGAAGCAAGGAGTTTCCCTCATACTTTCTTGTTTATTTAATCCTTAAACCTACATTCAAGGAGCAGCTCACTAAAATGGAGGTCTACAAATGCCGCTGGTTGCTGTGATATGATTGTAGGTCTTTCACCTCAAGAACTGATAAGTCTCATTCACATCACTTCTGCCTCCTGCATCACTTAGTGTCTTTTTCTTTTACTATGACTTGTGTATCTTATTTCAATTAATTGCAGTTTCATATAGTTCATCAAAAATTAACTTTGAAAGTTATGTGGAAACTTGGTTTTACCATTCAAAATCAAAGATTACTGATGAAACTGAACCCCCCTTAACCCAACGCTGGGGCAAAGTCAAACTCTTAGAGCTTGTGGGATTTTGTTCTATTCTTCTTGTACAGCCCTCTGCACTTTCTGAGATGTCCTTTTATGCTTCTTTCACTATTGCATTTTTAGCGTGGTAAAAAATAAAGAGAGAGAGAGAGAAAAAAGAGTTTCTGACAAGGAACTCACAACAGTAATGAATTTAGACTGGAAGGAGCCAAACACACTGGAGTTGGCCTGGTAAGAAAAAACAAACAAACAGAAAGCAAAGCAAAAACAAAGACAAAAACAGGATCCAGAACGGAAGTGGAAAATATCAGTAATAACCTGATGAGGGATATTATGCGAAAGGGAAATAAAGCGGTAACTGCAAGACCCTCCAGAAAGAGGAACAAGACAGATGATCATTGATTGTCCTTGGGAGTGAAGACGGAGATGATTAGAAGAAGGCTTGACTTGGAACCACTGAAAAGAAAGTGCTTATTTAAGGAGATAGTAGTCAGAAGTTGAAATCATTCTCTACAAAGTGTTTATGCATTTTATCCAACAATGAGTATTGCAAAAATGGAAATAAACATTGGAGGTGATCTGCGGTGGTCAGCACCGATCACATAGGAGGAAGACTGTGAAACAGGAGGGAGGTGACCTTGCTTCCCCAACGTGAGGTGTCTTAGTGTAAAAAATTACCCGTCGAGCCGGCCTTGCAATGACTTTGCAAGCATTTTCAAGAGTATTTTGGCTTTAACGGGGAGCAAGGTAATATTCAGAGGCTTTAGATCCGCTTTGTAACAGCACACACTTTGTATGAATGGCAGAATTATTCAAGGTTGCACAAATTCAAGCCAGCATAACATCTACAGGCCCGGTTTTCTGGTCTTCAGTTTCTTATCTTTTATGGATTCTCAAAACACACCTTAACTGTTTCCTCTACTGTTTTAAGCAGAAGTGGCCTTAATGAGCACTTTCCTCACCTGGGAAGTGCTATTGGTGTGTGTATGTGTGTGTGTGTGTGTATTGCTACTTGCCTACCACTGTTTAAGTATAATCCTGCCCTATAGGAAGGAGACATTACACAGGCAGAGAATTAGACAGCCTAGGCTACATGCAAAGCCCCTTTTCCTCCACAGTAATGCAGAACAAAGAGCCTACCAAAAATTAAAAAAAAAAAAAAAAAAGGGAAGAACTATAAGGACCAGGCTAATAATGGAGGGGAAGGTTCCATATTTTTAAAATGAAGTTAACTTAAAGTGGAAATTATCGTAAATGTAGAAAGCACTACTTGTAAAAGCAATGATAATATCTGAAGGCGAGGCTCCTTTCGAGAAAAGAGGGAACTACATCAGGAAGAACTCCCACACGCTGTGAGCAGAACCACTAAAAGGATTTACTTTAAAGGTCAATATTCAATTAATGTAACTGCTCAGATACTGACATGGGGCCTGATTTATGGGTATTTGTAGGAATAAAATGTCCCCGTTTCTTTAGACACCGAAGCAGTTTTCATGGTTTACGTCATACGCTGCAACCTCATACATCCAGGCTGACAGGGACTGAAAGTGCCCCCGGGAGGATCTGGAGAGGGCCGGGTCCCCGCGTACGGTGTGTAATGGGATGTACCCAGTGCCACAGAGCGTGTTTCGCTGCAGGCGTGCCGTAGTTGGTCTCACACACACATCAGAGGCCACGTGAGCGGGGCCCAGGGCTTCAGGAGCGACTCACGGGTTGGAGGTGTTAAAAGGCAGAGTCATGGATAGGTCAGCGCTCGGATATGATCGCTGAAATGACATCAAACAGCTACTTGGAGTCCACTCAACATTCTGCGGATCTTTCACACCATTATAACGAGAGTGCTTCTGTTTCCCCAGATGCCACTTAGTGGCTACGACTTCTGACTTCTTCAAGAACACCAAGGTTCTCCTAATTTCTCAGAGCCGAGGAATAAGTCCGCCTCAGAGACGCAGAGAGCAGACCGGCAGCTGTTGGGGGAGATTGGGAGGGCTGGCGGAAAGGAGGTGAAGAGATGAAGGGAAAAAACCTATAAACGGACAGACAGGGACGACATTATGGGGATGGGGGGGAGGGGAGGGCAGGGGAAAATGGTGGCGAGAAGAGACGGACTCTGAGCCATGGGTACAGGATGTCATGTGCAGGTGACGCTTTGTTGAGTTAGCTGAGCACTAGAAAACTGTATGGTTTTGTTAACCAATTTCACCCCGGTAAACTCAACGACGGAGAAAGAATGAGTCTGATGTTATGGATTTATCCAGAACACCTTGGAGCCATGGCCCTAAAAAGAGTGCTTTCGTATTTTATATATGGACCAGCTTTATTTTTACTGATTTTTTTTAAAAAGACACACATGTGTGCATATCACACAAATATATACTGCTCACAAAAATTAGGGGATATTTCATTGCTTCGTATTCGTTTTGAAATACAGTGGCACCTTGAGATACGAGTTTAATGCATTCTGTAACCGAGCTCGTAAGTCAGTTAACTCGTATATCAAACTGCCCGTGCTGGACCCGTGCGCCAACTAGTGGCAGCTTCCGGAATCACAACTCGCATCTCGGAATTTCACTGGGATCTTGAACAAAAATACGGACCGAGTCGCAGCTCGTATCTTTCAAAAAGTATGTTGGTCCGTTTGTATCTCAGGTTACCACTGTATCTCCTAATTTTCGTGAGCAGTGCACATTCCTTACACATATATATGTCCTATGTATATGGACATCTGATACCTCCTTTTATGAGTACAGGCAGAATGAGATAGACTCTGTAGGTTTGGAAATGTTTAAGTACTTATATGCACAGAAAGGTAAAAAGAAACACTACTTTCAGACAAACGTCTGTCCAAGTGGCATTTAATAGCTAAGGGTACCGGTTTCAGCTTCCATAGAAACTCAGCGTAAGAACAAACCTACAGTAGAGCCGATCTGGTGAATAACCCGGCCCTGCCTGGGCAGATGGCAGACCCCGATGACCGCAATCCTGTCGTAGGGATGAGGAAAGGAGCAGGAGACATCCTCTGAGCCTTTGGAGAGAGAAAACATTCAGTATATCTGCACTCAAATCGCAATGCATCTCGTCGGGAAGTGTGGAGCAAAGTTCTCTAGCGGGGCTTCTAGAGCATCCAGCTTTGCAAACAGTTGACTCAAGCCGTTTAGCAACGTCGTATTGAAAGCAGATAAAGCTGAGCTTCTCCAGTGAACGGGGCTCTTTTTATCCGCGGCCCTGCCCACTGGCCGGCCGCAGGCAGTTCACGGGTTTACACTGATCGCCGGCTTTGAACGGCTCCAGTTCCCACGTTTCACAACAGGAGAGGAATCCACACTCGTTCCTGGATGAGCTCTGAATCTCATGTCTCAGTTTTATTCATTTTATTTCATTGGAGTATAGAATCCGTCAAATTTAGACAAATCTGGTCATTAGCGGCTGTCAACTAGGGAAGTGTATCATACTTAGGAAAATATGGCTGTCTTGTTCATTCACCAATATCGTGGGTGCCTCATATAGCAAGCCGCCCGCCCCCAGCCCCATTTCTGAGGGTGTTCAAAGATAATGAGCACGCAGGTTTTTTTTCTTTTTCTTACCCCTCAAGGAGGTTGCAACAATAAAAGTGAAGAATGTACAACTAAGTGACAAAACAAACGAAATCAAACACAACTAGATAGTGGCATAAGAAAATTGCTTTGGGCCACAAGAGAAGGAACGGTTGCAACATTGTTAACAGTCAGTGGTGCCGGAGTCAAGGGCAAACCTGCGCGTCTGAAAGCCCCACAAGCCCCAGCGGCTTTATCTGGGAGAGGGGACAGCGCGGTCCCACTTCCGGGACTCCTGTGACGCCTCCTCTACGCCTAGTCAGCGGTGGCTGGAAAAGTGGGTATGGGTCTGTGCGCGCATGCGCGCGCGCGCCCTTGTGCGGGTGTGGGTTCCGTGGATTAAGACAGTTTAGATGAGGATGAGAAGGGAACAAGGGCTGAGATTGTTAACCATGAGATATGATGAAGACACACATGGAACTATGAAGAAGACATACTTGCACTCAGGGTAAACATAGGCGTGTTTCCTATTCTGACTCATGTTCCTACAGCCACATTCTTCCTCCCTCCCTCCCGCCCTCTTTCCTCCCTCCCTCCCGCCCTCTTTCCACCCACCCTCCCTCCCTCCCTCTCTCCCTTCCTTCCTTCTTTCCTTCCTTCCTTCCTTCCTGCCGGAGATATTGAGTGCAGGGACGGAAGGCCCGTAAGTAAAATCACGCGCGTCTAGACGCACAGAAATCCCGATCGCAATTTTTTCCCCTCACTGCCCTGTGGTTTCTTACTGGTGGCTCTGATTTACTTCCCCTCGGGCCTTGCATAGTTAATGGGTCCCCTTTTACTGCCAAATCCATTTGGTCTCTCCCCAGACTGTCGTTCTTCCTGTTCCACCGACATATCTCTTGCACATACAGATTTGAACAAATAGTATTAGTTTAATTTAGCATAGAATTAGTGAATGGTTATTTACAGAGCAGGCTTTGCGGATGAACCCAGGGATACGCAGACAAAATAAGATATAATTTTTGGCATTAACATTTTAATAAGCAGCAAGCTTTTGAATTTTGGGAACGAGGGCCTGGCTTCCTCTGACACATCAATTCTACACTGACTTTTTCTGCCTTTCCGAACAGATTCCTACAAACGCTCATTCAAGCTCCCTCTCAGGAGGCATCTGATGGAGGTTCCTTGCTTGGACTTTGTTGCTGGAAACGCCGGGGGACATCAGTGATGTTTACTACGAGGTTGGACGGAAGACTGAGGTGCTTCCAGAGGGGACATCAGTGATGTTTACTACGAGGTTGGACGGAAGACTGAGATGCTGGAGGAGGCTCTTCCCTGGGAAGTTTTCTTGTTAGAAGAGCTGGCCTGCAGGAAGCATCAGAAAATGCAATGAAGGAGCCGGGATGGTCATTGCTTGGCTAGGGGGCAGCCTGGCCCCAGACCACATGTCTTCCGCTAAGGAGATGTCCCTCTGGAGGTGAGTCCCACTGCTGACCCCTCTGTCCCAGCTCTCACAGAGTCCTCACACTTCCTCTGCACGTAGGAGGTCTCCTGAACAGCAAGGGCCCTCGACTGCTTCCCCGTCTCACGCAGATTCAGAAGCACGCAGCAGTAACATGCGGGGCCACCCTCCATGCGAAGGGACCTGGTTAGCATCTGGGGGGCTCATCCTGTCACAGCCCCTGCAGGTGCTGGCAGTGCTCAGAGGGGCAAGAAGCAAAAGGAAAAAGCTGAAGCGTTTTTTGTTAAACAGCAGGAAGAAGTTCACCAATCCAACGGCGCTGTGGTGCAGGATTCTGCAAGCCGGCTGAGACGTGGCGAATCCAAGGCGGTCAGGCAGGGAGAAGGTAAGGAATGACCCAAACTCAGCCAGGGTGTGGGGAGAGGGTCAACGATGTGACAGATCCATCCCTCAGGACAACCCCTTCTTGCTGCCACCTCCTGAGAGAGAGAGAGAGAGAGAGAGAGAGAGAGAGAGAGAGAGACAAAGCGACAGGAACATCAAGCTGTTTCTATAGGTGCCCTGGATGGGCACCAAACTCGCAAGCTCTGTGCTTCAGGACAATACTCCAACCAATCCAGCTCTCCAGCCAGGGCTTAATTTTTTTTTTATTTCTTGAGAGATATGGAGAGAGAAAAGGGGAGGGGGGAGGACGGGGAGGAAAGCCTTCATGTGTTCCACTGAGTCGTGCGTTCACCGGTCCCTTCCTGTCCGTCCCCTCACGGGGGATCGAACCCGCAACTTCGTTGTTTTCAGAACAACGTTTTAACCGAAGGAGCGAACTGGCCATGGGCCCCTTCTTGCCTCCTGCCCAACATTCAGGTTCTACTTGCCTTTAATAAAGGGGATCTGTTTCCTGGCTAACTCTTTTCCAAAATGTGGGTACCTGAGAAGTGACTTCCCAGTGTTGTATAAAGATCGAGTTTTAACAGACCAAAGGAGCTTAAATTCAACTAGTAAATTCATTGCTTTTTTGAAAAACGGAGAAGCTTGAGTTAAGAGACATCTGATCTAGGATGAAGTACTGAAGGGAACTTCCTTTAATTATAACAAAGGCATAAATAGAGGAATGCGTGAGTCCCCCAAAGCTTTGCAGGATCACATGTGTGGGAAATAAGGGTGCTTACATCTCCTCCGTCCGGGGTGTCGCAGGGGTAAGTGTCTGCTGAGATCCAGCGTACCCCGCGTGGCCCAGACCCGTTCATGCTTCTCTTCAGTTCTCTCAAATCCCATCAGTCAGACAAATTAATTTTCTCCTCCCTATGATTCCGGGAGTGTTTGTTCAATTACTGCATCACCCACGGAACAGAGAGGACAAGGGTAGGCTCGGGCATCAGACTGGATTATTCAAACTCCAGTTGGAACATGTCCTAGTCCTGTGGCTACGGGGAACTGACTTCACCGCCTCAACTCCCTTCATCACCCGGAGAATGGGGCTGGTAACGCATCGTGTGTTATTCAGGCCGATACGCAGCCCTACCAGCTGTTACCTCACTGACTCGCTCTGCTTGTGGGGCCATGCCTCAGCGGACGCCCATGAGCACGCCAACATCCAAGGGATCCACAGCTGGCCAGGGTTTAGGCAGACCCAGATTTTAACCTTCTGATCTGTGATGCCTCTTGCCTGATGACTTGTGAGATATTTTAAATATCACCCCTACCTCTTTCCAATATTAAAAGAACTACTGTTTTCACCATCCTGAGTTCATTGCATAGTTACAGGGAGATACTGTTTTGGGTTGTTGTTGTTTGTTTGTTTGTTTTTTGTGGCAATTAAAATAATATATGGTTTGTAATTTTTGATAGTTTCTAAGTTGGTCCATTCCTCCCATTTTATCGTGGCTTCTTTAGTGACGTATTTTGTTTAAGTATCTCGGTCACCGACACGTGGAGTTTTGCACCGAGCCCGCACACAGTAGGTGAGGCGTGAGTTAATACCGGAAACTTGGCCGTTTGTCCTCTCCGTCTGGGCTTTGCGGTTCTGTACCAGAGGTCACCCTCTTGACCAGCCGTTTTCCTCATGCGAGAGACCGAGTGCAGGGCAGTCACTGCCTCGCTGTCCGTAGTGGGAGAACAGATGGTCCTATGCCGGGCAGAGCCTTTGAGAGAAACCAGATGCAAAATCACAACTGTCACGCATAGGCTACAGCAAGTCACGCCATTGCCTTATGTTGCTCTAAGTGACGTTTGCGTGACAGCATCAGTCTGTGTCGAGACGTGGGCTCCGCCTTGCATAAATTCATGACTCCCATGTACTTGGGTGTCCTGTGTCTACCCTGGATCGAGGCCCACTCAGCAGAGAGCAAAATGCCAACCACATTGTCAACATGTTCTGTACACTAATTATATATGTATGTCATACATAATGAGTGGGTGATTTGGATCCTTACTTCTAACGGCTAACATACACTCATCTAGCCAGTCAATATTGGAAGTCAACCGTCAGAGAGTTGTTGAGGTGCCGTGGACAGTGCTATGACAAAGGACACGGAGCACCACTTGTATGGACCCCAGTAACCCCCGGGGTACCCGCGGCGTGAAATCAAAGACGTCACAGCAAAGCTTTCTCCCCACTCTCTTCAGGTGAGCGTGTCGTTAAATTCTGCCCATTGTCAACAGTGTCTGGGTTTTGGAAGATGGCATAAAAGTGGAATGTTTCTTCACACCTCGTGGGAGTCACCGTTTCCACTCTCAGCTGAACCACCCCTTCAGTCCAACGCTGACACTAATGGGGGGTTTCTCACCTGGATCCCGGGTCCTTCTCTCGCCCATCACCGAGGGACAATCCTGTCTGTTCCAGTCAACACGCTCCGTGGATGTTTCTCGTGGGCCATCCCAGCCATGAATCCCACTTCTTAGGTTATGAAGAGACGGTGGTTTTCCCCACTTGGGAAGGGGTCCGTCTTTCACACTTTGTTTCCCTTTACTGATTCTTGGTCCAGGACTAATAACCACGGTCTTTACTGCTTTACCACTCTCTTCCAAGTTTCCCCAGCTGGAACCAAGAATTGACCCTATAGTTAATTGATAAACGGCATGCCAGAACTGCATGTGCCAGCCAGCCACCAAAGCCCAGTTACTACAATGATTCTATACTCAGAGAATTGTAGCTACAGAAATGTTTGTTTTTGCTTTTGGCTGTCATTGTTATTTACTGTTTTCTTCCATAGGAATTGTAGAAGTTTTTTATTGACAACAGGAAGGACACATCCTTTGATAAACACATTACCATTTTTATTTTACCGTTTGGAAAATTAAAATGGCTCTCTTTCAGAAACCTGAAGTGGCATCGTCAGTGTAACAGAGACTGTTCATCGGTTCCCCAAATATTCAAATAAATAGTGCATAGTAAATATTTAATCAAACAATTAACATTTAAAATATATATATATATATATATATATATATATATATATATATATTAATGAGGCAATTATTAAGACATCAAAAAGCATGTCCACCAGGACACATGCTTTTCTTGCTATTCCTAGAATTTCTCGAGAGGTGCACTTTCACAGACTGGGAACCGAACAATGCCCTCCGTGCAATGCTGAGAGACACAGTGGCCATGCTCTTGCTGTGTTCCACAGAGATGGCCGATATAAGTAGGTCCTTGTGTGATTTTTCACTTGTTAAATAAAGATGACTGATGTTTAATATTGAAAAATAACATTTAAAAAAAGTTTAGAACGATATCTACCGAAAGAAATTGTGCGAAGGCAGGCCGGATCCGCTGCTGTCGCCATGACCCAGGGTAACCGGCGTGAGCTCGCCCGCCAGAAGAATATGAGAAAGCAGAGCGACTCGGTGGAGGGAAAGCGCCCAGATGACGGGCTTTCTTCTGCTGCCCGCAAGCAGCGGGACGCGGAGATCATGCAGCAGAAGCAGAAAAAGGCAAACGAGAAGAAGGAGGAACCCAAGTGGCTTTGTGGCTCCCTGTCCTTCGCCTGTGTGCCTGGAGCCAGTCTGACCACGCTTGCGTTCCCTCCTGTAGTGCTCACAGGCCCCAGCACCCATGGCACTCCCTTTGCCCTGAGTCTGAGCGGGTCCCTCGTATGCTTCCTTCCCCTCAGGCAGCCAGCCGCGCTCCCCCTGGCCCGCTCCTGGGGGTCAGGGGGTTACCCCATCCCAGTGGTTTTTATTCCTGTGGGGCTCACCCCAAAGTATTAAAAGTAGCTTTGTAAAAAAAAAGAAAGAAAGAAATTGTGCTATAGTTAATTATCCAGGAAAAACAACAACAAGATGTAATCATAACGTGTTCTTATCTGACTCACCAGTTCTTCCATCTTCTAGGGAAGCCTGTGGGTTTCTGCCCTTCAGCTTTACTGAGGTATAACTGACAGATAAAACTGTACATCTTTAAAGTAAAAAAAAAGACAGTATGTCCTATCATGTTGATGACATTTTCCATTATCCTCTATTTTATTTCCTTTGCTATCCATCAATTGATTTTTTTAATTGAATAATCCATGATTCTAAACAGACTGTGTTATATTGTCATTTATCGTTAAACAAACTTTCTTTACATTGCGTCTTGCTCGTTTGCTTGAAACATAATCACGTATCATGGTTTAGAGCTCGGTGATCCAAAGGTTCCATTCCTTCCTTCTCTGTAAATATCTGTGTCGCACGTGTTACAAGAGTGTGTCAGAGCTGAGCAAACTTTCCACAGCCGGTGGTGTCTGAAATCCATTTTGCTGCCCACATTTTTCTTTCTTTCTTTCTTGTTTTTGGCTACATAAAACATTCCTTTTGAAAACTGCTGATTGCTACAATCTACGAAAATATTCTGACACCCAACTGTATCCATTTCCTGCCAAGCCCCGTGACTTCTGGTTTTGATTGCTTATCGATGTTGATTCCTCTTTAATCTTCTTTTCGTAACTTTTTCTAAATATGGAAATGAACAATGAAGCCCCAAAGCAAATATTCTTGACACTCACATAATATAATTAAGAAATTTAAAAAAAAATAGCCTAAGAAAAATGGCAGCTTCCTGCTTCATATTGCAACGTATCTAAGCTGCTCATGTGGATCACTGTATAGTATAGTGTGAGGGAAAGAGGTGTATTTGAACCGACAATCGGCTGAGGATGCCGTCCCGAAATGTACATTGTGCTTGGGTTTTCCAAGGCAGTTGAGAGTCTAGAGAGTCGGCCGGAGACACTGCAAGGAGGGCCCTGCAGAGACTTACAATACAGTTTTTCCATCCAGAGAGAGTCTGCGGATGGAGGGGACCAAGAGTTTCAATCCAGCCAGCTTGCAGTCTCTGTCCGAGGCATCAGAACTGACACTGAGACATGGGACATGGGACACCCGGAAGCTGTGAAGTAGGAGAGCAGAATTTTATCATGGGGGGGAGGGGTATTTAATATTACATGGGTTAAATATTAGATCAGCCTGTTATATCTTTTTTTGAAAAAGAATTTCTAACTTGTTTAAACAAAAAAACTGTTGAAAAGTTATACCCCTGTTGAATTATATATATATATGTTTTCATTCTAGTGCCTGTTACATAAATGGACCTAGAGAGTGAGAGTTCAGACAAAGACACATTGACCCCTCGACTTCACCACAGCAGTTCCCTGCACGAGGCTGTCACGGGAACAAACTGAAACTGGGGTGTGTCTGCAGGACCCTGAGTAATTTGTGTTGCAAATCAATGTGGCAGGAGGCGGGACAAAGGAGCTGCGTTTCCAGGACCCTTGGGCTGTTGCTGCCATGTGGTCTTTCCACCTGCTTCTGGGTCCTCTCAAGTGTAGCCTTCGCTTTGCCTCAAGGACATTTTTTTTTTTTTTTGGTATTATTTTATATGTATTCTTTTACTGCAGCTTGAGCACGAGATGACCACTGACCCTAAAACGGTTGGCAAATGCTTTCCAGAGTGCTTCCCATCTCCTGTGGTGCTCGGCAAACTGCGAGAGGAACACAGAACAGGGCAAGAAACCTTTGAAATGGCTTCATTTTTTGATCCGAGGTTTTCAATTCTTTTGAAAGCATAAGGGGCTTTTTTTCCACCTAAACTTTCCCCCAAGGAGAAAGTGATCAGTACACAAAGCTGTGAGTTGAGCCTACGGATGGATCCCCCACTCTCTGCCCCCCTTCCCTGCACCCCCCCCCACACACAACCATGACTATATAGTGCCAAGTTTTCTCTTTCTAGTTTGACCATTGCAAGAAAGGGTCACTACAGAAACGAACTGTGCTTATGGTTTTTTGAGTGGTTGTTACTTATGGAAACGTGTTGATTGATAACATTTTAGGGAGGTTGGGGGAGGTGGAGGAGGGGTGAGGGGAAGTATTATAGATGGAGACTTGACGGGGTGGTGGACACACAACACAATAGGCAGATGATACGATGATATATTATAGAACTGTGCACATAAAACATGTATAATTTTATTAACCAATGTCACCCCCCAAAAATTCAACACTTTTTTAAAAAATAAAATAAAATTTCTGTTTAATTTAATAGCACATCCCTTAGCACGGTCTTCAGAGACAAATGAAAGTAGTTTTCCCCATTTCCATCCATCCGCATAAACCCAGCACTCTCTTCTTCCGTGTATTAGAGAAGATTTTCCCAAGGCCACCATGTGGTTCTTGATTGTTTTGAGGAAAAGAGAACAGGATCTTGCCTAAACTCAGAGCAGCTGAATTCAGCCCTGAGTCTTTTCATTATTTCACAATAGGTAAAGAATGAAAAAAACGGTTCTTGAAAAAGATGCAAGTTGAGTATCAGAAACAATTAAGTGGAAAAGGAAGCCTATTCTTTTTTTTTTAAAAAAGGTAATTCTAAAAAAATTAAAAGCTATTCCACAAAAAAGCAGTTAGACCCATGCATGTCAGCGTTAAAAGAGCTGCAGGTCAGAAGCGGTGGAAGGAAAGGAGACCCACAGTAACACTGGACAGATCGGTGATTACCGGGGGGCTTGCAAAGGTGAGGATAGCCCGGGGGATTTTTCTCAGGTGGTAAAATCATTTCTCTGTGACACTGTAATAGAGACTGCATGACACCGTGCGATTGTCAAAAGCCAGAGAATTTTATTGCAGAAGGGGTGAAAGTGAGTGAAAGAATATCCCTAAAACAAGCAAGCAAACAAACAAAAACCAAACAGACAGACATGCAGGATGTGGGAAAGCCTATAATATTAAAAAAAACAAAAATACAGATCGTGGCAGAAGAATCTCGCTGTCTTCTAAGTGGATACAAAGTAACCCCACCGCAGGCAATGGAGGAGACGTTCTGACCTAAGTCATGTTGGGAAGGAGTAGAACAGAACGAACTGCATGCAATGTCTCCTCCCGTAGGTCTGCTGCTGTCCCGCGGGGTACGGGGTCGACAATTCTACCAGAAGTACACCGGAGTGGAACAGCTAGGCAAATGGCTGGCAGATGGCGGGAGCCGCCTTTCTCACGGCTGGAGTGAGAGAGGTTGCGGATCGCCAAGGAGAGAAGTGTAAAATGATGAATTAGATGACGGATGAGCTTAACACAGGTACAGATGCCGCCGCGCGCCTGCAGAAACATTTCTCCGTGTGTGTACACAGGTGAGGACGGGGCCCCAGGTTTGCCGGCTCCCGGGCCAGATATAAACTGTCTAATGAGGAAGGCTGGGATAGTCTGAGCAACAAATAAGTAACATAATGCTGGATTGCAATGCGCGGTATAAATAAAACCTATGAGTCTGTGGGATAAATAGATGCTTTAGTAAATTTAAAAAATGGGGGAAGAGATCCGTGTCCCTTGCAGAAGAATTCCAAATAATTTATATGCAGATGCTGTCCCTATAAGGAAGTGGAGTATTACTTCTCATCCTTAACTGTGTTCCGTGTGTGGACAGTAACGTTCCTCCAAACAGCTCAGGGAGGGAAAGGGGGAGGAGGGGGGAAAGCATCGCTTTACAATAGAGAAATCTGACAAATACTCTCTCCGCCAGGCGACCAAGCTCAGCATCAACACTGATAAGTCACAGTGGTCGCATGTACCCCTGATATGATGTGAGGTGAGGGGTACTCCTCTGTGGTATTCTTCTCCCCAAAACCCATAACCATAGTGCAGTCATCAAGTAAGTGTCAGACACACTCTCGTCGAGGGAATTCTACCAAAGACCTGACTAGCACTTCTCAAAAATAATAAGATCATCAATAACAGTGAAAATCTGAAGTGTCACAGTGTACAGGTGCTTAAAGAGACATGATGACTTCGTGGAAGGTAGAAACCTGGTCAAGGTGCTGGCACAGGAGGAAAAATAAACACCTTAGGTAAAAATCGAGAAAGTCTCAATACAATACAGACTTTCGCTGATAATAGCACCTTGATATTGATTCACTAGTTGTTACCAATTCTCATAATATTGTAACATATTAATAATAGGAAAAATGAGGCGTGGGCAGCAGAGAAAGCATCTGTACTGTCTTTGAAAATGTTCTGTAAATCTCAAATTAATCCAAAATAAAAAGTGTATCCAATTATGGGAAACGAGGGGATCATGTCTGTAATGTTTAAGACGATCAACTTAGCAGACAGGTGGCAGAGCGATGGGAAAATGTGGCCATTGTGAAGACGCTGGCTTTTGTCATCGGCGATGGTTTCATGGATGAATAAGTGTCACTGAAAATAGTCAGCTGTATTAAAACGGTATTGAACAATAACTTATGGCGCACGTGTGTGGTCAAATTCTACATCACCTTCAAAACTAAGTTCCCTTAATAACCTATCGTCCTTGAATGAAAACATTTCATGAAGTTTTATTAGGTCTCCTGGGACAACTTTGCAGAAGTACAATCTCAAGAAAGTAGCCTAATTCATCGATACCTTGGAAAGCACACAACAGATGGCAGCAATACGTAGAAATGCTGATCTGTGTCCTGGTGGCAGAGCCCAGCCCACAACCCTGTACCCTCGCTGTGAACTGTCCTGTGAAAACCGAGATCGTGAGTTCGGCTCTGGGGGAGGCAGGACGCACGTTGGCAAGGAGGTCCCCTCGCTGGGGGGGGGGCTTCCCAAAGGGTGCTGGGGCATCTCCGTGTGGGGAGTGGATCTCTACCATAGAGGCTAGAGAAGGGGTCCAGGGGAAGAGAGGGCGGAGTCCTCCCCCTCCCCGCCGAGGAAGGCGGGCTGGAATGGAAAGGAGTAGTGTGAACATGTAACAATCGAAAGGAGGCCGGGTATTTCAGGGTCCGTAGGACGGAGTCTCCAGAGGGAACGAGGCCAGAGAGTCCTCTTAGAGAAAATGCCACATTTCTGGCCGGCCCGTCTGTGTGCATGACGGTGCTCTTTGCAGAGAGGGAGCTGAGGGAGAGGGGAGGGTGTGTGCTCCCACTTTGCTGCTTTGCTTTGACTGGTCTGCACGAGCTGTGGGCTGGGCTCCACTGGGGGCACGATGGGATAATGGAGTTACAGACCCCTGTGTTCTGGTTTAACAATCTGGCTCTATGTTACCCCTTGACTTTGGATCAGTAACGGCTTCATTCATTTATTCATTCAATCTTCAGGTGTCTGTCTTAGCCTACCCTCCAGAACGTCCTTCAGAGATGACGTTGGATTTGCTCACGGCTGTAACTCTAAGGGCTACGGTGCCCAGAGGATCGTAGACTCACAACAAATCCACGATGAATTAATTCATATCCACCTGCCTCCTGCCACACAGCCCGGGTTAGACGGCATTCGGATTCCGACATTCCGAGACTTCCCTTGACTCTGCATCGTGTGGTGTCCGTACAAAGGGTGGTTATGGTGTTGGTCTCAGCCACGCCCCACGGGGAGGCCGCCACTCTCCCCCCTGGGGAGGTTTAGTAGTAGACTAGTGGTTTCCAGAAGCCTAAAGGGTCCCGAGCACGTCGCTGAGGCTTCCCTTGATCACAGGGAAATCCAAGGTAGTTAGGGGCTGGCACTCATTCTTGTCCTCAGCACGGAGAGGGAGGGAGGGATTCATGAACCTGAGGGCTGGTCGCTGCCTTTCCTCGCACTTGGCAACACCAGGCACGCAAATTAAACGGAGGTGTATCCACGCCGTCTGCACACTCCTTTTCAACCACGTGTCCCCGTCCAGGGATTGTCCTGGGCTAGACTACCATGGATGTGCGTGCATTTTGCGCCCGCCTTCAGTCTGCATTTCATTTGGTTTTCTCTGAGCCCGGCCCAAATCACAATTTATGCCATTAATCAGAAGAACTGGCTGCCGCCGCTTAATGGTTTTAATTACGGGAATGTCAGAGAAGATCTCTGACTAAATCTTTTCTTTTTTTTCTTTTTTTTTTTTTAATGCCTTTTAAGAAAGGACAAAGGCTTGTGTTTTATACAGAGTAGTGCTATATAAAAAAGAAAAAAAAATCACGTGAATGTAAAATGTACTGGGACCTCGACAAGGCGTTTTCACCCAGTCACAGGAAGAGTGGGCAGAGGGTGGGCAAGGTCCGGCTTCCTACGGGAGAAAGGACCACCCTCTGCAGAGGGGAGCAGAGCCCGACCCTCCGACCCAACCCGGGGTGGGGGCCGCTCCTGGTCTCTGCCACATTTTCATCGTTGAGTGAGCCTGGGTGACGCTGCGGACAAGTAAACATGACAGAGTTTCTGTCGTCTTGCCTTCCCGGCAGTGAAAATCGGGCTGAAATGCGCTTCTTTACTTAATCCTCGGATTTCTTCACGTCTCTGCCCTTCTCTCTCTGTCATTTCCCCGGCTCTGATTTGTTGCTTCTTTCCAGGGTGGTTAGAGGAAAGAAGCAACAGAGACTCTTTTCCTCCAAGGCTTTCAAGTCGAACTCTAAAAATAGAGCAGCCTTAATTAAATTGCAAATGCAATCATGGGGTTTGATTCAATCAAAGTAACACGTGTTGGCCTTATGGAAAGTCCCCTCGAGCCTTGCTCAGAGCCCCAGGAAGCTCACCTGGCCGAGGCCTGGGGGGCCCAGCAAGCACGCGGCTATTGGGGGACATCCGCTGAGACCAGCCTGAGTGGATGGGTCTTTATGTCCAGGAGTGATGGAGAAACACATCCAGCCCAGCCTTGCGTATATTTGTTCCCGGGTCTTCCATTAAAAAAATCTCTGTTAGCTTGGATTAAAAAAAATAAAGAAAAAGAAAAAAGCAGTGCAATTTTCTAAGAAAACTGGTAACTCCTGAGAGCTCTCGTGTCCTAGGCCCAGACGTTTCCGGCGTTTATAAGCAGGGAGCCCAGGCTGCCGTCCCCAGTGGTCACATTCACCGCCCGGACCCGAGGGGCAATTTGTAGCACACAGAACGCGTAATGACACCGATTGTTGATTGAAGTGAGGACAAATACACCAGCGAGGGCCCTGCTTTAGGGGACTCGGCAATAAAGACCTCGGAAAGAGACGCTGAGAGGTCAGGGCGGACAGTGCTCACCCTGCCTCCACTGCAAGCTGAGGCAGGTGATCGGTCCCATTCGGCCACCACGTATGTGGCTGAACACGGTCTGTCCGCACAGAGGTTTTTAAACTAGAAAAGGACTTGCTCCCGGGGTCTCTGGACTGGCCTTTATAGAACGTGCAGCCCGTCGGCTCATAGGCAGATGGAAACAGTAAAACCAGGCTCCCTGAAGTAGGCACGTCGGGCGGCAGAAGGAGTTACAATGACATTTTGCTCTTGAACGGAAATCTGGCAGACACGGGCCGTGTCGCGGCGTACAGAGTGCACGCGACAGGACGCCACGCGCCTTCCCTGGTGGAAACGTGGGAGGAAGAAAGGGATGGGACGGTTCGTTGTACCACTTGTGGGAACAGGACCGTGAGTGGGCCTGAAACGGGAGGCTCTCACGGCCAGGTCGCAGAGGGATTTCTAGACAGAAAAACAAGGATCCCTGTATAATTCGGATGAGCTAACTATTTGAATTTGGCAATGGTGAAAATTAAAAAAGAAAAAAAAAAGGCGAACCATTTCCATTTCGTCTGTGCTTAAATACATTGCTAAATAGGAATGCACTCGGACAGGCGGAGGGGCATTCTCACTTGGGGCACGCATTCCCCAAGGTCCCTGTTGTGTGCGGGTCATGTCAGAGCTGGGTCAGCGGCAGCAGAACTGGATCGAGGACGACAGAGCCCTATGACAAGGCGGAGAAAAGAAGGTAGCAGGGCACAGACGATTCTCACTTTTGGCCGACAGTCCTCCAACTGTGTGAGCTCGTGATAGATCACTCACATAGAGATACATGTGCCCGAGGGCAATATTGCCCGTGGTGCGAGGAATAGCCAACCAGGATGACAGCAACGTAGGTAGAAAAGTATGCTTGGGGTTGTCCCCTTGGCGTGTCCTTGCAAAGGTGTCTCTCTTGCACGGCAGTGACGTTGCAAAATAAAGTAAAAAAATAAATAAATAAAACAGTTCGAGAGGCTAACAACTCGAGAACGATCCTGTGATGGGGAGGATAGGGCAGCATTTTAAATGAGAAGAAATGGAAAATACCTTTACAATATTTTAACGCCCATTCACGCACATCCTTCCATTTGGCTTCGGGGGGGGGGGGGAAACATATAATATAGTAAGTTGAGTACAACAGCCTTCCCTCAGGTTCAGGAAAACAGCTTCTCTGACCATTCCAACATTACATAGACCGGGGCTTGGGGAAATGCACGCCGTGTTCACGCTCCGCTCCGAGGAATTCCGCAATCACTGCCATCCAAGGCATTACGATGAAATGCCGGATAGTCCATGTTTCTACCAGGTTAAATGGAAGGAAGGGGGTGGGGGGTGGAGGCGTGCATGGGGCCAGGGAGGGGCGATCGGGGAAGGGGGTTCATTCTGCACCATTGTTGTGTTGACCGGATGCCGCCTAACTTTCTGCCTAGCCCTGATGTTTAGGGTTCCGCTCATGCAAACAGGGAAGGACGGACAACTGATGAGACAGCTTGTGTTAAGGGTGGTTATTAAGAACTATTGAGCAGCGCACGTGCCTTTTTAAATTTATAACCACATCGGTGACTGACATTTTAAATCGCCACTAGGAATATTTTTAGCCTACACACGATTAAAATAAGTATTTGAAAAACAAGAACCAGCTATCCAATCTCAGATACTCTCTTCCTCCTCTCTGCCATTTTAAAGTAAAATTCCTCCAATGAATTACTTGTTTTTCATCGGCAAATTCTCTCCTCCCATTTTATCTGTACCTCACATGGATACATCTTTCACTTTTTTCTCCATCCCAGTGCAAGTGTCAAGGTCCCCGGAGGCTGCCGTCTTGCTGGATTTAGTCCTGCTTGCTTAATGGGTTTGCAGGTGGGTATCACTGCCTTGCATTGGAAATTCCACTCTCTTGGTTTCCTTTTTCTTCCTTTCTTCTTTCCTTCTTTCCTTCCTTCCTTCCTTTCTTCCTCTTCCTTCCTTCCTCCCTCCCTCCCTCCCTCCCTCCCTCCCTCCCTCCCTCCCTCCCTCCCCCTCCCTCCCTCCCTCCCTTCCTTCCTTCCTTCCTTCCTTCTTTCCTATCTCACTGGCTACTATTTCAAAATCAGCTTTCACACTCCCCCCCCCTTCCCCCTCATTTGAATACTGTCATCCTGGTATATAGTCTGTCCATGGTCACTGCCTTGGCACTCATGAAATCTTGTGTCTTTAAATGAGCACCAAGGCAGTGAAAACATATGTGCTGAATTCTGGATTTGTACATGCAACTGCCTATAATATCTCTTCTCAGTTGTCTCCACAAGCATTCCGAGATGTCATGAATCTATATTAGTATTTCCTTTAAAATACTATTTGATTTTCAGGTCTAGCTGACATTTTGTTAAAGGGGACTGCTGATGGTGACGATGAGGGCAATAGAGAGGGTGGTAGTTGTGAGGATGATGGTGATGATAATGGTTGCCTTTTCTTTTTATCGTTCACTCGGAGAAGAACAATACTGTTTCTATGTTTCAAATGAATAAGCGGACATCAAATCAGGCAATTAAACTTTCGAGGACCATACGGCTACAAAGTTACGGAGAAAGGTTTGGGACTCCTATCTGTTTGATTCTGAGGTTTTGATGAAATTGTCTTCTCACTAAATGAGTGACTACGATGCTTTTAAAACCAATTTTGGCTTTATCTTCCAGTAACTTTCTAAAACACGAAGAAGAAGGAAAAAAAAAAAGAGTACTAATGTCTTCGGTCTTCACACATATAAATCTTGCCCATGGATTATTAACAGCTTCCATCATTTCCAACTTCCATCCCTTTCCTTTCTGGTTCACGTGCCAGCATGACGATTCTCCCTCTTTCTATCATGTCATTTGTCCCACGCCGGTATAGGAAGAGACCCTCCGCTGACTGGCAGCCATTAATATAATTAGTAATGACGCTAGATCATGATGAGAAACACGAGCTTTGGAATTAGAAAGTCCCACGTTTGAATCTGAACGTTGGAGCAGCGGTTGTAATTTTGAAAAGGTCTTTTGCCAATAATCTATCTCAGTCTCCCTTTCCGTAGGGTTGTTGCGTGGATACAAGGACGTGATCAATATCAAGCCCTAAAGAATACGCTTAGCGTATTATAAGTGCGTAAGAAATGATGCGATACTGTTGTCTCGCCCATGTATAACGTGCCTGCTCTGAACGGATCATCACTGAGGGGCAGCATCTGCAAGCAGCTCTCCACTTCCTTCTGATTTTCTTCCTAAGTGTACCCCGTTTATTGGCACGCTAGAATATGTCTCGCATGCCTGTGGGTACAGGTGCAATAAGGAATCTAAAAGATAAACACATTCCTGTCAAAAAGAAAGAGACGCAGGCATCGGGACTGAGCTACAGGAACTAGTTGTAATTGCACTGACCGGAACCCGGGTGCTCACAGAGGTGGCTCAGGACCCCCACGCACACGCCTCCTGACCCCCAGCTGATGGTGCGTGCAGACCGGCGTCCCCTCCACACCCACAGCCGTGAACCACAGGCTCAGCCTCAGACCAGGCGACGTGAGAACATCCACTCCGTAATTCACGTGCACGACCACGGGAGGACCTCTTGTTTACAGTAATATTTTTTATTCAATCTACCTGCCCTGTCGGAGAGAGTATTCCATCTCCTTTAATGGTATTAGCCCCCGCCCCCTCCAGCCTTTATTACATACAACACAGGACATAATTACCCTGCTTTAACTTAATTTATAGACCTCATTAACACCCTTCTCTTTTCACTGTAATTACAAATCTCCTGAGAATTGAGAACTCTCTGAACAGTAGGGGATTCATTCGGATGGACTGTTCACCCTGGCAGTCCTGCACGGGAGGGCACTGATTGATGACCATGGCTCTCCTTCCCCTGGAGGGGTGCGGGGATTTGGGGGGGGGACTGTGAGGCCGCAGGACAGGTGCATGTGTCTCACCATTTCATACAGAGCCTGTTGCTCATTGCACAAGAGCCAGAGGGCTCCCAGGAGGACGAAACCTCTAGCAATCACCAGCTTGAGAATGTCACTTCAGCCACCGGGGAAAGTAATTGTACACCTTTACTGGAAATGAAAAGCGAGTTTGAGTCTTAAATATTCCAGCTGGTGTCGGTTTTCCTGCCTCCCTGGAGACGTCTGTTACCCGTGGTCTGAGCAGTCACAGGGTTACAGGGCAGTGAGGCCGTCACTGCTACTTTTCCCTGCTTTCCTGACAAAGATCCCATCCCCAAATTTTCCCAGGAGCGTTGTGCTTATTTGCGATAATGATTCGTAGCCAGAAGATAAAATAATACCCTGTTATCACAACTGCCCTTAAGGTCCAGCGGGAAGAACTGTGACTTCTTCACAATTCTTCAAGGGCTCCTGTTGTCATTAACAGCCACTGTTTGCGGCCACCGCTTGGTGGTGTGTGCTATTCTATTGGGTCATGTCATTTTCGCAGTAGGTTGACCAGGTGAGCTTTGATGGCGAGGATGGGAGAACAAAGATTTTATTTTTATTTCTTCAATAGGAAACAGGAGTGCCTTGCTCATGTAAGGACATTGTTTTAGAGACAGCGTGATATGTTGGAGTCCTTCAGATTCGTGAAAAGAACGGCGGGATCTAGTAGTTTCTGCAACACTCAGGAAGAAACACATGACCTGCTCTCGTGAAATCAGGTTGCTTCAGAAAAAAAAAGAGATTCACACAAAGATTTAGGGTTAGTGAGCCCTAAAATCGTTCATTTTTTTTCTTTCCTCTAGCATTTATTTTTTTAATTTACTTAATTGCTTTTAGAGAGAGAGGAAGGGAGAAAGAGAGACAGACAGATACATCCGTCTGTTTCTGTAAGTGCTCTGACACAGGAATTGAACCAGCAACCCTTGTGCCTCAGGACGATGCATTAACTCACTGAGCATCTGGCCAGGGCTCCTATTGTTTTATTGTTTGTTTGTGTTCTAGCAGATAACAGCAGGTCTCTTCACAACGCTCCACAGATCCCGTGACCCAGCTGGGTCAGACGGGTCCCTGAGGCATGAATGGGTGCATTTAGCAGCCAAATGACTGGAAGTGGGGACAGAAACAAGGAGAACCAAGGTTTCCAGGACTGAATCAACAGGCGCTGCTATATCCAGGCAGGTACCCTTTCAAAAGTCAATAAGGCCTGACCTGTGGTGGCGCAGTGGATAAAGCGTCGACCTGGGAACACTGAGGTCGCCAGTTCAAAACCCTGCACTGGTCTAGTCAAGGCACATATGGGAGTTGATGCTTCCAGCTCCTCCCCCCTTTCTCTCTTTCTCTCCCTCTCTCTCTATCTCTCTCTCTCTCTGTCTCCTCTCTAAAATGAATAAATAAAAAAAAATTAAAAAGTCAATAAGGACTCTGGTGTGCCCTCACTGACTAGGGGCACGCATTGGACTTGCCACTCACACCCTGCTGGATGGAAACCACTGTGTGCCCCCCAACCCCACCGCCACTAAGTTCTTCCATGTTTCCTCCTTAGATGGCTTAGTTCCAGAAATGTCCAATCAGACCCTCTGAAAGGTAGGAAAATCAGACCCTTGCCTCCTTTAAATCTGCTCTCTCAGTCTTCATCAGGCAGACAGACTGGAGCTTCCTCCTCTTCTGAGCAGGCAGCTTCATGAACAAAAGACGTTTTCTCTGCAGGAACACCTGTTGCTTTCAAATCTGGCCTCTGTGTAGGTGACCACGTGATGGGCAAAGGACTCACCACCGCTCCTGCCCTGTGAGTTTTCCCTGAAATTCATTGTGCTTCAGTATAGCTGCTGGGTGAGGGAGGGGCTCCTTTTGACGCATTACTTGCTAGTGAATTTATAAGCTAAAAAAAAAAAAAAAAAGAGTTGGAGACATTTAATTAATGCATTTTTATTGGTTGCCAGTTGCCCAAAGTTCAGAGAGAGACACGATCCCTGCTCTCGTAACCCCTTCGCGTCCACACGGAAGGGAAGCGGCTGCAGCTCCCGGGGGCGCGTGGGGTGTTGCTGGATGGGAAGGCACCCCACACACACCAGGATTCGAGGGTTGCTCCTCACACTCCTGGGCGCCGTGCACCTTGTTTCCAAACCTTTTTTTACAAAAATCATCATAAAAGAGAAATGATCTCAGAAGCACTTAAAGCCTTTTGTACACCCACTCTTCCAATCAATCTCAGACACATCGTTCATTCTGATCACTGAAACGCGAAGTTTCCGACAGGCAGACTATAGCATGACTAAGTCCAAATGGGGTCCAGTACATTTATTCAAGTGGAAAGGAGAGGGCAGTGAGACCTAATGGAATTCCCTCACGTCCAACCTCCAGACCACACGCTTTACATCATCTGCTGGTTGTCTGGCACTGTGGTGTGTGTGTGTGTGTGTGAGTGTGTGAGTTTGCATATATTATTCTGAAATGATTAAACCAGTTAGGGGAAAAAGAAATGTTTACATACACACTGCAGGTAATTTGATGTGTCTGTTTTTCCTTACGTGTTCTCTCTGTCGCTTCGCTTCAATGAAGCGAAACTAATTCCTAACGAATCAGAGAAATAAGTCCTAATGTGTGTCAGGCTGGGTTTCACCATCGGTACAGAGAGGAAGAGCAGAGCAGAACGTGCGGTCTGGTCCCCCCTCCATGCGTGGGGGATGCAGAAGAGCCATTGCTAGGCAG
Source organism: Rhynchonycteris naso (assembly GCA_037038555.1). NCBI lineage: Eukaryota > Metazoa > Chordata > Mammalia > Chiroptera > Emballonuridae > Rhynchonycteris > Rhynchonycteris naso. The sequence continues at coordinate 148,535,054 of CM073002.1, forward strand.
CCAGCCTCCTGTTCGCAGGGAGAGGAAGGAATCTCTCCATCCACCACAGGCGTCCCCAGCCCTGCCTGGTCCCCCCGTGGTTCCGCTGGAGTTTCTCCGGTGGGGGAGGACTGGCGTGGAACAGGTGTGGGACACGCCCGCCCTCCTGGTGAGGGTCATCCTGCGGTGCAGAGAGTCGATGCTGGTGGGCATGTCTGAAAACAGATGGATCCTTGAAACGGTTCCTTCCGGGAGCCGCCAGCTGACAGCACCACCTCGGAAGCTTAACAGCTGCATTATGAATGTTTTAATTGAATTTCATTTTATCAAAGCAATGCATGTGCAATAGCTTAACACGTTGAGTTGCAAACTGAACGGTTTGTAACCGAAGGTCCTTGGAGGCACCAGCTCTGCCCCTACGTCAGCCACCTTCTCCGAAAGCAGCCGGTCTTGCCTCTTCGTTTCTCAGTTGTTCAGTCTCCATCACTCTACGTAATATAACTGAATTGCTGTCATTAAGTGTGTTCATTTTAAATTTTGTCTCCTGACACCTTGGGGGAGACCGGGGACGTAGCACTTCCCTGCCCCGTGTTTTTATTTTCTCCCCTTGTTCTCCTATTAAAATTGTCTTAACATGTGGTACTTGTAGGCACTATTCAGTGTTCATATTACTAAATTTATCACTGTGCCATATATCAGACGGCCACCTTGGCCTTTTGGTTCAAGTTGTACTAAAGGATGCCTTGCTCACTCGTTTTCCGTTTTTGCTTTTATTTTGCTCAGGTTTCCTTGTATCCGTTTCCACACCTTCCCACACCTTTAGTTATTTGTCAGGGTTATTTTTTTTCAAAAAATTAATAAAGTCTGGAATTCGTTTATTCTGAATCCTCTTCGGAGGTGCTCCTACTGGGACCCACCTCCGCCCGCGTTCTCTGGGTCTGCTCTCTGCCTCTCCCCACCTTGCAGTCCCGTTCCTGTCATCCTAAGTTCATGTCGTATTTCCTGTAGGTCAAGTGTTCTCCTTCCTTGGCTCACCCCCGGTGGCGCAGACGCTCAGATCGTCCCACCACATTTCAAAGGTTTTCCAAAGACAGAGCTCGTGGCGATGGCTCCTCTCATTCTTTCTTTGGACTTACCTGCTCCAGACTAGACCGAGCGCCTCTTCCACCTGTTGCACACCTGTCTCCTTACACCTCCTCTTCACCCTCCTCCCGGGCGTTCCTTCGGTTTACCTCCCACGCTGAGTCTTCCGTTTTCTATGTGGCATGACGTTTTCTCACCTGGGGTGCCTACCATTGGGTGGAAAAACAACTCAGGTAGCTCTTTAAGAAATCATGGGTGAAACATTGTTAGAGATCCCCTGCATCACAAAATATCCTTCTGCTGTGCTCACACACAGTGGCGTAAGTCTGAGGATCTCAGCTGGAAACGATTTTCTGTCTGTACTTGAAGGCGTGGCTCCCGTGACTTCCTGCTTCCCAGGTCGCTCTGAGAAGCCCACTGCGTTCTGCTCCCTGAGCTTTTCATTGACTCGATCTTTCTGTCTCTCTCTAGAACTGTTAATATCTTCTTTTAAATTTCAGTGTTTCTGAAATGTTGCTGTGCAATATCAATGTGTCTTATTTGCTTAGCTTTTGCTGGTCCTTGTCAATCTCAAAAGTAATGATGTAGCTGCCATCTGCATAATTTTGTTACCGGGTAAATGTGACGAGAAATAAGGTTCAGAAATATGTGGTTTTGAAAAACCCTAACCCTAATCAAAAGATTTTTGGAATTTTCCAGTGTTCTCTCTATGTTCCATACTCTTTTCTCTTTTCTTGATTTTTTTTTCCTGGGACACAGAATCTTATTATATTTTCCCTGATTCATTTTCTTTCCCCTCTCACATATTTTGTCATGATTTGAGATGGAAATGATTGTTTTTCCATAGCTTTCAGCATTTCAGTGTCCTTTACTTTTAGTGAGAATCAGTAAGTTATTATTAATTCAGTGCCTATGGTAATCCAGGCTCTGCAAGCCTGTTATAACATGAGGTCATAGCTGTTATCCCAGTATTTTGCAGTTGTGGAAAAGAGTGGCTCGAAGAGTGACTTTTATTAACGCGTTACTTTTACTAAAGTGACCCGTAACAGATAAGGGGCAAGGCAAGGATAATGCCTGGTCCTGCCCAATTTTAAGGCAAGTCGTTTTTAAAAAAAAATTTTTTTTTTAGAAATTGTAAATTAATATGAGATGTGTTTAAATTATCAAGTGAAAAAGTTATGGCTTGCTTATCAAGTTTATGAATGATACCCACCTCACAGTGTTAGTTGATATGTCTAGTAATGTAATCTAGGTTCCAAATTATGCTTGGAGTATTTCCCCAGGTCAGTGGGATTAAGTACAATGTGGCGAGCTGCACTTCCACCCGCTGCTTGCCTCATATCAGGTCTCACATCAGCTTCCTGGAGAAGCTTTTAGAATTGTACCAAAATGTCTACTAAAGAAATAGTTGAAAAAAAAATGTTAAGGCATTGTTTAACAATTTTTTTGCCTCCTTGACATAAGCCTAGACTCTAGATTATTTAGCTCGGGAGTGCTTTTGTGGTTTCAGTGTTCAAGTCATGATCTTCCATCCACTCAGGGCAATTCTCATTCTGGGGAGAAAGCTGTGTTAGAAATAATTTACATTCTGAGGGCGGTGGTGAAGGCTTGTGCTAAAGGGAATAAGGCTGGGTATCCTTCTTACTTGTTTTCCGAGAGGAAAAGAGCTAGAGCTTGTTATAAAAACAAGCCAGTCCGTTGCTGAAAGACTAATGTGCAGGAACATGCCTGTGGACAATAGACCACCAATTAGAAACAGGAGAAATGAGACTCTGTCCACTTTGGGGCGAGGGGTGGGGGCTCTCCGGGAATTCCAGGTGGAGAGATGGGGATCGGGCAGTTCTGAACACTCTTTCCAAGTATACTCACACGGCAGCCCTCGTCTCGGCCACTTCCGAGATGGAATCCAGACCAAGGAATTATATCATAATATTGAACTATGTAAAAGGAAAGTAGAAACAACCTTTATCAGCTGAGGTTTTTAAATGTGAAGTCGAGCTTAGAGTTTATTATCCGACTCTAAAGAGAGATCGTTCCTTCTTCTGAACCCTAGGCTTTGAAACTAAATGAAGAACAACAACAACAAAAAGTTGTTTTGAAGTAGCTGTATATTTTGCACACACGATGCATATTACATGCGAAAGTGAATTCTCAAAGGCACGCCATGCAGCTGTATCACGTTAAGCCGAGGAGGACTTTGATGTCGTCTTCATCGGAACACTAGTATGTTTTAAGGAGATATGAACTGGTATCAGGTTAATTTTCCGTGTCAACGTGGAGGGTGGCTTTGAACAAGATTAACATTTCAATTGAGTAAGCTGATTGTACCTCATTATGTGTGTGGGCCTCATACCACCAGTTGAAGGTCTGAGTTGACCAGAAAGACTGGTCTGTCCAAGCAAGAGGGATGCCCCAGCAGACTGCCTTCAGACTCCGCCTATACCCCAGCCTCAACCTGGGGCTCCTGCCCGCCAGCTCGGGGCAGACCGGACATGTCAGCCTCCATAATCAGAGAGCCAACCCCTTCTTGACAGTCTCTTCCTGTACACACCCTACCCGGTAGGCCGGTTTGTTTGTCTGGAGGACACTGACCAATCCCAGGGTTCTGTATTCACAGGAAGTACCCGTCCCTCTTCTCAGCTCACCCTTCCTCTGCAGGGGGTCCTCATGCAGCACAGATCACCTGGAGGGCACTCCCTGTTATTATCTCACCCGTGTATCTCAAACTGGGAGTACACAGCCTTCCTTACGCCTTCAGCATCCAACCCTCCCCAGAGCCATGAGTTGTAACCACCGTCCCTGCCTCTTCCAATTCCTTTTCCAAATCTTGGTCAGAGTACAGTTTCTGTATCACACATGTTCCTTCCTCCCTTGGTGAGGCACTTCAGTGGCCAATGGTTTTCCTCACTCAGGCTCAGCGGCAACATGGCTCCTGGGCGTCAACGTGACGACGGGACCCGTTCCATCTCACCACTCCCTCTCATCACGCTGCCCTTCCGTGAGCCACACGTGCCTGCCATGTTCTCTTTCCTGCAGGCCTCCAGGGGTGGCTCTCCTTCAGCGGTGGGCTGGCCAGGGCTCTCCAGAGAAGCAGCACCAACAGAACGTGTCTAGACAAATAGAACAAGATTTACGATGAGGATTGGCTCACACAGTGATGGATGGTGAGACGCCCCACCATCTGCTTGCTGTCTGTACAGGTCAGGAAGGCTGGTGTGTCTTCCCCGTCCAGATGGCAAGGTCTGAGCCCTAGGGGGAGACAGTAGTGGGAGCCCCGGTCTGGAGGCTGGAGAATCGGAGTGCTGATGTTCGGATACAGGCCCTCACTGGACCAGACATTGCCCGCCTGCATTGGCGAGGGCAGTCTTCCTCAATCAGCTGACTGATTCAAAGGCAAACGTCTCCAGAAATGTGCACAGATCACACACAGAGACGTTTCACCAGCTCCCTGGGCAACCTTCAGCTCAGTCAACGCTGAAACTGTGCTCACCTTCTTTTCCTCAAAACTTTCTAGAACCTTCTTCCACAATGCCCAAAACCAAAGCTATTCTTGCTGCCCTCTTAACATAACCTGGCAAAGTGACCTTTTCGCTGTATTGTGATCATCTTCTTTCAAAGACAAATGTCTTTTTAATTTCTTTTTATTTTATTCATTTTAGAGAGGAGACACAGAGTGAGAGAGAGAGAGAGAGAAAGGGGAGAGGAGCTGGAAGCATCAACTCCCATATGTGCCTTGACCAGACCAGTGCAGGGTTTTGAACTGGCGACCTCAGCGTTCCCAGGTCGACGCTTTTATCCACTGCGCCACCACAGGTCAGGCGTGATCACCTTCTTAAGTGTTGGTTTCTCCCTAGACTTTTCAAGCTCTGGGTCAGTAATGCCAGGCGTTTACATGGTACTAAATACAGTTTTGTTTTATTGAATGAACGACGGTGATTTTTCTCCAGTCATGAGGAGATAAAGGGCGACTAGAAGCCACCTTCTCCCGCCTCCCACCTCAACTATTCAGTGTGTGTGTTTTATAAGACAGACAGAAAATATTCAGTTTGGAATTCAGAAAATGGAAATTTATAGCATGTTTAATATGTTCTCTAGCCTGAGGTGTCTTTTCAAACGTGGCTCTTCACCTTCCTGCTCTACTGAGCATGCGTGCTTAAGGAAACAGCGTTGCGTTTTCTGTCTGATTTTTGTTCTTTTTTTTTATTTTATTTTTCCTGCCAAGGAGATTTGGGACACATAAATCATTCATGTGTGTTTTTAGATATTCTGGTGGTCAGTGATGAGAAAGTCTGAGGTAACATAAATCCATTTTGTGGGTATTTATGGGATGCACTTGCAGAGTGTGGAATTCAGAACAAGTCCGGGGGATGACCTTCGGATGGGAGCATGGTGTGAGCCTGTTATCTGGAAATGGGCAGAGTTCTCTTTTTATGGCCTCCTTTTAGTAGAATGTCATAGAAGCTTCCTCTAGAGCTATAACTCTTTCTGTTTCACTTTCATAAGACTTGTTCTTTTTCCTAGCCAGGGAAGGAGTAAAAACAAAACAAAACAAAACAAAATGTGTCATCTGCCCATCAGTGACATCAAACTTGAATAAATACTATAGTAAAAGTTTGGGATCATTTTGCTTCAGAAATAGTAGAAAGTGAAACTTCAGCTTCATTTATTTACAGCCCTAAATTTCTGTGTAAATGAGTGACGGAAATCTGCTTACATGATCTGATGCAACAGTTTAATTATTCTTCATATTCCTCAAAATAAAAACGACATATCTCCATCTCCATGTGTTACCAAACTGTGAAAAAAATGTATCTCCCTGAAAATGTATAAAATCAGACTTTTTACTGCAGTTTCCTCATAACATTTGCTGCGTTCCCTGGATTTTAATGCAGTAACCCCAAGGCACACATGCGGAAATACTCATTGTAAGATGAAAAGTCTAAAGAGGAAAATAAAGGACTGGACTATTGCAATAATTTCCAAAAGTAATTCCATTTTGCAGGAACAAGATGCGAGTTTGAGTGCCTCCAAATATTTCTATTTGTTATAAGGCGGTCACTTCAGAACAACCTGACAGCCATTGGTAATTTATAGAAACCACTGGAAATTGAGCCGTAGACTTTGAGTTTTAATATGAAATCCATACAAACGCACCTTTTACACAACAAATACGCCTGACGTATTATGACGGCAACTGCTGTTCTTACGTGAGCTCTCTCGTATTCTCTCTCTCTCTCTGTGTCAATTAAAAGCTTTTGCTTCATAGAAATAAGGAAGTTTGAATAACAAATGAGGCAATTTGACAGATGTGTATAAGATCTGGAAAGCCCTTTTTTTTTATGTCAGATTTCACTGTGCCTGTTCAAAAATATTTACATAAGGTAGTGTGGGCTCAAAAAACATGCAGACCACCCTAGAATGTGCTGAATGCCCAAGCAAATCATTTTCTTCTCATCACCATTGAATTTGGCTTTCCAGTGCGATCTGTTTTTTTTTTATTTTTTTTATTTTATATTAATCGCTATTCAGATCTTAGGTAAAAAATAATGATATATTCCTATGAAAGTCATTCCATCTCAATAAAGACAGCAAAATTGTTGAAAAAGAAACTAGCAAGCAAATATAAACTAGCATGGTAAAAAGATGAAATAAAAATTTTTTTTTAAACAAAAAAAATATGGAATGATACCTATATATTTTTTACTATCCATTATGTTGGGTAACCCATGGCCAGTGCTCCTGTCTATCAGAACTTCTGGCTCGCTTCTACAATCTATTACTGTACATTGCTTAGAAAAGCAAGAAGTACGTAGGAGCCTGGGGCTGTGGCAGTGACTGCTGCTAGACTCGTGTCCTACTTCTGTCCGCTGTAGTCTGCCTACCTGTCCTGCTCCTCTGACCTGCGGTCTCTAAATAGGAAACCTGCCTCTCCCATTTGCTGCTGTCACAGTCAAGTGGCATCTCCCATAAAGCACTCAGAGCCATGCTGGCACAAAGTGCATGCTCCCTTATGAGTATAAATGTCGATATTAATGTACTTAGCGTTCTCTGAACTTTGAAAAAAAAAATGCACGGGTGTAATGCTAGTCAGTCGGGAGCTTTCCTGCCCCTAACTCGCCTTGTGCGGTGCGACATTGTGCTTTCATTGTCCTCAGGGACCCAAAGCGTCGTTCCTTTTTTGTTTTCCTGGAAGTGGTTGTACAATATCATCGGAATGATCTGTTCCTTACAAAGGGGTGGGTCTCGGCTCTGAGACTTCCAGTCCTGGTGTTTTCTTCATGGGAGGGTTTGTAACAACCGGTTCAGCTTTCTTAATAGTTTAAGGGCTTCTAAGATGGTTTTTTTTTTTTTTTTTTTCCCAAGAAATCCTCCCATTCTGACAAGGGTGTCAAATTTGTCGGCTTTTAATTTCCTGTTAAAATCTTAGCCTCTAATGGGCATATGTCCAACCTTTCTGTCTTCTTTGCCGCTACGTTAGCCACGCCTCTCCTTGACTTTGGTCTTGACCTCCATCAACCTAGGGAAAGGTTTATTTTATTAGTCTTTGCCTTAAAGCAGCTTTTATTATTATTTTTTTAATTTCCCTTTTGTGACTTGTTTCAAATTTTAATTTATCGATACCTCATGTCCCTAGCAGCAGTTATTGCGCAGGGCATTCTGTTATTCTTTTTAACCTTCAATTAATGCTCAGCTCACAAGCACTCCCTCCTTCCTGTTTTCCTGAGAGTCCTGAGCGCTACTATGTATCCCTGCCGCCGTTCCGCAAACACCGGTGTATATTCTACATCCAGTGGTTTCCTGTGAAGCATGCTTTTATATTTTATTTTTTCCTATTACAATTTACACTGTAATTTCTTCTTTTACCTATACATTATTAAAGGCACATGTGTGTGTGTGTGTGTGTGTGTGTATGTGTGTGTGTGTATTTTCTATACAGTACAGAGATTTTTTTTTATTTATTCCTTCTTTAATAAACCTCTAATTTAATTATTTTACAGAGTAATTAATATCAAGTCTTCCATGTTTGTTTGTTTTTTAATTTTGGCCTCTTGGCAGACTGCCCAGTAAAAAACTTCTATCTATATTATTGCAATAAGTCAAAACTTGTTAATATCAATATGCAAAATATCTTTTTTTAACTAAAGTTTCATTACCTGGAATTTCTCAATAATATAGACATGTTGAGAATGCCTGGTTTGATCATAAGTTTTCCTATTTAATTTGCCGTTTGTATGTTGTTTTATACTTATTTTATTTCATTTTTTAGACTCTGTGCATTTATCACATAACGATATCTTTCTCTTAAGCCTTTTTTTGTCTAACGTTAGTACAATACAAACAAGATTTTAATATGTACCTGAATTTTCTTGTTTGTTTATTTTTCTTTTAAGCTACTATTTATTACACACACGGGTATATATTTTTTCAACTTTTTATGTTATTTTGAAAAACATCCTATTGAAGTATAATAGATATAGAGTCAAGTTGAAAACTTGACACGTTTTTACAAATTAAGCCCATTGACCTGCCCCCCCCCCCCAGAACAAAAGCTAGGGAGGAAACAACAGCACCAGCAGCATTCAGAGTGTTCATACCTCGTTTCAGTTCCGACTCACCCTCCCAGGTTAACGACTCTTGTGACGGGCACACTTCAGTTTGGCTGGTGATTGGCATTTACACAGATGGAATCACTAGTGTGGACTCCTTTGTGTCTGGTATATTTCATTCCATATTGTGTTTGTGAGATGGTTGATTTTGAAAAATATTTTTTATCTGTGCATAGTGTTGCATTTTGTGATTATGCCTGAATGTATGAATTTATTCTAAGGAGGTGTGTGTGTGTGTGTGTAGCTCTTAATCTGGGACTCATTAACACCCTGTTGTTATGAATGTCCCTGTGCATGTCATTTGGTAACACACATGCTTGTCACCCTGTAGTTAAAAGATCCAAGGCCAGCCAAGTGGAGGAGCCTTCTCTGTGGTCATGACTTTGTTAAGTCAGGAGATGGAGTGCCCAGGGGTGGACCCTAGAGAATGCACATTTGTGTTCTTTAGTGAACTCATTTTTGGAAGGTTTGTGCTGAGCAGGAACATGGAAGTCATAAGGCTCAGAGCAGGACCCCTCTTGCTGAGTCTGAGGGGCATGCTGGCCGGAAGACTGGCTGGACTCCGTGCTGAGTCATGGACGCTGTGCCCTGTAGAAGACTTCCTGTGATTTCCTGATGTATGGCCCGACCTACCTGGAATGACATAGGTGAGGACCCAGCGACTCCCCTTGTGGACAATGGATATTTCCTGTACGAAGAGAGAAAAAGAAGGTAGATTTTTCCAAGTGGTGCATTTGGATGGTCTTCCCAGAACATCCTGGTCCCAGCATGAAGATGGTGATATTTTCCTCGTTGCTTAAAATTACCAAAATTATGGGTTTTTTCTTTTCAAAAGTGATTTCAGAGAGGGTACAAGTTTACATGGAACTGCTATTAAAGAGATCCTGAGAGCTGCTGCCTGATTAAAGAAATCCATTTCTGGACCCTCAAAGGTATTTAATTATGCATATTTATGTAAATTGGATGCAAATCACATTGTAAATAAAGTGTGCAAGGGATAAGAGCGATGCTCCCAAGCTGTGACTTGTCAGTCTGAAGCTATTTAGCAGAAAAGGATGCAAGCCCCGATGTAAACAAAAGCTGAAAATGGAGTATAAACCTTACCTCCTACATTTCTTCTGGAAATGATTGGATTTGGGGGAGATCAATAGTTATTCTGGCTAGCAGGACTGCCGTGGCTTCTTGGTTTTCTCGAGCACGAGTACAGAACACCCAACTCAGGATGGCGTTGTGTTTTCAGGCACAGCTTTGGAAAGGGACTCAAAGAGTCTTCAAACCCCCCTTCTGCCAGGAAGGGGCCACGTCGACCCTGTGACCTTCTTAGACGTTCCTCAGGTCTCAGCTTTCCCACCTGTATGACCTCAGGAACGACAAAGCGGTTCCCATACGGAGAACCTCTTACATTTACCTCTTCTTCCAATAACGGCGTTGCACCCAGTGCCTCAACCACACCTGTTGGTTATGCAGCCATCCACGTCAGCTCAAAGCCTCGAACAGAAGCACGTAGAACGTAAGAAAAGTTCCCTGCAGACCGTCAGCCCTGCTGAGGAAATCGCCGCAAATAGGGGAGCATCTCAAAAAAGGAGAAGAACCAAACAACACCTGAACCCCAAATCTCAAACTGAGTGCTCACCGCTCACAAGGAAAAAAAATCTACAAACAGGAGGAGGACATCCCCAGGGCTTTTTCCTTTCCCTAGGCAGCTCGGGAAAGTCCATCTCCACAGTCTACTTCCTCCTCGCCATTGGCTCTTCCCAGTGTCTGGGTTCCCTCCAGACGGATCTGTGAACATGGAGGGAGGGTGGTCCCCCTGGGGAAGTGGGGAGTCGTTTCCTTGGGAACCGAAGCAGAACTTGGGGGTGACCTGGAAGAGTAAACACTGTACAAGAAAGGTCTCCCTGTTCCAGAGGAACAGACTATCTCAAGATCAGAGTTGCCCCTCCACTGTTCTAAGTGTAGCTTGTCTGGAAACAGGACTGTCCCCCTTACGAAGTCGCCTGTGCAGACCCCTCCAGCAATCCATTCTGCACCCGGTTATAAATAGGAAACACCGGTCAAGGGCCGGCAGGCATCTGGGGAAGGCAGAGAGCCTCAGAAAATGGACCAACAGATGGTGAAGAGAGGTCTGGACTGTTTCTAGGAGACTTTAAGCATATTTTATTAGTATCCTAAACTTTCTCAGTTTATAAGCTACCTACAGTACTGGGTCTCAGCCAGGTGGATTTGGCTCTGCTTGTCCATAACCCCAGGAGATACTTGGCAACATCTGGGATCATTTTTTCTCACTGGTTTCTAGAAGGCAGATCTTAGTGATGATGCTAACTTTCTCCTAAGGACCTCGTCCATCCCCCGTAGGTCTGTCCCTGACGATCACGTCTTCCCTCTGTCCCCATTCCTCGTTGTGCCTAGCGCCGAACGTACAGGCCGAGCTGTATCTCACGTCTTCAGTGCCTGTTGCCATCCTCAACTTAGGTGTTCCAACTTAGTATTGCACGCTGCGTTTTTAAGACGGGACATAATTTCGGCTCGGTTTTTTAAAAACTGACTTTGTTGCAGTGACACTGGTTAATAACATGATACACGTTTCAGATGTGCTGGCACATATCATGGGTGCCCTGCATGCCCGTTCTCCACCCAAAGTCAAGCCTCCCGCCACTACCATTTGTCTCTTCTTTATCCTCATCCCCTCCCCCACCCCCTTTCTCTCCTGGAATCACCACACTGTTGTCTCTGCCCGGGATGTTTTCTCTTTGTTTACTTCCTTCATCTTTTCCACCCAGTTCCAACCCCCTCCTCTCTGACAGCTGTCAGTCTGTTCTCTTGTCTCTACGAGTCTGTTTCTGTTTTATTTGTCAATTTATTTGGCTGATTCTTGAGTATCTGTATTTCATATAATGTTTTTTTTTTAGCTCTTTAAGAAAAAACAAAAAGGTGTTTGAGATGAACACATATTCAAAAGCATAGCTTTCCTTTGCCGCTTCATAACTTAAAGGATCTTTTCAGCCGGATTATTTAGAAAGCTTTCCGAGTTTTTGACACACTATGACAACTGGGATTCATCAGTTTGTTTTTCTTTTCTAAAATGAAAAGCTGTCTTCCTAAAGTAAAAGAAATAAGAGAAACAGGTCACATCCTTTCTCCCGGGCTACTTCTCCTTTCTTCTCCTAATTCTGTACCTTCCCTTTCAAAAGCTTCTCTCTGTTGTACCTCTCTGTTCCCAGTCAACGAACTTACGTTTAAAATGTTAAATAGCGGAACAGAATGGTTTGATCTCTACACACTGAATTTCAAGTTGCTCTCCTCGCTCACAGGTATTTCTCTGGGGGGGCCCCAGCCCCTCCACGACTTGCCAGGCAGTCCGTCCAGTTTTATAGAGATCCTTGAACAGCAACGACCACAAACATTGGCCTCTTATTATCCATACCGGGCAATCTGCTGGAGCTGTGCCCTATGGTAAAATGACAGGTGATGTTACCATTTCTAAGTGTCTGAACTAGGAAGCAGGAACAGATTCTGCCAGTTCGACTAACTGCTGGGGCAAAGGCGAAGGAACCATCTTGAGAACTGACACGCAGCGCGTGGAATCCACACACAAGAAGCAATCAGGACCGAGAGCGGCTGCTTTTTTTTCTGTGCTGTGGGAAGCGGGCCTCTGTGGGTTCTTCCTTGATATTTTCTTTCCGTTCAGCTTTGGGAGAGGGAGGGGGCTGTGAATTGTAGCACTTACTCTTCCATGTTTTTGTACATCTTTCCTTTATCCCCTTCTCTCTCGCTGTATTCCAGTAACTCCTCCCACTGTCCTTTCCCTGTCGCCTTGGATGATGATGTCCCAGAGCGCTTAATCATTCAGCCTACAGATTTTCACTTAGGGTTTTCCTGGACCTCACCCATACCTCTGTAAACTATCGTGTCATCATCTCTAATCACCCATTGTGAATATGCCATCTGTTTCCTGCCAGAACCCTGATTTATTTATAAAGGGGAGAGGAAACACAAATAATGAAGTCCATAGACGGTGAGAGTGGGTGGCTGCCATGATGTAAAGTGACAACCAAGATGGCGGTTAGCTGGTCCTGACAGGTTACACGCTCTAGCTCCAGGGCACGCGGGTCCTTCTTAAAATTGAAATATAGGTGGCATATGAGTCATATTAGCATTCCTCTTTACAAAACAGAATGCTTGCATTTTATATGGCTAACTATAGGAACCATCAAGCCTAAAACAAAACAAATAAGTCGACTGACTTGGCTCAGAGCTTTAAAAATTATACACAGTGTTTGTCTTCATTTCTAATACACACATATACTTTTCATCTGAATTGTTTTTCAGGGGGTACACCTAAGTCCCTTGTGATTTTTCACAATATGACAAAGAATCTCACCACCCATTTCAGATTTAATAATACTTCTCAACTCTTGAGGTCACTTTTCAAGGCATTAAATGATCTTCTAACCATCTCTAATCTAGGGTTACCTGTGAAGGACGAACAACATTAGACCTCTCGCCAGGGGTAACCACATTGCCCCTCGTGAACCATGGATTTTTGCTTTTCAGACACAGCAAACATATTTGCTTGACTCTCGGAGATTGTTTTATGCTAACGGCTGTTTTGCTTTAGTTTAAAAATATGTTCCACAGGAAACATAAAGTCAGTCAGTCCAACACTGGCTTTGGCTGCACGTGCCATCAAACATGGCGGAAGACGTACAGTCGTCTCTCTGTGCTATAAAATAGGTTTTGTAGCATTATCATCTTCCGCTAGCATCCATGTGCAAGAAAGACAAATTATAGACAAACAAAAGAGAAGCTAAGGTGTTTGTTTGTTTGTTTGTTTTAAAAACGTACCATTCTACTGGTTTCTCCTAATCCAACTTTGGAATGTGTCCCCTAAGTGTGGAAGCAAGGAATTTATCTGCATGTGTTTCTGCTCTAGTGGCTTAAATGAATTTGCCCGGTGAATTATATTCTCACTAGTGTAAGAACACCCTGTGCATGTTGTTCTTGTCTTACACGCTGACATCACCTCCATCGACATCTCTGCACGACGCTCTTCTTTTTGTCTCGTAGACTTTCGGTGTCACTTTTTCATTCTACAAAAGGGCCTCCTTATTATTTGTATTATTTCACTAGGAGAGCAATATTCTACTGAAATAACCATACCCTCGTCCTCTGGGGCATTTGAAGGTAATATAAATGATAATAACTTTAAAATAAATGACAGTAACTTCTAAAAAAACAAAAAGAAATACATTTATGTTAGTTTTCCTCTAGTTTCTCTCTCTAGCTAGGTTTGGAGTTATGTTTAGAAAGGAAAACGTCCCTCTGATCTCCTCTATTAATCTATACTTCAGTATGGGCTAGTGTGGATGGGCATTTCATTGGTGCAAGCCAGATTTGTGGTCAAAGTGCAGAGCTAAGTAGTACAATTTTCTTCTCAGAAGAATAATATGTTCAAGATAATAAGTTGATCCTACTCAGCACCTGAGACAATCACATTAGGTTTTCTTAATATAAATGTTTCTATCTATTGAATATTTATCTATCTATCAAATATCTGTCTACCATATCTCTATCTGTTTTTATTATCTCTATTTTTTAAAAATTCAAAACTCAGCATCCAGTTCAGGATTTTAAACAGAACTAACACTTTTTTAACTTTGAGGGAGTAAATGAGAAAAATATTTGGTGTGTAATAATTTGTTAGTTTGAGAATTACCACAAAACTTCTGTGAGGTACCATTTATCTAGATAGAGCTTATACTCTACAATGTAGGGACCTAAAAAAAAAAAACTAAGATTCTAAGTAAATATGATTATTCACGTTGCTGGATAAAAGACCTCATAACATGAAATTTCAGAAATTCTAGTAATATGGGAAAAACAGAAAGGCTATAGAACACTAGGAAAAATGATACAGAATGCAAGATGCGTGTGTGCGTGTGTTTATGTTGTAGATGAGTATGTGTATACAAGAGTTGAAACATTAACTTCACTAAGACAATAAAACATATCAGAAATAGAAAAAGTAACTCTCTAAGAGTTACATAGAAATATGAACAACCATAGCCAAGCTAAGGGTTAGGAATATTTGAATTAGATTGCCCCTGGGCAAGAGGAATAGGGTTGGAAAGGACAGCAGAAGAAAGTCTTTGTCACAAGGCAAGTAGCATTGTCTATTTTCAATTTGTTTGTTACATTATCTCAATTTATGTTTGTTACATCAAACCTCATTATCTGACTTATATTTTCATTTTAAAGCAAATTAAGAGCCAAATAAATTAAGGACACCTGACTTACATCTTAAACTATTTCATCCTTCTCGCATAAAACTCTTATTTTAAACTTAAACTCAAGCAGTTTCAACCGTACTTCCTACCCGGTCATGTCATTTCCGAGAGCAAAACAAAGGGATACATAATGATTTTTTTAAAACTTTCTAGAAATGTTAGGTCTACCTAATACCTAAGTATGTCAAATGGCATGTCATCAGAACAAGGAAGCATGCTATTCGCCGCCGGGAGACTGGGTTTCTGCAGTTAGGAGAGTGAACTCGCCCTCCACGAGTAATTATGAACTCCGACGTTCACCAGGGCAGCTGCAAGAGAGAGGGAATGTGGGGGCTGTAAGCAGAACAGTTCTATGATCTTTCATTTATCCTATGAGCAGCTCATCTTCTGGGACCAACTACCTATGGGAAAGACTGGACTAAGAATTTCATTTAAAATAAATGGCACCTTACCAGACGGCTCTCGTTGCAAATAATCCAACAGCGAGACACAGAACTCATTAGTGTTGAGAGAAAAGTCATGGAAAAGGGGATAAACAGAGAAAAGATAGGCAGACCAAAATGATCTAACGGCAAATGAATAGATAGCACTATTTCTAACCTCTCATGCCTTAATTTTCTTCATCTTTTCATATCTTTCTTACAAACGCTGGACAGAGAAAGGGAGAAAAAGAGTAAACTAAAAATGGTCGTTCTATAGAGACAAAGGTAATTTTATACCTGGCATGAGTTATGTTTGTTTTTAACCACTCAAAACATTCATTTTTGCAGAATTTTCTAACACACATTTTACCCATGAACATTAATAATTTGATTGTGTGGTCATGAGATGTTTTACCAGAATATTTGATAGGTTCATGAGATGTAAGAATTTTCAATATTTTTAACTTATACCTTAAAATATGTTATATTGTCAATATTGCCTTTTTAGTGCCAATTAATTATAAATAATCATATCTGAGCAGAGTATTTGTGCTGATGCCAAACCAATGAAATTATTCTCACGAAGTAATAGAAATGTTACCAACCTTGTGTTTTATCATTAGGCTCAGCTTGATCAAATGCTTTTTAAAGTCACAAATCAGAGTCTTTTTTAAAAAATAGACTGTGCATAATATCAGGCTAGATTTTCTAGGTTAATCCACAAGGTGAGATAACAAAAAAATAAAACAGATTAAAAAGAATTCTGGTGGTAGTTAGGAAAACGTAAGGGGTAGTATTCTTTTCCCAGTATCCTGGGGGTGTATACATTGTGACAGGTGAGAAGGAGGGAGGTTACTTTAGATAAGCAAAATGAATGTGAATCAGGAAACTCACGTGGAGAGAAGGGAAGCAAGCTTTCTTGAGAATATGAATGGACTTAGACAGGCTAGAGAAAATGTTTCCCACTGGGCATAAATATGGCTCCTCGCTCAAATCCTGTAAGTTCCAAAAGTCCTCCCATTTCCGTAGAGAAAGTCCTGAAGCTCCCACCATCCTATTTTACCTTCATATTCTTTCTTTCTAACACTTACTGGGGAGCTCAGGCCTGACCTCCAGGGGCGGGTTCTCCAGCTGTGTCAATGAAGAAAGCTAGGGGAGTCAAGAAGGCTTCATGTGTTGGCTTTTATGACTTCCTCTCCTTTCCAGGGCTCAATGCACAGGCTCTGCCAGCTCCGGACATTCCTACGGTATGTCCCTTGTGTCTGTATCCTGAGTCCCCACTGTAGAGAAATCCCACCCCTAATGGCAGCTGATCTTTTAAGTTAGGACATTGTTTCTTCTCTACTCTCCGAAGATTCCACAAAGTTCTGGGAGAAATGAGAAAGATGAGCGGCTATTCGCAACCCTGCTCCTAGGTGCCTCGATTGGTTGATAGGGACATCCTCAAGACATTGCCCCAACTAGCTGTGTGTGCCACTGATTGCTTCTCATATGTGCCCTGAATGGGGCTCAGACAGGTGACTTCGGTGACCTCAAGTGACAAAGCAATAACTTCATGGTTGTGACCGTGCCTTTGGGAAAGGCAACCCCAACATGGATCTGGCAAACCCGGGATCAAACCGGTGACCTCTGTGCTCCAGGAAGATGCTTTATTCCCTGCTCCGTGGGCCAGGGCGCCCCAACACATGATTAAGCAGTAGTTATCAGACAGGTCATTTAGCCCCCTGGAAAAGCCCCTCTTCATAGGGGAAAGAGGGAAGAACATCTTCTAAGCCCTCCAATAAGAGGCCAGGAGGTGACCCAGCTGGACGCTGATGTCCAGCGTCTGATAGAAGCATCCCTAGAGGTTTTCTTTCCTAAGTTAATTAGTCAAAAGTTAAGTTTTGGGTTGAGAAAAAGGAACCTCTCGAAACTACTTCTGCTGAATGTGGTCCACGGACGTCTCAGGGACCCCCGCACTGGGTTCAGAAGCCCCAGGCCACAGGCGTCTGTCCATCTTCAGCAGGACATTCTTCTCTGATGTCTTAAAAGGCAAATTCGGAAAGACCACAGCGACACGCCTGGGCGACAGGTGAGCACAGTACTGGCACCTGCCGTGCGGTCCTTCGCAAAGAGTTCGCAGAAGGAGGAAGGAATTAATACTGGCGTTCTTGCTTTGCGATTTGAGGCTTCAGAAAAACGAAAGCATGACCCTGGAAGTAAATCAGAGACGTCTCTACTTGGCTCTGGTCACTCGCAGATGTTCCAAGAACTCTCTGCGTCGGAAGAGGAGCTGTCCAGCACTTCAGACAAAAGAAAATAAAAACAACAACGAAAACCATAAACTCCAGCACCCTCAGAAAGTTAGCTTTCCCCCTCCTGAGGGGCAATTCTCTCTTAGATGATGGGGCCACCCAGTCCTCAGTTGCACCCCGGAAACTACCCCTAAGCTGAAAAAATAGAGCTTTGGGTACCGGGCTTCTTAACGGACAGGGCTCTGACTTTTCCCGAGCATGTGCTCAGGGGATTTTGTTTTTTCTTTACCTGACATCTACAAGTCCATTCAAGCAGTCGAAGTGTCTGGACAGCCTGTTTCATTTCCCGGGGCTCAGTCCCCCCTCCATGCCCCACCCCCTGGAACTTCAGGCCCTTCCCACATCATGACACCTAGCTGCCTTCCCTGCTCATCTGCAAACCTCTGCAGGGAAATGTGGTGATAAGGGGATTTTTATTTCTCTGCCCTCAAACCAAGCCCCAGATTTCCTACTTTCTTTCCTGGAAACACACGGTCCTTATTTAAATGCCTCTGAAGAGGATGCCCCTTCAAAAAGATGTTCCTCTGGGCCCCACGTGCAAATGAAGTCGGGCTGTGGTGGCCTGCAGAGCCCACACGCCTTGCTGAAAGGGACAGAAACGATTTCTTTCAGTGTCCCAATGCTCTCCCTCCAGGGATGCAAAACGATGTTGCAATCTTATGAGAGGTTCCCTCTTACAGTAGAGATTATTATTATTATTATTATTATTTTGCTTTTTCACTCTGTAACGGTCCAATCTTGTCAGTAAAGAAAGAAGGTTCAACTGAATCCAGAGGGAAAACAAATCTCCCCATTCACACAAGACCTGATGGTAAATGCCATCAACCCTGTTACTCCTCAGCACTGCATGGCCCCAAACCCTCTCCTGAATCCCAGTGACTCAGCCTGGCTGATAGCAGTTGACCAGTGCTCAGATTCCCTTCCTGCTCCATGGCCCCCGACTCACAATGCACATGAGCGTAAATCCCGCAGGGCACTTTGAGCCTCTCTGTTTCTCTACGTGCTCCCAGCTGACCCCCTTCTACGACCTTTACCCCCAAGACTCACGCCTGTGCAGCAGGTTGGTGACCAGCTACCAGGTCCTTAACCTGAGCAGGGCGCTCCTACCGACTCTCGCAGTTTCATCCAGCGATAGCCGGCTCAGGCCACCGCATCTCCAGATCTGAGCCTCTGTGGGTGCAGACAGCGGTGACTTCCTTGGGTCCTGAGATATCTCTTCCCAGGCCAAAGCTCACCCCACATGCCTTGAGTCAAGTTTGCTCATCCTCCTCCCCCACAAAACACAAAGCAAAACAGATACCGCCTGCCCCGAATAATTGCATCCAGTCTCAGGGCAGCTGCTCCCGTGTCCGTGTATTCTGAGTTTTGCATCCCTTGACAACCCTCTGAGTGCCCCTCTCCAGGTCCCCCTCAGAGCCCAGTACCCGCCTTCCAGAGGCCTTAGCCTCCTCGGGAGCTGTGACACACTAGCTCTGTCGACACCACTGGCTCCCAGCGTCCCGAGTTCTGACACGTCTTGTTCACTCTGCCATAGAAACAACGGGACCATGGCAGGCATTCTAGGGCCATCTTCTGTCTCTCAGATATGTCCTGTCGCACACGTCTATGCGGGGGAGACCCGAGGGTGCCACGGACGCCCCCATGCAATGGCCTGTGCTGCAACCTTGCTGGGCAGAGCCCGCAGTCTGAGACCAGGCTCCCCAGCCATCTCTGTGTTCCCCGAGCTGGGTCTACGGATGCTCACGTTCACGGGACACGGCAGTTCTTCACCCGGTGACGGAGCGCCCATGCTCTCGCACTTCTAGCTCATCCTTTCATCATCCTGCATCATTGTAACCCTTTCCATCCACACAGTCAGTGACCCCTCCCTAACGCCCGGGGAGCCCCCCTCGGATCCCTGAGACTGTCTTGCAGCTGTGGGCATGGTCTCCAGGGCATGGTAGGACCCAGACTCCCCTATACGCAGCCCACGCTTACTTTTATTTTGTGCCGGCTCCTGTAAGCAGACTTTCTTGGGAAACATGAAGACTGGTGATGCCACCGTCTCCCCACGGAAGCTGCTTGAGGCATCCCCTGCCCGCAGCATAGCCCGGCCGAGCTGCTGAGCTCAGAGCTCCCACGGGTCCTGTGTGTTCACAGATGGACCACAGGCTCTCTACGCGCAGACACTCACCCTGTCTGTGTCGTTCGCCCTGCCCTTTGGGGATCCCGGGGACTCTTATCCTCCACAGGTACTTCTGTCACTGACGGACACACAACTGCTGCCCTGTGACAAGCTTCTCACCTTCCTTCTAAAATAGCCCTTGCCCACTGTTCAGGTCATGCTAGGAAGACAGAACATTGGGTGTTTTAAAAGTTAATTTCTTTATTTATTGATTTCAGCAAGAGAGAAAGGCAGAGAGAGGGAGGGAGAGAGAGAGAGTGAGAGAGAGAGAGTGAGAGAGAGAAAGAGAGAGAGAGGAACACCAAGCTGCTCCTGTATGTTCCTCACTGGGGATTGAACTTGCAATCTCTGCACTTTGGGATGATGCTCTAGCCAACTGAGCTAACCGGCCGGGGCTGACACTGTATCTTTAGGAAAAGACAGGGCTGACAAGGATGCTAAATATGCCACTTAGGATGGACTCCTTTGTCCTTTCCCTATCCAATTCTTCCACCTGCCTTTACCCCTGACTAACGTTATTAACTATCAGGCATATGCCCCACAACCTGGAAAAGAAAAATACTGTTTACCAAGGGGTGCCAACCTATTATTGGATGGCTTATCTTTTGAGCCAAAGGAACTTCTTGTAGCTCTTTTTCCTTTGATGTTTTGGGTTGCACCTGTATCGTGTCCCGTGAGTCATATGCATACGAGTCAGGGAAGAGTTGAGGAGTTAAAAGACAGTTGGTTTGCCCTGGAATCCACAAGCTTTCTGACCTAATTATTTCCAAGCACGCTACTCATAAATCTCACTGAACTTCTAGGAGACATCACGGTACCTTCCAAGCGGCTCTCACCACCATGGCCCCAGCCTTAGGCTGTTCCCACGGATTCATCACTGTCTGCACACTCTGTTGTGGACTGAATGCTATTCGCCAACACAGGTGGATGACACAACACAGGGAGGTTATTCTTTTTATGGCATTTTTTTTTATGTTTTGAAACAGAGCAAGGAACTCATTTTACAGCAGAAATAAACTACCTTCTTGCAAGAACTCTGGGTGCTGATTAAATTTAAAACCCCATACCATCCTCAATCGTTAAGACATGTGGAATGGAAAAAATCTAGACATAAAAAAGAAAATTAAAAAAAAAGACCTTTCAAGAAACTGGATTTAAATAGCCACAATCCTTGCCTTTGACCTTTATGAAGATCTGCAATTCTCCGCATAGCAGAAATGGAATGACCCTCTTGAAATGGGTTTTGGACACCTGGTGCCCACCTGGCACCACTCAACCTGCCGTTCTTGAATCAAGTAGCTAAGGGAGCCTAATGACCAATTCGAGTCTATGACTCGCTATAAATAACAAGCACATCGCCAACAGCCTCGCCGACTGACCACCACAGGACGAGAGCACACCACGCTCTTCAGAAGAAAACGCACAGCGTCGCCTGCCTGGAAAGGGCCTTCTGGGGTACCGCTGACCACCCACACTGCCATAAAGTTAAAAAAAATTCCCTGGATTTCTGTGACCACAGCAAAACAGAACCAGACGATCCTTCCTAAGACCAACAAGAGGCAGGCCCTACAGGTGACCTTAAACTAAGGATTTTCAAGGACAAGCCCCAGGCCTCCAAAGCAGATGGCACCAAGATGCAGACCCCTTGAGCCAATATCACAGATCAAGGAACCTGACTTTCACCTATTCCTCACTTCTTAAAAAACCAACCAGGAGACCTGAACACACACACACACACACACACACACACACACACACACACACACACACACCCCAAGATGAAATAAACACACCTCTTGTAACCTGACACTCTTTCACATTTCTTCATCTTAGGTCAGAAGATTGACTGGAGACCCTGTGTCTGTCTGGTCAACCTCACTCTCTTAGTCTTCCCGCTGGGCTCCTTGCCAACCTGTGTCTTGCTCTGATTAACCTTCTCTTTTTTTCAACAGATCAGACACAGGACAAACAAAGCCTACATCAGTTTTCCAAACTCTGGCTACTCTAACTGATCAGTCTGATTGTTGGTGTGTTGACAGCCCCGAAGCGCAGAAGAACCAGCAAATAGTCTTCATTCCTGCCAATGAGAACACCTGACGGACCGAGTAGGGGGTCAGGTGAGAGACAGGGCGTGGTCTTCGTGATGGAACACACACCCTTCCGCCTCTTTTTCCGGTGAGTTATTTGGTCACGGGGAAAGCTTTATAGACGTTCAAGGACTGTCCCTTACCCAGACAAAGACAATAGGTAGAAGAATTTCCCTTTGCATTAAGCTCAGACCTGACATTGGGCTTTTTCTAGATGACATGTATTGCAACGCTCCAAATTATGTGTTGGGGGGGGAAAAAACAAACACTCATGATGTATAAGAAACAGTAAAACAGGTGATGAATGAGATGTTTCGTTGACCTCACTAAAATGTACCTTCTCCAAGAGCATGTCATTGGCCCCTGTGATCATTCTGTCAGAGTGCCTTGTCCACAGTAGTGCTCAAAGACACCTGAAGCGGGAAAAATTAATAAGTAATTGGCATGTCATTTTGCCTCTTTCTAGCTGTGTCTTAAAATTGGGGGAAGGTTTCTTCTCAATCAATAGATGCACCACCTTTAGAGTACAGGTGTCCCTGGATACAGTTTGCTGTCTGGTGTGTGTGTGTGTGTTCACACACTCTAGCCATTACCCAGTGAGCATAGCTCCATAGTGCTCTGCACTTATATGTTCTGGCAGACAAGACGTGGCTAAATTTGAGGATCAGATTCGCAGCTGGACAGCATCTTCCTGGACCGGTCCCCGGTCATCTCCACTGTGAGAGGATGATTAATTTGTTTTTCTCTGGTCTTCCACATACTGCTGATAACATTCTTACTTTGGAATGATACAGTTGGGGAGAAATACAAGTCCTACCTAATATTCTGCCTAGCTGTTTTCCTGATGAGGATTATACCTCTCAGGTAATATGTTTTGACATAGTAATATCGTTTGCCAGGTTATTTCTGACACTTGTTATCTCTGGCTAGATTTAAAAAGATGAGAATAGTGGGAAAATCATTTGAAAATGGTCTGACAAGTATTGCGTACTCGGGACAGAATGGTCGTATAGATTTGGGTTACCTTTGACCCACGATGTTTTAAAAACAATCCAAGAAGTAACAAAGTCTGTTTCACAGAGGGAATTGCAAGTACTTCCCCTCTTGTTCCCTGGCCCTGCTCGGCTGCAGATTCCTCTGAGTTTCTGGCAGAAATATATCCCTGAGGGTAATTTTTAGATGCTGTGTCAGTATTCATCTTTTGATGATTATGGATTTTAGTGGGCAATTGGGAGAGACTATATCAAAGGTTGTTACCTATATGCCATTTGTTCTTAAAATGTCATGGTCATCCACTCAGGGCTGGCAGAGTCTGAGATGAGACTCTTAAATCTGTCCGCTTAGGTTTTTCTTAGTCACACAAAAGCTTAAGTGGTCATTACTACGTATCAGACATTATCCTGAGCACTTTCCAAATATGAACTCATTTGTTTCTAACAATAACGCTATGACTGCTACCAGCCAGTCTCCCAGCTGTGGGAGTTGCCACCCAGAAAAGTTGGGTTACTGACTTTAGAATAGGAATTTTGAGCCCGTGTGTTGCATTTTTTATTTCCAGCTACATCTATACACCTCACCGATGCCAGGTCATTGACTGGCTCCCACATCGCCGGCTACGTAACATCTGTTTGTGGTTTGTTAGACATTTTCAAACAGTTACACTTAATATATACATGATGCAGTATCGTCTCCTAGAAACTGCTTGATTCTTTTTTTTAACATCTCAGTCTTTATGACTCTCAAGGGATGAACATTATCTGACAGGATACTTGAAATATCAATCTCAATTAACTTTTATAATGTTATTATATATGGGGTCAATTTAACCCAAAAGAACTTGAGAGTAAAACACTTGTCCTGATTTCAATGACAGAGGGGACCGACTTTACTATGGGAAATAAAATTCACCGAAATGTTTTTAATCCTTATGTCTCAAAAACTATGATTGATGAATTATATTTAAAATTGCAATTTTATAACACACGGAAAGCAATACACTGTAAATATTTTCTACGAATGCATATATTTTTTTTGCATCTATCAAAGTTCAGTTTATCCCCTAATTAATAAGGAGAAATGTACGTATGCGAGAGAAACATTTGGCGTGATCCCTTTTCATACGTGATTTGTTTCATTCCCTGTGTGTTCACCAAGGTATTTAAATATTCCAGTTGTTTCCCACACAGGATGGACTCCTTAAGTCTATGTCAATGTATGCTTAACATATAAGCGGAAAAATTTAAACAATGAATCTAAAATTATATAGGGTCTGATCTACAAACGACCCAAACTCCTCGTCACCCATCCCTCTATTCCAGTGTCCCCTCTTTTGCAGTTGACACACTCCCTGGCCGTGTGCTTCCTGTCTGTGGGGTGTCCTTTCATTTGTCTTGTGAGCCACCTTTTCATTTTGTCTGCTCTCTGTCCTCCCCGAGTGAACCCGTTCCTCGTACCTGGAGACTCTCACCTCTCCTTCTGGTCTCCTGCTGTCATCTCACTCTTTATTTCTTTCAAACTTGTCATGAATCATCAGGCAGGTTTCTATTTTCCAAAGAAATCGATTTAATTTCCCAAATTAACTTCACTCCCAAACAGGCTTTTGAAAAATAAAAAGGATATGCTTGCCCTTGTGTCCTGAGGGGTGACCAACTCTTCACGCCAGTTGCAGACTTACTTAGGAGCAACTCCTGGGTGTGAGGTTTGCGTTCAAGCAACAGAGAGCGGGATGCCAAGCCCGGCTGTCTGAACCTCTCAGAGCTCATTCATTTAGGAAAAACCGGAAAAGACATATAAATTCTTGCGAGCTAATACCACAGGTGCGCGGTATCATCAGATGTAATTACTTGAGCGCCTAGCAGACCGACAGATCATTTCCGAGAGCAGAGACGTATATATTAGAAGAAAAAAGTAAATTGGAAGTAAATTCTAGGAGGATGCATAGAATTTCTGTTGGACTCAGATGTCCAAAGGTCCAAGGCGGAGGGGACAATCCGCACAAATGAGTAGATGCTGGAAGGTTCAGGGTACAAGAGGAATTCTTATAGGTCATGTGTGGCTAGACGTGGTATTGAAAATGCTAGGTGAGTTTTTCATGAAGGAGCCTGAAAGACAGGCTGGGAAGTCATGCTTTATATAAAGAAAAATTAGTGAGCAAGAGGAGGTCTTTGAGTGACAGAGGGAGATGAACAAGGGGAAGGTTTAGGGGCTTAAAAGTCTGCGTGGGAACTTCCCTCGACTACCTTCAAGTGCAATAAAACCGTTCAAGGTGCCGTTGTAATAATCGCTAATGAAGTAATAACAAAGCAATTAGATGGATGGCATGGAGAAGGGATGGAAAAGCCAACAGTCTTTTATTCTTTGAAACTTACTCATTACATCATTTTTGTTTATCTCTGAAGGAGATTTTTTTTTCTAAGCTTATAAGTTGCTGACATAAGAAAATTTAAAAACTACAAAAAGTATCCTGGAAAAGGTATGAATTCACTAATTAAGGTGCTGAATTTTTCTCCACCTGCACATGGTCTCTCACATTTTCTGCTCTTGAGATTTACAAATTCTCTCTTAGAGGATCACATACTGTTATACAATGAGTATTATCTTACTTTGCATAGTCTTTTAAAATTAAGTTATCTCTTAATGTGTAGAAGCAGTGTGAAAAAAAAATTTATGCACTTGAGCCCTGGCCAGAAAGCTCAGTTTGTTAGAACATCGCTCGGATACACCAAGGTTGCAAGTTACATTTTGGTCAGGGTACATGCAAGAATCAACCAATGCATGCATAAATAAGTGGAACAAGAAGTCAGTGTTTCTCTCTCTCTCTCTCCCTTGTTCTCTCTCTAAAAACGTAAGTGATTTTATGCATTTGAAAATATTCTGCCACTAGAAAACATCTACAATTGCTACAAAGCCTGATAAAATATAAAACAGCTCTGTGGTTCCAATAATGTGTATTTCTAGTTTAAATAGTTTCCCTTTTCTAGATTTACGTCTTCTCTATTTTTTTTTTACCTCTTATTTATGTGAAAATATATTAGAATACTGGGCTAAATGATAAAATCATCCACTAGAGTCTAAATCTATGAATTACATAAATGATCTATCTAAGCTGAGTCTGTGAGAGAGCCCAGCGAATTAGAATGCTCTCGCCTCTGTTCATGCAAACACAATTAAGTTGGCAGCTTTTGAAAAAAACACAGGGAGTATTCTGACCTCCGTCAGCCACGTTACCATTTTGTAACTACTGGGAATAGGATTAGTCTGACAGTTTGTGAGTGAGTCAGCGCACCGTTTTATACATTGTTAAAGAAACAATCTCATCCCTCCCTGTTCCGGACCACTTTCTCATATGCTTATGTGCCATCTGTAATATATCTTTTTCGAAAGAAGTGTTTGTAAAAACTATTTGGCCCACCTTTACATCAGATTGTTTGTTTTCATGTTATTGAGTTTTAAAAGTTCTTTGTATATTTTGGATGTCAGTCTTTCATGAGATGTGACCTTGCAGATATGTTTTCCCCAGGCAGGTGGTTTATCTTTTTGAATTCTCCTCAGTGACCTTGGTTGTTGATGTCGTTCAAACTTGTGTTTGACTTGCATATTGAGTTTAGCATCTTCTTACTTTAGCTTGGATTGAAGAGTATCGTTTACTTATTTGGACCTAATTTTGAGTTTTTAGCTCTTTTTAAACAAGCTTTGTCCCTATGAGTTCTGAATAAGAAGTGAGACTATTCCTATGCTAGTTGTTAGATAGTTTCATTTCTGGGTGTTGTAAAGAAAACTATGCCTGCTGTGTTTGTTACTGACCAAATTTTAAAAATTTTATAACACAATGGCTGTGCTCAAGATCAGAAAATATCTAGGCTAATAAAATATATTTTAAAAATTGTAAAGCAAAAGACCTCCAAATATAGTGTGTACCTCTCATACCAGAAAAATAAAAAGAAACTATGCTGATCATACACCAGTCAAATAGTACATTTTTGGTGAATGAATGAATCAATTGATATAACCCTTATTCTCCCAAACATGCTTATCTTAAAAATAAACCAAACTGATTTATTTGGGCGTCAGCATGATGAGCACACTGTGTTCTCTACTTAACATCAAATGGCTCAAATGCTGGATATTCTTAGTGGTGCACGGGTGGGTCCCTTTTCCTGGTCACGTCCTGTTCTACTGTTTGACCCTGCACAGCCTTTTCTTTCTTGCCATTTTTCTTAAATATTTTATTTATTTCTACTTCATCTAACCCTTTTACTTCCAGTTAGATGTTTTCTCTGTTCCCCCAGCAAACACTATAAAAGGGAATTACATTATTTAGATCCTGTAATGGCATGAACGCAAGTCAGCTAAGCAATTTAAATAAAGATGCAGCATCGTTGTACCGCCAGTTTCCTTCATAAAAAAGAAAAAGGAAAAGAAAAAAAAAGAAAGAAACGTTAACATAGAAGTTCTCCAAATTCCCATCCGTCTTAGAAATGATAAGAATGGAATATGGTATACTGTTAACATGACTGGAAACCAATTTTGAATTTTCAGAGTTTAATGTCATAATTTAAGTCAATTATTTCGTGGTACAGTAACCCCAGCATTGTAGATTTTTTTTATTTTCAGGTTACAAAAACTTTCAGTGAAATGCATACAAATCAATAGCACTTTCTGGAAACATGGCAGAAATTAAGATTTACTTTTAAATATATTATCAGTGAAATAAAACGAAAGGCAGGACTCAAAATAAAAACGAGAACACATTATCTTCATTATCTTCTTGAGGGAAAGAACAGTAAATATTCACCAAAGCATTCTCCTTTCTTTCTTTATTTAATCTCTGAGGCTCTGAAGACCACCGGGTGTGCCATTGTCTTTCTGAGCATGAATAGAGGTGATATTCCTGTTGCAGCCCTTGGCTTAGAGGCACAGAGAAGGAGAAATGTGTAATGAATTGGCCTTTTATACAGCTATTATTTATTTCATGACAAATTCTGGGCAGAGAAAGAAGAAGCAAGCTTATAGGTTGGCCCTAAAACGAAAGGAATCGATGATGTCATACTCCAAAAAAGGAAAGGAAGCTACATGTAGACAGTTGTCCTTTCTCAGCTGTTTTTATTTTAGGGAACTCAACAACGCACAGTTCTTTTCAATGACATCTATATATTTTTTTCCAGATTATAGGTATTTTGTCATTTGACTGGAACGATTTCCAAGCACCAAAGGATTGAAAAGCTGACAAAAGAGAAAATGACATGAAGAAATAAATTCAAACCAAGTTTATTGAATAGACTTTATCTTTTTCTTTTTGTAATTTCCTAAAACAAAGTATCACCGGAAATACTATAACATTGTTTTCACAAATTGTAACAAAAATTTTTTTTGCAAAGTTTGAACTTGTCTTTGTGGACAGCAATAAGTCAGAAATGTTTTGTTTCTCCTTTGTTTTTCATGTTTTGTTTGTTTGTTTGTTTGTTTTTATACATTAGCTCCACTACTCTGGTTTCTTAACCTCTCTTTGTGGGAGTTTGGTGACTCCAGTGTGATATTATTCTACATGATCCAGCACAAGCAAGAGGACTTTGCAGATGTAAGACACCTAATCAATTGATTCTGAGTTAACTCCAGTGAGATTTTCCTGGGTCCAGCTGCCCTACTCGAGTGTGTCTTTTCGAGAAGAACTCACTTCTTTGAGCTCAGCAACTCGGACAAGCAGACTTTCCTGGTTGCCTGCAAGAAGCCTCAGGACCACTAGAGCTACAAGGAAGTGAATTCTGCCAACATCCTTGTCAGTTTGGGATAAGACTCAGAACTTCAGATAAGATGGTGGCTCTTCATTGCGGTTGCTGGGACCCAGCTCAGCCATGCCCAGACAGCCGTCACCAAAACTACATTGTTTCGTCCTCTGAGCTGATGGCAACCAGGTCTGCGGCAACAGGAGACAAACGCGAATGTATAGAAATATGACTCTAGATCATTTGCTCATTTGTTACAAATTTTAGGTGTCCTCCATTAATTTCTGTTTCAGAATTAAAATTGCATAAAAACAAAGTTACCTGCAGGTTGAATAAAATACTATACGTAGCAGTAGAGATGAATTCATAATCCTTAGCACAGAAGTTTGTCTGACTCAGACACATTCTCTTTTGTCAAGCAAACCTTCTGCTTGCTCTGTGTTCTCTGGCAGAAAACATAGCCTCTCAAAGAAATCAAAATCTTGAACCCAAGTTCTGGCCTTTGAAAGTCCTGCGTATTAAAAATGAATGCTGGCCTGACCTGTGGTGGCACAGTGGATAAAGCGTCGACCTGGGAATATTGAGGTCGCCAGTTCAAAACCCTGCACTGGTCTGGTCAAGGCACATATGGGAGTTGATGCTTCCAGCTCCTCCCCCCTTTCTCTCTCTCTCTCTCTCTCTCTTTCTCTATCTCTCTCACTCTGTGTCTCCTCTCTAAAATGAATAAATAAATAAATTAAAATAAAATAAAATAAAATAAATGCTTACAGACATATTGGCCACTCAGTCTCACTTAGGACGTCCGTCACCTGAAGATTCTGTCTTTAACCCACCACATTGTTATGCAGATATGAGCAGTGCATTTTGCAAATATAGGAATTTATGGATTACTTCTGTGCATTTCCGGGAGCGAGATTCATAGATTTAATCAGTGATGTTTCTTTAATGGTCATGCCTCACCCTCCATACCGTCAGCATTTCATCCCAAAGGGTTAGCAATCATGGGACCCAGAGCAGACATCACGGTGTGTGTCTTCAATCTACACAGGATGGATGAAAACAGACATTTAACAAATTTGCAACCGCTTCTCGGATGCCAAGTGTTAGGAGATCTCATTCTTCAATGTGTTCTTTTTTTCCCCCATAATTCCAACAGAACTTTTATTAAAGGGATGTTTCCCATCATACCATCTTTGAGCATCTTTATTTTTTTTCAATTTCCTGAAGTTCTGGGAGAGCGTCAGAATACATGTCACTTGTCATTTCCTGTCTAATCTGTACTGGATATTTTTCTGCTCAGGTACTTATTTTTGGTTCTGATATTATTTCTTCCAAATGTTCAATGTTAGGTGAAATACCAGCGTCTAATGCATCTTTACTTTCCCATTTGGGGAAGTGTTCTGGCCCGAAAAGCAGTCGTAACGAAATCTGCGTCCAAGCAGAACGAGGTTAGACTCCCGCGGCGTTTGACACGTAATCGGTGGCTTGTCTTTGGGGGGTTTGAACTGAGCTCCTCTGAGTCTCTGTTTCCACCTCTCTACAGTACAGGTAACAACAGCTATCCTGTAGGGTGGCCGGGAGAATGAGGGACCCTTGATATAAAATGCCTTTCTAGGCACTGGCCGGGTTGCTCAGTGGGTTAAGCATCAACCCTGTGCGCTGAGTGCACAACTAAATGGAACAACTAACTGGAACAACAAATTGATGCTTCTCTCTCTCTCTCTTTCTGTCTCAAATCAATGGAAAACTTTGTTTAAAAAAATATGCCTTTCTAGCTTTAATATGAAATGCATTTGATTGGATGAGCTTAAATTTCAAGATCGATTTCTTACCGGTGGCACGTTCAGCAAAGCCACGCCCAGTAGTACTTCATGGTTTTCAGGTGAATAAGTAAAGAGATACTTAGTTCCCCTGTATTCCGTGGGCTCCTCTGCTTTCTGCGCCCTGTGTCCTGGGCATTACGAGATTCTCACGGTCCACATCCTCTCCCAGACAACAGCCTGCCACCTTGCCGGGATTTTCCTTTCCTGACTGATGTCCCCTAAATCATGCCCATGACCCGCCTCGGGAGCCTGACACAGAAGCAGCCTGCGAGCCCCGCACCCAGCCACCCTCCGCCACTGAGTTCCTGCGCGTTCTCTGAAATGAGTTGCGCGTCTAACCATTGCCGTGGCTTCGGGTTGTAGTATCTCCTGTGACTGTGGCCTGGATTCCTCCACTCCTTTCCATAGGAGCGTCCATTTTATTTCTCTTCTGCTACCTGGCTGCCTGGCACTGGGGGGCGGGGGGGGGGAGAAGAAGGTCATGGAAAATAAATAGTCATTTACATAAATTTTATCTAACAATTGTAAACCCCTAAGCACTTTCTATGTTTTTTTAATAGTTGTATTGGATTTCTAAGAGAAGCACTGAATGCTTCTCAAATAGTCACCCTCGCTTTAATTTTATTTTGGGGTATTTATACGGGTGGAAGATTTGCATTTTTAATTTCTTCGTTCTTTTTCTTCATTTGAAATTCTTTTTGTGATATGCACCTATATTTTTATCTCTTTCCTTTACCCAGATATTTTCATATCTCTCTAACTCTTTTACCTCCCAGCACCGTTAGCTCCACCCCGGTCAAAGACACTGTCCCTGTCATGACCGTGTGTCTTGTTACCGGCCACGCCCCACCACATTCACTGTGCCCCAGGAGGAAACACTCCGGTTTTTCCTTTAATGACCCTCGGAATACCATCTCTCTGAGATGTCCCTCCCAGTGCCCACAGCTGTACCTGAACATTCTTTTGTGTTCCAATAATATGTGCCTCATATTTCAATGATTACATTTATATATTATAAATTTCCCAAAGATGCAGAAGTTGAGAATCGGATTAGGTACTGAAAGCCATGCATTAAGACTGAGCGGTTGTATGTCCAGATTTACTGTGGCCGAGTCCTCTGGCGTAGCAATCAGCAGGTGTAAACCCTGCCCCGAGTGCTAATGCACGCACATGGGAAGAAATAGATTGCATTTAAAATGCTTTAACTGTCCAGTTCCTCTGCAACAATTTTAAACTGAGACTATTAGCTCTGTCCTTCTCAACCTACTTGATTGATAATTGAGTGGAAAGGCTGAATTCTGTTATGGCTGAAACGTCCTCGTTTGGATAAGCTGGTGCGTGTCAGTCACTGGTTTTGACTGGGCACGAGCTCCCCGCACTCTGACATACGGCAGACATGGCCTGCCCAGGGGGCCTCACGGAGGGGACAGAGTTTAGGGTACAATGAGCTCTGCTCCACTTTGGATGTGTGGTTGCTGACAGCCTTTAAACCTGACCCCATTCTGTCTTCCCCTCTGCCTTACATGAGAGCAGTTCTACAGACAAGCCACAGTGCTCCCTCCTCTGACACCAATGAGAAGTCCAGCCACACTTGCCCCACTCGGAACATGCACCACACCTGTCACCCTCACCCCCTCCCCTAACCAAGATGAAAACGCCAAGCCGGCTCCTTCTTCCTCAGGTGACCTTGGTGTGTGTGTGTGGTATTGTCAACCTCAACATCCAAACCAAATGTTGTATAGGACTTGATTCTGTTTTTGTGAAATAGTTAAAACATGATAAATAATTTGAACTACCAGTATTGACCATGACAGTTAAACAAGAAATTATTAGAACCCTCGCCAGTTGGCTCAGTGGTAGAGCATTGGCCTATTGTGTGAAGATCCCGGGTTCAATTCTCGGTCAGGGCACACAGGAGAAGCAACCATCTACTTCTCCACCTCTCCCCACTCTCTCACTTCCCTTCCCACAGTCATGGTTCAAGTGGTTTGAGCAAGTTGACCCCAGGTGCAGAAGATGATTCTATAGCTTCCATTTCAGGCGTTAAAATAGCTAGATTGCTGAGCAATGGAGCAAGAGGCCCAGATGGGAGAAGCATCACCCCCTAGAGGGCTTGCCTGATGGATACCAGTGAGGGGGAGCCTGCAGGAGTCTGTCTCTGCCTCCCTGCTTCTCACATAAAAAGAAGAAAGGAAAAGGAGAGAAAGATTAACCAGGAGCCCCAGATGTGTCAGCAATATGTTTCGCAGTGTTAGGCTCCAGATCTCAGACTCCTCGGTGGACATCGCCGGGCGCTCTTGGTTTACTCAGAATTTGACGTCTGTCGTTTGCTAGGCTGACACGACAGTCTGGGTTTTCCAGACTCCAGCCAACATCTGACTTTCTTAGAAAGAGAGCCAGCGAGTCAAATGCAACCACCACAAAGGAGACTGCTCTGAATCGCAAAGCAGAGCAGATGGATTCTCTCCTTCCACAAACCGAAGAATGAGGTCCCTGGCAGATGTAGGCTCATGATGAGAAATTGAGAGATGGATGGATGGATGGATAGATAGATAGATAGATAGATAGATAGATAGATAGATAGATAGATAGATAGATGGATGAGCTTCTCTCTCTGTTGCACTTACAGAAACCTGAGGGGAGCGTCTAATTAGTCTTCACCAGTTCATATGCTCACTCCCTGGACCAATCACTGCCCCAAGAAAGAGTTGAGGCACCCGAGGTGGCCCGTCAGTGGTCAGCTGTGCCCTCTGCTGCCAGGGATGCTGTGTGTCCGTCCCTCCTGCTCAAACCAGAGCAGAGAGGACATTTGCATAAGTGTGAGTGCTGGGTGCATCATTTCGTGACAGGTCTCTACCGCTATTTAGTGTCCTACTCTTGTAAACATCTGATTAGTCTCCTAAAACAAAATAGATAGTATTTTTTCTCATAGTAAAAGAAGGAAACTGAGATTCAGAGAGATTTAAAGAACTCCTCTTTTCATGGCTAATAACTGGTGGAGCTGAAATTTATGACCAGGCTTTATGATTCCAAGATGATAATTATCCTGATATACAGTGCCTTTTAGAGATCAATCACCTGGCCCAGGATGAAGAAACCGCGTTTTCCAGCTAATGTAGGAGACAAATCACATGGCTAGAATAAGAATCTATTCATTTGCAATTCCAACGCTGGCTCCCAGCCTAGCAGATAGATATATATATAAAAAAAAAAAGAAAATTAAACTTGATTCTCCATCCATTCCTTTCCTGCTTGTCACTCGTTTCTGATCTACAATGAATCCATTACATAAACATCTTAGGAGGGCTCATGTTTTAAAAGAGTCATACCCTCAAAATGCATTTACTTTGAGGAGAGATAAAATGATCATTTAACTCATTCAGTTTGACCTACAGGAAAGATAAGCGGGCTTACACAAAACCGCTGACATAACCTAATTTTCTAAGACGAGGTAAAAAGTAGGACATGAGAAGGAATGACTCTGGCATTTAGAAATAATGAAAATGCGAGGAATCGTTTTTAACCAAACTCAAGTGAAGGGAGTGTGTGTGTGTGTGTGTGTGTGTGTGTGAGACCGTGGAGTCTCTGCAGCAGAACCCCAAAGGGAAGGTTATGCTAACTCGATGGAAACAGAGGGCTTGCCACGAGGCAGCAAGCACACCTGCAACATTATAATACCTTTTGAAATCGTATAATATTTGAAAACAATCTTTGAGCACGGGTCAGTTTTATTCATTGACTTGACAATGGTAAGTCAACGTTCGAATCTTAAAATAAATGTGACTTTTGTTGCGAGAGGGGCGGTGGAAGGATTGAGCAAAAAAGGACACAAAGAAAAAAGACTTACGCTGACCTGTGGTGGTGCCCTGGATAAAGCGTCCACCTGGAACTCTGAGGTCGCTGGTTCAAAACCCGGGGCCTGCCTGGTCAAGGCATATATGGGAGTTGATGCTTCCTGCTCCTCCTCCTTTTCTCTCTCTCCCTTCTCTCTAACATCAATCAATAAAATCTAAACTAAAAATTGGAATAAAATTTTAAAAAAGAAAAGGAAAGACTTATGAATACAGACAACAGCGGGGATTGCAGAAGGGAGGTGGAGGAAGGGGTAGAGGGGATCCACGGTGATGAAAGAAGATTTGATTCGAGAGGGGCAGAGAACACACAATATGGCATACAGTGCTATGCTGTAGAATTGAGCACCTGAAGCCTGTATAATTGTGTTAACTGGTGCCAGCCAAAAAATTCAGTTAAAAAATAAAATATAGCCCTGGCCGGTTGGCTCAACTGTAGAGTGTCAGCCTGGCGTGTGGAAGTCCCGGGTTTGATTCCCAGTCAGGGCACACAGGAGAGGCGCCCATCTGCTTCTCCACCCTTCCCCCTCCTCCTTCCTCTCTGTCTCTTTCTTCCCCTCCCGCAGCCAAGGCTCCATTGGAGCAAAGTTGGCCTGGGCACTGAGGATGCTCCATGGCCTCCACCTCAGGTGCTAGAATGGCTCCGGTTGCAACAGAGCAACAACCTCTAGTTTTTGTTTTTCTGGATGGATATTTTGTAGTGCCTTTTCCAGTCAATATCAAGAAAGCCAATTTCACAGGCAGTGTTGGGAAGCATTCTCTCTAATTTTTATTTACTTTAATCTTTGGTAGCATTCACTGGTGAAAGTAAATAGGCTTGAAGTTTTGTTTTTATTACTTTAACATGGAGAGTAAACTGAAATATAAAAATATGCTATTCTATTGCTACTGTCTTTGTAACTCCTAGATAAAGGCTGGTTTAAAAAACTATTTTTTAATTATGCAATGACACATTGGACATCTACTACTTTTTTTATAGTCTAGTTGAATTTGAACACGAACCTGAAATTACAGGTAACTCATACAGGTAGGACATGGACTCTTCGAGCCACAGAAACAAGGATATCGGTACAGATGATGTATTGTTAGCCCATGTTAAGATCTCTGTGCAGGGCTTTACCAGGCGGCAACTCGGAATGTACCAATAACCTCATGTTCTGTCCGTTTCATTCAAGATGCTGAGTCCTCCGCCCAGGGGTTGGCATGCAAACGAGCCAGAAGAGAGACCTGTCTTCCCCTTGGTGTTGCCTCAGTTGGAAACTGGGTGTTATAACTCACAGGGCTGCTTGAGGACATCATAAGGTGACCTCTTGAGGATATACTAAGGTGACCTCTTGAGGA
The DNA here is from genome assembly GCA_037038555.1 of Rhynchonycteris naso. Taxonomy (NCBI): domain Eukaryota; kingdom Metazoa; phylum Chordata; class Mammalia; order Chiroptera; family Emballonuridae; genus Rhynchonycteris; species Rhynchonycteris naso. The sequence continues at coordinate 148,570,714 of CM073002.1, forward strand.
CATCCTAAGGTGACCTAAGTCATTATGGATTGAATCAGTGGACCTTCCGAGTCCACTCATCCCGCATAAGTGTCTTCAGTCCAGCAGTGAGCATCGCTTCTTTGAGTTTCTTCTACTTTTTTATTCCCGGACCCGACATTTCGATACTATCACGTATAAAACAATTTTTAAAAATAAAAAGGAAAGAAAAGTACCACGAATATGGGGGTGGGGAAAAGATTGGTCGCTGCACGCAGCGATAAGCAGACATACATGGTTCATTGAGAGAAGCAAACACCTCGGGCCGTGTGCACCTCAGCTGGAGTCCGTGGGCACCTGTGGCCACAACCCAGGAGTGGGTAGATGCTGCCCCTTCTTCCATTAGTCATCGCCGTATGTCTTTGTTCACTGCCTTCTGTTTCTGCTCAAATATAAGCAAGGAACAATGGTGGAAACTTTGTTACTTATTTTTTTATCCCAAGATCCCAAATTGGAAGCAACCCTTTTTCATCCATGTGCAGACTCCAGTGTCCTTACTCTACGGTTCTCCGTGTTTAATGATCGCTAACATCTTATCACGTAGGATGACCACGCTGAGCTACTTAGAGTTCTTTCTACCAGCTAGTAACATTTACAAAATATACATAAACTTAAAAATAAACTCAAAGTTCCAACTGTTTATATTTCCTATCCTCTCTTGTGTTCTTTTCAACGCACATCAATGTTTGACATGACAGACATTGCTTTAATGATGCCATCAGAGGACACCTAGAGTGAGAAGAGATCCTCCTTACACCATCCTCTGGGGGGGGGGTGGAAGGGGGAAGACTGCAGGTAGAAAGACACCATGACTTGGATCAGACTTTCTCCTTTGAGAGAGCATCATAGCACATATGAGGAAGAGTTCCTGGTCTGGATAGACCTCCCTCATTCGAGCATTAATTCTGAAGCAATTGATAAATAAATAAGTGATGCATTCCTTATGTCAGCTCCTATTTTCTGCATAACCAACCACCTACATGTCTGATGGTGCTCAATCTCCTGAGTCAGCAATTTGGGCTTAGCGTAGCTGAGAGAGTTCATCCGGGCTCCCTAGGCTGGTGGCAGGGCTCCCTCGTGGGTCTGCTGTGAGCTGGCTGGTGACGGCCTCAGTTATCTTGTAGGTGACTGGAGGTCAGACGTGGTGACAGAAGAAACTGAACAGCATGTTGCCAAGTGTCCGCAGTCTAGTTTACCTGGTGGCAATCACGGTTACTGAAAGCAACAAGAGAGAAGGCAAGCCCCAATCTGCAGTCCTTTTGACTGTCTCACTGGGCTTTTGTCCCTTCTGGCCAAACCAGGTCCCCAGCTACGCCCATAGTCAATGTGGGAGGAATCTCTCTGAGTCACCAAAGTCTTGGATTCTAGGTGGAGAGTGTGGCCGTTTCTATACACAGTCTACCAAACTATGAATGGATTCTGCAGCACATGAGCAAACCTTAACAACTGTTCATCATTAGATCACCTATTTGGCCCTTGGTTAAATTTAACACATTATTAATGTGTTAAGTTAATAATGGCATATTTACTATACACCGGGCATCGTTCCAATGGTTCCAATGGAAGTTCCACGTACCAAGACTTCCCAGCGGTAGCCAAAGGCTGTAGCGTCTTCTATTATCTTCATGAATAATTGTGGATATGGAGTAATTCTACAAAATGACAGTGTTTCCTCAACTAATGAATGTGGAGCCAAGATTCAAACCAAGACAATTAACCTCACATTACACAGTGCCCTACTAAACTAATGCCCTGAAGAAGACAGGAAAGAAATATGATGGAAGGAAGGAAGGAAGGAAGGAAGGAAGGAAGGAAGGAAGGGAGGGAGGGAAAGAGGGGTGGAGGGAGGAAGGGGCAGAGAGGAGAAAGAAATAGCAGACTTTCTAGAAATGTGATTAGATATATGAAGAAATAATCTCATTGTCAGCCTTGTACCCCAATCCCTAAGCATTGATGTGTTGACTATGCTACAACAGCTAAGCATGGCGTTAAACATAAACTCTTCAAAAAGTAGAGGATAAAACTACTGATGCCACTCATGTGAGTCTCCAGATTGCTCACCCAGGTTCACATCTATGAAGCAGTCACCGAAAATAGGACAGGGACATTTCACTGACACCAGACACTTCTATTTTGGAAAAAAAATCAAATACATAAATTATAAGACTCCTATTCCGGGATTGAGGACCATCATTTAATACACCCACCCACATGCACACACACGTCAACTCATACATATAATGGCCTACCCACATAATTTAGCAAGAAACTAAATCCCTTTCCACACCTAACAGGATCATTTGAATAGCTAGCTATCTTTGTCTATCAGTTCATATTCCCTGGAGTCATTACCCCATTGTCCGACAATGTGTTTGCGGCAAGGGCCGATGACCAGCCCATAGCTTGTTGTTTTTTTAATTGAATGTATTGGGGTGACATTGGCTAATAAAATTACATAGGCTTCAGGAATATAACTCTATCACACATCAACTCCATATTGTACTGTGCGTTCAGCACCCCACCTGGCTTGTTTTAAATCAGTCAATTTAAGGAAAAATGGGTAGCTCATTCAGCTACCGATGTGGCAGGCAATTCCTCTCGTTAAATTGTCCCCTTTAAATCTGTCTCGTAGCCTTAAGATAAAGCAGGATGGTGTACAATCAGCCCCTTTTTTATTATGAACCAGCAGGGACAGAGAGAGCAGGTGCCCACACACAGGTCAGATTACACTTGTTTTCACCAACACTCTGTCCACGGTCACAAGTTCCGACGTCCCTCGGGGGAACACAAGCGCCCCTGGGCTGAGCTGTTGCTCCAGACGTCCACAGAGAAGGATCAGACATGAAAGCTTTCTCACTGGGACAGCCGGGAAAGACAAGAGCCCACTTGATTCGGTGCTTTTCCTCCGTCTGATCTCTGGGCTATGAGTCGAGCTGCTATTCGCCTCACCTTTTCTTTCATTCACGAGATCAAGGCAGCCTTCCGCCGGCCCGGCTCTCAGAAACGGGCACTGGCTGCCAAAATGTGCTGTCTCTGTCCTTTCGCAACCCTGGCCCCCTCGCTGTGGATCCAGGGCCATCTGCACACTCCCGTCTCCTGTCTTGTTGGGTGACCAAGCCCGGCGATGCGTGTGTCTGGCTCACGGACGTGTCCGGCTTGACAGGCGAAGAGGGCTTGAATTCTATCCCTGGAGAGGCACTCTTCCCACAGCGGGTCACTGCTGTGTGTTGCCCGTCCTGGCTCACCACGGAGCCGTGGTCCCTCCCTGCGTGTCCAAGGCCGGGAGTCTGGGCGGAGGTAGAATGTGGGGTCCACTGATGATGAATGGAGGACCCCGACTTGAGAGAAGGCGGGCTCAGTAAAAGCGTGTAGGGAGCCGAATGTTCTACAACGAGGATGCGACGTCTTATTGAGGCGCTGGAGGAGATGTGGACGGCAGAGGGAAGGGTATGGGGGTGGCCTGATCTGTATTTCACATGGGTGACTCAGGGGTCAGGGCCAAGGGCAGGTTTGCAGCATGACCCTGCCAGCCTTGAGGGGAGTCGGGATGTCATCGCTCTACCCCAGGGCGGGGAGAGTCTGTGGAAAGCGGAAATCTAACACCTGGAAATGAAGAACCCGAAGTAGCAGAATTAGCAGGATGAAATGACACGTGTCTGAGGAATGGGAGAAAAGCGCCAGCGAAAAGGCCTCGGAGTGTTTTTGACCTGGTGTGACAAAGGGACTCCGCTTACTCACTGAGACAGTCAACGTGGATGGAGGTGACTGGCCGTAGTCACAGCCCAGGCAACCACTGACATGACTTGAACTTGAAGCAGCAGATGACAGGCAGAAAGCGGGATGAATTCAAGGTCTCTGTGTGGAAGGTGTGAGGTGGCCATATTCAGACACTAACGCCCCCCCCCCCCCACCTGGGCTCCTACATGAGCTGCTAGGTCAGTTTCTCTGTCCGTCCGTGGAGAGGAGGATGGGGTGGTCTTTGCAGTGTAAGAGGCGAGCTCTGCATGTCAGCTCGGGGCTGTACTCGCAGCCCCCCAGGGAGGACAGCCACCTCCAGCCTGCTCCTAAACAGGGCTGCCCAGGCCCGGCCGGAGGGAGTGGGACTGCTGATGGCATATGGGGACCTGAGCGAGGACTCTCCATCCGCCTGGCAGAACCAAATTGCGCTTACCACCGGGCGGCAGCCTGACGCTCCTCCTCCAAACCTCCCCTCCTTGTGCGGGTCCCAACCCCCAGCGGAGTGAACATGGCGCCTTCCCATGATCTTCCTTCCGCGAGGGTTTCTCCCAATAAACTTCTTGCCTGTTTCAACCGGTGTGGGCGCCCGGTTCTCTGAGGACCCCAAGAGACACAGTGGGTGAAGTGGAGATATAAGGTCACGTCGGAATCTGGCTTTTATCATATAAACAGGTTATTGGAAGCCTGAATCTGAGGCTCCGTGTAACTTTGCGTACAATTTCTATCTACTTAGGCAGAACAATATCTTTCCTATTTATAACTGCATGGATTCAATGCACATTTGGTTTTCTTAAAAATAAAAAACACCAAAACCACATAAACTTCAAAATGCTGCGTACTTAAGTGTTATTGATTTTTTTTTCTCCCATCAAACGACCTATCTCCATCGAGACATAGTCCACGTGAAAAGGCTGATTTTTGGAGTAAGGTTATTAATTTAGATTAAAGAAATAGGAGACCACGTATTCCTTTCATTGTTGTAGACAGAGAGAATTGATTCTCAATTATAAGAATATTTTTAGTCTATTTATGCCTCAAGGAATAGCCGGGGAAAAGAATGTTCTTTTTGTTACTTTTGAGAATTCCTCTGGGTTCCCTGTTGCCTCAAAACGTATTAAGCAAACTACAACCCTATCGCCGTCCGTTCTGGTGGGTAGGCTGGGTAGGGATGACACTTCCCGCGTGAACGGGGAACGGGTTACCTGTCACGCCCCGCGCTGACTATGTAAGCCGTGTTTCCATTTGCTTTCTCCCTCGGGGTGTGTGACACAGTGTTTCCTTTCCTTGGTCGTAAAGAATGACGCCAATTAACCTCCACTGGCTCAGCTTATGCGAAGACCCGAGATCGCAATTCCCCGACCCCCTCGTGTGGCGTAGGGAATGTGACACGTTGAAGCCCAAGAAAGATAAGGGAACAGGAGGTGACAGTTCCGACCCACGTCATCTCGTCGCCCGGGGAGGAGCCTTCATTCAGTGTTTCCTTCACGACGCAGCTTTGCAAACACTGGCTGCCCCTGCAGCTTGGATTCCGACATCAGAAACGAGGTATCAGCGCCCCGGTGGACCCCCCACCCCGCCCCCACTCACGTGAAGAGTGAGAAATAAGCCTTTGCGATACAGAACTCGTGAGGACTTTGTTATTTCTGTCGCTGCTGCTGCATCTTCCCCGGGAACCACCTCCCAGGACTGAATGCTGCCCAAGCCCAAACTGTGGGCACCGGGACGCCCGGCGTCGCCTTAGAGACGCGCCGGCGGGCAGCGGGGACAAGGACAGCGCCAGTGGAGGCTGGAGTGCACGAGCTCATGCTTTTTTTTTTTTTTTTTAGAGCATTGCTTTTATTTATTCATTTTAGAGAGGAGACACAGAGTGAGAGAGAGAAAGAGAAAGGGGGGAGGAGCTGGAAGCATCAACTCCCATATGTGCCTTGACCAGACCAGTGCAGGGTTTCGAACTGGCGACCTCAGTGTTCCCAGGTCGACGCTCTATCCACTGTGCCACCACAGGTCAGGCACGAGCTCATGCTTTGGGTGAAGCTGTCACCTGCCATCGTGACTTCTGATGAGTAAAACGCGCAACTAAAGAGGCGATGCAGCAACAGCTCGGCTGAAATGATCGCGAGCAGCTCTTGGCGGGAGGGGGTGTGGGGGGACGGGGAGGGGGCGGCGGGGGGTAGGCAGGCTCAGCTTTAATTAACAGATGACTAAAGGAGCGAACGATAAAGTAACACTTGATACATTGGGTGTCACTTAGGTGTAAAACTTTGACTATCAAGAGAGTAACATCTAGAAAATGAAGAGTAATTGTCAGTTTAACAGAAGATGTCTTCAATGCCCATGAGTACCCAGAGTATAGAAAGAAAAAAAAAATCTTCCACAAATCAATAGAAATGACAGGCAGTCCCACCAGAACAGAAGCAAAAACTTGAACATGTCCTTCAGAAAATAAACTGTCCAAAAAACTAGTAAACATATTAGAAGTGTATTAAATCCCATTATTGATGGAAGTGAATGAATAAACTCTTGGTATAACATATGTTGAACCAAAATTTAAATATTATGTTTTCTTTTTAAGTAGTTTAAGTCTGCAAGGATTGCTATTTCATGACTTTTATTTTTTTGTGGTAATCAAATTTTTTTTAAAAAATCACATTATAGTAACATAACATGCAGTTTTATAAAAATATGATAAAAGCATGTTGTAGATGTAATTGACATCTATCATTAGTTTAAATTAAGTAAAGACATTATCTTTAATATGGACCCATTGGAGACTTTTGTGTAAAAGGAAAGAATATTATAAGATCTTATACCTTGGCATATTCTGGGTTTAATTATCCTAGAAATTATTGTGTCTTTATTCATAAATTATTGATAAGCGTGCTAAAAAAGACTAAGATAAAAATAAAATTGAATTACTGACAATGATGCAATGATAATATAAATCATCAATATTTCATCACCCTTCACATTTTTAATTGGGTTGTCCAAAATATTTCATCCAGAAAACATGAACTGTGCAGTCTTTTTGTTAACAACATTCATTGAACACACCCGAGGATTCATTTTTCAAAATACGTCCCCAAAGTGGCAAAGAGATGGTCTTAAACATTCTGTTATTCCATTATTTCATGAATCAGAATGTGAACGTAAACAAATTGATGTTTCCAATCCGGACTATGTCCCTGGTCTCCATGTTCATATTGTCCACTACCTCTTGGACAACACAGTGGCTTCTCAACCTCTAACATTGGCACAGGGGAATGTTGGAGCACGCCTCTGAATGGGCGTGAGGTTCTGACGGTCCTTCCCGTTGTCTACAACAGCTCTTTCTCTTTGATTGCCTTAGCCGGGAACATAGTAATCCCACCAATTTCTCCCTTTTCCCAACCCTTCACATTTAATCCATCCGCTGCACCTGACAGCCTCCCCCCAAACCAAAAAGAAATGCATCTGATACATGTACACTATTATCTATCCACAATGGCATTCACCAAGAGACACTAAGTCTTCTAACCACATCCGGCTGCCATACTGTGATCTCAGGTCCATGACTTACGCAGCAGCTGGAGCAAAAGACAATCTAGTCTTCATGTTGACGTTTACACAGTCATTCCCTGGGTCCAGTGTGGTCTTTAAAATAAAGCCAAGAACTCCCTTCGATAGCTCAGCTGGTAGAGCGGAGGACTGAAAAATAAAGCCAAGATTTCAGACCATGTCACCCTATTCACTTTTAAAACCTCAAGGGGATGCATTTTCCCTGCCTTATTATTTTCCAAACACAGTGCTTTGTTGTTTGTTTGTTTGCTTGCTTTGTCCACAGAACTGTCTCAGCCCTTTCTGACTCACAGTGTTTGCATTTGAGTCAGCTTGTCACAGCCGGCGCAATATCATCTTCTTGTTTCAAGATCTACATCTTCAGGTTACTAAGCCAAATTAAAAAAAAAAAAAAGAAGAAGAATTTTCTAAATGACCCTACTTTATCTATATCCCAGGACTCTATTTATTTTATTTTTCACATGGATTACAAGCTTGTAAAGGTTGTATATATATTTTTCTCATTGTCTTGGTCATTCTCTCCTCCAACGTCATACAAGGTCCAGGAGGATACAGACTAGCCACATCTGTCTTCTTCCCTGTTGCATCACCCCGAAGCCCACTGCAGGGCCAACCACACAGTCATTGCTCTGGGAAGACTTGTTCGATGCATTTATTCGCAAGGGTTCGGTTTGCAAGTCTTTGGTTTTAATAAGCGATATGTATTTGCAATAGAAAACGAAAGCAGTGTGGTTGAACAGTTATATTTCACTAGAAGAAAATAAATTATGCTATTCAAACGTGAAGATTAGAAAGTCAACTTCTGTTTCATAGTACATGCACACATACAGCAAAAAAAAAAAAGGGCCTCAGCCTTCTATTATAGATATTTAAAAACATAGTACTTACCTTTTCTTTTCTTGTCCAATAAGGAAGTCTCATATACCGAATTCTAAGTAGATTTCCGCGCATTCTTCAATAGGGCACTTCTCAGGTAACGAGGATTCTATACTCAGTTGGGTTCGTTCTGTATTAGATGGAAAATAAAGCCAAAATAATTTTAAAGACGAAGTGGAAAGAAACACGCAAATTAAAGAATGCAGGGATAGGCATCTGGTGTGAAAAATCAGGAATTGAATAAAAGGTAAGTGAGAAGAGAGGTATCTTACCAGCCTGACCCCTCTCCGCAGGAGAAGGCGCATGAAGAGAAAACCGAGCTTGTCTGCCGTATTGTAATTCTGCTCATTCGTCTGCCGCCCGCCTCGAGTAGCAAGCGCAGGCGTGTCCGCAAGGTATAGGATTTCACAGAGAGTCGCGTTAACTCCCAAAATGCAAACACAGGGAAAGCACAATAAACATGTCCTGAACTATGTGTGAATACATATATTTATAAATAGCTTGTAAGCCTCTCAGCTTCCGTAGCAGCGAGATAACATATCTTTCCTCACACAAAGTCTAAAATCCTGTCTCCCCTCCGCCACTGCCCCACGGCGAAGGAGAACGAGATTCTCGGGAAGTTAGTACAAATGCATTATAAAAATAAAGATGAGCTCCCGTCAGCCAAGAGGGTGACACAGAAAGCTCTTGAGCTCCCCTGCTCCCACAGACACACCAAGTGTGCAACCCCACACAGAATTTTCTAGAAAAGAGTCCCAGAAAATGAGCTGAGCGTTTCTGGTGCGTTGGCAGAATCAAAAGGGGTCAGAAAGGCTGGTTTACACATGTGGTCATCTCCTTCCCTGAGTCACTCCCTTCAACCTGGTGGACAGCTTCAGCTCTCAGCTTCTTCCTGAAAATGCCCATTTAGCAACCCCAAACTTAAGAGTCCACTTCAGGGATGGGTCCCAGACACCTAGGCTTTGGGAGCCAGCCTGGGGCTTATGTCGATGAGACCCACAGGCTGTGTAGCAAACACAGAAGTAAATACGTACTTAGCAAGCACATGAAACCGCACAGTGACTGTCCTCCAGGACTCCCCACCGACAGACTAGACCAGTGGTTCTTAACCTTTTTTGAGATACCAAACCCACCAGTTTCATATGCGCATTCACCGAACCCTTCTTTAGTGATAAATAAAATATGATTTTTTTTTTCCAAATTCAAGACATAGGTATATGTTTTTTTTACTGGTGCACAAAATGAGCCGTGCATGAACATCACCTTGCTCAAAGAACAAAACCAACCAAGTGCATGAACTCACAACAAATGACGGTATTACTTTATTCTGGCCTCTGTGGCAGAGGCTTCTCGGAACCCCTGAGACTGACTCATCGAACCCCTAGCGTTCGATAGAACCCAGTTGAAGAACCACTGGAATAGACAAAGTCCCCCTGCTCCCAGGGAAGGAGCTGGTGCACGTGTTTGCACCTCAGCTTCCCTGGCTTCCACTCACTCCTACAGAGGGACGCATTTATAGTTACGCGTGTGTCTATATGTCATATCCAAAGACAGATACTGCATGATATCACTTAGATGTGAAGATTTAAAACAAAAAAAAAGTCAAACTGACGGAAGCAGGAAGTGTAACCGTGGTAACCAGGGGCCGAGGGATGGCGGAATAAGATGTGGGTAAGATGGTATAAAACTTAAGTTATAAGATCAGTAAGGTTGGAGGATCTAACATATAGCGTGGTGACTGTAGTTGATAACACTGTGTTGTGGAATTAAAATTTGCTAAGAGAGTAGAACTTAAGTGTACACACACACACACACACAAAAGGTGGGTATGTTGAGGCAATGGATTTCTTAATGAACTCAAAGCGAGGACTCTCTCTACAGTGTACACATAGGACAAGTCATCACTGTGCCCATTTTCAATGTCTTAAGATTGCATTTATCTATTTTACCTCAGTAAAGCTGAAAACAAAACAAAACCAAAAGCAAATTAGCCCACTCACCTGCATGTAACTTCTAACGAGAAACTTTATTCTAGGGGCATGGCTCTTTCCTTAACCTTCTCGGCGCGTGATCGTTTCTCACGAAGCTTTGACAGATGTATCTGAATAAGTTCCATCCCACAAAGCTATAATTAATAGGTTTGAAATTGTGCTTTCATAGCTGAATGTTTTAAATGCCCCGTGGGAAATTTTAATGTACAGCTGGAGTTGAAAACTGTTATTGTAATAAAAGAGTGTAATCAGTGTCCTGGGTCTCATCACAAGAGAGTAAGCGTTCAGCACACTTTCATCTCCCATCATAAGGATGAGAAGGTTGGAGAGATACATAAACACTTAGAACTTTCCCAAGTTCAAGTCTCCTAGCAAGTGATGAGAGAAGATGAAATTCACTGTCTTGATGGACTTACACGCCTGTGTTGCTGTCCCCAAGCCAACAGGCTGAAACCTGAAGCCCAAGCAGAAAGGACAACATCTTTGCTGGTTGAAGCCACCTATATGCTTCCCATTCTTAACACTTAAATATTTAAGTGTTATTTTAATCTTGTTCTAAAGTAAAATTACTGTTTTACCTCTCCTCCCCCCCCACACACACACCTGTATAAAACAACTTTGTCTAAGATCATTCGAGAGTCCACCATTTTCTTCAACCCAACTCGATTTCCCAAGACTCGGACTGGTTTGCGTGGTTCCGAATCAAGACACAGAGTTTGTATTTCACGTGAACGTCCTGGGGGCCAGGGAAATGGGAGATAGCAATGAAACAGACCGACAAAACGTCTGCCCATATTGAGTAGTCCGCAGAGATAACAGGCAATAGCAAAATCAATACGCACGCCCAGAGTCTAAGAGGCAAGAACAAATACTGAACAGCAGAGGGGTAACCATGGAGCAGGACAGGATGCGTTTTAGCGAGGAGTCAGTCAAGGCCTGCAGAGGAAGTGATGTTGATGGACTGGAAGGAAAAGAAGGAAGTAGTCATGTAGATTTTAGGACCACAGAAGGTACAGGGATCCGTGAAGGCAAAGATTCTGAATCGGACATTTCCATAATGTATTTAAGGAGAAGCAAGACCACCAGCGTGGCTGGACCAAGGAGTAGGATGAGGAGACATATTCAGAGAACTGATAACGGAGCTGCTCATGCTGCTCCTTCAGAGTCACAGGATGAACTCTCGTGGGCTTTCCGAGTAGGATGGTCTACTTCTGACGTGATCTACGCAGTCGGGAGTCACAAGAGTTTTACATGATGAGATCCCTCTGGCCACCACGTTGAAAGTTAATCTGATGGGTACAAGGACAAAGAAGTGACTTAAAAACCTATGACAAGAGCGTGTTAAGCGATGACAGTTTCCTTGTCTAAGCGAGTGGATAGGGAGGAGCGGAGAGGGGGCTCCGTGCTGCTTACATCTGAAAGGGGGCGAGCTAGAATTTCTCCATGAACCTGTTGGCTACGCAATCTAAGAAACCACTCACATTTCAGTGATGTTCTTATCCGTTGATCAGCAACCTGACGGGGGTGCTTCTGGCCAGGTAGACCTCACTATGCCACCCTTGGGCAATGCCTCACTGATGAAAGCTTCTGTTGAGGCCCAATCTATTTCCTTTCCTTTCCCAGTGCTCCGGGTGAGACATCAAAAGCCACAGGGAAAAAGTAGAATGTCTTTTTTTCCCCTCACTTGTTCCCAAATGACTGTCCTTATCCTGCTTGTGCTCCTATTGGCGCTTACAGTCTCACGATTGATTCCCTTCCACGTGTCTCCTGTGGAATAATTTAAAGCCATTTCCATTCTTCTCACCCGTGCTGATTCTACTCCCCAGCTTCTCTATCCCCTGGTAGAGAAAAACCCTGATGTAATAATGGAGGGGAGTGGGGTTGTTGGACTCGGCCGGAGCAGCGTGGGGTTACCGCCCACTTGGGTCCGCCCCTCTAGAACCGACCAATACGGTCCTTGTGTTCCATAACCCGCATCTTGCCGCAGACCAATACCTAGCTTGAGTGTTAACGCAGAAAGCCTGATATTCAGCACGGAGAAGTGAAATGTATTCACCCCGTGTAGTATTTCTCTTGTGCCTCACAGTCAGGAATGTGACATTTGCCTTTCATGGCCCGACAATAATACTTGGAACCTTATTTATTTATTTATTTTATCTTTACCTTACTTCCATTGATTTAGAGTTCATCTCCATCTTAGCTCTCTCTCATCAATTCTGTCATTCATCTTTTTTTTATTTTTTATCTCTTTCCTTGTTAAATGGCGATCTCTTTTTCCTGTGCAAATGCCTGTATATAAAATAAGAATGCAGTTCAGTCGCATGTCCCTGGGCGGTTCCTCTTCTAATTAGTATATATTTAGCTCCCAACAATAAGTCCTCATTTAGTCAGAGCCTACCTAAGCGTGTAGCTGCGTGTGGGGGCTGAGCAGGAATCCAGAAGCGTGTAGCTGCGAGTGGGGGCTGAGCAGGAATCCAAATTAAGGTGCTAAATCTTGAGAGAAGTGCTAAAGGCACTTCGCTTGCTACAATGTTCCATTTGAGAGCAAACATCAGGGAGAGATTGGAAATGGGAAGAGTCCTGCTCCGGGAACCATCACTGGAAACCGAGAAGAGAGATAGAGCTGAAAAATGGATGGGAGAGAAACCATGGAGCTACATACAATTCCAAAGGAAGAACAGCCATCAAACGTGTGAAAGCGAACATCTCTGATACTGCGTGGCAGATTATTAGGAAGCAGGCCTGTGTTATGCAATTTGGAGAGAACAATGATGGAACTGTTGGATGAGTGTGTGTGTGTTTACATAATAGATTTTCAAGCCTGTTTTGCTACACTCAAAGGCTAGTATCTAATGTGTGAATTAAGGCATGTGAATGGGCAGAGAGGAGATCAGGAAACTGGGCTTGTGATAATCATATTGATGTACTTGTTGATTTTTTCCCTCTTGCTTGACCATATATATATTTTTTACGAGCTGGGGAATGACCAGACAACAACTGTTGCCCCATTGAAACTTTTTAAAAGAACCTCGTTTTACTTTCAGAACACAGTAAAATTAAAGTAGAAATCACTAAAAGGAAAGCGAGCTGGAAAACCTCAACCTACTTGGAGGTGAACGAGCACACTTCTCAATAACGCATGGTTCAGAGAACAAGTCTGGAAAGAAACTAAAAACAGTTCAGACTCAAAGGAAGTGAAAATACAGGTCATCTAACTACGTGGAACACAACAGAAGCGATATCTCGAGGTTACTTATGGCATCAAACGCATAGATTAGAAAAGAATGTGTCCCTGGAGATCACTTTCTAAAGCCCCCGAGATTTGGATTTTGGGGGGCTCGGCGTGGTCAGGTCTCAGTTACTCCCCTTGGGGCCATTTGAGTCGTCAAGGTCTGCATCGGTCCATCAAGAAGGAAGATGTTTAGCATTAAGCATGATGTGCCCTTATTAAAAAATGATTTTTCATTGGTAACAACAGCCTGGCCTGCGTCCAGCGATTGTAACGACCCCACAGGACCGGAGGAGGCTCTGGGGTCCAGCTCCCCACGCCAGCTCCCATGGTCACCGCCCACAACTCTGGTTCTGGGCACACCAGGGCAGGATCGATCTTTCCACCCGGCAACAGCCCCCTCTCTAGCAGAAAGCAAACAAACTGTCATGTGATGGAGACCACACACAGGCACCCCTTTTTCTCTGGTACCTGAGGATTGCCTGACGTCACACACATTTTTATCTAATCAACAGAGGGAGCGCATAGATTATGTTGCTAATCCCGCCACACCATGTGACCGGCGCTGGACACAGAGCACGTGGGCGGGACCAGGAGCCTTCTAGTCTGAGAAGAACACCTTGAGACCGGAACCTAGAGAAGTAGCCCCTCTTCTTTGAAGCTAAAAGAAAGAAGTCTACATCCAAGGCCAGTGGGACAGATGGGTAAGCAAGGTATTGATCAGGGTGATTACCTGCAGGTTTAATTTCCTCGGCTTCTAGGCTGGGAAAAGGGGTGTGGGGGATGGGGAGTGGCTGTAGCCAAACAGAGCAGAGACGATGGTATGATGTATGATGCCCACTGCGTGAAGGAGAAACTGAGGCACTGAATGGTTCGCTGCGCCCTATTTGGGGATAGATGTTTAGGCGTTTGTGCAGCTGATGGGTCTCGGGGTGGACTTGCTTCTCTCCAGCTCTTGGTGGTCCCACAGTTGAGGGGACTTGGAAAGCCAGGGGTTCCTTCTGTTTCCTCACGGTCCACTGAACAGGAATTGTCAGGCTCAGGTTGGCCAGTCACCGCAGTGTGAAGAGCTCCATAGAAACAGAACCGCGCTAGCTGGGAGGGAACGCTGGCATGGAGAAAGCTGGCTATTTTCTGCCAGCACTTGCCAGTCACTGCCTCGTTCCAAAAGAGGACACCCTTGTTCCCTCGGCGGCGTTGCAATGGAGCCCTAGGCTTATTTCAGATAGCCCCCTCTTCAAAATCTCATCTGGCGTTTCCACCAGCAAAGATGAATTTGCATTTTAATGGCCGTCGCTAGTTATCTTTAAGAGGAGTGAGGCACTTCAAGAACAAGGGCGTTGAAATCTACTTTTACTTGCTGATCAAAAGCAGTTTATGTTCTGTGCCTTTAGGGGTAGGGAATTATTCTGGAAGCCCTGGGATAGCACCAAACGCCAAAGCGTAAACCGTTAGACTCAACCAAGGACTGTATTTCTTATGGGAAAATAATGACAACGATGTCATATAAAGTTATCGTTTTATGATAAATAGAAAATATGGTGCAAAGCTATTAGACTTCGTCATGGATAAACACATTTATAAATATGTACTGTATTTGGCATTTTATGGATTTAAAGTTTTTCAATATACATTGACTTTATGCATTTATTTTTTACTTTTTAAACATAGGTCTAACAGTTTTTTTTGGTTTTTTTTGTGACATACATGGTACAGAAACTGATAGAGGCTTTTTCTGCATCTTTATGTGATGAAAGGTTGGTCACAAACACAAGGACTAGAAGCTTTTCAGAAAAAAGACAATTCTTTTATTTTTATGAGACATGAGTTGAACTTGAGAGTTTAAATCCTTAGTCATGTTTTGTTTGAGTTATATTTATAAAAGAAAATGTGTAAAAGAGACTTGAGTTTTTCATGAAATACCATATGCTCTAATTCTTTATGGCCAACTCTTTGAAACAGAAGTTTGAAAGCAAAAAAAAAAAAAGAAAAAAAAAACTATTCAAGTTAAATTGTATATTCACAGATGGGACTATTAAAATATTATAAAAGTCTATAAGTCTAATTGTAACTATTAAATCTTATTGAATACTTAGAAAACAATTTTTTGCATTAGTCAAAAGAAAGGTAAAATGTCTTGCCAACAAAATTTCTCGTAGTAGTTTTTCTAATTATAGTTCCAGTAGATTTAATTAGGTAGGTTTTCCAAGATTTGTTATGGTAAGTTTTTGAAAGTCTTTTAAACTGTTGGAAAACTATCTTAACAAAGCAGTTTGGAATAATATAATTTAACATTAATTGTAAATCAATTTTTTAAGATTATATTCCTAATGTATTTTATTTTACAGGTTATTGACATATAAAAACTTGCCCTAATATGTGATGGTTTAATATTCTTTCCAAAAACTATTGTATCTTTCTTTTAAAAATATAATTTAGCTTAACCTTTGATGGCACAGTGGATAAAATGTCAACCTGGAACACTGAGGTCACTGGTTCAAAGCCCTGGGCTTGCCCGGTACAGACACATACAGGAAGCACCTACTATAAGTTGATGCTTTCCTATTCTCCTCCCTCCTTCTCTTTCTTCCCTTCTCTGTAAATCATATATAATTTATACATATAATTTAATCTTAACACAAGTCATACAGATGTTACTTAATTCACAAAATAATTGAATTTGGAAACACAAAGACATATGTGAGTGATATTCCACAATTTCATGAATGGGGTTATGTGTTTTGTGTGCTTCTAGCCTATCTATAAAATTTCAGCCTGGTGCCACAGTCTGAGAGGAAAAAAGTTAATAAGCGTTTATAAGTATGTAATTTGTCAGGCAAAGAAAGGATAATAAGCTACCACATAGACCAAAATAGTAATAATAATAATAAAATTGAATATATGCCATGATCACTGATAGAATGAATATATGGTATCAAATTTCATATTTTGGATAAAAATCTTGTGCCACGTAAACAACCCTCAGCTGACTCTACTCAGAAAGGAGAGAGACTGCTTGTTAGTCCAGAATATTTCTTAGTTTGTAAAATAGCATTAGAAGATCTCATTTACTTCCAAATCAGATGCTGGTTCTATACGCTGCAAAGGTCCAGCAGAGTAATAGGGTCTGCCCATGCTCACACACATCTGAACCCAACGGAGATTGGTTTAAACTGGATTAAGCCAGAGCCTTCCCGAAGCTCATGCATAGATCACATGATTAAACTGCCATACGCCGTCTACTATTAGCTTATATAAATAATGGACAACACAACAATCCCGTTAATTGCATAATGAAGTACATCGTATATTTGTATGGTTTTCAGCTTCAACACCCAGTGGAGATTACTTAGAAACATCATTTTTTATAAATTTTTTCGTCAGTGGATTTTTCATTTGCGAATGGTTTTAGATTTACATAAAATTGTGAATACAGTACTGGATTTCTTTATGCCTTCCTCTTTTATTATACTTTGATGTCCATGGGATAAATAACAATTACCTTTCTTTAATAGCAATACTGGTTATTCTATTAATATTTTTATTAATCGTTTTTATTAATTTTGTTTATAAAGCCGGCTTTTTTATTTTTACATTGATTGTCTCTGCAGTTTCCTGTGTACATATTGCAAATGTAATGAGTTCTGCTCAAAAATTTCTGCTAGTCCTTTTCATCTGCTTGCATTAGGGCGTCAATTCTTCTGCTTCCCTCCGTTTCTTCAGGTAGACTATTAGATTGCTAAATTTTAATTGCTTTTTTATTTATTTATTTTAGAGAGGAGACACAGAGAGAGAGAGAGAGAGAGAAAGAGAGAGAGAAAGGGGGGGGGGAGGAGCTGGAAGCATCAACTCCCATATGTGCCTTGACCAGACCAGTGCAGGGTTTTGAACTGGCGACCTCAGTGTTCCCAGGTCGACGTTTTATCCACTGCGCCACCACAGGTGAGGCTAGATTGCTAAATTTTAGATTTGTGCTTTTATAAAATATGCATTCATTGCTGCCTCTTTGTTTCTAAACATCGATTTCACTGCATCTCATATATTTTCTTAAATTATATTTTTAATTAGCTGAAGCTATTTTAATTGTTCCTGGGAATGTTTCTTTTTACCCAGGTGTTATATAAAAGGGAGTTCATTTCCAACTCTTTGAGAATTTTCCAGCTATCTTCTGGCTATTTATTTCTAGCTGAATTCCACGGTGGTCTCTTACACCTAGCAAGCTAATCGAGGCTTCAGCCATGCTGCCGTGCTCCTGGTGGGAAGAGAAGATTGAGGCCCTCTGGAGGCCAAAGTTCAGCAGTCCCATTGGATTACTTTTCCTGTGAGTCAAAACCAGTCGTGGGACCAAAGTTCAAGAGGGAAGAATTGGACTCCACCACTCAATTAGGGAAACTGCCAAATTATTTTGCCAAGGTGTCTACACAGAGGGACAAGAGAAGCACTGTGGCCATGTTCACGAGCCACCTAATGAGTGTGTGAGAGCTATTTGCTCATTTTATACCCTTGACTAATTGCTGTAGACCAGGGGTCCCCACACTTTTTACACAGGGGGCCAGTTCACTGTCCCTCAGATCGTGGGAGAGCCGGACTATAAAAAAAAAAAAAACAACTATGAACAAATTCCTATGCACACTGCACATATCTTATTTTAAAGTAAAAAAACTAAACGGGAACAAATATAATATTTAAAATAAAGAATAAGTCAACTTAAATCAACACACTGACCAGTATTTCAATGGGAACCATGGGTGCGGATGCATCCTGTGCTCCTCTCACTGACCACCAATGAAAGAGGTGCCCCTTCCAGAAGTGCAGCGGGGGCCGGATAAATGGCCTCAGGGGGCCGCATGCAGCCCGTGGGCTGTAGTTTGGGGACCCCTGTAGTAGACTCTCAAAATTAACATCGGAAAATATTTTAAAAATTATTATTTTTTCTTTTTTTTTTTTACTGAGAGGCAGGGAGGCAGACGACAAACTCCCGCATGCACACCTACTACGACCCACCTGACAATGCAGCTGGGACACTGCTCTGTTGCTTGGGAAACCAAGCAATTTTAGCACCTGAGGCAAAGCCATGGAGCCATCTTTAGAGCTAGGGCCAACTTCATCAAACCATTCAAGCATGGCTGCAGGAGAGGAAGAGAGAGAATGGGAGGAGGAGGGATAAAAAAGCAGATGGTCCATTCTGTGTGCCCTGACCAGAAATTGAACCTGGGACTTCCACATGCCAGGCCGACGCTCTCCCGCTTGAGCCAACTAGCCAGGGCCAGAAAAACTATACTTTAAAATGTTTACTTATTGATTTTTAGAGGGAGAGAAAGGAGAACAGAGAGAGAGAGAGAGAGAGAGAGAGAGAGAGAGAGAGAGAGAGAAAGACATCAATTTGTTGTTCAATCTATATATGCATTCATTATGTTGATTCTTCTATGTGCCCTGACAAGGGATTGAACCCACAACTTTGTCATAACAAGACAGCATTCTGACCAACTGAACTACCTGGCTAGGGCGAGGAAAACTATTTTTAATATACTTTAGTTTTTGGAGCAGTTTTAGGTTCATAGCGACACTGAGTGAAAATGACAGAGAGCTTCCATATATCTCCAGACCCCTCACGTCTACAACCTCGTCCACCATCGCCTTCCTGCAGTAGAGCGGCGCGTGTGAACAACCAATGAACCTACACTGACCTCTCCCCATCGCCAACGTCGAGACGTTATATTCCGGTTCCCTCTTGCTGCTGTTCCTTCCACAGGTGTTGACAAATGTGCAAGGACGTCTTTCCACCATTGTGGTCTCATAGAGGACTGTTCCATTGCGCTAAAAATTGTCAGTGTGTTGAAGGGAAGCGGGAAGGAAGCTGTTGGGAGCGGGACAAGGGAGATGTGGAGCAGGGATACGGGGGCGGGGGGATGCATTCGGGGAGACACTAGCATCTATGTAAACACAATAAATTAAATAAAAAATAGTCAGGGTTCTATTTATTAACTTAAAATATTTTTTTAAAAAAGTTTTTTCGGGCCTGACCTGTGGTGGCGCAGTGGATAAAGCATCGACCTGGGAACACTGAGGTCACCGGTTCAAAACCCTGCACTGGTCTGGTCAAGGCACATATGGGAGTTGATGCTTCCAGCTCCTCCCCCCTTTCTCTCTCTCTCTCTCTCTCTCTCTCTCTCTCTCTCTCTCTCTTTATCTCTGTCTCCTCTCTAAAATGAATAATAAAAAAAAAAGATTTGTAAAAAAGTTTTTTCAGAAAACGTAAATGACATTACACGGTATGTATCTAACCCACGAGGAAATAAAGACATAATTTATATTGTACGTCATTCTCTGGATTTCTCAAAACTAAAAGATCAGCGGAACGTACGAGGAAAATTATTTGTTTAAACATATTAGAACGCACGCACACACATAGTTGTTAAGAAAAATGCATTTCTAAAACGCATGAAAAATGCTGCACCCTGACCTTTCAGAAATAAGCTGTTAGACGGTCAATAGCAGGAGGAAAACTCTTCCTGTTTGGTAATTAGGCAGTCTCCGTGGATCACCTCCCTCCTGCGGCTCAACAACCTACCCACCGCTATCACAGCTCAGCTTGGATGCTGCGCATTCTGTGTCTGCACATGTTTTAGGTTGACTCAGGGGCCACTAGGTGCATGGACCACAAACTGTGCCACTGTGGTTGGTTCATCAGGGTACCCTTAAGGACCGACTGCCTGAAGAGTTTGCCTGGACACACATTGCTCAGTCAGGGGCGAAGGAAAGCCTTATCATTCAGCGTTTTAATGCTAAGTAACCAAGTTGCTCACCTTGATGTATGTATGCCAAGTTCACCTTCCCCAGGAGACAGTGCAAAGCACGCAACCCGTGAATTATTTATCCTTCCATATGGAGGCCTGTTCTCATACTTGGCAACTTCTAAACGTCACCGCTTAATGCAAAAAATGGCTAAATCCCATTTTAAATCAGAGAAGAAAACCAACAAGTAAACAGACGAAACTTACTCTGCCGCAGAATCTAAAACAAAAGGAAATCTCTCAGGGAAAATTTATCGGACAGTCTTTAATGAAAGACCAGTGCAGTTTCCAGTAGTGTTTTCTGCGATGTCCTCTTCTTTGACGTGGCTTTTCTTCATATGAAACATTCATTTTACCCTGTCTCTTTGTGGTTTAATGAATTTCTTTAGCCTGTCAAGTGCAACTTTGTCATGCCCGAGAGGAGTGTTACTCCTATAATTTCCAGTTTCCCCAAGGTGTTTCATCGAAGCTGAGATGTATTAGAGGACAGTAACGTAACTTCTCGGATTTCAAAAAAAACTTGTCAAAGCAACCTTTCTGTCCTTAGCTCCGGGCGTTCACGAAAACCTCTGAAGAGCCAAAATTATGTGTGATTGTGAATCAAATAGAAGACAGAATAAGAAATATTACACATCATAATTTAGACATACTTATTATAATAAATATAAGTTACAATATTCCTTGTATTAAAATATGATATATTATGAACTATAACATGTATTATGATATAAAATTATAATACTTTTATGGTATGATGTAATGTTATATGACTTTTTTTTCAGTAAACAGTGGACAATGAGCTACTTTCTCACACACACCCTTTCTTCGCCCCCACTCTCCTTTTATCAAACACTGATTATGTAAAGAATATGAAGAGCTCAGAAGTCTTGGGGTGAAAGGACGGACTCCCCTTTATACAAGTCCCTCTGACAACTTTCCTTACAAGACACATCTTGTCCATCTCTTCTGCCTCAGTGTGTTTGTGGCGTCAAGCCCAGGGCCCCAAGAAGAGTCCCAGCTACCCCCTTTGTAAGGTCCCCGTGGCGACAGTGCACCTCACCTGTAAATGTGAGCGGACCCGCAAACTCCTGATTTGTGTAAAGCACTTTAGCTTCTTACCTGACAGTGAGACACACAACAAATCCATTTAACATTCTCTTACACACACAGACAGAAACGCACATGCAACAGTGGAAACAGAAAACTGAGATTTCTTTTATTAGTTTTAAGTTTCATTACATCGCGAAAGTGTACTTTTTTTTACGGTTATAATTTTGAGAAGGATTTTGGATGTATTCAAATTGAAAAATAATAAATTTTGGATTTGAAAGTGTCTTAAAATCCTTTGAACAGATTCAGAAGTGTGGAAGCTAAGAAGTACATGTAAATAAAATGACAAAAGTGTTCTTAGTCTAAAAGAAATAGCAGTTTATGAAAAAAAAAAGTGACTTCCATCATTCCTCTTTTTAAAATATCTCTAAATGGCCTGACCAGGCGGTGGCGCAGTGGATAGAGCGTCATATTGGGATGCGAAGACCCAGGTTCGAGACACCGAGGTCGCCAGCTTGAGCGCGGGCCCATCTGGCTTGAGCAAAAGCTCGTCAGCTTGGACCCAAGGTCGCTGGCTCCAGCAAGGGGTTGCTCGGTCTGCTGAAGGCCCGCGGTCAAGGCACATGTGAGAAAGTAATCAATGAACAACTAAGGTGTTGCAACGGCAATGAAAAACTAATGATTGATGCTTCTCACCTCTCTCCGTTTCTGTCTGTCTGTCCCTATCTATCCCTCTCTCTGTTCCTGTAAAAGAAATAAATAAGAAATTATAAAAAAAAAATAGCCTGACCTGTGGTGGCGCAGTGGATAAAGCATCGACCTGGGAACACTGAGGTCACCAGTTCAAAACCCTGCACTGGTCTGGTCAAGGCACATATGGGAGTTGAGGCTTCTAGCTCCTCCCCCCTTTCTCACTCTCTCTCACTCTGTGTCTCCTCTCTAAAATAAATTTTAAAAAATATCTCTAAATGTTATGTTTCCTTTTCAACTTCAACTAGCAAAGGAACAATACATGTTGTTTCTGTGTTTTAAAATGTAGCAAGAATTTATAGGAAGATACAGTTCTAAATGCTGTTAAAAGTAAATGAAAAGTGAGAATGACAATAGTCAATTGCCTTCTTACTTCAAAGCATATGTCAAATGATTACATTCATTAAGTAATTTTGTTGCCAGAAGATCTTAAGTTGATAAACTAGTTTAAATTTTGGCTATAGAAAGTTTTCACTATTACCTCCATTGGGTCAGTGTTGTTACTATGCAATGAACTAAAACAAAAAAAAAAGTTGTTAAACAAAAATGAAATAAAAGACAAACTCTTTCTTTTTTATTTGTTCTGCTTTGCTTTTCTATTTACTCCATGAATAGTAGCAATTCTTTCAAGGTATAGGATCTGAAACAAGCTCATGATTAAATGCCAAAGTGAACCAGTCCACTCCATTATAGCTCAATCTAGTTTACTCTTCTCTAAATATTAAGATGGAGCAAAATCCTACCAGAATTGTCCTTGCAATATTCAGTTGTCTTCCATGTCTCTATTGGGCCAACCATTGTTTAAACAAAATGACGGAGGACAGTAAGTAGGGAAGCACCATCATGCTACCAATGGGGAAGTTAAAAGAGACATACACTAAATATCTATGCTAATTGAGCACTCAGGTAACTGAAATACAGCTTTCACCTGTTCTGTAGTCGTTAGCCTCTTTTTATTTTCATTGGGTTTTTTTTTTTTCATTGATTTTACAAATTTCTGGATTCACTGGGAAGAGTTGTGAGACAAAACACCTTCAAAGCCAAATTTGTTTCTGAATGTGAGTGTGTGGAAAGAATTAACCTTGTGTGTGTGTGGGGGGGAGAGAGGGTGAAATTAGTTCTAATCTGTCACTGTAATGCCGGGACAAGTGGCATCCCTTGACGGACGCCAATCTCCTGAGTATGGTTCTGTCTGGAGTTTTATAAAAACGTATGGACTCCCCCCCCCCTTTACAATGGGTTAGAAGACCACTGACCATTTATCACAATTACATGTGTATGCTGCATGTAGGTGCTGCCGTCCAAGTTCCCTGACAGCCCCATCTGTCATGAAATAGAAATTGAGCTTTTCTGGTTATACAGGCACCTGGATGCCTGGGGTTTGAGAACAGTGAACACCTGCTGGAGGACCCGCGAGAGGCGTTGTCGGAGGAAAGTAACCGGCAGCCGGTGCCGGAGGAAGACCACAGCACAGACCTTTCTGCCCGCACAGGCACCCTTGGCTGTGGTCCAGGCCCGTGCCACCCTCCAGCTTCCCGCCACCGTGCTCCCTAATGCCCGGCACATGTGCTCAGAGGAGGGACACCAGTGCGGCTGTGCTGGGACGTGTCGTGATTAACTGGGGCTCAGACAGCACTCCCCTGTGTGCATGGGCATGTCCGCAGGAACAGGGTCCGTGACTGAGATACAAATCTTCTCAGGCATCAACGGGGACGGAAGGAGACTTGAACGCACCACAGAATATATGGACAATGTAGAATTGCACGCCTGGAACCTATGCGATTCTATGAACCAATGTCGCCCAACAAATTCAATAAAGGACAAAAAAGGAATGCACTGGGGAAGCCGGAGTTCAGGTGTTGCGCCGTCCACGGCTGTGAAGCTGTTACAACGAAACCCAGAGACTGTTGGATTTGCTTTGAATCAGAAGAAGAAATCAACGAGTTTTTATCTGTGGGCTCAGGTACATGAGTGCTGGAATTACAGTCGTCCCATTGACTCAACTCTTTGTCATTAGAAACTTCAGCAACTTATTGATAACTGAAAAATATTTGTTGACTTGCTATGATATGAGAAGACCCTTTCAATCTTATTTAATTTTGTCCATTTGCATTTAAAGCAGCAAGACAAAAATAAAGGAAGGCATATAAATGATATATCACTACTTGTTTTCATCAGCCAGACCTAAAAATAATTTTGGAAAATTAAAATATCTTAATGACTTTGGGAACTCTGAGAAAGTAATTATTAGTGTCTAAAGAGTATTCTTATTTTATCTGAACAATAAGGGAGAGACTAATTTCACCGAGTGCTCTTAAATGTCAAGTGCTAAAAAAAAAAAAATTAAAAATTATAAATAGAAATTATAAGAGTAGAGAGACATGAAAAGACACTGTGTTCTCTGAAAAAGTTAGAACTTTTAATGTCAGAACTCAGAAGATGAAATTCAATGCTTAACTTGGATAAATTATAATAATACATAGTTATTATTTAATTAAATGTAGATTAATACAGCTTTGGCAATTCTGGTGTTGAAAAGTGATACAAAGAATGCTTTGTGGTGGCAGTTGAAGAGTGTAGGTTGACCTATTTCCCATCTCAAATGCGCCTCAAATTTAATGTATCCGGAACAAAAGGTGTGAATTCGATTCCAATATCTTTGGGAGTTCTGATCTCAGTTGAAAGAGTCACAAACCATTGCATCTGTGTGTGATAAAAAAAAAACTGGCATCAATATTTTTATGTTCCCCCTTTAATCACCTCCTCATATCTTCTTTATCTTCAAATTGTATTGAGTTTCCAGTATTGATATTTTAAAACTTTTCACCATTTCCCATTATGTTTTTCATCTTCAAACCCTATTAATTTTAACTCAGTGCCTTTGAGATCTACACCTAATTATCTCTGTCTTCTCCACCCATTATCCTGACCCCATTCCTGTCATCTTGCGTCTTTTGCCGGTGCGTTTACACCTTGTCACCTTTTCAAACAAGTAATCTCCATTTGCCTTTTTCTGCAACAGACACCTGACTCTGTCTCCTTGTGGCTTTTACAAAGTCAATAGATTTCTAATATTCTTAAAATAAAGATGGGATCTACAAGGTCCTGGAGGGTCATGCTCCTAATTAATGCTCCAGATTTATCTCACCAAATCTTCATTTTCCTTCCACCCACACCAAACTTTTTTCTCTCTGTCAGACTCATCACACTTCCAGGTTGAAACGCGGGACTTCTCACATGGACCAATGTCTCCCGAAGCCCTGGGAATGCGGAAGTCGAGATAGCATCGTGTTCTCATACTCCTGTGTGCTTGTAATACCCTCAATTGATATTAAGCGGAAGTGGGTTAAGGTTATAATTTATTTTTTTTATTCCATTCTCTTGTCACATAGGATCGGAATGGCCACCAAGCATGTCTGGAATTTAGATAAAGGCAATAAGAGTTGATAACATGCCATTTGAGTATGATTTTGAAATATGCACCGGGACTTTTCAATTTAAGGGAAATGTGAAATGAGAGACTTTTGACTTCTCCGACTATGGAATTAACTTTTTAACATTTATAGATGTATTTTGTTTAATTGCTAAATAAAACAACTAAAATTAAAAGCTTAATAACACCAATTAAGTAGATAAACAGCTATTCTTACTCTGACAGTTAATTATTAAAACAAAAATTCAATAAAAAGAGGATGTAAAATTCAGAGGTAGTTGGTAGAACCATATGAAAATATTAGAAAATACTTAAATGTCTTACTAAATTCCATGAAATAGTTACATCAGTAAGGATAGCATAAAACTCACAGTAGGTCACTTAATATAAATGTTAAGTATTTTCAATGCAAAAAGAATATTAAGCATTAGTTCCTACGTAAGTAAACTTGAATTGGCAACAATTAACATGAAAGATTTTTTAAAAATTCTAAAATATTTTGAAGTTGAAAGAAACATTTGTAAGCTACACTATGATATTAAAAAAAAATCAAACTACGATTATTTTTTTATGGCCAGAGTAAAGACTGGATTAACTTTCTATTTTCTCTGCAGATAATTGGATCTGGTATTGCCAATATGAGCATTAGGTCATAAAGAGAGTATAGCCATGAAAGATACCAACCTGAAAAGGCTGCACACTATATAATTCTAACTACAATATGTGATATTCTATAAAAGGCGACACCGTGGATACAATGAAAAGTTCAGC
Source organism: Rhynchonycteris naso (assembly GCA_037038555.1). Lineage (NCBI taxonomy): Eukaryota > Metazoa > Chordata > Mammalia > Chiroptera > Emballonuridae > Rhynchonycteris > Rhynchonycteris naso. The sequence continues at coordinate 148,596,919 of CM073002.1, forward strand.
GAGGGCCACAGGTTAGGACGCCTAGGTAGAAGACAGTGGTGAAACCATACTGTATGATACTGTAATGGTGTGTGCATGTCATGGTCAGTTTATTAAAACCCACAGAACGTAGAAGACCAAGAGAAAGCCCTCATGTAAACCGTGGACTCTGGGTAATGACGATATGCTGATGTAGGTTCCTCCGTTGTCACCATTGTACCCCTCCCGTGTGGGCTGTCGACAGTGAAGGGAGCTGTGTGTTGTAGAAAGTCTCTGTACCTCCCATTCCATCCTTATATGAAAATAAAACTTTTCTGATAAAGAAAGCCAATTTTAAGAGGTATTCAGCCACAGATACGGAGAATTGGTTCTCTCTGGGGGAATTCCCACACGAGGCTATTCTTGTGCCGCCTGGCTTGAGCTCCGTGGGAGGACCACCCCGCCTTCATTAGTCATGCATTGTATTCCGTGCATTCGGCCTCTCCGCCCGCTGGCTGCTCTGACCACAAAGGAGGTGTGATCTCTTTCCGGACGCACTCCCGTACAACGCCATCCAGACCTTCATGGTGTTTCTCGCGTGTGTATTTCCCTGTGTCTTCCGTTCCAATGGAATGGCAAATTCCAAAGACATTTTTCTCTTTTGTTTGAGAGTACTCTCACTTCAACTAAAATTCCCCTCTAGAATAAGTTTTCTGAAACTTTGTTTTGAAGAGTGCTTTTCTACATTATATACTCATCATCCTTCTTCCATGCAGGGTGTATGTCGATAATTATTAATTTTGAAATATTTCCCCTTAGTGTCTGTATTAGTCTGGTTCCACAGAGAAACAGAAATTACACACACACACACACACACACACACACACACACACACACACAGATTTAGTATGAGGAGTTGATTTATGTTCTTATGCACATGACCAATATCCCAGGTCAAAGAGAGTAAGAAAGAGAAAGAATTTCTCTTTGTTTAGTCTTTTGTTCCATTCAGGATTCAAGAGATTGAATGAAGACCACCCCTGCTGAGGAGTGAAATCTGCCTTACCTAGTCTGTTGATTCAAATGTCAATCTTACCCAGATACACCCAGGATAATGTTTAACCAAATGACTGGGCACCCCTGTGGTTCAGTCAAGTTGACACATAAAAATAACCATCGTAGTGTCATATTATATACTTATTTCATATTACTGGACTCACCAGAACAAAAATTATTTTTCTGAATATATTTTCTTTCTTCTTGAACTGCTTTTGTATTGTGACTAATTAATACAATTGAGTTATAAAGTGTATTTCACGGTAACTTGATATATAAAACTGTATTTCACTGTAATGTGAACTCTAAAAAAGGTTTCAGCTTTCCAATCTTCTAGGTTGTCTTGATTTGCAAAACAAGCCTCTTGGCCTTGGGCTCCTCCTCTTCTTTCGACGGGAGAATGGTATTAGACTTCATTCTGTCGCACCTGAGAGAGTGTCAGTTGCAATAGATTTCCTACATCACAGCCCTGTGTGGGGTCGTTCTTTTTTCCAGGTTCTGTTTACTTGTTTATTTTCTTATTTAATTGAATTTTTCTGGGGTGACTGACACTGGTTAACATCAATAAACAGGTTTGAGATCTGTGTGGGGTCCTCTGAGAAAAGGTCCACCAGTTATTCATAACACCTGGCAAACTCTGCAGACATGCTTCAGTGACAAGGCACAGGGTTGAGCCCTGGTTTGTGAGGCATCTCGAAGATGGCCTGTGTGCTTTTGGCTCTTCTTCTGAGAAAGGGAGAAGCTGAGAAAAGGAAAGAAAGCCTCGGTAAGCCAGGCTGACCCCTCCACACAGTGTCTCTTTAGTGCAGTGGTTCTCAAAGTGTGCGCCAGGGCGCACTGGTGCACCCTAGAAGATTTCCAGGTGCGCCCTATGGTATTCCAGAGAAATATGTGCCTGTTGGGGACCAAAAAACCAACAGGGTTTTTAGGGTTTAGATTTTTGGGGGACAGAGGTGTGGGGAATTGGCTGTAAACTGACTCACCTCACTTGCCTGATTAGGTTGCAAAAGGCTGTTAAGCTGTGGTGCTGGATTGTTTTCACTACCCCCCCCCCCCCATGTCCCCTGGAAAGACTGGAGGCAAGTTTCTTCTATCCTTTGTTTGGTGTAAAGTTAAGATGATATGTATGAATGAAAAAACTTAACACATTTGCGCTGGGACCTGCAGAATTTACTAAATCTTACCAAGAATGTATCTATATATAAAAAAAAAGATAACTTTTTTATCATTTTTTAAATTTTTATCCCCTCTTTTTTACAAATTCTAAAAAGCATAACTCAAAACATGTAACATAAAATTGTTTTTTAATGTCAGAATAAATTTAATTTTGTAGTATTTATTTCATTTAATTACCATAAAAGCATGCTTGGACTTTATATTTTTTTTCTTTAATATTTGACGTAATTATTATAACATATTTCTCACGAATTTGTATATAGTGCTCCTACAATTATTTGTAGGATTTTAAATGCACCCAACTTCAAAAACTTTGAGAATCACTGCTTTAGGGTATTGCAGGGCTGGTTTTTACAGTGTTAAAGTTGTCATTCAAAATCATACCGTGGAGAGCTCTCCTTGCTGGGGTATGTTCATTTTATAAACTTTTCCAGAGTTCCTAAGCACCCAGCTTTTGGAATCCATCTCACTCCCTGTCCCTCAAAGTCTCAGCAAACACGGTGGTCCAGAGATGTAAAATGGTCCTCAGAGTCTGCAGAAAATAGTTTCAATTGGTCACTGAATTTCAAAATAATGCATCAAGTACCAGAGATTAGCCTGTGATCAGAGCTTTTTTGATTATTCCTTGATTTATGTTCACCAGTATCAAACAAAGTATCAGAGACACATTTTCTGCCCTTAAATAGACTGTGTGTGTACTTAGGCATGAACATATTATAGAGAAAGAAAAGATGAAAGAAATCAGTGCTTATTTGACTTGTATGATGTTTAAACCATTTGTTTTCAGTTTTAGAGTAAACATAATTTTCAAACACACATTAAGGCAGACCAATTAATTTGATGAAATTTTCAACCTGATTACCCATTCACTGGAATTAATTGACAGGTGTGAAAATGTGAAATTAATTTTTAGACCAACATTACTACTGAAATATGTATCTTAAATAGAAATTTTGGCTACGTAACTGTTAGGATGAGACGGAGCTCGATTTCCAGGAGTACAGGCTTTTATTAGAGGAGAAAAAGTCTTGCTGGGCACTTCTCCGGGAGAAGGGTGCTTAGCAGATTTTGGGGGGCTATTTTTATGAAGTAGGGAAGACCCTCAAGCAGGTGGGTGTTGAGTCAGAAGTTCTGGCACGTGGGAGAGTCTGGAGTCAGAATTTCTGGTATGTCCCTATCTGCAGTTTTATGGTTTCGGCTTCCTGGGATGCTCCTTCTGGAATTTTTCTGCTTCAGGAGTGCTAGATCAGTAAGTAAGGGTGAGGTCAGACAGATGAGCGGAACAGCAAAAGGACAGTGAGAAGTCATGTATCTATCAGTAACTATAGCAGATACAGTTGTATATCGACAAGAATTGTATCCATTTTGGCTCATGTAATATGATTACAACATGCTCTTAAAAGCCTCAGCTTTTTCTTTTCTGTCACAATAAAGTTTTACAAGATGATTCCACTGATGACTTTCTCTCCTAATTTTCACTTTAGCATTAACAAAAATATTATTGGCATTCAGGTACATGAAAATCTAACAGCTCTAAAGAGGTACCAGTTTTGAATCATGAGAAGGGAAGGACACGTGATTTCTTTCTGAGGATACCGCATACAGACTAAGTACATTTGGAGGAAATGGGTTAGGATTTAAGTCCAGCTGAGACCCTAAACCCAAACGGACATGCATTATATGGCACACTTTTACATCAGGTTAACCCAGTTGGTACAGATGGTAGACAGAGACATCAGTAGGGTTCGCTCTCTGACTGAAAAGTTGATCTTGTCCTTTGAGAGTTAAATTATGATGTCAACATACACAGAACCTGAACAAAAAAAACACACACAAAAATTAAATGATGGGAACAGTCCCAAATCAGCCATACTGGGGGAAAAAAACGTGTTTGTCAGAGGAGCAGAGATAAGGGGCGACAAATCTCGGGGTTCTCCATTCTCCCTCCTCAGACAGCAGCTGTGCACCCAGCCAACCGGAGCTTACAGTAAGAAACGATGGTCCTGTTGTGTATGTAAACTTATCTGAAACACAACAGCTAACCTCGCCACTGCCAACAAAACTCCTCTTCAACTTTTCTGTTGTTGTTCATAAAAACTCCATCTTTCCAGTTACTGAGGGCAAAACTTTGGTTCTTTGATGTCTACGCTATTCTACGTCCAGTTTCTTCATGTGCCTTTACAATAAAAATACGTCGATTATATTTGGAAGTCAATATTAAAAACAAACAAAACACCGCACGTCCATCCTTGACTAGTAAGAACAGTGTACTCGTGTTCTTCCTCTCTCTTCCTTCCTCCTCCTCTTTGGAAGCTGATAGCTTGTTCTGTACAGCTAAGGGTCTGTTTCGGCTTGGTTTTGTTTATTATTTTGTTTTTCATTTGTTCTGTTTTTTTTAGAGTCCACACATAAGTGAAATCATATGGTTTTTGTCTTTGTCTTACTAATTTCCCTTAGCATAATATCATTGAGGTCCATCTATGTTATTGTGAACGGCAAAAAATCATTTTTTTAATTGTTGACTAATACACACACATACACCCCACATCTTCTTTATCCATTCATCCATTGATGAACACCTCGGTGGATTCTCTATATTGGCTATTGTCAATGCTGCGAGGGACATAGAAGTGCATATCTCTTTTCCAATTGGTGTTCTTGTTCCCTTTAGATAAATACTCAGAAATGCAAATTACAGGGTCATATGGCAGCGCTATTTTTAATTTTCTTGAGGGAACTCCCTACTGTTTTCCACAATGACTGCGCCGATTTATAGCCAACAGTGCAGAAGGGTTCCTTTTCTTCACATTCTCAGCAGCACTTGCCGTTTGTGGTTTTACTGATGATCGCCATTGTGACAGGTGTGAGCTGATATCTCGTTGTGGTTTGAATTTGCATTTCTCTGATGATGAGTGACACTGAGCATCGTTTTATATGTTTGCTGACCATCTGTATGTCCTCACTGGAAAAATGTCTCTTCAAGTCCTCTGTTCATTCTTTTAAGCTGGACTGTTTTGATTTATTTGATTTAGTGTTTTGGTGTTAAGTTGTATGAGTTTCTGACATGTTTTGTGTATTCACCCCTTGTTGGATGCGTCATCTGTGACTACACCGCCCAGATGTGGTTGTATCCAGAACAGGCATGTCCACAGAGATAGATTATGGATGGGAGGTCATCACAGACTAGGGGAAAATGGAGAATACAGAGTAGGTACCTGCCTAATAGAAACAGGGTTTCCTTTTGGGCTGATAAAAAGGTTTGGAACCAGATAGAGTTGGCGGTTGCAAAACATTGTGGTAAATGCTAACAAGTTGGTCCTTTTAGGATAATTATTGTTGGTTACATACATTTTTCTTCAATTAATAAAAGAAGAGTGTTTTGTATGAGCCTCATTGGTTAAGGACTGCTCATAATAGCTCAACCAACACAGAGTGGGTTAAAAATGCTTTGTAAATATTAAAATACTGTGAAACCTAAAGTACTATCATTTTTTTTGTTTTGTTCATTGATTGCTTTCTCACACGTGCCTTGACTGCGGGCCCTCAGCAGACCAAGCAACCCCTTGCTGGAGCCAGCGACCTTGGGTCCAAGCTGACGAGGTTTTGCTCAAGCCAGATGGGCCCGTGCTCAAGCTGGTGAGCTCAGGGTCTCGAACCTGGGTCTTCTGCATCTCAGTCCGATGCTTTATCCACTGCGCCACCACCCGGTCAGGCTAAAGTACTATTTTATAAGCCTACTGTGGTATTTCAAACTTCACCGCTCCTGGAGGAAAGAAGTAAACATTTGAAGATTGTAATAGAAAATGTGCTCAACTCAGAAACATCAAACCGTAATCAAATTCACAAGAGGGAAACAGCTAAAATCTTTCAGGAATGAGGACAAACGGTTAGGAAACAGTGGTCCATTAATACCAGGCTGCCGGGAGTCAGAAATGGGCCACCCCAGGAAGACTGGCCAACGCGACTCAGCATGCCAGGTCCCACCGGTCCACGGTGAGACCTTGTTCAGTGCGAGGCTCCCAGTAGCAACAGGACTGCTGGGAAGATTCGATGTGACATCCACGTGAAGTGCAATAAACAAACAATCAACAATGTACCCCCTGGTGCTCCGTACACAGCCAGGCGGACTGCTGGAGACGGTGTTGACGCACTTGACTTTGCACCATGGTTTAAGGAGGATTGGGACTGCAGAATGCTGCTGCACCCCGGGGGGCCAGAACTGGGCCCCTCCCCCGTGAGAAAAGTGGAAGGGGTGTTTGGATGAGGAAAGAGTGCACAGCTGTAGACACATGGCCCTCCTAAGCCCTCCTCCCTGTTCTGAACGACGTCCTGGGCTAGAACGGGAGGCATTCCTCTTCTGCATGGGACTCACCCCCCACGCCCCGATTTATGAATCACTGCAGTGGAGTCCAATGTCCCCAGTTCAATTACCTGTCTCAAGGACACACAGGTCAATTGCTTCTCCTTCTCCGTAAATACCCAAGTCAAACAAAGACCATTTCTTGGAATCTAACTTGAAATATCTTCGGGCAAGATGAAGAGCTTCACGCAGAGGCTGCGGTGACTAATGACTACAATTCATGCTGAGCTCATTGCTCAAAACCCTGGTACAGAAAACTGTATCCTTTCTATAAAGAACAATGAGGCGCCTCAGGAGAGGGGTCCCCAGGAGCCGGCGGGCACACGTGGAACCTTGCAGGGAAGTGAAGGGAGAAATGGAAAGCCTTCTGCTCTGTCACTGTATTTGTTGATGGTGGTTCATAACATAAATATTCCTGCAGCAGAGGCTAATTGCAAGTCCCGGTCCCCAGCAACAGGTGACTGATTGACTTGGATTGTCGCAGGAAACAATGGTGCCTGCAGAGCCACAATGCTTCTTTGTTCTGGAAGGGATTTCTCATCCACCGGCAAGGCAAGCCGAGAGCCAAGGACATGATGTTCAGCTATCTTCCCTGTAATTGGATCATTTGTAGCTCAGCCCAGACTTGCTTCATAAACAGTTTTCTATTCCTTCTTGACAGGCTGCATAAAGTATTCTTAATTTGGAATTTGGGAAAAATGATGACATGAGTGACTCAAATCTGTCAGGCACCGCAGGCCACCTGTGCCTTCCTGACTATTACTTGGCAATTGTTTCTGGATTAGTCATGGAGGCCATTAAAGCAAGGGAGGCAAAATTATTCAAGGAGATGCAGATAAACATTTTCTTTTTCTATCCTAGGGACTTATTGTTATTTTTTTTTTTGTTAACTATGTCTCCCTTCTCAATCTGTAGAGTATATATTACCCTTAGAATGCTTTTTGTTTCTTTTCTTTGACATCATGCTGTGCGTTTTCACTGCTGACTTCAGTCTGCACTTACGTTTGCTTAGAACGTGTTACAGAGTAGCTCTGCCTTATCCATTGCTTCACCGCGCTCATAGTTTTGTATATAGCACCGTCTCCGTTACCGGAACATTCCGCACAAACCCACAGGAGAAACGGCGGTAGCTAAAATTTAGATTACAGAGATGCCTCTGAATAAAATCTGTGGCCAGGAAAGCACTCCATGCATCTGTTTGAACAAGGTCATGTTCTCAGAAGAAACAGGAGTTCTATGTAGAAAATGCCCACTGTTCTCACATTCCACATTGGCAATTTCACCCACTCGCCAGGGACTCTGAAGGGCCACGGTGTGGTGGTCACTGCACCAGGCATGTCCGGGAGCCGGCCCGGCATGTCTCTACTGCTCGTCACATCACTGATTTGATTGTAGGAAAACCGTGTCATCAAACTCTATCACACCCCCTCATTTTATCTTTAACAATCGTATCTTCTTGGCTCTTTTATTTATTCATTTTTCTTCCGTTATGGGTTTTTCTAATTTTCTGTGAAAACTGCAGCAGGGTCCCATGCCTATTGAACTAGATAGATAGATAGATAGATAGATAGATAGATAGATAGATAGATAGATAGATGATAGATAGATAGATGACAGATAGATGGATAGATAAGTGATAGATAGATAAATGAGCACACCCATTAAAAAATACCAAGGAAAATCAGTTCATTTTGAAAACCAGTAAACCCAAAGCTTTTAGACTTTGTGGCTTCTTTTTCCATTTTTTTGGTGGTTCTTTCTTTTTTCATTATTCTATTCACCTTTGAAAAGGCTATAAACACATTTACCCTCCTTGAAGGCTTCACAACTTTTTACTTTTTCAACTTGTATTCTGATCATAGATTATAGGTTCAAGGATCATTGTTAGGCTCTGAAAAGTCACAGGATTTATTTTATACTGGCCTCTGGATACCCTTCTTTGAAAGTTCAGTTTGCTGAGAAAAACTCAGTAGAGATTTTTCTCTTTACCTCTCTCTTGGTTCTGTCTGCTGGTCAGTTTAACCTTAGTTTATTCTAATTCATAGTTCTCATCGCTGCTCTTCTTGTTTGCTTTCGCCTCCATGCCACGCCTGCAACTGCTTTCTCATCACTGACTGGGAGGCTCTCCTGTTCCATGTCACCGGGAAGAGTGAGTAGAAAGGCTATGACTGAATTTTCAGACTGAAAGTCATCGCGGGACACAGACTTCCCATCTCCTCTTCGACCAGAGTCACTTAGTGTCTGTAGTTCTCAGAAGCTGTCTCAGAAACATCTCCTATTCGTTGAAGTCCTACAGTTATTGTCTGTTTCTCAGGTTTAAAGACCCTAAATTGTTATATGTTTTATTGTTTCTGCTTACAAGTTGACTGTTCTTTGCAGAGTTCATATGTTTAGGGAGGTGTCTGTGATACCTTGCAAAAGGCAGCCTCACTCATCAGTATACACTATCACCGAATTAACAGCGTTGTCTCTCTGTGTTCTCCTACCGAGGGGAGCCAGCTTAGTGTACGCATGCGTGCTTCAAGACCCTACCGCATGTCTCCAACAGAGATCTACAAACAGACAGTGAACACATGAAAAAAAAATGCTCTACTCATTTGTCATGAGAAAAATGCAAATCAAAAACCTCGCTGAGAAAGCAGCACCCACCCGCTAAGGTGGCGTATTGAAAACAATGGAATATAGGCAGTGTTGAAAAAGGTGAATAGTTGTGGAGTATTTTATATAAACTAGATTTACTGTGAGTCAATATGCTAACCACAGGATGTTTTCTTGTGGTTTTTTTTTCCTTTTTGTTTTATTTAATTATCTCTTCTAAGGTATTATACCAGCCTGCAAGCAAATAGTTCTTTCACTCCGTGACACTGATGTGAAGACACTGGAAACCTCGTGTGTCGTACTTGCTGGTGGGGATGCGAAATGTTTCAGCCATTGTAGAAAACATTTGGCAGCAATGTTAAAAATTTCAGTTATCACCTGATCCAGCAATTGCACGCCTAAGTGTATACCCAAAGGATATTGATCATGGGAACTCAAACAAATACATGTAAATACAGGCTCAACAGTTATAACAGCAAAGCTTCCTAACAACTGTAAGCTGGGGAAAATACTCAAATGCCCATCAACGAATGAACAGATGAAAGGATTCTGGTATACAAGACAATGAAGTAGTATTCAGCCGTAAAACACACTGAAGATCTGACACATGCTATAAGGTATGAATGAGCATTGAAAGCATTATTACAAATAAAGAAGTCCGTCACATAAACCACATGCTATGATGATTCCATTCACATGAAATACTCCCAATAGAGACATCTATGTACGAGAAGGTAGATGTTGGCTCCTGAGGGCTGGGGGGTGAGAATGTTGGAGAGTTAGTGCTTAGTAAATATAGGAATTCTTTTTGGGGTGACAAAAATGTTTTCAAATGGACATAGCAGTTGCAAAACACTGTAAACACGATTCCAGTGAATTGTCTATTTGAAGGTGATTAATTGTATGCTATCTGGATTTTTGTCCTATTACACAATTTTTTAAAAAAATCTTAAATTATATGCTCCCTACTCAGTAGTCAGGTGAAAGGCAGCGAGAGAATCCCAGGTAAAATCAGAGGTGGGGAAGTTATTGTGACGTGTTATATTTGCAAAGACAGCTCCAGTCACACGAGGATTTTACATGTGATGATGGCTTCTTGCTAAAAAATAGGAATGCTTTTCTTTTACTCACTTTGATTTCCACGTTGTTTTTTTTTTAAAGAAGAAACTGATTTACTAATAATCTTGGGTCAATTGCCCATCTTGGGTCATTTATTGATTGGGCCAGAATGAGGAGTTTCAGGAAAGTAGTTGAACTGGGCATTTTGGCGGGGACAGGGGTGGCCACCTATGAGCATCTGACTGTGTGGACCCCACGTGGACAGGGAAGAAGTGGCTACTGAAGTGGGGAGAGGTGGGAGAAACTATCCGGGAAAAATTGTTGCAAGGACTGTGGTGCATAGACATTTTCCCTGGTGTAACTGCAGAAGGAGTATGGTCTTAGAAAAGGAAAACGGAGAAACGTAAGCAGTGAAAAGGATATGAGTAGAAAAGGCGTGTATGACTTCCACAGTGATTACTAAAAGAAATAACTGGAATCCTACCTCTTAATAAATAATATAGAAAAATATTTTAACAAAGTCTAATTTGCATTCCCTTAATCTATGAAATTAAGCAACATTTAAAGTAGAACAATAAATACTGCTAACTCAAAAATACTTCTGAAGAGTATTTACGGACTAACATCAATGCTCATTTTATAATGATAAGACTATATATAACAATATATTATAAGTAATATATGTTACTTTATTTACAATGTCTTCTAGTATCTCAAATCTAAGAAATTTTTGTTTATACATTTCTAAAATTTTGATTTACCCTAAATATCATGTATATAGTCAAGGTAATGTTTTTTTTTTAATATTGATTTTTTTTTTTAAAATACTTTATTAGAATAGTAGATCTTACACCAATGGAAAAGACACTGGCTGAAAATTGACAAAAGATGAAATATCATCTTGCTAAAAATGGAGCACTTTTCAGTTTTATTTTTTTATAGCAGATTATCAAGGAGATCTAGGTTATTATGAGAAATTTTAACAGTGAAAGAGGAAGCTATAATTTATCACTGCAGGTTTTCTTTCTGGTGATAATTACATTCTTCAGAATAGTAGTTTCTACACACATATCAACCCTTGCTGCCACTAAAGTTGTTCTGAATCCTGCAATTGAAGACCAACCAAGTTAAACATCTAGAAAAAATATCCAACAAACTTCCTCAGGTAAAGTTTGGCCCTTACATCATTTGTCACATAAAATATATGCAAAGAACAGTGGATTTTGCAGTTACTTTTGAAAGGTGCCATGATGTGAAAACTTCGTTTCTCCACAGGAATTCTTTTATACAGATAATGAAAGTTTCTACCTCCAAAGCAGTAAACTTGATGAATTTTGGCAACCTAAACTGCGTGTTAATTAAAAAAATATTATTCATTCAGACGGCTAGAAACACATAACGGTTCCGGGTGAGCTGCTACCCATGAGCCGAGCAACGGTCAAATATGAAATAGACTAATTGGAAGCAACATAAACCTTAAAGCTCAATGACATCTTTGTGTTAAGGGGTTTATGTTTATCCCTATCAGTAGATGTGAGAAAAGCAAGCTGGTTATAAAAAAAGAAAATTATATTTATTGTGATGCCACTTAAAGAATTTCACCCAAAGAGAAGGTTGTGGCCCCAGATGGCCAGAGCTTCAGCCTTAGACGGGGGTCACTGGGTGGATCCCGGTCGGGACGCATTCAGGAGTCTGTCTCTCTATTTCCCCTCCTCTCTCTTAAATAAGAAAAGATATCAAAAGAGCAGGTTGTGATGCTGGACTCTAAATTGTAAAAAGGGTGAATATTTGTGGAGTATTTTGTGGAAACTAGATTTACTATGAGGTAATATGCTAACCACGGGATGGTTTCTTGTTTTGTTTTAATTATCTCCTCTAAGGTATTATACCAGCCTGCAACAAATAGGAGTTCTTTCACTCAGTAACACTAAAATCATAATAGTATAAATTTATATCAATGTTCTTTCCTTGATCTTAAACATTTTTTTTTCTTAAAATGGCCTCCAAGATGTCTTTTTCTTCACATTTCTATTTACCCTTATTATTTCTATTCACATGATGAAGACAGCGTAACTCAAGGCAGAGTTAGCACGGTGAAGACCATTCTTCTCATGAAGATGTATTTCCTACCATACAGAAATTAATTAGTTTTCAGCCTAGAATATGTAACTCTGCAGGAAGCAGATAAAGAACGAGCATGAAAAACTTACAATTTAGGGTAGAGACGCACGGAATTTACATTCCGGCCAAATGTTGGATGGCAAAACATTCAAGTCAGAGTTGGTTTCAAGCCGGGGCTGACAGCAGGTAGAGCAACTGAAAGATGAAATTCCGGTGTATGCAAATAAATTAGGGAATTTCATCTACAGCTCATGACGACGGCGGGCACGCTGTAGCTCTGCTGGTATTACTAAATGCTATAAGGTACAACATTTTCAGTTCCTTTTTGATAGAGGAACGAGCATTTCTCTCTGCCGCCTGCCGTTGAATTGCTTCTGGGATAATAGATAGACTTTCACTTCCCACTGAACTTCTCGAAAAAGAAAGATATTTTTTTGGCCAACTCAGCCACTGGGCATCACTACTGCTGGTGAGGTTGCTACCAAGTTATTAAAACTTCCGTCCACTCTGCCTGCAATTCCCCAAAGTAAAGATTTATCTCTTCTTCAACTCCTTCCAGATTTGAAGGCTTGGTGGATGAATCTGATAGAATTTCATCAAATCCATCACACAAGTTGAACGGTGCTCACCGAAGAATCTGGCTGAATATTTTCCAAAGCAAATTTAAAATTGCTGACTACACACACACACACACACACACACACACATTTATATTTCTATCATTATTGTTTCTATTTCTGCTCACAATCCTTTGAGAACAACCTGGTTTCACACTTTTTATTTAGAACTGTGCCTGTAAGCTGCAAAACAGACTTCCAAGGTAAGTAATCCTTTCCTTCAGGTCTGAGTTCAGCTATCTGCCTTTGCACGCACACCGATGTCAGGAGACCTTGAGAAGAGATACCACGTGTAAGAATATTAAACTCCCCGGTCCTCTTCATGCGGTTAATCTTTGTTTATCTACTTTATAATTGAGATGAAATTCACCCTTTTAAATTGTACAATCTGGTGATTGTATTTACAATGTTGTGTTGCCTGCGCCAGTATCTCATTGCAGAATGTTTCCGTAAGAAAACATTCCTCCCCGAAGAAACCTTGTACCCATTAACAGTTAATTTGCATTGCCTTCCTCAGTTAGCTCCCGTCACCATTGAACTACTCTGTCTCTTTGCGATTTACTGGTCCCAGACATGTCATTGAGTGAAATCGTAGAAGGTGTGGAGTTTGATCACTCTGCTCGTTTCCGAGGCTCGTCCACGTTGCATGCCAGTCCTTCATTTGCTTTAACTGTGGGAAAATAGCCCAGTGTCGGGCACACAACCTGCTGCTTATTCATCATGTGGCCGACGGATATGTGAGTTGTTCCCACATTTTGACCACCACGAATAATGCTGCTATCAGGTTCATGTACGTGGATTTGTGCGGATATTTTTTTTTTTTAATTCTCTTGAACATATTCCTAGGAGTGAAATTGCCGTATCACGAACGCACTCTGTTTTGCTGTTTCCTCGGACGTACTGGGCTGGTTTTGCTAAGTGAATGCACATTTTACACTCTCATCAACAAAGTGTGAGTGTTTCAATTTCTCTACGGTTTCTGTAGTTCTAGTTACTGTGTCTTTTCTTTTTTTAATCACAAACTCTCTTATTGTGTATGAAGTGGTGTCTTCTACATTTTATTTCGATATCTCTAATAGCTAATGATTTTGAACATCTTTTCATGTGCTTTTTGGTACCTTATTTTTAGAACTGTCTTTTGAAACCATTGGCCAATTTTTTACTGGGTCATTTGCCATTTTATTATTAAGTTCTAAGATATTTTTACACATTATAGATTGAGAAAAATCTTTACTACATATATGAATTTCAAATATTTTCTCCTGTATTATGGATTATCTTTTCAATATTTTGCTGGTATTCTTTGAAGCACAATATTCCTATGAAATTTACTTTATTTTTTTTTTCCTTTTGTTGTTTGTGTTTTTGGTATCGTATCTAAGAAACTATTGCCTACTCCAAGGTCATACAGATCTATATTTTTGTTTAAGAGTTTTACATTTAGGTCCGGGATTCCATTTTGAGTTAAGTTTTGTATATGATGGGGTAGAAGGGTCCAACTACATTATTTTGCACATAGATATGCAATTGTTCTAGCGACATTTGGTGAAAAGGATCTTCTTTTCACATTGAGTATTTTTCGCATCTTTTCTAAAATTAATTGTTCATAAATGTAAATGATTTTTTTAAAATTTTATTTTATTTTATTCATTTTAGAGAGGAGACACAGAGAGAGAGAGAGAGAGAGAGAGAGAGAGAGAGAGAGAGAAAGAGAGAGAAAGGGGGGAGGAGCTGGAAGCTCAACTCCCATATGTGCCTTGACCAGGCCAGTGCAGGGTTGTGAACTGGCGACCTCAGTGTTCCCAGGTCGACGCTTTATCCACTGCGCCACCACAGGTCAGGCAAATGTAAATGATTTTTAATGGACTTCAGTTCTATTCCTTTCATCTGTTACTTTACCATAACTACACTGCCTTGATTACAGAAGTCTTGCAATAAGTATAGAAATAGAAACGATTTTTGTATGTTAATCTTGAGCCTGGAAACCCTGCTGGACTGCTTTAATTTGGCATTTATATATAAACTTATGTAATTAAGGAATACCTTTATTATTTTTTTTCCTTTCCCACATTAACGCCTTTTGTGTTTTTATTCATGTCACGTAGCTCTGGTGAGGACCTTCGGTGTCATGACGAGCAGCCGCGGTGGGAACGGACAGACGTTGTGTCTTGTTCCCAACCTCAGGGATGTATTCCGTTTTCTTTCTTACTGTTAAGTTTGATGTTCGCTGTGGGTTTTCAATGATGGTCCTAATAAAGCTGAGGGAAGTCCCTTTGTCATGGGCTTGCTGGATGTACTTAACAATATGTGTTTAAGGAAACCGTGAGGGAGACTCGAGGCTCAGTAGCCCAGTATCCATGTGCTGCTCGGTAGCCACCCAGCCTTTGCTGACCGGCTCTGGTTCGTTGTTCCGATGAAATGTGATGTGTGTTCACTGCAGCGTTTCTTTGCTGATTTCTCTTCTGAGTTCCACCATCAGCGGTGTAAAAACCCACAATATCACACCCTTCAACAAATCACTGTTTGCTGGCTCCCACTCTCTCTGCCTCTCTCTTTCTCCAATTAAATACAACACGGTGAAAGCTGTCTAGCTTCTACGGAAACTGTATGTATATAGGACGGCACGTCAGTCAACGACAGGCTGCTTATACAACGGTGGTCCCATAGGCCATAAATACAGCCGTATGTCTTGTAAGAAATAACAGTGAGAGAAGACGTGGTTCGGAGGCTTTTGTCCCTGACGGGAGCTGTGTCAGCTGGCTTCGGCAATGGGTCCCCTCTCATTCACGGAACCCCAGGTGTGAGTGCTTGGATCACATGCCAACTGGCCAGCCCCTGACCTGTTTGTGCACAGGGGAGCCTGTCCCCAAGCCATCCATGCTCAGAGGGCGCTCTGCCCTCCCAGATCTAACGTGATGCTCTTCAGAGCACGTGGCTGTAAGGTCTTTGTCGGGGACCTATGACCCTGTCCAAGGACTCGGGTCCACAGGAGCAACCTTAACAAGCGGCAGGGGCCACCGTCACTCTAGTGCCAGCTCTCTGTGGCAGCGTGGAGCCAGCCTGTCCCTGCTCTCGGGGAGTATGTCCAGGTTATGGTGAGGTAAGGGGTCCATGGATTTTATTTCTTCCACCAGTGCAATGGCAGAGAGAGCCCCTCGTGATGGACAAGGTCAGTGGAATTTCCAAAGTCCAAACATTGAGTGTTCCATTGCTCTCGCCCCTCTCCATGTCAAGCCCCCCTTTCGCTATGACTACCACAGAGTTCCTCAGTCTGACCACTGCTCCAACACGCACCAGCAAACCCACATTGCCACGACAGTCCCCAATGTGTCTGTCTGTCTCCATCTTGGTTTCTTATCCCTACTGAGCCCGGGGCTCCCTTCCCCACCCCACCCCACCCATGGTCACAGCCAGGGTGGCCCAGGCTGACCCAGTCAGTTTCTCCTCGCATGTCCAGTCAGTCCAGCCCGCACCCCCGCTCACGGGGCAGCCCTGACAGCTTCCACATCGGATGTCTGACCCCGTCGGGAGAAAGCCGGGGAGGGCTTAGGGGGCCACGCTTCTCAAGTCCACGGCGGTTCTCAGTCGCGTCCTCAGCCTTCACACTCATTCACTCGCTGGCTCTCCTGGAGCGGGTGTTGGCTGCCATGCGCTGCCTTCTATCCCGTGTGTTTACAGTGCCTTTTCTGTGTTTAGCGAAGGCCACACACACACTCACCACCGCGGTGCAATGTATCCATCCAGATCAGTGTAAGTGCAGAGGTCCGCACAGTGGCGAGAGGGCTTGGCGAAACATTTCTCAGAAAGCACCCCCCAACGTTAAACAACCGAGGACTCTGTGTGTGCGTGTGTGCGTGCGTGTGCATGTGTGTGCGTGCATGTGCGTGTGTGTGTGCATGTGTGTGCGTGTGTGCGTGCATGTGTGTGAATGCATGTGTGTGTGCGTGCACGTGCACATGTGTGTGCGTGCGCATGTGTGTGCGTGCATGTGCGCACGTGTGTGCATGTGTGTGCGTGTGCGTGTGCGTGTGTGTGTGAGTGCATGTGCATATATAAAGCTGTGTGTGTCTACAGGGTGGGGAGAACAAGTCCTACAGGTTTTCATATGGAAAACAATGCGATTACTAATAACTGATGATACAGAATGAACTCCGTACTCACGCGCTGTACCTTGCACGCCCTGTCTACATGCATCGATGTGAAAGATACGTACTTCTGTAATGGAGAGCTTGCCTGAGCGGGGCGTCGCGCTCTGACACAGATTTGCGGTGGGGGCCTCTGTCCAGTTACCCAGGAAGGCGTCCACCTCCCCTGTCCCTGAGGTCCCAGGACGACACCGACACCCATCTCAGGGAACGCTGCTCTCTTCCAGCGCTCGGGGTTTTAACGATGTTGCGCTTTGGTATCTACTCACTTCGCATGAAGATGTTATCCAGGGGCTATCTCAAACTGAATTTTTAAAAAAATGGTTAATTTTTAACAATGCAGACTTTGTACTTTGTTGCTCAGCGTATTTGACCAGGATGTCAGGTTGAGGCTCTACGCAAGGTGACCAAACACCACTCCCCAGCACTAGCGGGGGGTGGGAGGAAGCAGAAGACAACCAGAGATTCTGTTTCTTCTCCCCTCTGAGGTGAGCCGCATTACAGGGGACACGGCACAGAAGTGGGCTGAGGAGGGAGAGGTGGACAGGTGGACAAGTAGATGGTGGACAGTGGACAGTCGGCAGGACAGGTCTTTGGCCCTGGAATAACACCTTTGGGTCTTTCTTTTGCTTAAAACTTATATTTTATTTTACATTTAACATTTGGGAGATGTGTGTGTGTGTGTGTGTGCATAGATAGATATATGTATGTTTTAAGATATACAGTGTGTCCATAAAGTCATGATGCACTTTTGTCCTGTGACCGGTCAAAAGTGCACCATGACTTTATGGACACACTGTATATATCTATTTGATGACTAGTGAAGGAGAATGTCTGATATCTGGCCCTCGGTGAGTCAGGATCGTGACGCCCCAATAAGCCTGTGAGGCTCCCCTCTAATCTCTGCTTGGCAGTTTGATGCGGAAAACTCCACTTCCTTTGAATATGATTATTTCTCAAGCTCCTGCATATGCTGATGAGTGTCTGCAGATTGGAGATAAAGCAACTCTCTTAAAATATGCAACTGAACTTTCGAGTCCTCGGGGCACCCAGCGGGAGAATGGATGTTCCAGGCAGACCCCACCCACCCAGCCACCCATCAGGGTCCTTCATGTGCATTAGCAATGCCTGAAAGCAAAGCCCTTTGCATCTCTGCACCCTGAAAGGTTAAAAGGACCTTCAGAACAATTCTATTCCATGGAGGAAGAGGGCACAGTGGGGGTCCAGTAATTCTGGAAAACACTCCACCAAGTTCAAATTGCATACCCAGAGACCAATTAGAAAAAAATGTTTCCAGAGGCTGCTTGCGGGCGGGGATACGAAACCACGGCCCCAACCACTCCTGAGATCCTGGTCCCCTTTGTCATCAGTCTCTGGGAGAGGCTGGAGCTCTGGCCAGAAGGTAAAGCAGGGAGTTTGCAGCTAGCAGATCCACAGACAAGGTGTACTCTCCTAAAATGATGGCGTCCTGCAAGGAGAAAGCCGTCCACCTGCCCTGGCTCATTCCTGCTGGAAACAATGTTTGGGGGTGAAACAAAACCTAGTGACATTCGTTACCAAGACGGAAAATGAAAAACAATAGCTGAGAGCAAGGGACACCCCAGATCTCTGGCAACACCCGGATGCCTCTGAACCAGACCAACCTCGCATCTGCCTCCTTGTGGTGCCTTTGTTAAATAGATATCTTTACAATTCACACCACCCGGGTTTTAGGATTCTCGTTGCTTGTGACCTGCATAGGCTGTATGTGTGTGTGTGTGTGTGTGTGTGTGTGTGTGCACACACTTTCATAATATACCATTTCCATCACGTTTTATTGCTCTTGACTGAAGATTCGATCTAAGACATCAGAGTCTAGTCTCTCTTTGACCATGATTCATCTTACTAATTATTTTTAAAACCTTATGAAACTCTTACAGATTATCAAATGAAGCCTAACTTTCCAAGAAGAAGACTTGGACTGCTTTGATTATGTCATGTTTCTCTCTGACCTTGTGTCTGTCAATCATACTGTGTTTATTCCCTGGACAGGACAAAACACTCATCCATTCAGGCCTTGATAAAGGCTATCTTCTTGGTTTTGTTTTTTTTTTTTTGCCTGAAGATGAGACATTTCTGATTTTTGTGCCTGTTTCTCTCATTGTCTGCCAGGTTACCTGTCCACCCTGTAGCACACATCAGTATTATGTATTTTACTTTAATTTTGTTTTTACTTAGCCTGTGAGAAACCAGGCATTGACCTTCTCCGATGCTTAGAGAGCTGTGCACCTGACGTGTTGGGATGTGCACACGTCATTAGCACATATGTCATTAGCACGTATGAGGTTCTGAGTCCTTTGCTTCCCCTGCCTCTTCGACATGGACAATTTTAATGAACTCTCTTGAGTTCATTTTTTCTTACTTGAGCTCATTTTTTCCTTCTCTAGACTAGCACAGGATTTCATTCCTACACATATTATTACACCTGACACTTGGCGTGAACATTATTTGTTTGGTGGTTTTCTTTGCAGGAGGGCAAGGTTTGATACAGATGGACTACATCTCATCCGCTCTTTCTATGGGCTGTGCAAAAACTCTCTGCCCTGTAAAGTGAACACTGCAGGTCCTTAAACGGGGTTTTTCTTATGCATGAATAAATCTGTTACTTTCACAAACAGGTATGGAGTACCTACTATGTGCAGAGACCATTCTAGGAGCTTGGGAAACACTAGTAACAAAACAAAGACATTTTTCCTCCGGCTTCTGCTAGGGAGTGATCATGGGAAATACCCAAGGAGCGTGAGAAAGCATGAGTTATGCAGAAGGGGTAAGGACGAAGAGTGGCACAGCAGAGAGAGACCAGCCAGGTGGGAGGGGCGGGCAGGGTGACCCTGTCCCACTGTGAAAGGGCTCTGTGCTCACAGGAGACATAGGGAAGCAGCTCAACACTGTAGATGTTCCGATGAGGATGGGGCAGGAGTGGAAACAGTCACATGAACACCCTACAATGGAAGGATGGCAGAATGTCCCAGGAAGTTCCAAACATTAGCGTGTGGTTGGAAGGGCTTGTGTGACTACGAGCGGGGGGGAGGTACTGTGTTGAGCGATGACTGAGGCCAGATCTTGCTGGACACGTAGGTCACTGTGCATTCCGCTTTTCCTCATAAGGCTTTGAGAGCCAGCCAGCACAGGGTTTGTCAGGAGGGACGTCCTCGGACTGACTCTGTCCGAGGACGACTTCGGCAACTAAGAGAGAGCAGGAGAAGGCGGCCCGTGGAGAAGCATGCAGGGTTATCTGGACCGTGCAACAGTTTGTGAAAAACCAAACAAATTAAAAATATTTTGTAAAAAAAAATAAATAAATAAAACCAAAGTGAAAAACTCTTCTCCTTGGGCAGACCAGCTCAGAATACAAAACCAAAAAAAAAAAAATTTTTTTTTTCTTGTAAATAAATAAAAAGAGTAACCTGTGCCTATTAGTTTTTCTTGCTTCATGTTATCCCAAGGCATGAGCCCACGGTCCGCTGCAGAGAGAAGGCAGGAGAGACAGAGGCAGAAAATAATCAGAAAAATTACACGCCGCGCTTGGCGACACGGACCCGGTGGAAACCCACCCGACAGTTCACTCAGGACAGACTTTTGAAAGAGTGAGACATTCCAGGTGTTGGTGTTTGAAGGTGGAAATGAGCCTCGCGCCTGCTCGAGGTAGGGTGTCTGTCACGGGTGCTCTCTGTGCTCTCTACACAGGGGTGGGTCAGTTCTTTCCTCTGTGGCACCAGCACCACGGACAGCGCCGCTGGGACCAGTCAAGAAGATTGAGAGGAAGGGGGATGTTTCTGACTGTCCCTCCCTGACATTCGCAGCAGGAAGAGCTGCTTCTGGCTAAGGACAACCAGACTGCCAGCTGGGGTCGGCACTGTGACACCCTGTCTGCCTGCGAGGATGGCTCTTCCCAGCCTCAGCCACTGGGCTCCTATTTACAGGAGACCGACTGGCCCAACCCGGCCGGCCGTGTGCCCAGCTCTAACTACAAACAGATTGCCCACGTGATGTATTCTATCGACTTTGCTTCATAATGCCCTCGGGGGCAAATAGATCAATGTTCATTTCAATATTGATAACTGTCTGCTTACTGAGCACGTGAGCTTCTTCTCCTTGACTGTAGAATTTCAGAACCTAGATCTGCCTTCCTGGGTAACATTTGCTAGCCTGTGGATTCCTAAGGGCTGTCTCGGAATTGGAATGAGCTGTCACAGAGCCACTAGATGATACATCTTTATTTATTTTTAATTGAGCTATAATCTATATACAGAGAGGTACACATATTTCATGTGTACAATTTGATGAATTTGGACCCATGGAAACATCTGTAATATCATCCCTCCAATCAAGGTAATAGATATTCAATACCTCCCAGAGTTTCCCTGTATCTTTTAGTTTGGGGGGGGCAGGGTTAAGATCCCTTAACAGGAGATCTCCTCTCTCTATACTGTAACCAGTTTTGACGTTAGCAATCTTGTGTTGCTAACGACAGGCACTGCCTTGTGCAGTGGGTTACCCGGCACGTCCGAAACTGTATCGTCACCACTGTTCTCTGCGGCCTTCTTCCTTCTTTTGCCCGTTTCAGTAGGTGATGTGACAGGAGTCCCCTGCAATGTGTGTATTATTAGATTTTTCTAGTACTTGGGCAGATTTCTTCTGTGGTCCTAATTCCGACTTTCAGAGTCTTGTGGAGTCATTGAAATTCTTCCTCCTCCACAGAGCACATCATTTGTTTGATACAATAGCCCTGTTATCCCCCATGTCTAGTCCAGTCAGTCATGATGAAGAATAGACTTGTTCTTTTCTTTCTTTCTTTCTTTCTTTCTTTCTTTCTTTCTTTCTTTCTTTCTCTCTCTCTCTTTTTCTTTCTTTCTTTCTTTCCTCCCTTCCTTCCTTCCTTCCTTCTTTCCTTCCTTCCTTCCTTCTTTTCTCCTTCCTTCCTTCCTTCCTTTCCTTCCTTCCTTCTATCTTTCTTTCCTCCTTTTCTCCCTTCTTTTTATTAATGATTTTAGTGTTTTTGAAAATTATAACTCCATTTTCCTTTATATTAATGGACGTTCCTTATACATTCAGTTGTCTAATATTTTATTACAACCCAATTCAGATTTTAAATCCTCGGCCAGAATAATTGTGATTAAAAATAATAATAATGTAGAGCTCATGAATAGATTATAAGCTTCATAAAGAGTACATCTGTTTTATTTTATTCCTCAGCATCCCTGGACCCAATGATTGTACGCGATCGATGAGTGAATAAGTACCTGAAGTAAAGTGTTTATAGCACCACAATGTGCCGCCCGGGCATAACTAATGTTGATTGTATTTTGCTCCTGTATGTTCTCTAAGTGCGTATAGAGCTGAGAGAAGCCTAGCATAGCCCAGCCTGAGCAGGTCAAGGTCAGGACCATCCTTCATGTTGTACTGACCCACCTGTGAACACTTGGGCTCAGTAAACTGTCCCCAGGAGAGCATGACGCAGGAATACCTGAGTGCCGGTGACAAAAAAAAAACTACATTCTGTGAACTGCATTTTCACTATTGGGAGTATTCCTGGCATGGAGAAAGCTCAACTTGCAATGTTCCAAATGAGAAAGAAAAGGTAGGGTTAGACGTTTGAGCATTTTATAATATGTCTTATATATGTGTGTGTATATAAATACATTCTATAGGCACGTACTATACATACATAACACTCTGTACACTTAAACGTGTATAAAACATACTAAGAGAGACATATAGACAGAAAGATGACAGACAGATAGATAGACAGACAGATATCTGATGGAAAACAAGTATAAAAGACAAATCCAGGAAAACTTATTCTTTTGGCAGGAGTCCAGAAAAGCTTCTTCAGAGGAGTGGTATTTGAGATTTGAAGTACTGGGTTCTTGAACAGTGAAGGCTGCTGGGAGTTGTCACCACCAGGAAGCCGTTTGTGCAGAGGCTTGGCGTCAGGGACGCACCGCTGGTGTAGAGAATGTGTTGCTCTGTAGAGTGAGGGGAGAAGAAAGGGGAGGCCTGTCTGTAAGGCTCTGGGTGCAGCAAGAGACCGCACAGACTGCTGGGAGCCCCTAACAGGACCTCAGATAGAGCTGGGCCATGGCCCCAGGATGGAAATAGGTGGCCTCCATGGTTGCCTTAGGGTGGGATCCCACCAGTTCTTATACTTGCCCTTCCTTCTGCTGTGATGACCAGAATCTAGCCTGTGAGATCATTTGGCTCCTATTTTCACAGTTCAGAGCCAAGCAAACGACTTCTAGTGCTGCTGAGTTGACCATCAAAGGCCCAGTATGCTATCCAAAGAGTATTGTCAGTTTATAGTCGAAAGAAAGAAAGAAAATAGCTTTTAAAGAACCATCATCTTCCTTCCCCAGGATTTGCCAGACATATTGTATCTAATGGGAAGCGTGTGTGTGGAGGTGGAAACCCAACAAACACAAAGACACAGAATGAAAGAATGAACATTGGTTAAGTGGTCATTTGGGTGGGGCAGTCAGAGGGCTAAGGATTTGTACATCCTGGTCAGAGGTATGGCTTTCTGAAAAGAAATTTCTCACTTATTTCTTCTTTTCATGGTGCTGGGTCTGAAGAAAGGACAATACAACGAAGATGAAAGAGAGGCCACGCACGGCACCTTCTAGACGGGACCCAGAACGGGAAACCATAGCGCAACATTTCTCCAGCTGAATTCACTCTAAATTACCGGAGGCACAGACATTCTAACCTGCCATCTCTCCATTTTGCCCTTTGTAGAACCGTCAAGTCTGTTAATAATTTTCTTCTTCAGCACAATTGAAAGAAAGATTAATCACGTCACTCTATATATACCCCAGCATCCATCTGGAGTTCAATCAAAGCCTAGAATTAGCTACTGAATTACATTTTTTGCTCAGCTTTCTACCTTTCCCACGGAAAGTCGACATAATATTTTTTACATGATTTTGTAGTTATAATCTCTTTCTTCATCTGTTTAAAGAATAGCTTATAAAGATTTCATGAAATACAAAAGTCATGGAAAAAAATAAACAACAAAAGTCAAAATAATTGGTTATCGATGGATGTGGGCAAAATATTTGTGTCTTAGTTTTATTTGTCCACTTCTTCAAAATATCAGCTTCTCTCCGATTAATGTGTCTATTTAGACCTCATATAGCATTGCCTTAATGTTTCTCTGCATGACTTATGGTTTCTGGAATACCAAATTATCCTGAAATGCAATTTTAGTAATGTTTCCTCACACATTTCATCTACGCTACCTTTTGAAAAATGGAAACACTTATAATCTTAACAACATTCTTTTAATGAATGTGCTTTGGAATGTTTAAATAAGTTGTGTCATAAAAGTGAAAATAAAATCAAGTTAAAATACCATCACCACCAGGTTTCACACGCAACTGCTAGGTTCTGTCCCAGTGCCCAGAGGGTTTGGGTACCCCAGGGATAACTCAACATTGGAAGCAATAAGTCAACCAGACCTCCCTACTCAGACAAACTAGCTTGGAGGACTGTTGACTAAACAGAAAGAAAGAAACTTCAACGTCTCTTCAGAGCCTCTCAAAGACCATAATCTCCTTATTTGAAGATGTCACATGTACGGGAGTGCTGATACTTTAAAATAATTTTTTCTTATTTTAGAGATGCCAGTGATCAGGTATTTAATATGTTCTCCTTATCAGAAATTCCTCTCCTCCCACTCCATAGCATGCCTACTTCTGAAAGCTAAAATTGCCATTTTCCTCAGGGAGTAAACTTAGTAGTTGTAATTTGAAGTCTCTGAACTTCCGTGTTCCTGTGACAAAGTACAGTGTGTCCGTAAAGTCATGACCGGTCAAAAATGCACCATGACTTTATGGACACACTGTATTTTTTTATGAGGGATAATTAAGACAAGGTAGAAGAAAACTTAGTAGTCAATAAACTTACAAGTCCTATTAGCTATGTTTTTATAGTTCTGTCCCAGGTAACAATGCTATAGCTTGCATTAGAAGAATCCATTTTGTTTACGTAGCTAGCAGCCCAGACAAAGGACACCTCGATGTTTTGAAAACAGGGTGATGTGTCCAGACTCAGGCAGTTTCTACCCTTCAACTCTGCTAGTCTCAATGTGCTGGACTTTCCCTTTGGCTTATTGCTTTCTTGGTATCAAGCAAGCTTCCATCATCCCAAGAATCAATTGCTAAAATGGATGCTCCCAAATAGAGAGTGAGAAACGGGGCGTGATGGGCTTTCACGACTTTCTCTCACCTGAGAGGAAGAACCATGTACGCACCCCCAGCAACCCTCCCTCTGCCTCCCTTTGACTACAAACGGACCTTGTGGGCCTTCGGAGGCGCAGAAGTTCTTAGAAAACCAGTGAGCAGAACTTTTATGACTCTTTAGCCTCTGTTTCTGTGGATGAGAAAGGAAACATTGAGATTATGTAATATCCAAAACTATTTGCATTTTTAAGTCAATGCACTTCATCTTTTCTGTGTCCATTCTGTGATTCTACTTTCCCTTTTCTGTGGCCTAGACTCCTGTTAATTATTTAACACACACAATTTTAATTTTAACTATTGCAAGTCCAGGTGCATTAGAAGACTTAGTTAGTAGATGTTATTAGGATACAGAATAAGTTCATCTTTTGCGCAGGGCCAGATGCCAGTAGGTATGTATCCACTAAAGGCAAGAATGAGCGTTTGTTCCTTTAGTATACAGATGTTTCAGAGAGAGGCAACCTCATCACGGTGGAAGCTCTTGGCCTGAGAATGGAGTAGTATTGTTAAAAGTTTGAAAGACCTACAAACTATCAATGTTCAAGATGATCATGGAAAAGACACAATGACTTGTACAATACTTCACTCATGGGTTCTAAACGGCCATAATTGTTTTGTTTGTTTTTAATGTGAGAGGAGGGGAGATAGTGAAGCAGACTCCCACATGCACCCTGATCAGGATCTACCTAGCAACCCCATCTAGGGCCGATGTCCGAGTGCCAAGCTATTTTAAAGCCTGTGGTTGATGCACTTCAACAGAGCTATCCTCAGCACCTGGGGCCACTCTTGAACCAATCGAGCCACTGGCTGCAGGAGAAGAAGAGGGAGGAAAGGAGGAAAAGAAGATGGTTGCTTCTCCTGTGTGCCCTGCCTGGGAATCAATCCTGCAATGTCCATTTGCCGGGCCAACACTCTATCCACTGAGCCACAAGCCAGGGCCACGGCCCTAATTTTATACCTAGGAGCCATGTTGAGCAGCACTCCTCCTAGAGAGGGATAAACTGTTGATCAAGCACCCATCATGCCTGACCAGGCGGTGGCGCAGTGGATAGAGCATCGGACTGGGATGCAGAAGACCCGGGTTCAAGACCCCGAGGTCGCCAGCTTGAGCGTAGGCCCATCTGGCTTGAGCAAAAAAACTCACCAGCTTGGACCCAAGGTCACTGGCTCCAGCAAGGGGTGGCTCGGTCTGCTGAAGGCCCGCAGTCAAGGCACATGTGAGAAAGCATTCAATGAACAACTAAGATGTTGCCATGGCAACAAAAACCTAATGATTGATGCTTCTTACCTCTCTCTGTTCCTGTTTGTCTGTCCCTGTCCCTATCTATCCCTCTCTTCCACTCTCTCTCTGTCCCTGGGGGGGTGGGGGAAGAACCAATCACATAAGAGATTTCAAATTCAACCTTTTATACAAAGAATGTTGAAATAGCTGAGACACTTTTGTTATTCAGAGCCTTGAAAAGATGACATGAGAACCACTCTGATAAAAACAAACAACTCAACGGAACATATTTCAAATAAATTAGCAAGTTGTAGATCAACTCTGAAGAAGAGTTCTGGCTTTTACTTATCATATAGCTTTTTTCTTTTTGGGGGTGGGGGGGTGGGGCAGGGCAAAAGAGCCCATGACAGTATTGAATGGACAAACTGAGAAGAATGCAGAAATAGAACTAAAAGGAAAAAGAAAAGGAAAAAGAAAAAAAACGCCTGTGGGCTCATATGATGAAACATTCATTACTTTGTGGGAAAGAAGCCAAACTGATTTAGACTTCAATACTCTGTGCTGAAATCAAAGAGAATAAACTAGAAATGTCAATGCCACGCTGGGTAGAGAGAGCTGTGAAATTGGGCAGAAGAGTATTTTGATTGAGACAGTTAATGGCAATTCAAACAGACTAATTATGAATTAAGGTACTAAAAACGCATGTGATTTCATTTCTGAGGCTACAGCTGAATTTTTATTTCTAGATGCAATATTTGGCTACTCATCTCAGTATGATTGGGACAATATAACTTTATTGTGAAGCGATTTTGTGCCAACAATGTGAAAACTGAATTTCAGAGGCTGCTGATGTGCAAAATGGAATGTATTCCAGACTCGGGTTGGACTCTCTCGGCTCCTGGGCATTTACAAACAAATCACAGGAAGACGAATGTTGCTTATGGTTTTCCAAAAATATTGTGATTAGAGAGTGTTATTCTCACAAACAGGAAACGTTTTAATCTTGACTACATGCACGTAATGCTGAAGGTTCAAATTCGGTTTTCTTTCCTGGGAAGGCTCAAGGAACAAGTTGGGACTATCACGCAAGCAGAGGGCTGTCACAAAAGAAATCAGAGTTCTTGGAAATTTACAATTTTAAAATCCTTTGCCATTATCCACGGGTAATTTATCTTTAAAATGAAAATCTATGTAAATGTACATATTATGTATATCGCTATCCAGTTTAGATCAGCGAGGTAGAAAGTGCATGTGTAATTCGTTCTAAAAACACTTATGGGCTTCTTTCATGAATAATTCCTGACTCTATTCTAGTTTTTCGCTCTTTATTCATGATTATGTCTTCATTTACCCTTAGTAGGTTTTCACTTCTGCCTGAGTTTATAAAACAAAAATGCTCAGGTTAAAGGGATAGCCTATCGACTTTCATCTCATTACATTATTAAGACAAATTAATTATAGGTTGTGCAGTTCTTCAAGCAAAATAATACACACACAAATCAAAACACTTGAAAAGTGGTTTAGAATACTAATTTGAATATACTTTTGCCATTGATCTGAAAATAGCTAACTTTATTTTGCATAATGAGGTTGTTTTAAAACAAAAACCTATCCTCCACAAAATTCTGTTTTAATACAAGAAAAATGTAGTGTCATAATATATTCTTAAGATTATTCCATTAATAGACTTTTCTTTATTAATTTTTAGGAATTTTATATAATGAATTATTTTTAGCATTTCTATATATTTCCTATATATCAAAAACTGAAAATAAACATTAAATTTTATAAGGAAGCCTGACCAGGCAGTGGCACAGTAAATAAAGCATCAGACTGGGATGTGGAGAACCCAGGTTCAAGACCCCAAGGTTGCCAGCTTGAGCATGGGCTCATCTGGTTTGATCAAGGCTTGCCAGCTTGAGTCCAAGGTCGCTGGTTCAAGCAAAGGGTCACTCAGTCTGCTGTAGCCCCCAAATCAAGGCACATACGAGAAATCAATCAATGAACAACTAAGGAGCTGCAACAAAGAATTGATGTTTCTCATCTTTCTCCCTTCCTGTCTGTCTGTCCCTATCTGTCCCTCTCTCTGACTCTCCCTGTCTCTGCCACATACACATACACACACACACACACACACACACACACACAAAATTTATAAGAAAATTATATGAACTTTTACAATAAATTAGGAACATTTTAGTGTGTGTATTACATTATAGATTTAACTCCAAACAGATATTCATATGTCCTATTTTCATAGAAATAACTCTAGTGACAATGCAATATTTCCCATGAAAACAGTAAATGGATTTATATACCCATGTATTGATAACTTTTGAACATTATACTTTGACCAGTTTTTTAAAGAATTTGATAGAAGTTAAGCACAGATAACCATGAGCATCTTATTGCCATAATTAAGAAACACTATTCCTGTAACACGGGAGGTCGAGGCCGGGCAGGTCCATGTTGGATCCGGGCAGACAGTAGAGAAACTGCAGAGCCCAGAAGCATTGGGTCATTACCGTTTAATAAAGCTTCACAATGGCGGATGAGCACACAGGCAGGAAAACAGCTTCTCGGGCGAACAAACAACAAAAATGGCCCCTCTCAGAGGTGGGCGGGCAGGCAATCCGCCATCCACCATTCCCCCTGAGCTCACGCCCCCTGTAACCTTACACAGACTCTCCACACGTGGGCATTGCCACGTGCTCACGCACGAGTCAGGCAAAGTGCTTGCAGCTGGTAAACCATTGAGCAAGCCTCACACAGCTGTGTTCCCCACAACTCTTACACTAAATACATGAAAAGATTGTTACTATTACTTATAAAGGTGATCACGGAGACTAAAGAAACACCCAGGCTTTAGAGAGCATAAAACAGATGTAAATACAAGGAAAAAGAAATGCTCTCCCATGAAACATACATTAGTAATGTTTTAGAGCAGTGGTTCTTAACCTTTTTTGAGGTACCGAACCCACCAGTTTCATATGCGCATTCACCGAACCCTTCGTTAGTGATAAATAAAATATGATTTTTCCCCCAAATTCAAGACATAGGTATATGTTTTTTTACTGGTGCACAAAATGAGCCATGCATGAACATCCCCTTGCTCAAAGAACAAAACCAACAAAGTGCATGAACTCACAACAAATGACGGTGTTACTTTATTCTGGCCTCCACGGCAGAGGCTTCTCGGAACCCCTGAGACCGACTCATCGAACATCTAGGGTTTGGTAGAACCCAGGTTAAGAACCACTGTCTTACACATTGTTGCCACCAGAGCAGCCACAGAACCTACTCAAATTGCACCAATTGTGTGAATAGCTTTCTTAGGGATTCACAACCCGCTCCACGAGCATCAATGTCACTTTTCAGTCTGAAACAACTCCTCAGTTTTATTTTAAATTCTTATAACGAGGGCCAGTGTGATTAAAGCATTGAGGGAAACATAACCAATCAGAGACTTCCACTTTAAGGAAATAGTGACTTTTTATAGAATGCTTCGTACTTCGTTGGGTGGTTCTGGCAAAACCTGATGTTTTCCCCCCTTTTACTGAATTTATTATTGGGGTGACCCTGGTTAACAGAATTATACAGGTTTCAGGTGCCCAATTCTGCGACATGTCACCTGGACACCGTCCTGTGTGCTCAGCACCCCAGGTCAAGCTTCCACCCATGACCGTTTATCCCCCTGTCTGCTCCGGCCGCAATCACTCGCTATTGTCTGTGTTTACGAATATTTTTTCTCTCTCTCACTTTTTGTTGTTGTTGTTCAATCCCTCCCCCCCGCCTAACCCCGGTCCCGACAGCTGTCCGCCTGCTCTCCATCCGTGCGTCTGTCTCTGTTTTGTTCGTTAGTTCTGTCTGTTCATTAGATCTGGACCCGGAGAGTGTCGTGTCACGCCCTGATGGTTTGGTTTGGTTTCTGCGCTTTCCCATGGTGGGGTGCCCCAGCGGCAGAGAGGACCGGAGGGCGACGGGCAGCCCCCAGCAGCGGCTCGGCTGGGCTCGGCGGGAAGGACGGCGGTGTTGGTCCCTCCGGGGGGGCTGGCCCTGCGGCTCTCTCAGCCCTTCCTCTGACATAAACTCGCTCAGGGCTTCGAACAGAGCTCCGCATTTCTCCCGTGCTTCCCGTGTCCCAGGGAAAGAGGAGGCAGAGGGGAACCAGCGGTGAGACTCCTCCCGGGTCTCACAGACAGTCGATAAAGACGAGGGTCATGTCCACGACGTGGCTTTCGGTTCCATAGTTAAAACCGATGACCAGGGTTTAACTTTTAGGGGGGAAAAAATAAAGTTCTGATGTGACTCTGTGCAATCCATTGATCTTCCCTCCGCACACAAACAGTATGGCTCCATGTGCTTGTAGCTGAAAACCGCTCTTTGATTCTTGGATGTGCCCGTATGGCTCAGTGTCTTGGCGCCAGCTCCTGGTTTCTGCCGTGTGTCAAAGACTCCCGTTTCGGACCGTATGCCACGTTATTGCTTTCTGTCAAACACAGCTGTTGTTAATTTAGTGATTTATCAAAAATTGCTCATCGAGTCCATTTTTTTTAAAGCTGCTCAACGCCTCCAAAGCCACTCTCTTTAAAACTGGGAAGCGATTCACATTGTCAAAATAATTTCAGAAGCTGAAGGCTAGAAACGGTTGATGCCTCTTTATTTTTTAATGTTTGGGGATCCTCGGGGAGAGCCCCTTTCACTTGTATCTATTCAGGCTAGAAGGCACTTAGTTCGCCCAGGCGTCCTGGCTGGCACAGAATGGAATTCTTGGCGCCCACAGAGCCATCATGGAAGAGAACAGGCAGGCGCCGTGCGCCCCGATCGAAGCTGCTCAGCAAATCACTTGTCACTTAATTGAAAAAGAAAAAACCAACTCCATTTCTTCTCACTGCGTTAGGTGCAAAACTTAGAGTGAAGTAGATTTTCTCCTGATTAGAAAGAAATCAAATGCATTGGAAAATAGGCACAAAACAAGAGGTAACGGCTAAGGACAGACAGTCTAGCCCACGGGTGGGGACGAGATCCCACTGTTCTGTAGCAAGGTGCTTCCCAGAGCGAGAGGTCTGAGGACTCGGATAGGGCTGTCCACACTGTGGTTCCTAATGGAAGCGCCTCAATGCACAGCTCCGGCGCTCGGTCCACCGCCGCCATCCCACAGGCACACAAATAGGACCATCTATGATGAAGTAGCCTTGGGACAATTTCACCAGAGTGTTCTGACTTTTCTCATGAAGAACAAAGGCCTTGCGGAGGAGCGGTGGTCAGAAAAAGAACTGTTTTGTAACTCCTAAAAATTCAAAGGGAGCTCCAAATTCTGCTGAGAAAAATCAGTTCGATACGTGGATACTATTAGCAGACATCGGGGACACTGGGCCATGTATCCATCCAGTAAATATTCGTTTGGTGTCTACTATGTGTCAGAATCCTATGTGTAAGCCAAGACACTACAGCTGTATAAATGAGCAAGAATCAAGACGTTATAGACATAAGATGGAGGGTAGCATCAATTGTATGTGTGCATTAGTTTATTGTGCAACAGAAACATCAAATCAATATGAAATAGAAACACTGTCACGGGTTTGCCTGAGCTCACATTTCCTATCTAATTAGAATTCTGTGGCTGGAGTGAGATCAGAGCGCACATAGCAGGAAAGAGAAGTGGGGAGATAGGAGACTATGCCACTTAGAAATAGATAGCTTACCTGAGAAAGGCACCAGCACCCCAGTGTTAGGGAGTGAGAGTACAAAGGATCACCTGGAGTGCTCACCAGCAATCAAGGAGAGACTGTGTCTCAATTATGCCATCTGAACTGACTGGAGGGATGGGGGACCCTGTTCTAACGCAATGCCTCAGACTACTCGATGGCTCAGGAAGCATGATGGGGGAGAGAGAGAGAGAGAGAGAGAGAGAGAGAGAGAGAGAGATTGGAACTTGCCTTCAGTCTGCATGCATGTATCTTGTGGACGAAGCATCACATTGGGCATTCCGTGTTTTAGGCATAAATCAAACTGCCTCTGTATCCCTTGATGTGAAGGAAGGTACGCTGAACCTGCTGGTCAGGGACACCGTGTTAATAAACACATCTAATAAAAATGGAATGGACAGCTACACTCACATATAACCACTCTGTGTTGTTCTCAGAACCGGGGTGGCGAATAGCTCCCAGCATGTGTGGATAGTTCAACAATGCTCTGACCAGGAATTTCTCTTGCGAGCAGTGAATTGAAAGCAGCAATTCAAGAGCCAAACAATCTATCACCCGGCTCAAAATCTACTTCCAGTAGTATAAAAACAGGACGGAATGACGGAGTTCACTGGCAGAGGTCAGTGGTGCCGTGTTCCTATGCAGAAGGCCATCCACGATTCTTTACAAATACCCCTGTTTGTTTTACCTTTCCTCTGGCTACAATCGCTGGACCCCCTCCGTTCTCCTTTCTTATAACAATTTGGTGAAACCTGATTAGCTTCTATTCAGACTTATTTTTCACAGTTTCTTTTGAAACATCTACTTGAGATCTAACAAAGGGAGACCTAACACCGTTGCTAAGGGCAACCCAAAGATATGAATTCCATTGTGTGGAAACCAGGCTCACCCCTTGAAATTATTACTGTCAGTCATGATTTTCAGCACGGACATGTCCAACAGGTAGAGAGCGACCCACCGGTATATTTTTCGCTTCTGGGTTCTGGTTCTCAGACTGTCAGTCTGCGCCCCCTCAGCCCAGAATCCCTCTGAATCGTGCATAGCTAACCACGCTCTAGAATCCCCCGGAATTGCTGCCCTCCCAAACCCACATTGATAATTAGATTGATCAGTAGCAAAACTTAGTTCGCACTGACATCTGTCAGGCACTTTACAAACATCAACTCACGTCATCCATATAACAACGGCATGCAGCCAGGGCCCTTATAATCTCCTGGTTACCGAAGACCCAAGTAAGAAGGAGAGAGAGGCATACATCTCCTAAATGTTTATTGAGAAAGCCGGGCTCCCAACCCGGGGGGTCAGACGGAATGCGCGTGCAATCGCTCTGTTGGGCTGATGCTTAGGGCTCGAGATGAGGATTTGTGTAGGAGTAACCATTCTTCGGGTTATATTTTTAAAGTTATTTTAAAACTTCCCTAATGATGCAGGTTGCCATCATTCCATTTAGGCTTAAATTTAATGCTCTGGTTTAAGCTTATTATTTTTTATCTGACTACATGGTGTCGAATCCAGTTGGAACTGAGTTTATAGCAGAAGGTCAAGGGACACAATGTGTCTCCATTTTAGATGACTAAAAACACACCCTAGTGCAGATCTGTGAACTCGTGAAGGTCATGAATGCACCTTCTCCGTGGCCCGAGGGGACTAGCCCTGGTCTCCCGACAAGGAGTAAACCCACACCCACAATCTTCCAATTGCAATTGAGTTGACATGTCCCGTGCTGCCTAAGCCTTGTGTACCTTCCCAGGGGTCTTCCGTGGCTTCCCCGAGTCTGGGCTCATCTGCAAGTCTCAGAGGCACGGAGGAAGCTTGCTTGCCATTTGTTTACTTCACGCCAACTGTGATCAAAAGCCCCTAACACAGCTAAAAAGATAGCTTAGTGGAATCAACATCTGGTAGATAATACTTAAATTCCCAGCCATCCTGCCTTTTACATCCTGGTAGGGGAAAATCAATCTTCTCTTCACTGGGAAAAATGCAGTGAACTACAACTTTCTCAGTGTGTTCATCGGTTTTCAACTTCCAAAACTAAATCATGTGTGCTTTTCGCAGAGACTACCGATAACTTGTGAGGTGATTCTTCATAGCTCTGGACACGCTGGGGGTGTGAGGAAAATCTGTCAATATCCTTTATGATTGCTGGATCAAACACAAGGTTTAAGTCAAGAAACAGTGTCTTCATAAAGTTTTAGAGTGTGTTTATTTTTGTTACAAAATGATTAAAAAACATAATAAAAGAAAAAAGAAAAGCCGGGCTTATTCCCTATTGTAGATACAAAGAAAGTCATGTGTAAACTTGAAATTAATAATAAAAATAATATGCCTGACCAGGCGGTGGCGCAGTAGATAGAGTGTCAGACTGGGATGCGGAAGACCCAGGTTCGAGACCCCGAGCTCGCCAGCTTGAGCGCGGGCCCATCTGGCTTGAGAAAAAGTTCGCCAGCTTGGACCCAAGGTCGCTGGCTCCAGCAAGGGATGGCTCGGTCTGCTGAAGGCCCGCGGTCAAGGCACATGTGAGAAAGCAATCAATGAACAACTACGGTGTTGCAACGGCAACGAAAAACAAATGATTGATGCTTCTCATCTCTCTCCATTCCTGTCTGTCTGTCCCTATCTATCCCTCTCTCTGACTCTCTGTCCCTGTAATAAATAAATAAATAAATAAAGCTTTAAAATAATAATAATAATAAAAATAATAAAATTATCTAATTTTATTTGTGTGTACATATATAATTTTACATATATTTTCCTATAGTTAACTGACTTTTGAAAGATTTATTTTATTCAGGTACATGGGCCTTTCCTATTCAGAATTGAATCTGCACAATTTAAAATTATTACCATAGTGAGTCACTATTTCTGATTAAATTATGCTAATTCAGGTATATTTTGGTAAGAAAATATTTGAAACTAGTGACTTGAATAATATTTCATGCCTTCATTATAAATTATTGATGTAACCTTATCCAGACTGGATAAAAGTACACAACCCTAGAAAAATATTATATTGGAAAAGAAATAGAGCCTTCTTTAAATGACTGTGTTATCCCAATTTCTTATAATAGCAATCTTGTATTCAGAATTTTACCAAGGCATATATGATTATAGGAATATAGAATTTGGAGTTCAAGTTCCAAAGAGAGACCAAATCAAATGTCCACGAGACGCAATATTGAAATTGATACCACATAAGAGATAAATGGTAGATAAAAACTATTGAAACCAATCATGGGTCCTTTGTAACTTTCAGTTATAAAGTCAGCTGAAATCCTACACCCATCTCATCTAAATGTTTCTCTTTCAGTTCCATGAGGCTTTTCTACAGATCTGACTAACCTCAAAAGGGGATAAAAAGTACTTCCTTTTTTTTCTCCTTCTTCTCACAAGCCTGCTTTAGAATGTTAGCTGGAAAAATCTCACCTGTGTGCTCACTGTGTGCAGAACAACTTGTTAGAAACATAGGCAGGGTGCTCGTATGCACACATAATTCAAGGAAACCTGGTGCATCTGGTCGTCCTTGTTGTAGAGATAAGACCTCAGTGCAGCTTCTAGATATGACCAAGTGCCTGGTCCTGGTATCCCCCTCAAAATTCCTGCAAGCCACTCAGTAATTGAGGATTTTACACAGCAAACAAACAGACAATGTAGGCATCGCTGGACTCAGGTAATGGAATAAGAACGATATCCAATTGAAATAATTATGTTTAGCACAAACACAGTAGAAACCTATTCCGGCATGTAACAACTATCACCCCACGAAGAACGTGTCAGGATTCTGGTGTTATCTTTTTAATACCGCTACAGATTGTTGGAAAACTTGGCAAAACATGACCTTATGGTCAAAACTGAACAAACAAAAAACCCCTCTAGTGGTCAGTCTTACCTGGTCAGCTATATGATCCGTGACTTATTCTTCACTCCCTGACGGAAACACTACGTCCTTCGATTACACATACGTACTCTCATGACCAACTGCAGGAAATGCCTGCTCGTTTGGATTATCATCACTCCATCTCTGGCCTTTCATGAAACTCATTTTAATTGTGTTTCTATGCAGATCTTTTCTGAACATCTTCTGAAAGTGCTTGCTACCTATAGCCCTGAAGTAGCATAACAAGGGATATGCACCCATTCCACGGATTACTTGATCCGTTGTTATCTGTGTCTGTTACTGTTTACCCAACTTGTAGGACAGGAAGCAAAATGTATAAAAGAGATGTTGGATTCTATGATACTTCCTGGAACGGTCAAATATGCTTATTGCTTTCACAGCCACCAGGGCTTCCAAAGCCACAGAAGCCTGGTGACAAAGGGAAGGTGTGTGTGTGTGTGTGTGTGTGTGTGTGTGTGTGTGTGTGTGTGTGTGTGTGTGGTGGGAAGGGGGGCTCACACTCTCAGCTGATCACTAACTGCACCTCCAGCGCTGATCTAAATGAGGACTGTACCCCGCCTCTTCGGTGCTTTGTGCGTCTCAGCCGAAAAGAACTTGGTTCAAGAACATAATTTTTGTCACCTCATACCTCAGCAGAGTAAAGAACAACTAACTACCCTCCAGGACCTGCCTAAGAACTCAAGACTTTCCTTTGATGACCCAAGGTGCTGAGTCAGTTCCTCTCTGTCTGCTTCCGGAAGGATCAAGGCAGACGTGGAACACTCAGAGCTCCCTGGAAGAGAAGGAAGCAGGGATGAGAACCTCACCTCTGCGCCAAAACACGCCACGGCCAAGAAGCAAGCCCGAGGCCTGAGAGATCTCACCTCGGAGGGCACGCATCCGGCTCTCAGCGTCTGCTGTGCTGTACGAAATAACTTGCCCGTTCTCTCTAATGCGAAGGAGTCGGCCCGGGAACCCTCTATGGTATGTCCAATCTCCCCTTTACAGACAAAGATGGGGAGGTGCAGGGCAGATAAACACCTTCCTCTGGTGGCAAAGGGTGTAGTCAGATGAAAAACCACGACTCCAGCCCCGTGCTGCCTTCTTTGATGAAATCACTGGTCTGAAAATCCCATTCCTGGATCTCACCCTTCGGTTAGTCCTTATGTCAGGTATTGCAAGAGTCGGGGAGAGAAGTGACCTTAGAGAATAACAGTGAGTATAATAAATTCAACCCCTCGTTTATTGATGAAATTGTGTTCTCGGAGCTGCTGCCACAGTGAATAAGAGACACGGTCACTCGGTCACTGGCCCGGAGGAGGAAGCTTACAGTGAGCAAGTCAGAGACACAGCACAAGCACATCTGCATCTTCTGTGTGTTGATAGCCTAAGTGTGTGTGTTGACAGATGAATGAATAAAGAAAATTATATATATACATACACACACACACACACGAGATGTCTATGTGAGGTGATGAGCCGTGAATCACTCTGGTCGTGGTAATCATTTCACAGTATAGTTCATCATAATATGAAGACATCAGGTGATACACCTTAAATATATACAGTCTTTATTTCTCAATCACAACTCGAAAAAGCTGGAGAAATTTTTGAACTATGAGAGCAAGTTAATCAACAACAAAAAGTAAAATATTTTCACAGGCAACAGATATTCACTTCAAGGCATAACAAATTACTTTTAATTAATCATCAAATAAAGAAAAACCTCACAAAAAAACCAAGACCTGTGAGACCGAGTACCATAATGCCACTTACATGTGGAATCGATCGAACACGATAAACCGAGGGCACAGGGAACAGATGGGCAGCTTCAGAGGGGAGGGTGGCGAGGGGGCCAGAGAAAAGAAGGTGAAGAGATCAGCCAAACACATATACATACATAACCCGTGGTCCCAGACGACGGGGTGGTGGCAGCCAGAGGGGGAGGGGTGGTGACAGGAAGGGGGGTGCACAGG
This sequence comes from Rhynchonycteris naso, assembly GCA_037038555.1. NCBI lineage: Eukaryota > Metazoa > Chordata > Mammalia > Chiroptera > Emballonuridae > Rhynchonycteris > Rhynchonycteris naso. The sequence goes on from CM073002.1 coordinate 148,635,065, forward strand.
GGTAAAATGTGGGTGGAAAGACTTTGTGTAAGATGTGGGGGGGGCGCGACGTGGTGTGTAGATAGTGTTATATTGAGTGGGGCACTTGAAACCGTGTCAAAACAATACATTAGAAAATAAATTAGAAACAAAGGGGGACGGTGAGGCGGCGGGGAAGGAACTATGTCCTGGACTCTCTAGCGCTCTCTGAGGCAAAGCTGAAGGGTCGAATTATTATTGGAGTGAGCAGTGGAAGAACACAGCCACGGCAACATAGTCACACACGATTCCAAATACACCCAATTGCGAGAGCTTAAAAAAACCAATTTCAAAGCGTTCAGTGGTATTAAACACACACAACCATGCTATCTCCCCGCGCACCGGGAACCCACGGCCGGGAGTTCAGACGTGGGCTATCCTGGTTTCACAGAACACAGACGCCCATATCCCACACTCTGATTTGACTGCTCCCAGGAAAGGCAAACGGATTTTTCGGTGTGTCTCGTCCAGTGCATTGCGGACGGTTTATCAGTTTCACGAGACTTCAAAGAAGAAGAGCGTAAGTGAGGAATTTTCCAAGTAGAATCCATCACTGGACATATTCTGTAAATTTGCTATTGACCTGGAGAGTCTTTGCTGAATCTGATCAAAATGCCATGGGGGATGTCTTTCCAACTAAGGTGCTTATTTTCAAATAAGGTCTTTTGCAATGTAAACCGTTGACATAAGTGGAGCCATTTTGAAATAGAGCTGAGGCAGCTCTCCCAAGAGAAGCTGTTTGCATGTCTTACTCCTCAAACTTTTGGAATGTTTGAACCGGGCAAAACAACCTTTGGACGGGGCCAAACCAACACCGTCTTACCAGCAATGTTTATGAAGCCAACGGGAAGGCAGGCCTTCTGACTACGGGTCTGAATGGGAGAGGCATCGTTTAGCATCAGCACACCAGCACGTGTAGCTGAAGAATCACTTAGCCTGTCTGCACCGTCAGAATTTTCTTCCTTGGCTTCTTGACGCCAAGAGACATTTCTTCCTTCTATTTTATGCAATTATTCCCCTCCCTTTGGCCATCAAAGGAAACGAAAACGAAAACCCGTGCCTTGACCCCTAATCAGAACATGACTGGGCTTTCTGCCTGAATCCATCCTGCTTCCTGAAGAATGGACCTGTACACTCTCAAACAAATACTTGGTACCTCGAACCTTGGCTTTTATTTTTTTAGGGTAACACCAGCTATAGGCATCTGTATCCTTAACTTTTATTTAAAATGTACCAGAATGGGTCCTCTCAAGGGGATGATACACAGTCTCCTTTGAAGGTAAGAACTCCAGAACGTTATCAGCAACTGACTGCGACTTCAAGAAGGACAGGGTCCTGTTATCTATCTAACTGCCAGAAAAATAATCAAAACGGCCCAAAGCGTGTGGTAGGTATACACTCTTCTGTATTCACGTGAAGAAAGAGACTCCTGGCGCAGGTCAGAGGGTGCTCGAATCCCGGCACATCCATCGGGAACTGTGTTACTGAAAACTGACACCGATGTAGGCTTACGGCAGCCAGCTATTAGATACACGATATTCTGTCATAGATTTTGTGCTAAAGTAATAGTTTTACGTTCCTTTCAGGCATTGTTGGAGCTTTAGGTAACTTGGATTTATCTGAAGTGGCTCTTTGAAAAAAGAGAACTATTGGTCTTACCTAAAGATAGATTCAGGGCTGCACAAGTTTCAAAAAATGTTATTTTCACTGGTTCCCTAAAAACTAATTTTCAATCACTTTAAACCTCTATTCGATTTGCGATGTGAACTGTCATCAAATTCAGTCTGGAATAATTTTTTTTTCCTGTCATAAGAAAAACAGTACTCCCTTTTCCTCAAAATCCTGACTAAGACAAATACGTAAGCAAGAAAATGCTAAAGAAATGTTCTTAAACCAGGAGTTTGATGCCCACAATATGGACAGCCAGCCAGCAGGAGTGCTCAAAGTTTGTCATTCTTTTCTGGTCTTTAACAGGATAGGTACAGCAAATGTATAGCACACTGAGAGAATAAACTTTTCCTCTGTTGACAATGGTAAGAAAAGAGTTGCATGAATTTTCATGGCATGCACTTTTGTCTCACATTATAAAAGTACAGGTCAGGGTAGTATTGGAACAAAATTATCTTTTCATCGTAGGCACGGGTTAAGAAGCAGTGGTTTAACAAGGTCTGAGGTTCTGGGAATAACAGGAGATGTCTGTTTGTACATGGCCCCCTAGAGAAGCAGATAAAATGGAAACTTTGTTTTGCGTTGACAGTTACTCACAGTGGAATATATCTTACCTTGATTCCGATGGTGGCTCAGTCTGTGAAGATGCACACTTCCTGGCAAAGGTCCCAAGGGTACGGTCTGGGGGTGGGGTGGGGGGTAAGTAGATGGTATGACAGATGATCATCATGGGGAGGGAAGGATTACGGTTCTGAGAAACCAAGTTGAAGAAATCAAGCGATACTTTGTGTCCTAAGACTGCTTTCTTAATGATCAATTCTCCTGATGACTAAGTGCCTAAAATATGCTATATGAATATTGAAAGTATTGCCATTTACTTTTGTGTCCCATTCACTTTATACATAGTTTTGGATTTTTAAGAATAGTTTTAGCAATTTGTAGCAGCTGTATTTGTTAATATAGATTTCTATAAAATGTTGTCAAATGGTTAGATGTTAGGAACGATACAACTGTTTTTGTGTAATTGGGAATCCCTTAAACACTGGATCTTTGGCCCTGGCTGGTTGCTCAGTCAGTTAGAGTGTTATCTGGAAACTCAAGGTGGCAGGTTTGATTCCCGGTCAGGGCACATATAGGAAACCACCAGAGCAGTGGTTCTTAACCTTTTTTGAGGTACTGAACCCACCAGTTTCATATGCGCATTCACCAAACCCTTCTTTAGTGATAAATAAAATATGATTTTTTTTCCAAATTCAAGACATAGGTATATGTTTTTTTACTGGTGCACAAAATGAGCCGTGCATGAACATCACCTTGCTCAAAGAACAAAACCAACAAAGTGCATGAACTCACAACAAATGACAGTATTACTTTATTCTGGCCTCCGTGGTAGAGGCTTCTCCGAACCCCTGAGACTGACTCATCGAACTCCTAGGGTTCGATAGGACCCAGGTGAAGACCCACTGCTCTAGAGAATACACAACTAAGTGGAACAACAAATGAATGCTTCTCTCGCTCAAATCAACTGAGAAAAGAGCACACACATTCCATTCTGTTTTTTATTTCATTTATGTTAAAAATCAATAAAATATTCAACTTTTATCAAAGGTTTCTTTTGCACCAGAACTATCATTAAATTATTCTTCACTGAGAAACTGGCCGTAAGGGAAGAGGTCTACGTGGAGAGTTTTAAATGAGAATTAACCTCTGCTGAATAAGTTTTAATTCCTTTTTAATTTATTTCTTAATTTTGAAGTAACCCTCTGACTTTGTTGCATGAAAACCATATTGGTGATTTTGTTGGGGTCATTTCAGATCAACTTCCTACTACCTCATAGCTGGAAATCACTCACCTTCCCCAACTCACCCGCAAGACAGGGGACATTTCTCTAGGGTAGGGTAGTAGTGAGGAACCTTCTCTTTTATTGCCCCCTTTGACATCAATAAATATGATCTCATCAAACAGTGTCTAATTTTACCTCCCACATGCCAACAAACACACAAAGGAAGAGTAAACAGTATCACTGATTGATGTCATCTGTCCCTGCCAGTTGAAAATCAATGGGTGCCTGCATTCTATCCACTCATCCCAACCGATTTAGAATTTGCCCCTGCCTCAGATTAAGCTCATTTGATTAGCTCTCACCAATATCACTTCAATGAGTAATAGCATCAGGGATGCTTAGCTTTTTCTAAAGATAGGTGCAAGTTACTACCATATAAAGAATTTCTCCATTGGGAAACTGCTTGTTACCGGTAAGTTGGTCCAATTTTTGTTCAGTGATCATATGGTAATTTTGTTTAGGTAATTAGTTTCCGTAATCAATTTCAGAAAAATAAATTTATTGGACATTGAGCCTGACCTGTGGTGGCGCAGTAGATAAAGCGTCGACCTGGGAACACTGAGGTCGCCAGTTCAAAACCCTGCACTGGTCTGGTCAAGGCACATATGGGAGTTGATGCTTCCAGCTCCTCCCCTCTTTCTCTCTCTCTCTTTCTCTCTCTCTCTCTCTCTCTTTCCCTCTCTCATTCTGTGTTTCCTCTCTAAAATGAATAAAATAAAAAGTTTTTTTTAAAAAAATTTATTGGACATTGAAAACAGATACAACTTTTTTTTTAATGTTTTTATCGATGGCTGGGAAGCTTAAGGAAAATTTTCTGTAAAGCTACAATTAATCAGAGCTCATCTATTTGATATATCTCTCCATTCTACAGCTTAAAACGTTTGTCCTACTTGTATTTTAATTGTCAGAGAGTGATGCTTCTCTTTATGTAGTTCTTCAAGTCTTGTCGGCTGGTCATTCCTAGTCCACGTACACATTGTTACTGTTCTTCCCTTGCTGTTTTTTCTTTTTTAGGTTGAGAATTTGCTATAATATCTCAAGTGTAATTTTTCACTTAATTCTCTCTACACAGAAAACATGGATTTCTTAAATTTCTTAACAAAAAAAAGCTCAAAATTTTTCTTGTTAAAAAAATTATTTATTTCAGTTTCTATAGGTAGGCTTTATATCAAGGAATGTGTGTGTGTATGTGTGTGTGTGTGTGTGTGTGTGTATAACTCTACTTACACACACTCTCACTGAAAACACTCAAACATACATTGTGAATAGGGTGAACAACATAATAACGTGTTCAGCTGTGTTCTTACCTCTTCTACTATCCAAATATTTGGTCAGGATGGAATGTCATCTCCCAGCACAGGGTATCAGAGTTACTGCAGTTTTCACAGGGCATGCCTACGAAAGCCATAATGTATTTTGAAGCCGTTCTTTAAATCTGGATTACAAAAATATGGAAATAATAGACAAATTTTTACCAAATTCAAATGAATAAGAATTAAAGTTTTATGTTCCCTTGAACTGGCATCCCTGACATGGTATTTCCAAAGGATAGGAGTGAGAGCCTACACTGGTTGGGCCACAGCTCTTTCCTTCTTCCTGTGCCTGTCTTTCACATCTAAGTTTTGCTCTATCTTCTCTGTCCTGTGCTCACATGGCTGCATTTGTATCAGCACTTACAGAAACCACAGGAGAGGACATTCAGTCTTCTGGCTCTTGGATCTTATTTCTATGTCTCTAGCTATTTCTGTTCCCATGACATCGATGCACCTCCATTCTGGTCCTGCATGTCTGCTGTGCTTCTTGGTTTATAAAACACTGCCTCTCACTATCTCTCTGGGCGTAAACTCCGTGGTTTCCTCCCTACGCCGAGGGCTTTCTCGCTGACAGCGAGAGCTATGATGTTGGTACTGGTCTGAAATGGTTTCCCTGATGGATGGAGTTTGGGTTTGGTGCAACTTCTTATCCAGCTATGCACGAAAATTATTTTCTTCTAACTCTTTAATTGTTATAGGTGAAAAAACGAAACCCATGAATGTAAATTATAGGTCCAAAGTCACCAAGTGGTGGCGAATAATAACTAAGAGTTATTTATTCTGTCTCTTCACGCCGCATTCTGTAAATATTAGCATAATCTCGGGTAGGGCTTGGGTTTATAACACATTACCTAGGAATTGTGACTCTCACAAAGGATTAGAACCAGACTAAAAAAAAAAAGACATTCCATAAGCATATAACTTACATTCCATAAGGGAGCAGTTTTGAGACTGTCATGGGAAAACTAGAAAAAAAATGATTTTAATAAGTTTAACTTTTCTGGCAAAATTCACCTGGGAATCTTGGGCAGCAAATACTTTAGAGAGAGTTGATAGCACATGGGATTTTTTTCCCCACTCTCTAGGGCCAATTTGACAATTATGCGATATTTGTGTCTTTTCTTGAGCAGAAATTCTTTCTTGTTGACACACCAGTTGATGAGAAAGGGCTCAAAGTGAAATTCTAAAACAATCAGTAAAGAGTTAGAAAGAGCACCTTCTATGGAACACAAACCTGGAATTGAACATAATTCTGGTAAAGTTGTTTCCACACCATGTCTGAAAATTTCCAAAAGGCTCTATTATTAAGAGATGGTGAGGGAAGAGATCAGAGGCCAGGACGATATGAGGAAACCCCATTGTGTCTTTAGTCTCATAATTCTTCACAATCTGAAACAACAATATAGGGGGGAAAAATGTTTGCCAAAAACGCACCTTTGTATCACCTTTTCTGGGAAGCTTCTCCACATGCCGAACCCGGAAAAACAATCACCACCTCTTCCTTGAAGCATCTGTGAACATGGTGCAATCCCTGTTACCCTACAGCAGTGGTTCTTAACCTTTTTTGAGGTACCAAACCCACAAGTCTCATATGTGCATTCACTGAACCCTTCTTTAGTGATAAATAAAATATGATTTTTCCCCCAAATTCAAGACGTAGGTATATGTTTTTTTACTGGTGCACAAAATGAGCCGTGCATGAACATCCCCTTGCTCAAAGAACAAAACCAACAAAGTGCATGAACTCACAACAAATTACAGTATTACTTTATTCTGGCCTCCGCGGCAGAGGCTTCTCCGAACCCCTGAGACCGACTCAGCAAACCCCTAGGGTTCGGTAGAACTCAGGTGAAGAACCACTGCCCTACAGGTAACACGTGGTCCTGTGAGCCATGCAGTCCCAAACGACTGCCCACAGAGGTCAGTTCAGGCTTGGCCACGTTGTTATTCTGGTTTAAGGATGGGCTGGGTCATGGCTAATTCCGGACCTGTCTTTCTGCAGGAGGGGATAAACCTGGATATCAAAATCCTGTATCAAGCACATCATTTAGGCAAATTACACCATCATCTGTATCCATTTTGCTTTGCTGTTACTCGTTCAGATCTGATTGCAAACAGAATTTCTGTTTGGAGAGGCTGACTCCACATGGCGGAGTTCCCCACGCAAAACACGGTCCTCAGGCAGCCTGGGCGAGGACAGGGGAGAGATGGGGGCCGCGCAGCCTCCGCTCGGCACCGGGAGAAGCAGCGAGGTTCCCCGGGTGACAGACTTTCCTCGTGTCACACAGCTCCCACCTGTGTTTCCGGTGCTTTTAAATTAACAGTTTAATTTTATGAGGGCATAATAATTCCTATGCCAAGCATACCGGCCATGGGTGCTTAGGAACTTGGACTCTGCGATCTGTGAAATGGGAGAGGCGGTGCGCGCATGTTCTGCACGTGTACCAGCCGCCATGGCCGCAGCTGCGCGCCTCAGGCTCGCTCTGGCCCGCCCGGGTCTGAGCGCTCCGGCGGTTAGCTCAGTCCGTCCTCCGGAAACAAAGAAACAAACAAAAAAACCCTGTGAGTTCCGTGCAACTAGCAGCCTCACTTGAATGCTTGAGGAAACTGAGCTTAATAAATTTCCTAAGATAAGCTATTTATCTAGTAACAAAGTAGACACAAATATGTATGTGTGTATATATTTGTATGTTATGTGTATGTGCCCATACATGTCTAGTATATATATATATGTGTGTGTGTGTGTGTGTGTGTATACATATATATAATATATGTCACAATGCATACACATGTATACACACGCCAGATACATTTTCCCTGTATTTATCCGCCATCTGCTCTACTTCTATGAGATCTGCCCTCACGATCCTAACACCCCTCGCACCTGTTCCTGGGCTGTAGGCTGCATCTTGCAGACACCGCCAGCCAAGTGGCCCCCAATGCTGTCTGTGTAGACGGGAGACACTGAGAGCAATAAAGATAAAATTGTCCCAATTTATGCTTCCTAAGTTTTTTTTGTTTTTGTTTTGTTTTTTTCATGGAGCTCATAATGTTTTATCAGGAAGTGTTATTTGCTGAGTATCTATTTCTCAGAGATTGTACCATTCTTCATGGCATTTCTTAAACGAATAAATCTATGTGATGATGTTAAATTGCACCTCACAGAGGTAAATAGATGGACTCCATCCCCGCAGCCAGGAGCCATGAATGGCGGCAGCTGGCGCGGAGGGTTCCCTTGGAAGCAGGTGAAATTTGGATAGCGCCGCCTCTCACCTGGACGCCACGGGTCAAGGTGGGGCCTTTGCGATGTGTCTCCATGCTCACGAGCTTTGAGAAAATATGTGAACATAGGGTTATTTTTCTTACAATATGCCCTTTCCTCCATATTTTATCAGCTTCAGAGTTCATGAACCATGTGTGCGCCCCCTGCCCATGAGTGTGCCAGTCCAATCCGTGCGTGCCTGCCTCTCATCCTTTCCAATCCTGGAGGGGCGGTTCTTGATGCCCGCCTAATAAACGTAACTTAGTCTCTGTGTAGCGCCCTCTCTATCTATAATTCTTTGTCCTGCACACATACACATACACACACACACACACACACACACACACACACGTGCACACACATGGTCAGGTTCTCCAAAATACATTATGCACTTAATATACCCTTAGTGCAGTCTTATTCTCAAGGTATCACATTCCGATGGGTTATAGTCCAGCTGATGCCATGCAACCAATGTAGAAATCGTGGGAAGAGGTCCAGTAAAGCCCATGGCTATTCAGAAAACTTGTGGGCCATACTATTAGGGGATTATTACTATTTATGATTGCAGCATTTTACATCCTTATAAAACTCGGCCAAGAATACATTGGAAATTTAATTGAATACTATTTTTTTTTTTACAAGAAAACAAATTGCCTTCATATAACACGTCTTTTCAATACAAATTATTTAAATACAATTTAAAAGAATGTTTACTAAAATTAGCATTTTTAAACTACCATGGCACTGTTTTAGGCACAGACTTTCTAGTTTTAGGGTTAACTTTGCAGTACATTAAACTGATCTGTTACTTGAGTTGTTTTAATGGATTTCTTTCTTCTAGACAACATTGTTCTGCGGTTACCAGTGATCACAATTGTTCCACAGCCTACATGTGTGATAGAGAAAACAGAAACGTAAGGTCAGACAAAAGGATGTGGGTCAGGGGAGCTTGCTGGATTAATAGTGAGCCTCCAACCACCACACAGAAGGCCACTCCTTTATGGTGACATCAAATTATGTCACCCTGAGACACACTGAAGACTCCGGCTACCCCTGTGATTGCTGGCCCAGTATGGACTAGATGACTACGGTTTGCCTTTGCCTCTGCTGAATATGTGGTCTCTACGTGGAGGAAGGGGCCATGGGGAAAATCTTAGGAAGCATAAATGGGGAGAATTTTATGTTTACTTCTCTCAGTGTCTCCCATCTCCACAGACAGCACTGGGGGCCGCTTGGCTGGCAGTGGCTGCAAGATGCAGCCTACAGCCCAGAAATAGGTGCCAGGGGTGTTAGGATTGTGAGGGCAGATTGCATAGAAGTAGAGCAGATGGTGGATAAATACAGGGAAAATGTATATGGCGTGTGTACACATGTGTATGTATTGTGACATATATTTAATATATATAGGCTCAAAAGCTCTTAGAAAAAATAAATCTCCCACAGTTCATCTTGAGAACTTTTCATTCGCCATGGTAGACCCTACAAGCCGCCTCGCATCTGGCTCGGGTCACGTGCCTTCTCCAGACTATTCAGAGAGAATGTTGCGGAGGGGGGGGGGATATTAAGCCCACCATGGCAGTGCCCTCACTGTGGAAGCTGACACATGAATGCCCGAGTTTGGAAGAGCCATCCGATTTCCTCACCCGACACCCAACAGCACATTTGTAGCGGGATGAACACGACTCCTTCCGGTTGGGGTCAGGAGCATCCCCACTTTCTCTGCTCGGGGACTCCGTTTCATTTGTGTCCCCTGTGACGGATGTGCAGTTGGATTTTCAGGCCATCCTGAGGAATCAGATGTTGCCTGCTCCGAGTGAAAGAGCAGAATAAAGAATTGTGGGTAGAACGTTGCAAAAGTAATGTTTTTGCTGGAGTCATTTGGGCAAGAAACAAAAAGCACGGGATCTAAAAGCTAGATGTCCCTTCAATGGAATTACGCCCAGGGAGATGACTGTTTCTACATGTCCTTAAAAAATAAGAACTTAACCCTGAAACTTAGATGGGCCGTGGAAACCCTTTCTCCCGAATGAGGGTGCCTTGATCCTTTGACAAATACCTATGACAACAACTCTCCCTGCTTCAACAAAGGCAGAATTCCAATGGCCTTCCTATTGATAAAATACAGCAATACAATAAAAACCATACACGCAGGCCTAGATAAGAGTTGATGAGATGAGGTTAGCTTCTACACTTTGTTATGCGCGTTGGTTATCAATCCAGCACTTTGAAAAGGACAGTAAATAATGTATTAATATCTGAGACATCCTCTGTTGCTTTATGTTTTAGCAGCCTTTTTCTGTGAGGAGACAGCATGATTAATAATGTTAATCAGCATGATTTCAATGCCAGAGGGGTAATATTTTAGGTTCTCTGTTTTGGTGCATTGTTTTTACAAATGTTGCTGGAGATAAATGAGTGTATTTTACCTACACAGAGTCTATATGAATTTTCAAAGCACCGATATATGATTAATTTGAAATAGTTTATGACCTAAATGTGAACATTTTTAAAACACATTACCAAGTCCCTTGGTTTTCAGATACTTCTAGGAAAACTATTTTGCAAGCTCCTTTTTAACTGGATTTGATAAGAAAAAAAAATCCATATTGGCTTACATAATATATATAAAAAAACTAGAATATCTCAGTTTCTTAAATAAAAACCTCTCAGCATTCTTGATTTCTCATTTTCTCTCACTTTCTGAATTCATTTTATTTTATTTATTTTGGAGAGGAGACACAGAGTGAGAGAGAGAAAGAGAGAAAGGGGGGAGGAGCTGGAAGCATCAACTCCCATATGTGCCTTGACCAGACCAGTGCAGGGTTTTGAACCGGCGACCTCAGTGTTTCCAGGTCGACGCTTTATCCACTGCACCACCACAGGTCAGTCACTTTCTGAATTCAATCATTTAGTACACAGCCTCTGGCCTCTACCTTCAATAATTCGCCATAGTTCATAACATGTTAAAAACAAAATTTTATTAATGCTCACATGAAAATATTTTCTTAAATTGTCAGGAGGCAAAAATCAAACAAACAAAAAGGATTTATTTGGGACTCAAAAGAACTGTAAGTTTGAGCACACAGAGTCTAGCAGCAACTCAGTTTCTTGCTAGGAAGTAACATCAGAGGTTTGTAAAAGGCAGAAGAGGGATAAGGCTTTGCATAATTCATTCACAAAGAGTTTTGATTGGTGCTGGTGTCAGAAAGCTGACCTTGGCCAAACATAATTGATTGCTAAAGTTATCAATAACTGAAAATTCTGTCTGTGTGAAGAGTGGGAGGTGATCTTGAAGCACTCTGGAATATTTATGTGGTTTTTTTTTCTTAGTTCAAAAGTTCATGTTCTGTCCAGTGAGGAGGCACATAAGACCCATTTCCTTAATGGCTTCCTGGCTCCATTTTAAAGCCCCTTAACGTAAGTGACTCAATTTTATTTCCCATTTGAGAAAGGTAATATTAAGTTAAGAGTAGTAGAGTCCTTACCCAAGGTCGACAGCCAGCAAGTGGCTTGGTTTCCTCTGCCGATGACCAGGCACTTCCCAGGAGTACAGACGCTCATTAGCAAAGAGGACCATCGTGACATGTTTTGTTGGTTGGTGCCCTGCTTACAATGTGCTTTAGGAGGGATAAGTTAACAGGAAATGACAGGGGCAGATAATTGGAAGTGGGGACACAGATGGAACGTGAAGTTTAACTGAGATTCTATGGACAACGTAAAAGGAAGAGAGGGTGACCAAAATGGGGTGGATTGAGAAAGGAAAAAAATCCATGGAAGGAAGGTACCAAAAATAAAGGTACTTTTAAACTTCACATGTTTCTGAGATGTTCCTTAGAAGGACTCTTTCTTGCCATAAATTTATTCCAGTTCTAATAATACAAACCAAAGGAATCACCTTTATTCCGGAGTACAGAGTAATTCACTCATATGTGTATCAAGGCCACGACTATTTTTAAGCCCCAGCTTACAATCCTTATTATCTTTGATGCATTTCTTTGAACTATTTTGAATCTTGTCATCAAGTTTTATCTATCTGTTCTTAAAATTCCTTATTCATAGGCAGTTCCTTAATCCAAATTATGTTTAGGAAGAATTCTCATTTGATGACTGTTATTACGCCGCCATGTATAAGATTTGAAAAGTGAAACCCTAGACTAATAAATGATTTTATATAATAAGCATTTTCAGAAATTTTTAAATCTGAAAATGCACGTTTTCTCATTTCAAATTTGGGTTTTCTTACACCAGATCCCTCTTCCTCACATGTTGACTAAGCTTGATCTTGGTAAAGCATCTTACAAATGTCAACCTTACCACAATGTCAGGTTTACGACGTATGCTGGAATTTATACATCATGATGATGTGATGAACCCATCAACACAGACCATTCCCCTTGAGCTATTTACTTGGCTTAGATAAGGAGAAGTCAAAATAACTAGAGATGCTCCCGGTCACAAAGATGACCAAAACTGAGATATTGAAATTTACTTTTGTAGGGGAGGTGAAACAGGATTTCCTCTGCCCTTCTTGGATTTTCAATGATCCTTCCCCTCGAATAAAGACATATGAGCAGCAGAAAAAGGCATTTGACTTTTTTTCATATGTAAAAGAGCCCTTCAAAAAAGTAACCAGAGGAGAAAGTATTTATACCTTTTAGACAGAGAAACAGAAAGAATTGTGAAAAACTGACAAGAGTGTAGACTTTTGACTAGCGTAGCACACTGGTAAAGAAAAGGGTTGTTCCTTCTCAGCCCTAAATTCCCCGACTCCAGTGACCAGGATGTCCTCCATCCTTCCATCCTTCCGGTTCAAGCAGGGAGCCTTTCCCACAGGTGGTACGTCTCCTGCTCTGAGGAGGACGCAGGAGCTGCAGAGAGTCCTTCTTGCACGGGTTCTTCCCCAAGAGCCTTTCATTCAAAATAATCAGCATGCCAAACTCACATATTTGGGGACAACCTATGCTAAAGCCCTGAACTTTAAATTTTAAATACTCGCACAGATCAGAGGAAATATTTACAGTACTGCTGCTATAAGGGTGGAACAAGCCAGGTTCCAGCTCAAGATAAGAAAGATGATTTTCCCCATTATTTATTCATGAAGAGTGGCCACACTCATCCACGAGAGAGTTCCCCATCAATGAAGATTAAAATCAACGATAATCTCGACAACTGCCATCACCTCTTCCTCTGTCTCCCCCTCCCCATCCCCCATGAGCTGAACAAGATTCATTATGACATCTCAGAGAAGCTGAGACAAGCTAGCCGCCAACCAGGGACACCTGCCCATCTGCTCCTCAGGGCACTGGATTTTGTGTCGTTACAATCCCAGTTGTCTGGTGAGATGAAAGCCATCTGACCGATCCCTTGGTCAGCAGGCTGGAGGCCGGTGCTCTGGTCAGCCTGCACAGATGACTGACTCACTGGCTTCCAAAATACCCACCTCAAGTTAGGATGCAGATTGTCGCCGCCCCGCCATGAAGTTACCACGGGGCGTGAATTTAACACCATTGTCTTGTAAGTCAGAAATAATCATGACAACCTGTACACTAAAACAAAAAACAAAATGAAGCTCTCTAGCCAGATAGGAGGTTTTCCATGCGCGGTGCCTCTGGGTTTACTTTCTCTTTCCTCAGCCGTGACTACAGTGTGAACGCATTTATTGTAAGCGCTGAGTGCTGTCATCATTTTCGCATTTGTTGGGAAAGTGGGGCTGGGAAAGGGTACAAAGTTTGTTCCTCGCCTGCGAATTCAAGGGAAGGTGTTTTCTAAAATCCAGGCATTACAGTGTGCATCTGCCTCAATGACAGTTCTGCAGCGATGGCTTAGTACTCTGTGGAACACACACAGACACTCCGCGTGGTGATTTCTGAGCCCGCAGACGTGGGGAGAGCCTGCCTGACACGGGTTCTCAAAGGGTTTGAAACCACAGCGAGTGTTTTGTACTTCACGTTGATAATGGTTGAGTGCCCATATAACGCCCACATTTCCAAATACTTAAGACCCCACGAATGCCTGGCTAACTGAATTTGCATCTTTCAGGAAAACGGGAGGCAGGGGAATCCTCATTTTCCAGTCCCCTGAAGTTCTGTCTCCTCCTGTGCTTTGCACGCCGAAGCACGGATCTCTTCTTTCTGTTGTCAAAGCAAGAAAGTCTCTTTGCCGTCTGACTTGACCCCTTGAATGAACACACTGGGGCAAGAAGATGAGACCACCGAAAAAGAGGCTCAGCTCTCTTGGCCACGAAATGATGGCTATCATATTAGGATATCGGATCAGTTACGAATCAACGAGTTCAGATGGTTAAAACAAGGAACAAGACACAGGAAATCCCTCAATGATCACGAGATTAGAACTCCGAACGGGACCACCGCTCAGCTGCTCTCGGTCCGAGCATGCCCCGTCTTTTCCCAACCTTGGGTTGGATTAGAATGTCCCCTTACCTATGTGCAATGATGCCGTGTGTGTGCTCTAAAATAAGGTAGCGGCACCAGATAACCCACGGTATGCTTTTCACTGCGCTGCAGATGCTGGCCGGAGCACAGTTCTCCTGGCGGCGACCGGATAGGTCTAAGAGCAACTACGGTGTCGCTGCCACAGTTCGCATCACTGGCCCGCAGATACCCCATTTCGTCGGCCCCTATGTAATGCCGGGGCCCTGGCTTAGAAAACCCACACGGTTCTAGGTTTCTGCATCTCTGTCCATTCAGGTAAAGCCGCGGAAGAAAGGCTTGGGACTCAGTGTTGAATGTGTGTGAATTTGTGGTCATCATACCCTTGCTACCTCCCATTGCGATAGGACCGTTTCTGTATACAGCAGCTCATTCTGTTCCAGACCGCCCCAGTGTAGAGGATACTGCAATAAAGCCAGTTACAGAAATATTTTTTAAATTTATATATATATATATATATATATATATATATATGGGATGTCCATATGATACTAGAGCTGATTAAGTGTGCAATAGCAAACATAATTTAACTTAAACTATTGTATTGGTGAAAAGGGCGGGCAGTTCTCTGAGCCTTCAAGGAGTCCTGATCCTCTTTGTGGGCAGAGAGTGTTGACTTGACGTAGGTGGCTGCCCACCCATCCGGTGGGTTTCTGCTGAAGGCTGGGGTGACTGTGGCCGTTATCTGAGGTAAGACAGCAGCGAGGTCTGCCACATCCATTGACTCCTTGCTTAGTGGACAGTTCCTCTGGGAGCGTCGGAGGGTGTTTGGTAGCATTTCGCCCGCTTCTTCCCTCTCAAACCCTGCCGCAACCTTCTCTGCCAAGTTTACGGAATCCCCTAAACACCCTGTTGTCATTTCAGTCATCCGGGCACCGGCACCTGGAGGGGACACAGGGACACAAAGCAAGCAAACGCCGCTGGAAAACGGCACCGGCAGACTCGCTGGACTCAGGGGGACTGCACGTCTTCAATTTGTAGAAAAACGCAGCGTTGGCAAAGCTCGGCGGGGCGGAGGGCACGACAGGGAGGTAGGTGTGCCTGTCCAGACCGTCTTTCAGTCCCGGCCGGCGATTACCAGGGGCCGGCTCTGCTGACACAGGGGCTCAAGACAAGCGCGTCAGCACCGGGTATTTCCAATGTCTTCCGTCCAGTGAAATTAACGTCTGCTTGCATTAGTGAGACCGCCAGATGCTCTGAATCTCAGAGGACAAGCCAGCACATGCTGTGTAAGCTTTTAGAGAAATGAAGCCCTCAGAAGTACGTTCAGGTCATGCAAATGCCCCAGCAACGGAAGGCATGTCTCTGAATCCTTGTGAGTCTCGCACGGGTGTCTCAGGGCTGAGGCAAAGAGGATGGGGCGTCTTAGGCGTGTGCATAGGAATTTGCTGAATGGGACTGGGAGAGAGGTGGACAGAACACTAGTCAGCAGTTAGGGAGTCACTCTAACCCAGTGGTTCTTCACCTGGGTTCTATCGAACCCTAGGGGTTCGATGTGTCGGTCTCAGGGGTTCGGAGAAGCCTCTGCCGCGGAGGCCAGAATAAAGTAATACCGTAATCTGTTGTGAGTTCATGTACTTTGTTGGTTTTGTTCTTTGAGCAAGGGGATGTTCATGCACGGCTCATTTTGTGCACCAGTAAAAAAACATATACCTATGTCTTGAATTTGGGGGAAAAAATCATATTTTATTTATCACTAAAGAAGGGTTCGATGAATGCGCATATGAAACTGGTGGGTTCGGTACCTCAAAAAAGGTTAAGAACCACTGCTCTAACCATCAGAACATGACTAATCTGCCTTTATTTGCCCTATTGGCGTAAGAGCCATTTACTCTTTGGAAGTGTACATGGTCTTTGCTTGCTGATGTGGTTTTAGTTTACACATTGGAACTGAAATGCACTATTTAGATTAAGCCCATCAGGGAACTCAGGTCAGTCTTCATATGTTATAGCCATTTTGCCTCCTTATAAACAATATGACTCCATATCCGTTCTTCTTCAACTAAAATTGTAATTCTTATGACAAAAAGGTGATCTGAACTTTTCTCCACTCTTCTGTTTTGGTCCCCTAAGAAAATAAAAATAAAAAATAAATTAAAAAAAAAAAACCTCAAATGCTAAAAATAAAAGACTAAAATATTATTTCCCTATTTCTGCATAGCCTGTGAGTGAAAACCAAACATAAAGTTACTAAGTGAAGTTTGTCATAAATAATATATATTATTTATGTCATCAGTATGCTGGGTCTTTATGGATGAATGTTAAAAACATACCATATACTTTCAAGATAATATATCCAGTGGATAGATTTTCTTTTCCACTGACTTACACTATGGGAAATACTGTTTAAAGGATATTTGGCAGTTTGATTTTAGCCATGGGCTGGTTATACACGTTAGATATGGTTATGGCTGGTACGTATCCTGTGTGCGAGTTCTGACTCAAGATATACATTTCTGGAGGGCTACTATAAAAGTTTTCTAGGGCTGTTAGGACAAAGTAGCATAGGCTGACAACCTGGACGTACAACCGACATCGGTAGTGTGGGGAAGAAGGCAGCCTCGTAAGACTGAGTCCTCACCCAGTGGGACCTGATGCTACCTCAAGGCAAAAGCATCAGGGTTGCTGACTTCTGGGTGGTGTTAGAGAGAACACCTACTGGGATAGTCAACTTAGTTGTTCCGTTGTGAGATGGCCAAGCACCAGGGAATGAGTTAGTGCCTCCTGCCAGATGGTTAGACATTGCACCGATAGTATATTTATTTCCCACACAGTGTGATTACTTTCATTTTAAATGTTGTGTCTATTTAACTCACAACAAGCACTGTGAGCTCTCAAATTGTGTGCACCAGTGTTTGACCATGTAGAACTGTGTTTTATTTTTGAAAATCCGGAGCCAGGACGTCATTTCATATGCGTCAATATGGCTGAATCTGCCATTTCTAATGATTTATATTCCTATGCCAAAATGTGATGTATCCCTTTTGCTTTATGTTATCAAAATACTACATAACGGAAAACAGTAACTTCCTGGGAACACTCAGGCCCTGTCATTTAAATATCATGACTCTCTCTGCTTGGAAGAAATCCTAAAACTTCTTCTATATATGCTTTAAAATTACAGATCATCTTTGTATCATCTGCATATTCCTTTGAATGAATTGATCCATCCATTTCAAATTCTGCCCTCTTGGGAAGGCTTGAGCCGGCCTTTGAAAGGTGATACTCCCTCTGTCACTTGATTTCTATTACATTTACTAATACCACCTTTTAGCTTAATATTCTTAAACTGTTATTATTATCTGAGTGATTCATGTAAGATAGTAATATTTTCCCCAAAGGCACACAGGCCCTTTGTCACCATTATGAAACCCAGACTCCGCTCTACATCCATGAAATCATTCCATAAATACTTCCTCGTTGCCCGATTAGGCAACAGACGTTTACTCAAGCTACTTGGCCTTGTAATGTTGCTTTATTTTATTTTGCCATTAAAAAAAAAAAGAGCTCTAATTTCCTCTTTGAGTGGTAGGAAGATACCTCTTAGAAAGTAATCCCAGAAATCTGGAATTTTGAGTGATGTTGATAAAGAAGCCAACACAAACTGCCTCCAGCCACACTCGGTCAAATAATCTGCCCAGCATGGGCCCAAAGATGACAGGTGTGAAAGTGTCTCCTGCAGAAAAGTGAGTTTAATTTTGTAAGGACCACTCAGAGCTGTCTACCAGTCGTTCAGGAGGGATGATGTGTTTCATCCCTGGCATAGCTGATCAACAGTAAGGAATCTGTGATTGGAGTGTGAGGACGGGTCACATCATGTTTATTCATTTCTGTTTGGATTTTTAAATCTGCAGTACAATAGAGATTGCACAAATTAATTAGCCTGTAAAGAGCAAGTCATTATTTAATCTGGGGATGATTTCATATCTTTTAATATTTTTGTCAAGTGTACCCTCCTTTGAAACTCTACAGGATAAATGAATTTGATAATTCTCCTGTAAGTGTTCAGAAAACATCCACTGGATTGAACATCAGAATAAGCCCCATAATCCAGCTAAAGAGTTCAGTTTCTCCATGAAGTAGCCTTTTGATGATACTTTATAAGCGCAAGCCAAAGTCATCAAACCTGACTCTTTCCACTGAGATTCTTGGAAGTATATCAAACCAAGTTGAATTCAAGAAGTAACATTCAAATAAATGGGGAACTATCACTTTAATATGATTAATAACATAAACACAATGAATGCATATCAGTCACGAACCATTATAGGTATAATAAGATACCACAAAAATATATAAAATATGTATTTCGTGAGAAAGGCCGTGAACATTTAATCAAAGTATAGTAACAGAAATAAAATTGATCATTGTCTTTGTTTTTTCTGTTTAGTCAACAAGCAATAAGTAGCAATAAAGAAAATCCAAATAAACCACATAGCTGCTTCCTTTTTAATATATAAAAACATAAGAGAGATGGAGAAAAACGTTTATATAACAAATATCTGTGGAGCCTCACAAGGAGAGATATTCTACTTTTGTGTTCAACATTAAAAGATGGAAACTTGAAGGGAAAGGAGATTTCTTTATTATGAAAAGCAAGAACAATTAAATGAAAAGATACATTAGAAAAGATATGGACAGAGTAGGGTATAAGAGATAAAGGGTGAATGAAATGAATATCTATGGAATCGTTGGCAACCTAATAGAATTTGAGAAAAGACCCTGAATAAGTGACAAGATAAATTTATATCGTTGATCGGCGTTAGAGATCTTGGTCCATCTCTGACAACCCTGTCCCTGCCTTCAGTGGACCCTGGCTTAGCGGCTAAGATGGCTGCGGGGGTGACGGGTCTCAAGGTCCATCCTGCTGCTAAATATCCGACAATTTATCCTCTCAAAATTTTCTTAGAAAGCAGGGTTCAGAAAAACACCATTCACTGGTTTTCTATATTAAGTTCCCGAATGTATTTTGTGCTGACATAATCCTCCTCTTTTAGTGATTTGGGATGTACATCAGTGGATGAATGGGGTGTATTACATTTCTATACTCCAGGGCCCCATATAACCTGGTCTGGGTGTCTCCTGACTCTTTTGAGGAAGAATTCCTGACCAGCCTTGACCCTGGGGTCGTCAAGCAGAATCAGGTGGGTGACTCCAGAGCAAGTCTGGAAACAGCCGTTTGGTCTCTACATATAGCCAGGCCCCTGCTGTTTCACGTTGTCCCCTGTCCACTCACTGAGGGCTGAGCGGAGGAAACGCGAAGGCCGGCCATTGCTCTCCACAGGCTGGAAGGAGCCCCCTGCACTCAGGTGACCCCGGCACAATTAAGAAGAACCCCTTGAGCAAGGCCGTTGTGTTTACTAGTGCTTGCAGGGGGGCCATGCTGCTGAGGAAATCAAAGCTTATCTCAGCTGCTGGCGTATCCGACAAAGAACTGTTTCCCATGGCCATTCCAAATCCACTCGGCCCTTGTGGAGAAGCCCACACTGTCTTACCCCTTGCAGAGTTAAACACGTGATTTCCAGTCCCACTCTTGGGGTTTAGGTATTAGAACTTGATCACAGATTACTTATTTTACTCTGTATGATGTTTTCTAAACCGTTTAATATGAATGCTTTCTGCAAAATGGAGGTGACGAGTCTCTGTGTGTGTGTCTGTGTGTGCTTGTATATCCTGAAGTGTACACACCGACAAAAAAAATTCTTTTTGCTTGATCAAACTTCAGTTAGGTTTCCTAACCTTCTTCTAGGCTTGGCTTTCTATCTACTGTAAAATCTAATCTTAGCAAGAGCCCTGCTAAGTCAGTTTGGTAAGAAGCCCTATCTTTATTGTCTAATCAGTCTCATTATCTGATTGGTTCTTCACCCCCCACAGCCCCCCAGGAAATGTCTGATTTCTCTGGCCTGTGTCTTAAGTGAAAACACTGTTGGGTCGGTTTAGTGAGAATCCTTCCCCTTCCCTCTGTCTGATGATTTCTTTCAGTGATTTTCCATCTACCCATCCCACCCTGCTCCTTGCCGTGAACTCCTTCTTGCCTACACTGTGTTTGCAGTCGAACCCCGTTCTAAACTGAGGTGTCCCCTCTCCTCTTTCAGTAGTCCTGAATAAAATCTGATCTTCCTGCTTTAACTACCATCCAACTCTGCCTTTTCTTTGACTGCAAACATGCACAAAAGAAACCAAACTTTGTTTTACCAAAATACTTCATTTTCAATGCTTATGATTTATAATGCAATGTTTACAAAGTTTACCACAAAGTTACTGTTTTTTTTATTTTTTAAACCAGGCCAAATCCAAGATTTGCTCAAGGGGCATATTTTACTCTTTATTTGAAAGGGAAAAGATATGCCTAGATGTGGTTTCACAGGGTAGAGAATTACTTTAAAACATCTATTGTAAAAATGGCCCTTTATCCTACGACTTTGAAATACAGACTCAGAACAGTCCTGTGTAACCAACTAAAACTTTCTGTGGCTCTGCTGGATGTTGGGAACAAAAGCTCGCTTAATGTTACTTTACAATAGCAACAAAATAAAGCACAGAATCTCAAATGCATTGAGCCCATCAGTACAGGAAGAAGAATGGACAAATTGAAGGGAGAAATAGAAAAGTTAAAGAGAAAAAAGAATGTTGGAGACTTCTTCAAACCCCAGGTTGTAATGGATAGACAAGTAGAAGATCAATTAGGAAATAAAAAATCTGCATGAAATTATAAACAAAACAAACCTAATGGTAAGCTATAGAACATGCCATTTAACATGATATCTACTCTTCTCATGTGTACATTAAATGTCATCTCAGGTAGACCACGTACTATTCCATAAAATAAGTCTCGATGGCTTTAAAGAAATCTATGGCATGCACAGTATACTCTGTTACCACAATGGGATAAAACCACAAACAACAACAAGTGATGACATTCACAATTATGTGGAAATTGGATAACATTACTCTAAATAACGAGAGGGTCAAGGAATTTATACCAGAAAACAGAAACTGCTTTGAGATAAATAAACACGAAGAGATAACACCCCAAAACTAATGGAATGCATATACAACACTGCTTAGAGGAAAATGTATAGCTGTTAATATCAATATAAAAAAGTAAGTGAAACTTTGCCCTGGCTGGATAGCAAGTTCCTGGTTTGATCCCCGGTCAGGGCACATACTGAAACAGATAGATGTTTATGTCTCTCTCTCTCTCTCTCTCTCTGAAATCATCTCTCTGAATAAATAAAAAATATTTTAAAAAGATAAGTGAGCTCTCATATAAATTACTTAATCTTTCCCCTTGAGACACAGAGTAAGATCAAAATACACACCAATAATGAATGAAAAAAGAAAGAAATAATAAAGATTAGAGTGGAAATGAATATAAAGAGGATAGTAAAATATATATATATATATATATATATATATATATATATATATATATATATATATATATATATATATATGACATCAATGAAACTAAAAGTTGGGTCTCCAGAAAGATCAGCAGAACTGGAAAACGTTTAGCTACACAAAACAAGAGAAAAATTAGAATACTCTTTTTCATTGAACGTATTGGGGTGACAACGGCTAGCATCATCATATAGGTTTCCAATTCTCTAACACATCGCTGTGCACTGTATTGGGAGCTCACTTGTTGACCCTCCAAGTCAAGTCTTTGTCAAAAAGAAGATTCTATTTACTAAAAGAAGGAATAAAAGAAAGTCCTAACACTAATCATACAGGCAGTAAAAAAAAAAAAAAAAATGGTTATGAGAGAGAGATATGAAGAAAGGTGATTCCATGTGATCACAGGGTTATGATGCTATAACAACCCTAACAATTTTTAACACACCTTGGGACCTGTCAAGAGTCAGCACAGTTTAATCACTGGGTGGGGCAAGAGGAAGTTTGCAGTTGCTCATAAGGAAAATACTACAATGATTAAAATGAACAATCGATAATCCAAGGATATACTCTGTTCCGCGGACTCACAACTGTCCACCTCTTTTTTGTCCCGCCCTGTATTTATTCTCTGTCACAGTGTCATATATTTTTGTACCAAGTTTCTGTCAAAAGCCCTCCTGAGTTTGTTTCCATCTACTTGGTCTTTTATTCTGCCAATATTTAAAAAGATAATTTTAGATAGCATAAAATTAAAAATCTATATCATATAATGAAAACAAAAGAAAAATACAGAAACAGAACAGATCAAGGGTTGGCAGAAGTTAGGAGATCTGAACTCTGAGAGGCGATGGGAAGAAGTCTTTGGAGAGGCGACTGTTCCACATCCTGTCTGAGGTGTTGATTGCACAAATCCATGCATTGGTGAACAAGCACCTCGTAGAAGAACTCTATGCCTGAAATGTGAATTGTTTTATATGCAAAATAGAAGTTGTTACGAACATTAAAAAAAGATATGCTGGCAACAAACAACTGGAAACACAATGCCCCAAAGATGAGCATATGATGAATCTGAGCTGCTTATACTGAGTGTCGTCTAGCAGGCTCGGGGCCAGGGGACACACGCGTTAGTTTGTGCTCTAGAAGTGTGCAATGGGCGGGGAAGTCAAACACGCTGTCCTCTGTCGGGAAACGTTTTCCAAGTTTTCCACACCGCCATTCATCTTCCGCCGCTCAGCGGGTAATTAGGTGAAGCCCATCTGAGATCGTGAAATTATGTGAACATGAGAAATGATTTTTGTATATCAAAAAAGGGTTTGGGAAATATAAATGCCAGCTCTTCACGTTCTGGAATAACAATTCTTCTTTACGGCTACCATAAATATTATTCTGTTAAATTAAATTAAAATTTTTGAAGAAATGAATTTTATGCCTTTGAAATGAACCTGAATGCCTATAAATCAGAGAGCAAAGATGTTTGCTCTGTAGTAACATTTTTTTTTCTCTCTAAACTCATCTGAGCAGCGACTATGGACAGCGCTTCTCCAACGCTTTCCAAAGCAGGAGCGAGGGAACCTTCATGTGAACAAGGGATCAACATGGTGCCTCCCAGCCATGAAACCAGGGCCAGACTCTGCCCTACCGGCTACAGACCTGCCTGGCAGCTGGCTGGCTTCTGAGGAAACTATTTTAACATCTCATGTAAAGAACTGTAGCTTCCCTCACAATAGATTCTGCCGTAAATAAAATTTTGCCCAAGAAAGAAGCCAGTGGAGCCTGACCTGTGGTGGCGCAGTGGATAAAGCGTCGACCTGGGAACACTGAGGTCGCCAGTTCAAAACCCTGCACTGGTCTGGTCAAGGCACATATGGGAGTTGATGCTTCCAGCTCCTCCCCCCTTTCTCTCTCTCTCTCTCTCCCTCTCTCTCTCTCACTCTGTGTCTCCTCTCTAAAATGAATAAAATAAAATAAAAATAAAATTTAAAAAAAATTTTTTTAAAAATTAAAAAAAAAAGAAAGAAGCCAGTGGATAAACTATGTATCTTCTCACACATTTTGAGAATTTCTTACTGAAACAAAAAAAAATAATAATTTTTATGGCTTGAATTTAGTATGCATTTTAAATTGAAGAAAAAAACCCTCATCTATGTTTGAAATAATTTTTGGGTTCTGGCCACCAGTTAGCTCAGTCGGATAGAGTGCCATCCTGAAATGGCAAGGTTGGGGGTTCCGTCCCCGGTCAGAGCACATACGGGAAGTAACCGGTGAGTGCCCAACTAAGTGGAACAACAAATGAATGCCTCTCTCTCTCTCGGTCTCTAAAAAAGTAAATCAATAAATAACGTCTTCTATAATAAGTTCAGACTGTACAAAGAAGGGAAAAAAAGAACCTCAAATATTTTCATCGCTTAACCACAAAGCGAACATCCCAATATTTCTTTGTATTGATTTTCGTAAACTTGGTAACTTTCTACTTTCATTAAAAAATACAACTAAACAATTGTACCTTCCCTCGGTATATGATCTTTTGAAATGTAGTTACATGTCCACAACAGTGTAGCCCCATGACAAAATTTCAGATGTGTGAGTTTACAGCTGCTGTCCGAGTCCTGCTACTTGGATTAGTTAGCTTCGTGCATTGGTTAAATTATTTAACCTCTCTGGGCCTCATTTTCTACAAAATGAGAATAATAAATATCGCTACACTCTTCAAAGCCGATGTGACTAACACAAATCTTGGCTTTCTCAGTCTGTAATGATGATGGCCAAGTTGTGGCGGCTGTGGGTCATCTAATCCCACAATCTCCCTAGCAGGTTAAAATAAAAGCAAATCTCAGGTGGAGGTGCTTTTGCACCATGTAGGCAGGTATATCTGAATGCCAAGCAGACGGAACACAGTTACACAACCTGATGGAACTACGTGGCGAGGACCAGGCGCTGTCTTCTCGTGTGCTATGCTCACAGTCGCTTAGGAGCAATCCTGAAATGCCAGGCAACAGCATTCTAGCTTCTGTGTTCCTCAGAGTCCCCATCCGGAGAGCAGAAACCCTCTGCGTGGCTGGTGTCTACACGGGTACCCGTGACGGCTACCTTCCCGCTACAGGGAAAGGAAGCAGACTCACTCGGGACCGCCACACCCTGCGTGCAGCTGTTTCCATGATCACACACCCGCCCGTCACCTGGAGGCAGAGAGATCCCTGCTTTACAGTGTGAATGAATGGCCTCTCGCCTTTTATATCCTGGTGTCTGTACAGAGCATCTAAAGATAGTTTATAATAAACTGAATAATAGTAGTAACCCCTCTATTAAGTTATTAAGAGTTAAAGGGGAAACACTGGCCGGGGCTGCCAGGTAGGAAGCACGTTAGTGCACATGAGCACCGGCTGAATTCCTAGGAGGTGGATGTGTCATCAGTTATTGAACCAACCAACTCTCTACATGAGAAAATACTCTTGACACAAGGATGGTAAGCCTATGGATGCTACTGTCTCTATCTGCGTTTGGTCCTTTTGGTTTTTAAAAACAAATAAGGACTCCAAAATATGATCATAAAGGGAACACTAGGAATTTTAAGAGGAAAATAATTACTCCTCCGTAGACTGGCACTTCAACCACAAGGTATAGAATTGGGAGGTATTGACTCATGTTCTTACATTAATTGTTATTGTTGGTATTTCATATCATTACTCCCTTTCTGAGACAGACCGATTCTATCAGTATGGAGTGCCTGTTATGCACACCAAGTGTCAGTGCACTAAACATAGTAGCAATGGTTGTGGGTGGATCTTCCAAAAACCCTTTTGCACTCCTTTGACCATTCCATACGTTCCTCCAGGTGTGGGGCGTGTTGTGCTCCTGGCCAGCACAGGCAACACTTGGTGGGACAGGTCTGAGGGACCCAGACGTGCCTGGGAGTTCACCGCCTCCTTCCCCACCTCCCCACCCCAACCTGTGGTCCATGAGACAGCCGCGGAGAGTGTGAAAGCTCAGCTCACTTTCCTTGAGTTGTGAGATACTTCTGGATAGAATTGAAGGTCCGGAGTTCTCAGGTGGGAACCAGCTGAGACTGAAACTGCACAATTCACACATTTATTGGCCTCGTCTTTTCCGGGCCCCTCTGACTAGATTGTCCTGTGAGCCCTTCTCACGAGACATGTGATGACGTTGCGGTGGTGGTGAGCTCGACGTGGCTCCCAAACAGAGGACAAGGGCATCCTCTCTGCTGCTCCCAGCTGAAGAAGAGTCCGCAAAGGTTATTTCAGGCTGTCAGGACAAAAGTTCTCCTCGCCTTGAGAAAGTCTAACCTTCCCTACGAATTCAGCAGCAGCTCGCTGGATTCTTGCAGTGAGCTTTGATGCTTTTCTCAGCTATCTGGGGTCATCTGAGGACACAGAGAAGAGATTTTCATTTAATGTTTTAATTTTCTCTTTTAAAACTTAACGTGGTGCCTCTGACCTCTGACCATGCACTGTGCTTCACCGACCCATTAGTCCCCGGAAACCTCACCCTCCGACGGGAGGAAGAGAGACTGGTGCTTCCCAAACAGACCAAAAAACACCAAGCAGAGACCGCCTCCACTTTACTCTCTGTTTCTTCCTGGCACACGAGGGTATACAAAGTGAATGACTATGCATAATCATATTTAAAATAGGTGACATCAGCAATTACAGTGTTCCAAATGTCACCCTGTTCTTTCCTCTTCACGCATTCTCAGACGCCTACTCTCAGAACGTTCCTGTCCTCATGACAATGTGGAAAATAGCTGAGAACCCAGAATGTTGAGAGGTCCATGGGACATTCAAATTTATCCAATTTTACACCTCATTTCACAGTTTGTTGAAGGCACTGGAAAATAAGTCACTGATGGAATCAGGTGTCTAATTTTAGTCCTTGGTAAATTATGGAAAACACAGTTCCGTTGAATGAAATGAGATGCCTAAAGGCTCACTCACGTACAGACAGTGAAAATGAAAATTTTGGTGTGACCCTGTCCTGACTTACAAGTCTGCATTGTCACCTAAGGTCTTAAAGACCAGTCAGGTTTATTCCTGCAAAGCTAATGTAGTGAGATAACGACTTACAGTGATGTGAGCATCAAAGTCGCATGGCGGCACTTCAAGAAGTCGTCACTGGCTTGACCAGGCGGTGGCGCAGTGGATAGAGCGTTGGACTGGGATGTGGAGGACCCAGGTTTGAGACCCCAAGGTTGCCAGCTTGAGCACAGGCTCATCTGGTTTGAGCAAGGCTCACCAGCTTGAGCCCAAGGTCGCTGGCTCGAGCAAGGGGTTACTCAGTCTGCTGTAGCCCGGCAGTCAAGGCACATGTGAGAAAGCAATCAATGAACAACTAAGATGTCACAACAAAGAATTGATGCTTCTCATCTCTCTCCCTTCCTATCTGTCTGTTCCTATCTGTCCGTCTGTCTGACTCTCTGTGTTACACACACACACAAAATAAAAATAAAGAAGTCATCATTGGAAGGATGTAAGTTGTGCGCTAAGAAGATATATAAATAATACTATTTTCAAGGGCAACTGGGACCAGATCATGGAGTGTGATTGGGAAGAGTGTGGATTATCACATGGGAAGTAGAGATCTTTGGCAGCTCTGAAAACAGAAATAAATGTGATCACATTTGTGTGTTAGGCTGCTCATGGGCTCTGAGAACTTACAAAGTGTCACACATTTGATGTGTTTTACAGTGAGTGCTATGAAATTTCAGAGGCAGAAGATGATATGTCCAGTTGGGAAAAACCAAGAACTTGTGGAATAGAGGCTGTATACTGGGATCCGGAGACAAAGGGACAGAGCTTTAAAATGAATAGTGTGAGTGCAGAAAAGATACTCTCTAGCTGGAGTGTGGGGTGTTCAAGAGCATTAAAGAGATGAAGTCTTCTAAGGTGAGTTGGTGTCAGTTTACATGGTAGCCTGTCAGGTACACGAAAAAGCATTTGTTAGGTATTCCTTATGTAATTTCTATGGAAAGCGAACTGTTTGACTCCCCACCACCAGAACTCAGTTTTATCCTTTTTTTTTCACTCAGTTGAGTCTCCTTAGAAAATTTATTTTGCCTCCACAGCTTCCATTATACACCAATGACCAACAATTTAAATCACTGACCCCTTTGAGCTCTTGGTTTGAGTACCAACCAGGGCTATTCAGCTAACTCACTTGCATTTTTCACAAATATTACAGGGCATTAAGTTTAAAATGGAACTTCTCAGTAAAACCCTCATTCTTGATCTTGATCCTGGTCTCCTTCAAGTAAAACACCTGGAATGTGAGAAACACATTGAAATTCCACTTCACCCTCAGGCTGAAACCAGATTTTTTTCAACTTTACCTACTAATTTTACCTTAAACTGTTCCCTCTTTTTAATGTCTTCGCCCGTTCTGACTGTTATAATAGAATACCAAAAATGGAGTAACTTATATACAACAGAATTTATTTCTCACAGTTATCGAGGCTGGAAGTCCAAGGTCAAGGATGAGGGCTTGCTTCCTGTTTGATAGACAACTAACTTCTTAATCTTTTTTAGATGATGTCAGGAGTCAAGGTTCTCTGGGATCTCTTTTCTACTTCTTCTTTTTTTTTTTCTTTTGGCAGAGCCAGAGAGAGTCAGAGAGAGGGATAGATAAGGACAGACAGACAGGATGGGAGAGAGATGAGAAACATCAATATTTCATTGTAGTTCCTTAGTTGTTCATTGATTTATTTCTCATATGTGCCTTGACCGGGGGGCTACAGCAGACCGAGCGACCCCTTGCTCGAACCAGCGACCTTGGGCTCAAGCTGGTGAGCCTTGCTCAAACCAGATGAGCCCACGCTCAAGCTGGCGATCTCGGGGTCTCGAACCTGGGTATTCCGTGTGCCAGTCCAATGCTCTATTCACTGTGCCACTGCCTGGTCAGTATGGGGTCTCTTTTCTAAGAGTACAAATCCTATTCACAAGGGCTCTGTCCTCATGGCCTCATTACCACTAAATGTCCCATCTTAAAATTCCAGCACATTGGGGTTAGAACTTCAACATGTGAATTTTGGGAAGACACAAACATTAGGTTCATCAGTCCGTATTTTCTGAGTTCAAACTCTTTTGCCTCAACTGCTGTGGTGACCTCCTCACTCTCTTTGAATCCACTCTTGCATCTAATTCTTCGTTGTTGTAAAGTGGTGGATTTTCTTTTAAAGTTTTAATTTATGAATGAGTCATCTAATGCTGTTTAATTGTTTCAACATACTTTAATTACTATTAGCATAAAGCACAGTGTCCTCACCTTGACCATGAGGGCTCTACACGGTCTGACACCTGACCACTTATGCTCCTTTTCTGCTCACAGCTCAGCCTCAACCTCTGTGGCTTGACCCACGCTGGCCTTGATTCAGCCTCTACGATGTGTCATGCTTCATGACGACCGCTACTCCATGTTGTCCTTTTGTATCCTGGTAGATTCTAGCAGTCAGTCTTCTTTATATATGCTTCCATATACTTCTGTACAGAACGCACCATAGACATAAATTCATAAATTACCCTTTCCTCTGCTAGACTATCAGACCCGTGAAGGCAGACGTCACAGTTGTCCTGCTCACCACTATCTTTTCACCATCTAACATAGTGTCTTAGAGAAAAGGGCAACCAGATACACGTATTTTCTAAGAAGACATGTGTGACATACTATCTGCGCTGACTCAGAACACGTGAGCCCTTGCTTATTAGTATTTGGAGGGAACCTTAGGAGTCTGCAGCTCTCAAAAGTGTTGGAATTATGATAATCGACCAGAACAGCGATGTTTCTTACAGAGAAGAAAGTTAAAATTCCAGTAAATAAATTAAATGAGAAAGGAAGGTGGCAACTGTGTGTGTGTGTATGGGGGGTGAACAACAGCTGGGGACGACACACTCTTTTATTGAAGAAATGTGAAGAGATGCACTTTGGCTTCACTGCTGAGTCAGGTGTACCCCAAGACCTGGGGACCACCCTGGGGGCTTCACCCCAGAGCTACTAGAAAGCGATCAGGGGAGTGAGTTGATTGCACCCCAGAGCCAAGTGGGGGCTTCAGATGCTCATCAACTCCAGCTCCTCGGAAATGGAATCGCCCCCCGCATCGACTTTTCAGACGGCCTCCATGCAGCGGCCATGGTCCTTTAAGAGCTGGCCCTCCACCAGGCAGGTTTCCGATAATCCCTTATCTTATCTGATGTCAGACCACAAATTTTAAAATGAAGACATCTTAGAGGGAGTTGACAGATTCCACCTCTACTTAATATTTGAAGTAATTTCCATATTCAGCCTTGACTATATCACCTCTAGTTTTCAGAACCTGTCCCTTAACTGCTACACAAGAAGCAGGTTGGCCACAGTGCTTCCAGCATGGCACCCACTAAAACAACAACAACAACAGTAATAATACGATGATGATGGAATGGTAGTTGTAATAACAACGACATCTTATTCAGAGCTTACTCTATGGGAGTCCTTATATTCTGTGGCCATGATACACCAGCTCCTTTATTCCTCACAGAGTATAATATGTTATTCCTCATAATCAACAGTGTGTAACCTCAGCTGTTAAGCCACGTTCACAAGGTTTAACACAGGGCAGAGCTTTAGCTGACATTTTATAGCCATCCTCTTGCGACCCTCCCCATTGAGACCCCATCTTCCTGCTCCAGGCTGTCCTCTGCACAGACACGTCCCCACGCCCCTCTCTTCTCAGGCTCTGCCCTCCACACCCAAACCTTTCCCACCTGCACGAAACTGTCACTCTCTTTGAGCCAAGTACACACCAGGCGTTTTCCCTGACTTCTCGTTTTCTAGACTGCTTGTGCTCAAGCTCCGATGCCTCATGTCTGGACAAACAAGGAGCTGCCCCTCTGGAATCTTTCTTCGTGGAAGAACTCATCGACACCCTGAATTTCTTCTGGAAGGCGGAGGACTGTAAACACACGGGATGGGAACTGTCACCAAGCTGCTGCCGATGCCTCTAACTTTGTGTGATGGATTCCCCCTCACCATCTGCGGAATCCTGTTTGGCACTTGGGGATGAGTCGTTCGGAGGTCTCCAATGCCTCACGCTGTTTCAGCTGTAGGATCAGACCCTCACATTTGTGGTTTACATTGGACTTTTTTTTTTTTTCCTTTTCTGGGTTTTTACAATCGATGGCAATATCTAGCTCTGCGTGTGTAATAACTAAAAGAGCAGTGATTCCAGATGTCTGAGAATGGTATTTTTTTTTTCAACCCCTTTGATTTGATTTCCTCTGCAGCGTACCAGTCACAGAGGATTAATATTTATTCGTGTCAGGGTACGTGAGCTAGATTGCATGGGATGCACTGGATTGTGCTAACGGGACAGCAGCTGCCTCGGCCTCCCTGCACGCTCCTGCCCTTCCGTGGATGAGACCACTCCTTCACCCATGGGGCCAGGGTGTGAAGAGAACAGAGGGAAAATTAACGTACCCCTCTGTTTTTATTGTTGTATTAGTCAACATCAGAGAGCGACGGTCTAATTTTCATGTCATTGTTATTAGATTCTAACCGTGACGTGTTAGAGGCTCTTTTATCTTTTTTTTCTTTAAAATATTTATATTTATTTATTCATTTTAGAGAAGAGAGACAGAGAGAAAGAGAGAGAGAGAGAAGGAGGGAGGAGCAGGAAGCATCAACTCCCATATGTGCCTTGACCAGACAAGCCCAGGGTTTTGAACCCGCAACCTCAGAGTTCCAGGTCGACGCTTTATCCACTGTGCCGCCACAGGTCAGGCTATAAATTTTGTCTTCGTCCTCTCTTTCCTTTTTTTTTTTTTTTTTTTTTTTTGACAGAAACAGAAAGAGAGAGTCAGAGAGAGGTATAGATAGGGACAGACAGACAGGAACGGAGAGAGACGAGAAGCATCAATCATCAGTTTTTCATTGCTATTGCGACACCTTAGTTGTTCATTGATTGCTTTCTCAGATGTGCCTTGACCGCGGGCCTTCAGCAGACCAAGCCACCCCTTGCTGGAGCCAGTGACCTTGGGTCCAAGCTGACGAGCTTTTTTGCTCAAGCCAGATGGGCCCGCGCTCAAGCTGGCGAGCTCGGGTAGAGGCTCTTTTAAATAATATCAATACTAAGGATGAACACATATAGTCTGGACAGTAACATATGTACTTTGCATATATTATCTGATGGAACTTTAGAACCAAGCTCATGACATATCTACCTTTATTAGTGATACGTGAAGAGGTTAAATAGCTTGCCCAAGGTCACACTTGCTAGTGACAGATCAAATACACACCAGGAGTCTAAATTTAGAGCCTCTACTCTTAATTTTTCTTCTATTACAGACATCACAAGGGTGATTTGAAATTATCTTGATCTTCCAGCACAAAACAAAAGTTTTCCCCAAGCCCCAAATATTTCTAAAATTCCTTAACGGCTGTTTGCATCTTTTAAACTTATTTGTCCCCGTTACTGTTACTGTCAGATAAGAACCAGTGGTGGGTCATGGGTCTTGTCCATCTTATCTATCCTTGTATTCTTGGTACTTAAAATAGTGCCTGACAGCCTGACCTGTGGTGGCGCAGTGGATAAAACAGTTGACCTGGGAACACTGAGGTCGCCAGTTCAAAACCCTGCACTGGTCTGGTCAAGGCACATAGGGGAGTTGATGCTTCCAGCTCCTCCCCCCTTTCTCTCTCTCACTCTGTGTCTCCTCTCTAAAATGAATAAAATAAAATAAAAAACATTTAAAATAGTGTCTGACATATAACAGATGCTTTAAGAGTGTGGACTGCGTAGATCCAAGAACAAATGAGAAAAGGAACGTTTCCTAGGTGCCTGTGAGGCTGATCACTAATCAGTGTTGACATTTCACTTTGTATGTAAACAAAATCTAAACTGTATGGAATTCCCCACTCCACAGTCATCCCAGCTGTTGATTCACAGTCACCTGCTACCTGGTGGAGGGAAAAGCTCCTTACAACCTGGTGTGGGTTAACCTGCCGAGTCTTTCCTTTTACCTGAGAACCTTCTTGATTAAGTTTGTCTGAAATACTCTTCACGTTTAGAAGCCAGATTCTTTAATTCCATTTTACTAAGTTCTTTTGAAATATATATATTTGATTACAATTCTTTTTCCTTCAGAATGTCTAGTATTTCAAGTTTTTACACGGTAAACATGGACTATTCTCCTGTATTGCTATTTTAATGCCCTCTAGAAATTACATCTAGTGATTTAAATTTATTTTTCACAAAAATATTTGTAAAAGCATTACTTCAAATAAAATAAGTGATGGAAACCTAGACAGCTAAAAGACAAAAATAATAAAACAATGGAGACATAAAGTAAAGAAACGAGACATACAATTTGTTAAACCTGCATGAGGATGGAAATAAATTAACTTAAACCGGCATTTTGGAGAAATGCAACCAACCACATTATATACATAGGCATGTATATATTTAATTCTGGTCCTTTGACAGCAAATTAACTATTTTTTCAAACACCTGAGACATCCTGGGTCTTGAGATGTGATTCATTTTATAAACGTTTCGATCTCTTTGTTCACCATTGTTTCTGAAGCCTCCTGTTTCCTTTGATCATATTCCTGATTCTGGGGGTATGTGTTTCAGTTCTTTCAGCAAATGTCTCTTGGAGGGAAAAAGAAAATTTCTGCATCGCTGTTTGTCTGAAAATTACCTTTCATTTATCTAAACACATGGAAGAGAAATGAAAGAGGAGGACTTTCAGGAGTGTTGCTGTAGTGTTTTTCCCGTCTCTCTGTGCTCTGGTAACATCCCTTTAGCATCTGTTTGGTTCCTTGTTGTTGAGAAACCTGCTTAATCTTTTCCCTTAAATATGAAAGCCCC
Organism: Rhynchonycteris naso; assembly: GCA_037038555.1. Lineage (NCBI taxonomy): Eukaryota > Metazoa > Chordata > Mammalia > Chiroptera > Emballonuridae > Rhynchonycteris > Rhynchonycteris naso. The sequence continues at coordinate 148,668,865 of CM073002.1, forward strand.
TCCCTCGTTCCTTTCTGTTTACTTGAAAGATTTTTCTCCTTGTTTTTTTTTTGATGTGCTGCAGCTTCTCTCTGAGGATACCTCTTGTTTATCCTTCCTTGGGATTCAACGTAATTCTTCAGTCTGAAGATCACGCATTGGATCCAGGGTGGGAACCTTGACCAGTTAGTTCCCTGTCATTATATGGCTCTCTCTGCGTTCTTCTGACATCCTGGAACGCGTACGCTGGGGGGGGGGCAGCATGCTCTCTTCCCCGTTCCTCCTCACTTTCTTCTGTACTCCTCATGGCTCCGTCTCTCTGTGCTGTGTTCTCAGCAATTTTTTCCCATGCGTTGTTTAGTTGACTCCTTATCTTGGTAGTATAGACAGCACCGTGATTCAGTTCAATTGGTTCTTTATTCCCTTTGATTTCTGTCCTTTCTCATTGACTTTAGGGGGCAGAAAGTTGAAATAAAGCAATTCCTGGTTCATCCCACAATCTTATTACCAAAATACACATGGTTTGCTCCTATTTATTTGGTATCGTTTTTAATTATTTTTTTAATGTCTCAAGTTCCTGTGAACCTAAAACCCCGAGTCGATGCTGAGACCATGGAAATCCACATTATTCTCATCTGCTTATCTAGTTTAAGCCAGAGACCTGCTCTCTCGTCCCCTCCCCCCATTCCCTTAACCCTATTTCCTTATTCCTTTGACTCTCTTTGGTTTCAATTTCTTCAAGGTTTTTCTTTTTAAAATAAAAAAATAACAGTTATTTCTTTTAATAAGAATAGATTTTAATCTTTATTTTTATTCTAGCTAATTTTGTATCATATTTATAAGTTGTTTCTAGCTTTTGCCTCACTAAATTTTCATGTTCTGGGAATATACAAGATGTTTCAATGTAATATTCCTTTCCCTCAGTATTTAGTTAAAGAGATTATCCCTTGGGCCAAATCAGGAATACAGCTCTTTTGAACACTTCCTGTTCTGACCCCCATCTCCCCCAAGCCTCCTTTTCTTCTACTAATTACCATTTTGAGTCCTGAAGTTTCAACTGCCTTTCTCTTCAGTGAACTTCCATTGTGTCTTCATAGAGCACAGGACGGGTCCCTTGAGGTACCAAAAACTCGTATCTCAAATGTCCTCATTTAACTTCAGGCAACATTCTCTACACAGAGCAGGTGACACAAGAATTAAGAACTTGCTGACTTGACCAAATATCTATATTGTTTTACAATGTGGGGTGATGGCCAGACAGACATTTGCTGGAATTTCTAAAGGCTGGTTTCTTGTAACTAATATTGTGAAATGTTACATCTACAGAAGGGAAAGTGGGACAGACAGTAGGAGTTTCCTCAATCAGATGTCTCAGTGTTTGATTTTTTTTGTAAAATGACATTTAGATCATGACAATGAGTTACACGTGCGGTATTTTTTTTTAATGATTTCACAAACATTAAGAATCTTTTGCAGGTCTTACAGAAAAACTCTATAAAGTAACTCAGTGATATTCAAAAACTATAACTTACCGCCTCTTGAATAATTTTATAGCAATAGTTGTCTGATTTTTATTGTTAAAAATAATTGGTACGTATCCTATTCTGATTTTAGAAAACACATTTTTCTTGGCAAGAAATGTGCTCATGATTATGATGAGTGAATAAATCACCAAGGTTCAGGACATTAAAAAAAAAAGTTAGACATTTCTATTTTTATCCAGAAGGAACATTTTTCACTGGACTGAATTTAAATACACACACACACACACACACACACACACACACAATCTTAAATGCATCACTTTTATTTTTAGTCTGTAGGATTGCTACAATGCAAGGAGGTTGTGTTTGGATTAGAATCCCAGAATTTGCATTAGAAAACAACATGTTTTACACCTGCATGCTTACCCAGGGTAATTTAAGGTTACAATTTCTGACAAGATAATTCCATCGTTGCCTGTGTCTGACGGTGGAGCAGGCTGTGGGGAGAAAATAAACGTGAACCCACAGCGAGATAGAACAATATCTTTCCCTGAGATCCACCCCGCGCAGGAGCCCGACCACGCCACACGGGAGAAGAAGGAGGGATGACATACAGACTCCCAATCGTCCCCCGCATCCAGGGTCCTGAGTCCGGTGCCGAGCGCATCTGCACGCTTGCTCGAATTGCACAGCGCGCCTTGCAGAAAGGGACGTTGTTGGAAGAAGCATCTTCTCTAGCAGAATGGCAGTGTTCAGGGACAAAGAGGGAAGTGTGCCCGAGCCCTTCTGAGAGCAGTGAGGAAGAGCGAAGTAAGACCAGAGCAGGTCTTGCTTCAAGCTGACTAAAGAGATAACGGTCAGACGTCAGCTCTCTTTTCTTTTTTAATTAATTGTGTTTACATAGATTCTAGTGTCGTCCCGAATCCATCCTCCCCTCCCCCATATCCCCCTCAACATCTCCCTTGCTCCTCTCCCTACAGCGCCCTCCCCCCTTTCTTTCAGGTTTATCCCATCCTATCCTCCCCTTTCCCTCTGTCCTCTTTTCCTCTGGTCCCTTTGATCCCTCCTCTGTCTCAATTCCTTTCCTCAGTTCTCAATGTTCCTTGGATTCCTCAAATGAATGAGGCCCAAGTGTCCCTCAGTGGATTAAAAAACTGTGGTACATATATACAATGGAATACTATGGGGCCATGAAAAAAGAAGGAAATCTTACCTTTTGCAACAACATGGATGGACCTGGAAACTATTATGTTAAGTGAAATAAGCCAGGCAGAGAAAGAAAAATATCAGACATCAGCTCTTGAAGCACAAAGCCGCAGAATTTCCAGGCAGGCATACCAACTCTTTCTTACTTCTGCTCCCATTTCTTCTCCCTGCGAAGAAGTCCACTTTATTTTTTTCCTTACGTATGTATTTTTTGCATACTCTCTGGGGTGGGGGGCATTCCTGATGTGCCCCAGCAAGTATCAGTCAAGAATGCTTCGCCCGATTGATCCAGCATATTCTTTTCCAACAGGATGTGGACTCAGGTAACCCGACGGAGCGGTAGGCAGGATGGGGTCGCCATCGCTGCGGAATGACTTTCATTTTCCACCTTCAGAGAGGGCAGTGTGGCTGGTCGTATCTCATTACCCTCCGTAACTTTGCCTTGAAATACACATCTCTGTGGCTGTGACAGTCACGTAGGTGGGCAATTTGCAAATAAATTTTAATTTGTGTTAAGTAACTAAGTTATTTGATAGTATTCTAGAACTTTCACTTCCATAAAAGACACAAGATGACTGAATAAGATTAGCATAGCGAAGGAATACAATCTTATCTGCAATTCTCTTTTCTTTCTAAAGAAAGCTTTGTCAACCCAACTGTTGACAATAAACTGGGTTACATTCAGTTGTATTGGAAGACTCATGAATATAACCATTTGAAAACAATCAAATAACCTCTGGGTTACCCCTAGAGGGGAAGAGTTGTCGGAGACCAGACAATCGGGACATATTTTGGTCCCTCAACCATCCCAAATTTTGTGATCCACCCCTCCTCCTCCAAAGGTCAGGTCGCTTGTCAAGAACTGAATACTATTCCTTTTAAGATCCATAGTTCAGTATGCAACTCGCCTTAGTTTTACAGATGCATCAGCTTTGGTAGAATGTCTCTGCTTTCTCATGCATCTCAATCAAAGCCTGGATCCTTTTAGCATCTCTGTTTCCCGAGACAATACTTCTCACGACAGGATATTCCTAATCATTGGACTATTTATGTCATGAGACGGAGGAGCCGTTGAGAAGATGGTTCCAGAAAGAAAACTACCCGATAGACGAGGTGGACAAGAGTCTGGGAGGCTGGAGTCTGTAACAACTTCTAACAAGAAAGAGAGAAAAGGAAATGAGAAATTCCAGCAAACACCAAGGTGTGTGGTAGGTAAATAATGTTAATAGTGTTCGTGACAGAAAAGAATGTTCATGTTTCAATTTGGTTAAAAATAAATATTTATTTGCACATAAAGTATGAATTTGTGTTTCTTGGGGTTTATCTCCCCAGTTTTATTTTGAACTTAAAATTCATTGTGGAGGTATTTGAGTCTTTTCCCCCCATCACTGTGGTCTTTGTCGAAATCCTCAGAATTTACAAATAGCTTATGTTACAAGTTAAGGGGAGAAGAAGGTTGGTAATGAGCTGACCCTCAGTGGTGATCATCCTAGGTTGGATAACAGGGTAGAACAAGGGTCGATAGGAGTGGAAGAGGGGAGCACAGGAGAACAGACTAGAAGATGCGGCTATGGAAGCAGTGTCAAAGCAGCGCAATGTGACAGAGACTCAGAAGGTCATTCATGGCTTTTGAAGATGGAGGAAGGGGCCACCAGCCAACAAGTATGGAGTCTATAGAAGCTGCTAGGGGCACGGGAACAGAACCTCCAGGAAGAAACACAGTCCTGCAGACAGAGAAACCCGTTAAAGACGTCTGACCTCCATAAATATAAGGTGATAAATGTGTCTGCTTTAATAGCCACAAAGTACATGGTAATTTGCTGCAGCAACAACGGGAAATGAAGGCCAAAGGATTATAAAACAAAGCAAAGCATTATGATACCTATCAGGTATAATATTTAGGATTAGTAGAGATAGAAAAACTCATTTCCCTTTTTGAAAGAGTCATGCTTCTTTAGATGCTCTGGGATACATACACTGGACTTGTGGAGAAAAAAAAAAATAATAATCTTAGCATGCCCCTTGGTCTGAAATTGAGCAACATCAACAGAGTGGCGAAATATAAATGTATCCAAGGGCTGGCTGTGCTCTCCGGGATAAGGGGAAGATTAGCCACCTGACAATTAAAAGCTGAAACAGGAGATGGAAGAGAAGGTAGAAACACTAATACTTCTTGGTAAAAACAAGAATTAAACCACACATTATGGGGGAGGAAAATGATGGTCTAGAAACAGAGGATTGTGTGCATTGTTTATAGGAAGACCTCAACATGCAAAGTGATACAAGGGCGATGCCCAGTAGAAACAGTTTGAATGAAGGGAACAGAGAGCTGAAAGCAGCCTATTAGAGGGAAACATAGCCGAAAAAAGCCCCACTGCTCCATGGACTGGCTGAGGTGGGTCAGTCAGGCTGACTGACTAGTGCTCTCTTACATCAATGCATTTCATAGCCTCTGAGACAGAAAAATTGTTCATGCATTCCTTTGGTTAAATATATATTTATTTATTTATAAATAAATACATTGCTAACTTGTGCTTCTTGACATTTACCTCCTCAGTTTTATTCTGAACCTAAAAGTCAATGAGAAACATCTCAAGTATTTCTTACAGTACTTACTATTAGATTTATCTTAAAGAAAGCATTATTTATTTTCCAAAAATGGGAACCAGATTGGATGGACATAACTCACAGATGACAATGAGATTCCTGAATATGCCCAATAATTGTTCCCACATCCGGGTCAAATAATTAGTGAAGGTTGAAGTCAAATGATAAAACATGACCCATTCCATCAAGTGAAACACATTGTGAAACGTGTGAATGTTTAATGTAATCAAGGAAAAATGAAGAACATTACTGTTGATTCCTGCCATAGTATAAAGTCCTCTACGCAAAATATCATTCAGATGTCATGTGAAGACTGCGTGTGGTAAGGACGTGTTACCATTAGTTCTGCCCAAGTAACCGGCTCTTTTGCCGATGGTCAGCAATGGGAGTGAAGCCTGCTTTGGGGTGGGTTGTCATCAGTTTAGTGAAAATATACAGATGGTAGATAGAGATAGAGGTAGATATACTATAGATAGATAGATGATAGATAAATAGATAGATGATAGATAGATATAGATAGATGATAGATAGATAATAGATAGATATCAAACAACCTTAATTTAACTCATGATGTACATAAGCTTTCAGAATAGGCTAAATTTGAATGTAAACCTAAAGAACTGAGAAAAATATAATTTCAACACTTCCTTAGTAAATTCTTGATGACTGCACAAAGTATTGATGTTAATGAGGTCAACACATTCCTCTACATTGTGGCAACGTAAAAATGGATTTTGACATTTTTCTCATTAAGATGTGCAATTTATATCTCACCCCGGTGACACCGGGTGAGCTTGCAAATACTTTGATTAATCAAGAATGACCAAAACGATGCGCTATAATTTGGAGGATAGCTCGCAGCACACCTTCCGTCTTCCCCCTGTATCTCTGGGGAAGACGCCGAGAGACTTGTGTGGAGGAGTCACAACTAGAGCCTTCTACTCCACTCCTACTCCTGAGCTCAGAGACACACAGCACGGTTTCCTGCCAGACACATGAGTCATCTTGGTCCAGCTCAGCGGAGGTTAGAGATGCCGGCAGTCCCGGTCTATCACCCACGGAAATGACACAAGAGTTCCACAGCAAGTATCTCCCAGCGAAGCCTCTCTCAAATTCATCCCTGAAAAGAATGATGAATAAAGTCAAATGGTTAATTGAAGCTGTTTTAATTAGGGACACAGTGATCGTTTTCAGGAATCCCTTCATTCGGTGTGGTTGAGAGAGTAAGGGGTTCGGGGGTACAGCTTCAGATTTTACTTCCTATTGACAGGACGTTGGGAAACTCTAACTGAATCTAGTTCTTCAGGGCAATGCCTTTCAGAGGAAGTTCATAGGAACACGTAGGTCTTCCAAGTGTTGTAAGGACGGAACGGGGTAGAACAGAATGGAGGTCTGGACAGTAACCACAGTCAACGTGGCGAGCTTGAATGAGAACTTAACGGGGCACCCCTGAACCTCTGTGATTCTGCGTGACGTGCGCACCGGACGGACACAACACTCGTGCCCTGCACTCCCGGTCGGGACGCCTTTCACGTCCCGCACCCCTTCTCATTCTGTGGGCCCAGGAGCTGAGAGTTTACGATGTGTCATTGTGCTTGACTCTTCTCTCAGAATCTCGGGAATAAAAATGAACAATTCAACCTTACCTATTATTCTCTTTCTTTCATCAACACAGTCAATGAAGATGATTATACATTGAAAACAAACCTTTTTTTTTTTTTTTTAAACCAACAACCAAAACAGAGTCTGTTAGTTAACGGGCATGGGAAGTGCTCTTTGCCAGCATTTACCATAAACATTTTCCAACCTAAAGGAACCATTAATGGCAGCCTTTCCTATGCAATCAGCCGCAATTATCCACGGTTCTCTAACATTTTCATTCAAGAGAAAAAGCTATGAAGTTAGAATGATTTTAATTACACAAGGAGAGAGAATGAAACATATCAATGGAAAAGATAACTTAATTTTTAAAGCAGTCGTTCCGACTTTAACTGAATTATTCATCAACACAAGGCAGTATCCATCTTAATCCACTCTAATGCAGCTTTTGTTTGAAGTTGGTAGCAAACCGCTCAGCTGTCTGTGCTTCTCGGAGTGCATTTATAACAACACACAGGAACGAATTTGGTCTTTGCTTCCCCCTACGATAAGATATAAACTAAACCATGCATTTGATGTTCCTCTCTAAAGAGCTTCAAGCTTTAGCAAAACAGATTGCTTTTCTCAATGGTAGGTGTCAGCCGGGAAGGTACTTGTGAGTGTGAAGAACAGAAATACACTCATACGTGTATCTGAGATACATATGGGATTTTAGAACGGCTTGTAGATTACTGTTTATTAACAACAGGCATTCGCAAGGCAGGTACCCCCGGGCACCCTCTCCTAGAACCAGATGGTTGAAGCTCCTCTTGGGAAACGTAGGGAGTGGAAGAAGAGTCCCAGTGGGCAGCACTTGGTTGAACTTATGCCGTCTCATGCAGAAACATAAGCCTCTCCACAGCAGAAGGCCATGATGGACCCGTTAACGTAGTGTGGTTTTTACGATGCAAGGCACGGACTCCGTGAGTCCTCCCGAGCACTCCACCGTGGGAGCAACCGGCAATGACCTGTTTCAGAAGTGTAAGCGTCAATATGGGCAAGAGTTTTCTCATGTAATTTAAAATGGGTGATGAGTTTATAAAAAATAAATAAAAATAAATTAGTAACTGAATTCATGTTGGTCTAGCGGGAAATTGACCTAGATTGCGAGGGCACCTGACGTGTTTCAAGGGAGTGAAGTCATCAGACGCCGGTCCCTGGAGAAAGAGTAGTCATCATTCAACCTCCCATTCCCAGGCCAGCTCCTCAGAAAGAGCTCTCCATATTTCTGCAAACAGAACTCTCCGGATGGCCCACTTGTGCCAACGACAATGCATGATGCTTCTTCCTTAATCATGGTAATTTCTCCTTCTTTGTAAACAATGCATTATATAATCTCACAAATCCATTGGAATTCTGTTTCTCAGACTTTCAAAACAGATTTCTCCGTCTGGTTTTTATGTGTTTCCTTTCTTTCTTTATTTTTTTCTTTCACCATGACCTCTGTCATACAGTTCATTTGCTCTCCTTTGAATATTCTCCAGCTAATATCCTGTTGAGATTACTTTGCCTCTAGGCCCTACTAGGAAAGCGTAGATAAGATAAGATGATTTGAGAATGTACACTTTGTCCCACCCGCACGATCCTGTGGCAGCACATCCAGGGTACAGCAGTGAGTACCCATGCCAGTCAGATGTGGACCTTGACGCACAGAGCATGTCGGCTGCCAGGATGCACAGACAGCAAGCCAGGTAGCCAGAGGGCCCAGCAGATAGGGAGAGGGGTACAGAACAGACAGAACGGTTTAATGTATAATTAAAGCCACATCATGGATTAGTATACATATACTCGGGGAAATAAGTTTATTTATTAACACAGGTTCGTGGTCAAAATGATTCTGTTTATTATGTTTCTGAACGATCATGTTATTCCTGCATCACTTCTACTTTGCTAACATAAAAATGGAAATAGGAGGAAGTGAAAAACAACGAAGCAAGATTGGAAAATGTAAGAGCAATGGCATCACTTACGACAGCAAGTGTCAGGGGGTTCATCTAAGAATAGCTCAACCACTTCCTCTCAAAGAGCATGCACGCGAAATAAGGTTCAACAACAAGGTACCGACAGAAGATGCTGCAGGCAATAGGCTTTGCAACTAGATAGAGTAACAAAAGGGCTGGCACAGTGATGAAAGAGAAGCAGAATAATCTAAATGAATACACAGAGAGAGAGAGGCGGACAGACAGAAGACACTCGGTGTGGGAAACGCAGCCCATTGTTTTCTAGGGGTTCTCCTTTTATTCAAATTCCAGTTCTAATTGAACTCTTGCATAGCTTAGGCAGGTTATTCAAATTCTTTCTGTCTGTTGCCACTTTGCTGAAATGGAGTTTATGGTTGTTTAGTGGCAAAAGTAAGATACGTCACATAAAGTATTTAGCACAATTCTAAGTACATATTAATTATGTAATACAAGTTAACTAGTTTTACATGTGTGTATATGTGTGTGTATACAGGTGTGTGTGTGCATGTACATATTGCACACACACACATATGCACAAATGTGTGTGTGTGTGCGTGTGTAACCACCACAGGTATACTCAAGCCATTTATCTCTTTATGTTAGATTTGAATTTTTTTCTTCCCCAGGTGAATCTTAATGTGTCAACGTTCTCTGTGTATTGCTTTCTAAAAAGAAAAAAAAAATATTGTGAACATTCTGAGAAAATGGTTTGTTTAATCCAAAGGGTTTTCTTTTTATCTCCACTTGCTTTTCTTACGGAGTTACTGTAAGGATTGGGGAAAGAAGCATTGTAAATGACACATGCTAGGAGAATTGCTTAGAAAGTCAATTTATTCTGCTCTCCGGTGAGGCAGATCAAGTGCACTTGTATAGAACTTTGTTCCTTATTTGAATTTCTACGCTTTCATTTCTAGCCCGTTTTTCCGAAAGCCAGGAATCATTTGGGGGGAGGGGGCTAGACTTTAAGAGTTCATAAAGGATGTTCCTGGAACTTCATTGTTCCTTGTTATATTTTAGAACCAGTCATCCTTTGCACACACCTTAAAGTTCAGAAGTCTGTATAGCCAGCACGTAATTTTTTCCATTAACTTCTTTCTTAGAGTTCTTGAACTCGATATGCACAGGCCGCCGGTCTCTGCTTTCTGTACCACATCAGCGAGGATTAGAAGTACAGGAGGGACCTGCCTGTATTTGCAGGCCGGCCAAACCGCTAGGACAAATGAAATGCACTCTTTGCAGGAAAGAGAGATTAGTGTACTTTCCTCGTCGAATCACAATGGAACGTGGAGGGAAAGGCTGTAATTTTTGCATCAAAAAGTTGGAATATATTTTTATCTCATTTCAAGGGAAAAAAAGACAGCAATAATGAGTGATACTTTCAGCTCTTAATTTTGCATGCAAAACACTTATTGTGAAATTGCAGACAGACTGTAACACAGAAGTATTGATAGATAACAGGATGAACGTGGTATTTTGGGCCAATAAATATCTGTAAACATTTAAATAATAATAATAAAGTAAAAATAAGAAAGATTATACAATACTATTTAAAAAGCAGCATGGTGCCTGACCAGGCGGTGGCACAGTGGATAGAGCATCAGACTGGGATGTGGAAGGGGCCAGGTTCGAGACCCCCAGGACGTCAGCTTGAGCGCAGGTTCATCTGGCTTGAGCAAAAGCTCGCCAGCTTGGACCCAAGGTCACTGGCTCCAGCAAGGGGTGGCTCGGTCTGCTGAAGGCCCGCGGTCAAGGCACATGTGAGAAAGCAATCAATGAACAACTAAGGTGTCACAACAGCAACAAAAAACTGATGATTGATGCTTCTCATTTCTCTCTGTTCCTGTCTGTCTGTCCCTATCTGTCCCTCTCTCTGACTCTCTCTCTCTGTCCCTGTAAAAAGTAAATAAATAAATAAAATAAAAAAGCAGCATGGTAGAGTTACTCGCAACCACATCAGCACTTACATGAAAACAAAGACTCTAATTTAAGACAAAGATTGCCAAACTCAATATTTTTTAAAAATAGATAATATGCCATTTATACAAGAGCTACTTTAAATACATGGAAGCAGATATCTGGAAAATCAAAGAATGTACGGTTACAGAACGTGGACCACATCTGAAAGTAGATGTTGGGGTGGGTGGGGTACGGGGGTTCAGTGAAGCAGGTGGAAGGATTGAACAAAAAATCAAAACAAAACTTATGACCATGGGCAACAGTGTTTTGACTGTGGGGGGTGGGGTGGGAAGGTAGGGTGTAAGGGGGATCAATGGTGATGGACAAAGACTTGACTAGGAGGGGCGGTGAACACACAAGGAAGAGTACAGATGATACATTGTAGAATCGGGCACCTGAAATCTGTAAGTAGGTTAACCAATGTCACTCTAATAAACCCAATTTAAAAATTTTTTAAACTAAAAACTAAGATGCTAAGATAATAAACATTACTGGAGTAGAAGAGGAACACTTAGCGAGTAAATTACCAACTTAGAAAGCTACGACAATTCTAAACTGATATGCACCCAATGTCATAATATAACTTAAAAGTATAATAACAACATAAAATGTAAATAATGCAAATTAAAACAGAAAGTCCTGTAATCAAAAGATTATGTAATTAGAAGAGAAACAGACACACAACCACGATAATTGATTAGATTAGCAGAAATTAATAAGGAAATGCAAGATTTGAACTGCATAATTTAAAAATTTGACATTAATGATGAATATGGGATTGTATATTTGATGAGTAGATTACAGATTCTTATTGAGGATGCTTGGCAATTAGACAGAATGTATTCCAGACAGGAAAACAAGCCTCAGTTAATTTAAAAATATTAAAATCAATTTGTGTATATTTCTGACCACTGCAGAATTAAAATAGAAATCAATATCCAAAGGGAATTGAAATTTTTCCCAAATGTATGTAAAACAATTCATATACTTCTCAATAATTTTGGAGTCAATAAGGAAGTCATAATTGATATTAGATCATGTTTGAGCAGAATAATGATGGAAATAAGGCATATCAGTATTTATGAAATGCATTTACAGCGGTACTTTGAAGGAAACTTGCTGTTTTCAGAAAATATATTAGAAAAGAGAAAAAGCTAAAGATCAGATATTTAGATTCCATGTTAAGAAGCTAGTCGGAACACAACCTGGGTGTTTACCTAGCCACGGGTCCCTCTCTGTGACTCTTCATTTGCTGGTCCTGCCGGATTGACCAAGCCCGTCAGACAAATATATGTTTCTTTGGATTTATTAAGATCATCTGTCAATTTTCATCCTCGTGTTGCTGAGCTGAGAGCTGTTCTGCCCCCTCTGGTGAGCATCTTTCTGCTTTCACCTGTTGTTTTAAATCTCACAGGTCAATTCTTGCTGGCCCCTGGACGACGTAACCGGTACCTGTCCCCAGGACTCAACACTTCAGCTATTGTAAAACCAGAAGTTCAAGTCCCAACACAGATGAACTCAACATCCAATGCCGTTGTCCTTTCTGGGGTTCTCTTCCACTAGCTGTCTAAGAAATAAAGTGAATGAGCCTAATTTTCTGATTCATCTTGAATGTTATGATGTGAAGAGGACGATCTTCATCACAGAGAAGCCGGTATTGGATCCGTCCTGCTTGTTACGAGGCACTATCACATGTATGAACTCACTGATTCTTCTAATAATTTTTATGGGCCGTATTCTCATCTCAGTTCGCAGGCAATGAATGGAAGCTCAGATAAGGACCGGGTTAGCGATGAGCTGCTCTCTTCAAGAGCTGGATGACCTTGAAGTCCATCTGAGATCTTCCTGAGCTTGCCTCCTCTTCCACACCATGGGGATGATATGGCCACATGCGGGTGTCAGCAGAACTTAGGGAAATATGTGTATGAAGTGCCTAACTCAGGACATTATAACAGAACTTGGCATATGGTATAGGCTAAATATATGATAACCTTGTTAGCGTCATGGTCAAGTTAAGTCCATTATCCTCATAAATGGCAGGGGAAGTAGAAAAAATGCAGGTCTTCAAGGTCCTGACCCAGAATGCATCATGCTGTGCCCTGCAGCCCTGTGTACAAGGCAAGATTCTGAGGCTTCAGATATTTACATGTTAGAAGCGCTAGTAAGTGGTATTGGAAAGTCATATATTTTTAGGTTTCTCTATAATTAACCAGTCTTGTGATGCATCACTCAAACTGAAGGATCCCACAATGAGAGCCTCTCGAGGGGCTGTGAGTGTTTTCATTAACTTTCTTAATGACCGTGCCCCCAAATTTCCTTGGAGAAGGAGAACGCAGTCCTGGTGAACAGTGATTTCATCCTGGGACTCATAGTAATAATCCAAGAGAAAGCCGTCAGATTTTTAAGGTCATTCAATGACTCTGTATAACCTACTTTTGTTTTGTTTTGTTTTGCTAACTACAAGCATTCTTGAAAACACATCATTCTCAACAACACAATCTATTAGTAGCTGTCTGGCAATTCTTGAAATTATAATTCGGTCTGATAAGATGAGCCCTTTGAATAATGAGGTTTTAAGCTGGTGGGTGTATATTCATATGTAACTGCTATCTTTATGAATACCTAGTGTATACTATTTACATTCAATAACGTTCCACACAGGGAGGGAATTTACTGTTCTTTTCCTACATGTTTCCCTAAGCATTGTTTGGAAAATGCTAAGACTTCATTAGCTTGAAAATGATCTTTGTTTTAGGGTGATTTAGTGAAGAAGAAAGTTTCTTTCTTTCTGCAAATGCTTTGGATAATAAATTTGATATTCTTTAAGGACAAAGCACTCAAAATATGGCATGCTACCGCAGGGTGGGAAGATATTTTTAAAAACTCATTTGAAGTCCACAGCTTTCAAAGTCAGACTTAATTAAATTGAATTTATCATTCAGAAAATGGAAGTAATTCTAGCATATTGCATTATTCAATGCTTTATACCCTGTATTGTTATGGCTGAACATATCAACTTTAGACCGCCATGAAATTTGTGGTGTATGTATGTGTGTATTTTTTAAATAACCATTCATCAACTATTTTAACCAGCTTGAAAAATAATGCATTTGAAATCATTTCTCCTCTAGCACAGAACATTGTTCTTTTCATTTAAAGACACTTTTCTTAAAGAGGAACAATTGAAAATTTAATGTAGCAAGTATGACTCATCACACAGATAGCTTGTTTCTTCTTGAGAAAACGATGTCATTCATCTCGCGAAGACGGGAAGCTAGCCACGGCATTGGTAAAGAATGACCTTTTTCCTAACTCCAAGGTCTGAAGGGATCCTCGAATATGAACGGACGAGACATTCCAAACAAACCCTCAATCCTGTGAGGTAAAAGGCAGGAACACCAAGAATGAAGCAGAGGGGTGAGGCTGTGGGTGAGGTGACAGGAGGTGGTGCGGGGGAGCAATGCTGTTGGCCAGGGACAGACACCTGGACCCAGCTGACAGTGCAGGGCATTAAGTGGGGGAGAAGCTGGGTAGCTGCCTAGAGAAAATGGGGTTAGATTGTTCACCCCAGTGCCGGGCATCCCGCCTCCTTCCAAGCCCAAGGCTGGAAGGGAGACCCCACCTCGTCCCAACAGCATAAGACAGATAGAGAAGATTACACCTGGCCATGGCATCATTCAACATCAAGGAAAAAAGAACTGATCAGCACAGATAAAGGGAAACACTGTGAAATCTCTAAATTTCCCACCCAAACCTTATCGACAGCATCTCAATGGCCCCCAAGTCTTTGCTGGGCAGAAACCATGGACAGCTCACTCCCGTGTCCCGACTGCCTACCATGGACCACGCACCATCACACGGACACTGCTCCTCACTTCCACAGTTCCACTAGCACTGGCCACACTAAAATAAATAGAACGCACACAGAAAACAGTGCTTGAAATCTTTTTTCCCTAATGCAAGTGTTATATTAGCACTACTGTTTTTAATTGCTGCTTATTTGTAATGATTTTCTTAGCTCTGCCTACACTGAGGACACAAATGGCGAGAATGAGAAGACAAAATCTTATTGTGTCGGAGCGGGTAAGGGCAGATTCTGCATTATCTTTGCCCTTGAGAACCTGTTAGCATGATCATGGAAAGTACATTGTAGAGACTCAGATATACCGTGAACGTAGGAGGTGAAGGATCAAACGCATTGGTGGGGAAAGGCCTATTCGGCTGACGCAGGAAAACATCGACGCTCCTTTTTATTTTGGCCAACGATCAGCCTCAAGAAGTAAGAGCATCTGAGAGGAAGCCGTAGCTCAATGCTTCTGCTCCTTTCACCCTTTCTCTGTCTCTGTCTCTCTCTCTCAAAAACAAACAAACAAACAAAAAAACCAAAAATAAATAAAATCTTTTAAAAATTTAAGGGGGAAAATGAAGCTTTTATTGTGCTTTACAGATTATTCTCTATTAGAAACATTTCTTCTGATAATGTTTGCTAAAGATGTTGCTCAAAGAATGCAATGTCAGTTAAGGTTCTGAGTGACAACATCACATTCTAATGTACAATGATCATTAAGGGCATTATTATCTGAAGGATTTTGCTTCTCTATATTCAGAAATCTTCTGACTTATGAATTTAGTTTTAAAATCTTCCCCCAAAATTCTCTGGTAGTGTTAGCTTATATTTACACATATGTACATGTTCTACTTGTATGTATGAATGTTAACTGGCACTGCGGAGAATTTGTTCCTTGGAATATTGGTGTGTCCAAAGATAATGCTTTGTATTTTGTTTAGGAACTATATTTAGGGACGAGTAAATTTAGTAAATACTACATTTAAAAAGTGTTAAGCCATTTCTTTACTTCACAAATGACTAATTTCTTCACGATAGGAATCTTCCTGGATGCAATAATGCATTGGATAACTCTCTAAAAATAAGTTCCCCAGGGAAATTTTGAACAGTAACACCCAGAGGCATTTGGAATGGGTTAAATAGTGGCCCCAAATCAGTATGCCCGTATCCTAAATCCCTGGAACTTATACCTGGTACCTTATCTGGAATAAAGGTCTTTGTCAATGTAATTAAGGATCTCGAAAGGAGAAATCATCTTGGATTATCCAAGTGAGTCTTACATCCAATGGCAAGTTCCCTTGTAAGATAGACACACAGAGAAGATCCAGTAAATTAAGCAGAAAGAGATGTGGCCTCAAGCCAAGAGCTGGTGGGGCCAAGAACAGTTTTCTTCTCAAAACCCCAGAGGGAGCGTACTTTGACTTTGCACTACTAACCTCTAAAACTGGGAGAGAATGAAGGTTTTGTTTTGTTTCTTTTAAGCCACCTACTTTGTGAAGATTTGTTACAGCAGCTCTAGAAATTAATATAGCACTTATGGCAAATATTTCTGTAGACATTTAAACAAATATTGGTTCAATATTTTAATTTCTTTTTAAAAAGTTGTATATATTCTTTGATAACTAACAATGTATCAAATCTTGGTATATCAAAAAGGGTTAATATAATATATTAACCCTTTTCCATTTTTCAACATTTCTTACATTAATTTCTATATACAACAGGTATGTCATATATATATATATATATATATATATATATATATATATATATATAACTATTGTATACAGTTTCTATCTATAAATCTGCTAATAAATGAAGAACATGTTATTCTATTATTGTTACTTATTTATTTTAGTTTTTAGAGTAATAAGGCAGATGCAAAAGAGCTTAGTTTTCAAAAATAAATATATTTTAGAATGAACTAGTCGATCTGGTAGTTTGCATTCATTATTTTAGCAGAAGGATATGAGCTTAAATATTTTTTTAATTGTAAAAAGAATTTTTTTAAGTCACAGGGACATTTTTTTACTCTATTTTCTACTTGAGAAGGAAACAAATTGCATTGAAGCCCTGGATGTTACCTGACAAATTTGTATACTGGTGGAAGATTATTGTTATGCTGGCTTCATAAGAAAACACTAAGATAAAAGCAGTGCTAGCAATAAGAAAAATTATTCTCATGCATGGAGTGATTCTCATGTATCTTGACACTGTGCTAAGTATTTTACATAAATTATAAAATCTAGTCTTTCTGTAATATCTGTAAGACATCACCATCTCCATTTTCAGACCAGAAGTCAGAGCTTCCAAGAAATTAAATAATTCTCCTAAATTTAAACATATGTACCTTAAGCAGGAATTTCAGCTCCGCTCTATCTGAAACCAAGATGTCACACAACGTATTTGCAAATCGGCACTTCTCTCACTTTCTTCTTTGGGAAAGACCTCCATTCTTGTGCTCGTGTTGAAATTACAGACGGGCTTTGTGATGGCTATTTGCATCCAAAATATTGGAAGAAACTAAAAAACACATTTATCTCTTTCACTCACAGAAAAACAAAAAGGATGTTCATAAACTCAAGTTTAAGCACTTTGTAGGTGGTGCGTCATTTCTGTGAGCGGGATGTCCCCGGGGAATGCTGTCCTTAGGCAGCAGTTGCCAACCTCTGTGTTCCTGTTTGTTCATCGTGGTTTGGACTTGACGGTAGGGCTTTCTCCAGACTCGGGATGCAATGCACCCTTTGCACAATTGACAAAAGATGAAATACAAATTTTTTTTTAAAAAAAAGATATATGTAGATAAACATCTTTCTTTTAAACATATTCTTAAAATAAAGGAGAAATGAAGTTACAGGTAGATGTCAGCACTGTTTCTATTCACAAACACTCTTTGGAAAATGCACAATACCCTTATGGGCACGTAAAGAAAAGGGGGTTGGTTTTTCTTCGAAATGCCTTGGGCTCACTCATGGCATCTTGCTCACTTGGCATCATCCTCTTCCAGTGGCTGTTAAGAACGAATCTCAATTCCCAAGCAAACACTTTCTCGGTAAAATGGAAGAAAGGAGCCCTCTCATTCTCCTCCCACTGAGATAGATGTTTCCTATCAGGCGCCAAGCTCTGGTGAGGCTACGTAATGAGCAAACGTTTCCAATCGGCAAAAGAAAACAAAGAGCCCTTGGTCCAAACCCCTCTGTCTCATCCGTTATTCACGAGTTCCGTGTTGGCTGTGTCACTGGTGTAAGAGCTTCCTGCTCCACTCACTTCCATGGCTTTCAGATACATCTGTGGGGGCTCCCGTCCACGTGTAAATAATTAAATTTGCTTTCCTGTCTATCTGTGTTTTGGTTACAGGAGCGTCTTAGCCAAGCACCTTGAAGAGTAGAGGAGGGTCGTATTTTCTGCTTGGCAGGATTCTCCCAGATCTCACCAGTATTTGCAAACCCATCCTGCAGCAATTTGCAGCATGATCCCTGTCCTCCCTCAGTAAGTCCTGAATATTACCGGCTTCGCTGACCCAGACAGACGCCAGGAGAAAACGCGGGAGCAGACCCTATGACACGTGCGTGTTCTCTTGCACCCGTCAGCAATCAGCAGGTAGTGTCTGGCCTCGCTAGGAAGCATTTGTTTCATACAGACGCAAGTCACTCGGCAAGATAGAGGGGCAGAAGAAACCTGAGGATTCAAGAGGCATCGACCCCAATGTCCTCGTTCTACGGGTCAGAGCTTGTTCTTTCCCAACCAGGGTCCTGCCTTCGGTGCGAAATAACTGCCCTGCCACTTAGGGGATTTCACCTCCTCGAAGCTCTGCTTCTTCCCCGCTGTGAGCCCCGGGTGGTCGTCAGCTTCTCCTGCCTTCCAGCTTCTCTTCTTCCGTGATTCGTGAGGCCCCACTGCTTCCACCTCTGCTGTTCCACTTCCCGCCGATCACTCCAAGTCTAGTGACAGTCACTTGACTCCACTGTCCTTTCTCTTGTTCTTCACTCCATTGTGCTCCCATGCCAGACTCTGCCCGCGAATGCAGTTCTTGTTCCTGGGACAGCATCACAGTTCCTAAGCAGTCAAAGCTTTAGTGCTTGCATTGAAATCTTGTGCCAGGGTCTCGCTGGACCCAGCCTGCCACCGACGGGGTCTTTATTGACAGCTGGATGGCACCCGGTCCACACCCAACATTTCATTTTAGTCTTTCCTTCCTTGGACAATTCTTGGTGCCCACTGCCATGATTAAAATCTCCTGGCCGGTGACTCTGAGGCTGACATGAACACGCAGCGTGCTTACTAGCGGGTGGGTCTGGGACCCATACCTGGAAGGAGATGGCACGTGTAGGCAGAGGGAGAGGTTGAGTTGTGGTGTGGCCGTTACAGTGACACGAGTCTTTCCCACAGGAGCTCAAGCACATGTGTCCGTGAGTTGTCTGGAGCCAGAATGGGACATGTCTCATGCTGTTCTGACTTGCAGTACAGGCTGCACGGGGAGGGAGTGGTGAGCGTGGGAACTGTGACTCCCCGAAAAGACCGACCCCAAGGGTCTGCGTGTGGCAGCAACTCAGAAGCTGAGGAAGTGCATTTAGTTACTGAGGGGGTCTTTGCGAGCCCCTGACTGAGCAGCACCTAATGCTACAATTCAAGGGGCATTTCTTGTGCGGTGGCCATGTGGATACTAGCTACAGACACCACCATATCGTTTAAATGTGTTTTCCAAAACAGCAAACAAGCAATGGAGCACAATCACTTTGGGCTTTGTCTTTATTTGTTGTTGTTGTTTTTAATGTATTATTTATTTATTTTGGCTTAGGAGAATGCTATTGATTCTGAAAGGGTTTATTTAGCTATGTGGAGCCACTGTGCAGAGGGTGTTCTGTACGCTCTGCCTGTGCATCTCCTGGAATTCCTCTCTGACAGAGAAGAACGTTAGCCTCGCGTCTTCACAGCGGGCACATGATCGTGGAAAAGGAGCCGTGTGCAAAGACAGAGTGTACCGATCACAGACAAGCCTGCAGGAGCACTGTCACCTCTGAAATAACCGTCTGAGTCCCCAAGAAGGCCGGGCAGTGCACTGAGTTAGAATTTAACGTGGACTTTAGGGAAACCCACTTCCCAGCGCCTGCTAAAATCGGGCCCATTAAAATACACTGTCTAACGTGCTGCTTATTGGACGCACAGCACCTCAAACGTGAGAATGTAAAATCTGATTGCATTCCCCAGGGTTTCTGCCTTTTGTTCCTGCTTGTTGGCTTGCTGTCTGTTGTATGCACAAGGGGGTCCCAATCAGGGAATGCCTGCACCATCCCCACCCCACCACCCCGCCAGTGATGGTAGAAGGCGTGGTTGCTACCCCAGCCCAAGGCAGCGACAGTAACCCAGCTACGTCCAGTCTTCAAGACCCGAAGCCTGAAACAGAACCTGGTTCTTACATGACAAAATTCGGAGAAGAAAGTTTAACATGGTACTATACAACTAAAGAGTGCTTGAACCAGAACTTCCCTATCTGCCTTTGATTACAGACCTTCTACCTAAAGCCTGAAGTTTTCTAATCAACCTCCCATTTTACACCTTAGGGGACAGCTGTCGTTGTAACTTGAATATTCAGAATTTGTGTGTCAAATTTTTGTTTCTAAATATTTTGCAAGTAAATGTCAAAGATGTTCAGTTCCAAGGAGCGGGGACCCATATTTGGGACTCTGTTATTTATTAAAAATGCAGCTCAAACAGAGTAGTTGGCTTTGCTGTGGGAGAGGCAAGGTGAAAAGTTTTCTGAGAAAAACCTCACAAACTACCTTGTATTGTATGTGCATCCACTAGAATCCCCAGCCACTCAACTTCCTTATCCTTACACTCTGGCTTGCCGCCTCCTGACAGCAGGAAACACGTCCCATGCACTTACGGCACACGTGTTATGAGCCCAAAGGTGGTCAACGCAACAGCAGGAACACAGGATCGTTAGAACCCAAAAGTCTGTTTTCAAACATCACCCCCCTCTGCCTCTTT
Source organism: Rhynchonycteris naso (assembly GCA_037038555.1). Taxonomy (NCBI): domain Eukaryota; kingdom Metazoa; phylum Chordata; class Mammalia; order Chiroptera; family Emballonuridae; genus Rhynchonycteris; species Rhynchonycteris naso. The sequence goes on from CM073002.1 coordinate 148,689,534, forward strand.
TCTCTCCATCGATCAGTTTTCTTCCTCCCTAAAAGGAAGACGAGAGTGGTTCATGCCTAGCAGGATTTTTAACATGGATTAATTGGATAAATATTTATAAAACACTGACGAGGAAGGTTAACTATGACTGTCATTGACAGTCATTTTCAGCATTTTACTTTTATGGGAAAGTGTTAAACCTTCGTTTATTAACTCATACACATCTACATGGGTAACGTGATTTGAAATAATATCTTGAGGAATTAAGGGATATATCAAGCAGTTTTCAGATTTTTTTAAAATTTATTTATTCATTTTAGAGAAGAGAGAGAGAGAGAGAGAGAAGGGGAGAAGCAGGAAGCATCAACTCCCATATGTGCCTTGACTGGGCAAGCCCAGGGTTTTGAACCGGCGACCTCAGCGTTCCAAGTTGACCCTTGATCCCCTGCGCCACCACCGGTCAGCAGTTTAAGATTTAAATGATGCCCTCCGCCAGGGGAAGTTAGACCTGGACCTCGTATTGGTCTCTTGGACGTGACGGAAGCGTAGACCCGCTCCCATCCATGCTGACCCCCTGCCCGGAGCTGTAGAGGAGACACGTGGAAAAGTGGTTGGAGAATAAATAAACGAGGCGATTAATAATAAAACCAATGAAACCTGAGAGAATAGTGCTTGATGGATGGTGTGTGAGTCTGTGGAAGGTCTGGTGATACCCAGAACATTCCGTCTGGGCAACGTTCAAGAGTGAGAGTGAGTCACCAGCAGCAGCTACCTGGGGTGAAGAGCAAACAGGAGAAGACTGTTGAGAGATGAAAGTCCCATGTCACTTGCAGTCTGTCTTTCAGGGAGAGAAAGGGGGTGTGCGGACCCCATGGCACAGCTTTCCGTCTTCAGCTCTGAGTTACTGCCTGGGTGAAGCCGTAGGGAGGCGTAGATTGGCTAAATATAGGATGCTTTCCGGGCTATCAGCGAGGAGATTTGCTGCCTCATGAGTTATTGAGCACCCTGTCACCGCAGAAATAGAGGCGAGGGCTGCACGGCCATTTGTCAGGAGCGCTGGAGAGAGAGCTTTCTGCATTGCGTTCCACCGGCACCCCGCGCAGCAGGTCCAAATGAACCATCAGGCCCTGCGACGCGCCCTCTGGTCAAGGTCATGGCGCGAGCCAAGACAGGTTACACGTGTGGAAAATGTAACTAGAGGGCGGGGAAAAAAAGGAGTTCTGTATAATCAAAGGGAAGCCTGACTTGTGTAGCTTCCTCAGAGGGGCCATGTTTCACAGCGTCCCTCCCAGCACGAGGCAGAGAGAACAGACGGCAGCCGAGGTCAGGGGAGTCCAGTGGGTTGGTGGCACTGATGCTGCCGCCTAAGACTAGCAGCACGGGGAGAAGGGGCACATGGGGGGCACGTCCTAACCTGTCACCGGACTCCTCGCGTCGTCCTGAAGGAGAACTGCTGCGGGGAGGGGACGATCAGGATGGGGGGGATGGGAGTAACTGACCAGGGCACCAGGGTCTCTGCACGTATCCAAGGTCAACGACGCAGCTTCAGCAACGACAAACGTCAGGTGATTATTACGTGGGTGTCACACTCCAGGTGCGTACGTAAAAGAAGGAATCAGTATCGCATAAAATATGTTTAAAAAAAAAAAAAAGCCTCGTTGTGGTATCCCATGCTCTTCCTTGAAGAGGATCCGTGAATGTTAGTGAGTGAAATCGCTATGACTTTTGTCACCTGAACAGAGGGACACGGCCTCTAGGAGGCCCAGGGCAGAGCTGACCCTAACGTGATGGTCAGTCCGCACTCTGATGAGAGGGTGAGCGTCCAAGCAAGCAGACGGGTCACCGCTCGTACGTGGGGCTCCCAGAGAAACGGGGAAGGCGAGCGGTAGGTGTACGGCCAACGTCTCCTCCCTGTAATGTGGGGACCGTGGCTAAGGACACTCAGTGGGAAGACCCTGCCGTCTCCCGCTCATGGGGCCGCCACAGGCTCACTGAGTTCTCTGCGCCCGTCCCTCCCTCAGGCTTGTCGCTGATGAATTTTTACAGCAAAACCAGAAGAAAGTCGTTCTTTGCAGACCCATTTTATGGAAGATAAACTAAAGTATAGAATGAACAGAAGTCTGGGTCTCGTCTGAGTTTACAGTGTTTGGTCGCCACAGAGTGGACCCCCTGTCTGCTCAGACTGGATTATTTTAGCCATGATGGGTGGCAAGATGTTTTTCACATGACCTGTCTGTTAAAAAAAACCCACCACATTGTAAAATTAAAAACTAAGATTTTTTTTTTTTTTTTTTTGTCAAAGAAACGTTTTTGTTTGAACCCAGAGAAACCAGAAGCTTTAGGTTTGCCTAAATCCAGATATCTGGGATTTAGGCTTTAGGATAAAGCGACATCTCAGTCTTTAACCTGTCCCGGCTGGCCAGTGGGGGGCAGGAGAGCAGAACACTGTATTGAAGGACTTGTAGCTCTTTTTGTTTATTCAGCCTCTTAATAGGTTGAACAGAGCTTAAAATAGATAAAATATAAGTTAAAAATATACAAGGTGCATATCCGTGGACCAGTGAGTAAATACGAAGGCTGAGAGAACTATGACCCAAAGCTCACTGTGCCGTGTGCGGAGAGAAATGACCTCACAGGGCTGCGATGAGAAAGGGGCTCACCCTCCTCCCACTGCACCCGGAACATTAGGAGGATGTACGTGTCCTGATTTTAGGAGTAATTAACTACTAAAACTGTAAAGATTTCTCTCTCTATTATTAAAGGCTGAAATACTAGTAACTTTAAGAAAAGGGAAGGGTTAAATTATGTTGAGAAATTCAACTTTTAAGAAAGTTACTGCTTTTCAGCACAACAAAACTGGAAATCTTTCTCAGCAACACGGAAATGAAGAAACGTCGTGGGAAATGCCAGCTCCTGTGAGAAGCTTGGAAAAGAGGTTGTTTAGTGGGACCAATCAATTTCAAGTGGCTTCCTCTGCAATCCGATGGCTCTTCAAGGGGCTAGCGAGCTTCTACCTGGTCCTCCAAGGCGCTGTTGATGAAATGTCCGGTGTCCTCATCCGCGGTGGAGAACTGTCAGGATTAGTGCGTCATTTGCATGGCCCCCGGAGTCTGGGCTGTAGGCTGAGTTTATCTGAAATGCCACATTTTGCAAATGAAGTCTCAAGGATTTACAAAATGTGAGAATGTTCAGCAAATCTGGGAAACCTAAGGGCAATGAGAATTCAAAACTCATTAATAATTCATGGACTTGGCAATGAATTTTGCTACTTTGTTGGGGAATGCAAAACACCGAATTTCTGATCTTCACATGTTTCTAACTCACAAGACACTAATTCCAAGTATAACTACATATTCTTTTCAATTGAGAATATGTAGAACGTAAATAGCTATTTAGTAGCATAAGATGAGGATATTTTTATTTTTTAAATTAGAATATAACTTTTGTTATGTCCATTTAAGTGCATTTTTTAAAAATACTAATATTTTGGAAAGTTGTCATTGAAGAGTCCTCTCTTCAAAAGGCACTTTTTAATAGAAAGTTGAATTTAGTTCAGATGACATGGATTTAAATGTTGATTACAATCATTCATCTGGAAGATAAAATTTGGCATTTTCTCTGACTCAGAACAGAGTATGATGATGAGTCTAATTGTTACCCAGACTCACGCTAACGCTTCCATAGAAAAAGATTTTCTTAATAGTAGTACTTTTATAATACCTTTAAAATCAATTATTCTCTTGTGTTTGCTTTAAGGCTACTTTTGGTTGCCAGGTGACTATAATTTCTTTTTTAAAGTCTTTTCTTAAAATTTTTTATTTATTGATTGAATAATTTTAGAGAGAGAGAGAGAAAGGATGGGAGAGAGAGAGAAAGAGAGCGAGAGAAACATTAATGTGTTCTTCCACTGATTTATGCATTCATTGGTTGAGTCTTGTATGTGCCCTGACTGGGGATTGAACTCACAACTTTGGCGTATCGGGACAATGCTTCCTATTAAGTATTTCTATTTCCTACTGCAAGATAAACGTGCATCTGTTAAGTGCTTTATGGGTATGTTTTCATTTAATCCTCAGAGGAAATTTATAGCACAGTTTGCTCTCAATTAGTTTTACTTGAAGGTGAGGCAATGGGAGCTCAAAGAAGTTAATTTGCTTGTTGATGGTCATCTGGCACCTTGTGATGGAAGCAGAGATCCGTGTCCAGTCTCATTCTGAGCCAAAGGCTGTGATGCCCCAGAGGGGCCATCACTCTTTAAAGGTCTACGTGCTGCAGAGCACAGCTGTTGCGTTAGGGAAGGCATGGACCTCTCAGTTGTAAGCGTGACGGTTTTATTGGGATTTCCGCCCACTTTGTTGGGGTTCTATATACCCGGATTAAGGCACAGATTGGGGTATTACATCCTCAGAAACCCTTGCTACCCGATGGCAGATGACCATTTCTTTGTCCAAATACAATCCCCTCAACTACTCCTGAGATCCTGGTACCCGATATAAAACCTAGGCAGTCCCATCTCTCCAACGCCATTATTGTCTCTGACAGCGATTGTAATCTCCCCGTCCACCCCACCTCCTCAGGCCAACTGCTGCTTCTCACATATAAGCTTATTTCTACTGCAATGTTTTAAATGGTATAAATTATTATTGCTGCGAGTTTTTGTACGCGGGTGTGAGAGGCTGGGGCAGGGGTGTCATGGGGGAGGCCTGGGCAGAGGGGCGGCTATCCCACACTTTCCAGTGACAGCAGAGGTCGACTTGTGTAGATACAATGATGCCTTAGCAACTAAATTAATCCCACTGACGAAAGCTGTGGCTCAGAAAGGACGACCTCACTGTCCCGCGCTACAAATTCCAGGCATCCTGTCATTCACTCCAGATGCAACTATGCAACGAGCCCCTCCCCCCTGGGGCCCTGCGAGCCCCACCCGGCGGCCCCCAGCGAGCCCCCACTCCAGCCCCAGCAAACCCCGCCCTGCGGCCCCCAGCAAACCCCGCCCTGCGGCCCCCAGCTAGCCCCGCCCTGTGGCCCCCAGCAAACCCCGCCCTGCAGTCCCCACTAGCCCCGCCCTGCGGCCCCCAACAAACCCCGCCCTGCGGCCCCCAGCTAGTCCCGCCCTGCGGCCCCCAGCGAGCCCCCACTCCAGCCCCCAGCTAGCCCCGCCCTGAAGCCCCCAGCTAGCCCCGCCCTGCGGCCCCCAGCTAGCTCCGCCCTGCGGCCCCCAGCGAGCCCCGCCCTGCGGCCCCCAGCGAGCCCCGCCCTGCGGCCCCCAGCTAGTCCCGCCCTGCGGCCCCCAGCGAGCCCCCACTCCAGCCCCCAGCTAGCCCCGCCCTGAAGCCCCCAGCTAGCCCCGCCCTGCGGCCCCCAGCTAGCTCCGCCCTGCGGCCCCCAGCGAGCCCCGCCCTGCGGCCCCCAGCGAGCCCCCACTCCAACCCCCAGCTAGCCCCGCCCTGCGGCCCCCAGCGAGCCCCCACTCCAGCCCCCAGCTAGCCCCGCCCTGCGGCCCCCAACAAGCCCCCACTCCAGCCCCCAGCTAGCCCCGCCCTGCAGCCCCCAGCGAGCCCCGCCCTGCAGCCCCCAGCGAGCCCCCACTCCAGCCCCCAGCTAGCCCCGCCCTGCGGCCCCCAGCGAGCCCCGCCCTGCAGCCCCCAGCGAGCCCCCACTCCAGCCCCCAGCTAGCCCCGCCCTGCGGCCCCCAGCGAGCCCCGCCCTGCAGCCCCCAGCGAGCCCCCACTCCAGCCCCCAGCTAGCCCCGCCCTGCGGCCCCCAGCGAGCCCCGCCCTGCAGCCCCCAGCGAGCCCCCACTCCAGCCCCCAGCTAGCCCCGCCCTCCGGCCACCAGCGAGCCCCCCCTCCAGCCCCCAGCAGCTGCAGCAGCAGCAAGATTTCTACAGCCTTCAGCGAGCACTACACGCACATCTGAGCAATTTTCCACTTCCTTTTTCTTTTAAAGAATCCTACAATCCTTTTTTGTAAGAATTCTAGAATTTCTACAATATTTACGTTTACACATTATTTCGAATTCATAACGTTAGCATAAGGATTGTATGTAGATTTAAGTCTCTCCTCATAGGGACAAAGGCCTGCACAGACTTTTCTGACACTTGTACAACGTGGATTCAACCGGAGGCTGGCTCTCTCCCTCACGCGTCGCTCTTGCAAAGTAGCTCTCATCGCGCCAGTTATATGATGCGTAAGGACAGACAGGGAGTCCATTTCGCTTGCCGCAGGCTGGATAACTCCATAGATCAGATAGAGGGGTTAATAATATTTGGTTAATTCGCAGAACTGTCTGGTACTAATTATGCGGGGACCGACCGCGACTGGACTATGTCGATATTTGCATATTAGCACAAAGGGGAAGCACCAGAACTCAGAATCATCGTACCAAACATTGCACAGTTTGAAAGAACCGCATCTGCATTGTTCAGAGTGTTAGCAGATTCAAAAAAAGTAAAAAAAAAAAAAAGTTTTGGTTTGGTTCCAGCAAACGAACGGCAGCCTTTGTCCTGCGGAGGAGATGCGGTTAGGGTGGTGGCGGTGCTTTCGGATAAAGTGGCCTCTGTAGGAACAGCCACAGACGACCGTACCCTTCTCGCAACGGGAGCGCCGGAACAGCAAGGTTTTTACGACCACCCATTCTTCCGTGTTGCTAACAGGGGCAGGGTCCTGGGGGGTTTACCCTAGGAAAACTCATTTGTAACGTCAGTTGGTCAACAGTTGATTAATGAGGTCATTTAAATAAGTCATTAATTGGGTTTTAGTTTTCCCATTTAGAGTTCCACCTCTGACATGCCGGATAGTTTTTGATATTTTAGAACCTTCCATGCGTCAGGTAGAGTAAAGTTGGAGATGATTAACTTGTAGTCTGTCAACCCCCGGTGGTGCTGGGGAGGCAGAATATCCTTGGGCGTACTTTAGGAAAGCCAAATTGTCTGAAATGATAATGTCCATACGAATAGGTTGATGGAAATAATAATGTTCATGGGTTTGATCAGACTGTTACCATGTCTACAACTGAAAACAGAGTCTGTGATTTAGATCATTGCTATTAAGACCTTGAAAGCTCCAGTTAAACAAACAAAAACAAAATTAGTTTATTATTACAGAAGGAATGCTTTTGCCCCTGTCTCTCTCCCCAACTTGTATGTTGAAGTCCGCATTCCCAGTGTGGCTGTACTTGGCCATGGGACCTCTAAGGGAGTCATTGAGGTTAAACGGAGCCATGAGATTGGGGTCCTTATCTGGTAAGATTCACATCCTTATAAAAAGAGACACTAGAGCACCGTGTGTGTGTGTGTGTGTGTGTGTGTGTGTGTGTGTGTGTGTGTGTGTGTCTGTGTAAAGGTCATACGAGAACACTGCATACTGGGATGGGAGCTTGTTGGGTAAATAAGTTTGTAAAATGTAATTTTTATGTTTGCACACTTTTATTGTTAAAAATGGCCATTGCCCAGGTGCATGGTGCTGGTCTGTGAGGTTGCGGGTTGCATTACTGCTTGGGAAGGGGCTTTGTTACGCTAATGTGTGCTGGAGGAGGGGTTTTCGCACCAAGAAAAGTTTGTGCAGAAGAAGGAGAGGAAGAAAGAAGCCAAGATGGCAGGGTGCCGAAGGAGAAGCCAGTTTGTGCAGAGAGTAAGAAGCCATGTTGGCAGATGGGGAACCAGAGGGGTCTGAGCTGGTGGGGGCCTTTGATTATAGGAAAACCCGGATGGGTCAGTAGCTTTGTGAGCGCTGGATGAGTGGGTTTTGGGGCCCTGTGTGTTTATACTCGCCTGCCGGGTGCGAGACTAGAATAAAGGGATGGCCCACCAGTTTTTGGCTCCACAGTTTCTCTACCATCTGAATCTAATAGGAACCTGCATGTGGCCGGCAATGAGGGTGGTGGTCCCTGCCATACAGCCCTCTTAGCAGACACCCAGCCCTGCTGGACCTGCCTCAGGGCTTCCAGCTTCTCCAACTGCAAGAAATAGTTTCCTCTCGTTTTAGTCGCCCAGCACACGGCATTTTGTGTGTTGCGGTAGTCTAGGCTGACCAATACTAGACTGATGGGAAAGGGTTAAGACAGATCCTACACACAGGTCACGCATGTCATTCCCGTGTGACGTTGTTGGGGGGATGTCCGTGCCTCAAACGTTCTTGTACATTTTGGTGCCTGAATGGCTTACATGCCACCATTCGGAATGGTCTGTGGGCTTCTTTTCTTCTCTTTGGAGAGCCAGACACATCAAGCAATGAAACCAGCTTTCGGCATCGTTCCTGGAGGCGAGGTGGCTGGCAGGATCGCGTTGGAGAGTGAAACGTCACGGCGGACGTTGCGGTTGAGACTCGCTGGAGACCCCGCTGCCCGTGTCCTTATTAGTCTTCTCTCACCTGGAGGCGTGGCACCCTGGCTAATTAAGACCGAGCGTATCTCTTCATCTGCCGTGTGCCATTAGGGTACAACTCGCTCTGTTCCCAACAGTTTGAATGTGACATAACGGAGTTCTGAAGTGATAACTCAAGCTGGCCTTCGGAAACGCAATTACATAGTTGCTTGTCAACAAAGATTAATATGCTGCCATATCCCCGATGCAAACACACACACACGCACACACACACACGCACACACACACGCGCACATGCACACGCACGCACGCACGCGTGCACAAGCGCACACACACATGCACACACACACACACACGCCACAACGCATCTTATGTGTAAACGAATAACACTGTCTTTAAATACCTCATTTTAAAATGTGTCTTTCTTTTATTCCAAAATAGGTGACTCACATTTCCTCTTCCCTGACAAAAATAATATTCCTGCCACGCACAGAATACAAATGGGTTTGAGAAACATTTAGACAATAAGAAACACAGCCCCAGAATCTGTTGTTGTAACAATTCATTTGTTTTTTTGGGGGGGAAAAAAAAACAAAGAGAATCTAAGTCTAATTCGGAACTAGACTGGCAGAGCAGTGAAGGTCTTTCAACACTGGTCCACATAAGGAAAAATAAATCTACGGATTGCTATTGATGTGTTTGTTACGGAGTCTCCACACAAATATGCTGAAAGCATCCGAAAATCCAAAGATCTGAGGGAGTTTAAAATGGTGTCAAATTCCAAGTAGGAAGTTTCTGAGGTTTTAAAACAGGTGAGGTAGCCTGATCTGTGGTGGCACAGTGGATCAAGCATTGACCTGGAACACTGAGGTTGTCGGTTCAAAACCCTGGGCTTCCCTGGTCCAGGCGCATATGGGAGTTGATGATTCCTGTTCCTTCCCCCCTTCTCTCTCTCTCTCTCTCTCTCTCTTCTCTAAAATGAAGAAATAAAAAAATAATTTAAATAAATAAAACAAGTGAAGTAAATAATTTCTACAGATTGTCATTTCAAAATTATAAGACATTATAAATGAAACACACACACACACACACACACACACACACACACACACACTCCTAAATGTGAAGGTAAAGACATTTGCAATATGTCCAGAAAATAATTAAGCTCTCCTTTTAGAGCTTTTAGAAAGTTTGAAGCACTATTAAAAAAAAAAACAATCTGTGATGGAAATTCCCTTTTGCTCTAAAGAATGTCAGAGAAAACTAACGTGGTAAGAAGCCCACGTGTCCTGAATTCATCCCTTTGATTCTGCGAACATCTGCTGAGTGCCGATGGTGTACAGTTCTGGGCACCGCTGGCGGACCGTGGGTCCGACCACCACGTGGACAGCACGTGCCCAGCCCCTGGCCCTTCTATGGAGAGATGCGGAAGGAAATGTGGATGATGAGGGAAGGCCCCCGGGCACTGCGCGCACACTAGTTTAGTACAGCAAAACCTTTCCTGGAGTGAATGGGTGGGTGTGGCCCCTGATGGACAGACAGCTCTCACAGACGGTGCCTTCATTCTGAAAAGCTAATCCTGGAGCTCCGGAATTGCTGGGAAACCCAACTTCCTTCCATGCATGGCAGACAATTCCATTTTCCCCTCCTCCCTCTCAGCGGACTTGGAGAAATGCGGCCAGAGCACAGTTTCATGATGCTGTACGGGCCCTCAGACAGTCGTGGTGCTACCATGTCACAAAACCCCGGACACGAGAGCTCTTGATGAAAACGCTTCTTGTAGTCCAGGGTAGAAAGAATGACTGCTGGAAATTAAAGTAGGCGGAAGACTTGATATTTCAAAGTATTTTTGCTTGGATTAATTTTTTTTAAAGATTCTACTCTTGGCAATAACATATATTTAAGTTTCGTGATATGAAAATTTTCCATTTTAACCCTTGAAAGGGCATACATACATTCCTATTGTTCTGTGGGCTTGACCACCAGACATTTCTGGAACTTTTACATCTTTTCAGACTGGAAGTCAAACACTCTAACCCTAATAATAATAATAATAATAATAATAAAAGAAATCTACATATTTTTTAAAAATAACTTTCTGTATAACACATTAAATTCAGAGGTTCTAACCTACCTTTTTGTAATAATTTGGCTCCTTTCAGATCCATATTGCCTTGTAGGTAGGGTTAAGACCCTCTCTATGTTTTTTCTATGTGGTTTTTAAGCTGTGAAACACTTACGTTGAGGTTTTACGCTGAATACCCGCGCCTTGCAGATTGGAAATACGGTAATGTTCCTGGACTCCGACCCTGGAGATTGTCACTGAGAGCGGACTAGGGTAGGCAGAAATGCGTGGGCTGCAGCCGATCCTTGCTTTCCCCACCAGTGTTTCTAAAGCAGCCGGCTCGCTGGAGCTTGTTGAGAAGCAGCCATTTCTAGGAAACGACGAGAGAGTATCTTTGTTCCTGTTCATAGTATAAGTAGTACAAGCTGAAGTTTCGGGGAAAAGGAATATATCCCTTCCAAATTACTCTCAGACGTTTCTGAGAGAGAGAGAGAGAGAGAATGAACAATGCAAACCAAACCGTGGAAAAAAACCAAACGGCGGGTGAATTTCAGCAGGAGCTTTCGTGGGAATTGATTGCGCTATCGGGCCAATTTACCCTAAGTTTAAAATGATATCTAACATCCGCGGAACCCCTGATGAGATGGGGTCCCTGACTGCTGTAGGAAACTGCAGAAGAGAAGGAGGGGACCCCGGGGAGTTTGGGATCACGATGCAGGAATGGATGGTATGGTATAGTGGTGCCTGCCCTAAGAAAACCCTGGGGAAAAGATACATTCAATGGCCTGTGTGTATGGGTGTGTGAGTGTGTTTGTACGTTCGATTCATATATATATATATTAGTGTGTGTAGTGTGTGGCATTGCTATATATAATCGATACACACACACACACACACACACACACACAGAGTAATACAATCCTTCCAACGCCATTAGGTTTTAGTTTGGAATTACCTTTATCCCCTAATAAAGTAAAGCCGTCCTCTTTTGTGAGTTTTATTTATTTCTGAATGCATGTGTATTTTTCACATCTCTAATAACCACTTATTACTTCTTTATGTACATGGTGCTTCATCTCCATAGGAACCTTGGAAGGTCTGGAAAAACTATTATTTTTCCATTGCAGGGAAAATAAATATATCACATACCGGTAATTGTTTTAAAGACACCCAGCTGTTAAACAGCACAGCCAGGATCTGAAACTGTGCTGTGTCTGATTCCAGATCTCACGTCTATCCAGCTACATTTTGCTTCTCAAGTTTATGTGAACTAACCCTTCAGGGTTCAGTTCTGTGGGTGGGTTAGGACATCAGCCCCGCGAGGTCCACAAACAAGCTCAGGTAAGCAGTGACCACAGCCAGTTAGACGTTTCATAGGGGATTTCCACTGGTGCTTGTTGCCACTAAAATTGTGTGAGGTTTTATACCGATACGAGAATACAATACCTCCAGACAGACAGAAAGAAAGAGCGTTTGCTACAGGTGTGTATGAGGAAGGGAAGGAGTAGCAACAGTCCCCTCCCCAGCCTGCCCCAGAGTGAACCTCACCATGTAGGTAAGCAGCTCAGCGCTGGTAACTCCTGCCCGTTGAACGGAAGCTCTTGCTCTTTGAAATGAGGACTCCCTCACACCATTCTAAGTTGTCCGCTAAGTTCCATTCACTCCCCAAATACCTAATAAGTATCTACTCCCAGCCTTGCACAATTCTAAGACGCTGATGGGTACTTAATAGGAAGACACCGAAACTGTCTATTTCAACAAGAGATTGATTTTTAAAGCCTTCAGAAATCTTGAAATATATAAATGAATAAAAATAAAAACAGCTCTAAGAAGTTCTTTCTTCATGGCTTAGTATCAAATCTCCTGATCAGAATTGTTCTAAGACAGGCTTACCAGATAACAGATAAGACGTTGTCTTAGTCTGTTTGGGCGCTGATCTAACTTAATACTGTAGTCTGACGGCTCTCTTCTTGGTTCATAGAGAGACTGTTCTCATTGTGTCCTCGCATGGTGAGCAGGGCCAGGGATCTCTAGGGAGCCCCTTGTAGTAGGGCACTAATCCCATTCACGGGGGCTCCACCCTCATGACCTAGTCAGCTCCCAAAATCTCTGCCTTCCAATAATGTCACACTGAGATTTCAAGATATGAATTTTAGGGGCACATACATATTGAGTCTATAGTAGACATCAGTTAAATTTGAATTTCAGATAAATGATGATTCATTTTTTTGTATGATAAGTTTTTCCCAAATGTTGCACGGAACACGTGCAAACTAAAACAAACACGTTTATTTATCTGAAATTCAATTTTAACTCACCACTCTATATTTTTATTTGCTGAATTAGTATCGTCTTTATTTTACAGAAGATAGATGAGGTGATGTCACTTTCCAAAGTTACAAAAGTAATGAGGGTTGTAGCTCAGATTCTAACCCAGAAGCCTCACTCGGTGTCGACGCATATAACCACCATAGTGTAAAGTCCCTTTCTTAGCAGCTCATGATGGCTATGGAAGTGTTAGCAAATAGTCCTTGAGACAATAATCAAACGTCTCTATACGTTTCTATTAGGGTTTCTAAAATTCAAATTCTGCTGCTTTACATCTTCTTTTAAGAAACTTTCTGTTTATAATTTTCTAATCATGCTTTGATTAAAAACTTCTAGTATCCCTGTTACTACCTTAAAGTAACAAGGATACTTAATGTTGCTCGCAAAAATTAGGGGATCACGGACCGCGTGGAAACTCCAGTACTTTCAACCTCTTGAATAGTGCATTTTCACTAATGAAATAAAGTGGGTTTTGCATCTCATTTGCATAATCGAACAACTTTCCTTGACTTGTCTGCTTTTCTAATGTTCTTGTTTAATAAAACAAAACTCGAATGCTTCTTTTTTTTTTTTATCACTTCACATTCATTTTGAAATATCCCCTGATTTTTGTAGGCAGTCTATGTGTTGAAGCAATTGTGATAGCTAGGCCTACTTTTTTTTCTCGTTAATTTTGCTAAATCACACTGCTCTGCTCTCCCGAGAAGGCCCCGGAGGAAACACCAGGCTTTAGACAAGCTGGGCTTGTCCCCTGTTGCCACCAAGGAGACACATACCCTGGGACCCATGAACGAACCTGGGCTTTGTTCAGTTGATTCGGAGGACGGTCTCAGGTAGCAGAGTCTCCTTTTAAAACTGGAGAGATGAGGAAATGCTTGAAGGTGCAGCGCCCTGCATTTCTGGGCTGTCCTGGGGAGGCACCGAGAACGTCCCTAAGGCAAGCTGTCCTCCTCTCAGGGAGAGGAGCAGGCAAGTGGAGCTAATTAAGTTGTCCTATTGGCAACCCAAGTGCTGGTGATTGTCCGTCTGAGGTGCAGAATACTCAGAGGGGGGTCAGGCGTGTATTGAAGGAGGTGCGTGGGGCCGTGTCCACGATGTCCCCTACAGTCCACCCCCCTCACCCCAACGCTGCCCCTGTTCCGCTGGGATCCTATCGTAGTTCCTCCTTCACAGCCACTGCGTTCTCTCTGCTCTGATTCCCCTCGCCCCTCACAGCAACGGGGAGGCTCCTCCAGTATGCGGCCGCTTCCTCTGGGATCTGGCCTCTTAGCCTGTGCATCTCCTTCCGCAGACGTTTCTCTGTACAGCTGCATCATCTCAGTACGTTCTGGTGGCTGTTAAATGCTTTTACGGTCTATAAATTGTATCTCTCGCCTCCTTTTGCTGAAAGCGGTGATTGGCAGGTCTCCTGCTGGCTTCCCCTTACCTCCCTTTCTCTGTCCCTTTCCCCCTCGCTCCGCCCCTTACCCCTTTGCTCCGCCCCTTACCCCTCGCTCCGCCCCTTACCCCTTTGCTCCGCCCCTTACCCCCTCGCTCCGCCCCTTACCCCCTTCACCGCTTAACCCCCTGCTCTGCCCCTTCCCCTTGTGGCTTTCAGGACTGATGTCTTGGAAAAGAGTAAGAAAATTACTACCCTACATTACTCGGCTTGCATAACAATTTGCAAATGAGGGCCTTTCAAAAGGAAAAAAAAAAACAACACAATAAACTTGTTGCCTGGTAAATAAATCTTCATATATAGAATTCAAGTTTGAAGCCCCAGGGGTCTTCCCCTGTTGAATTTATTATGTTGCAGCTCACGGGAAGTCAATGGTCCAGCTCTACCCGGAATCAGTCTGCCCAGGGAAGGTTTTGAATCCACATTCAATTGGTGCTGAATGCATCCCCAAAGTGTTCCTCCTTCCTCTGGATTCTTCTGTTCTCTGATGGTGAGAGCAGCCCACAGACGTGCTTGGAGCGTCGCTGGTACAATAAAAGGCGAGGGTTGTTTACACTTCAGGGAAGGACCATCTCATTCTCGAGACCAGACGCCTGCATGCCACAGATAGTTACATAAGTTAGCGCTATGATTTATTTCTGATCCTATTTAACTTGAAAGCTTAGAGAAATGCCGCATACGGAGATCACACCGCAAAGCACAGTATATTAATTGTAAGAACAGGCATTGAAAATCATTGAACTATATAGCTCCATTGACAATTTGGATACTACAATCCTTCTTTTCTGTATCCTCAGCAACTGCTAAAGCATAAACACGTTTGGTGCCCACCAGTCTAATCTGGATTTAGCCTAGTTGTAGGAGGAAGTCCTGTTGGGTTGTGAAATCTCTCTCTCTCTGTATCACTCTTAAATATCAAGAATGTGTTCTGTGGAATCTTCTTTGTATCATCTGTAATATTTATTGCAGAAGGTGTAATTTGCCATATATATTTTATTCGTTATTATATTCGGGGCTGAAATCAGCTGCATATCCCAATCAGTACTTTCATAAACGTCCCTGTTTGCTTCGCTCTGGTATATATGTTGCCGTTCAATATAACAGAGTCGCTCTATCTCCCCTTTTCCTCCGTGATATTAAACTTCAAAGCTAGCATCAGCCCCGTCTCTTTTCCATTCCTAAGCTTCCAAGTGCTATCGGAGCCCATCGGGGCTGAGGTCGGAATTAAATTAAAGAACGTTTTTACTCGTTCAATATCCGTGATCTATTAATTTCTGTCCCATCTAATCTTTCTGTCTCATTTGGAGGATTAGGGAGAGTCGATTGAAGCATGACATTGCTTTTCAGTTATTGAATAGGAAATCAGGCTTACATGAAAGAGGCTGCTCTGCCTTCATTTGTGAAAAAGGTTAAGCTACACCTGATCATTCAAAACGCAGGTACTGGTATTATTGTTGGATTATCAAATAAGTAGATCAAAATGAAACAGAAACAATATTCACCAGGTGGTTTGGATAACTATGTGTATGAGATGGCAAGACAGATAGATAAATATAAAACACTCACTCCAAAGACCAGGATACAGAAATAGGAAGAACAGGGCGGGTAGAAAGACAGATAGTTAAAGGAGAGACAAATGAGAGGACCACTGATGAGAATATTCATTTAACTACCTCTCATTATGCTTTTAAAAAAAAATTCCAAGGTTGATTGTATGTCATCATTTTATTGCTTGTTCCCCTGTTTCTCCAAATCTTCACCAACCCCTCTTACTCCTGCAAGCTTCAGTCTTCTCTCCAGGACTCTTTCCCCTCACCCCCAGGGTCTCTCTCTTGGATGGAAGAGTGAGGCTCACCTGAGCTTTTCCTCCTCCCAGCAGCCCTGACCTCTCTTCTTCTCCAGAGCCCATGAGCGCAGTTCCCCTGATGGTCTACTCCTTTCCCTCTATGTAGAGCAGGGCTCACCCCAGCCGGATAGCTCGGTTGTTTGGAGCATCCTCCGAAAACATGGAGGTTGCCGGTTCTATCCCCGGTCAGTGCACATACAGGATGTTCCTGTCTCTCCTTCTCTCTAAAATCAATCAAAGAAATATATATATATATATATATACACACACACACACACACACACACACACACACACACATGTGAGGAACGGCACATAAGTCTGAAACTTAGATAGATAGATAGATAGATATAGAGATAGATATAAAAATATAGATAGAGATAGAGATAGATAAAGAAAGGAACAGGGCTCTACATAATGGCTAGCACTGAGAGAATGGGCAAGTTTTGGAACAGCAAACAGACCGATATTTCTAGCCTCCTCTGGGAAGGAGCTTCCAATGCAGTCAGAGACAATCTCCTGCAGTCATGCAATCACGGGGACTGGGAGCAGGGAGGAGAGAGGGTGGACACTGGAGCAGAGTATGACACCATCCCTGTCACCCAATGAGGGAAGCTGTTTTGTACTGGTGGTGAGTCCCAGAAGTTTCATCTGGGCTGGAGATGGGGAGGTGAGCAAGTAGAAATCGCCTGGACAGGAGAACAGAGCTGGAGGACTGGTGAAGTTGTAGGGGATGGGGAGAGAACAGATGGGAAGTGGGGACACACAGGGGAGGCAGAGGACCGCAGTGACCGTGGGCTCAGTGGGTCAGGAGTGCTGGGCGTGTCTGCTTGATCACAATAAAGAGTCCCAGCAATCCTTCCCTCCCACCCTGTCTCCTTCATGAATAGCCCTGCTCAATGTCAGCCGTCAGCCGGTTTCCACTGGGAGAGTCCATGGAACGTTTTCTCCCCGTGCTGTGCTCTGCCAAAGCGCGGTGTTTTGGGTGAGGGCCGGTGGTCCAGCGAGGTCCCCTGAGAGGTCGCTCTCCTCGCGGGAGTGAGAGAGCTCACAGCTGTCCCTGGAAACGCCCGAGCTCCCTTTAAAGATACTCAGCTACTTGATCTATAGCCACGACTCAAGCCCCACTCGGGATTCTCTCACTACCTGGCCCCAGAGCGTTAAGGCTTTAAGAAGAGTTTGGTAGCTCAAAAGCCTCAGTCTTCATGATTTATGTATACCGATTTGAACGGGCTGGGAACTCGTTTACAAAGTCTAGAAAGCAGTCAGCATTTCCAGCATGCAAACCTTCCATGGCCAGAGCTCTGAGGGGAAGCATCACATTAACCTGTCTGTGTAATGCAAGGGGTCATGAATATTTTACACGCCCGTGTTGCTGTATAAATAGATGCTTGTTGAAATAAATCGAAACAGTGGTAATAAATGTACGGAAGCAGTTCATGTTTACAGAGCTCTGACCTTGGTCCTATGAATTAAACAAAACTGTGCTGCCCAGCATGGTGGGGGCAGCCGCGGAGTCAGGGTAGAAAGGGCAACACGAGTTAAACTGAACACGGGCTGGTCAGGCGTCTCTCTCTCTCTCTCTCTCTCTCTCGAACTGAAGTTACCTTTGAGGGAGCAGGTGTTCCTAACCTAGGGTTTCACAAGCACCAGGTGTTTGGGCTGGAGACAGACAGGGCTGACTACACAGGGCACCCCCTGATCTTCTCAACCTCTGCAACATTTGTGGGTGAGGTCTAGACACAGGGCTTTATTATTATTATTATTATTTTTAGACACAGCGCATTTTTTACCAACAATGGATGAGGCAAAGGAAGCGGGACGCTAAGATAATAGATACATGCATAGTGCCGGCCAGAGGGCTGCATGGGCGAAGGAGGACATGCCAGGGGCGGTGTTTGCAAGCCCAGGCCTCCTCATGTCCGAGGGCATCTTAGCCTCTGCCCGCACGTGCGCGGAAGGCTCTTACTGGGATCTCACAGAAAGGGATCTCGGGGGGGGGGTGGGGGGGGTGGGAGGCAGTGTGTCCTCCTGCAAACGCAAGGCAGTAACCGCATCACTGAGCAGAACTGCGTGAGAGGGACAGATCTTCCCCACGAGGTCTCCTACCTGGATGGGGGCACTCCCAGTCTCTGGATTTCCCAGTGTTCCCCCACTGAGCTCCGGGAAGGGTGGGGGGTCTCTAGACTTTCATTTATTTCTAGTATGTCACCGCTCTCGGTGTGGGTCTAGTCCCCAGACATGCTCATGTGTTGTTTGCACGTGTCTTAGAGAATAGTCTGGAGAGTGTTTGGGGCTCACCTTAGCCTACACTGATCTAATTCTCTGAGATTCCCCAAAGCATGTCAGGTGGAGAAGGGGGCTGTGGCTGCATTTCTGCTGCATCATGGTGCACGGATAGGGACCGGGCATCGCCTGTGAAGCCAAGGGATCTGAGGGTGATTCCGTAATCCATGCCCCCTTTCAGCTGTGCGATGCGATGCGGGGCAGCCTCAACCACTCGGTGCCGTTCATCTCAGAACCGCGATTCATTCACTTGTAAAGTGCGTGATTACTTCTATCATTATGGACGTTGTTAACGTTTAACAATAGAAGCAGAGCATCTACTGAAGCGCGTACCCCCTAGACGAGGAACAATGACTCATACTGTCACGCCTCTTCTCCCCATCCCTTCTGTCTCTTACTTCCCTTTCCTCGTGAGTTCTAATAGATCCGACACAAGACAGACAGACAGACTCCACAGCAGAAGAAGACGTGGCTACAGTGCCGATTATCGGGTACTCAGGCCCTGGTCTCTAAGAACAGGTACGACCTAGAATGGTTGAACAAGTTGATGCAACGCTCTGAGAAATTCCAACTTCCTTCAGTGTCTTCTTTTCTCTCAGCCAGTTTTGTCTCAGGCTATTCTTGATCTCATTCCCTTAGCAAACTTCTCCCCTTTTCAAGGGCAAGCGTTTTCAGTGAAGGTGCTTTTAAAAATTATTATTTCTAGTCAAGATCCCACAACATCGAACAATATAGCATCTGTTCTAGTTGCATTTTTTATATTTCTATATTTGTATTTTCCTAATTGTGTGATATTCCTATCAATAAAATGTCAACGTTTTTTTATCCTAAATTGCAGATATCATATACAATGTCACATGCAGAATGAGTGTCCTCCCTAATAGATCTATGTTCGGATGCCCACAAACTGTGAAACAAGATAGTTAATCATCTGATCTTAAGATAAGGTGACTATCTTTCATGGTACAGCTGGACCCAGTGCAATCAGTAGGGTTCATACAATGTAGAAGAGAACCAGAGGAGGACTGTATATGTCAGCATGAGGAGAACTTGACCCAGTTGTGCTGGCTCTGGTTCTGAAGACTGACTAACAGGTCCTGAGACAGAAATGCTGGCAGGTGGCGGTGACAGGAGCGGGGACTCTACAAGCTGCAAAGAGCAAGGAAACACATTCTTTCTGGATCCTCTGAGAAGTAATGGACCCTCCCTGCATCTTGATTCTTACCCAGTGACATTCATGTAGGACTTCTGCTCTCAAATGTAAGAAGACAGGTTGGCGTGGTGTGAAGCCACCAAGTATGGGCTAAGTTGTTACATCAGCAGCAAACGCAAATGCAGAATGAAAGGATATTTGAACTACAAAGACTTCACAGAATTCCATGGCAGACTGAAAAGTCTTGGTCCTCAAGGGAACCGCTGATTTTGTTTTGGGGATATCAGCCCAAGGGTTTGCTTTTGAGTGATTGATTGATGGAAGATCTCTACTGACCTCAACTCTGTGCCTTTTTTGTAAATAAGCAGACTGTGCCCTTCCTCACAGCATGTTGCCAATGTACAATAAGAGTAACCATGGTGTGGTTAGGATTAGAATGAATTTTTATGATGATTGTGAAAATGTAGACTACGTATGATAAACCATAATTTATATTTATGTGTTATATATTTGTGTTTACATTTCATAATTTAGTAAATGAAATAAATTATATATAAAAAGAATATAATGAATATTTGTCTTTGTTATTTATTTATATATAGTATTCAAATATATGAGTAAGATAATTAAAATAATTTTATGCAAGAGCCAATACAGGTTTGTAGGAAGGCCACAACGTTTCAGTTTAAGGAAAGAAATAAACTGTATCACAGCCAAGCAAACATTCCAAGTAGCTAAACACAAGACATTACAATACAGTAGAGTAAGATCATTCTTCTTGCTGGATACACTTCCAGCATACTTTCGGCTGAAGAAATAGTGTCTTCACACGTTAATGTACTTGCGGAGAGGATCAAAGCAGTGCAGCTTGGCTCACACCTGCAGGCTGCACGCTGTCCTCATTGTAAAACGATCAGGTAAACTGCTTCATGCTTTTTTCTTCATTTGTCGATCACCATAATCTCCACATACTTCAGTAGAATCTAATGGCTGATAGTAAGTAGATAAAATTATGAAAACAGAATGCAGAACAAGTTTCAATTTCATGGTATGATTCTAAGATAATATCCCTTCCCAATGTCTTCTACGGGTCCAATGCAGAGCAGAGAAAAGAGTGTCTACATTTCCAGCTGACAAAACCATTATGGAAATTACAGCAGAAGAGAGGAAAAGCAGCGTACAAATCCGTGAGGACTTATCGCTGTGAATTTAATTACCGGATAGATCTGGATGGAACTCAGACAAGGAATCATTTTAAATTTTCCATTAACATTGAAATATCCAAAAATGTGTATTGGTTGAATTTTTTTAAGTTTATCGTTTGTCACAACTCAACCCATTCAATCTGAAATATGGACCATGGAAGAACGGCACATCAGTCTGCACGCCTACGCCATCATGGGCAGTTGATTAACAGTTTTCTGAAAATTTGTTTGAACTTCCATATCTTTGTATAAGTTCACTTAACGTAAGGTTAACTGAATGCTCACTGTAGACAATTGCAGAACACGTGAAAGACACTGAAAGAAAATGACTATAATTCTCCCAGTAAAAGATAGGTAGTCAATATTTTAAACATTTTTAAAGAATGTAGAATGGTTCTCCTACATTTTAACTTGACTAGTTATAGTGTTTTTGTTGTTGTTTTGGCACCCAGGTTGTTTTCATGAAAAGAAAGCTGTCGTTGTAAATAACCCTGTATGACGCCCCATACAGGCACATCTTTGTCAATGCCAAGCAGCGGATGGGACCGGATTCCAAAAGCGAAATTATTGAATCAGAGAAAATGTACAATTTAAAGGTGTTGAGAGTTCATTTATAACTCTTTCTGCCAGAAATAGTTATACATGTCCATATACTTATAAATTCAACAACACTAAAATACTATTATTAATGTCTTTTTTATGTTTACTTATATTCTGTGTTCATTTTTAATCGGGATTATTGATGTTCTTTGTTAAAAATTTTTTTAAAAAAATTGTGTTACTGGATACCATGAGTGTTTTCTAAAGTATTCAACATATTTTAATATTTTTGTGTTTGAAAATGTATAATTTAACATGCTTATATACTGAACACAGCTAAACAAAATAACATGATTTGGCTTTTTTTGTTATTTATATTTGTTCTTTATTTGCATCTGTGTGTGTGTGTGTGTGTGTGTGTGTGCGTGTGTGCGTGTTTGCATTTCTGTGTGTGTAAAGAGACAGGGACAAAGAGACAGACAAAAAGAGACACAGAGAGAGAGAGAGACCATCACACAGAGCCAGGCGTGAAGAATCAGAGAGGTTCTGCCATCAGCTACACAATCCACGAGGCTCGAAGCTTGGCGCCTTACCCCTGGGACTCAGCTCTGCTCCGGGGAGTAACTCAGCTCTCAGGAAGAGCTACGGTCTAGCCTCCCGGATTCTCACCCCTTTTCCTCTTCATCAATATTTTCATGACATCGCACAAATATTTTCTTTACAAAATGGACTTGGCAATCATTTGGTCTTGAACAGAAAAAAAAAAAGAAGCCCAGAATATTGAAGGTTTTGCTGAAAAGTTCTGGTATAAATATTCATTTGAGGAGCATCAGCATCTTTGAAATAGTGATGTTTTCTTCCTGCGGACACAGGACACAGTCTTTCTCGCTATTAATTCAATCCTCCAGCATGCCTTTCCTGGGTTCTACAGCCGTCCAATCATGTTCCTTTCATTCCTGGGAGCAATCTTTCTCTGCGTGAACCAAAACAAATGCATTTGAAAGAAAAAATAAAAAAAAAATCCTATTGCTCTGAGTGTCCTGTGCTTAATTATTGATATACTGAATGTCTCTGCAAGCGCCCTCTGAGATGGCTCCTTCCAGAACGTTCTGATCTGTGCTTCTCGCGCTCAGGGTCTGATGTCCTGACATGCTGCATGAACTCTGCTGTTCTGTGTACTGGCGGTGGCTTTACAAAATGGAGCCCAGCCGTATGGGGGGGGGGGCAGGCAGAGAGTTGATTTTCTATTCGGCTCCATCTGCCACAGAGTGGAGATAGGGCCAGTGCTCTCCCATTAGGATGACTGGCAACTTATCTTTTAGTGTTTTATTTTCCAAAATTTCTCTTCTGTATAGCTTGTTTTATTTGGAATGTGGAAGAGGTTTTACCGAAGGCTGCAGGCCAGCTGCCATCTTGTGCTCGAATTCTTTTTTTGATGGATCTAAATGAGTGGATAGTGCTGGCCTTTCCAAAGACGTGTCCTGGTTTAAAAGAATTATTCTCAAGACACCATTTTGTTACTGGAGTTCGGACACAATGGTGTTGTAAGGAGATATTTTCACACATTTTTTTCCTTCCTATTTTATTTATTTATTTATTTATTTATTTATTTATTTATTTATTTATTGTGTGTGTGTGTGTGTGTGTGTGTGTGAATTGGTGTCAAAACTCTTTTCCTAAAATACGCAAACTTGGTTATCCCAAGCAAGAAAGCTAGTGTTCCCCCACTCTTACTCTGGCCTCACACAATTCAACCCTGTCACTCTCACCCTGAAGCACCAGAGCAGATAGACATCAGATGTGTGTTTCAGGCACAGTGAAGAGCTTGCAAGAAGCTCAATGGTCTTCTTGCTCAGGACCTGCTGTGAAGTATTGTCCTTCACCACCCGATGGCTGGAGTTCCACCTGGAAAGGGCACTCAGAGATAAAAGCTCTGTTCAAAATGTTTGTCATCATGTAAGTAGAATTCCCTGGCTCCGAATAATTTTTTCAAGTGAATTCTCTTGTTTTGTGTTATTACTTTTTTTCGTTTGTGTGTATTGGTATATGAGAAGGAAACCACTATTCAAAATGACTCCTGGAGCCTGACCAGGCAGTGGATAGAGTGTCGGACTGGGATGCGGAAGACCCAGGTTCGAGACCCCAAGGTCGCCAGCTTGAACACGGGCCCATCTGGTTTGAGCAAAAAAGCTCGCCAGCTTGGATCCAAGGTCGCTAACTCCAGCAAGGGGTTACTGGGTCTGCTGAAGGCCCGGGGTCAAAGCACATGTGAGAAAGCAATCAATGAACAACTAAGGTGTCACAACGAACAACGAAAAACTAATGATTGATGCTTCTCATCTCTCTCCGTTCCTGTCTATCCCTCTCTATCCCTCTCTCTGACTCTCTCTCTGACCCTGTAAAAAAAAAAAAAAAATATATATATATATATATATATATATACATATATATATATATATATGACTCCTGTATAATTGTGAGTGTGTCTATTCAACTAGAGGCTGTGGTTGTTCCGATGGATCACAGGATATAAAGATGTTAGGTCCATGAACTGCTGGACCTCAGGTGGAGATACCATGTGGTACCAGCTGCTGCCTCGGCAGGGTGGCCTCCCGCTGCCCAGGGGACCAGGGATTTAGAAGATTGTCTAAGGAGGTTAAACGTTCTCATCTTTGTTGGTGATGTTGTTTTATCTTGGAAGACACGTCTGCACTATTGCTAGGAGCTAAAATTTTTCAGATCGCAGACGTCATTGCAGTGTGTTCTATGGCACAATGAGTTGATGGTTCATAAATCCAAAATGGTGGTGGTTTAAGCCTTTTTCGGTGTTTTTGTGGCATTTTTGACATGTGCCTTGTAAACATTAGTACTTTTGTATCCTGAAGTCCTGATAGATGGGTGCTAGCCGCCACATTTCCCTAGATTCTAATAATTCTTTATGCAGAATAATTCTGGGTATGACAAAATAATCAATCACAATGTCTCCTTTTCACCCAGGAAAGGTGTGTGTATAGTATGTGCATTAAAGGCACACAATGTGGCAAGGATTAATGACCCAGGAATTGCATTTATCATGGTAGCAATTATGTTGGACTGGCACTGACATTTTATACAGTTTTTAATCCTCATTTAGGATCTGTGTCTGACTAGCCTTAACATTTTATGGTACTGACATTAAGCTTTCCACTTGACTTCAGATATTTATTAACAGGTACCTTGGTGTTTATTTCAGTGTAAGATCTTGACTTTATTTTCTACAACACAATGTGTTCTCCTGTACCTCCCAGCATATAGAACCATCTGCAGTTACATCTCTTGGAGTAAGATAATAAAATGACCTGCAGATCAATACAGTGAAGACATGGTGACATTGACTGATACTTTAACAGCTGATGAAGACTCTCTGAAAATAGGGTCACTTGGAATTGTTATTTCTCCTTGTACTTTTTAGTTTGAGAAACCAAATCCATGGTGACTTCACTGTTGTGTAGAGTTAGCCTTTCTTTGCAATTAAATGGTGTTTGAAGATGGTTTGCCTTAACAGATATTATATAAACCATCAATCAAATGGTCAAGGGCTTGGAAAAATATTTTCCTAGCTTTTGGGTTTATTTAAATAAAAACAAACATCCTAAGATTGTAAACTGTATGGAACCCTGAGTACCATGAAGAAAGGTTACTCTTCCTTTAAAGTATATTTTGCTGTGCTGAAGTTCATGGGAAACATTCTGTAAGGGCTTCCAGTCTTCTTGAAGCGCTATCTGGTTCTTAATGCTTCTCAACCACTTTATCAGGCTCTAGTCTCTGGGAATAACGTGCAGACCGGATACTACTCTTGTTTTTATGCCTGTTCCAACATAAGGGTTAGTCCTCAGTGAGGGTTCCATCAGACCTAAGTCCCCATCTCTAACCACATACAGTTTCCATGTGCACTTGGATTAAAGCACGTCAAGTATTGAATTGTGTAAGTCCTGTCCGTTTAACGTCAGTCTAATCACTTATACTCCGAGTTCAGTATTTATGATGTTACGTTTATGAATGACTCAATAGACAACAAAGAATGTATCGGCAAAAGCCACATTCATGATCTGTTTTCTTACTTGCCCCTTCTTGCCACCAAGATTTATATTATTTTAGTAAATTCCCTCAATATGGCCAGGATGTATTAATATCTTGAGGTTACTTTAGAGGTTGAGTTTCCAGGTAATTGAAGGGTGACAGAATTGGCCACCCCAAAATATGCCACTTAGAATAAAACTTGTTTTGAGTTGAAGGCAATGGGGGTAAAACTGAGATGGGGAGAGTAGACCGCTCTCTCCCCATTTGCCAGGAAGCAAGCTGAAATTTTCAAAAATTACCTCCTCCTCTCTCTTCTAAGACAGACAAATGTTCATCACTGGTGATAACTTCAGATCTGGGGCAAGTTACTTAACGATCATTACTAACTAGGCCTTTATCTACCCTTTGTTTCAAATAGATTGACTTTCCCACGTGTTATCACGTTGGGGAGCCTTAAAACTGCTCGTCATTTCTCTACAGATTCACGGCTTGTGGTGGTTGTTGTTGTTGAAGTGGCTATCTAAGCCTGAATTCTAAGCGACCTCTTTGAGTTATTCACTTTTCCCTGGGTATCTCCCAGATAGATACACATGCAGTATCAATGTTAATAAACTTTTGTTTCTCTCTGTTTATACCATCTTTTGTTATAGGGTTCTCAGCCAAAGGCTTCAAAGAAAAGAGGAATGATTACGTTTTTTTCTCCCCTCCATTTTTTAAATTTTCTAGACACTACTTCTGTTAACCTAGCTTTTCAAAGACGGTCAACTGGCCTATAGAATCAATGTGATCTTAAAAATAATGTCAACTGCTTATTCCTATTGACACAAGTGGTGTATCATTGCATCCAATGTATTTGGGACAGTTCATTTCACTGACTCTAACGTGACCTCTTACTTTTAATACTTTTGAACTCTACCTTTGACTTCCAGAATGTCTTGTTCCTCTAGATATATTTATCTTTCTTAATCTGCCTTACTGGTCACCATACCTGGCTGCCTCCTTTCTTCAACGTATCTACCTCTCCCTGGACAGGTTTTCTCTACAATCAATTCTCTGAAAAAAACAAACAAACCCATAACAACATACTTTCTT
The DNA here is from genome assembly GCA_037038555.1 of Rhynchonycteris naso. Classification (NCBI taxonomy): domain Eukaryota; kingdom Metazoa; phylum Chordata; class Mammalia; order Chiroptera; family Emballonuridae; genus Rhynchonycteris; species Rhynchonycteris naso. Next base: position 148,715,847 of record CM073002.1, read on the forward strand.
CTACCTTATTTCTTAAGGCTACCTGTCTTAATAACTGCTAGTGTTTTTATTGCCTGCAATGTTATCCATTTTCCTGCTCAGGGCCAGAATACACCTCAGAGCATGTCCGTAATCATCATGTAGAAAAAAATTAACTTATTATTCTCTTGACTTAACTCTTGTATATTGGAAAACTTTGCATTTAACTTTACAACTATTGATTTTAAGATTTTTTTTCAGAATAATAATGGAATGGTTAACTTGCCATGGACTTATCTGGTGGAATAATCTATTTTTCCCCATCACAGAAGGAGAGGAAAAAAAATTTTTTTTTAACTACTAGCTTTGAAAGAAGAATCCTAGGCTCTGACAAAAATGACACAGATGTTATTTTCTTTCCCCTACGTACATGTAGGGACACTGATCAACGTGGAAGCCTGAAACCTCAGAACCCAACCCTCTGCAGGTCCGTGTGAAGGAGTGCGGGCGTGAAAATACTCAAACAATAAAATGCCTTTGAACACCTAATGGAAGGAGAGTTGCTGTGTAGTATTCATAGAAGAAGAGACTGTATTTGGTTACTCATCTTAGGTTCTCAGCTGGGGCTATGCAGCAAAGGACAGGTTAAGAAGAGAGACACAAAGAGAAGCCTATGAACATGAGCGTCTCATAGGTACAAGGGAACAAAGTCAGGAGTGAGTAGGTCTAACAGGTGGCTTAGCATTCAGGCTCATTTAACATTCTCAACAAAGAAGAGTCCATTTCCAGAGACGTGTCATGTCAGTGGAAAAGGAACGTGTAGTTCCGGGGCCAGCACACCGTGGGAAGGCAAACATAGCGGGAACTAACGGTAGGTAGAGCCAGGCTGCTTTGCTACGGGGAACCCTCTGGTGCCCTCTGTGGGTGGGAACGGTCTCAAACTGTCTCAGGTGATGAACTTCATCCTTCCTGGTAGAGAGAGGAGGAGGAAGAGGGACGCTTCCGTAAATGTATGTTTCCCCGGAAGGCACAAAGAGAGAAGACAAGGATTTATGTTTTGCATTTGCTGATTCTCTTCATATTGTAAGTGGATGAAGAGTAAGTTTTTTGAACTGGTGAGTGGGGTCATCTGTGTGGGTGCACATGTGTGTGTGTGAGTGTGTTTCTGTGTGTGTGTGTATCTGTATGTATATGTGTGTCTGTGCAAAAGAGAGAGATAGAAAGAAATATTTATATGCAGACATAACTGCTTTTGATGTCCCTAGAGTCGAACTTCTGGCTTGGAATAACCAACGCAGCAGCTGTTCCTAATTCTTCTTGTCCTCAATAGTACTGAGACCCAGAGCTCACCCAACTAGATCCCACTGTCCTCGTTCATAGGACTTGTCAAAACACTTACCTTTACTAAATCTTTAGGTTTACTTCTTCCGCCCATCATCACAATGTGCTATTCTATCAATTTTGTAACTGAATTATTCCCACGTCATAGCAACCCCTAGGAAATAAAATATTTCATTGTAATTGTCACTTAAAAAATAAGAAATTGTCATTTTAAAAAATAAGAGAACAGCAAGAACCTGATTTTACATTTTAGGATGACCTTGTCTCTCTGCCTTTTCAAGATACTTACTGGGGAAGTCTAAAAGACACAGGCTGGGTATTTATATATTCCGAGTTTACATAAATAACCATGCCGTTCAGACATATCTCCAAATATACTCTTCCAATTAAGTTGCCTCTTTGACAAGCTCATCGTACGAAATGAACACCTTCCTGAGAGTAATTTAATCAAGCAATCAAATTGCCTAAAACCTAATTGAATCTGACAGCATTTGGTAGAAGCCTGAGGCGCTTCCTGAGCATTAGAAACTTGGCAGAATAGACTCGGGCAGGAGGGCAGAGGCCACTCAAAGGTGGCCGAGGCTGAGCCCTCTGCAAGCTGCCTGCTCCTTCCCAGAATTGAGTCACCACCAGTCCGCATGGGCTGGCACTGAAGAAAGCCCACCTTCAGGCAGGTCCCCACCACTGGCAAGTTCTAGAGCTGAAGGCCTTTAAAAGCAAAAGCAGTGAAATCAGATGAATCCTGACCAGCAGGGCTCCTAAGCTGCATGCATGGAGGGTCCTGCAGAGGACGGTGACCCTCACGGTCTCCCGAGGGCCATTTGTCAGCTCTGCGTTAAGAATAAAAAGCGTTTCTTTTTTCTCCTAATTAATGAATGGGGCACAGTTTTTCTTTCATGAGGCATTCATGTAGTTCATTATTAATAATGTTACTTCATCACTTTAAAAAAACTTTTCGAGTCTGACCAGGCGGTGGCGCAGTGGATGGAGCGTCGGACTGGGATGCGGAGGACCCAGGTTCGAGACCCTGAGGTCACCAGCTTGAGCGCGGGCCCATCTGGCTTGAGCAAAAGCTCATCAGCTTGGACCCAAGGTCGCTGGCTCCAGCAAGGGTTTACTCAGTCTGCTGAAGGCCTGCGGTCAAGGCACATGTGAGAAAGCAATCAGTGAACAAGTAAGATATAAAAACAAAAAACTGATGATTGATGCTTTTCATCTCTCTCTCTTCGTTCCTGTCTGTCTATCCCTATCTATCCCTCTCTCTGACTCTCTTTCTGCCCCTGTAGAAAACAAACAAAAGACAAACTTTTTGATTGTAATTCAATTATCTTTCTGCCAATGATGCTCAACGGACCAAACTATGTCCCTAGACAACCAAAAGCATCCATCTTACACAGTTTATAGAGTCTCACCTGCTATCTCTCTCTCTCCCCCACCCCTCTCTAGTAAAAGCTAATTTAAATCTTAAATGTAACAGAACTAGTCACCTTAGCTGGAAAGGGTTGCAGTGTCTTACACATCCTACAGACCAACTTACGGCAGTTCCTCTGGACCTCTCATTACCTATCTTATCTAAGTACGTGGTTCACCGTCTTCACACAAGGCGGTCGGTTGGCCAGGGACCCCGTTACTGAGCATTGCACATTAGGTGGAGTTGCTGAAGAAGGGGCATGCCCTTTCCCTACTGTGGTGGCTTACCTCGTGTTCCTCGGCACAGGGCCCACCCTTTTTGACCCCGCATTCTGCGAGGCTGGGCTGGGTCCTGCAGACTCTGACGACTCCCATCCTCTCTGGGCAGCCAGCTTCCTGTGCGCATCTGCCACCAGGAGACCCTGCAGGGGCCCCAGGAGGGCAGTGGGTGAAGGCATGTGTTTTCGGGACTCTCATTCCTAGCCATGAGGTTCCAGCCGCTGCAGATTCCCACCGGTTTTTATTTTTATTTCTGTTTGTTTTGTTTTAACCCTCTGAAGATCTTATGCAAAATGTTCTATCCTTAGAAGTCCAAGCACAGAGGTCCAGCCCCCTGTGACCTTTCAAAACCTGGGCCACGATTTCCCTGTATTAAATACTCTCCGTGAGACACACATACTATCATTTCTGCTTTCCCGGCTAGATCTGGATAAACACAGTCTCCAACCTCAGAAAACAAACCCGTGTAAGTTACCCAGTCTCCGGTCTCACAGAGAGCAACTTGACTACCGAATTCCGAGCCTGGAATGAGTGTCACACATTGTTTTCTTTTTTTTTTTCTTCAATGGATAAATAAACTGTGCACTGTCTTAAAGTATAAGCAAGTTATACAAAATCATCCAGCGACTGAATGTGAGTACCGCAACTAAAACTCAGTGTTCTGCACGTACTCGCATTTGAATTTAATTTGTACGTTCGCGATACAGCGAGGACGGTGCAGAAAAAGCTGAGACGTGAGGTGAGAGTCTTAGACAGAGGAAAAGAAACCAGTTTCTTCAAATGACCCCTTTTGCATATAGTAATTCATTCCCCTAGGCAACTCTCCTTTGAATGTGGCCATGATGGGACTTTTTTTTTTTTTTTTTGAAATGTGGTGTCTTTGACCCATTCGCCAGAATTGCAGATGGAAAGCTGAACTGATTAGATCAAACTGAGTTGGAAATACACCCGGCTCTCACATGGAACTCTGACTGAACGTTTCAGATCTCCCGACCTGGGTACTTCCCACGCTCAGCGAGGCTCCCATGGTTGCACTGCCGTGAGGTACATACACTAGGCACCCCGACGTCTCCTGCCGACAGTTCACAGGGACAGATTGTGTGCAAGGTTTGGATGTGGAACCCCCACTGAACATATGCTTAATGTTTCACTCTTTCCAAGCAATTAGTGATAAGTAACTTTTCACGGTGCATGTTATATTGTTGACAGATCCACCGGATCTTCCCTCTTACAACACTGCTAATATTTTTTTTACCTTGACTATGAATAGCAAAATTATCTTAAAATTTTCTATTGTGATATCTCTTAACAAAGTATAGGTGCTTCATTGGTTTTAAATAAAATGCACTCATTTAATAAAAGGTATTTGAGAGTCTTTATTTTCTAATGGAAAGAAAAAAAAAAGTAAGTGTTGTGATTTGCCTAAAAAAATTTCTCTGATAATGTCTTGTTGATATTGCAGGAGTTTCAGCGTATTATTTATTTATTTATATATAGAAAGGTTAGAAATCATTATATTCTATCCCACTGTTCACATAAAAGGGATAGAACTATTGAATTCCAAATTCACATCGCTAACTTAATGAAGGTAAAGTTTTAATTTATTTTAGCTTTGTTTTTTTTTTAGACTTGAGATATCAGTTTAAGTTAAAAAAACAAAATTGAGATATTTAAACTTTCAAGTGAAGGACACTCGTTGAAAGATTTTCAGTAGAGAGAAACAGACCCTAGTTTCTATCATAGTAATTAAATACGCATAGGTCAAGAGGAAGAAGGCGGCCAAGTGACCTGGGTCTGAAAGTCCGTGTCCGCAGACAGCCATCAAGGTTTGACTAGACACTGGATGCACAGTAATCAAGTGACTGCTGGTCTTTCTTCTCCCCTAACAAACTCAGGGCAGGATTACCGGGCACGTGTCCAGCCATGTTCACTGTGCATGCTTCTAGTCCACCCTCAGAGGTCTATGTATACTGTCAGCCTCCTGACACTTGTTAAAAATATCAAATTCAACCAATTAAATTTTAAAGATATTGCTGACTATAGTTAGTGACTGATGAATTGGGCAGTATCCAATGTGGCAGATAGAAAAGAATTCTGAAGAGCCATGCAAGGCAAGATATTTTTGTAGACAAAAATGAGCAGAACACAGCAGTTATATGGGTATTTGTTGATTGGCTCAAAGCAAGGCTACTTTCCTTACATGGGGCAATAGGAAGTCTTGGCTCCAGGTCAGGTGACGTGTGTTGAATGGACAAGAGCTGATTGGTTGACTTAGGGCTTTCTCTTCTGGGTGAGACAAACACAACAATTTAGTTAAGTTTTGGTCTGCTGAGGTGAGGCTTAGCATAAGTTACTCCATCTTGGGCGCAATCTGGTTACTTAGACACACCCCACACTAGTTCAGAATTAAACTCAGGAGATGAATGAACCAGAGGACAAGTCCAAAGTCAATGTGGTGGCTTCATACAAGTATCTGTTGACTGTGTAGTATGTGCCGAGCTTGGCATTAGTCCCTTCTATTTGCTACTGGCCCATGCTGGTCTGTCTGATTCTGTCTTTCCTTAAAATGGACACCCTCCAAGAAGCCTCCGCAGAATCCCACTACAGTGACTTTAAGACCAGTTGACCATGTATTATTCTAGCTATACTCTTTGTAATCCAGTTAAAAACCTTGGGACATTTCCATGCAAAAACTGACCAGCCAGCATTATTCATGCATTCATTGACCCTTAGCGCAATGGACAAAACTATTCTTAAAAGAGAAACCAACCATTGTTTCTTTCGTTTTCTGAGGGGTAGAGGCTGCTGATGGGTGACATCATTCTATACATCTTGAAACTTACACTCAACTTATGGTGTTTCCGTCCACTTACAGAGACAGGAGGGTGAGGAGAGTATAAAAGTTTCATATTTCAAAGCTTGTCATGTCTTCTGTGTTGCTCAGAAGAGAGGCCCTGGATCCACAGCCCTTTGTTTTAGCAGACACTTTAAAGAGTCTTTTGAAAGACAAAGGCAGACACAATGCAAGAACAAAGTGAAAAGCTTAGTTTCTGTGCATAATAAAGAGAAGTGACAGCAGACTGAAGTAAGACAAGAGTGAGATTAGAAGGCCTGTGAAACAGGGATGGAGGGATCAGAAGTGACCACGAAGTAGGTAAGTCCCAGAAGAACTGGGTAATACAGCCAATTTAATTTAAATTGCAAAGGACTGGGTAACCTTTGCTAACAGTAAAAAATGTAGGTAGAGCAATTCAAGAAAGAACCTGTGTGTGTGTGTGTGTGTGCGTGCACATACATGCACATACATGCACACACGTTTGCATGTGATATTGATGAACAAGTACTAGTCTAAGAATCTAAATGTAAAAATGCATACACTTATCTCCACATTTAATTGCTAATTTGAGTTTGCCTGCTAAAAAGCCATTTTCTCTCTGAATATGAAGGACTTGCCGCGTGGATTTTCTCAGTCCATCGCTACCAACAAGAAACCATATCTCATATGCAAATTGTTTATTCTTAGTGATCTCTCAGTGCTATTTATGTAACCAGCTCTATGTCTCTGGTATTGTTAAGGACTTCTGAGCGTGTTTGGAGTTGTGCTGTTACAAGGCTACTTCAGACTTGTGTTTGTCATCATCTCCATTCCTTCTTGGGCGGGCAGCTCTGATTTGTGTCATCGTGTTTGAAAGAACAGTTGTCTGCTTCTGTATCTCTACTTCTTTCTCTGCAGTCCATCACATTTCTGTTTCTGTAGCTCCATATTCCTGGTAATTTATCATGTGTTTTCATTTCTTGCATCATCAATGTGGGTGGGACGGTCCCTTAACTTGATCTTTCAAATCATCAGTCTACGTAGCTCTTTCATTCTGTTATTTAAGCCATCCGTTTGTTCCCTCTTCTATTCTTTTCTTTCTTTTCCAGAAACTATTTTGTGATGTTTGACCCCTTTTCAGAACAACATATCTACTGCTTACGGATGTCACAACTCTTGGGATCGTTCTAATTCCTAGATAACTTAATTTCCTCTGCTTGTGGTAGACTGATTCCTTACTAAGCTCATTCTTGACTTGGAAGTTGGACGGCTAGATTGGAAATGGAAGGTATAAAGTGAGCAATTCACGTTACAGCCTGCAGACAGAAGGAAACAAGCCCTAAGACATTTCAACTCTACCCAGACCAAATCGCTTCTGCTTATCCTACTTATATTCTTTGTGAGGTTGTAGGAGGATGTTTTTAGGGAAGAACAGATATTTTCCCTAATACGTCTGTTTCCAAGATTGGCTCAGAGTCTGAGGTGTGTAAAAGGTTTCTCTTGGCTCAGATCCTTTTAACAAACATTGCTTTGGGTCAGTTATCAATAACTTGTACCGTGTTATCTGTGAGCAGCTAGTTCAGAGTGAGACCTCTTCTCTAAGCTTTTGTCTACTGAGAAACACAGGTTATTGAATCTTTAATTGGTAAAAAGCCAACAGTGGGTCAGGGTCCACAACACAAGATATTTAAATAAGGTTTTCCACACACTGTTGCCATACTATTATGGGTTTTCATAGTCTACACCTAAGTTCATTATTGCTTTGGGATGGATCCCTGCTTCTTATATGGATTTCTATCATAATTCAGATTCTAGTGACTATACTTCTAAAGCATTTAGATACAAAAGAAAATTAACATAGTGCTAGTTTGAAGAAATTTTAAGAGACATAAATTGGTTTATATGAGAATATGATATTGTGATTTATAAGAAATATATGCTTGGTCATTCAGGATCAAAATATATTTCTTATATATATTTGGTTTTCATCCTCAGTTCCTGGCTTACAACTCCCAATATGCTTGGAATTTTCTAAATTTTAATAAAGTGTGTTCTTATTTTAATGGTGACTTCTGGAAAGAGCCTAAGGGTGAGGGCTGGTTGCCAATAAAGTCAACTATATGACTAGTGAGTTGGAACTTCTAGTCTCACCCACTGGACCTCTAGGAAGGGGAAAGAGGCTGGCAGTTACATCAGTTGCCAGTGTCCCGTGATTGGCCAACCATGCCACCATAAAACCAAGAAGGGTGGGTTTGGAGAGCTTCTGCGTCGGTGGACACATGTAGGTTTGGCGAGAATAGTGCGTGGAATTTCCACAGCTTCTCCCTGAACTTGCCCCGTTTATGTATTCCATCTGGCTGCCCCTGAGTCACACAAACTGGTAATCTAGTAAGTGAAATGTTTCTCTGGGTTCTGTTATCCATTTTAGCAAACTCATGGATCTAGAAGAGGGTGTGTTGGGAACATCTGATCTATAGCCCGCTGAGCAGAAGCATAGTTGACAACCTAGACTTGTGATTGGCATCCTGAGCTGAAGGGTGTGGTTAGAATCTCCAGTCTGTAGCCAGTTGGTCAGAAGCACAGACAATAACTGGTTTCTAAAGTTGGAGAGGGCTGTGAAGAGGGGGGGTCTTGTGGGACTAAACCCCCTTAACCTATGGAATCTGAGGCTATCTCTGTCTAATGTGTCAGACTTTAGTTAAATTATTAGACAACCTTGTTGGTGCCTGAGAATTGTTTGTTGCTCTGTAGTGAACAGCACTCCAACATTGGAAATGGGGTCCAGAATTTTTTTCTAAAGAAGTTCTTTAACACAAGAGTGACATTTTATTCATTAGCCTGCAATTTTTTAGTAGAAAAACAAAGCTTCCAAATGAAAGCCTGAGACACAGACTGCTTTATTGTACAATATTTTGGCAAAGGGAAAGAAGTATACAAAAACAATTAAAGCTATCTCTTTTTCAGATTACCTGAAAAGACCATTTGAACCTGGTAGCCTGGGTCTACTCTTTCTCTACTTCCATCTTAAGCTTGTCAGTTTTTCTATCTCTATCTCCCTTTCTGACCTACTTTCTCCTCTGACTCAGCCAGAAACATGCAAAGCTTAATAGTTTTTTTATATTTCAATCTCCTTTCTAACAGATTGGGTCCTTATGGGTGTTTTCAGTACTGGTCTCTCTCTGACCTGAAAGTTTATGTCAGGGACTTTCAGCGCCTCAATAAGAAAATAAATATGTACAGAGAAATTTTAGATAGCCTTAAGAACATGTAATCTAAGGTTATCCAAGATCTATGGATGGTTTCAGAGGTTAGTAGGAACATGTAATCTAAGGTTATCCAAGATCTATGGATGGTTTCAGAGGTTAGTAGGAACATCACATGTAGGCAAATAATGGATGGCAAAAGCAGAGCGAGAAGAGAATGAGAAATTCATGGAGATTTGGAAAGCTATAGCTATTCCAAATAGCCACATCTTTGGAGGCTATTTCTATAATCCTTTTGGTGCCAAGATTGGACACTAATCCATTACTAAAAGTTCTGTAGAGACTATAAGGATAAGATCTTTAACCTTTCCATAACATTCAAGAAAAGATTATGAAGAACTGTGAATTCATGTCTTCACTCACTTTTTTGTGAAAGATCTTAAACCAGAAATAAGGGATGAAATATACAAACTAATGCTAGAATTTTAAAAAGACAAAACAAAACTATGTTGTCAATCTCCTCATAGAACATTGTTATAGAATTTTAGAACCAAATAAACAAAAAGGACTCATAATACACTCATGACCTTAGAAATATTATAGTCCTAGATGCTTTCCCATGAGTCACTGAGCACCAGGGGAGGAAAATGATTAATAAAAATGCCTGGAAATAATACAAACAAAAAAAAAAGAACTTTGAAAAACAATTGTCCAACCCTAGCTAAAAGTCTGAAGGTAAAAGAAAGAAAGGAAAGATTAGTAAAGGTTTATATCTAAGGGTGATTAATGAGACTTATCTTCCTTTGAGAAAGAATTGCAGTCCAATTTCCTATTTTACCCATAAACTCACAGGGAGAAATCTCTCTAGTATTAAAAGTCAACCTTGCAAAAATGTTATTGATACAGGAACTACAATTTCAGCCACAGACCTTGAGACTGTCACACAGCTCTTTCTCAGCATCTGGTGACCACTCAGCCTCTTCCCATGACGGCCCCCACCAGACTCTTCAATAGGAATTATTTGTTTCTGCGACATACTTCTGCTAGAGTAGCGGTCTGCAATCTACTAAGCAGACAGATTCTCCAAAAACAAATGTCCTTCCAATGGTACTTTGTGAGATCCTCGAGTATTCTCCTAGTCATAATCAACCTACAGCTAATTTAGACACTGAATCTCTGATATGTGTGTGTCCAGATAAAGCCCAACTTAAAGATCTCCGCAGAATGTTCATCACGCTGTGGAAAAAAAACATTCCACTATTTTACATTCAGTACTGTCTAAGGCGACGTGTTCTGTTGTTACCGATCTTGGTTTCTCCAGTGTCGTTTTAAAACAGGCTAATCAATAACTGACTTTCCTAGGAAGCTCAACAGCAACACCCTCGTGGCTTACTGAGACCCCTCTCTTTTTTGTAGGTTGTAAAACAGGACTCTAGGGCAGTGGTTCTTAACCTTCTCTGAGGTACCGAGCCCACCAGTTTCATATGCGCATTCACTGAACCCTTCTTTAGTGATAAATAAAATATGATTTTTTTTCCAAATTCAAGACATAGGTATATGTTTTTTTACTGGTGCACAAAATAAGCCCTGCATGAACATCCCCTTGCTCAAAGAACAAAACCAACAAAGTGCATGAACTCACAACAAATGACGGTATTACTTTATTCTGGCCTCCGCGGCAGAGGCTTCTCCGAACCCCTGAGACTGACTCATTGAACCCCTGGGGTTCGATAGAACCCAGGTTAAGAACCACTGCTCTAGGGTATCTTAAACTTCCCTGTGATTTTCCACAAGTTACATATGAATAAAATTTGTTACTATTCTAAAAATAAAACAAACCTGAAGATTTACTGTTTATCTCAATATTCATAGATGTTTTAGAGAAAATGTACAATTTTATCCAAGTAAACATAATATAGGGTCATCGTTAATCTCTGCTATGGTCTCAACATTTGTGTCCTCACTGAATTCATCTGTTCAAACCCTATTCCCCGAGGTGATGACATTAACAGAAGGGAGTTTGGGGGAAGTGCTTAGGTCACAGAAATAGAGCCATCGTGAACCGGATTCATGCTCTTATAAAAGAGATTGCACAGAACACACCTTCCCCGTGGGAAAGTGTGATGAGAGGTCCTTCATTCAGAAGAAAGCCCCTACCCAGTCAGCCTTTGGTGCGCTGATCCGCCCGATCTTGGACTTCTGTTGTTTATAAGCCACCAAGCCTGTGCTGGTTTGCTATGGAGCAGCCTGAACAAGGACGATTGCAAAAATATCTCCATGCTCATAAGTTACAAGTTACTCAAAATTCTGTAGGCTATTTATTAATAGGCCATGAAGAGGCTTTCTAGTTCTCAATGGCTCAATTGTAAGCAATGGCTTGTCAATGTGTCCGTAATGGCCCGCTAGAACTGACATTACACTTTGTGGTGAGTGATTCCTCCACCCCATACACACACCCCAGAACCTAAATGAGAACAGTGTTTTGGGGGGACTCTAAAATATCATGTTTTCAGCATCTCCCCACAAGGCCCTTTCTCATTATTATAAAAATTTTAGACCTATTTCTACGTGATCCATCTGGACAAAACCTTGACTCTGACGTAACATCAAAAAATTTTTCATATACCAGTATTTTCTTACTTTGGCCTTTTTCTTTCTTTCTTCGATACCTAGGAGCAAAACCCTATTTACGTTGTCGAGGGCAACCCTAGCAGCAGACTCATACATGAAGGTTTCCACGGACCTAACTTCACCGTGCCTCTTCAGCCCTATGACCCCTTACGCTACACAGCCCTTCTTGCTTACTGAAAGCTTGCCACGTTTTCCAGAGCGCGGGTTTAGCTCTCACGAAACTTTAATATCGCCTTTTTTATACATTTCTATGCATTGGGATAACACCTTACATTTTGCTACTTTTCTTTCTTCATCTGGAGAAATGCACGACCCTCTCCTCTGCCTGAGGATTGACGGGGCCTCGAGTCGATTCATTAGACATCCCTCCCGGGCTCCAGGTGTAATCTGACTTGTTGACAGGTCATCTCTTCAGACTGAGATGGGAAACGCTCAGGCAAGAGGCGCTTTCACAGATTTCAGCTCGCCCCGAGTATCTGAAGCCAAGCTGGAGTAAAATGTATTTATCTGGCAGAACCTACCCTTTCACCACGGACTGCTAATTGAGAAAAGACTTACTCGACGCCCAGATAACAAGTAGGCCTTTGGAGTAGTTCTTAATTTTGAAGTGCTGTGGAAGTAAGAGTTGGAAACTTCAGCAGGAAACAAATAAAAAATTGTCAACATCTTAAAGAACTGTCAAATGTTCTAATGTCTTCAGAGATGAGGACTATCATAAAAACCCATTTTAAAAAGGAATAGGCCTGACCGGGCGGTGGCGCAGTGGATGGAGCATTGGACTGGGATGCAGAGGACCCGGGTTCAAGACCCCGAGGTCACCAGCTTGAACAAAAAACTCACCAGTTCGGACCCAAGGTCGCTGGCTCGAGCAAGGGGTGGCTCGGTCTGCTGAAGGCCCGCGGTCAAGGCACGTATGAGAAAGCAATCAATGAACAACTAAGGTGTCGCAAGGAAAAACTGATGATTGATGCTTCTCACCTCTCTCTGTTCCTGTCTGTCTGTCCCTGTCTATCTCTCTCTCTGACTCTCTCTCTCTCTGTGTGTTCCTGTAAAAAAAAGGGGAGGGGGATAAGATGGGTGCCAAAGGAACTAACTGCCTTGGTTTAATCATTCTACAAGTGGGTAACTTTTTTTACAGGGATAGTCAGAGAGAGGGATAGATAGAGACAGACAGACAGGAACGGAGAGAGATGAGAAGTATCACTCATCAGTTTTTCATTGCGACACCATAGTTGTTCATTGATTGCTTTCTCACATGTGCCTTGACCGCGGGCCTTCAGCAGACCGAGCCACCCCTTGCTGGAGCCAGCGACCTTGGGTCCAAGCTGATGAGCTTTTGCTCAAGCCAGATGGGCCCCCGCGCTCAAGCTGGCGAGCTTGGGGTCTAAAACCTGGGTCCTCTGCATCCCAGTCTGACGCTCTATCCACTGCATCACCGCCTGGTCAGGCTACGAGTGGGTAACTTTTTAAAAAAATGTATTTATTTAGTGAGAGGAGGGGAGGCGGAGACAGACTCCCACATGCGCCCCAACCGGGATCCACCTGGCAAGCCCACTCGGGAGTGATGCTCTGCCCATATGGGACCCTTGCTCTGTTGCAACCAGAGCCATTCTAGGACCAGAGGCAGAGGCCATGGAGCCATCTTAAGCACCCGGGCCCAACTCACTCTAATTGAGCCATGGCTGCAGGAGAGGAGGAAAAGAGAGATAGAAAGAGGTGAGAGGGGGAGGGATGGAGAAGCAGTTGGGCACCTCGTCTGTGTGCTTTGGCTGGTCATCAAACCTGGGACTTCCACATGCTGGGCTGACACTCTACCACTGAGCCAAGAAGCCAGGGCCCAAGTGGGCAGCTTGTAATGAAACGCTAGATCCCATAGCACCTCAAAAAGGTAGATTTTTGGAGAGGTGCAAAGCTGTTACAAAAAGAACATAAAAAGTAATTTAAAATGATTTAAAAAGAAACAAAATATTATTAAAATATTTTTTAAATTGTCTTAAATTTGAAAAGCGTTATTGGAACTGATTTTTCAGTTAAATGTGTGAAAATGAACTCTGGAACATTTATGAAGCGAAGCCTTTGTTTCAGGTAATCCCAAGTAGAACATGACAAAATTTTTATGAAATAACCCAATAAACTGCCTGTCAATCTACAATAATTTCAAAATATATATTAAGAAGTACAAAGACGAGCCTGACCTGTGGTGGCACAGTGGATAAAGCGTCAACCTGGGAACACTGAGGTCGCCAGTTCAAAACCCTGCACTGGTCTGGTCAAGGCACATATGGGAGTTGATGCTTCCTGCTCCTCCCCCCTTTCTCTCTTTCTCTCTCTCTCTCTCTCTCTCTCTCTCTCTCTCTCTCTCTCTCTGTGTCTCCACTCTAAAAAAAAAATGAATAATAATAAAAAAGAAGTACAAAGACGATTTAAAAATATTCTGCGCCATGCTTCTCTTGATGGACTCAGTTGTGAGCTAGGATGTTTTGTGCTGAGGGAGCACTTCCATAGAAGGACAGAGGCACTGCCTCCGGAGGTGAGCTCTGGTTGTCTGTTCGACAACATCCAGGCTACCATTATTATTATTTTATGGCTAGCACATTCCTTCAATTCATCTATATAATTAATGAGTCCATGATGACTAAAAACTAAGACATTCAACGTCTAGTAAGCATCAACACCATGAAAAGACTGAAGGGCATCACACTACATAAAGTTAGCAATTTTATTATTATTACATTTGACATAAAACTGTAATTTGATAAATATTACAGCCAATTTTTTGTTCAAATTTGAGGTCTTCATTTCTCTTCTTTTTTGTGTGTGTGGCAGAGATGGAGAGAATTACAGAGAGAGGCACGGAGAGACAGGAGGGGAGAGAGATGAGAAGCATCAGTTCTTCGTTGTGACACCTTAGTTGTTCATTGATTGCTTTCTCACATGTGCCTTGACTGTGGAGCTACAGCAGACAAAGTGAACCTGGGCTCAAGCCTGTGACCTTCGGCTCCACGCTAGCAACCTTTGGTCTCTAGCCAACGACCATGAAGTCATGTCTACGATCTCATGCTCAAGCCAGTGATCCCACGCTCAAGCCAGGTGAGCCTGTGCTTAAGCTGGCAACCTCAGGGTTTCGAACCTGATTCTCTGCATCGCAGTCTGATACTCTCTCAACTATGCCACCACTTCGTCAGGCAAGGTTTTCTTTTTTTTTTTTTTTTGACATTCTGCAGCTGTCACAATGGGTTCTGCACATTTGGACCTTACGGCTTGCCTTCCAGCTTTAATAACATTCCTTACATCTTCAGAAATAAGAGATAGCTTCCTTGGACTACAAAGCAGTTCTGGACAATTTTAAGAGTCACTTATTGATTACGTAATTCATGGGTGTTATATTTCCTAACAATAATTCAGAAACTACGAATTAAAAATCCTAATGAAGAAAAATAAAATGAGTCTCTCTCTTTGGATTAAAAGCAAATACAATGAAAAGTTGCAAATATTCAATGACACCATAGTTGGGAATGATTGATTTTATTCTAGTACAGCTTAGTTATTTTTTTTCAATGCCAAGATATAATAACCAGGCATTAACAAGGATTAATCATTATTTATTTGCTATATCCATAAGCAGATAATGAAAAGCACTGATTCTCGAACTTGACTGCATATTAGACTCACTTATCTTTCACGATTCCTCGGGCCTTTTCAGGCCCAAGACCAATTACGTTTGATTTTTCAAAACCATGAGGTGTCTGTGATGGGCGGTCATGTTTTAGAACCACTGACGCAGAGAACACCATTTTCAGAAGTGATTTTAACTCCAGAGTAGCCATAAATCAGCTTCTTATCTAAATTAATGAGAAAAGAAAAACATTGCCAGTTTCTCTTTATTTAAATACAAAAGGAATGACATCAGCCTAGAAATTCAAGGGAAGAATCTGGCCAGGAGTGACCAGTAATTGAAAAATTCAATAAAGCATCCAACGTAATTCATCTCAAAGTCGAGGAGCCTACGACTGTAGATTGGGCAGCGCGGTGCGTTGCCAGGGGCTGATATAATTCAATGTTAGTGCCTTTGGACTTCTGAACTTGCAAGGAGAGGTTTGCCCAGAGTACTTCAGTAGAAATAAGAGACTATTTTAATTATTACAAACCAGCTCGATACTTGGCTTATTGCTGTTACACATTACTTACAAAAGGATCTATAAATATAGGTATTTCTCACTAACAATATTCATAGAATACGTGGGGGATGCAAAGAGTTGTTCTACGGAAACATACAGCCAATGCATCTTTTCAGATGCTGATAACAAGAAACAAAGTCAGTGCCCCAAGGTTTATTTTATACCAACTTTTATTATCCTATTGTTTTATCCAGTTATGTCACTGAAGATGGTCCTCTTGGTGTGTTTTTTTTTTTAAAGTCCTTTTTATTATGATATGTAACCTCTATGTATAAAAAATAATATATATTTATTAGATGATGAGTAAAACAGCTCCCCAGTTTGAGAAATACATTTCTGATCAGCGTCTTCACTGACTTCTGTTTTGCATTCTGCTATAGGTGGGTCTTTTATCTCTCCCGGGATACCAATCTCCTGAAATCTGTAACAATGATTTCCTTGGCTTTATTATTAACACTTCTGTATGTCTAAGCACATTGTTCAGTTTTGCGTGCTTTAAAACTTTACACAAATGAAACGATAACATACGTATTAGTTTGTGACTGGTGTCTTTTGCGCAGGTCTGTATTTATCAGATTTATTCATTGATGCTTTTAGTAGTTCATCAGTTTGAACTCCTGTTTAGTATTTCGATGTACAAGACAAAATTTATTACTCAATTTTTCATGAATGGACATATATTTGCATTCTTTTTGCCATTGTGGAAAATCCTACTTTAAACCATACAGAAACACACACACACAAAAATATTAGAGATAGATCATGGACGTAAAGATGAAATGTAAAAATAGAATTCTTCTAGAAAAAGATGGAAGATGATATTTGTGTAACCCAGAAATAGAAATAAAGTATTTATTAAACAGGACACAAAAGCCATAAACTATAGGATGTATCAAAGATAAATTAACCTAAAAAGTGAGGACTGATTATTAAAATATCAAAGAAATATTGATAAATCACAGTATATTAATAAAGTTTATTTACCAAAGTATCCTTTAAGTGTCTGCTAAGATGTTTACTTTCAGCCAAGATGAAATAACAAAGACAAGTTTAACCTTCTTTTTGATGAAAAAAAAAACTTAGTTTAGGACTTGGAAAAATATTCTATATCTTGATCCAGATCAGTGGATAAGTAGATATTTGATTGATAGACAGATAGATGAGTAAATCTGGATATAAAGATACATACACCCAATATAACTAAGTTTTATTCTCAGAAGCTATGTTTTAAGAATGCTCTTAACTTTATACTATTGAATGCCATCTGCTGTACCAGTTAAAGAAAATTCTGTTTTTCCTGCTCATGGCACTTCTGACACCACATGGGTGTGGGGTTTTCCTACATCCAACAGTTCTCTGAACATGAACCAGGTGTCCTGCAATTCATTTCTGACACGAACTACCCGGTTTCAGTGCAGACCCTACGGTGTAAAGGCTCAGTCCCTCAAGGCTGCCTCTGTTTCAGATGCCAATCACAAGTAGTAGTATCTCTCCAAGGTATCGACATTTCTGTCCGACTTGGCTACAAACGAGAGATAGCTGGGGTGTGCCACCTTCCCAGCCCACGGATGCACTCACCAAGCTGAAGGCTCTTGGAAATTATTGTCTAGGATTTTATGAAATGGAGGCTTCATTGTGTAGTCTCCAGCCCCTCTCTCTTCCCTCAGGGGACGGAGGGTGTGGACGGTAGTTCAGGTTTATAATTATGGCTGATCTTTCTGGTGACTGGTCCCCTGTATTAAACGTATTCAGGAGCCAGGTGAAAATCACCTTGTTTGAACAAAAGATGCTCCCAGCACCCAGCACTCAAAACATTTCAAGGATTTTAGGAACTCTCCGTATTTGTTTGTAAAGAGAGATACTCTTTATGAACATTTAAAACTTGCCCTCTCTTCCTAATGAGCTGAGTTCGTATCATTAAGAAAAGTTGCCTTTCACTAAATATTCCTTCTTCCTTCTTCATATCACCGTACCTGCTAACGTGATAAATTATACCAATTGGGCTTCCCAATATTAAGCCAATTTTGCAGTCTTGGAATGAATTTAATTTGATGTTAATGTAGTATCTTTTTTTTTCATAGACTTTGAAATTGGGTTGATAATATTTTATCTAGAATTTTATCCTCCTTGACCATTCATGTGATCAGATCGTTATCTTCTTTCTTATGCTTTTGTGAGTTTTAATACCAAGATTACACTAGCTTCCCAAAATATATAAGAAAACATTTTCTTTTGGTCTCAAATCTGAAAATAAGTTGGGAGTTTTAAATTATTCCCATTTTAAATGTTTTATACAATAATCCAGTAAACTATTTCAGTCTGGAACAAATTTTTGTGGAATAATCTTAACAAATGATTCTATTTTTTAACAGCTCTTCTTCTATGTAGGTATTGTCTTCCTTTTAAGTTAGCTGTGGTTAATTGAAACTTCAGATAAACTTCATATAGCGGACACCAGTAACTGTTGCCACGGAGTCCACAGGTGAGCTTTGAGCAGAGGGAAGCAATTTAGCACTAAGATGTTAACTAAGACCTGCCCAGTAAGAATTACAAGAGTTGTAAAATACCAAAGAAGGAGCAAAAGCCTGTTTGAACGTGAACCCATGGGCCAGAAGAACAAGGCACCGCTTACATGACAGCCACGGAGAAGTTCGTTACACCTCAGGGCCCAGTTTCTTCGTATCTCGAATGGAATAATAATAACATACGTACAATAATACAAGTGTCATATAAATACAACAGACATCTTCACAAGTCTTATCCGTATGAGCATAGGAAAAGCCTCACACTCCCTATAGCTTCTTAAATGTTGTAAACAACTGTCCCTTTCAAAATGCACACCCACTGAAGACCTTCAGCTTTTTTGCTGTTATTTCTTAGAAGCTACAAGGCTGTATCATCTCAGCCTTTACAGTTCTTTTCTTTTCCTTCATTCTTGCTTTATGTTTGATACATTTTGTCCTTCAGACACACACAGTTAGTGTCTACCCGCTCCCACCTAGTGACTGATATGTGGGTTTTAGAATTTGCAACAAAGTTTGATTTATCAGTGCTCCCCAGGAAATAAAATAAATAAATAAACCCTCTTGGGAGATAAGGAAGGCACTGTGTTCCTTGAGATACTGTTATGCAAACGTCTTATGAATTTCCATATAGAAATTGGAAGAATTTGTCTCTTTCACTGTATATCAATGCAGCCATAATGTACTTCTGGGTCTCCCTGGAGGCTTTATAAAAACACATTGTTCAACTTTTCTCAAAAGATTGTTCTGCATAGTGTTAGCCTGAGGATCACGCCCCTGTGAGAGTCCACATTGCCTACCCACTCCATTCCTACCCCAGTTAAGATGCTAATTAACTCAAAACCAAATAGTCTGAAAACAAACACTCCACAGTTAGAAAACCTTCATCAAAAAGAATTTTTAAATAGAAGCCATACCTGAGCAAACACAAGTCTAAATTCCATGTGTGGCTCCAATTTTAACCCTACTTTGCATTAGAAATCTTCTACATGCATGACCAGGTGGTGGCGCAGTGGATAGAGCGTCGGACTGGGATGCAGAAGACCCAGGTTTGAGACCCCGAACTCGCCAGCTTGAGTGCGGGCCCATCTGGCTTGAGCAAAAGCTCACCAGCTTGGACCCAAGGTCGCTGGCTCCAGCAAGGGGTAGCTTGGTCTGCTGAAGGCCCGCGGTCAAGGCACATGTGAGAAAGCAATGAACAACTAGAACGTCGCAACGGCAACGAGAAACTAATGATTGATGCTTCTCATCTCTCTCCGTTCCTGTCTGTCTGTCCCTATCTATCCCTCTCTCTGACTCTCTCTCTGTCCCTGAAAAAAAAAAAAATCAGAAATCTTCTACATAAAGCACTCCATTCAATGCCTAGCCTAATGAAGAAACTTAATGAATGTTTTTTGGCACTGATGTCATAAATACTACTAAGGACTTAGGCACAAAAATTCTTTTTTTAATGTTTTTTTAGAACAAAAATTTAAAACATGAAATATCTGTGAAAGACTTTTTTCTTTTTAATTAGGAATTACTGATGAAACGATTTGGAAATACAAGTGATAGACAGAAAGAACTTCAAGTAGCTTTGTCCAAACAGACCACAGCAAAGGATAGTTGTCATTTCCATTCGATCCTTCCCTTTCTTCAGGGCATCAGTTAAAACCATTATAAATACCTACTTTAATTTCAGTACCGCCTTCTGTTTATTTACAGAGACCCAAATGTCTCAGGCTCATTGGAAAGGGACTATTTTGTCACAACCACACTCAGATGGAGAGGGTAGGGAAGATACAACTAAATCATTTAGTGATAAGGTCAGTTTGTCGGCGTGTGTAGCCTGCTGGGGCCCGGGTAGCGAGTCCGGTCCCCACGAGAACTCATTAGCTCCACACAGAGCCCCAGTGTCCGAGTTCTGACACATGTCTGCCACCAGGCACAGGGATGCAGGCTGGGTGAGGTAAAGTCCGTTCGAGACCGCTTTAGGAAAAGTCATTTGCTGTACTTGATTTACAGGTGACAGGAAAGCTTGCCATTATATATATATATATATTTAAAAGGTCGAATTTGCAGGTCTCTACATTTAATTCACGGAGGGAAAACCTGAGTGGATTAGATTGTCTTTGTATACAGCAGGTTTTGCTGATTTGGGTGAAGGTTGAAAGTGACATTTTGGAATTGAATGATCTGGCTCTAATGACTTTTTTTTTTTTTTTTTTTTTTAGCAATATTTATCCAGATTGCTAGGCTAACATGCAATACTGGCTGTTGGAAAGAGCTTAGTGACCTAGAGCTAACACGACAAGAAGGAGATCGATACCTTTGTAAAAGGAAACTAAAAATACCTCCAGTTAAGCAATTGAGCACATTCCGTGGCTGACACGTTTATTCTCGAACCTCTCACTTCTGCTGCAGAGACACGGACGTATCTCCGCGGGTTTCCTGCGCGGTCGGCAATGGCCTGGGGAGTCCTTCCTTCCCGCTTCTAGCTGTGACCGGTGTCTGAAATTTGAAAGGACTGGCCAAGGTTCCTGTGGGGAGCAGGTGTAAGCTACGGGCTTTACAAAGGAAGTTGTCCAAATACACAAATATTCAGAGGTAGAGGCATATGGTCAATGCTAAGTTAGCCCTCTGCCCAGCTCTGTGTATTTATTTCTCATGTTGGTCAGCATGACTGGAGCCCATCTCTGAGGATACCTTCCAGATACTTCTCTGCTCTGGCTTCTCCAGTTGGTAGATATGCCCTCATTCTCTTTTGGTGGAACACAATTTATTTTTAAAGCTGGGTCAAAGGCTAATCTTCACATTCGCATGAGTTTGATATTGTCAAGCAGGTGAAAGGTGGAGGGTGGAACTGATGTATCCCACACCTGGTCACAGTGACCTTAGCTCCCTGTCCTTAAGCTGCTTTAACATCATGAATCAACCTGGAACTGCAGGGTGCTTCTGTTTGCTGGTTCATTTTCTATCCCACCATTGAAATGTCAGCTCCGTGAGGTGAAGGATTGGCTTGTTAATCCCCTGCTCAGTTTCTAGAGCAGTGGTTCTTAAACTGGGTTCTATGGAACCCTAGGGGTTCCATGAGTCGGTCTCAGGGGTTCGGAGGAGCCTCTGCCGCGGAGGCCAGAATAAAGTAATACCGTAATTTGTTGTGAGTTCATGCACTTTGTTGGTTTTGTTCTTTGAGCAAGGTGATGTTCATGCACGGCTCATTTTGTGCACCAGTAAAAAAACATATACCTATGTCTTGAATTTGGAGGAAAAAAAATCATATTTTATTTATCACTAAAGAAGGGTTCGGTGAATGCGCATATGAAATTGGCGGGTTGGGTACCTCAGAGAAGGTTAAGAACCACTGTTCTAGAGCATGGCTTACCATACACGAGGCACTCACTGAGTTCATGCTGAAGGAGTAAATGAGTTGGAAAAGTGATGTGTTTTCTGGCTTTGACATTTCTGTCCACGTGTCTAGTATACACGTGGGACGGTTTCCTTATGTTTATCCCTAGAATGTTCTCACCTCACGCATCTGGAGGGTTCTCCAACAGCATGACTCTAAATTGCTCTGGGACTGAAATCAAAACATTTATGTTCCCTATGGAACTTGAGTAATCAATTACAATCTACTACCAATCCTATGTGTCGCCTTCTCTATGCACCTTCTCTGGACTCAGGCTGTACGGGTTTAAAAAAAAACAACATTATTTAAGACAAAGGTACAACAACAAAAAACTACGTGCTATATTGTTATAAAGCACAAACAATGTATACATATGACAAGAATATCAAAATATCTGAGCATTAAAAAGCAGGAAGAAAATTCTTTAGGATCTGTGGCTAAGCATGAAAATCAGTAATTGTCGAGCTGTATCTTGAAAGACTATTTATATGAAGATATGACAATTCTCTCCAAGTTAAGTTATAGATTGATTAAATTTCTAATTAAAAGCCTAATGAGATACTTTATTAAACCTGACAAAAAGATTCTAACATTCATTAATAAAATAAATGCATAAGACCATTTAATATATCCTGAACTAAAAAGAATAAAAGTGAAAGAATAAAGTTCTTACCAGATATTAGATTCTAGCATATTTCAAGACTAATTAAATTTGCATCGAAGGAACATAAAAAACTCAGAGGAAAAAAATATTCAAATAATGTCAAATATAAACCAAGCACGATATGTTTGAGAAATATTGAATGAATCTTAAACTGAGAAAACACTTCAACACAATATCCAGTAATTTTTCCTGAAATCATTGGATAGCAATTCAGTGCAGAAATACAATGCAGTACAGAATGCAAGAGTAATCCATTGATGTCCTCTTTCAGAAAATAAAGAGTTTGATTTGTTTCATTTCTTTAGAAGGACTAGGTATGGATGTCTTCTTGGAAGACATTCAGAGTGTGAACTGTAACCAGAACTAAGATGAATTACCTATCTATCTATCAATTTATCTCTCTATCTCTCTATTATCTTTCCATTCATCTATCATCTATCTATATATTTATATTATCTATACACTTTATCCGTCTATTTAGCCTATCTATCATTTTATATCTATTTTCAGTGTGTAAATGATATGTTCTGTGCAAACTCAAGCTATTACTCTCTAAAGAAAGGCATGCCTGTTTTTCATCGGTCTGGTGTCATTTTGCCCATGGTTCTATTCTGAACTTCCTGTGTCGTGTCCTGTTCTAGACAGGGCTGAGCCCCAGCTGGCACACACATCAGGGTGACCTTAGGATTGGTTTTGATTAATGTTTGTTCTGGCTAATTGGCATCTGCACCAAACAAAGTATGACATATCATGAACTCTTCTGCTGGATTTAGTCATGACTCTCAAAAATAATTTTTAACTGCTTTTATTTAGAAGAGGTTGAACCATTGCATTTATTGCCCTACTATTTTTTTCTTTAATCTTGTAATTTCTACAGAATTTATGAAAATTCTTTATTGTAATTTTTTCTATTTCCTTATGCGTCAGGTGTGAAGCCCTATTTATTTTCATTTCTTTAGAAATCGGACAGTTTTCATCCCAGAGAGCTACAGCCTCTGTACCACACTTTAGAAAATATTTCTATGTTAAATATTCATGCAGTTTGCGTGTGTGATTCTGATTAATTCTTCCCAAAGACAATCTTTTCTTTTTTTCCATTTAGAAACTAAATTTAATGGGGTGACATTGGTCAATAAGAACGCATAGGTTTCAGGTAAACATTTCTATGACATTTGAACTGTTAAGTGCTTTGTGTAACCATCACCCAGAGTCAAATCATTTTCCTTCACCGTATATTTGTCCTTATTTTTAAAAGGCAATATATACAGCTTCTCGTGGTAGAGAAAAGAGAAACGTGTTTGCACAGGTGACCAGTGAAAGATATATTTTCTGATTCAGGGATTCTCACTGTGGGGTTTCCAAACCAACCATTCAGGATTGCATTAAGGGACAGGATCCAATTGCCTGGTGAAAATGTGGTACTTCCTTATGGTTTTCATATATAGTTATCTGAGAAACCGAACCTTGTCATTTGAAGCAGAAATTTGTAATTTTATATCGGTGAGATCTTTGAAATGTCTGATTCTATCATGTGCCCCCTTTTTGGTATTGAGTTATTTATTCCTACAATTGATTGTAAGAGCTTTTGGAGCTTTAAGAGTTTTAAAGTTTTAAAATCTGTCCAGTGAGTTGCCAATAATGTTCTCATTTTTGCACTTATCATTACAACCTGTGTATATTTTTATAGATTGTATTTGGCCAAACTTATCAACCATCATTTCATCAACTAGGGTTTGAAATTTCACTCATATAAAATTTGGAAAAATAAATTATTTTATCAGTTTTCATACATTAATGAAATGTCATGGAACTTTATGTGAATATAAGTTTTTTTAAGTTTAAGTAAAAATTGTGTCTTTCTACTGTCAAGAAAAATTTGAGGTTTATTCTGATTTATAATACTGTCAAATAATAATGATATTAATCATAACTACCATTTGCTTATAATGAAATAGGTTTCAAACTAGGAACCTTATATAACATTTATTTGAACTAAAGAAATAACCCAAGAAGATGCATATTGCTGCCAATATTACAGTTATAAGAATTTGAGGCCCAGAAAGATGAAAAGTTTTACTAAAATTAGTGAAAAAACTAGAATTCAGAAAAAAAAATAGTAAACTACTTGAGTACTAAAACTATTACTTAGAGTCTTATGCTATATGGCATAAATCTTAGTTACTACTTAAATTTTGTAATATACTTGTGTTCATCATATATATCTTAGGAGAATACATATTGCAACTTACTTCAAATTAATTTGGTACTTTTTTAAGCTTTTTTTTTTTAGATTTTATTTATTCATTTTTATAGAGAGAGAAAGAAGGGGGGAGGAGCAGGAAGCATCAACTCCCATATGTGCCTTGACCAGGCGAGCCCGGGGTTTCGAACCGCGACCTCAGCGTTCCAGGTTGACGCTTGATCCACAGCGCCACTGCAGGTCAAGCTTTGGTCCTTTTATTAAGTGTTAAAACAAATGTCCGTGAAACACACTGATTGATCTAAATTCTATCATTAGCAAGCACAAAGTGCGTGCCAAGTGCTCATCCATTTAGTAAATATTTATAGAAGGCCAGGCACTGGCTACACGGTGAAGGAGAAAATTTCTTTAAATGATGGATGAAAACATAAGTGCCAGCCCTTGCATTTCTGAGACATGTTGAGGAGTGGATGGATGAAGGACGGATAAAGGACATGGCGAGTTCCAGGGGAGCGCTTCAGTGATGTCCCCACGGTCTCCCCGGCCGCCGCCGCAGTAGCTGACCCCCGGCTTGGACTCCAGCCCACACCCGGGAGAGGGAATGCTGGCCCCTGGCTGGGCGGGGCCAGGGGACCAGTTCTGGCTGAAATATGGTGAACACAAGCGAAACGTGTTTTTGCCAAACTAGAGAATGTGAGAGTCAGTGTGAGACCCTGAGCACTTCTCTTCCTGCGGAACCCAAGCCTGAAGTGACAAGAGCCCCGGAGGACGCTGGTGAGCTCTCTGTGCTGGACACCTGCTGGGCCACGGACTTGTTTGTGCCCTGTCTGTCCTGACTGACAGCACCTGCAGATTCTCAGGGTGTCGCTGTGGTGGCTTTTGCCCCAGAGCTCTTTCCCTTTTGAACCTCATTTTGGGTTATTCACTGGCTCTCTCCAGAAGGTGAGACTCCAGGAAGGACAGGCGTCCCCAGCATCAATGTGCCATGTGACACTCCGTGTCATGTGACTGTGCCGTGAGCATTTGTGAGAGGATGAAAGCGTGAGCGCACACTGTATGTAGCAGGGGACATCTTCCCCTCCAGATGCACTCGCACAGACGGTGAGCTAACGCCTCAGACGTTAGAAGAAGGACCTCACTTTCAATGCAAAATATGTGCATTACGATAAGGTGGCCAACTTTTCTACAATGAGAAGGAAGACAAAAATAAATTGAGAAAAAAACAATATCGTAAATAAAAGAAACATTTTATCCATTGCAACAATTACACCCTATAATATGATAAATGCATAATAAAGACTTTTGTAATACTTTATATTGTCATTATGTTTACATGCCTATTAATTTTTAATAATTGTAAAAAAAAAAAAAAGTACTCGTTCAGAGACAAATACGTCACATCCCACGCTATGGATCGACTCTGCATCGATCAAATACGGACATTGACAGATTAGTCTTCCCATATCAAAAACGAGGACACGTAGGAGCACACTTTTCGAGGGAGGACGGAACTTACAAAAGGAAGACTGTCCTCCCTGAAGGAGGACGATTGGTCACCGTAGTTACAAGTGATTTTGATGTGCCAAGGCTTTCTGGGAATAGAACGCAAAGCGAGCTCCTGCGTTGGGGGTGGCGTGGCGTGGGAGGGACAGTGACAGCCCTTCTGGGACCTGCTAGACTTCTCCAGTCCCGCAGCCCCGCTCTTGTCAAATGCTCACGGGGTCCTCAAAACAGCTGTCTATATGCCAAGGTGCAAACTGAACGTGAACGGGTATTTTCCACAGTGTTTCCCACACCCCCGCGTACTTCCCCTCCACCCAGAACCAGCAGCAATTCCCCCACTGGAACAGAGCGGCACCCTCCCTGTCCGGCTGTCTGCCCTGTCTGGGGGGACCCGGGCAGGAGCACTAACGGCCAGCCCCGCCCCCCAGCAGCCAGCTCTGCCCCTGCTGGAGAGCCCAGCGTCTCCCATGTGCCCGAGTAGAGGGGGTGCATGCACCTCTCTGCAGGTGGGGGCCACCAAGGCCTAAGGATGCCAGTGTGAAAGCTGTCCTTACTGAGACAGCGCGGGGACATTTCAGAGTCGTGTTATCTCTAGACTAAAACACAAACAAACAAACAAACAAAGCTATCTGTTGGGCAGATAAAGTTATTCTGTCGCACCCTTATTGTTAAAGATGGCCGCTGCCTTCAAGATGATACAACTAATCGCCCTTCTGCTTGGGAAGGGGTGTGGTTATGCTAATGTGTGTTGGGGGTAGGGGCTTTGTGCCAAAAGGTTTTAAAAGGAGGAGCTAGGAGGCCGTTTTAGAGAGAGTGGCCATGTTCCAGTAGAGAGGAGGAGCTCATGTTGTAGCAGGGCAGGGAGGCCACGTGGAGAAGGCAGCCAAACTAGTGAAGTGGGGGAAGGAGAAGCCAGTGTGCACAGGAGAAGAAGATGGGGAACAGAGGTGAATAAGACTGGCAAGGTGGAAGCCTTTGATTCAAAGCAAGCTCGGATGAGTCAGTGGCTTTGGGAGCCCTGAATGGAAAGGGAAGTGTTTTTCCCTGTGTGTATTTACTCGCTTGCAGGGTGTGAGCTAGGATTAAAGGAACACGGCCCATCCGTTTTTGGCTCCGTTGCTTCATTACCATTCGTCCGAATCAAACCTGAACCTGAGTTGGCCAGGCGGCTTTGATGATGGCGGTGACTACTGCCCATACACTATCCATATGCTATTATTTGAGCCAAAAGATGGCAACTAGCCAATTCACTGGGGCCTGAGGCACGAGCTTTGTGGAGAACAAGAAAAGCAGGATGGATCGCCCAATGGGAGCCGGTCAACTCCACAGTCCGCCTGCCAGGCTGCCAATCCCCTTTCCTGGAAGAAGCCTTTCTGTCGGTCAGTAGCTCGGTGCCCCCATAGAGAGGAGAAAGGAAAGACTGCCCGGTCCTGAACCAGGCTCCCGTTAGGTAAGCATGCTCACCAGCACCATGTGGATGACGGGGCTCTTTTTTTTATAAAGCAAAAGTCACGGTTCTGTATCTAGTTTAGAAAAAGTCAACATTTCTCTTAACAGGTTTAAAATTGTTTTAACATCTATATTTTTGTAAGTCTTGTATGACTCTTTTTTATATAGTTATGTAAAAGGTTATTTCTGAAATATCTACTATAAAGTTAAGAGTATTCTGATTTTGGTACAAGGTGGATTGAACTATTTTAAACACAACTTAAGCAATGTGGTAGACCTTTATTTTATCAAAGTAACAATCGAACCTCTCCATTCTCTCTGTGCGTTCAACCATAAGATACTTGAATGTAGTTGTATTTCACTAGAATAGTAAATAAGATAAGGTGAAATAAAAATAATGGTCTTGAAACATATTCGCTAATTTCCAGGTATTGGTGGGGATTGAAAATTTACCTAGAGTCTGAATTAATAGTCACATAGCAGGGAGCAAGCTAACGGGGTCTTCCTGAAGGAACTGAGATGTCCCAGGGTATATGAAAACCCAGCTGCCGTAAGGGTAACATGGCGATGGGGAAAAAGACTTCCTCCTTATTTATTTATTCAGCAAATATCTGTGCATCTTGAGTACCCGTCCTTTTGCTGGGCCTGGTAGGGAAAGGGGACAGCATAGTCTCTGACCCTTGCTGACAATAAGCTCAGCACACACACGGAGAGATTATATTCTAGTCCTTCTGTAGCACAGTATTTGGTGACGTAATCAGGCTGGTGGAGGTAGGAGGCGGACGCGTCTGTCAGAATTCTGCGCAGCCTCCTTGCTCGGCTGTCTGCGGCTCAGGTCCTGCGGCAGCTGTAGGAGAAAGTGACCGTGGGAAGTGGGACTTTGCCACCGATGCATCTGAGATTGGATGGGGGTAGGGTGGTGGTCCAAGACACACACATAGTAATACAGGGGGAAAAAAACTTGTAGGATGGCAACTCAGAAACGAGCTTGTAAACATTAAAATAAATTTAAAAAGCCTCTTTTATTCTTACAAGAATCTACAACCCAAGTTTAAACAAACGCTACCAAAAATATGGGAGAACTGGAAAAAAAAAAAAAAAGATTAGTATGAGTTATTTAGTCCCAAATACCCTGGTAGCCATGTTATATAATGTTTCCTGGTAAATTAATGACATTTATAAATAGAATAATCCTCAGCCATTCGGCTGAATATGAGCATATCATAATAAATGAGTGGCTGCCCGTAAGCCTTAGAGCCAATCCCACCACCGTGTCTAAGTGGACCTGCATCTCATGGGGACATGATCGTGACATGCACCTGCAGAAATGGGCCGTTGCGCTTGGGTTTTATAAACACATCCACCCGCGGTTTTTAACTTGTATTCTGTCTTCTTCCTGCCCTCACGTTCCCAACACATGATCAAATTATGTGGCTCCGTCAATCCACAGCATTTGAGCGAGGCCTCTGGCTTGCTCACCGAGCTGAGGCGTGGACCTCCTTACTGCTCCGGGCCATGTTACTTTATGTGATATTTTGCAGGCGTGAGACAGGAAGCTCTGTCAAAAGCTTGTTTACATCAATGCATGTTAAAACAGGGCCTTGCACCAAAACATCATTAATAGCATGACAAATGGACCTTAAGAAGCCAGAACAGCTCGGTGTAGTAATTTATTTACTTTTTTTTTTTTTACCTCACATTGTATTTCGTTGCATTTTTTTAAATAGTAGTAGTGAGAACGTTGGTCAAAATCCCAGAGTTGACATAAGTGAACGAGTGTGATCTTTTAAGTGGTCAACGTCAGGAAAATACCAAGTTTCCCTGTTGAAGTAAAAGTTCTCAGGTATTTTATTTTGAGAAGACATTGAGGTTTGTAATCTCCTCTCTTAAGGAAAAACATGTACCCCACTAACACAAAATTTAATATAACAGGAAATGAATACAGGGAACTGTTCAGAATCCTTAGACTCCAATTAGTATTTGGATGGAACAGTTAAGATAGGTTTTAAAACCAAAGCTCTTACAACTTTCCCACTCTCCATAGTAAGGCACACGGTGCTGTCTTATTTCTAAAACACATAGATATTTTTAAAAAATTTTAAGATTATATTTATTCATTTTTGAGAGGGAAGAGAGAGAGAGAGAAGTGGGGAGGAACAGGAAACATCAACTCCCATATGTGCCTGGACTGGACAAGCCCAGGGTTTCAAACCGGCGACCTCAGCGTTCCAGGTCAATGTTTTATCTACTGCGCCACCACAGGTCAGGCTTAAAACACATAGATTTTCATTTTTACTTTTTTTAGGTCACAAAGAGAAAGTAAAGCTCAGTTTATTTGCTCCTATTTGTTTATTTTCTTGGGCAGAATTTATGATGCTTGAAAGGATCAATATCCCTTGCAACAAAAATCCTATATTTATCCGGAGACCAGGAACAGAAAGAAACAATAAATAAGAAGTGTCACTGTCAGACTCAGCCCCGCTGTCCTGCAGGACTGCTGGACGGCAGGTCCAGCTGGCCTCCGGCAGGGTTGGGAGGCCGCCAAGTCCTGTGCCTAAGGCCCTGGAGCCTCTGGTGGAGGTTGATTTAATCAGAGCTCACGTGACCCGGGCTCCAGGGATCCCCAGGGCGACTGGACAATTCTGCTCTCGCTTCCTCAGTCTATGCTTTGAGCCGCTGTCCAGAGTCCTGCCTTTGGGTCCATACCTTGCAAAACCTCTGCCCAAGGGCCTCTCTACAGACGAGTCATAAATAGTTGAAATAAACTCTTGGACAGAAAAACTCCTAAATCTCTATAAAACCATTAGGAGCCATTATCAGCTGGTGATATTTTTTTCAGGAAGTTTAAAAAAGGAAATACTCAAAATATTGCTGCATATCAAAACCCCGTTCCTGTCTGCTGGAGGTAGCGCGGATGAACTCTGCCACCCTCAAGGTCTGTATCTGATGTGACATTCCTGGGGACCCCCTGTGCTTCCTGTTACCTTAGTAACTTAATAGGTGTACACACAGATTCTTAAAATTAACTCCCTCATTGGTGCTCAAGTGAGTTTGGGAAACGAAATTACATTAAGTAGAGTTGAAGTAGGTTCTTCACTGCAGAATTTTTTTGATGACTCAAAAGAGTTATGTTCTATGCAAAAAAACATATCAGGAGATAGTTTCCAAAAGTCCATTTATTAAGATATTGATGTATGCTATCAGCTAATAGCTCTCAGAAATGATTTCCTGTGGACGAAGATTTAGGAAGGAGAAGACAGATTTTTGGGAGTTCTGTTTCATCTTCGCGTTTTGCTCCTTCTGATCTGTGCTGTCTTGTGTTTGGTATCATCCTGATGAGCAAAGTATCAGAAAAACATGTGACCTCAGAAAGTGCTCCATCCGAGCAACGGCTTTCCAGTGAGGATTAGATGCAGCAAAGTAGCCCAGACAACCAAAGGCTGACCAGAGACCCACACGTGAGCCCCGAGCACAGGCGTCTGTGCATTGGAGTGACCGTCGTGCTGTGGACACGCCTCTGCCGCCTTTTCTGATGACGGAGTCTCTGCTCATTACGAAAGGTGGGTTGTTACAAAGGGCGGGCCCAAGGGTAGAACAGGCAGCATGAGCTCGTGTGTATACGAATCTGCTCCCGTGAACATTCCCTCTTTGGGGCTGGGCTGGGAACAGCAAAATTGACAGCCGGTTTGCTCATACACGAGGTATAAAGGAAAGAACATCTTAGGACCCTGTGCAGCAGACTGACCTCTGTCTTGAATTTGTCACTTTAGATTTCCAGAGGGGTTGTGAGTAGAAACCGAAGCATTGCTGTATCAAGAGTAGTCACTACTGAGTTTCGGTAAATGCAAGGCAGGAAGTTTTCTGTTTTGCGTGTAGGACAAGTTTGCGTTCCTCAAATAGCACATAGTCATCATCCGTGGGACTCTACTTACGTTCTTTGTACCTGGACTTGCGTTCTGTAGCTCTTATGTAAATTAAGGGCAAGTATGACAATCTGTTAATGCAAGGACATGATACAAGAATAGGCTGACACGCTAATGAACTTCTTGAAACGCTAGTGATGAGGCTATCTTTGAACTTCGAATAAATCAATTAACTTTGACTTTGTTCTCTTTGGCAGCAGGCAGGAAAAACCTTCAGAGGCAGTAATTAGAAATAACATCTACTTAACATTTAAATGTGTGCTGCGTTTGATTGGAGACAATCGGATGTCCTCCGGAAAACAACCATTGAGCATTTATAGATTCTGTAGAGTTTCAGGATGTCTAGATAAAGAACATCACAAAAATAACGTGAGTAAGCTGGTGCTTCTTCTTTAAGAATAGATGAAATTTTAAAATGTGATATCACAATCTCAGCATTCATGCTCATCCAAATACAAAAGTGCTGAAATTTACCTCTTTTGGTTAACAGTAGCAAAATCTTTCATTCATTTTTTTTAAGGAAAGTTGGACAGAATCGCTCAATTTAAACTTCCTTGCAACTTTTGGAATATCTGTCTAGCTGAAGACTAAGCATGCCCTTTATTTCATGACAACTACTTTCCAGGCATTTTCAAAGGAAAACGGGGTACATTACTGACACGTTATTCTTGTTCACAAGAAGTTCACAGTCAGTGATGTGAATAATTGCTTATTCAGTTAATCACAGGAAGACCCGTACGTAGTGTGCCTTGTTGGATGAAAGGGACACTGGCTTCCACCACATGCTAGACGAGTAGCCACTCTGACCTCTTGATCCTTAATCAGCACAACAGGAAGATTTTACCTGTTTTAGGTTATTGTAAAGTTCACATAAGAAAACCATCGTGGTGTGTGCACAGGTATATGATGTTACACATACAGCTTCCAGGACAATCAGAAGTGCACTTCTGTTAAGTCCCCCGGGCGCTGGTATTAGGTTTCTGCAGGCAGAGTGGAAGAAACCAGCCTCACCGTCCAGCCAAGGGTCAGCAGTGGCCCTCTGTTTATGGAGAAAGGCTACAATGTCACCTTGCAAAGAAACAGGAGAGAATTGTGACGACTTTTCAAAACAAAGAACCGAAAGACCAAGGTCACTCTGTGGCTTCTGCTTTGTCCTGTAAGTGGCTGACCAAAAGCTTCTGCAGCCCAGGGTGTCCATTTGAAAGGCAGGGCTTGTGAGAAACACACCCTGTTCATTCAGAGTCCCCCGATGAGTTACTGCTGAGGTGCATTCTGCGGTTGGAGGATCTTGGTGGCTGGTGCAGCCACGACGGCAGTGGCCATGACTGGGGGGGGGGGCAGAGTACAGACCTAAGTGAGTGCCCCAGGCTTTGCTAGCCCATCACCTGACCACTGAGAGGCTGAGGTCCTGGCTGCCCCGTGTGCCCAATCCCCATATCCCACCCCCACACCAGAAGTCCTTCCATTTTCCTTTGACTCCAATGACCAGAGACACTGTAAACTGTTCCCTAGGTCCAGCAGAACCCTCCGCAGTGTGAGGCCCCTGCACCAAATCTCTCTGACATTGTGTATCTGCAGGAGAGCGCACGCGTGTGTGTGTGTGTGTGAGTGCGTGCGTGTGTGTGTGTGTGTGTGTGTGTGTGTCTGGGCTCTGACACAGCCTCCCCGCAATGACATAGCAGGAGCCCTCTTTCCTGAGGGCATTCGCATCAGCTCTCTTCTCTGCCCGCAGCTCTGTTCTTCCCAGAGGCTTCCTGGTTTGCACTCAGCCTGCTGTCTGTCTGTGTTCAGACACCTCTTTCTGATCGATTTCCCTCTACTGCACAGATGCCCACTCATCCCGCCGGCCCCCGCCTCCGCCCCCCTCCCAGGCATGCTAACCGCCCTGCGTCCCTGGCTGGCTCTCCTGTGGGAGGGTGCCAACCACTGTGTTGTCTCCTCTTTAATCTGCACATGTTAACGGTTCCCGTCCCTGCCTGTGAGCATACACTTTATAAAAGCAGATGTTTTATTGGAGGTGTTTAAATGCTGGAGCTCCTGGAATGGCCTAGAATAAAATAGATGCTAATAACGCCGAGCACAGGCCTATTTAACACAGCCAGCTCCAAACAGTGTTAGTATCAGATATTTTCCCAGATGGTGAGAGCTAGAAAAGCATTTGGGTGAGTCTCTACATTATATTTTTGAGAAGTGTTATATAAGCACTTAACTTGTTTAGGCCAATTAAACGGCGCTCTTTTCTGAATCAGCAATACGGCTCAGGGGCAGAGAACACCACGTGACCCACATAAGCACACAGAGAGGTGCAAACAGGCCTCCGAGTCCTTTGTTTTAAATGTCGAGCGCTCAGGCGGGTAATAAGTTCAATGTATTAACGTTTGTGGAGAAAACTGTGAATCTCTTTCTATCTGCCTTTGTCCTTGGATAGATAAGGACAAAGGACCAGTTGGACCAAAAGACCAGTTCCTACAGTGAAAGAACTCACTCTATATATTTCTTCATTCTTAGGTAATGAGGATGGTAAAGGTGGGTGGGCTTGGACTTTCTTCGCGAGCAGAATTTCGGCTTCTGTGAGATATTTCGAATTCTGTAAGAATTTCGGCGGAGGTCTGTAAGATAAGACGGTCGCTCTCAGTCCCGCGGAGAGCTGGGCTGTACGCACCTGGAGCGACTAGGTAGGGCGAGCAACTTAACCGGGCACATCAGTTACCTCACTTCCCCTCTCTCTGGGTACATGGTTTCATATTTGGCTTTGGGAAGGAGGCCTTTAAAATTATCTATATATAAGCCCTTTGGGACACAGGCAGTTGCTGCTCCTAGGAAAGGGTCAATCACCGATTGATCTGGACTTGGAAAATCTCCGGTGGTGACTCGGCGCTCTGCCTCTATCCACGGAACACACTCCATCTACAGCACTTCTACAGCTCTCCTGACGCCTAAAGGCTCCCATGGCTACCGTACGGGGTTCTGTTTCTTTCTTTATTATAAAAAAGGCAGTTGGGGCAGATCAGGATACAGAGGTGCAGACGGAGATGCCAGAGGTACAGGGGAAGGTTCGGGAGAAGACTCAAGCTTAGATCGTCTTTGGTTTGGTTAGTTTCACACTTGTTTTTATTTATTCTTTTTTATTATTCATTTTAATGGGGTGACATTGATCAATCAGGGTACATAGGTTCAGAGAAAACATCTCCAGGTTATTTTGACATTTGATTATATTGCATACCCATCACCCAAAGTCAATTTTTTTTTTTTAAGAGAGGCTACCTGTAAATCATTTTATTTCTTAAAGGTCTCTCAATACCAGTTGAAAAAAAAAAAGTTTCTCTTTCAGCTTGGTTAAGCTTTCTAAGATTCTCAAAATGTGTATCTGAATGTACTTATTTTTAAATTTCAAAAGATCCTCAGAGTGACTACTGCGATTTCAAATTGTCCTACTTACCAAAAGTCCATAGAGACAAATTCTTCCTAGAAGATGGATATATATATATATATATATATATATATATATATATATATATATATATATATATATATAATATATATAATATATATATATTCTTACACTTTTTAGATTTTTTATTTATTTGCTTTTGAGAAAGGAGAGATAGAGACAGACAGAGGAGGGGAGAGAGAGAGAAGGGGGAGGAGCAGGAAGCATCAACTCCCATATGTGCCTTGACCGATCAAGCCCCAGGTTTCAAACTGATGCCTTCAGCATTCCAGGTCGGCACTATCTACTGAACCAGCTCAGGTCAGGTGAGGATGGGCTATCTCTATGTTTTAAAACACAATCGCAGCTGGCATTTCAGAGTGGAGCTGTCCTTCAGAACAGACTTAGAGAAAGAATCCTCTCCTCACTTTGCAGAATAGAAGGTCAACACAGCCAATGAACCAATACTATAAAACCAGTAACCAGAGGACCTGAGACAAAGTAGAAAGAGTAACCAAAAGCATTAGGTTTGGAATTGAGGGGACTCCCATGGGAACCCCAGAGCCCTCAGGAGACCACAGAGAACATGGGGCTTAAGCAGGGACTTGGCTCAAAGCCACCATGGTGCCAGAAAGGACGTGGAGCCTCCCTCGGATCCCACCGCTGCCAGCATACATGTAGACCACGCACACACGAATCAGGAGGCTTTACTAGAAGTGAGAGACAGAGTTCTACTCCAGGCTCTTCAATGCACCTCAAGTCATTGGGAGAAATCACGACTTGGCAATACCCTGAATGTCCCAAAGAAGGGAAACATAAAGTGAAAAGTTTTATAGCGACCAGTACGTTTTTAAGAAGACCCAGCCGGACATGCTCAGCCTCCGGATTGGTCTGAGACGGTGTTTTCCCTGATGTCACGCCGTCTGGGTAACGGGACATGCTTTCCTAAGTTCTTCAGATGGTTGTATCTAGACAAGTGTTACGTTGCCCAGCTGAGAGGTTCAGAAGTTGGAGTCCTGAGGCTGAGGTTCAATAACCCTGTGCCTCCGTGTCTCCGTCCACGCTGACGTAAGCCGTCGTGTGACATGACTACCGCGACTGGCCTCGTGTTTTCACTCTTTCCTTCTGGCACGTCTGCGGGGGGACAGTGCCCTCGCCTCCACCCCTACCTAGTGCGTGGTGATCAGTGTCACTGTGGACACTGGGTCCCAAGCCTCTGCTTGAGTTCCTGCTTTCAATGCTTAGGGCAGGGGTCCCCAAACTAAGGTCCCCTGAGGCCATTTATCCGCCCCCCCCCCCGCTGCACTTCCGGAAGGGGCACCTCTTTCACTGGTGGTCAGTGAGAGGAGCACAGGATGCATCCGCACCCATAGTTCCCATTGAAATACTGGTCAGTGTGTTGATTTCAATTGACTTGTTCTTTATTTTAAATATTGTATTTGTTCCCGTTTTGTTTTTTTACATTAAAATAAGATATGGGCCGTGTGCATAGGGATTTGTTCATAGTTGTTGTGTTTTTTTTTTTTTTTATAGTCCAGCCCTCCCACGGTCTGAGGGACAGGGAACTGGCCCCCTGTGTAAAAAGTTTGGGGGCCCCTGGCTTAGGTAAATGAACCCAGAAGGGAAATTGCTGAGTCACGTGGCAATTCAGTGTTTACCTTCGTGGGAAACCACGCGACCAGCTTCCACAGGGATGTCTCTGTTCCGCAGCTCCCCCAGCCAGGTAAGGGCTTCACAGGCGCCCACCGCCTAATCACCGACCGTAATCACCGACCCGTGTTCTTTTTCCTTCCTTTTCTCTTTAGCATAGTCAGCCTAACAAATGTAGATTTTTACTCTTAAACAGAAAACCATGCTTGAATGATAAGGGCTAAAAGACAAAACAAAAACGCCACTTGCCGAAGTCATTAGGACGTCTTTTTTTTTCCACGTGTGGTTTCTTCTGTTTATCACAGAAAGCCTTTCTAGAGGAGGATCCCTTTTACAAAAAAAATACAGCCTAACCTGTGGTGGCGCAGTGGATAAAGCGTCGACCTGGGAACACTGAGGTCGCCAGTTCAAAACCCTGCACTGGTCTGGTCAAGGCACATATGGGAGTTGATGCTTCCAGCTCCTCCCCCCTTTCTCTCTCTCTCTCTCTCTCTCTCTCTCTCTCTCTCTCTCTGTGCCTCCTCTCTAAAATGAATAAAATAAAAATAAAAAATAAAAAAAATACATATGCACATATATCCTGCTGCTTTTTGAGCTTTCCACAGCGCCTCCCACTGGGAAATGGAAAAGGCGGAAGCAGCAGGGCGGCTAATATCGTTAGAGTCACTACGGAAAGTCTGTGTCAGTGGCTCTTAGAACGTGATGGCAGATCCGTTTCCTACGCAGCTTACAAAAATACATACAAATGTCGTTTCCACTCGCTAACGTGAGGCTAAGTGCCTGACGTACAAGAGACCAGTTAGAGGGGGAAAATCAACTTCTCCCCCTACACTTTTTCTCTGCCGACCAGACAAGCCAGAGTGTGTACGCTGACCAGAAGGCTGGGGATGAATGAGGCCAATGCAATTTGACCAGATATGCACGGCTCACAAAATGAGGGGATCAGAGGACGTGCAGACACTCCAGGACTTTCAGCCTTTTGTATGTAGCGCATGTTCACCGACGAAATCAAGTTGCTTTTGCGCCTCATTAGCATAATCGAACAACTTTCTTTGACTTGTCGTTTGCTTTCCTGAGGTTCTTGTTTAATAGAAACAAATCGAATACTTTTTTTTTTATCGCTTCCTATTCATTTGGAAATCTCCCTTCCTTTTTGTGAGCAATGTATTTCCTCCCAACAAAACCATGTGTTGTTTTTTCTTTTCACTTATTCCAAGATCAAGTTTCATTTGTAATGCAACGATGGTCGAGGAAGGAAGGGACCAGAGAATCTAATTTGCAGCCAGATGTAAACATACCTCACGAAGTGGCAGAGACGTTAAGAGACCGAGTGGGTTTCACATGTGTGGAATAGAGTCCCTCTTCCTGGTTTAAAAAGAAAAAAGTATTGGAAAGTAAGTCATGACAGGAAGGCTAGTGATTATGGCTAGTGACAAAGCCACAGTCTTACATAGTTTTATTATTAAAAAAAAAATAGATTATTCAAAGAAAGAAATCCGGAAATAATATACTAAGGGAAAAATAAAGAAAAACTTACTTTAGAAAACAATGCCCATGAACCTTTTAAATTAAAAGCACCTAGAGGTTCATCTTTAAAGTCAGATAAGGTTGGCAAACCTCAAATAAATCTCATCAGAAATAGAAGCGGATATGCAAGAAACACACCAAACGAAAAAAATAATGTCACCAAATACGTGGACAGCACTAAAATGTAGAAGATTTTTCCGCCGACGTGTTTTTCACCTACCTCCTCATTAGCAGTGAGAGCCTGTTCTCAGCTACACCATCTGTGCTTTCTCGTCCCCCCGGGACCGAGGCGACCCGCAGGGATAAAAATAAAAGCTGAGAAGAGGTCTGAAGGGGACGTGCACCCGCCTGGATGGAGGGAGGAGGTAGAGCCCTGTCCTCACAGAACTATGATCTGTCCGGGGATACGGGGATGTTTGCACAAAGCTGTAGGTTGAGAGAGACCCTGACACGGGACACTGGGTAAAGAGAGCTGCTGACGTCCAGGGACACATTAGCTTCTCCTCAGAGCTAAGCTTGTGAGGTCTTGGGACTAAGGTTTTGCAAATGTTTGTTTGGAAAAAAGAAAAAAAAAAAAGGTCTGCAAATTATTTGCCTTTTCTACATGTGGGCATTTGGGCATCCCTCCCTGCTCCTTTCCCTTGTCTTCCTAGTCGTACCACACGATTCTCTGCTTTCATCTCATTGCATTCTCTTCAAGAAAAGATGCTAAGTACCCCTTCACAACGCAAGTCTCACTTCCTTCCGTCTGTCTCCGAGACCCCGTGGGCATCGCCGTCCAGGCTAATGGTCCTTATGACCCTGGGCGAGTGTCCTATTAAGTAGATGATTAAACTTAACTGTTGCCACCCCGATTTAAGTGCCTTCTGCATAAACCTGTCCTAACGTCAAAGGCCCCTCTGGGTTGAAGGCAAATGGGCCGGAGGGAAGTCGGGAAGATTAGCTCCAAGCAGAAAACGGAGAGAAGTGCTCACCTGTGGATGGGTTCGAGAAGATGCGTGGAGGGAGAGGAGGCATCTCAGCGGCCACTAGAAGGGGGGTTGACAGGTGAGGGTGATCTCCTATAAAAAGCCCAAGACGGAGGGGGAATTTAGATAACCACAGGAAACGGCTCTCCATTGGCTGCTGGGAAATTTTCAGGAAAGAAGAGTTTGTGGAGACTATCAACCCTGATACCTTCCCAACTGTTCCCTGGCAACCATGCCCTGGCAAAAAAAAAAAAAAAAAAAATACTGACACGTCCCATCCCTAAAATCTTGCTGTCGGGACAGCAGATCCCTCCGCACAGATGTTAACAGCTCCTGGAGACGCCGGGCCGCGTGGTGGCTAAGAGCCAAGGTTCAGGAATCAGCCCCTGGATTCTGGTTCCAGGGCTGCCTCTTCCTAAGCTGCTTATCGAAGATCAGGCACCTCAGCCCTTATGTTTCCTTCCTTGTATCTGCGGGAGAGGGGACTCGTCGTATCTTCTTCCAAAGATTTGCCGGGCTGATGACAGAAGTTATCACGAGCCCAGCACTTAACACAGGGTCCCGGCGAACACGAGGGAGCCCTGATGCTGCCGATAGCTTCTCCTCCCCAACCGACGGCAGTGACCCCTGCAAGAGAGTC
This sequence comes from Rhynchonycteris naso, assembly GCA_037038555.1. NCBI lineage: Eukaryota > Metazoa > Chordata > Mammalia > Chiroptera > Emballonuridae > Rhynchonycteris > Rhynchonycteris naso. The sequence goes on from CM073002.1 coordinate 148,755,526, forward strand.
TATTACTCAACCTGACGCACCGCACAGGCGAGGCGTGGAATGCGCGTTTGCCACTGCCCCCTCCTCTCACTTGTAACACCGCGATGGAAGCCAGAGCACATTCTTCATAAGGGGAGCGCCTGGCATCGGTGCCCAGGTGCTCTGATTTCCTTTGGCATCCAGATTAAAAATAACAACAACAACAATAATAATAATAATAATGAAAGCTCCTGAGAAAAGAAGGATTCGGGAAAGGAAACAGAGTAGACGTCCTTACAGTTCACTGAGAATAAGCACTTCCTTCCATTTTACTTGGTTCCTGTTGAACTGTGTCCCCTTCAGAAACTAAATTTAAGTGCAAGTAAGACCAGGGGTCGGAGAGCCAGCTCCTGTGGTATTTTTACACCGCTTGACTTCCCTAAAGATGTTAAGACATTTTATGGCTACAGAGAGTCGAGCGCGGGTTCAGTGCTGAACTCACACTGGGGGTGGAAGGTGGGGGCGGGCACGTTGTTCCCCAGGGGGGAGGGAGGGAGGGAGTTGAGGAGGGGGGGTCCGGATGGACCTGAGGGTCAGCATCACTGACTTCCTGCCATCTTCTCCTGGTGAGACCGGCCATGGGAGAGCTTGTGTGTGAGATGATAAAATAAAATGCTATCTGTTGGCACCGTGAGGTTAAGAAATATTTATGTTCTGTAAGTGGACTGGGCAAAGGCTGTAATACGGTCCGTAAATCACCGTCGGTACAGCAGGCTGCAGGGAGCCGCCAGGGCTCCGTGCGTGTGCGTGTGTGTGCGTGTGTGCATGCACGTGAGCGTGTGACTCTGTGTGTGGGAGGTGTGGCGGGCTTTAGCTCCAGGGGAAGCAGACATCCATGCTAGGAACAAGGGAGCAGGATTGCCGAGAGTGTCACTGGTGAAGCTCAGGACACGGGGACAGAGAGCCGGGGTCGCAGCTGACCTCTGTCACTCTCCTCCGTGGGACCCCCAGCTCCAGTCATAAAAATGGAAAGGGCTTCGGAAGGGGTGAGTGCTGCAGAAGGCTTTGAATTTTAAAGTTGGGTCTCTCCGGACCAGGCTCAGCGGACCGCTGAGTGAGCCCTCTCCGCAGCAGAGGAAGGACCTGGCGTTTCCCAGGCCCCTAGAAGTCACCGGACTGTGGCAGAGACCCTGGTTGGGGCTCTTTTCTTTCCACAGCATTTCAGCCACACTGAGGGAGCAGTCCACTGCTGAGGAGCTGCGTGCTGGCCAGTTGCTGTGAGGCGCCCCGCGGGCAGGAGGTGAAGACAGAGAGCGGCACCTCGTCCTCACCGCTCCACCCGGGCCCAGGGCGTGGAAACCCAGGAGACCCGATCCACAGTGTCGTTCCTCGGGAATCAAGGGCTGCAGGAGCAGGGTGGAAATGTTTGCCCCACCTCTGCTGGTATGGCTTTTCTTTTTCAAAGCTTTACACATCAAGTTGGTTAGCTTACGTGGGCTCTCACAGTTTTAGAGGCAAAGAAGAAATCTTTGCTGTGCCAGGAAAAACTTGGGAGTGGACATGTAGCAGCAGGTGACCATGGAAGAACCTGGAACTTGGCCACTGAGGTGCAATAGCAAGAGATGAGTGAGATCTTACCCCGTGCTCATGTCCAGGCTGCTCTGGACTTGGGGACAGGTGGGGACAGGGTCAATTGAAAGGAGCCATGTCAGGCTGGCTGGCAGACTAGACAGCTGGCCAGCAGAATAGAGACCACCAGGCAGCCACTCCGCTGTGTCCAGCTGGGGCCCCAGGACTGGTCAGCAGGATGGCAGGGGTGTGCAGGTGACAAGGGCACTGCCTGTCGTGTATAGAGATTGCTAAGTACTCAGTGCAGAAGAATTTGAACAACCGCTACATGTGACTATCAGCCTTGGTTATGGGGGGGGGAGGGGCTGAACTAGAAAAATAGCCCTGGTGGGGTGCACGCCAAGCTTCCTCTCGCTGGCATGACCTGAAAGGAGAGCTCAGAGATCAAGCGTTGTGGGTAAGATAGACAAAGGGGTTTGTTGCTGAAACCACTGGACCCCCAACCCTGAGCAGCCACATGCTTATTAAAATCCCCCCAAAAGAAATGACTGGAAACACTGCATCTAAGGACAGGGGCACCTGCATTCTTCTCCTCTGTCTGACCGACCACAGGTCACAGCCCCCACAGTCCTGCATGGTGGACGATCTCCTGAGGGTCTGAGTTAACGAGCTCAAAGGGAATCCTAAGGACCCGTGCTCTATTTTCCTTTCGAATCACACCCTTGGGGAAAACGTGCTCTCTTTCATACTTACACAGATTCCCAGACACGAGACTTATGAGAGTGTCTGGGTGAGGACATTTAAACAAAAGTCACTGAGGAACAGGAGGTAGTGAAATCCACCGATGTCACTCCCTGTCACGGCTGGATCGAGCCACAGGAATGCCCACCCAGGTATCCGGGACATACCGGGCTGTGAGATAATTCAGTGGCATTTTTAAAGGAGGCTGTATATTTAGCTTATCTTGAGAAATAAATGAATAAGAAGGAGGAAGGTTGACTCCCTCCGGCACCACGATGAATAATTGATAAGAGCCCAAGTTGGGTTACAGATGACTTTCAGAGACGTAAATCTAAACCTTTTCCAATAGTTTACCAATTCACCTAGAGAAAAATAAAATAAAAATTTTAAAGGGTGTATCATTTATCTGCTATGTGTCCAGAGTCAACGATATAAACACATATACATCCCTGAATGCAGTAAGCTGCCTGTCATCTTCTAAGGGCATGCGATGCTTTAAATAAAGTATTAAGTGTGAAATTAGTTACAGCCTCTAAAACAATGGTTCTTAACCTTTTTTGAGGTACCGAACCCAACAGTTTCATATGCGCATTCACCGAACCCTTCTTTAGTGATAAATAAAATACGATTTTTCCCCCAAATTCAAGACATAGCTATATGTTTTTTTACTGGTGCACAAAATGAGCCGTGCATGAACATCCTCTTGCTCAAAGAACAAAACCAACAAAGTGCATGAACTCACAACAAATGACGGTATTACTTTATTCTGGCCTCCGCGGCAGAGGCTTCTCCGAACCCCTGAGACTGACTCATCAAACCCCTAGGGTTCGATAGAACCCAGGTTAAGAACCACTGCTCTAAAATATGAAGCCAGGAAACGTATTGAACTTGGACGCTCAGGGTGATGAGATGCACAGCTATAGCTAAAGGAGGAAAAACTAGGAACTTTGCTCTACGTGCAAAACAAACAAACCAAAAGAAGAGGCAGCTGCCTTGTCTGGGCACCAGAGATAGGAACGTTCTCCTACGCGTGGGCGCTGGTTGACTTTCAGGAAACCCCAACGACCCAAGTCCCCCACAACCTCCTTAGGGTGGGTGACCTTCCTCTTCGAGGGAGTGTGAGTGGGGGCGCAGATGCTGCTGTGTGACATTTCCCGGTCATCAGGAGTTCCTCTTAAATGGGTCTTTCCCGCTGCAGCGCGCACCCCGAGGCGACGACACTAACAAGGACAGCGAGCCCGCCCTCTTTCCCTTCATGGGTAGGAAGCGTCCCCCAGACGTTGATCTGGGGCTCCCGCAGCGTTTTCACCCACGGCTGCGTCACTCTGCTGTCAGAGGCTGGGTGAGGAGAGGCGGAACGCTCCCACGCGAGACACGCTCGTCTTGGCAAAGGGGCGACACATGGAAGCCCCTTCTACATTTTAGGAGGGACTCTTGAGCTGAACGCGCGCTGTCGGCCCGCGAGTCAGGGTCCTCCGCACCTGCCCGGCACCTCATGGCACTGGCGCGCTCAAGAGCAGCGCATCGGACAGAAGCCAGGTAAGGAGAAAGCGCAAACCCGCGGCTGGGCAAGCCACCACGCCGAGCCCTGCCTCGGGGAGGGGCGTGTGGACACGTGTCATTGTCGGTAACAGCCTCGTCTACGACTCAGCTTCCCCAGATAAAAGGAGAGGCCATTGGCCAGCCTGCAGCAGATACCCTGATAAAGCCACGTGTCCGCGGCCTCGAGAGAGCCCAGAGCCCGGACGCCTTCATTCTTCACACTCGTCATTTGATGCCAAGAACCTTGGCAGGTTCCGAGAAGCCCTCTCTTCCTGTGCGGCTCTGTCTTTCTTACAGAGGAAGGGGGCAACGTTCCGCTCTTCCTCTCGTTGGGGCTGGTTCGACTTGATTAAACGCAGTCTTATGTTATAGCCAGGTGTGTCGGGTTCCAGGGAGAGGATTTATGGGAGGTGTCCTGGGAATCTCTCCCCTGTGGGTAAGCCCAGGTCCCCGCAGGAGGCCGGGAGGCCACCACCACTGCCGAGTGCCAGCCACAGCAAGGCCGCAGTCCGGCCACTGACTTTATGGTGTGGCCAGTGCAGCCTCAATGCTTATTTTTGTAAAGATGGATTATGGGATTGACTTATTTTCCCCAATATTGCTAATGCTCTGACTTTCCTCGTTTATCTTTGAACACCAGTGTTCTAGGAAACAGGGGCTTCCGGAGAAATAGACAAGCCCACTCCCTCCCCACATCCTAACAGAATGGGCCAGGGGTCCACCGGGAGTCCCACGGAATCTTCTACTAAAAGGTATCATGCATGTTTAAGGTGCAACTCCTGCGCTTTTCTCAATGTTGTGATTTTTTTAAAGAAAATTAAAAGACTTATGAAACAGAGAGATATAAATTGATTCTTGTGGCATTTACCATAATATAAAGGAACAATGACAAGATCATCAAACAACGGACATCAAGGTGCCCAATGAGCCCTTCACGGCGGGGTCCTGTCTGAACCAGAGGCACTAGCTCCAGAGTTAGTGAACCTCATCTCATTCCTCGTCCGGCTAAGTAAGGTCCTCTGGCCATGCCCGGCAGTGAGACTGGCCGGCAGTTAGAGCAGTGGTTCTTAACCTTTTTTGAGGTACCAAACCCACCAGTTTCATATGCGCATTCACCGAACCCTTCTTTAGTGATAAATAAAATATGATTTTTTTTTTCCAAATTCAAGACATAGGTATATGTTTTTTTTTACTGGTGCACATGAGCCGTGCATGAGCATCACCTTGCTCAAAGAACAAAACCAACAAAGTGCATGAACTCACAACAAATGACGGTATTACTTTATTCTGGCCTCCGCGGCAGAGGTTTCTCCGAATCCCTGAGACAGACTCATCGAACCCCTAGGGTTCCATAGAACCCAGGTGAAGAACCACTGAGTTAGGGTAAGAAACCCATCTCTCTGAAGGGCTTTTGCATTTTGCTTCTGGCTGTCTTCTCAACTTTCTTCATTTGTCAGAAGGCCATCAGGTCTCTCCTTTCCTGAGATCGAGTGGGTGAGCAGCATGCATTCATCACCGTTTTTCCCCCCATGGGAACTTGAGAGATGCTTTTCGCAGGAGCTGGTTATTTTCAACAACAGATTGATTAATCAATTTTCCTCTCTCCCGGTATTCTGTGATGTATGATTTGTTTTTGTAATGCATTTGGAAATCTAGTGCTCATCAGCTGAATTATATTTTTGGACCTTAACAAACCATTAAATTGCCTATTAAGGATAAAAAAAAAAAAACACCCCTCCCCCCCACCCCTGCCCGTGCATCACGTCAAGACTGAGGCTCACCTCCACTCCGTTCTGGAAAAGGGAGGCAGAGAGCCGACCCGCCCGACTCCCTCGGCACGCCTGCCGTTGAGGGTGCTCCTCCGCCCAGGTATTCCACACGGGGCGCGTCAGGACTGCAGGTGTGACGCCTGGGAGACAGACTTCCACGCAGCAGAGGAGGGGCTCAGATGCTGTGCCCCCCCCCACAGGGTGGTCTTACAGCAATGGCTTTGGGAAGGCTGCCCTGTCTGCCTGGCCCTGCCTTCTCTCACGGATGCCAAGCAGGCAGATGAACTGGCAAGGGCCTTCCCTGAACATATTCTCTGAGCGCAGAGGGCTCCGCTCTGACACGGGGTCTGGTGTCATCATGGATCAGCGAGGCCCACGCCCCTGCAGATGGGATTCCCACCCTGTTTCTGACCACTGTCCCTTGGCCTCCTCTCTCCCTGTGTCCCCTTGACCGTTGGAACTATGCCACCTCCTGGAGACATCGCTGAACCATTCAAATGTCAGGGACATCAGGTTTAAAAAAATAAATAAATAAATGACCAGGAACGCACTCAGGGTATGTACTAACCCTACACAGTCACTTTACTTCAGAGAAGTGAGCAGGCTTTATGGACCCCGAGTGAAGGAATCCGAGATGGACAGCAGCCTCTGTGAAAGTGCGGGGGGCTGCCAGGAAGAGTCCCTTTCCTGCTTCGTTGGTTGGCACTGAGTTCTGGGTGTTATTTCCCTTTTCCCGCTTCCCTGGGACGCCTGTCGGTATTTTCCTTCCGAGAGACTGTAGGTGAAGGACAGTCCAGGAAACATGATCATTTCATTGTCATCCAGACATAAGGTGGGCCCAGCACTGACCCGGGCCCAACGCTGTCCTAAACTCGCAGCTCATCCTTGTCACTGTCCTCGTTATCCAAAATACAGGTCTCATTTCTCGTAGAACTGCTGTTAATTTTTTTTTTTTTTTTTAATCAAAGAACAGAGTGGAAGGCACTTGCCTCACTTTGGGGCTCTCAACCAGCGAGGTTGTGTCTAATAGAACTGCTTTTGTTTCCTCGCTGAGCACCTGCTGCCGTGTTGTAAGTGGAGAGGCGGCTGACTCACGGAGAGCTGGGCTCTGGGAGGAGCGAGCCGGACTTCTAACCCCCATTCGGGGAGGGACGTCATCACCGCGTGGCCAACGCCACGTGAGCAGCAGTACAGCCAGACGGATGCTCACACCCGCTGCTCTGAAATAAATCAATGACGTCCATGTCATCTCAGCGAGCGAGCGGAACGGCCAGTCTGGTGTGGTTGTGACTATTCGCGTCGGCGTTCACGAGACTCAGTTTTGATTCTTTTCCTAATCCTCGTTGTGAGCAAGGCACAGAGAAGGAGCGGGGCCACCTCCGCTCTGCAGCGGTCACTTGGTGAGCGGAGCCCTGGGAGGCCCCGGGTGGCGTGACGCTGGGCAGTGACTGTCACACACACGCACACACACACACACGCCTCAGGGCCGGGCTGGCGCCCACGGAGGTCTCCAGCTCCCACTCTGCTCAGTCTGTTCTGTACAAACTGGCAGAAGTCAGCAGCCCCTTTGCTGACCTGAGTTATTGCAGACCCAAACAACACGTTTGCAGGTACGTAGAGACAGACAGACAGACGCGTTATCTGACGGACACATTGTGCCGGGACCCGCTCTTTAGGCCCAGTCATTTCACTTTTGTCCTTTGATAACAAACGTAATTGCGAGCCCCCTTCCTTTTCGCTTGAGACACAAGCGTGTGTGGGGTCAATAACTGCGCCAGTGTTTCCAATTCTTCCACGTTACATTCTTTTCCTCGTTCTTCTGTCCATCGTACAAGCAGTGGCTTCTTGAATGACGGGTCCCCACGCCTGGTTTCTTCAGGTCAGCTTGCATCTCGCATCTTGACCAATGAGGTTGCCGTCCCTTGTTACCCTAGCAACAGGAAATGGCGTTTACCGGAAGCCTCTCGCTTTCGTCATGTAATTAGGAAGTTAACGAGTATCAGGGACATGGTTGGCCTCTGTGGCCCTTCAGTGAATACTTCCTTCCTGAAGACACTGTCACTTAGTTTCGTTGTTACTAATGGTCTTTGAACTGCAGTACTCTTTAACGTCAAAACTCATATTTAACTCAGATTAAATTAATTTTTCAGGTGTAACTCCACCCCCAGGTTATTGTTCTAATTATTGGGTCAAGTCTTTTATTGTCTTGGAAGATCTGGCTCGAGTTGGTTTTGGACTCTCCTCGAATTCCAGACGTAGGTACGGGGACCCGGAAAGGTGCCAGGCGCTTCCTCGGCTGTTATTATAATTTTTACAGACTTTTACATTTCACATCGTGAGTATTTAGTGTGACTTCCCTTCAGTAGTGACAGGTTTACGGGACTTTCCCACTAACCCCCCACCCACACCCACCTTTGACTTTACAGAAACTCGACTATATTTTAAGCATGTTTCCTCAACATATTAGCCTTTTATTTATTTTTGTTCTGTCTTGTTTCTCTTTATCGGGCCTCGTGTCTCTGGAAAGTGGGGTCGTGTTCTTGTTTTCCATGGCTTCTCCTCGGTAATACGTTTCCTCTCCCTGCCTGCTTCAAGGCTGCACCAAGAAGCACCCCTCCGTGCACCACCTCAGTTCTCCCGCAGGATGTGGGTCCCCGGTGAGCCACCCTGTGTTCTTGCTTTTGGGGCTTCCCTCCCACACTGACTTCCGGCTTGGCCATGTGACTTAGTTTTGCTGCTGATGTACGTGGGAGGCAAAAGAGAGCCCACTGAAACCCTGTCCCCTGGGCATTGTTCCTCAAGTCTTAACACCCCTTCACATCCGCCTTCTCCTCCCCACCCTGCAGAGACGTCCTATGTCTGTTTGTATTCCTATGCTCAGGGACTTTTAGTTTTAAGAGAAGGATCTGGGAGAGATAGGGTTACTCCATCCTGACTGCAAACAGAATTCATCTCTTCTAAAAAAAATAATAATAATATGCCTCTGCTGTAATTGTAGTCATTACTATATCAATCCAGGGCCGTGGAGACATTGTAAGGGTTTCAAAACCCTACACATTCATTTCTGCATTTTCCATATGGCTTCCCACATTGTGGGAATTTAGTAAATAATTACCAAATAAATTTGCGATAAGTCCTCCTATTGGTGTCTGAACATTAGAAAATTTACACGGGCATTTTTTTAAGTGGTTATTTCAATATGCAATTTGAAGAAAAAACATATTTGGGCAACAGCCATAAAACAAAATTTTTGTTTATAACTAGCCTTCCATGAAAAATCACAAGCAAATGCAATTTTATGCCGAAGACTTGATCATTAGCAACACAAGTAACATAATTTTACACGGAAGGGGGAAGGTGGGGAGCAGGAGAGGGGGATATTTTCAGGACAGAAAGGAGGGCAGAGACTGGGGAAGGGAGCCAAAGTCATGGGCGTCAGAATCGAGACAGATCTAAATTTGGATTCCTGTTCACTCCTGCTTCACACACTGTATGAGGGTACTTTGTTAATTAATCTCTTCCTCCCAATTTCTTCACTTGGGCAATCAGAGTGATAACTTGAAACGCTTTGCATATCACAAAGTCACACCCCCCCCCAGGAGTCTTACGGGGAAATGGTTTTACGTCGGACTTGCTCTCACTCCGTGGACACCCTCCATCTCCACTGGACACTTGGCAGTACCCCTCTGTGGACACCAGCGCTCCAGAAGGAAAACATCCCATCGTGAACATCTTCTTAAAATACGCAGATCGCACCGCACATCGATTCCTTTCCCAGACCCTCCCCACAACCCGTTTGGGAATGGAAAACATCTTGTGTTTTACAACGACATTTGTTAGTACAAAAAATATGCAACTTTTAAACACACACACACACACACACACACACACACACACACACACACACACACACACAATGGAGGGCTGCAACACTGTGCAGCAATTCCCTCTCACTTCCCAGGAGGTTTGACCTCAACACGGGTAATGAAGAGGCTCGTTTCCAGCGACTTGAACGAGTCTCCCCAGCTGCCGAGATGGGATGAGTAGAGGCTCCTTCCATAGGGAGACAGCACAGAACCAAGGCTGCTTCTCAAAGCTAAGTCACCCCCCGGCTTTCACAGGTAGCTGGGGGAAAACCCCATTGCACTTCCTCACCTGTCACAGAAGTCATCAGGAAACCGTCAGAAAGATGTCACCACTCACAAACATGACAGACAGGTGGCACCAGAGATGACTCGGCCGAGCAAACATTCTTCATAAGCTAGACAAAAATTAAATAAAAACACTTGGGTAGTATAGACATTTTAATGATGTTTATTCTTCCTAGCCATGAGCACGGTATATGCTTCCACTTGTTTGTATCTTCCTTGATTTCCTTTATCAATGTTTTATAATTTTCTGAGTACAAGTCCTAAACCTCCTTGGTTAAATTTACTCCTAGGTACTTTATTTTTTTGGCTGCAATAGTGAAGGGGATTGTTTCCTTAAGTTCTTTTGCTGACAGTTCATTGTTTGTATACAGAAATGCCTCTGATTTCTGCATATTAATTTTATATCCTGTCACCTTGCTGAATTCATTTATAAGGTCCAGTAGTTTTTTGACTGAGACTTTAGGGTTTTCAATATACAATATCATATCATCTGCAAATAGTGACAGTTTTACTTCTTCTTTTCCAATTTGGATGCCTTTTATTTCTTCTTCTTGTCTGATTGCTGTAGCTAGGACTTCCAGAACTATGTTGAATAAGAGTGGTGAAAGTGGGCAACCCTGCCTGGTTCCTGATCTTAAGGGGATTGCTTTTAATTTTTGTCCATTTAGTATGATGTTTGCTGTGGGTTTGTCATAGATGGCCTTTATCATGTTAAGGAATGTTCCTTGTATTCCCACTTTACTGAGAGTTTTGAGCATGAATGGGTGCTGGATTTTAATCGAACTGCCTTTTGACCCGGCTACCCCACTTTTAGGAATATACCCTAAGAACACCATAACACTGTTTGAAAAGAAGAAATGCACCCCCATGTTTGTGGCAGCATTGTTCACAATAGCGAAGATCTGGAAACAGCCCAAGTGTCCGTCAGAAGACGAGTGGATTAAAAAGCTTTGGTACATATATACTATGGAATACTACTCGGCCATAAGAAATGATGACATCGGATCATTTACAACAAAATGGATGGACCTTGATAACATTATACGAAGTGAAATAAGTAAATCAGAAAAAAAAACTGAGAACAGCATGATTTCATACATAGGTGGGACATAAAAGTGAGTCTATGAGACATGGACAAGAGAGTGGTGGTTACGGGGTGGGGGGAGGGAGGGAAGAGTGGGATAGGGAGGAGGGGAGGGGCACAAGGAAAACCAGATAGAAGGTGATGGGTATGCAATACAACTGAATGATAAGATAACCTGGAGATGTTTTCATTGTACATATGTACCCTGATTTATTGGTGTCACCCCATTAAAGTTAATAATAAAAAATAATAATAATAAAAACACTTGGTTGAGGAAAAGAAAAAAACCTTGAAATTCCTTTATTTCACTAGGAAAAAAAAACGCCACATGATCATGAACATCAGAAGATAAAAGAATAGCTATGAAAAAGGATTTTGAAAAACAAAACAAAACATAACAACCAGTATCTTAAAAAAAAAAATCTTCATATCTGGGAAAAATAAAAACAAAGAAAATAGTCAACAATGACTAAATGTGGGAAATTAAAAATACGGATTCTTAAATGTTATCAGTGCTCAAGATAAATTTTAATAGAAAAATTCTGAAAAAAAAAGAAAAAGAAAACACTGTTTGATTTTTGAAAGTAACAACTCAAATACATGATTTGGTAAGATTCACACCTAAAGCAAAGTTATATAAAATCGTTTCTCAGATATACGATTTACAAAGTTATATTATTTACAGAATAAGAAAAATACGTTGATGTATAATTATGATAATCTGGAGACCAATTAAAATGAAAAACAATGGAAACAAAGAGAACTGTTTTAAAATGTTGGTGATTAATTCTCAATGGGAAAACAAAGGCACGAACAAAAACTGTCATTGATGCTTCACGTGTATTTAAAAATCGTTGGGGAGGAGCTAGGAAACGGAAAACTCGAATACACGCCAGTGCTGCATAGAGATGCTCCGTGAAGGACCAGCTGCACATACATGCGGGGGAGGTCCGATAAAGATTAGAATGGAGCTGAAAAGTTTCTATCACTTTCCTTTCAATACTTTTTTAAAACTCATTTTATTGTTAGACTGATTTTTGTTTAATTTTCCTTTCTGTTTAATAGAAGCGGTGGGGGCAGGCATCTTTGCCTCGTTCCTGACCTTGAGGTGTGGGTTGGGAAGTTAGTTCATTCTCGCCGGGTGAGTAAAACGTGTGGGATCCACTGACCGCCACGCAGCTCCGCCTGGCCACCTTTACCTTCGCGCGTCGTATTCTGCAGAACGCACCAGCTTCGTAACTCTCCTCGCTCTGTTTCATGCAAAGTAGTCCCTTCGCCGCGAGGGTACTTGGAGCTGCGGGGTCTAGGGCTGGTTTCTTCTCGTAGGCAATATCTCAGAACCCGGGCTCTGGAGTGGCGAGAGGGGACAATGGCAGACTGCCCTCTGAGGGTCACCGGGGACAAGGGCAAGCTGTCCTCTGAGTGTCACCGGGGATAATGGCAGAACGTCCTCTGAATGACACCTGGTTCTAGGAGCTGATACCTTGGGAGAGGAACACCAAACAGCCTGGAGTCCTCTTGACCTGTCCTCCCCGGGATAAGAATTACTGTTTTATGAGCCAGGGGAAGGGTGACCAGTATTTTCCACATTCTGCCCCCACAGCCATCGCATCAGTGGGACAGGCAGAAGGGTCTCCCATCTCTCAGCGGGAACGGAATCTCCCTTTCTGAGACTGGAAAGACCGAGAAGGGAGAAATCTTGGTTCAAATAGCACAGATTTTCACCTTTCTTGGCGAATGTTTATACATTTTTTTAAAAAATAGATGTTTCTTTATTCACTCTGTGCTCCTAGAATCACTGCTGGATGTTTAACATGATTCGGGGTCGGGTCTTTTTTCTTCTTCTTTTTCTAATACAGATGTGGACAGCTGTCACCGTTTTGCCGGGGAGTGGGTCTGCACTTCCTCACACTGTCTGTCTGTCTGTCAGGCGTGAAGTCCATCTCACAACTGGGGCGAGTTCATTCTACTGCGTGCCCCTGAAGAGGAAGAAGAGTCCTCGCGTCACGGAGCTGCCACGGAGTGAAAAGCTCGGGGCATCTGATATCACAGACACTGGGCAGGGGGGAGCCTGGGTCCTTCCTGCAGCCCCGGATCTGCTCGGCAACATGTAGGGTCAGCTCTCGTTTGGTTTCTCTCCTATCAATATGATTAAGTTGTTACCTTTTGCTAATCAAAATTGCTAATCAAGAGCACAGTAAATGGCAACACGTGTTCATTTACAGGGAAGGGGTGTCGATTAATGACAGGCCAGCAACAAGACCTTGATTTTCCAAATCTAAGTTTTATGTAGCGAGTTTGAAGCAGTTAATGATTTATATATTTTTTTTAAAAAAATGCATGTCAGTCTATTATAACTCATTTTATCTTTCCACTGATTCGTTTTTTACTTGCTACATATTCTCAATTCCCCCACTCATGATTCCAACTGGTTTATATCCTGAAGAAAAAGAAAAGATCTCCTGTATTCCTCAGTGAGCTTTATTATAAACTGCGATTTCTTAGCCTAATCATTACATTTTCTCTTCCGCAGAAGGATTGTCAAGTTAAAAATAACCGAGCTTCACTATCGGTTCTAGCCCCTCTTCATATACTATAAACTTGGTGAGAAAGTTCTATCACTGTAGGGTCAAATTAAAGGAACAATGAGCCTGGCATCGTGTATATGCAGAAAGTATTGAGCTTCTACAATAATTGATACTATTTGTGTCCCAAAAAGTATCCAAAGATTTGAAATCTATAATTGGGAAATGTGGAGGGAAAATAAAAACATTAGACAATGAGAAACTAAGTGTAGAAACTACATAAAAATAACAGGAGGTAAGTATCAAATCATTTAAATTATAATTACCAAATGCATTACATTTGATAGATAAAACCTGACAATATAAATTATTAAACTTTTACATCAGGACTCAAGAAGAGAAGACTTTAACTTAGTATCATATAATACTTGTGTTCATGTTTATGAAGGCTTATGTGAAGCATCTTAACCATAAAGACAGAACAATCCAAAATATGCATTCACCTAGTAAAACCCTCAAAAATATCGCAACCAACCCACAGAAGTTAAATGTCATAGAGAATATATACAAACATTCTGACAAAAAGAAGGAATGATGAGCGAATAACACCAGCAAATATGTATACAGTGATTGAAGCAGGACGCTTAGTATGATACTACTATAGGAGTAAATAAAAATATCAACCAAAAAGAGCAATATTTTATTCAGTACAAGGTATTAGAATGACTGGCGCTATCAGAGAGAAGAAGTTGGACTCGTAACATTTGTCCTACCAGACGCAATTCCAGAAAGCTCAGGGTTCAAATTTCTATAATATATAACTAATTTTATATAAAAAGAAACCTAATATAAAATATGAACAAAGAACACAACTCACAGAATAAGAACTACAATGAGTTTTAAACATTACTCAGTTTTTCTTAAATTGTAAACACATCACATGGATTTCGCCTACGCTATTGGAAAATGGGAAAAAGTCTAAAAACACTGTTGCTTACTTGATAAGCAGTCAATTTTACATCTTTTGCTTCAGAGTATAATTTGGAATGCAATCTATAAAGGGTAATTTGATCATAAAAAGTAAATAACTGAATTACTAAATAAGAAAAAAATTCAAACTGTTTATGAAAAACACTGAAATATACCAATAGGCAAGAAAATTAGGGGCCAGGGACTGAAATTCCAAATGCCGCATCCTTTGGCCATCAGTAACTTTACTTCTAAGTATTTGTCCCACAAATATAAAATCAAGATGGTATGTATAGAAATAGTTTTTAGTCGTTGTTTCCAATTGAAAAGGTTAGAAATGCCATAATACCCAACAAATAGCTTGGTTAACCACTATATAACAAAATGCAATGATATTCAGCACTGAAGAGAATCAAAAATAATTCTAAGTACTCATGAAAAATTATTTCAAAGATATTTGTGCAAATGCACAAGCAAGTTGTAAACAGTTTATGAGGAGTGTCTTATGTACAATTGGTTTAAATATGAAAAAAATACGTCTGCAAAAAGATACAGCATTCAGAACACGTCAATTCCCTGGGAACTGGGAGAGTCACTCTCTCGTGATAGTTAGGATGGGCTAAGTTATTCCTCAGTAACAAAGAGGTCCGCACAAGTCTGGGCAGGAACACACCGCACATTCCTGCTTGCTCATGCGAAGTAGACATTGAGTCTGATGAAATCTCCTGGGCAGTTTTTCTCTACTTGGTCAACAAAGTTGTAGTTTTTTTTTTTCTATTTTAGCCTGAGTCCTTCTCCATGATTATGCTAGCAGAAGGGGTTGAAAAATTAGGCACTTTTCTTTTTTTTTTTTTTTAGTTTTTCACTCTTTCTGCTTGAATGCTAATCACACCCTAGCTTTCACATTTCATAGCAAGACGTAGCGATATGTCTCTACCTCGTGCCATAAAGAATGGGTCACCTGACCTTTAATGCACCCAAGGTGACATATGTCCAACCTCATGCCACCGAGGCTGGGTCACTAGCCCACTAGCGCACCTTGGAGAGGAAGCAGCAGCAGGTAAGAGTGAGCACCGGCTTCTGCTCATTTCCAGTTTGACCTTGAGAACTTATTAGTCTCTCCAAAGACAAATAACTAGACACTTAACACAGACATGGGGACACGGAAATGATCAAACTCTTTGGCTGCACTCACATGCAAATATATATACACAGCCATCTATTCCTGGCACTGCTGACCCTAAGAACAAAGGACAGGACTGAAGAAATGCATTGTATTATATAACTTTACAGGGCAATGGATTTGAAAAAAATATGATAACTTTATGCGATAGTTTCAAAATATACTGCACACAAAAATGAGGGGATATTTAAAAATGAATGTCAAATGATGAAGTATCCCCTAATTTTTGTAAGCAGTGTATTTAAAGTTAAAAATAACTAGATTAGATACGCTTTTATCAGCTCTTTTATTTCCCCCTAGAAAACATGGCATACCATATTTGGTAACTGTTATTATATAATTTGTTATATTTGCATTAAAAATTACATGTATAGTCATTCTGCTGTGCAGAAGAAATAAACCAATAGCATTTTAAAGAAGAAAAATGAATGTGAGAAACATAAGAAAGTGGTAATTCCCCTTCTTTCTGTATCATTGGAATGTTCTATTCTAAACTTGACTTTCTTATTTTTAAAAGAATAAATTAGGCCTGACCTGTGGTGGCGCAGTGGTAAAGCGTCGACCTGGGAACACTGAGGTCGCCAGTTCAAAACCCTGCACTGGTCTGGTCGAGGCACACATGGGAGTTGATGCTTCCAGCTCCTCCCCCCTTTCTCTCTCTCTCTCTCTCTCTCACTCTGTGTCTCCTGTCTAAAATGAATAAAATAAAAAAACAAACAACAACAACAAAAAAGAATAAATTAATTGCTAATAAAAGTGAAAATGTCTTGACTATCAGCTAAAACGAGGGAGAAAAAAAAAAACCCAAAAAGATAAAACAGTTGAGTAAAATAGAAAATGTTTACAGCTTGATTTTAAGAAATTATCTATGGTGTAAAGCATTTGCTAGAAAGAAGTATAGAATCATATTTATTGCAATACCTATAATAAATGTAGAAAGTAGAGAGGCACGTCATTTTCCTTCTGGCTAGTTAAACGTTTTGAATCATTCTAATAGCATGCTTTTTCCAGTTCTCAAATGTATTTACCTGTAGACCATCAGGAATGACTGCTATTGCAGTTCGAATGAAAGTTAAGAGACAGTTTCTAAGCTGTCATAAAATATAGTTATCGTATTTCTCTACTGACTTTTCTCTCAGGGCAGTTAAGATGTTTTAAAGTATTTTTCAAAGTACATACTTACAACCTATGACTAAAATGTCATAGGTTGACGCATTAAGGGACTTTTATTGACAAAAGAAGATGTGTTTTGTGCTTAAAAGAATGATTATAACTCCTTGGATCTGGGTGGCCATCCAGTGTCTTTGTCTAGAATAGGTTATTTTTATCCTCACGCCACGTGGGAAGGAGGAGGAATAGGTGGCTTTCTTTTGTTTCGAGCCTGGAATGATTTTCTCACTGATATCTTTGTGATTTGACTTTTGATCCAAACAAGCAGATTTCTTCCTTAACTTTTTAACAAAATTTTGCCGAAATGTAATACATCTCAAGTACACAAATCTTAAGTGCACAGCGTCACACATGTTTACAGAAAAAATACGCCCCCATGAAACCACTAACCAAATCATGACACAGACCCGCACTGGCCGACCCCCTAAATCTTCCCTGCCCTCGACTGTCGGACTTGGAGGAGACCGCCAGAATCCCAGTGGAAGGCGTGTGGGGGAGGGGAAGCATGGGCCTGTGTCATGATGTGGTCGCTATTTCATGTCCTCTTAGGTGTTCATTACCTGAGAGAAGGGGGGGTGGGAAACTGAACTAAAGGTGTGACCAGAGGACCGTGCCATCTACTGAGGCCTTCCTTTCTCTCTGCTCGGTGACGGCCACGTGGGGCAGATTTGGGAAGCAGCCCCAGCACAGGCTGGCCATCTGCCCTCCCCAACCCGCACCCTCCAGGGGTCACATCTTGGGTTAGAGAAGCAGGTCCCACAGGTCAGTGAGGCCAAGGGCTCAGGGAGCAGATCTCCAGCGCGGTGGGCAGGTGTTACTATTTAGAGCAGGGGTCCCCAAACTTTTTACACAGGGAGCCAGTTCACTGTCCCTCAGACCGTTGGAGGGCCGGACTATAAAAAAAACTATGAACAAATCCCTATGCACACTGCACATATCTTATTTTAAAGTAAAAAAACAAAACGGGAACAAATACAATATTTAAAATAAAGAACAAGTAAATTGAAATCAACACACTGACCAGTATTTCTATGGGAACTATGGGTGCGGATGCATCCTGTGCTCCTCTCACTGACCACCAATGAAAGAGGTGCCCCTTCCGGAAGTGCGGGGGGGGGGCGAATAAATGGCCTCAGGGGGCTGCATGCGGCCCGCAGGCTGTAGTTTGGGGACCCCTGATTTAGAGATACAGGGATACCTGCAGAAGAACTAAAAAACCGTTTGAAAAGCTTGGCCTCTGGATAAGGAGAAACATTTTGGAAGGGACAGAGCGGGGAGCTTTGCTCTTTGTGACAGGTTTTCTGGTCATTGTTGGTCCTGTGTTCTGTGCAGGAACCAGCTCTATATGCAATTTTAAAATAAAAATAATGAAGGGGAGATAAGGTTTGTCTATGAATCTGCAAGACCAAGCAGGTGTTCATGCAGGACAGACCCAAACAGGGCACGATGCTAAATTTGCTGAACACTGGCGGAATTTAACACCTAAATAACTTGAGGAAAAAAATAACTTAGGGCTTTGATTTTGGCTTTTAGTTGTATCAGAAGGCACTATATTAATAATGCAGTAATGCTCATTTTAAACCTTGATTAAGAGAAGCACAAAAATAGGAAGTGATAGACCAATCCCAATTAAGATTACAATGGAAAAAAAAAAACAAACTAGATTAAAATACAAGAAAATTAAATTCAACGGCATATTAAAAAATAATCTACCAAGACCAAGTAGGATTTAGGCTAAGAATGCAAGATTACCTCTACACTCGGGAATCTGTTTTTATAATACATAAAACCAACAGGGAGATACTGTTATTTCAGAAGGTACTCGGTGCAATTAAATATACTCCCTGATTAAAATGCAATATGCAAATTTTTTTTCAAAGGTGGAACACAAGGATAATTCCTTTTCATAACAAAGGATATATAACTTCAATTATTACTTTATTTTATGGCAAACCCTGGACTTGCCACATTTCAAATTTAGCACCCCTGATGATTTTTAATATCTTTAGTGTTTTAAATAAATCTGAGATAGATAGTCAACGAATACCATATGAAACAAACATAAGAGAATTGATTATTATCTTATATGGGAAATAGATTGAGAAAGGCAATTGTCTGTCTGGAAAACCCAGGCAATTACTAAAAGTGTAACAGAATTAAATGAAAGGTCTACACTAAGCATTTAAAAAGAATTATTTTGCATCCGAGTTAAGTATCCGGAAGTGGTCATTTGTGAGACCTTAAATTCCCAAATGTAGTATTTTGTTATTATAGTTCTAATCATTCTTTGTTTTCAGGTCGGCAAGCGAAAATCACGTGCCAATGCTCTAATGTAGGCGGTCTGTGATCTCAGTGAGTCTACAGGGGTTACGAGTGGATGGCATTTGCTTAGTCACAGTAGTGGCAATGCGTTGGCTGGGTTTTCTAAGCTATTCTTTCTGTTAGTCGTGCAAGTAATGCAAATTCATGGAGGAGTTTCAGCTCAGAAATTTTCCTCATCTGTAAACAGTTGATGAATACATCATGAGTTGCAGAATCAACCATGATACTCTTCCCTTGTATTCTTTCTCTCGTGTATCCAGCACGGAAAATTATGGAGTTTTCCATTTGGATATTTAAAGAACAGTCTAACTGAAACATGTCCCAGAAGTAGAGATGCTCTCTTCTGAGAGTCTAATAGAAGCCACAGGATGCACTAAATCCAGAGGATGTTTACAAAGTAATGAAATAAAACAACGGTCTTCCTTTCCCGTGCCCTGAACCCCATCCTTAGAAAGTTTCTACACGGACTGTAAGGCTGGCTCTCTCAGCTGCTACATTCGCCTGGAGCCGTAGTAGATATTTTAGAAGCCGGACGGCAAACCCACAAGGAGCAACATCGTGGAAGCTGCTCGAGTAGTAAGGAAACGCAGGCATCAGATAACCCACCTGCGGGCACCTCAGCGTCAGGTCCGTGGGGACGTCCCAGCCCTGTTCAGAACTCAGTATCTCACCTGCAGAAAAGACGAAGGCTCTCGCCACCGGTTTGTAGGAGGAAGGAGGTGGGTCCTGGCGGAAGTCACCGATCTGAAAGTCATGATACCTCCAGGTTTCTGGCAGAAAGAGCAAGGAGGCTATGTACAGACTACCCTGCTCACAACAGTTAGGGGATATTTCAAAATGAATATGTAGCGATAAAAAAAAAGAAACATTTGTTTTTTTCTTTATTAAATGAGAACATCAGAAAAGCAAACCACAAGTCAAAGGAAGTTGTTTGATTGTGCAAATGAGATGCAAAACCCACTTTCATTTCACTGGTGAAAACGCACCGTAGGTAAGGCTGAAAGCACTGGAGTGTCTGCACACCCGTGATCCCCTCATCTTCGTGAGCAGAGTGGCTTCACCCAGTTGTTCCCGAAGAAAGAACAGCAGGCAGGATGTGAGCTCCGACCTCGTGTCAGACACGTGGCCCACCACCTGCATACAGTTCCAGCTGCCCGGAGCCCCCCGCCCCCCACCCCCGCTGCCATCTCAGGACCGCGCCCTTGGAGAAGACAGGTGCGCAGAGAAAACCCAAACACGACCAAAGTGCCATGCGCGGCTGAGGGGTCTCCGTGCACCCACTAAGTGTCTGTGGGCTTTCTACCTGCCCGTCAGGAGGCTGGGCCTGTGTGGGGGCCCCAGGAACCAGAGCCGCTCAGCTTGGGAATGCCCGTGCAGCAACGGAGCAAGAGGAGAGAATCGTTGGAATGGCTGGGGGCCCATTCCCCCAGGCCTCTGTCTGCGTAGTAAGTGGGGGGAAGTCCCCACCACCGGTAGCCCACAGCCTACACAGCCTGAGGCCAGGGCTAAAGGACGGTGGGTGGGCCTCTGTGTCACAGCCTTTCCACTCTCTCGATGTTCCCTTCATCCTCTGAATTATTTAAACATCCTCTGTGACCCGGGGGTTCCAGTGGACTTTGGTTTGATATACAGAAGCAAAGTTTTTACTCACCAGATACTATTTATATTAAAAGGGGAGAAGGCTGCCATATTGGCTCTTAGATTAAATCGCTTTCTTTCGGTTTTTTCCTTGAAAGTTTATTCTCATTTAAAATAGAACAGTTTTAATAAATCTTGCTATTAGAGTGAAATATTGTAGGCAGGTGTATCGCTGGTAGGAATTAAATGCACAGACGGCTGGCCAGGATGCACGCTATAAAAATCTGTACAATTCAGAATAAACCAAGACTACTTCCAACACTTCAAAACATCAAAAATTTAAGACATCAGTAAAAAGTGCTTACTTTATCATGACAAATAGGTATGTCACATCATGTCATAAACGTAAAGGGTTGATGGCTAAAAAGAAATAAATCATTGATATCCTTGTTCTATTAAGGCTTGCCGTTTGGGAAGTAGCAAATATATCTTCCATGTGAAAACTATGATGGCAAAGATTTTCCATCATAAAACAAGGGCGAGGCTGACATTGTTATTTCTTTCGAGGGGACGAAAGCCATCCGTTCATCTGGCTCCGGCAACTGTTAGACGCCACAAACATGAAAAGTCACAGGAAGCCTCCAGCCCAAGCAAACTCTCTGGTCCTCACTTCCCTGCTTTGCTCCGCCCCACCTGCCCCCTCCCGTCCCCTCGGGCCACCGCCACCCTGCAGTCTGTGTCTAGGGGCAATGTATATGCTTTTAGGCTGATCCCTACACCTTCTTTCCTGGCCTCCTCAACCCCCTCTCCTCTGACAGCTGTCCATCTGTTCCAGCTGTCCTCAACTAAATGCTTCATCTTTCAGAGTGTCCTCTTCCTTCTCTCTTCCTCCTCTTTCCCAGATCCTGGTGCCTACAGGGGTGTCTCCCATGTGACCTTGTTGGCAGTGAAGGCGCAGGGTGGAAAGCTCACACTCCTGATGAATTCTGTCTGCATTTCTTGGACAGGAAACCGTTGGGTCCAGAGGGCGCAACTAATGGGTGTTCTAACATGAGACCTCGTGGACACCGAGGGTCTCATCCACAGTCAGTGTCCCACCCAGGTGGCTGTCCTTTGCCGTCTTTTACTCTACACACCTGTGCTCCCCATGCAACACATCCATGGATTCCTCCCCAATTCCCTATCTATATATTTACCATGCACTGCCTACATTTAACACCGACCGTCAGCACCCACGCCATTTCTCTTCGCTCGTCTCTGAGGGCAAGGCTGAGTTTTCATGACTGGTGTAGCCGACCTCAGCACGGAACGTTCACGACATTTCTGTATGCCCACAGATGTTCCGCTGCTTAGCCAACCCTGCCTCTCATACTAGCTCCCTGGACACTGTCAGGCGGCAACATAGGCTTCCCTGTGTGTTTCAATCTGTTTTTAGACAATTGCCTGTAATCTTTCCTCTTCAGAGTCATAACTTACAGTAAATAAATTTGAAAATGTCGACAGCTTCATTGACTCTCTTCTGTAGACCAGAGGAACAAAATGTCCTTCTTACAGATGGGAGAGAACCGGGGAGCTTGTGGGGGGGCGGGCAGAGGGACATGCCCAGGGGGATGGTCACAATTCAAATATTTTCATGCTGAAATGTGTAAATACGTCAGCCCAAACGCTCTCACGGTGTTCTCCATCTGTTCCCTCGCCGAGGACTTTCTTCACGAGGTCTATTCCAGACCCAAATTTATCAAGCAGATTACCAAGTTATTCTCTTTTTGGGATGTTTCCCCAGATTTAGGTTCTTCAAAATTACAGACCCTGTCAACTTTATTCTGATTAGTTACAAAATAAAAATGATTGAGTTTAAACATTGGTGTCTCCTCAGAAGATTCTTCCTGCTCTTTCAGCCATTCTACAGGAAATCTGGTGGATCTCGCAAGCGATCGTTACTTCCTTTGTTCAGTTTGCCCTTTGCTTTTTTAATGTATTGATTTTAGGGAGCAACAGGGAGGAAGAGAGAAACATCAATTTGTCATCTCACTTATTTATGCATCCATTGGTTGAGTCTTGTATGTGCCTGGACCGGGTATCGAACCCACAAACTTTGGTATATCGGGGACGAAACCCTACCCAACTGAGCTACAGAACCTTCCTGTGCATTTGTTGAGGTATATTGGTGGTCTTTTCTTCTTTAAAGGCTTTGTGTTTGATATTCACACTTTTCTAAAGCTAAAAAGATACGGGGTTTCAGTCACCACACAGTTATTTTTTTTTATTGTTTTCCAACAAAATTTATGCAGTATGCAACCACATTTTAGAGGACTCTCCTACTAAATATAAGTCAGTACAATTGGAGACACTTAGGCTGACTTTACAAAGAGTTCTCCAGAAGCTGCCTACCTTTGTAGCTGATTTGTTGATAGCAGCAAAGAAAGAGAGCTATGCTTCTTCAGCTACAACGACAGCAACCTCCAATTCGTTCTGTTTAATTGAGTGGTATATCACAGCCCAGAAACATGTCAGTGGTTTCTGTGACTTTCGTGTTTGTACCTTATAACATTCGCTGGAGCCAGATGAACGGATGGCTTTCGTCCCCTAGAAAGAAATAACAATGTCAGCCTCACCCTTGTTTTATGATGGAAAATCTTTGCCATCATAGTTTTCACATAAAAGATATATTTGCCCTTTCCCAAACGCCAAGCCTAACAGAATGAGAATATAAATTATGTTTCTTTGCCCAGCTATTCCACTTCTGGGTATTTATCTGAAGAAACTGAAAACACCAAATTGGGAAGATATCTACCCCCCCCCCACATGTTCAGTGCAGCATTATTTACCATAAGCCAAGGCAGGGAGGCTGCCTAAGTGTCCATTGACAGATGAATGGATAAAAAAATATATCAAACATCTATACACTGGAATATTACTCAGCCATAAAAAAAGATGGAATATCGCTATGCGCAACAACGTGGATAGACCTAGAAGATGTTATGCTCAGCCTCAGTGAAACAACTCAAGACAAAAAAATAAAAAGGACAAATACCATATGAGTCACTTATTTCTGGAATCCAAAACACAAAATAAGCAGGAAAAAAAAAAAAAGAAAAAGAATCACACTCATAGAGAGAGAGCAAACTGAGGGTTGCCAGAGGGAGGAGTGTGGGGGGGTGAGCAGAAGAGAGAGAGGAGTTGAAGAGGTGCAGATGCCCTGTTGTAAAATAAGGCACGAGGTGTAATTAATATGCATCGTGGGGAAAGAGTCAATGATATCAGAATAACTTCTTACTTTATAGCGGTGGGAGGTTCCTGGCCTTGCCCTGACGATCACTTTGTAAGGCATGCAGGTGTCTAATCACTCCGCTCCGCACCTGAAACCAGCGTGCTATTTTACGTCCACTGGTCTGTAGTTTGGTGGATCTGTGGTCAGTAGGTTCCGCGCATTCAGTGAAGATTGTATAAGTCTCAGGAAAAGTAGACTCACCGAGGGAGCATTTGTTTCTCTCTGCCTTAATCTACCAGGCAGTGAAGATTAGGAACGGGGTGTCCTTGTTATCTTAGAGCCCAGAGTCTCTGGTATCCACTGCCTGGGATACGTGTCTGCCACACAATCCAGGAGTACCTGGTAGCTGCCCTTTCAAGGACTCTGGCATCCTGAGGGATCCGGTGTGTATGCCTTTAAAAGTATACACCATGTCCTCCCCCACCCTGTACCCTGGCAACAACTCTAGTCCTTCTTCCTTGACAGAGCTTCTTAATCACTTTATTATGTTCTTAAGATTTGGATAGGGTGTAAGCAGAGTTTTATTTGGTTTCTGTCCCCAGAAAACAAATGGTTCATGCTAAAGGACCCCTTCCCTGACAGGACTTTTATTTTCTAACTTTTCCATTAAAATACAGAGATCTTTTCTCATTTTCAAGAAGATCCGTTGAATGAATGAATGCCTTACTTAATATGATTTCATACGCCGTGTTTTTTTGTTGGTGTTACTGTATGAAATGGTTCATGAATTCTTTTCATACGCACATGGGCAGATAGCATAATAAAGTCAAGTTTAATGAGTTATGGGTTTTAAAAGAGGATTATGTTGATAATGATGTGCAACTGCCTGTTTGTGAAGACAGGGTTCGGGAACACTGCTTGCTCGAATCCTGAGATTGCTCGGAACAAAGGTTTCATATGTGAAGATGTCAGCCTCTGTTAACAATACAACGATGTCTGGGGTTGTTCCCTCACTCATTCCCTCGTCCATTCACTTATTCATTCCAGCGTTCACGCAACATCGCGGACAAGCGGGTACTCTGCTCTGGGAAGACCGTAGAGGACACAGTGTGGAAGCTCCTTGCTCCCGGGGATTTTACAATTTCACGGGGAGCAGGTTGACAGAAGTTAATATTACCTGTGCGTACACTCTGCACCAAGCCCAGTCACCAGCGTTTCCACGTCACT
This sequence comes from Rhynchonycteris naso, assembly GCA_037038555.1. NCBI lineage: Eukaryota > Metazoa > Chordata > Mammalia > Chiroptera > Emballonuridae > Rhynchonycteris > Rhynchonycteris naso. The sequence goes on from CM073002.1 coordinate 148,780,525, forward strand.
ACCTCGCTTAATGCTCACAAGGGCCTTAGGAGATGAGTATTATTTTATCACCAGTTTCCAGGCAAGGAAACAATTACACAGGACAGAAACATAACCCACCCAGACTAGCGAGTAGAGCGTAGCCTGGTGTGTTGTCTGGGAAGCCTGACTACTGACCCGCTGGCTGCTCAAGGGCCCGTTCTTTACAGAAAACCAACCGGCTGCCCTGATGTAGACGTGCCCTTGGATTTATAATGGGGGCTTTACCTGCTGGAGCATCCTCTGTAGGAGATTAGACAGTGTGCCTTCCGCCTATTTCAGCGTTCAGTGACACAGAAGAAGTGACAGGTTCATAGCAGGTGGAAGGACTAAACATTAAACTACATGTGTTGTTCAACTGTGAGCATGCGGTAGATATGTTGATCACAATGATGGGCAGAATGTCATAGCAGGATGTGAACAAGCTCCATGCTGGTCATACAAACTGTATCATCATGAAGACCAGTCAAGAAGCCCTGTCCTCGGAATTGCCACACGGCCCTGTCCAGGGACTAAGAGGGCCCTCATTTCTATAGTCTTGACATCTACTATCAAAAAGGAACTAATCTAAAAGAGAACAGAATATTATTTTTTTTTAACATTTCTTTTTAATTTATTTTTATTTATTCACTTTAGAGAGGAGACACAGAGTAAGAGAGAGAGAGAGAGAGAGAGAGAGAAAGGGGGGAGGAGCTGGAAGCATCAACTCCTATATGTGCCTTGACCAGACCAGTGCAGGGTTTTGAACTGGCGACCTCAGTGTTCCCAGGTCGACGCTTTATCCACTGCCCCACCACAGGTCAGGCAAGAGAACAGAATATTAATTTTAATTTTTTTTTCATAAAGCATCACCAGTCAGACAAGTTGACAGGGTCCACGCAGGGCTATTGGACAGACCTTCTCTTTTCCTGGCTAATCTCTGCTGAGCACAAATCGCCAACGAATTATAACATTAAAAGAAACAACAGCTCCATGCTCTGAACTCAAGTCTCCTGTTTGCAGCTCGGAGCATGTTCATGATGCAAGACGCCCTCTGAGCCTGGGAGAAGCAGAAGTAGATCTTTCCCATCACCCTTCCCAGTAAACATCAGTTACCTGAAAGCTTTTGGGGGACCACAGAGCCACTACTGCGTCCGTGAGTTCCTTTCTGATGCTTTGGGAACCACACTAAGCCAAGGGTTATGAAATGAAAACCCAGCACGACATCAGTGCTGTGTGGAGAGATCTCTTTGAAAGCGGGGTCACTCATAATGCGGCTGCAGTCCCAAGGCAGGTGACAGAGGCGTCCCGTGGGAGACAGTGAGCTCTGCTCTCAGAGCCTCAGCTTGGAACTGATTTCCCCTGTGCCTCGAGCGGCCTTGGCAGACGCGGCTTCCCACCTGGTCACTGGTGGCTCGTGTCTTTACCTGATAGGCATGTGCCGCCCCGATTGCCTGTGACATCACTCAGCGGGATGGCAAGCTGAGAGGGGGTGCGCATAGGTCCAACACATGCTAAAGAAACAGAGAGAGGTTTTGATACCTAGGCTGTTTTGCATGGAAAATCACAGGTGCTTTCCACGAGGCTGTGGGCACATGTGTCTGGATGTCTGTCCCAGAGCTGCGCCATCCATATTAGGAAGCAAAGAGCAGGCAGTGAGTTCACACCCGGTGGCTGCCAGCCACCGGCGGAACAGAGTTGTGAGAACGTCTTCACTAAACAGTTTGACCTCCGTGGACTCTTGAGTCTCTGGATAAATGACCGTGCTCTAATCCTGTAACAGAATTGATAACCCTTAACTCTGGGCGCACTGACTTGCCACCTTTCTAGCCGGCTGCCCTCAGCTGCTGATTCGCTGGGAGCCACATTGTCACGGGAGCTCCAACTTCCAGAGACAAACTGCATGGGGACATCTAAGGTATGACTTACCGTGACCTAGTGTATCTGAAGGTATCTCATTTCTAAAGCATACTGGAACAGAAACCTATTTCAAGCTTGGAAAGGGTGATAACCCTCAAACGTTTATAAATGAGAAAATAGTTGACTTTGTATTCAAGGTGGAGATTCTCAGGACTGTGTCAAATAACTGTTGCTGATAAAAATAACTATCCAAACAGAAAAAGGAAAAGAAGTTTGAACTAAAATGATCGCGGAAAAGTAACCATTGAAGGGTTAAGCAAAGATTTGTGTGTGGATTATCCATGCTTTCAATATTTGCACACACCCAAAAAGAATAGACTCCTTCTTTCACTGCCCAAAGCTGGACACTCCCTTCACCCCCAACAATGTAGTGGGTAATGAATGCATTGTTTTAGTGGAATCTGGGCAGAAAAATAAGTTAATAGAGCAGGCCTGAGAACCCATCCTTAGAAAGTCCTACTTGCAAGCAGGGCCCTTGGCTGACACGGGAACTGGAGCTTATGCATTTCTTACCCTGATTTAAAGCATTCCTTAAACGCAAAGGGTACCACCTTATTGCGCCTACATTATGGGTGCACAAATGTAGTGTAGGATGAACATCTGCCTTTCTCTTGGAAGCTGGAACTTTGGGACAGGCTGGGCAGAGGGGGGTGACAGGAGCAGTCCCCAGCAAAAATCTTGGTCATCGAGTCGCTAATGAGCTTCCCTGGGAGGGGATTCATACATACATCATCGGCTGCTGGAGGGGTTCGCACATCTGTCTGACCCTGGGGGCGGACACTTGGGAGTTGGCACCTGCTTTCCCCGGAAACTGTTTAGCTTTCCTTTTACTGTCACAATTCTTAGCTGTAAAGACAACTAAAAAGAAAAATAAGAGGACCATGTGAAAACATCTTTTTTAAAAAAACACCACTGTGGGTGACAGTGCCTTTCCTACGTGGCGCTCAGTCTGTTGTATAGGAAGAGCCATCCAAGTGTATATAAAGGGTACATTCTTTATATACTTTAGACAATCACCCCTTATCAAATACGTGTGGGTTTTTTTCCAAATACTCTCTCCCCTTCCGTCAGTGGTCTTTGCATGTTGCCGCTGGTTTCCCGTGCTGCACAGAAAGAAGCTCCTTGCATTGATGTCACCTCAGCACTGATGTCCCGTGCTGCACAGAGAGAAGCTCCTTACACTGATGTCACCTCAGCGCTGATGTCCCGTGCTGCACAGAAACAAGCTCCTTGCACTGATGTCACCTCAGCACTGATGTCCCGTGCTGCACAGAAACAAGCTCCTTACACTGATGTCACCTCAGCACTGATGTCCCGTGCTGCACAGAAACAAGCTCCTTACACTGATGTCACCTCAGCACTGATGTCCCGTGCTGCACAGAAAGAAGCTCCTTGCACTGATGTCACGTCAGCACTGATGTCCCGTTCTGCACAGAAAGAAGCTCCTTGCACTGACGTCACCCCAGCTGTTTACGGTTGATGTGTTGCCTTCTTTTTTTGTCAAACCTTTCCCCTCCCCAGTCATAGCCAAGATCGATGTCAAGGAACTAACTACTTATGTTTTCATCCAGGAGTTTTATGATTTCAGGTCTTACATCCAAGTCCTTAAATATTTTGATTAGAATCTTGTGCATGGTGTGAGATAGGGGTCCAGTCTCATTCTTCGGCATGTGGCTGTCCCGTTTCTCAGCGTCATTTATTAAGAAGACCACTATCTTTTGCTCATTGTCTGTTCTTGGCTCCTGGGTTGTAAATTAGTTGACCATATATCCATGGCTTTATTTCTGGGATCTCTGTTCTGTCCCTCCCAGGGGCTCAAGTTTTACTTTCTTACATTTTCAGAATCCTTGAATAATAACTTACTGAGATTTTTTTTTTAATTAGAAAGCAGTATAATCCATCTTGTAATAAGCATGACTATACATCATTAAACTTCTTTCCAGAGAATATTCCTGGGTGAAGCAGGCTTTGCAAATTGGAGTAAACTCTATGAGTAGACTAATAAAAATTCCTAAAAAGAAAAGAAAATGTTAGCCAGACCAGGCTATGGCAGAGTGGATAGAGCATCTATCTGCCTGGGAGGCAGAGGACCCAGGTTCAAGACCCAGAGGTTGTTGGCTTAAGTGCAGTCTCACCAGTCTGAGTGCAGGGTCGCTGGGTTGAGCATGGGATCATAGACATGACCCCATGGTCACTGGCTTAAGCTTAAAGGTCACTGGCTTAAAGCCTAAGTTCATTGGCTTGAGCCCAAGGTTACTGGCTTGAGCAAGGGGTCACTCGCTGTGCTGAAGACCCCTGGTCAAGGCACATATGAGAAAGCAATCAATGAACAACTAAGGAGCTGCAACAAAGCATTGATGCTTCTCATCTCTCTCCCTTTCTGTCTGTCTGTCCCTATCTGCTATCTGTTCCTCTTTCTCTCTGTCTCTCTCTCACTAAAAAAAAGAAAAAGAAAGAAAATGTTAGAAAATATAACTAAGTACGTAAAACATAATACAAATCTTTGTCAAGAAAAGTAGGCATTTTATATATATTTTCCCATGATTTGAGACAAGTTTTATAATACTTATTCTCTATTTTTGTGGCTAAATTTTCTCCAGTTCACTATCTTGCCAACAGATGGTTCTGATTTCCATGTTATGATTTTATTCTCTTTAGCCCAAGGCAACATTGCAGAATAGGAAGTAAGAAAATTATTTTTGTACAGCGCCCTTGGTTTTACCTATTCTTCCTTCCTGGCCCTCCCTAGGTATACAAACATCACCCAGTCTGCTTCTTATTAAGCTAGCATAAAGAATGCGTGACAATTCAGCCCTGGCTGGGTGGCCCAGAGGGCTGGAACATTACCTGGACATGCCGAAGTTGTGGGTCTGATCTCTGGTCAGGGCACCTACAAGAATCAACCAATGACGGCATGAATCAGTAGAACAACAAAATTGATGTTTCTCTCTTTCTGTTTCTGTCTGTCTGTCTGTCTGTCTCTCTCTCTCTCTCTCTCTCTCTCTCTTTCTCTCTTCCTCTCCTCCCTTTCTTTCTCTCTCAAAATGAATGAATGAATGAATCAATCAATCAATAAGAATGCATGAAAATTCATCTCACCAAAATGCAATGGCTCAGTGTCACCTCTCATGGGAGGGTTTCACACTTAAGCCAAATTGAAATGTTTCAGATTAAGACTGTTGTTTTCTGGTAGCATTCCAATCACCACTTTTGCAGGAGGTCTCTTCAAGAGAGTTGTGATGATACCCTGTAATACGGCCCAGCTACCCTACACTTTCCCTGCTGTGCCTTGCTTCGATTTATGGTCAAGCATACTATTCCCTCAAAGACCTTCGCCTATGGGGATCACGACGTCAGTGCTCATGCACTGCGACCTCCCAAGTCCACCTGTGTACCTTAGAGTCTATTTAACGGAGCTGGGTTTGTTCATTGTAGGGTGTAGATACTGAGTAACAGTTCAACACTTTCTGGAATCTTGAACTTTGACCATTCCAGAATGGCAATTTAAAAATCCATAAGGGTTTAGGAATGTTAACCAAATTAACATTCGCTCCTGTTTACACCTTCCCTTTAATGAGTTGTTTTTTTTTTTTAATTTCTACAAGACCGATCATTATAATTATGTATGGCTCAGTTAGTCGGATAAAGCAGATTGCTTTCATTGTATTAGGCTACATGCTCAATTCGACTTGCATCTCTACGACATTATGCTCGGGGTGTCGCATTACAAAATAGAAGGCGGCCACATTTTGTATTCCACGGTTTGCTTTTAACGTTTCCTGTTTCCCGTTTTTCTCGGGATTTTCTTCTCGCACCATCATCTCGTGAAAAGTCCACTATTTTGGAAGCCCCTCATTTAGTTTCTTTCCAGGGCATTTATGAACTCCCTGAAGTAACCTTGATAAGCTATCAGATGTCAGAAGTGTGTCGTATGGAGTCAGTATGAAGCACACACTTGATGCCTACATAGTGCCGTGAGACACGGTCAAGTTTAAAGAGAACTTGTCCCCGGGTTTCAAATGTTTATAATATTTAAAGGGCCCTTCTTTTTTTTCAACATAGAATTAAAGGTGTGACTATTAAATTTCATCCAGATTCTATTAAGAACCATGGATTTAATAAATCTAAGTTGACTTGATCTCTAACACAATTCAGTAATAAGTACGACAAAATTTTTAATTTATAAAATAAGAAAAGATTATTGTTTTTACTGCTCCATTTCTTTGTAGACAGCTGGTCGGAAAAAAATTTTTCTTATTTTTACATTTTTTTTTCTTGAAGTAAAACAAATGCAAAGTTTTCAAGATATCATGTTAATATTGACCTCACGTCTAACTACTGGCCAAGACACAAGAAAGATAACTTATCTGGACATGGGTCCTATGATATTTAAGCGATAGCTTTATTCATTGAATCATAAGTGTAATACTTAAGACACAGTTATATTTCCTGAATATTCAATTATTGGACAAAAATAAATTTTCCTTTTCTGATTTTATAGCAGACCTCCACAAGAAAAAGTTATTTGGAGAAGGGGTGGTAAAGCTCAAGTCCGAAGACCACCTATGGAGAAATACTCTCTTTCTCCCATGGTCTGGTCTTTGTGTTGTATTCTGACTTCCAGCTGACTGGATGAGGACCCACCCACCTTATGGAGAGAAATCTGTTCACTCAGAATTTACCAATTTCAGTGTCAATCTCCGCCAAACACACCATCCAATGTGACAAATCATATTAACCACCACAAGTCCACTCCCCCTCGGCTTGGTACGCATCCATGCCCCCTCAAACCATACTGAATCTCCAAATGAAACAGTGCTGAAGTCACACGTCCGCTTCCTACGATGTGACTCTACCGCAGACCAGCAAAAACACAACTACCCTTTCCCCGGGGTTGGATGCAGACTCCGGGCTTGGTGTTTAGTCTTCTCCTTGGTATTCATAACTTAAATACGAGTGTGTAATGTTTGTGGCACTTAATATATGGCATACCATGTCAATGCATCTTATAGTCCATAAGGAGATAAAAGAGCAAAGGAAACAAAAATATTTTAATGTAAGTATATATGTATACAATCAAATATATATATACATAAAAAAATTAAGAAGAAGCTACTCACAACCACCACAGCCCTCCTCTTTGTAGCTGCTGTTTTCCACCACCTATTTATTGTGTATAACTTGTGTCCTCAGCAAGCAGCTCAGCTGGCCATGGTTCTTTCTGTCTGATCAGGTGACTCTGACTTTATTCCGGAAGGGTCTGACCCATTAACAGTTCTGCTTGAATTGCTCCCTTGCAGTTTAATTACAGAGCATGATAACACCAAGAGACACGCTAGGAGAGCTCCTGTATTCCAGGCATACTTGTTCAGAGCGGATGAGACCGTCAGCCCCATTCCCCCTCACTGGTCAGGGTCAGTCACCCCAGCCAGCCTGGTACTTCCCTTCTCTGCATGTTGGTTCCGAGGCACCGGTGGCTCAGACTGGCCAGGGGCAGTCGTAGAAGCCAGCTCAGGGGCGTCCCTGTCGTGTCCCCTGGTGAAAACAGCCATCCCTTGGGAACTAAGACCCCCTGCCAGACCAGCAGTGCATTATCTGCAGCGAGTTCCGCAGGCTGGGGTCAAGCTCAGAGGGTGGGGCGCTTCTCCGGCCACACAGCTCATGGATGGCTCCACGATGTTTCTAATCCCAAATCACATCAACTTTCTGCCAATAATTAAGTTACGTGATTTTGAAATTCCGTGCTGCTTCACAGAGCTCCGTTTACCAGAACCTACAGGAATACGCAAAAGGACACCTGAGGGAGTCATGGTCATGGACCCCACGGAGGGCGGAACAGGGTTGCGCGAACCTGTGTATTAAACGCTGACAACTGCCGAGTGTCCCTGTGATCGATCAACCCGAACGGGTGCAGAACGACAAAACAGGGCTCCAGAAACCCATGAGGAAGCTACAGTTTTATTATGAACAAATATAGTCCCTTTCGACATTGAAACCGAACCATGATACGCCGTTGTTCAAAACGACGTATTTAGCGCAGAAACACGCACGCCTGCAGGCTTGTATCACACAAAGTAACATAAGGACTCGAACTAACTGAACCGTGGTTTTCATCGCTGAAATGTAGGTGCAGTGAAAGGCCTCCCCCCCCCACACACACACACGCAACTTTTCTTTACTGGACGGCCATCACGGTCTCCAACAATCAAAACGGATACAAACACAGCTTCAATCGACTATTAGTATTTTTATTGAATGGATAGGAGTGACATGGATTAACAAAAATTACACAGGTTTCTGGTGCGTAACTTCACAACACACCACCTGGATACCGCATGGTGTGCCCCCACCCCAAGTCACGCCTGGGTCCATCTCTATTTACCCCCCTTGTTCCCGTACCCCCTCCCTCCCCCCTCAGGAATCACCACGCTCTCCTGCATGTCCACGAGTGTTTACTCTTGTTTCCCTTGCTTTGTACGTCTTCTTTAATATACAGATTCGTCTGAGATTCCACTTATATTAAAGCAATGTGTTTCCTTCCCAAAACTATTGATCAGCTTTACCTTATCACAGATAAAAGCTGTTCTAATTATTTTCCGGATGTATATGCAGTAAGATGTTCTGAGGATAAAAAAAAAAAGAGGAAGGGTTCTCTCATCATCTGGTTAGAAATTGCTTAGGCTGAAAGACAGACATCTTTGATAACTCTAATCACATAATTTATGCTTAACATTCTAGCAGTTGCTATGGAGACTTCAGAATCGTTTTCATATGTTAAATATAGCGGTCCTTCACTTGTGTCTAATTTGCATTTTAAAGAACTACTGTCCATCACTTCTCCACAAGTGCCGTCAGCCACGGGAGCTGTTAGGGGCTTTATCTGACATCTTTTTGCAGCAGTTCACCATTCGGGTCTGCCACAAATAATTTTACATCAAATACATCTTCTAAATGACCATGAGAAGGGTTTAGATATTGTTATTCCATTTTTCAAAAACAGCCAGTTATTTACAACGTTAAAAAAATAAATGAAGTGTGAATATCAACCCGATGTTTAATAATTTAACTGTAATTCCAATCCTATTATAATAAATACTCTAAATCAGGCACGCAAATTGATAAGAGTAAAAAAGATCAGCACACTTGGAGAAAGATGACATCGCTTCTGTGTTCTCTTCACTAATTAAAAGTAGCCTTACTCTCCACCATCTCTGAGCATCTGTTTTATTTGCTGATAGAAAAAGGGATAACACTCCATGTATCAAACCTACTAACACTTTGAGCATTGCAAAGTGCATGAAAATACTCAACTCAGAGGAAAGGGATACATCAATGGTGCCTATTGTATACTTCCCATAGGTGTGGACAGAAAAGAAGCTTGTGTGAATATTTTTTAATAAGAAAACAACGGAGCCACCAAGACTGGTCCAGGACCCCCACACTGCAAGCTCCCCCACCCCAGGACCTGGTACAGTAATGTGTGCTGTCTGAGTCAAACTCCCAGAGAGTTTGCTTGTGCAGAAAATGGTTTTATTTCACCCTAGCATGTTTGGGACTTTAAACGTTAAATAATGGGATGTCTTGCCGAGTCTTGAAATACTTTATATTTATGCTATCTAAAAATGAGAAGTGAGAGGTTTTTAAGCAAAGCGTAGACCTCTAAGTTTAAAAATAATAGTAAGAAAAATGGCACAGGCCCTTGAAAGTCGCCAAGATTGGATATGAACGCTGAAGAAAAGTGGTAGCATACTTACTTTACAAACTTTTTTTCAGTTGTAATTTTACTCTTTTCTTAGAATCAAACGGGTCCGCATATTTGAGATTGAAAAGAGGTAAGACACGTCTTTGTTGGGTAAGATTTTTCTAAAGAAAGGACTCTTTATCCCAACAATTCTTTCCGCCTATTCACTTTCCCCAATTAAGAAGAAGAAATGCAACACTGTATTCAGTACGGCGCTATCTCTAGCCTATTTGTACGTTTTACAATGTTTCGTTGGAAGACCCACTGCGTTGTACCCAGGTGAATCATTGTTACACTTCCTGGTGAATGAGCGTTTCCGTTTCCATTGGTTGGGGCTTTGTCTCTTGGATTTGTGTCTATCTGCTTAGGAGTTGGGCTGAGCCTAAGGTCTGTTGTTGCCGAGGTGACCTTCAGATACCGGCGACGTCCAATGCCTGTAGAGATGGTGTCTGTGGTCTGGACAAGCTTGCTAGAGAGGCTCCCACAATGCTTCCTCCCGGCTTGGACTTGGGCCCTCCCCAGAGAAAACTCATCTCTGCTGCTCCCCCACGTGTGAGTTCTGCTCAGTGCCTGTCTGTGCAGCTCTGGGGGTGGAAACAGGCTCATCCTCTGATATTCTGAGTGAGCCTCAGTGGTAGGCAGCCACTGTCCACCTGGCCTGGACTCCGCAAGTGTGTCAGCTCCTTCCTGGACGTGATGTGGCCTCCAAGACACTGCCAGCCCCCTCGTGTCTGAGACCAATGGGAGCTCCTCACTCTCACTCGGGTCCACACGCCACATTCAGCGACGGGCTAAAAATGTCTTTCTAATCAGCTGAAGGCGATATTTGATGCCCTCATACTGTGTTTCTCTCCCGAGCTCTCTCTTTCTAAATTTCAGGTTAGTCCTTTGCTCTGTGACATCTGGTAAAACCAAGGAAAGCGTGCGACTGCCAGTTGCTCTGCAGTTTCCTGATTGTAAGAAAGAAAACAATAAGAATTCTGTTCTTGACCAAACTCAAGCCTGGCTCCTCTGTGCCCTTGGCCAACCTTGGCCGTACAGACTAGACCAAGCACAAATATACCTTCTAACAGCTCGAGGCTGGCTCTCCAGGATGGCCTGGGTCCTTCATGAAGTGCCTGCCTGAGAAGACTTAAGGCTACCTGAAGAATTAACTGTTAGCTCCAGACACGACTTGACCTGGAGACAGGACCCCTGTCTCCCAGGCTCTTTGGGAGGGTAGGGTCCTCAGTGAATGACTGCCAGTCCACACACCCAGAGGGGCGTCACATGGACCCACCCTCTTTTCCTCCTCGTGTTCTGTTCTGCTTTCCTGACTCTGCTGAGCCCCTGTTCCGCTCCCTCCTTACTTACTCTCTTCCTCTCCCTTTGAAGAGCCCGGTCGCCTCTGTACAGATTCAAGTTGACCTCATGGCGTACTCTTTCTGTGTCAAGATAGTTATTACTGATCAACATACGTCTTACCGCTTTAATTAACGCCTGGCTTTGTTTATCTTTGATGGGAACAATCCTCATTTATCTTTCTCTATCTCAGAGCTCAGACTGAAAGCGCATGTTCTAGACATGGGTCTCCGTGCGCATGTCTCTCCGATTCCAAAACAAATATCCTTGACTCTCTATTCAATACCCTGAGCAGAGGACTTTCAGTGACTTGAGAGTATCAGCAGTCCAGCACCAAGACCAGAGAGGTCTGATTTCAGAGAGTGCCTATAACTCCCCCCTCCCAACATGACATTTTTTCGCTTCATAAGATGGACTTTTTCCCCAAAAAGTTCAGGGGAAAATGCTCATGTGTCCTATGGAGCAAAAAAATATGGTATTTTATGAAATGTTTTAATACACCATTTGGTTCAGAATACCTTTTTTCTTATTTTCCTCCTTAAAACCCTAGGTGTGTCTTATGGTCAGGTGCATCTTATGGAGTGAAAGATACGGTAATAAGCCCGTGTAGACAAGATTGAAGCTTTGACTTGCCGCCCATATTGTCAGTCTTTCAAATGATTTCTATGCAGAGGAAGCTGGAAGTCATCTTTATACTTACATAATATCTTTTCATTTTCTAACTAATACAAAATAAAAAAAGTGAAGCTTTCTAGTTCTTGAACATAAAAGGAAATGACTTATTTTATTGCCAAGATCTGTCAAGTTCAGCTCTCCGGTCCGACGCAGAAGCGTTCTGCGTCTCTGCGCACTCACCGAGAGCCCAACGGCTTCGACTTGTGTTTTCCACACTGGAGCAGCTCTCCAAAGTGCAGCGCTTGACGAAGTAAAAAGGCCACATTCCGTAACTTGCAAATATAAAGGAAAAAATGCTTCCTGGGAAGTCAATTGCAATGCTTTCATGACTGACATGATCACTCTTATGTGGAAAATATAAAGTTAATAAAAGCAACGTCAGCCCAAGAGCGAGATATAAAATGGCTTGCTTCTGTTATAGAAATTCAAAGGAGGGGGGGGGAATGAAATAAAAGGTTTCTGGACTGCATGCCTATTTTCCTGATAAAATATATATATACCTATCACTGAAAAGATGGGCTGGCATATGGAATTCAGCTTTGCAAGTCATTCCTCTGTGTCGTGTGCTGCTGGGCTCTTGGCTGTGATGCTACACTAATAGCTTGCTGCATAATGAGAAAGCTGAGAATAGCCTAAAGCACTGTAAATACCCCAAATTTTATATTTTTCTTAATTTAATAAGCTGAAAAGTTAAGATAAGAAAATTTGGAACAAGGAAATTTGAGGCCAATTAGGAAAAGGAGATGTAGTTATAAAGTGTGTATTATAATTTCTTAAAATCAATGGATAGCTATCAAAAACAAATAATATGAACACACTTTTTAGAGTGAGATACTGAGGATACTGAGCTTGAATAAAAAATGTCTAATTCCAAGAGCAAAACTATTCTTATTTGAAGGAAACCACATCTACCAAAAGTTGTGGCTCCCTTTCTACAATCAAAATTAAGGTGGGTTGAAGAGGCACAGATCCTCAGACTCTGATCATTTTTGATAACTAGTCAATAGAAATATGAAATTTGCAAAGAAAAAATTGAAATCAACCAGATCTCATACAGAGTTCAACTTCTTTTAACAGCAATAATAAAAATACTAATGTGAGTTAATAAATGCTTTTTTAGAAATGGATGTTACATAATATCACTTAATCTATTGTAAATTTTTCTGCTGTTGATTAACCTCATCTGTGAGAGACTAATAATACCTCTGGGTCTATGTGTCAACCCCATGTCCTCCTCTGTGGAAGGTTATCCCTGCCTTTCTTTTGTGCTTTCTTAGTTATCAGCGCAGACACTCAGAGCCCATTTTAGGAGAATCATGATGAACATTTTTAGCCTTGATTAAAATAAACAAACTTTCATCCCAGCAAACATTGTCTCTTTATTTTGGAATCTAAAAGCACTTTCTGGATTAATTCGCTGTAGTGTTACAAGAAAAAATAGAATTGAGAAAAACACAACTCTGAATCATGGTGGTATTCTCCTAGAAGACAAATATATATTATTCAGTTATTAGAAAATAGAGGTTAGCCTAACCAGGCAGTGGCACAGTGGATAGAGCCTGGAATCATGAAGTCCCAGGTTTGAAGCCCTGAGATCCCTGGCTTGAGCATGGGCTCATCTGGCTTGAGTGTAGGATCATAAACATGACCCTTTCGTCACTGGCTTGAGCCCAAAGGTTGCTGACTTGAGCTCGAAGGTTGCTAGCTTAAAGCCCAAGGTTGTTGGCTTGAGCAAGGGGTCACTGGCTCAGCTGTAGCCCCCCTCCATCAAGGCACATATAAGAAAGATATCAATGAACAAGTAAGGCACTGCAACCATAAGCTGATGCTTCTCATTTCTCTCCCTTCCTGTATGTCTCTGTCTCTCTCATTCTCACTCTCTCTGTGTCTAGTCCTCTCTCTCTCTCTCTCTACCCCTCACTAAAAAAAAGTAGAGGTTAAAAATATTTTTAATTGAGCATCTCTTTAAAATCATGGTGAAAAAACGTAGAGTACTCTAAGTTCATGCATAGGCGAATTGTTGCACACACAAATAAATCCATAAATAACCACTGATCTGTATGTTTAGGTATCTGGATCATCATTGCCAATGTGGGCAAATAAAATTTAATTTTAAATCCTATTTCCTAACATCATAGCAGATTCTCTTTCAAATTTGGGGAAAGACCATTTTTACCACCTGGCATTCTTTTCTATTTCTAATATGTCTAATGTCTTCAGAGCCTCAGGGCACACCATTACTGCCCAAAGGTCGCTAGCTTGAAGCCCAAGGTTGAGTAATGGCATAGCCGTCGCCAATATTTGTAAACGTTTTGTAAAATGAGTGCAGGGACCTCGCCTTTCCCTACAGCAAGTCATCAAAAGGAACAAAATCCTAACGGGCGTGTGTAAAGCACTCCGTCTCTCGACATGCGTGCGTGTGACAAACCGTGCCTCAGTGCCGCTGCAGATGGGAGCCGGAGGTTTCATGCTCCGAGTAGCACCGTTGCTGACCAGTTAGCAACGTGCGAGACCAGTGGGTTTCCATTGGCATTAGAAGCCTCAGCTCCTGGAGGGAACGTTACACTCTGCCTCTCCCTGACTGCCCGGAGCAGGGGTTGGGCAGGAGGAGGTCAGTGAAGGCTTTCTCCATTCTACTGAACGTGTTCCCAGCTGTCCTTACACCTTACACGAGCTGCGAGGACAAAGCCGGGGGCTTCCTGGAGACCCCGCTTTCCCACAGGTGCCGTAGTGCAACGGATAGCCATCCTGCAGATCCCTGGTAGCTCGGAAGAACGTGCAGCCTGGGTTTGAGACACCCTCCTGCCCAACAAGGGCCCTTTCCTGGGCCAGGATGCTTTGCTAGTGACATAGTCACTTAGATAGAATTGTGAAGACGCCCCCTAGATAGTGTGGGGTCTTCCCAGGGGCATGCTGGCCAACGTGCATGCCAACCATCTACCTGACCTGCATCGTGGGGTCTTGAGAGATCAAAGGACAGAGGACACCCAATTGCTTCTCTGCCTGTTGCCTCTACCAAGGGTAGCTCTCCCTTATTTTTATGTGGCCGCAGAGTGTGTGATCCTGTCCCCGTTACCATAACATTAAACCAAACTAATAAGCCTACTTTCTATGTATGCATGTTTAAAGTACATATGTATATATATATATATATATATATATATATATATATATATATATATATATATATGCATATATATATATATTGAATGTTCTGGATACTAATTTTTATGTGTAATTAAAAACTAATCCTTTGTTAGTTTATATTATGTTCTAGAAAGCAGACCCTGAGAAGTAAACAAATAAGGGCACAGTGTGAGCCATTTTGTTTATAGTCACCAAGATTCCAGGAATTTAGGCAAGCGATTAAACCAGACAGACTTTACAATGCGCAGGACCTCTGCTCCCTGAGACACTGACTGAGCCTCTTCCATCACGACCCGCAGCATAATTAGGCGCGCCGTGACTTCGCCCTCTGCATCTTAGTTTCTTTATTGAAAAAACAAAGTTAATGAGTCTCATTTCATGTTTTGCTTCCTTTGAAATAACAATCAATAAGTTAATTAGTTTTAAAAATAAAAAGATATAAAATAGTGGAAACCATGCCTGGCTTAGTAGACCCTGAGTCATGGCTGCTCCCACTGCCCTGGTTTTGGTTATTTTGGTACAGAACATTCGTTTATTACTGTCAAAGGGCTTCCCGGGGCATGAGGTCAAAACTGTCTTAAATAATTCCTGTCTTTAATAAAAATATTCAGTGTTATTAGTCTTATCTACCTGTAGACATGTGCCCCCCAGCGGACATCACAGGGAAGCAGCAGTTCTGAACCCTGGCATGAGTTTTCACACTTTAAATCTTTACATGTTGTTGAAAGTCACACGGGAGTCTTGGGTTGGGCTGAGCCTCCCTTCTCACCGGTGCCCACATATACACCACTGGAGCTGAGTGGTCATTCACGTCCATCCATCTCAGCAGACGTGGACGCTCCACACCCCCCACCCCCATGGCTGATGTTTCCGTGTGGCTGGGGACGCCATTATTCCAATGTCCAAAAGCCTCATTTTTAATCAACTCTGCCAGCCCACTCAAGTGCTCTTAAGGCTCTATTTTTCTCAAAATCCAAATGCACAGAGCCCTTGGAAGGCATAGAAATACCCAGCAGCTCTCAGGGGTGCTTTCCTGATCTGGACTCAGCTTCCCCAACTCACATGACCTAACTTCTACCCTCCCAGGCAGATGTTCTTGTGCAGAATGATCCTTAAAAGCATAGATTTTAAAAAGCTGACAATTAACGCAGGGGCTTATTGTCCTTAGTACTGACCAATAGACCTCAGTGTCAGAGACACGGTGAGGTACCAGCTGCTACACAAACCACCGCAAAGCAACACTTTACAGTTGGGAAGCCTCCGTTTACCGATTGATGGAAGGGATCAATAATAGCACCTCTTACAGGAGGGTGTGTGACTAACACAAGGCGAGGGATATGTCCTGGACAAACATGCTTTCTCGTCCGTCCTTCCTTCTTCCAAAATCCTAAAGCAGTGGTTCTTAACCTGGGTTCTATCGAACCCTAGGGGTTCGATGAGTCAGTGTCAGGGGTTCCGAGAAGCCTCTGCCGCGGAGGCCAGAATAAAGTAATACCGTCATTTGTTGTGAGTTCATGCACTTTGTTGGTTTTGTTCTTTGAGCAAGGTGGTGTTCATGCACGGCTCATTTTGTGCACCAGTGAAAAACCATATACCTATGTCTTGAATTTGGAAAAAAAATTATATTTTATTTATCACTAAAGAAGGGTTCAGTGAATGCGCATATGAAACTTGTGGGTTCAGTACCTCAAAAAAGGTTAAGAACCACTGTTCTAAAGACTGGCTGCCCGCTTGGCTGCCCCATTCACACCACAGAGCAATGGGTCCTTGGGGCTCACATGGAAGGCCATGATGGCGTACAGACCTGGCCCGAGGCAGCTCACAGTGGCCCGGTGAGTGACTGCTTGAACTTCAGAAGACAGAGTGGGACGAAATCCCTTTGGTACCTGGCAGAACCCACGGGCCATGAAAGAGAAGCCATCACTGTTGGCAGGGCGATGTGACAAACTCTGAACAGCTTCCCGCTGCTCCACCCAGTCCCCTTGCCGTGATTGCTGACCAAAAGCATCCCTGTATCCCTCAGCTCTCAGAGACTACTGACACCATCGAATTCCAGCCAGAGGACTCAAGGGAGACGCAAGATGCCCATGAACTTCATCCTTTGGCTGTTGCAAATGCCAAAGCTGGCAAAGCATGACGCATTTGCACCAGAGATGAACCTGCTTAAGGTCAGCCTAGCCGTGTTGGTGACGTCGTGGAAAACTGGGGTCCTGGGGTGTCTCGGGAAAGCCCCCCTGGGGCAGAAACCCCGCGCTACACCTTGCACTTCTCTCCACAGAAGAAGAGGGAACAGCCAACGGAAAAGTCAGTGACCACGTGTGTGTGGCTCTCTAACGTCATCAGCCTCTTTGTCCAGCCCGGTCCGGTTGACTACGGATGCTGGTTTACCCAAGCAGTCCCAGCTTGTGCCTGCTAACTGACCAATCTGTGAGTAGCTTTCACTCTCTGAAGTGTTTTTGTCTGGTGTGTGTGTGTGTGTGTGTGTGTGTGTGTGTGTGTGATACTAAAGACACACTTAGAGATAGATGTGAAGTCTGTCCCTGCCAGCTTGTAAGCACAGACTCCCTGATGCTCAAATGGGAGGTGCTTACAAATGGAAATGCAATCACCACTTCAGTGGAGTGGACCCTCGGTCTGTCCCCTGGTCATTCAGCTCCTCAACCCAGCGATGTCACTGCAAGGACCCAATGGGACTGACCCAGATTACGGAGCGGAAATTGAGTTTCCGCCAAACCATTCAGGGCGATATTACCACTGGAGCCCAAGAGATCCACGGGCTGCCGCTGAGCCCTGCCCGGTGGGAAATGGTGGCATCTGCGGGTCAGAGAAGGGACTGGGGAACAGCCAGGTAGAGAGCCCGGTCCAGCCAGGGACTGCGGAGAGGGCAGGACACAAAATGTGTAATTTAAAAAAGCCATTTCCAGCAAATAAGTTTTACAAAATGTAACTGCTTTTTCTATTTTATCCCCTGATAACTTACGTAAGGTGTGTGCACAGAGAGAGGCTGAGAATTTCTATTTTTGGAGGGGAGGGTGGCCGAACTGACTGACACCCCCCTGGAGCAGTTCAGCCAATGCAAAGACTTCCCCTGTTGCTGGAAGCCAAACCAGCGGGCCCGCCTGGAAATCTTCCTTCCGTGTTCCCACCCGAGTTCTCGCGTCACCCTTCTCACCCGGCTCGCGGCTCCTGAAGGCTCAGTCGCCCACGGGCCACGTCACTGGGACCCTCTTCCGTTCAGGCTTCGCATTAGGGCGAGCCAATAGGAAGTCTGGCAGGAGATGGGGAAGGAGAGAGGGGGCCAGAGCTACTGCCCTCCCCTGGGCTTCTCCCTGTGTGTCACTCATCTCAGCCAAGGACCTCAGCGGCTGTCCCACCGCCCTTGGACACCTGCCTGTCATGACAGGTCCTTCTGCTAGCCCTTGGGTACCTCACTGTCTCTTTTGGTTTCTCTATAGTTTGCATACCTCGTCAGCCCCCTCATTAAAACTCTCCTCGAATCCCCCCGTTTCAGAGCGATGTCTGGCTTTGTTTTGTTCTGCAGGCTGATTTGCACCTTTCTGGTAGAGAAACCTGGTAATCACTGGTCCACACTGTAGAGCGCTCAAAGACACGCATTGACAGGAACGCTCGCTGGTGGGATTTGTATTGATGGGGTGGAGAGGCAGAAGGAATTTGGAGTGGAAAACATGGCTTGAAAAGGTGTTAGAGGCTGATACCCTCCTCCAAGTCCTTGTAACTCTGGCTGACTCTGATGTCTTTTATTCCTCAGAAGTACACACGATCTCTGGGCTGCAGAAAAGCTGGCTCAAGTCGAGATTCTTGGTACCACGACAAAAACAGAAGGACGTGAGGAACTTTCCTGGAGTGAATTCCAAACAAAGACACTCTCTAGACCTCCTCCTGAGCTCGACCAAGCAAGCGGGCAGGCAGTCCTTTATGTACAAGTCGGAGTGCGGTGTTATTTCTCGGAGTTCCTCAATGAGCTTAAGGGCAAAAACAAAACATAGACATAAGAGCCTGACCTGTGGTGACGCAGTGGATAAAACGTCGACCTGGGAACACTGAGGTCGCCAGTTCAAAACCCTGCACTGGTCTGGTCAAGGCACATATGGGAGTTGATGCTTCCAGCTCCTTCCCCCTTTCTCTCTCTCTCTCTCTCTCTCTCTCTCTCTCTCATGTCTCCTCTCTAAAATAAATAAATAAAAAGAAAAAAATTTTAAAAAAAATAGACATGAGTTCCCCAAGAACTAAGCCATCCTCACTGTCTTCCAGAGAAGTTCAAATACAATAAACTCAACAGACGTAATCTGAGTTGACAATCACTGTGCATTCTCCAAGTTAAATTATGAACATCCAGCCAAAGTTTTCTGAACATTGGAGAAAGTGTGTCAGGTAGAAGAAAGAGACCAAAAAAAAAAAAAAAATTTAAATCAGGGCATTCTTGGCGGAGAGAAAAACACTTAAGCTCATCATGAATATCTTCATAAATAGAAGTAATACTGCCTCTACAGAACAGAAACAGGAGCATTCAGAGGACAGAAAAGAGCCTTTGGAAATTAAATAAAAAGACACACGAGAGCAAAAATAAAACGCTACATGAAGGAGTTCCTCTCTGACTCCAAGGAAGTAGAGCGGGAGAAAAAAGAGATAGAAACAATAATAAAATAAGTGCCCAGGAGGGTCAACTTTTGACTATATGAATTCTGCAACAACAACAGCAAAAAACTGAACTAGCTGAAGAAATCATTAATGAAGTAATTCAAGGGAGTTCCTATTAACAATGAAAAGGTCCCTCCATACTTGTAAACTGAAATGGGTCCTCCTCAAAGTGCATCATTAGGCAATTCCAGAGCAATGGTAACCAGGAGAAGGTTTTACAGGCTTGCACACACACACACACACACACACACACACACACACACACACGGTCAGGGGAGGAAGATCGCATCGGGCAGATCTTAATGCAACACCAAAAAGAAGAAGACAATAGAATTTCCTCCTTGAAAATGTTGAAGGAACACAATGTTTAGCCTAGAATTACATCTGCCATCAAATTATTGAACAGCATGATGGTGACACGCGCTCAGATAGTTAAAGTCACTCAATGCCAATTCCTCGCGCACCATTTCGGAGGTATGTGCTGACACAACGAGAGAGCGGACCCAGGACGAGGCCACCTGAGATCCAGGAAACATTCAGCTGGTCCCGGACAAAGGACAAGGGTGTGCCGATGACAGAGGTGACCCAAGTGGCGAGGCTCAAGAGGCAGAGAAGGTGGAGCCATGGCAGCCAGGGGACATTGTACTACTTTCCAACCTTTGTGTTCAAGCGAATGACCACAGGATGCAACACTCTGAGAGACTGACTGTCTCCAGAAGCCACCTTGTGTCCCCTTATACTCACTCCTTCTTTTTTCTTCTCTGCATGAACCCACGTCCTGGATTGAGCAGCCCACACTAGTCTTGTTTCCGGCGGATAATTACTGAAGTAGAATCACAAAGTTTACGTGGGTTGTCTGTCTTCTCTTGCTCAACCTTGTGTTGCATCTGGCTGCAACCTATACTTTTAGTATGAGAAGCTACATCAATTTTTTACCTGTAACTACTGACATATTTAACAGTTTTTAGTCGGAACAGGAGATGAAGTCACTGTAAAAAAAGGATGATCGTAATCTCATTCAACACTACAGTGACAAAAAAGGACAGTTAGTCACGCTCTCTTCCTTAATTGCTCCTTGCATTAGCCTGAGATCTATGCTCCAGTACAGATACACTTGAATTAATTATACATTTTATCTATTTATGCACACATCCCTATGGTTTATGAGGAGAGGAAAAATACAAACAGAGAAAAACCTCTCCTGTTTTAAAATCCCTGTAGTAACAATTGTCTAGTTATGTGTCTGTGAGATAAAATGCCTTTCAAAAAATATATTAAACAGAAACTGATCTTCAGTAAATAACTAAAAAAGAATATACCAATGATGGTATTGGTATAAAAACCATTCCCAAATTAATATAAATTCATCACAGTTTTCTCAAACAATCCACAAAGGATCAATGCCAAATGCGTAGAGCCACCATCACAAAACTTGAAGTAAATAAACGATTCTTTATATTAAGTCTCCCTGAACTTCAAATACTTTGGATTAACGTTTTTTAAAGGATGCGCATAAAAATGTGTCATATATTTTGTTACACATGTTTAAAATTTGGGGTAGTGTGTGCGCACACGCACACACACAAATACACACACACATCCCTTGCATCTGTGAACCGACAGGTGAACCCTGGCGTGAGGCTTAGCTGTGGACCACACGGAGCATGTTGACCTTCCCAACATCTGGTTCAATGGGGCAGCACCTCTGGTGTGGAGTGATGCACTGAATGGGCTTCGTAAAAGACTGGAGGGACCCCAGATTGCTGGTCTTCTTCAGCGTCTCGCAGGGCAGACATAAACCAGTACCCCATGCTGAATATTTCAACTTGGAGATGTCAAGGGGTAAAGTCATAAGATTTCAGTAAATGCCAACCCTTATCATCATGACTATAATCTCGTGTGGCTATCATCATGATTAGTGATTACTTAGGTGATTTCCTTTTCTGAGGCAAGCTGGAAAAATATAAACCCAATGAATAGTTTATTTTTGCAATATTTCTCCAAATAGAATTGCATGCTCTCTGGGGGTTCACTTTGATACGCCCCACTGAACGACTCCTGTGCAGCAGAGGAAGAATGATTTGGTTTTAGTGCTAACAGGAGTCGGTGTTCCTGTGAATCCAGAAACTCCTAGAATTCCTGTGAATTCTCAAACTTGTAACAATGACATTCAGGCTGTGGTACTGACCCTAATAGAAGGCGTGTGACCTCTTCAGAGCCAGGTATCTTAGGGTCACCAGGACTATGTTTTAGTGTAACATTCAATGCACACTTGGAAAAGTAAATACAACTTCATCATATTGAATTAAGAATTACTATAAAGTGAGTACCTATTGCGCCCCTCCAAGCACCCACAGACCCCATCACGTCACTGCCCCATCACAGCCTCCACTCCACGCAGCACAGGTCAGTGCCCACCTGAACTTGGTTTTCTTCTTAAACACAAGTTTTAATGACACGCACTTCCGTCAACAGTATATTTGTGGGTGTTGCTTTCTTATTTTTCTGGCTTTTGCCGCCTACAGTTACTTGGACCAACTTTTATGTATTCTTTTGTTCCTTGGGTTTTGTTTGTTTTTTTTTTTTTTTCACTCAGAATGATGATTGCAAGAGTCGTCCCTATTTGTGCACGTGGTTGCTCTCTTCGTGGACCTTCCCCTACAGTAGTCAACAGTGTGCATGCCACCTGTCGTCATCGGTGCCCCTTCCGAGGGGCATTTGTGCCTTTGTGTTTGGTTATGTCCTACTTTTACACGCTCGTGGTGTTCTGTACTTGTATCCACAGCACACGACTGGATTCTTTTTTAGGATATCTATCCAAGAGTGAAAATTTAGAATGTCGGGTCTTTTTTTTTTAAATTTTTTATTTTATTTTATTCATTTTAGAGAGGAGACACAGAGAGAGAGAGAGAGAGAGAGAGAGAAAGGAGGGAAGAGCTGGAAGCATCAACTCCCATATGTGCCTTGACCAGACCAGTGCAGGGTTTTGAACTGGCGACCTCAGTGTTCCCAGGTCGACGCTTTATCCACTGCGCTACCACAGGCCAGGCGAATGTCGGGTCTTATATTCAACCAGGGGCCAGATCCAGCAGATTCTCTGAAAGCATGTGGTACCTTGTGTATCTCTCAATATAAGTACTCTTTCATTTTTCCCACTATAATTCTCCTGCCAAAGTCTCACACTCGTTTTATTACATGTACCTCAGAATTCTAGGTTCTTTCAAATTTCACTTGATTCAACTCTTGGCTTTTAAACTATCACCTCATTTTATATATATATATATATAACTTTATGCTGGTCACTTCTGGGCTTAGCATACACAGTCTTCAGTTTTTAGTTAGCTTCTAGTTAATAATGTACCATTTTCCTTAAAATGTAAAAACTTGTATTTGTGTAAGTCCCTTTATTATGAACCCCAATGTTTCTGTGACAGTCACCATAGATGTTTGTTATATAGATTCTACAATTTGAAGAGGAAACTAATCTTTTACACTTACATTTAGCCATACATTTAAATTTCTCACGCTCTCCCTTTCTTTCTGAGGGTATAAGTTAGGATTTGACACCATTTTACTTTAACCTAAGTAACCTTTCTTAGAATCTCTTGTAGTACAGGTCAGCTGATACCAAATGCACGCACCTGAAAATTGTCCGCAGAAAAGATAAACAAATAATTGAAAATGTAGTAAAGTTGACAACGAAGATACTAAGGGTACAACAACATTGTGTCATTCTTATAATATTATTTAAAAGTATTAAATAATTAAGCAAATGAATCTTTACCCCTTAGATTCTGAAAATATTTAATTTCATGATTTATTCCTTGACAGAATTTCTTTAGTGCTAGTGGGTAGTTAGGTCAATATTAAGTTAATTATGTCATGTGATCAATCAAGGAATAGCCATAACAAGTGTGAATATCTCCCAAGAACTTTTGCACAAGTAAAGATTTACAGACCCAAATCGTTAAGCAGTATGTAACAGCTCAGAGTTACAAGTGGTGTTTAACCCAGGGTAACTTTTCATTTAAAAGTGCTTCCTGAAAACCATTATCTCATATTAAAAAAAAAAAACACTTTGTTATAATTACTACTTCTTCTTTATTAAAATTGAAAAAATATAAAGACATTTATAAGAGGTCTTATATTGCACATTAGAAAAAAGAAAAGATTTTATCTTTGCTCTTTTCTGACAAGTAATATTTTTTAAATTATAAGATAATTTATAAGATGCCAAATTTTTATTGTAAAATATAGCTGATGTTATGTAAAAAATTTTAAAGATCGGAAAGGCTAAACTATAATAATCCCCACCATCTAGAGATAATTAATGAAAGGATTTTATTTTGCCAGAAACAAATGCTCCTATCCTGCAATGTTATCTTGAATAGGGACTCCTCAGATTTATTGCCTTCTCACATTCATGGCTCTCTTTTCCTTGCATTTATCATCATGTTATTTCTGGGAAATATTGGTCTTTATAAAATGAGATATTATCTAAGATATGAGATATCCATTAACCCACTCTCTGCCTCTGCCCCAACAGAGAGAACAATGCTTGTGTGGGGTTTGGAAGGTTAGCAAAGCAGATACTCAGGGAAGATTGAACTTTGTAACCTATGTTTCTATGGGAAGCTTATGTCTGCTTATATATTCCAGATTAAAAAACAAACAAACATGACTTTCATGATAATGTCATCTCTCCTCTTTTGTTTTTAAAGACTAATGACATTTTCAAAGTTATACATGGAGTGAGAAACACTTTTGAAGATATTTACCTTGCTAATGTTAACAGAATAAATAATCCAAGGCAACTCTTCCACTGAGGAAACCAGGGGGAAAATATGGTCAAAATATTTTAAAAGTAAATATACATTGATAAATAAATAAATATGATTGTAGAGATTATTTGGATGAGGAAGAGTTATTAAGTTAAGAGTGACTTGAGTGAGACTATGAGGCATGGACAAGAGAGTGGTGGTTACGGGGTGGGGGGAGGGAGGGGAAGGTGGGATAGGAAGGAGGGGAGGGACACAGGGAAAACCAGATAGAAGGTGACAGAGAACAATTTGACTTTGGGTGACGGGTATGCAACACAACTGAATGATAAGATAACCTGGAGATGTTTTCATTGTACATATGTACCCTGATTTATTGGTGTCACCCCATTAAAATTAATAATAATAAAATATATTTTAAAAAAAGAGTGACTTGAGGTGGTTAGCTCCTTCACTACAGCACCTGTGCACTTGGCTTAAGGTTAAGGCTGAAGGGGATTTCAAGCAATATCAATGACCACATGGGGCTCAGAGATTGGAAATCGGAGCCCAGACTTTCAAAGATGAGATCTTGATGAATATGCCTCACTTTGAGCTGAGACCTTAAAGAATCGTACCATAGGAGAAACATCATGAGATTTAGATACATTATCACAGGGATTATAATAGCTTGGTTTTACATTATTTTAATTCCCAAAATGAAATTTGTTGAGTTAGCCTCAGATTGTTACTATTGAATCACTAGGCAGAAAAAAAATGGAAATATTCTGTTTTAAGAAAAATAACAGCATCTTAGACCTCATGTTACTTCTATGAACCCCTTTGAAAATACAATGCTCTGCATAGAACCAAAAATTACAAGACACTTCTGGAGACATGACCACATTAATGAAACCAACATAAACACTAGAATATAGAAACAGACCCACAGAAGCACTCAGCATTGAAGTGATGCTGCACAGACACTAATCATGATGCTAAATCTTAAGAGCAGGATGATAACATTGGTACAAAACTTGACCTAGTCAGTCCTTCACCTTAAACTGATAAATGAGGTATGAGAGAAAAAATAAAAATAAAATATCTAGATAACATCTTCAAAAAATAAAGTGATAATATTCTTCTAAAGATACCAGATTATGGTGTGGAGGAAACAAATCATCAAAAAGTAATTACTTCTTATCATGTCTAACCTAAAGGAAGGACCGACATTTTAAAGCACTCAACAGACAAATCTGTGATGACGGTTGAAATTCACATGAGATTTGGATTTTTCAATATCATCAGGTTAACGCACAGGGTATGGAAGCAAAGGCTGATCATAATAAGGCAACAGAGGCTTTCAGGCTGTCAGAAGTATTCCAAGAAATGTACAGTTCTACACTGAGTAGAAATGGCTGAGAATCGGAGAAAAATACATTAGACTAATAACTCTGATTACTGGTGGGAGAAGGAAGACAAAATGTCTTATCTCTGAAAGCGAGAGAGAGCTGATCATACTGAGGGGCCATCATCTTGAAAACTCTAAGGCAGTGGTGGGCAAACTCATTAGTCAACAGAGCCAAGTATCAACAATACAATGATTAAAATTTCTTTTGAGAGCCAAATTTTTTAAATTTAAATTATATAGGTAGGTACATTGTTATTAACTTAATTAGGGCACTTCTAAGCTGGCCTTTGCTAAAAACATCCTCAATCTGATTGAGGTACGTTCGCTGAGGTCGATCCCTTCCAACTCTCCCATCCACACTCATCTTGTGTACTTGTTTGGTACTATCTCCTTTTGTTCATCCTCTCTTCATGTCCAAACCATCTCAACAGACCTTTCTCAGTCCTCGACATTACATCTTCTTTCACTTCACAGCACTCCCTAAAATTAACTTAATAAACTTTACTTAAAGTTTTAAGTCTTAGTTAAACTACAGGTATGTTGAATAAACCTTGATATCATGCTTAATAACGATATTATCTATTGATAAAATTAAATTGTAAGGTATCCATAAAGTTAAATCATGACAATGACTGACCAACACTAATGTGAACAACGGCCTTGCATCTCCTTGGAAAGTTTGGGTAAGTCAGGTTTGTATGTTGTTGTTTTTAATTTTAGGCACTATTCCAGGTTCTCATCAATAAGACAACTTCTCAACTTACTCTTGATAAGGTTTATGCTTGAAAATGATTGTTCACATCAATATGTAGACCCGAATAAGGAAAGAATAGCAAACACTAGTTTTTTGAGCTGATTATATAAGTCAGGAATACTGTTCCAGGTGTTAAAAATCAACGTATCTTCCTTCTCCAGGTCTTCAAAGCGGACCACTTGTGCTGTGAACTAAGTTCACGTTTGTTTTTCTCCAATATTTCTATATCAGCACAAAGACGTTCAGATTTCGAGCTCCACAATTCTTTGTTTTTTAAATCCAGCAATTGCACTTCAAAGTAGCCAATGTCAATATTAAAGGGAGAAAGATTTAATTCTGTTACAGTAGCATTAAAAGGTTTTTTAACAAAGGCTAAGGTGGCTTTGCTGTTTCTGAATTCCTGAAATCTGCCCAGAAAAGTTTCCCTCATATTTAAAAGTGTTGTTTTGAAATAGCAAATGTCAGGATTAGAATTATTTCATTGGTGAGGTTTCAACAGGCTTGGAAAGTGAATCAAAGTTTCTCTTTTAAAATCTTAAGCAAAAAGAGATCATTTGTTTTCGATTGAAATAACTTCTTCTAACATCGAAAACATTGTGTCTCCTTTCCCTTGTAGTTTACAATTAAGCTGATTTAGATGGGACTTAAAGTCTACCATGAAATAAAATTTTTGGATCCACTGATAGTTCATTAGTTCTGGATAGTGAACACCCTTCTCAAGGAGAAATGCTTTAATTTCTGCTAATAATGAAGCAAAACATTTCAAAACGTTTCCTCTTGATAACCAACGTACCTTGTCATGAAGCAGCAGATCTGCGTACTCACTCTCCATTTCAACTAAAAATTCTTTAAATTGGTGATGATTAAGAACTTTAGCTATAATGGAGTTGATAATTTTAATCACCAATTCCATAACTTTGCAAATTTCTTTTGGAAATGTCTGCGCACAAAGAGCTTCTTGATGAATGCTTCTTATGGAATGGTAAGTAAGTATCTTGTGATGAATTTTTCCTTTCAAAATAGCAACAAACCCGTTTCTTACGCCTGTCATGCTTTTCGCCCCATCTGTTGAAATTGAGACAGTTTTATAGAGTGGAATATGATGTGTTTCCATGCACCCAATTACAGCATTTGCTATATTCTCTACACGTGTTTGACCTTTGAGTGGCAATAATCCTGAAAGTTCTTCTTTAGGACCTGTAGATGAAATAAATCGTACAACAAGTGAAACTTGCACTGTATCATTTATGTCACAAGACTCATCAACGGCTATTGATAAAGCTGAAACCAATTTAAGATCTTCGACTTGCTGGTTGGTTATATTCGAAGACATTTTGACTGTTCTATCTTTCACTGCTTTAGCAGACAATGGCAACTCTTTAAATTTTTTTTAGAATATTTGCTTTGTTTTTAAAATCCTAAAATAGCTCTTCAGATGCATTTATAAAACAACGTTTTATGTATTCGCAGTCTGTCTATGGTTTTTCTCTCTTAGCAATCTCTTGACTAACCACAAAACTTGCAATATTAACATTGTTGGAGGATTGCGTCCAGTAATTAAATACAGAACTTGATTTTTCTTGACTCTTCTGAAGTTCCTCAACGGCTTTCTTCCTTGCATCACCAACAGGATATTTAGTACTAAATGACACGTGTTTAGTTGTAAAGCGTCTCTCCCAATTTGATTTCTTGTTATGTGCCAATTTTTCCTGACAAATAGGACAGGTCCGAAGGCCATTTAAGTTTTGAATAAACGGAAAAGTCTCTGTCCATTCAACCTTAAGTTCACGGTTTTTGTCTTCCATTTCTTTCTTGCTTCTTCTTTGTAGCCATGTCAGACAGGGCACCTAAAAAAATGTTTCATTTTATAATAATAAAGCCACCAACACAAAATAATTACAATTCTTAAATTGATGACGAAAATACCTGTAGGATTTGCAGCTGGTTGAAAAAACACAGGTAACTTTATGCTTCCAGCAGGTGCTTTTGTCACCCGCGGGCGATTTGCGGGGGCGACTAGCACTGATCACTGTACAGTGAGACTGCTGACGGACTGACCCCCTCAACTCGTGCATGAATTGCACGCGCCTCGCCTGCGCCGGGTCTCCCCACCGACCAACACCCCCGCGTGTACCTGCGCGCCCGCACGTGGTGTTTTGTGGAAGAGCCCCATTCAAGGGGCCAAAGAGCCGCATGTGGCTTGGGAGCCGCAGTTTGCTCTAAGGTAATGAAAGCAAGCCCACTCTTGAGTACGTACCCCAACGAAATAAAATATAATCAAATCAGCGTCTTGTTGCAATACCTGCGCTCACGTATCTGTTGCTCTGGGATACACAATCGCCATGATATGGCAACAACCTAAACGTCCTTCCCTGGATGAAAAGATATGGAGAAGGTGGTGAATATATACAATGGAATACCGTTTACCCACAAACAATGGAACAAACCGTGCCATCTACAACAACGTGGGTAAGCCCCGAGGACACAATTCTGAGTGACAATAAGCCAGACAGAGAATGACAGATGCTCTGTGTTACCACTGATATGTAAAATATATAAAATTAAAAAAAAAAAAGAAACACCTAATTTTAAGAACACAGAACGGAATGGTGTTTGCCGTGGGGGGGCTGGGAGAGTGAAATAGGGAGATGTAGGTCAGAGGGTAAAAGCATTGTCACAAGAATAGTTTAAGGATCTCCAGCCCAGCACGGTGACTAGCGTTAACAGCAGGGTATTGTATACTTGGACGTTGCTGAGAGTGGTCCTCACGCAGCCTCTCCGCCCACGTAAACGGACTTGACTACATGATGAGATGAACGTGCTCGTTTTCTTGATCTCGGCGGTCATTCTATGACGTATAGGTAGATCAAACTATCACACTGTACACTTTTAATATACACAACTAGATTTGTTGATTGTTCTTCAATCAACCTGAAGAAAAAAGGAATTTGAACATTGACATAAATAAAAATATTGGCAACTCAAAACAAGGAATTGAGATGAAAACCACTGTGGATGGAAATAATAATAGAGACTAAAGGGAGAAGGGGACAAAATATATATACTTAAGAGTCCCAAAAGGAGAGAGGTGGGAAACAGCTGAGAACTTTCAGAAACTCATAGAAGGTTCTGAGTCACAGCTTCCAGAAGGCCAGCATGACAACCATGAGTCAGAAAAATAAAAGTATATGCACCACCAGGATTTGTGGGAAGGAGAGGTGGGAGAGAGAGAGAGAGAGAGAGAGAGAGAGAGAGACCAACTACCTCTAGGAGGAAACAGAAAGAAGGCTGGCATGCCAATTTTCAAGCAAACAAGCCCAGAGGATAATGCTGGTTGGGAAAACATAATAATTGTCGATCTAGAATTCAAGCTAGAAAAAGAAATTTTTTTTAATTTATTTTATTCATTTTAGAGAGGAGACACAGAGAGAGAGAGAGAGAGAGAGACAGAGAGAGAGAGAGAGAGACAGAGAGAAAGGGGGGAGGAGCTGGAAGCATCAACTCCCATATGTGCCTTGACCAGACCAGTGCAGGGTTTTGAACTGGCGACCTCAGTGTTCCCAGGTTGACGCTTTATCCACTGCGCCACCACAGGTCAGGCAAAAAAGAAATTTTTGAATGAACAAAATGTGAGAAAACTTGGGACCCACAGATCTGATCTAAAGGAAACACTAAAGAGAGATTTCTCTTGAAGAAGCAATGATCTTAGATGGAAAGTTCAAGGGGAAAGGGACAAAAAGCTATGGAATGCGTAGTTATACGTGGTCCATTGTCCTTATATTTGGGTCCCTAACCTCCTGTTCCGATATTCATACCAGCATTCTTCTTGACAGCCTGTCCCAAAAAAACATAACATCATACCTTCACATTTCCTCCACCTGAAAATATCCTTTTTTTTTTTTTTTGCTCTGAGTCATGGGAGTGGTTACCACCCATATGTCTGTAAGATGTGCCGATATCCGATTAATAGTATCAGCACAGTCAATCACAGTGATTTCTCTGGCACTTAGGCCATTCCCCTGCACTGCGGCTACCACGAGGTCGGGTCTGATTGATTTTCCTGTTTAACAAGGGATTTCAATAAGGTGCCAAACGCTCTGAAGATTTTCCAGACCTATCTGCAGTGTGGGACGCACAGTTCGTCTTGGGAAACGCAGGAGCTGAATTTCTGTAAAGCGCTGTCAGCTGGATGGAACTTTTTGTCATCATCCTGCCTAATAGGTAGGTATCTCTCCAATACCTATAAATCAAACCCAGCTTCACATCCAGTATTGATCTGTAAGCCCTCGGTCACTCACCTTCTCTGAAGTTATACAGGGAGCTAGCTGTCTTTTCAGATGGGTGTGTGACGAGTGTCTACTTATGTCTTCCAGATAGAATTTTCCATCAAGCACACGACTGAAGTGTGCGGATGGCCAGTTTCCCTCCAATGAAAAGTTGAAGAGATTGTAATATTTAAAGTGAACTTGGAAGCTTTAAAGAATAATGCTTTTTTTGTTCATGGGTCTACACTAGATGCTTAATTGTCTTAAAATTCACCTCAGGGGCAGAAGAGGAATAATGATAAAAGAAAATGTTACTTGTTGAACACGATTTTGATTTTCATTGTTCTACAGTGTTTTGGTTTTTTGTTTTTTGTTTTTTTTACTTTTTCCCCCCTCCCAGCAGAGAGACGTGAGATCTGTCACAGAGGTGACTACCGTGACGACCACCTCTGCCTTAAGCACACGGGTGGGATCTTGCCAAACATGGCTCCAGCTGACCTGCATGGTTCCTATGGTTTTTCATCAAAGAATAATAGCAACTTCCCCACGGAAAACATTATCAACTCATCTGAACTGATGATTTTCTCCTTTTACCTCTGCTAATAATAATTTTATCGTCAGAAAACTAGAATGGGTGTCACAAATCCAGGTCATTCTATCTCTACCAAAGGGCTCATTCTAGTCACTTATACAAACTCTGTTTTCCGACCTCCCACAGGGAAGTCATTTCCGCCAGGCAGGGGTTGAAGTCCTTTGAAAAAATAACATACTTTGTCTGTTAGTATACATGTTAGAAGCCTCCAGTTTCTTTAGAGTGACCACAAGACATAGAGGCAGTAAGTGAACAGCTAGATGATTGAACTTACCAAGGAAAATCTAATACATAGTGTCATATTGAAGATCACTATGAAGTCCAATTAAAAGAAAGAAATTGGCAGACTCAGTGAAGAATTGAAACACACTGTGGCCGGTGGTTTTCACAACACCCATGTGAAGTATTTGTTCTTTCTCTTTAGATCAGTGGTTCTTAACCTTCTCCAAGGTACCAAACCCACCAGTTTCATATGCGCCTTCACCGAACCCTTCTTTAGTGATAAATAAAATATGATTTTTTTCCCCAAATTCAAGACATAGGTATATGTTTTATTACTGGTGCACAAAATGAGCCGTGTATGAACATCACCTTGCTCAAAGAACAAAACCAACAAAGTGCATGAACTCACAACAAATGACGGTATTACTTTATTCTGGCCTCCGCGGCAGAGGCTCCTCCGAACCCCTGAGACCGACTTGTGGAACCCCTGGGGTTCGGTAGAACCCAGGTGAAGAAGCGCTGCTCTAGAATGTTCCAATGCTCTGTTTCCTCACTTAGGTGTAACCAGCATTCCGTGATGCCGCACCATTGACATGATCATAAATCAAAGTTTAAGATCGCCCGGGGGCGCCTTATTTCACACGAGCCAGTCTAAATGTGCATTGTTTCCAGTTTCCACAACACCATGCATGCTCTTCACGGTGGTCATGGTTCTTCATACATATGGTATGTGTGTGTATGGGATTACATACTTCTCCTCGGGTTAACGAAAAGAGTTAAAACTGCTATTCTTGCAAACTTGCTTGAATGACATGCAATCGATTCAAGTTCCATTTCTGCCTATATTCTGTATCTTATTAAGAAATCAAGATCCTGACCAGGTGGTGATGCCGTGTATAGTGCGTCAGACTGGGACGCAGAGGACCCAGGTTCGAGACCCCGAGCTCGCCAGCTTGAGCTCGGGCCCATCTGGCTTGAGCAAAAAGTTCACCAGCTTGGACCCAAGGTCGCTGGCTCCAGCAAGGGGTTGATCGGTCAGTTGAAGGCCCGCGGTCAAGGCACATGTGAGAAAGCAATCAATGAACAACCAAGTTGTCGCAACGAAAAACGGATGATTGATGCTTCTCATCTCTCTCCGCTCCTGTCTGTCTGTTCCTATCTATCCCTCTCTCTGACTCTCTCTCTCTCTGCGTGGGATTTTTTTTGGAAGAGTTTGTTTTGGGGAGAGTTCTTGATTCCTTGATGAGCTGCTACATTTGAGCTTGGGGTGGCACCCTCCTCCACTCCCGTGGAAGAACACACACGAACGCCGTATCCTCCTAAAATGTGTATTTATTTGGGGGATGCTGTTTCGGTGTTGTCTAGTATATCACAGTTTGCCTCTTTCAAGAGGACTCGAGGGAGTGACTTCCCTTCAACTCTCTGTGTTCCTTTCCTGAGAAAATGTTTTGTTCTTCTCCTGAGGACATAGTTTATTGGCTTTTCCGCGGATAACAATTATTTAAGACCTTATGATCGCTTTCACCTTATTATCCTTTACCGTAGATTTCTGTCCGTGCTTCAGCCTCAGAGCGTGCTTTAGACATTCCTGTAAGTTACACCATACCTTTCTTTCCTTCCAGACTTCCGACATGCAGATAAACAAATAGAATACATTATCACCCTCATTACACGGTGGGAAGAAATAAGGAACAGAGAGCTCACTGAACACAGTCTGTAATCACAGTGGCACTGCCAGGATTAAGCCCCACTTAGATTCTTAACAATTAGCTTCTGGTGATACTTATGCTTAGGGGAGCTTGGAAGAAAAAAGCATGACAATGTTAGCAACAATAAAAAGGCTGGATAACCTACAAAATGGTGACATAGTCCGAGGCCATCAGAGAGGAGGAGTCTCCATATTTAGATTGCTTAATCTTTTCTGCAGGCATCTGACGTTCTGACTGTTTTTCCCCATTGTATTTCTCTCTGTGCTTCTTTTTTGCTACCGTTTCTTTTGGTTTTTCTGTCATTTTTCTGAACCTTTCTTCTCTAATCTTTCCTAGGTTGTTATTCATCTCAAGGGGTTCATAGTTTATCTCAAATTATTTATTTTTTTTAATCTCTAAAAGTTCTTTTGTGTTTGTAATGTCTTCCGCTTCTCAACTTGTTACAAGGTATAGATTCCACCCACCACCACCCCCCAAAATAATTATCAGACATACAAAGAAGGATGGTAATATGATTCAGTCAATTAAGAAAGAGATTTTGAGATGACGAGATGACAAAGATAAGGACACCGGAAAACAAGAACATTAAATTGAATTAAAATAAATATATTCGATGTATTACAGAAGGTACTTGCACAGTTATTAATTTGACTTAGACAGTGTATGGGCCTTTTTATAATCCTTTTATTCTAGCTCTAGAATGTATGGGCCTCAAGTTTGGGGTACAATGTTTTTAAGAATCTAGATTTTAGGTTTATGGCTTTAAGAGCTGTTGACATTTTTTTCTTAGAAGGCGGCTGATCTCGGCCAATGTTCCTGAGATTTGTTTTCAGACTTTGACAGGGAACGGCTAAATGGCTTTTACTTAGAATTACTCAATTTAACACCTGGGTTTTCCAAGTGTCCAATATTCACATTGATTTATCTGAAGTTTTCCACCGTCAGTATTTGTGTTTATCTTACTGATGCCCCGTGGCTAGTATCCTTCAGCTTCTAAAACGTCCCACTGGTCTAAAACAGAAGGCCGAACGAAGACTTTAGGGCAGGGGTTCTTAACCTTTTCTGAGGTACCGAACCCACCAGTCTCATATGCGCATTCACCGAACCCTTCTTTACTGATAAATAAAATATGATTTGTTTTTCCAAATTCAAGACATAGGTATATGTTTTATTACTGGTGCACAAAATGAGCCGTGCATGAACATCACCTTGCTCAAAGAACAAAACCAACCAAGTGCATGAACTCACAACAAATGACGGTATTACTTTATTCTGGCCTCCGCAGCAGAGGCTTCTCCGAACCCCTGAGACCAACTCATCGAACCCCTAGGGTGCGATAGAACCCAGGTTAAGAACCACTGCTTTAGGGTTAGTCTCTACAACTCTGTGCAATCCTCCCTCGGCGGCTTGTTGCACAAGGTCAGCTACCTCAGCTCCCAGAATCCTCCTCTCTAGCGCCACTCTTTGGCAGGATTGCGTTACTCTTTTTAGGCAATTCTTTCTTGTACTTAGTCTAGAAACTATTTCTAGACAGAAAGCCACCTTGGTATCTTGCTTGTGCCCCATTTTGAAGGGATCACATTACAGAATATCTGTAAAGACAAGAATTGCTTCATATAATTTCTGCAGGTACATAACTTTTGAAGGCAGAACAGCTCGTCTGGTAATAGATACTTCATTACGGTTAGAATCAGATACAATGCCTGTCACTTTTTAATATCAATTATTTATGATGGGCTCTGAGAGAAAAGTGTAAAGAGATGAACCTTTATCTCCTCGTCTCTGGAAGAGCTAACGTAATACTGTTATTATTTCTATTTAAAGATTGAATAGAATTCTCTGTTGAAGTCAGATATGTTTAAAATATTTTAGGTACTTTTTCATTACAAATTCAATTTCTTGAATAAGGGGTGGGAATACTCATGCAGTTATGGAAAAGAAAATTATGAGTCCTATAAAATTAAGTTTCTACAAAAGAAAATTGTTTGGCTTCAGACATCCACAAAATCTGTATCTCTACTGCGTCAAAAGATTTTATACTGCGAAGCGAATATTTTGTCCTCAGACAAGCCATCATTTATGTGTGGGAACAAAGGACTCAGACAAGCAAGGACTAAGCAAGTATGACACCCACGTATCCTTTCTAAAAAAAATTACTTGAAATATTTTAGCAGCTTGAGAGATGAATGAATCTTTCAAATCAGTGTTTTTATAAAAAAAAAAAGGAGATAAAGAATGAATTCAAGAAAATATTAGACAAATTTGAACACAGTGGAGCAAGCTCCTTATAAATTTAAAAAAGGAAATATAAAATGACATAAATAAGAGCAGATGTATCTCCACATATTATGAATAGTTATTGCAGTTGGATCAACTATTTAACCTCAGATTGGACCTAGAAGCCAATGAGACATATATACAAGCTATTGAAAAGCACATCAATAAAAGAGAGAAGCAAAGACTTTGAGGACCAGATGTCACAAATTAAACTCAGACCAACCGAAGTGACCGCTGGTACATTTACTTTCTCTGGCAAGATGGAGACCAGCATGGGTTTGAGCCATAACGCCCAGAGGAGCTCTGAAAGACTCCAGGTGCTCTCTTTGCCCATCTGCTTTTCTCGTCACGAGGTCCTCGTTCCATGAGGGAGCTCATCGCTCACGGCGAGAATGAGAACTGTGGGAATGGCAGACACACATCTCACACACAACAAGGCCACCTCTTGGGAAGTGCTTGAAAGAGGCTTGATGCGTCTAGCTTGGGTCCCACACTTGTACCCAGACATTCTGTGCAGCTAGCATTCTTTAAGTTTGATCCATGACCCCACCTCGGTGTGTGGGGACAGGTGCAGCCAGCCTACGTTACCGAGGATGCATGCTTCGGAGCGAGGAACAGCCCAGAGGACGGAGAAGCAGTTCTGACCACAAAACGCAACAAAACCACGGGAAAAAAGGCAAAAGAAATGAACCACTTTATTATAAGTATTTATATTTAACCAATTTCAATATTTCATGTTGTAAATACATATCAAGAATGGCTTATTTTATTTTTTTAGATTTTATTTATTCATTTTCAGAAATACAGGGGGGGGGAGAGAAAGAGAGAAAGAGAGAGAGAGAGAGAGAGAAAAGGGGGAGGAGCAGGAAGCATTCCGGCAACCTCAGTGTTCCCAGGTTGACGCACTATCCACTGCGCCACCACAGGTCAGGCCGAGAATGGCCTATTTTTAATATTTACTGCAAATTGTAGCTTTTTTTCATATTTTACATATTTACATATTACAATATAAAGAACAGGAAATTTAAACGAAGAATACCATTTCCAAGTGTCTTTTCTAGGCTGTGAATTGATTAAAGCAGATAGTGTACTTTAAGATATTTTCGGTTGACAAAGAGTAGGAGCTTTTATTATTTAGGACGGTGCACCGCACACAGCCCTCAGGTTCTGCTTGTTGTTGTTCTCAGGGAACTGTTTCAATGTCCTACTTCCTTCCGTTCTGTACAATTAATTCTGGTATGTTCAGCCAAATCTGAAAGGTAAAGAGGTCTGTAAACGGAGCCTGTGTCCTAAATCTCCACCTCAGGTAACACGTGGCTTCCTTTTACAGCTCCCCAGAATGGCGTCTCCTGATGCGACCCATCCTCTTGGTCCCACAAATACACCAGGGGTTTTATATTTCTTGCAAGTAAATTATAAGTAAGTAGTACAGACTCACCCTGTACCTGGAAGCTGTAACTCTTTGTAAAATGACCCTGCGTAACAACATCACCTTAAATGTACTATAAATTCAGACTGTTGCCCGTTCGTTGGGCTCATAGCAAAATTACTGCAAGCAACTTGTATACAGACCTGGAGCGTTTTGCCTGGTTTACAGCCCCTGTTGTTTATACATCGTGCCCCCTCCGTATGTTACATTCTCTCTCTTTCCTGGGTTTTGTTCACTACGCCAAGTCTGTACCATGTACAAAAGCCCTTTCAGACATTGGCCAATGAAACTATTCTTTATTTGCCTCCATGAGACATCAATTCCCTTTGCAATTGAGTTCATTTCAAACCCTACAGGTGAGAGTTGAGGAGCGGGTGTGCAGGTACGGAACATGCCCAAGGCCATCACTCATAGTTCTTTTTTCTTTTTAAAACTTATTACAAAAGGTCAAATATTCCTCTTTGTGGGCTAAAATTAGTTTTTATACTAATTTGAAGACTACTTTGAGCATCCTGTACCAAAGTAAAAATATCGTACACAAATTGACGGAGCCAAATGAGAAACCGAATAATAAAACAAGTTCAGATACTTACAGCAATAAACCCTACACTTTCTCCTTCATATGAAAGGAGAGCCAAAGAAGCATGTGCCCTAAGCTACATGGTCTCTGCCCACCCTACAGGGGTGACGGGACAGGGTATTGAGTAAGAGGATCTACTTATTGGCAGAGGCTGGTGTAAAAATAATCAAGAGCTAACGATCCAGTCCAAGGGACTAGATCCGGAAGCAACAGACAAAAATAGCAAAATAAATATTTTTGGTTCCATAGACAGAATTTAAAAGAAAAGAAGAGCAGTTTCGCTATGATGTTGATTTTGTAACAATGAAGTCTAGTAGGTAATTTCCTGACAGTGAGTGTTCAAGAAATTTGTTACATAATGTGGGAGAGATTTCTGGTATGAAAGGAAACAAATGTCGGTCTTTTCAGATGATTAAAGGAGGGCTGAAGGGCGAGGAACCTAATCAACTTTAAAGATATGGTTTCTGTCCCTATATGTTCTTAATTGAGTGTGAATTGAATGTTGACTGTGTTCTTAATGGAATATGGTGACCTTAATGTTATGTGGCAGTTCACTGACCCACTCCCGATAAAATTCATTTTGTATTTTCACAGCCTTTTCAAGACTTCATTACATTCTCCACACTCAACACTCGCCTCTGATTCATCAGTGGGTGACCTTGTCTCCGAACTCATTAACAACATGGAAGTTGATAAACGAGAACCACATAAATCTATCTCGTACGGTATGTTGTGATGGCTCAGTCTTTATTACCAGCATAACTTACTGTTGGTTTCACTTTCTGTTGCTGTTATTAAAGATGGTATTACTTCCCGATATTTTTATATGTGAAAGAATCCGTAAGTGAGGAATCCTGCTCCACAAGCAAGGAACCCTTCTGCAGGCTGACTTGCACCCCCCAAAACTCAACTGTCTTATTCCCCCACTGACATAATGTGCCTATGAGGTGGAGTGCCAGATCAAGACACCAGCTTTCTCCTCTGGGTTCCGCCGCTTGTTTAGAAGGCTTGTGAATCTTCTGCAGGAAACTGCTTGAGTTGATACAATGGGCACTGAACAGAAGGATGTGCCCAAGTGGCTCAGTATTCTGTTCAGTGACACTAAGAGTTGGGGAGAAAGTTGACCCAAGAGTCAAGCGTGCCTCTCTGATCACTCCAACATATGCTTCACCTGAGGAAGACAGTGGCAGCAGGTTAGAGACACAGCAGCAAGGGGGCACTCCTCCAGGGCTTCCCAGACCCATATCCACGTCTGTTGCATCTGTTGGATTCGTTGCAAAGCACAACGGGAACATTTCAGCTGTCAGGTCACCTGATCTTTCACACCAATAAACTCTACACAACATCTGAGAAGCTGTACAGTTATAGAGAGACCTTATAATAATCCGCCCGCGGTAGGCAGTGTTCCAGGGTAACCCACACGGTTTTTATCCCCTGGTATGCATAATAGCCATCTATTATTGTGGGCAGAGCAAGCGGAAATGATGAGATGTGACTCCCATGGTTGTGGGATGCTAATCAGTTGACTAATCTAATCAAGCAAGACCTTTGAAAAAAGGTGACACGTCAGAGAGATGCTCTCCTCCTGTCCCTGGAAGAAAGATAACAGTCATATTGAGATGGAAGGGGTCACATGGCAAGGACCTGAGGGCAGCCTCTCGGAGCTCAGAGCCGTCCTTGGTTGACAGCCAGCTGGAAAGCAGGGACCTCAGTCCCCCCGCTGCTCGAGGAGGTGACCCTGTCCTGGACCCCTAGAAGCGGAAGCACCCAGTGCACTTGCCGCTGCACGGGGGTGTCTCAGAGATGGCATCAGCTTGCAGAGCTGGGTAAGTACCTGCTATGTTTCTCCACCCTCTGAAATCCAGATGGTAGTCTTGGCACTCGAAAGTCACTGTACTCATGAATAAGACGACTGGCCAAAAAGCTGGAAGTGAACTGCAAAGGGTCACTCTTAGTGGACTCTCACATAAAGGATTATGCAACAGCCTGAAACGTCCTAATCTTGAAACCTCATCTAAAGACATCATCGCAACTGAAGAGGCTTAAAATCACATGAAGAGCATTGTTTACCGATCGCCAATGACTGAGTGGAATATTTCTTTCTTTCTTCTCGCTGCCGTCTTCCAGATTAATGGACGTGCAGTTTGGTAAATGGGCTTAACCTTTCACAGATAGAGAAATAAGAGGATTTTCACTTAGTCCGTCTTCCAGAAAGCTAATGTTAATATGAAACCACTTGAGCTATTGGAATTGTATGTATAATGCACTATATATAATGCTTATCATTTTAATTACATTATATTTTACAAAATTTATTTTTATACCACAGTTTCTAAACTGCTAGCGGGTCAAAACTATTTTGTCTACAGCAGTGACTTATACATAGTTCCTTGACAAATACATTTCACTTTGCTTGTTAGTGTTGATATTGTCAAATATTCAATTTTCCAGACTGAATTTGATTTTCTTTAGGAAATAACTATTGCAAGCATACATATTGAAGGCCGGTATCCCAAATGGCAGATAATAAAAATCTAGTCTAGTTAAAATTTATATATATATATAAAAAAATACAAATATTTAAAACCAGCTGAAGCCTAAGTTTAAATCAACATGAAATAAAAGACACATAACCAGCGCCCCTCACACCATCCCTGTGGAATTTCTCCCTTTTCCGTGATTAATAACAATTCTCCAATTGCATTTCCTTCCCCCTCATTCTCATTCTCTTCCTCCCTGAGACATGGGGGGGGGGGCTCCTTCCAAGCCGGTTCAACCCCCAGCCCTCCCATCACCAATCACCTTCCCCTCTCTTTGACCCCAATTCTTACCCTCCCTGTGGGATAAAATAGAGCCAGCCACGCCTTATTTGATGCACAAGTCTCTCTCCTTTTCTCTGTGCTCCCCCTTAGCGGTGGACCTCCTGGGGTTAGAAACCACGTTTGCATTATTTAAACATCCTCTCCCGTGGTCTTCAGATTCAATGCTCACGGTCGGTTGAAGTTTGTTCTCGGAAGACATCTTGGCTCTCGACTCCTCCTCAGCTGTGTCCATCTCGGGCTCCGGGACGATGTTTTACAACATTTGTCCCGTTCCAATAAGCCCTGACCATTGGTGAGTGTAATTATACTTCTTATGCTGGTATTATATCTAGAGTAGACATTTTGAGGGGGGCGGGGGGGGGCGTCAGTATTGAAGGTCATTTTACTCTGAGTGAAGCAGGGATGCCCCTCAGCTCAAACTTGCCAGCCATGTTGGTCTGCCGGCTGACCTCCCTTTGCAAGGCTGAAGGAGCACATTGGGATGGATGGCCAGCGTAGGAAGCGCCTGGCCGCCTAACCTTCAGAGG
This sequence comes from Rhynchonycteris naso, assembly GCA_037038555.1. Taxonomy (NCBI): domain Eukaryota; kingdom Metazoa; phylum Chordata; class Mammalia; order Chiroptera; family Emballonuridae; genus Rhynchonycteris; species Rhynchonycteris naso. The sequence continues at coordinate 148,821,350 of CM073002.1, forward strand.
AAGGGCGGCATGACTCTCGATCAAAGCAGCCGTGATCTCAGAGGCGACTCTAAGGGAAAGACAAGTGTCATTTAAGAGCGTCAGTTTCGGTGAATACTTTCTTGCTGTGTTGAATGATGGGTGCTGGAGCTAGTGACAGATGCTGTTCTCCATCCATCTCTCCATCTCTTATGGTGATAGGCTTGCAGGTACATCTTCTAGTTCTTGACTATGTGGGTCCCTTCACCGGGGTCCTGTGGGGGTACAGGGGGTGTCTAGCTTGACGGCATAGAAGTTTTCTTGGCAGAGTCCAGGTGACTCTGCCAACACTTTATTCTGTTTTATTGTTTTTGTTTTTTTTTTTAAGCAAGGCATAAGTAATGGAGGTATATAATTGAATGCCTTTATAAGAAGAATTAACTTCCACGCAGGACAGTGTGCTGAAAATAAGAGGGTGTGGCCACCACGGACATAGCACTGTATGCAGAGGTGAGTGTCTTCACAATGGACATAGGGTGCTTGCTCTTGAATTCAACACTAATTGATTGCCCATTCAATAGTCACATCTCCACCTAGGTATCATTTTTATTACTGAGGTTGGACTTGTGAAGTGTTGACTCTTACATCAAATTATAAGGTGACCAGGTTTTAAAATTGGTAAAGCGGGACATCATTGACGGGAGGGTGGGGAGGGTTCTTGATTAAAAATTTGGTCTATATGGAGCAAAAAAATTTTCATAGAATGCAAAAATAGTATTGCAATATATTTTTTAAATTTTAACATAAGTGCAATTTACAAATATAATACATTAAAAATTATGTATAGTATTATTTTATTCTTTGGCATATTTCTCATTTGAGTGAATTTTTTTTAGTAGATTGCTGTCGTTGTTTAAAAGGTCATAAAATTTTTCACAAGCATTTGTTAAATTATATTTCACACATAAAATGGCTTTCAAAGTCTCAACACTTAATTGTGATTTTTCTGATGTCCACACTTTATTTACTGTAGAAAAAATGCGTTCAGTCGCAGCATTAGTTCCCGGTAAAGACAGCGCGTATTCCACAATTTTTAGTGCATTATTGTATGGAACATGGTTTGTTTCAAAATGATGAAATATTTCTAACCATTTGTTCTCTATTGTGATTTTTGCTGATGCCCAAGATTTAACCTTTTCCTTAATATATTTTTAAAATAATGATACATTAAAAGATCATTTTCGGAAATATTACTATATGGGAAATTTTGAGTGAATCAGAGGGATGGGGTTACACGGTCCCAAAACCGATGCGGGAGCTGCACGCGCGGGCGGGAGCAGGCAGGGCAGCGCCGCTGTGTCCAGGACGCGGGCCTATGGGTAGTTAGGAGACTTGACAGCTGCCGCCCCAGCAGGTACGTCCCGCCCAAAGTTCTTTGTTTTGGCCCCCCACGGGGCAGCCAGCTCTGGCGGCAGTGTGGGCGCTTCCAGGTAGAGGCAGGGTCTCCCCACTGAAAACTGTATATTCCCTTCCCATTCTCCCGCTATTCCCTAGCTTTTCGTGCCTTCTTTCCAAAAATCGGGACATTTTAAAAACGCCGTGGGATGCGGGACAAATTGTTAAAAACAGGATTGTTCCGCCAAAACGGGACGTCTGGTCACCTTAGTGTACAGGGGACATGTTGTATAGCTATACACCGAATCCGGGTGAAGTTTATTAATCACTGGCACCCCAATAATTTCAATACAATGAAGCAAAGACCCCGCCAAGGTCAACTAGACCTTCAGCACCATTTGGCAGGGTTTGGGGCTACTGGAGAAAGACATTGATGTCAGGACTGAGGAAACGGTCCGCATTTAATGAGCGGGGCTACTTCAAAGAGGTTATTTACTTAATAGATCTCCTTAATAGTGATTTCATCTCCTGTCTTTCAATTGAATTTGTGTCTTTATGCTTCCTTATATGTGGTTTTAGGGATAAGGCTCTCTGTTTGGGGGAGGGGAGGACACCCATAGGAGGTATATTAATTAAGAATATGCATATTATGACCTGCTTGAAAGAGGAGACACAAGGCATCCCCCATGGGGTTGACAGGTAGCTCTCTTGGTATCTGAGGCCCCAGTTTGGGGAAGTGTAAACTCAGGAGTCCTTTTGATTGAAGGTGCAGTTTGAATGCACTCACACAAAGGGAGTCCAGTCACAAGGTGTATCACTTACAGATCTCAGAAACGGGGATGGGAAGGGTGGCGACTGGGTCTCAGTGACCCTGGGGGAAGGCAGTCCTGTCCCCCAGGACAAGGGGGCAGGAGATAAGACGCAGGACCCCTAGTGCTCACAAGGAGTTTGGGGCAGAGGTCACTCACGTCGCACTGGAGCAGCTCTAAGCGGTTCTTTTAAAAGTTGCCGTGGGAAACGAAGAGCGGGGGACTTGGATGGGAAAGCTACGGTCAGGTCCTTTCCTAAGCATGCAGGTTCTGGGTGTGAGCAGGGCTGTTATTCCCACAGCATGCCATTCGGCAGCTCAGGTAGCTGTCTCCTCGTCACCAGCTTGGGACCTGCTTGTTCCTTTATTAAGGACAGGAAACAGGCAAGTGAAGGACCGGAACTGAGATAGTAGAAGCGAGATGGAAAGAAAGAGGAAAAGCAAGCAGCTAGCCGGAGGGAAGAAGACAATCCCGTGAGCTCAGCAGCCCGTCCCTCTGCTCAGCTGTTAAGACCCCTGGGACTTCCTGACGCACAGAGAGTGAAGAGCCAGTCCCCCGAGAACCACTGAGGCTCGCTGGGGCTGTGGGGGCCACGCGGTGCTTAAATGCTCACATCGTAATCATAGCACTTTGCGTTAGGTAACATTTTAAAGTCTGGATACTTGAATAACTTGCATCATCTCATTTAATTTCTTTTTATTTTATTCATTTTAGAGAGGAGACACAGAGTGAGAGAGAGAGAGAGAGAGAAAGGGGGGAGGAGCTGGAAGCATCAACTCCCCTATGTGCCTTGACCAGACCAGTGCAGGGTTTTGAACTGGCGACCTCAGTGTTCCCAGGTCGACGCCTTATCCACTGCGCCACTACAGGTCAGGCATTGCATCATCTCATTTAAAGTCATCCTCTACGGGTGACTTCCATATTCCCAATCGACATAAAGTAACAAAATGTTAAAATGAAAACAGCAATGTTGTTCGATAAATAGGACTCTGCTCACACAAGTTTTCTTTTTATAATGGTTAGATGAAACATTGCTCTTATGTTTCAATGTAGAAGCAGGGAGCTGGTACCCAGAACAGTCGCCCACCAGAGGAAGAAGATACTGCCCAGCAACAGCAGTGAAGCCAACCAAAGGTTAATCTGGTCTTACAGTCCTCAGGCACCTGTCATTCTAAACAATGTCAGTAGTTAACTGCACTGCCCCCCCCTGGGGCTGACCACAGCCCCCAACACCTCCCCTCCCCTGCAGAGCTGAACTTCAGACTGGGAAGGTTCAAAGTCAAAGTTGTAGCAAAGGAGAACACTACCCTGGAGAGTCCTGCTCGGTTCTCTCCAACCCTCGGCGTCCAGGCCCCTGCCGCCCTATGCTCCTTGGATGGACCAGTGCTGCTGTCCAGTACAGATCACGGTCCACGTATCAGGAAAACAAATGAGGAGGCCTTAGGCTCACCTGGTGATGGACGTATTCTCCAAATAATAAACATGTTAACCTACGACAGCTTGTATTTCTTGAAGAATAAAATGATGTGATTTCAACTGTCATGTTTGGGACATTTCAGTTTCGGCCCCCTTGATTTATCCCCCATGGTAAACGGATTCATCACAGGTGTTAGTTACTATCATCTTGTCTTTTGCTGTTAGGTTATTAGTGTCACAGGCATCAGGCATGTTACCATGGAAGTTGTGGTCAGGATACAATTGCTGCAAAGATTATAAAGATTTGGTTTGATAAGAGGAAAACGAGTCAAGAGTGCTGGGCAGTAATTATCTAAAGTGATCCAAATAAACAATCTTCTTGCTAGAAATAAAGCCGTGTTGGACTATCTTCTGGAGAGAGGGCTTTACCTGAAAGTGCTCCTGTGGTCAGGAAGCAGGGTTGGCTCTGGACAAGGACTGTGGGAGCCTCCAGGTGGGCCGAGTCCGAGGCTGGGCCCTGCTGTGCCACCACCAGCATACCTCCAGGCGGCCACAGTTTACACCAGGGCGGGCGGAAAGGGGGCGCACACTCAGAGCTCTTTCAGATGCCTTCGAAATCGAGGGTGATGCTCCCTGACTTATGTGCCGCTCTCCCTCTTCACCGGCATTCAAGTTCTGCAGGAATTAAGCAGGGCATGATTTTTGCCCGATGGATTTCAGAATGTGTGGAATTAATCTTCTTAGGAAGTGCGGTTTCGGTGTGGGTGGCTGCTCGGCTCCGACTTCCACGTTGTTGAAGTGCCCAAGAATGAAAATGAGTTACTGATGGCAAAGCAATTATTCCAATGCTTGTGGCTTTATTCCAGTTAAGCTGGAATAAAGTAATTCCATTGCAATGAAAAAAAAAATAAAATAAGTTCATAATGCACAGAGAAGATCTGGGTAGGGATTTCTGTTGCGTCTGTCGCTTTCCTTTCATGAACCCAGCTTCCTACTGGTGGTTGGAAGGAGATAAGAACTAAGGGGGAAAGAAAATGAGTTACTGAAGCTGATGATGATCCAGGCTGGTTTGTCAGGCACAGTCCCGAACGGATACAGGTCTTCTGCCAGGAGCTCATGAGTTTCTTGGAGTGCGTGAGTCAAATACTACATGTCCCTTAACTTGTGTCCTGATGCTAGTATTCTAGCATCTGGAGGTAGGGGTGTTCCCAGTACCCAGAAAACCAGTCCAAGCACTTATTTCATTCAGATGAAGACAGAGGTGATGAGCCGTCTCATGTCACCAGAAGAAGGACGCACCCTGGCAATGTCTTGCCCTCAAGGAAGACTGACCCACTTTTTACACACTTGCTTCCTGTAGCTGCTCAGTTATAATCTCCTGTTGAATCCTCTGGAAGAGACGAGACGTTGGGGAGGCAAGGCTCACTGACTGAGGTGCCTATATGACAACCTTGGCTCATGAAGGCCAGAAGGAGGGCAGAACTGACTCAGACGAGAGCTGGAGTGTGTCCACTCCAGCCTCCGTGGGTTAAGGAAAACAACAGATTTGGGGGCTGTGTGCATAAATCTACTCATGTCGCAGTTCTAGAGACCATCAATACGGACATTAGACCTTTAGGGACCCTCAGTCCATAATCAGGCCATACTCCTTCTGGGGCTTGGCGAGGCCTCTCCGTATAAACTCTGGAGAAGCTCCAAATTATGCCCAGCCTTTAAGGAACAGCTCAGTGTCTGAAAGGACATGAGGGGACATCTAATATCATGTAGAAATGGAGCATTCTGCATTAGTTAACCACGCTTGATCTTCCCTTTATGCAACATGAGTGACGTGGGGGTTGGATTGCTGGAGCCCTCTTACTATGAGTGGTCACTGGTTAGTCTCGTCTAAAGCGGACCGTGTCTCATTCAGGCACAAATACTTACAGAACTGGTCAGTGCATTCCAGGGCTCTTGTGCAGAGGGTTGTAAATGGCATCTACTTCTAGTATTACTCCAATTATGGCATCTACTTCTAGTATTACTCCAATTATCACCCTTCGCCCCTGGCTACCACAAAATGCATATTCTTCTCAGATGCTCATTTTCAGATATTGCTAACATTTCCTGGACAATTTAAGTGGGCTGTGAAAATACCACTTAAGTAAGTCTTACTTATGCATTAGTTCAGGGGGTCAGTTCAGTTTGTTTGGTTTTGTGGGGTTTTTTTTGTACATCTCAATAAAGCTATTTAAAATGTCACAAAAGCGATGAATATAACAGTTTCGTAAGAGTTCAAAAGATGTGTCCATCTCAGTTCAGCTTTTCAAGAATGCTCACAGTGCCAAAAATTTGATGTAGACCTTTAGAGAAATAAATTGTGATAGGCGTGGGAAATTTTATATTTATTTTTGAAGCTAAATAACCTTAAATTAAAAAGGAAAAAGAAGAAACACAACAGCCAACACAGTATTGAAGAACAGAGTTGGAGGACTAACTACCCACCCTCAAGAGCCCAGAAACAGACCCACCTAAATACAACCCACTGATCTCTCACCAAGGAGCATAAACAACATAACGGAGCAAAAAATATATATAGTTTCTCCAACAAATAGTTCTGGAATGATAGAAATCTCCTGGCAGAAAAAAAACAAAACAAAACAATCTAGACATTGACTTGACACAATTCACAAACATTAACTCAAAATATATAATCGTACGCCTAAACATAAAATGCAAAACCCTAAAACCCGCAGAAGAGAATAGAGAAGAAAACCTAGGAGACTCTGGGCGTGGTGACTTTTCTAGGTACACCATCAAAGACATGATCCATGCAAGAAATAAGTGACCAACTAGACTTCATTAAAATCACACGGGCATGTACCTTTGCTCTGAGAAAAATAAGACCTCCCTCTCTGAGAATGACAGAGAAGGTATTCAGATGTCAAATAAGCCCATGAAAAGACGCTCGCATTAGATGCCGTCGGGGAAAAGCAACTGGAATCCACAGGAGAAACCTCCGTGCATCTGGCAGACCGGCCAGAACTGAGGACACTGACAGGCCCCATATGTTCACAAAGGTGTGGACCGTGCACTCCAGGTTGGAATGCAGAACGATACAGCCCCTTTTGCAAAAACAATTTGGCAGCTTCTCACAGCACTGAGCAGGAGCTTACCGGATGAGCGAGCAATCGTGTTCTGCGGTATTTACCCAGGAAGGCTGGGAATTTGTGTCCGCACAAAAACCTGCACAAGGATGTTTATAACAGCTTCCTTCATAATTGCCGGCACTTGGAAGCCAAGATGTCCTTCAGTGGGTGAATGCATAAACAGACTGTGGCACATCCAGACAATGGAATGTCATTCAGCACTAAAAATAAATGTGCTATCAAGCTATGAAAACACAGGGAAGAAGCTGAAATGCCCATTACTAAGTGAAAGGAGCCAATTAGAAAAAGGCTACACAGTGTGGAGTCCAGCTACATGACATTCTGGAAAAAGCAAGATTATGGAGCCAGGAGAAAGATCAGCGGTGACCAGGGCTGAGTGGGGGAGTTGAGAGGGCAGAGCACAGAGGGTTTTTAGGGCAGTGAAACTGCTCTGTGTGATGCTATAATTGACGGATATATGTCAATATGCCTTTGCTCAAACCCATAGAATTTACAATACCAAGAATGAAAACTAAGGTAAACTATGAACTTGGGGTAATTATGATGTGTCCATAGAAGTCTACCATTGGATTAAAAAAATAAAATAAAAAAGCTCTATTCTGGTGAATGATATTCATGTGTCAGGACAGAATGTATGTGAAAAATCTCTGTAGCTTTCTCTCCATTTTGTTTTAAAATTAAATGTACTTTTAAAAAAATCAAGTTTGAAATTGCAAACCAACAGGAGCGAGCTGGAAAGGTTTTGCACCAGGCACAGACCATGCCACGTCCACACTCCTGGCTCCCCTGGCCTGACTTCTCTGCACCATCACCCATTCAGCCCTCGTCCACTTTCCCAGAGATGACCCCACGCTGTCTACGGGGTTCTTCCATGCAGTGTCCTCTGCTGTGCCTCTAGACCTGCTCTTTCAACGGGGTCCCACTGTGATGCAGCTGAGTGACTCGTGGTCACTGCTCGCTGGGCGGTCAGGTAGAGCAGGATGCAGCAGGACCACGGCCACGGTGAACAGGCAGCGGAGTACCGCCCAGGGGAGAGACCAGCGCAGGATTGAAGGTCACTAAGAACAGCTACACACTCTCCCGGCTCGACGGGGACAGTGTTTTCTTAAAGCAGGAGAGGGAGAAAGCAGAGATGCCCCCCCCCTCACAGTGTGTGGTTCCCCGGGGGGGGGGGGGCAGCAGGTCCTATCGGCGGTGACACGGGCAGACGCACTGCACACGCCCCTTTGGGCTGCCCTGGAAGAACCCCGTTCCCTCTCCACAGGGGACCGGATCTAGCAATGGGGTCGGCCAGGTGCCCTATATGATGTTTCGAACAAAGAGATGTTTCCAAGCAAGCTTTGTAGAGCCTCTATCTCCTTACAAGGAACTGGCCTGGGCCAAGAGCGATTGTAAGTGACCGTGGAAAGGTTCACAAGCGGGGCAAAATGGCCTTTGTTCACACCAGCGGCTGGGCTTTGCCCATATACCAGTCTCCTCTCCCCAGATGCCCAGAGGTACTCAGTCTGCGGGGACAAGGCGGAGAGGGAGCAAGAATAGCCCCAGGTGGGAGGCACAACCAGCGCTCTACGCCCTGCACGCCCAGGCTCTGCGGCGACTGGACTCTACCTCTGAAATCTTAATTTCATCTCTCCCAGGTCCAGTGTCCTTCAGAACCTTCCAGCCTGTCATTCACGTGTCACCCAAAGTGAGCCAGACACAGCTCCAGACAATGGGGACTAGACGGTTCCCAGGGTGCTCCGCGTCTCTGCTCAGACCTCCGGAGAAGCAGCGGGTAAAACTGTAAGCACAGAGAGAGAGAGAATATATCACTTTCAGTTCCCCAAACATAATACTGGTAAGAAGAGAGAGCGACAGAGGTTTGGGGGAAGAGCGGAAGGGTTCTCTGGGGCCGTGGCCTGAAGGACTGGCATCCCCTGTCCTGTAACGAGGAGGGACGTGGACAGATCATTCTGGCTTCTCTGTGGAGAACAGACTGGAGGGAAGCCAGGAGAATGGGTTTTAGTGAAGGAAACGGTGCTTTGGAGGATGCCAGCGGTCTGGACCACAGCCCCCGCCCCAGCCTCTGTGAGGTTTGGCATGAAACCCACATCGGCCCACATATCGTTTTTCACCTCGGTTCTTCGCTGTTTCCCGTGGGGGTTGCATTCACACGTGTGGACACACTAGCCGTCACGGACAAGCTTCATCCACACCCCACACCTCCTAGGCTCCTAGGCCAAGTGCGCTCCCACCCACTGCTACAGTTTGTCCCCTGCACGAGCCCTGGGAGAGAGCCTGGTCCCTTCTGCAGGAGAGCCCAGCGGCTCAGGTCCCCAGAGTAGGATCTGGAAGCAGAAGGAGGTAGGGACCCTGTCCCCTTAGCACCCCTGACACCTTTTCCCTGTGGGAAGGGCAGAGGGCAGCCTTTGGGAGCCCGATCTGGGTCTTCCGGTACACAGCTCCGAACTAGAGCGGCCACAGTGGTGCTCAGACACCCCCATGGTGCTTTGTGCCCTAGAGCCTGTCACCTGAGCTGGAGGGCGGAACACCCCTAAGATCCACACGCCTCTGAATATCCCTGGAAGAGAGGGCTTAAGGCTTCCCAAAGAGACCCTGCATCTCATGAAAACAAAGGGATAAGCCCCCTACCTGTGTCCAGTGCCCCTGACTATGTTGTAACGTTGAAAATCTTCTCAGAACGTTGTTTCCCTTTCCAGGGTCCACAGACCAGACAAAGCCTTTCATATGATCAGCCTGTTGTTACCTAAACGTTTCCACCCAAAGTCTCAGGGAAGACTTTGACATGGGCATTGCTGCCTTGCAGACGGTCTTCAAGATGAAGTAGCTGAGAACAAGAAAGATTAAATCACGGAGGAACTCGGCATAAGTCTAGAGCAGGGGTCCCCAAACTACAGCCCACGGGCCGCATGCGGCCCCTCAAGGCCATTTATCCGGCCCCCACCGCACTTCCGGAAGGGGCACCTCTTTCACTGGTGGTCAGTGAGAGGAGCACAGGATGCATCCGCACCCATAGTTCCCAGTGAAATACTGGTCAGTGTGTTGATTTAAATTGACTTGTTCTTTACTTTAAATATTGTATTTGTTCCCGTTTTGTTTTTTCACTTTAAAATAAGATATGTGCCGTGTGCATAGGGGTTTGTTCATAGTTTTTTTTTATAGTCCAGCCCTCCAACGGTCTGAGGGACAGTGAACTGGCCCCGTGTAAAAAGTTTGGGGACCTCTGGTCTAGAGCTTTGAGGTGCATGGTTCTTTCCCTTTACAGCCGTCTAAGGCCGGAAAGGAGCTTAGCGGTCTGCTTCTCTGACCCTCCCCACACCCTACTAGGCCCCGGGGGGGGGACGGGATCTGTGCCAGCTTGGGGTGGGAATCCAGAGTTCAGCCTCTCCCTCCGGGTCTTTTCATGCAGCTGATATCCACCACATTCTTCCCTGCCTTCCGTCACTGCTTGAGAAGCTGGCTTCTGTATCATCTCTATCTTTCCAGCGTGGGGATTGACTGTCACCAAGGGTTGCCACCGTGAAGAAGCTACGGTAGAGACACTGGGCACCCACGCGCGCGGGGACCAAATTCGCGGGCAAGGTCAGGACGAGAGGTCGGAGGACGTGCGATGCTGGAGGCAGGGCGTTTGCTCTCTCTGTCTGCTGGGCAGCGAGCAGATGGCCGGAGCCCTTGTGAGCGCCAGGAAGAAACAGCTGGTGAGTCAGAACTCCCTGCAAGTGGGGAGCAGTGTTTGTGCGCCTTTGGAAGAAAAAACATTTTGTTTTTCTCTTTGGAAGAGGGGGGGAAAGTTCAAGCCATGCTTAATATGCCGAGAGGGGTTGAAAAGAGGAGGCTGGGGTGCTGGAGATTTTGTGCGGTGAGACAGGACCCAGAGCTGCGGCCAGCCCGCCCACGGGTGGGTCTGCTGGGGTTGGAAGCCGTGGGGACAGTGGACCCAGAAGGAGCGGTGAGTCAGAGAGCACGAGGAGGACCAGAAGGGAAGAGGCGGAGGACGGACACAGGGAGGGAAGAGTAGGGAGAAGAGGACGCCAAGGAGAGGGGACTGAAGACCAGAGTCCTGGGTTCCTGACCCCAGACCTTCTAAAGACCCTTGGACTCTCCTGATTAACACCAGAGGCGGGCTGGTGGCCAGAGAGACCGCCGCCCGGTTAGAGGGCTGGTGTGTTCACCCCCCACCCCCACCCCCATGCGGCCATGACCTGCTGCTCTCTCACTGGGTCACTGCTGGGGCGCTCGAAATGTCCAACCTCCCGGAAGAGATGCCCCTGTTCTTCCCTCTCCCTGGAGGGCGGACACCTGGCTCAGTCCCTCCCTTCCTCAGTGTCTCTACCCAGATCTCACCTGCAGAAAGAATTCTTCTGAGCACAGTCTAGCACATAAACAGAAGGCCTCGCTCTCCCCTCCCACGGCTGAACTTCTCAAACCGACCTTCTCACCACCCGACCCATGTCGCCCTGTGTGTCTGTCACTCGCTCTTTTTTGAAAAATTTATTTATTCATTCATTCAATTTTAGAGAGGGGGGAGAAAGAGAGAGAGAGAGAGAGAGAAGTGGGGAGGAGTAGGAAGCATGAACTCCCCTATGTGCCTTGACCAGGCAAGCCCAGGGTTTCAAATCAGCGACCTCAGCGTTCCAGGTCGAGGCTTCATTCACTGTGCCACCACAGGTCAGGCTGTCACTAGCTCTTACCCCAGTGTCAGCTACACAAGGGCAGAGTCTCAGCCACTCCCTTCCCTCACCTACTCACTTTAGACACGTAACTCAGAGGAGGAATGACCAACTAAATAAAAAGCTAGCTCAAAACCTCACTCTTCCCTGAAAGATGGCCCCCCTGTGGGCTTCATTTCCACTCACTCTTGGGGGTCACACAGGACTCTGCCCTCAGGAAGGGTCCACCTCTGGCTCCATGCTCTCTCTAATTCCCATCTTGACATTCTCATCATGGTTTTTTTTTTTGCACAAGAATCTCGACACTTCACGTTGAGCAAGTGCATTCAAAGTTTGCAAAATTGGTAAATCAGATTAAAAGTATCCTTGAAAGTGCCACGTTTCGTTGACTCAAGAGAGAATAACGAGAAAGATAGGCAGCAGCATTAGAGATGTTCAAATAAAGAGCAAATAACCCGCATCTTCAAGTCAGAGTCTGGTAGCGCGCGGAATCCACCAGGCACGTCTTCTATTTATAGCTGCGTGTCACGGTGAGGTTTCTTCTCCAGGTATGACAGCCACTAATTTTAATCAATGGAATAAAGCAAACTTAGAACCAAACCTTCAATTTGCTGCCTCACAACGTGTTAAAGAAAGGCACTAAATTATCATGAGGTATATTCTGTCATGTTGTACTAGGGTATAATAATAATAATCTTAAGAGAGATCAGAGTTTTGTGTGAGTAGGGATATGATAGATTTCAAAGGATATTGAAATATTGTTCATTTCACTCTTTTAAAAATGTCTTTTTGGTTTATTCCTATAAATCCCATAATCACCACTGTATGCATGCATAACGTTCAATAAAAAAGAATAAGGTATATACATTTTATGTTGAATGTATAAATAAACAAAATATGTTGAGGAAAAATTTTTACAAAAATGTCTCCTTAAAGAAGACAGCCGGGCCTGACCAGGCGGTGGCGCAGTGGATAGAGCGTCGGACTGGGATGCGGAAGACCCAGGTTCGAGACCCTGAGGTCACCAGCTTGAGCACGGGCTCATTTGGTTTGAGCAAAGCTCACCAGCTTGAGCCCAAGGTCGCTGGCTCCAGCAAGGGGTTGCTCACTCTGCTGAAGGCCCGCGGTCTAGGCACATGTGAGAAATCAATCAATGAACAACTAAGGAACCTCAATAAAGAATTGATGCTTCTCATCTCTCTTCGTTCCTGCCTGTCTGTCCCTATCTGTCTCTCTCTCTGTCTCTGCCACAAAAAAAAAAAAAAAAAGATGCCCTGAGTCCGTGGGCCCACCCCTCTTGGCCTGGTGAGTGGTCCTCTCTGATCCCTGCCTGGCCCTGCCTCCCCTTTCTGCTTGGTCCCAGGGCTCCCCTGTACTGAGTGCCTCTGTCTTCAAGTGCGCCGTGACTGAAACCCTCTGCCCACCAGTCCCTCTGTCATCGTACCGTCCTTTTCTTCTTCAGAGATTAAATTCTTTTTAAATAATGATTGATTGATTGAGTGAGTGAGTGAGTGAGTGATTTTAGAAAGAAAGAGAGAGGAAGAGGGAAGCAGAGAGACAGAAAGAGACAGAGAAGCATTGCCCTGGCCAGATGCTCAGTGGGTGAGAGCATCACCCCCATACAGGGCAGCTCTGAAAGGAAACGCCTAGTGAATACACACACAGCTAAGTGGAACAATAAATGCTTTTTTCTTCAAAAAAACGTACCGGGGTGGGTGACACCACAGGGCTCCACCCACACCCTCAGCCTTCCCCAGAGTTTCCGTCGCACATTCCGCCCCGACGTCCTGCAGCTGTCCGTGCGTCCATCCGCCCAGCACCATCAGACCGTGAGCTCCTGCGGAAACAGTGGGCAGCTGAGCTGTCCTTGAGTCTCCCTGCTCCAGGCCAGCCTGCAGCTCGGAGGGAGACACCCATCATGTGTGTAAATGAACAGAAGGAAAATGCAAGCCGCAGCAACAAGAAATCCATCTGCTGGCTTCCTGCCATAATCCAGAAACCGGATTACACTGCTTACATATCCACTCATCAGTTTAATCCTCAGGCTACCCTGCCCAGGAGACACTCTGAGACGTTAAATAACTGTTGTGTGATTAAAGGATTAGCACACGTCAGAGGCAGAAAACAAATCATGCAAATGTTCTTCCTCAGGTCTTCCATCTCCTAAGCCACGTTTTAGGCAAGACACATGAATAGATACTTGCTTAATGCTGATGTGCCATCTTATTGAAGGCTGGGGTCAGGTGTCTAATTTCTGTATTTTTACAAAAACCTTGCTCTACTATGAAAATATAAAAGATACATGTTAGAATTGTATCATCTACTTTCAAACACAAATGATAAAAGTTTTTTTGAAAGTACATATTCATTGTCTTTTGAGATGTTCATTCCGGGCCGTCCTATTTAAACTAATTTAAGACAGGAGCATAGAATCCAAACGCGGGTGGGACCAGCTCCTACCTGCCTGCTGGCCGTGGAAGAAAAGACATGTTCTGAGAACCTCATCTCTTCATCTCAGAGTCTCCTTGTCATCAGCTGAAAGTTTCCCCAGGCCACATCTTCTGGACTTATGTAACCTGAGAACTGGCATCTGTCCCCCAAACTACTAATAGTTTTCTTCTCTTCATCACCTCTTGCTTGAGCTGCAAATGCAAAGCCCCTGGGGCTCCCCCCACCAGCCCTTGCTGGTCTCCACAGCCAGGGAGGGCTGCTCCTCTCTCTCACAGTGAACATGAGAATGGGGGGCACGCTCACTGGGGTGACAGATGCTCTTCCTTCCACGCTCAAAACCTAAGGCAGGAACCTATGATCTTTCCTCCGCACCGTTCATGGTAATGATTCATTCATCGTGCTAATCACTGAGCTAAAGCTCTACTCCACATTCAGATCTGTGTCAGGATCAGGGCTTCACAGATGCTTAGGACATACAGAGCCCCCTCCTTGCACCAGGCATGCTGAAGACGAGATAGACAAGTGAAAACTATGCCCGGGTATGAGCGTGGTTGCAATCACGGAAGAGCTGTGGGTCGTGGAGAGAGAGGCTGTTGGAAGCTACAAAACTTAGGGAGGAGTTCACAGAGGCTAAAGGGTGAGACGAGACGTGCACATTGAAGATAAGAGGCATGCTTCGGCAGTGCAGAGGCGGAAGGGACACGGCTGGTTTGGAAACACCTTATTTGTTCAGATACAGAAGCCCCAGAATGACCCTGATAAGAGTCCTGCAGGAGGTCTGTTGGGAGAAGTAGGGAGAGGTAGGGTCAGAGAGAGAATGGGAGATCACTTTTAAAAATGTTGACAGGGCGCCCCTGGATAGACAAAGTGACCGTGGAATGCGCAGGACTGGAGCGGTGCGCCATGTTTGCATGCGGAGAGAGCTCGACTGAGGGTGGGACGTGAAGGCCAATGGCAGCCATCCCGGGGTACACAGTGTGCAGCGGGGAAATGAGGCTGCAGAGGTGGGTGGGGTACAGAGGGCGGGGAGACAGGAACCGCATCCACAGGACCTGACTGCCTCGTGGTGACCACAGAAGAGAAACCTTCAAAACGAAGAACTATAAAATGACATCCTGGATCCCCGCTTGGCTGACGGGTTGGGGTGGACTCACCCCTGTGGAGACATGAGGAAAGTTTTGGGATGGAGTAGAGGGCGTGGGAAAGATGTTGAGTACCAGCTTGGCCATGGTAACATCAAGGTGGTCATGGAGAGCCCCGGTGGAGACGTTGAATTACACTTTCATATAGGGAACTGTACCTCCAAACAGAGACCTGCCCTGGACATACACGGATGACTTATTTATGATTAGAATGGCTGAATTGTTTTCCAGACAATGGCCGATTATACCCAGCAACCCCACTCCTGGGAATATATCTGAAGCATATATGCACCCCTGCGTTCATTGCAACGTTATTTACTATAGCCGGGTTCTGGAAACAGCCCAAGGGCCCATCAGTAGTTGAATGAATAAAAGAGCCCTGGCCCACTACACAGTAGAACCCTACATAGCTATACAAATAGAAGGGGATCTGGTCTTTTGCAACAGCATGGATGGATGGACCCGGAGAGCATTATGTTAAGTGACGCGTCTCAGTCAGGGAAAGACAAGTACCACAGAATCTCACTCGTATGCGGAATCTAATGAACAAAATGAACTAACAAGTGAAATAAAAACAGAATCACACAGAGAGACAGGATGACAGCTGTAGAGAGTGGGTTGGGGCGTTGAGTGAGGAAGGTGAAAAGAAAGAGCAAGAAAAGAGAAATAGGAAAGAAAGAACTCATAGACGTGGAGCAGTGTGGTCAGTGCTGAGGTGGGGATGGAGGTGGGGGTGGGGGTCGGGAGAGGTGGAGAAGGATATGGGGGGAGGTAAATGGCGACGGAGAAAGGCTGGACTTGGGGGGGGGGGTGAACACACAATACGGTGTCCGGACATGTGTTATAGCAATGGGCACCTAAAACCTGTATGCTTATGTTCACCAGGGTCACCCTGATAAAATCCAATTAAAAATAAAATAAAAAAAAATACTAGAGCGTTGGCCCAGGGTATGGAAGTCCCGGGTTCAATTCCCGGCCAGGGCACACAGGAGAGGCGCCCATCTGCTTCTCCACCCTTCCCCCTCTCCTTTCTCTCTATCTCTATCTTCCCCTCCTGCAGCCAAGGCTCCACTGGAGCAAAGTTGGCCCGGGCACTGAAGACGGCTCCATGGCCTCCACCTCAGGTGCTAGAATGGCTCCGGTTGCAACAGAGCAACACCCCAGATGGGCAGAGCATCGCCCCCTGGTGGGCATGCTGGAGTCTGGCGCTTGCGGGAGTCTGTCTGACTGCCTCCCCGCTTCTCACTTTGGAAAAATAATAAAATAATAAACTTAGGCATGTGAAGGTGTTCTTCTTCATGAGTTTTATCACATTGCATTATGTTCCTTTAAGACCCACAGGATTTTGACCTTTAAGAGTAACATGCAGAAGATATTCAATTATTATAGGAAAACCTATAAAAAAAAACACAGAAGTATTTTAGATAGGCGTAAAACCCATAGCAAATCAGCAAGTATAAAGAGCATTTGACCCTGAGTTAGAGAAAGTAGGGCTGAAACGTATGAGAAAAGAAATGAGCAGAGGGTGAAATACAGGTTTGGGTGGGAAACCGGCAAAGGTTACTGATTATTTTTTATGGCAATTTGAAAGAAAAGGAAAGACCTTGAAATTTTGTCTCCTTAAGATGAGGCTCTGTAAGAGAATTTAATTTAAGGTAATATCCCTTAAATATTCTGCTTAACATACACCAATCGTTGATAAGTGATTTATGCATGTTCATTAGTTTCGTCTTCCCAGTGGGCTCATGGGGCAGTTACTAGGACTCCTTTTGAAGGATCAGGGAAATGAGATCTACAGATATGAGTAATTATGGCCAAGATTACGTAGCACATTAAGACAAAGTGTGGTCTTCAGGGCTGATATTCCCCCTTAAAAGGGCCATGCGTCTAATCACTGTGAGTCCATGAGACTGACTCCCGGAGTCAGAAGTGCTTGTCATCTCCTGAGACTAAGAGGGATTATGCCTGTGGAGGTGAGGTAGATTACCTGTGCTTTTCAAGTCCAAACACAGCAGCACTACTAAAGGGTCCTGGTTAAAGCCCTGTGCGTTTAAACAAGTATGAGTTCACAATTAAGGTAATTAATATAACTTACTGTCCAAACGGGGACTTTTTTTGAAAATAACACTGAAAATTAAATGAGAACATTAGTTACCGAGACCTTTTCATAGTAAATCAGAATGAATATAAAATCTTTTGCTTATCAGGCCTATACTATGACTTATGACCTCATCAAATAAATTAAAATTTTCGGTGTCAAGAAACCTGAGAACTAAAAGGCAGATGTCTTTCTCATGGATGTAAATTATTCCCTCGCTCATGTATCATCTGCTGAATAGTCGCATTCACCTAACGTCAGCTCATGTGTTAGGACAGGGGCATATCGACACGGAAGTGCAGTGTGTTGGCACGAACCCTGCAATGCCTTTGCCACCCTGAAGACTGGTGACACTTCTCTGAGGCAGACTGTCGGGGGGTGGGGGGGTTGACCCATTACAGCGGCTGGATCCTTGGGCCATTCTTCCTCTTGTACTCTGCTTTGTCATTTTGAACACCCACCCATGGGTCCGTTCACATCTAATTAGAATTTTTCTTTTCTCTAGCATCATGTCCCGCTTTGCCAAGTACAGTTTTTATTATTATTATTATTATTGTTGTTTTTAATCATTATAAGCAAAGCGATACTTTCATCTCTCCCAACAATAGCCATCCAGTAATAGAAATAAGAGGAGTCTGACTGTCTCTTTGAACGTCATTCATTATTTTGACATAAAAAAGAAAAGAATAAAAGCTCATGACAAGTTTCTATAGATTTGAGGACGATTCCTAAGAATGGACAAAAATGGAAAATTTAGGACGATTAAGCTGCCCATCAAATGTGAAGAAGAAAAGTCATTGTCCTCTCACATTTCCCTTTTACAATGGCCAGAAATTTATTCTGGATTGATCATCGGGTGATCCTTTGACCTTCGTGTTCTTAGGAGCTTTGATTCATTTTATTCAAGATAACGCTTTTTAAGGTTCCACGTTCAAGCTGAACAGCCGACTTATCGATAGATTCCTAAATGCTTTCGAAGGAGAAGAATGCAGTCCACATGGTAACCCTAGAATCCAAAGAAAGACACATAAAGGGACCCCCCCTCATTAGGGGACAAGGCTGTCCTTGTGTCCTTAGTAGACACAGATGACAAATTTTATAAGCATAAAGTTATCAAAGAAACAAGAACAGATCATAATTATGCATTCTGGATACAAGTCCTTCCTCAGCCACGCTATTTGCAAAGATTTTCTTCTTGTCTATGGATTTTCTGTTTGTTCTCTCAGCAGTACCTTTCAGAGGAAATATATTATTTTTATTTTGATGAAGCCCAATTTATTTAAGTTCTTTCATAAACCAGGTTTCCGTGCGAACCTTAAAAGCTCATCTGCTCTGTTTAATTCTAGAAGATTTATAGTTTTGAATATGGAGTGTCCGAAACCATGTGTTAAAAAGATTGCCCTCTCTCCTCTGAATTTCCTTTGCAAATTTATCACAAAGCAACTGGTCGTATTGGGGGAGGCTGATTCTGGACTCTGTGCTTTGTCACTGATCCCTAGGACTGTCTCTTCGCCAATGTCACACCATCTTGCGTTTTATAAACAGAGCTTAAAATTATCTAGATTGTGATTACTCCAAATGTATTCTTTTTTTTTTTCAAAAATATTTTAGCTCTTTGAGTTCCTGGTTTGAGAAATACAGACTTAAAATATATTCTCAGTTGTCCAATACTATTTTACTTCAAAAGTTCATATTTGCTCTAATGGTTTGAAATGTCATCTTTATCCTATACTAAATTTTCATATATAGTTGAGTCCATTTTTGGATTTGCTATTCTATCTACTCATCTGTCAGTCTGCCAATAATAAACTGTTTTAACTAAAAAATGTTATGTTAACTTACAATATTTGGTCAGATTAGTGCTTCCTTCTAGATTTTCTATTTCCGGACACTTTTGCCATTGGCCTGAGGTGTTTTAGTGGATGGCGCATCAACCTCATATGCTGAGGGCACCAGTGTGAGGCCCCGGACTTGCCCATCTAAGGCACATATGACATAACTTTCTGCCTTTCTTTTCTTATTGTTTAGCTCCATACAAAACTTATTAAAACTTGTTAAAGTCATAAATTAACTTAGGGAAAAAGAACATGGGAAATGAAAATGTCATCTCCAAAACGTAATGAAAACAAAGACACTGAAAAACAAACAATGACATTGTTTAAATCTAAAAAAAAAAAAAAAAAAAAAACTAAAATACAATATAAGCCAACAAAAATAAGTTGTAATAAGTTAACTGAATAACAGCAAAGCATGCCTGGAAATGAACCCCTTAATTAGAATATAAAATGGCTGTTACTGACCAACAAGAAGGACCTCAGATGTAAGCACAAAGAGTCAGCCTTGGTAAGACGTTTGGATATCAAGCACTCGTGAAAATTCTGCATTTCGAGTACACGTTCCTGTAAAATAGAAGTATGGATCATAGTTTCTGACAGAAAAGAAAAAAATCCTAATCAAAATTGGAGAAGTGAATCTCAGTGGAGTGTGATGTCAGGAGTCATGTGATGAAGAACTCTCTAGAATCATTGCTGCAGGGTCCAATTCTCTGCAATGTCTGCAAAATGTTTCTGTATTTAGTTTTGCTTTGCTTGCTGGGGAAAATGCTTATGATGATATGTATATAAAATATTTCAATGGTTTCTTCATAAAGTTCAAAATATATTAGTTCAGATAGCTCTTAACCAGTGTGTTCTGATAATAAAGAGAACCTTACCCGTTAAAACCGATGTGTTGAACTTCTTAGTTTCAATTTTGTAAGGCCCAGAATTATTTGATTCGTGGATTTATAAATTTAGATGTTTCCAATGAGCGAACATTCCAGCAAGATACGCCGGAAACTGCCAATTCGCAAAGGCCATCTCCCGGGGTAAACTTGAAGTTTATCTGCATCTTGGATTCAGAGGATATTTCTGTGAAGAAAGCAAAAATCTTCAGCGTAAGCCAGTCTCTTGTAGACACTGTGTTGCTTTCCAAAAAGCTGACATGGTCAATCAAGAGGTATCCTGCATTTAACATGATGGATGATTTCATAACTGTTATGAAATAAACTGATTAATAGATATCCATAGAGTAGCAAAGGCTAGTAAGTAGGTAAACAATTCCCCAGATTTTACACTAGGCCCTACAACTTAAATGTGTGGAAGAAATGAACTCATCTGGACCATTGCAATCCTGGTACCATCTCTTCTTGACCTTCTACCACACTCCTGGCACTGTATCTTATATTTGTCATGAAGTCTGTAAGTCTAGAATTCTCTTCTTCAATTGTATTATTTGTTACTAAACATCTTCATAGACATTTTGTATTTTGTTGAAAGCTGATTTTAAAAAGAGATTAAATGCATTGACAATATCATTTTATTTCTCTCTTTTCGATGGACATACATTGACTTTGTTACATTTGTAATAAAAATAGCTGTATTTCATTTTTGGTGATCTCTCTAGCTCCACAGCTAGCTGTGTTATTGGAAAGAGCATAAAATCAATCATTTTGTAAGCTTGGAATTTTATTTTGTTGGCCATGAGGGGTAGGTAAAATAAATGTCTCATCAATAATTCCACTGACTCCTTTATTATTCAATAAATGAGATTTCCAGAGCTTTTGCATTTTCAACCTCTGTCAATCTTCAGGTCAGTTCATGAGATCTACCCACTTTGCTTTAAACATTCATACGTTTTACACCTTATTCTGAGTTTCCAAACAGCATTATACCAGAGGTTTTTTTGTTTTGTTTTGTTTTTAACAGGGACAGAGAGAGAGTCAGAGAGAGGGATAGATAGGAACAGACAGACAGGAACGGAGAGAGGTGAGAAGCATCAATCATTAGTTTTTCGTTGCCGTCGCAACATCTTAGTTGTTCATTGATTACTTTCTCACATGTGCCTTGACCACAGGCCTTCAGCAGACCAAGCAACCCCTTGCTGGAGCCAGCGACCTTGGGTCCAAGCTGACGAGCTTTTGCTCAAGCCAGATTGGCCCGTGCTCAAGCTGGCAAGCTCCCGGTCTCGAACCTGGGTCTTCCGCATCCCAGTCCGACACTCTATCCACTGTGCCACTGCCTGGTCAGGCTATACCAGAGTTTGTGTTTCCAAATGTTTATACATAACTGATAGATTTATTTCCATTACCTCATTCATTAAATATAAATTTCAAATAATTTGCACCGTGTTACCTGAGTTTTTATTGCTTTTTTGTTGAAACTTTGACAACAATAATAGACATTTAGGCAATCATGAATCTGCCTCCACCTATATTTATATTAAGACACAGTACTTACCTTAGTTCCTTCAAGGAGTAAACAAAACCATCTCTTTTGGTATTTAAAACACCCAGTAGTCAAACAAAAATTTGTATAGGCTCAACAGAAAAAAGGGGGGAAAGAAGGGAGGGAGGGTGGGAGGGAGGAGGCTGTCTTTCCCATTTTTTATTTCACCTAAGCAATGTCTGCAACTACAAAAAAATTTATTTGTATTTGTAAGGCTTTTTACCTTTTATTTAAAGAGGTAAAATATTAGCTCTAAGTACATTAAGAAAGATCCATATATATTAACCACCACAGAAACTACTAAAACAATAATACCAAGAAACATATTCTCTTAGTAATCAAATGCACATGAAACATCACAAAGATAAACCACATAATAATTCAGATAGGAAGCCTTAAAATTTTTTAAATTGTATTTATTGATTCTTTTAGAGGTACAGGAAATGGGAGTGGGGAAAGAGAGAGGAAAACATCAGCCTGTTGTTCCAATTATTTATTCATTTGTTGGTTGATTCTTATATATGCCCTGACTAGAGGTTGAACCCATAACCATTGTGTATCAGGACAATGTTACAACCAACTGAGCTCCCCGGCCAGGGCCAAACCTTAAATTTTTAAAAGAGTAGAAATCATTCCAAATAGGTTTTTCTGACCATAATGAAATTAAATAGACCCACATATGTTGTCAATAGACATTTGACAAAGCTTAAGAAAAAAGTTTTTCCAACAAATGGTGCTGAAACAATTATATTTCCATGCAACAACAACTGAAACCATACCTCCCACTTCACACAAAAATTAAATAAAAATGCATCACACAGCTAAACAGGAAATATAAAACCATACATCTTCCAGAACAAACATAAGGGAAATCTTTGTGATTGTGAAGTAAGCGTTCTTAGATACTAAAGGCATGATCCACGAACTAATCATTTGGACTCCCCCTTTGTTCTCCAAAAAATAAGTTCAAGAGTGGAATGAAAAACAAGAAAGCACAGACTAGAAAAAAATAATCAGGCAAATTGTACATCTGAAGAAGGACTTGTATCCAGAGAACATAAAGAACCCTCAAAACTCAATGACAAAAAAATCGGCAAACACCACGAACCGACCCCTCTCCGGAGAAGACGGGCAAATGGCAAGCAAGCCCATGAAGAGATGCTCACCCTCACCGGCCACCAGGAACATTCCACTGGAAACCAAAACCAGACGCAGGCAGACACTGTTAGAATGGCTAAAATAAAAGAAAACCTCACAATACCGAGGAACAGCAAGGATGCTGAGCGCTAGACCGTGGGTTCCTCCCGTGAGCTTCCCACTCTGGTGAGGTCTTCTGCTGCTCATCCCGGGAGCACGGGAGTGACTGGCCTCCAGGCTGATGTTGACCTGAGTTGACCCTAGACCCCGATTGCACATCTGGCTCCATTTCTGCAGCCCCTGACACCCATGATGCTCTGGGGGTCCGCTTAGAACACTTATTTTACGCAAGTTCTCTTTCTTTGTTAAAAGTGAAGCTGAAGTGGGAACAGAGGTCATTCATTCCATTTTTAACGCGGGTGATGACCCGGTCCGAGGGTACAGTTAACCCCGCAACCAGAGTCTACAAAACTCAGTCTGTTGAGTCCAGTATGGCGGGGAAATCGTTGATTTTATTTGGAGGGATGCAGGAGTATTGTGTGTGTTTGATGAAACCAGTTAGGACCGTCTCTACCCACCCAGATGATCTGGTCCTTCAGTGTTTCTTCCAGACACAGCTCACAACTTTTGTTTGCATTACCATGATGTCCAATATGTTCACCTGCATGCCTGCACACGCACGCACGCACATGCACACATGTTCACGGGCATGGTTTTATTTTTTCTGTAGGGCTTTTTCTTCTTAAACCTAGCACTTGAGCTTGAGTCAGAATGCCGACCAGAGCTCCGCCTCGCTGCCGTCACTGCGGCTGTTGCTCAGTATTCCTTCATCCTCAGAACCCACCGGTTTCTACGTTGCAAAACAGGTCTTACGGCTGTTGTGTTTGCTGCATGATCATCTCTGCCGGTGTCCATCGCTTTGTCCCCAGCGTCAGCACAATGCCGGGCGCTCAGAGGGCAAGCTCAGTAAGCACCTTGTCCGTGAGTCAATGCCCAGAGTTCTAACGACTCCATGGTAGACTATGACGTGTCTGCTCCGTAACCATCCGAGGGTCCCATCCGGGAAGCCCGATCTCATATGGTGGGAGTATCATGGCGCGTGCGCTCATTGCCGGGCGTGTTATTTTCTGCACTCCCGGTGGGGAGGCTCCTCTCTGCGCTCGGACGGATCTCCCTGGGGACATAAGTTCCCACTCCCCTCTGGGGATCAGGTTCAACGTGGAAAATGGGGGAGGAAAACGCACACCCTTGATCTCTTGCTTTGATATGCCCGTTCATCCCTGTCAGAACCTTCTGGATCTTTCCTGACACAATTGGGGTTGGGGGGTGAGGAGAAGAAGGGCCAGGGCTGGCTTTACTTCACAAGTAAGTTGTCATACGCCGTGGGCGCCCTCTGGCCTTGGAGGATGTTGGAAGCCCTTGACCACAGGGGTCCCCTGCAGCGCCCTTGGAGATGTCCTAAGGCACCCCCCCCCCCTGGCTGCAGGTTTGCAGTCTCAGGAATGCCTGTCCCCTGACCTTTGCCCCCCCCCCTCGGGGCCACTGATGTCTCCAAGCCCCTCACACAAGTTCCCCTTCAGCACACTGTCTCTTCCGAACTGACCGCAGCAAAAATCTTCCGCCGTGGGTCCCTACCCATCGGCGAGATGGACCTAATAAAAATAGAGGGTACCCAGTTAAATCTGAACTTGAGATAAAAGAATCATTTTCAGCATAAACACGTCCCAAAATGGCGCCGAATGTGAGGAAGTTAACCCTACACAGGGCGCCCTGCGTTTTGTCCGGCAGCTCTCGGTCCCCGCAGACCCGACAGATGGCGGGTGGGTACCCCGTCCTTTCCCACGCGCGGACACATCAGGCGCCATGGGCTGCTGCCACCTCTCTTCCCTGGACACTTCTCAGGCACCTGTCTGTGTCGGCCAAGCCGCAGACACGTGCTGGAGGCTGCCAGGCAACGGGAATCCTTGGCACTGAGCTCCAGGTGAGGAGGAAACACGTCCCAGGCATCTCCCCGCCATTCTGGGGGAGGCTGGCACTGCCCGTCTCTCTCCCAAGAGGAATTCCCAACGACCGGCCAGGCGGCTCTGCCCGTGTCCTCCACGTCCTGGACCTGCGCTGGAGGACTTGCCACCCGTGTCCGGTCCCGAACGCTCCGCACCCGCCCCAGTCAACACGCGCTCTGCCCCCCACCCTGGTGCCTGGACATGTTCGCTTCCCCGCTTTCGGTCACACCTCCGGGGGGGTGCCTTCCCATGGCGTGATTGTGTAAACATGAGTGAGCGTCTGTGTGACCCCGCCAACCCCACGGTGTCTCCTCTTCGTCTGCTTTCCCCAGCTCCACGCAGCGGGCCTCTGGCTGCCTCCCAGCGCAGACCCAGGCGGACCTGCCAACAGCCCCGGTCCAGACCCGTGCAAGGGCGCAGCGGCCTCCTCGGCGAGTGCTCAGAAAGGCTCAGATTTCAAGGTAAAGAGTGTGGGTTCAAGCTGACTCCCGGGACCCGTGCCCTATGTCCCGGCTCTGTCTCTGGATGGAGCCACTGAGGTCTTCGCGAGGAACCTCGACCCCTCGCCCAGCATAAGACCGAGGTATGGTGGGATCCCCGTCTCTGTTCCTGCTGGGGCTGAGCATGCATCACCCAGAGACTCTACAATCCCAGCTCTCCCCCGCCCCACCCCCGCCTTCTCGTGCCTCCGCCTGCCCTGGAAGGTTTATTGCCAAGTCGGTGCTCAGTGATCTCCTTCTGCTAATATATGGTTCCTCCTCCCGCACCAGGTCCCTGGACAGGATTCGCTCCCAAGGCTGAGACCTCTCTTGCCTCCGTCTGGGTTTCTAAGTGCCCGCTGCGGGCATCACAAGATAGCACTTCTTAGTGCTGTTGTTTCTGGTTGAAACCACTTACGTAAAATACCTACAAGATTAAAGAGTGTTCAAGGAAGATGAATAAAGCATCTTTGTTACACTCTTCATACCACTGAAGTATAACACTTTCAGTACTGGAAAATTTAACTATTCCGTAAAAAGGAATTATACATAAATATTTTAAAATATATTTTGAAAATTTACACAACGGGTCTTATATAGAAGACAGATGCTGATTCGCGATAGAGGGAAAGATAATATACTGCATTTCAAAGAGTTAATAAGCTTGTCGTAATTTATTATAATGTCAGTTCAACGTTTCTTTCAACCAAAGTAAGAAAACACAAAAAAACCTAACAATACAGTTCTCGTTTCAAGAACAAAGTAACACTTGAGGTCATCATGAACACAGAAATTTTTGGGTCACAGATTGCTAGACTTGTCTCACAAGGAAATTTACTGAGAAAGTACTAAGATAATGTCCTTAATGAAATTTTTGAGAAAACACACTGAAAACAATTTTTTTGGACAGCTCTTTGAGCAATTCTAAGTGAAATCTAAAGACACATCACTAATGTATAACTCAGAAAAGCTCTCCTCTGGGAGCCTAAGCTTATGGGAACCAAAATTTTGGCTTTTCAATAGTTTACCTCGATTGAAGGATAAGATTTAGACTTACAGAGTGGAAGATAGATTGAAAATTTGTTAGACTATGTATTTCCTAAGTAGCGTTTATATTCTAGTTCCACAAATCCTTATGTGTGTTTCTGACTGAGTATACAGAACCCAACACAGACTGGCCCTTGTGACCAGTCCAGTGGCCATATTCAAGAAATGGGTATTTATAAACATGTGTGCACACATGTGTACATACATGCACACATACACTTATATACACACACATACCTGAATTGTTCTCTGTACAGGACAACCTTTAAATTACATATCTCTTCCTACGTTTCAAAGGTGATGTCTCAGAATATAATAAAATCGTGCGGGAGCGAGCACAAGACCCCCACTGTGGTCCGGTACCCAGCAGGGCACAGGCTGGAAGAGGTGAAAAGTGCCCTGGGAACAGAGAGGGAGAAGTGAGCAGATATACTGGGACGGGCACTAGACATCTCACAGGCGATGTGACATTTAGAAGAGAGCTTGGAGAAACAGCGAATGCTGATCAAAATGGAACAGGAAGGACGGGTCCATCCTGGGGGCACCCCTGAGGCAACAGGGCCACGTGGACACAGGTGTATGGGCTGAAGAACTGGCCATGTGTCCTGCTGCACGGGAGTATGTCAAAAATTCATCCTATTGACGAGAGAGGAAGGAAAAGTTAGGACTGACCGGAGATGCCTGTGGGCTTCAGGAGACTGCACGTGGGCAGTGGGTTAGAGTGGACAGCTTGGGAGCAGGGCAGCGAGCACTCACGCCACATCCACCAAACCCTCTGTCCCTTCCCATGGCCTCCTTCCCTCCAGCGGAGCCGTGGGGCGCTGTGGTTGCTCCTAGACTTCCGACGTTTCAGTTCCCGCTCCGACCGGAAGGATATGTCTCTTCTCCTTGTGTGTGTTTCTTCATCCTTGCTGCAACTTTGCTTTTTCCCTTCATTTCCTGAGCCCTGGAATGATGAGGTCTTTGCCTTCCTCCCCATCTGCCACGAAGAATAGGATCCCATTCAACGGGTCAGCCAAAGTGCCCTCCTCACATTCATAACACCTCGCGCCTCCCCCCACCATCCCAGCAAAAATCAAACTCACGTGCACTTTTACTTTGACTTCATTCCGTTTGGATCTGGGGGGTGTAAGCAGCAAATTAGGATGCTATGAGTCAGATAAGCCTCATTTTTCAATGTTTCCCGGGAAGGTTAAGAAATATATTCTTCCTCGCAGTAATGGAACCACGCTGTTAAAAACCTACGCCACCTGATCCCTGTGGACCCTGCTGCGGGAGCCGGTTTCTACTTTAATTGAATGCATTGGGTTTTCTGGAGTGTTTAGGGGTAGGTGCATCTGACTGTGCCCATGGGATCCGGTCATATCTGGATTGAGGTGGAGATTTTGCCCTAACTCGCTGGGAAACATCTCAATGGATGAGTCTTCAAGTCATTGAAAATAGGCAAATGTAAATTATCCCCGTCTTCACAGCTGTCTCTAAATCTCGCTTAAACTCCTGCGTCCATCTACTCAGCCAGACTCATGAACTTGTTAGCCTTTATTTAGCGACGGGTGGATGGGACGCTGTCGAAATAATGGACAGCAAACTTTTCTTTGTCTCTTCCGACATTCACAGCATTTTGCAGGAGAGTTCATTGGAGGGGAGATCATTATATTATGCGGGTGTTTTTTTTTTGTTTTGTTTTGTTTTTTGTTAGGAACAATAAAAGGCCAGTGAACAGCTTTACACAAAGGATCACTAACGGCTGTAGACCACGTTCTGCAAATGATAGTTACCCAGAGCTGCAGGTGGCTTGAAATGACAGGCTTTTAGTTCACCGTTTGGGATCACGGTGACAAGGAGACTCAAGTTATTTTTGTATTAAAACACTTGCACGCCTCGGTAAGCGAAGAATTTGAACTTTCGGTGTATTGATTTTAAAGTGCACAGTGATCCATACATCAATGAATCAGACAGCAAGACCCGTCTGGGGTCATAACAGCTCCTCTTGGAAGAAAAGTACAAGAAGAGAGCGCGAAAATCATTTTAAAGACAACTGGAAATAAAAGTTGCCTCTTCATAAATTTTGGTCCCTCGAGACTCTGATTGGGAAGACGCTTTTACAGTTAAGTCAGACGAGCTCTGTGCTGAACTTGGAGTCCTCTCGTCACCCTCTCTGCATTGGGGGTATCCTGTCTGTCCCCTCTGCCATTTGCTGCCCATGCTGTGCCGTCACTCAGCTGGCTTCACCAGTGCTGGGGATAAAAATCTCTCAGCAAGACAGAGCCTGTAGAGTGTGACCAGAGACCTCCCTCCCGGCTGACGACCATTTGCTTTTCGTGTTTATCAGACAATTATCAGATCCACCGTCTCAGTTAAGAATGAGAATCCTTAAAGCAATCCTTAGACTTTACCCTTGAGTTTAACACCAGACAACCTTCATCTAGGGCACTGGAATGATCTTCCCTGACTCCAAAAATAAAAAGAAGATACACATATTCATGACAGTTCAAATGTATTTTTGGGGCTCTCAGAGAATTACTCTTCACTGGTTGGACAGAAATCTTTAGAATAAAATTGTGGTAAGAAACAGTCACTTTCACGTGTCACAATGTGATTTTATTCAAGAATGTATCCGAACTGGTTGACTATTTTTACTTCAAATAGTTGAGTGGAAACTCAACTCTATGTTCAAAGACCAATATAGGAAAAATAAAACTTTCAAAAAATAATACAACTAGATATTTTAAAAAGTATATGACAGTGAAAATAAAATACAGATAGAAATGTGAAAGGAATAAGCTATCTCTTCTTATTGGTTTTGTTTCTTTTTCTCTGTGAGCCTAAAGAACCAAATTACAGCAAACAGGCAATTCTGAATGCAATTGTTTCTGGGAGACCAGCAGCAATGGTGGTAATTGATTTTTTTCCTTTTAAGTCTCGATCCCCAGAGTTTAATCTAGACACGTATGCTCAATGCCAGAAGACATAGTCTTCATTCCAGGGAAAAGTCAAAATAAGTCCTCTTAGGCAGGTGACCTGTAGGGACTCAGGGAAAGAAGGACAGACGAAAGGCATGCCTTCTTGTTGGCTGAGCTCACCCTGATGTCCTGTGGAGAGGGCTGGGTGCTTGGATGCCAGCTCAGGCTGCCGAGACCCAGAGAAACACTTTTAGGGTTTATCAGTGTAGCTGCCTCAGGGCCCAGAGCAGAGACAGATCTTACCCTACGGACCCCTAGGACCCAGTAAAAGGGCATTCCCCAGTACAGACCTTTCGTACACGAAGAAAAAAGACAGTTCAGATCAGCATATCATCCACGGGGTGAGTAAGAAACCTGACGACTTTGGTAGGTGGACCAAAGAAAATATGACATCGCTGTTCTCTCTCTGGGAGGACTTGAAAATCTCTCGTGTGGGGAGGTGTTAGAAGCATCCCTGCTCCCCCCCCATCTAACACAATGCCCACCTCACGTCACCAGCTTGGATCTACTTGCCAGCTAGAGTTACTTCTGCATCGTGTGAACAAAAGAGCCATGAGGGTTTTTCCGGTAAGGGTCTTAATCTGGGTTTGATAAAAAATCTTTCGTGGTCTGGATTTTTTTTCCCTCCAATTCCTAAACATTCACTTGTACCTGTTCTCTTCCACATGGAGCCTTATTTATTTTCTCCGCTTCTGTGCTTCAATTTATTTTGCAGACCCCACCAAATTTTGTTTGCCGCCATTCTGGACACACAGCAAAGCCAAATTTTCTACCCTCCCTAAAAAAAAAAAAAAAAGGTGTATTCCTGCGGCCAAGTTCTCTCCAGTCAAAATGGACAGACACCACGTCGGTGACGCCCCTAGTTCCGCCCCACCCACCTACTCAGCGCCATCTTGCTTTCAGCAGCCTGGGGTCCCCGGGGAGGGAGCGCAGGGACAGTGGGACGTAGAAGTAATGGGTCCTGGTTTCGGGACGTCCACTTGGAAGAGAGAAACCCCGCTCAGCAGACCCGTCACCGGGACCATGTGCGAGGGAAGCAGGAACGGTCTTTGTGATATAAAGGCAGTCTGTTCTTGCACCTGACCCGCTCTAGTAACCGATACAAAACATTTCATACACTTGCCTCTTCCTGCTGGTTCGCATCAGTAATATATCTCTCATTTTTTTTCTGTACATTTTTGCATTCATTTTGCTCAGATTCGGTCACATAACTTCTTGGTTGGTTGTTTTTTTTTTTTTTCCAGCAAACATTTCCTTTTCCACGTTTATTTCAAAGATGGTTTTACATCTTCTCACCATTTTAAAATATGTGCATATTTTGTCTAGGAAAACATCCGTTAGCTGCCTTACCTGATTTTTTTTTCCTTACTCTTTTATATGCACTTTTTTTTTTCAAATAACCAACAACAAAGAATTCTTCCTTACTCAAAAGGACTTTTAGAAAATAACAATTATTTTTAAATTTTTTTCTCCAGAGGACACTGCCCTAAATTTCTCACAGATGTATATCCGGTTATAGAGAGCTAAATAAGTCTTAATTTTAAAAAAATGTTTAATGTTGAAGACCTGAAGTTTTACTGAGAGCGTTGTAATCAGCCCGTCCGTGTGGGATGGATGCAAAGCATCCTCTGGGCTTCATATTTTTGTCTGAGATTTATTATTAGAAATCGGCTGAGGAAAATGATCCCTTCTAAACTATAGAACTGTGCCCCTCCTGGGCCGACCTACTACTTAGAATACCGGACCTAGAGGGGGTCAGGGGGGGCAGCCCTGTCGGAATCAGCCACTAACCCCAGGGCTTGCAAAGGGCAGCACCAAGGACAAGCAGGGGTTCAAAATTCCGAACCAAGTCCTCGGTTTCCTGCAGTCCCAGAAAAACACTGGGTGTAAGTCTTACAGACATTAAATTCCTCGCAGGGACTGGACGGGTTACACTCTCCTTTCATGAAGAGCATCTGCGCTTGACCAAAGACTTTCTCATTGGTCTCATACCACCTCCTTTGTCCTTCTGTCCGGACCCCCAAAGTGGCTCGCGGGTCAACAAGAGCCCATGTCAGGAGGACGGAGAGCTGCTCAGTGGGACTGGACTGCAAGGCGGACAGGGGTCAGCAGCCCAAGGGAGAAGGAGACCTTTCCTTGCTCGGATCTCTTTCTGTAAAAGAAGATATGGGCAGACGCTGGTAGAGACCTGGGCTTTCAGGGTGGAAGCATCCTAAGGACTGATGGGGCAAAAGGACTTACCCCTTCCTGCAACCCATTGGCGAGTCCTCTGGCCCTTCCTGGGAAGACCATTAATTTGAAATCTAGAGCCAACACGGTGCTTGTGTGGAAACACCAAATTTACTTCCCTAAAGGTAGGAAAAGATGAGAGTCCCCTGCATGGCATTCATTGATCTTGATCTAAAGTTAAAACCAAGGTACCCGTGCAAATAATATATAGTTTAGCAATAAAGATACAACGTTATCTCTACTTGATTATTATAACAGCAACCTAGAAGTCACTGAAAATTAACTGAAAGCCATTAAAACAAGGGTCCATCAGAAATAGGAGTCCAGAGTTAAGGGTTACCATTCAGTGACAATAGATTATCAAATTATTTAATTTTGTGCATATCAACAATGACCCACTGATAGGATTGAAGTTAGAGAAATCAGATAACACTAGCAACACACAATACTTAACCTGTCAGGGTTTCACAGCCACAAAGCAGGGGGACCTGCCCCAGCTTTGAGTTTGGAAACGATAAGAGAACCTCCCTCCCCAATCTCTTGCCAACCCCCCATCCCTGTCTTCCAACACCCGGTGACTATCCTTCATGAAAAAAGAAAAAATATTGTATGGAGCAACTGATTTTGGGGATCTTGTCACTGAAGCAGAGAAAAAAAAAAAAAAAGAGCTATCTTGACTCAAACCAGAAACGATGAGTAACCAGTATTTAACACTCAATACTTAATATTCCTCATAATAAAATTATATTCTGAGAGTCGACCAACGTTCAGAAGACTTCCATAGATTGAGAAGTAATTGTGAACAAATATGGCAATACGTAACCGCACTAAATCCCCACCATCGCCTATGAAGTAGTCCTTCCCTTTTTAACTGGTGACATTTCTCGTACTTCACGGACTATGTCTCTCATTTCACAAGGTAGGAGACTTGACCTACAACAATGTTAGGAGATACTGGGCACAGTTCACGCGGTTAACAGGAGAATTAAGTCATAATTGAAACCCATAGTGCACGTATTTATTTTTTCTTATTTCACATACTGCACTGCAAGCAAGGGTTCTATAGAAAGGGGGAAAAAAAGTCCTCTGACGGGAGTTTTCATATCTGTCAATATAGTTTCTAAACACACAAGGCTAGTTCCTTACATTTTTAAATCTTTTTTTTTTTTTTGCATTTTTTGAAATTAGAAGTGGGGAGGCAGTCAGACTCCCACATGTGTCCCACTGGGGTTCCCCTGGCACGCCCACCAGGGGGCAATGCTCTGCCCATCTGGGGTGTTGCTCCGTTGCAACAGGAGCCATTCTAGCGCCTGAGGTGGAGGCCATGGAGCCGTCCTCAGCACCCAGGCCAACTTTGCTCCAATGGAGCCTTGGCTGCGGGAGGGGAAGAGAGAGACAGAGAGGAAGGAGAGGAAAAAAGGTGAAGAAGCAGATGGGTGCTTCTCCTGTGTGCCCTGACTGGGAATTGAACCTGGGACTTTCACACACCGGGCTGATGCCAATTTTCAAACCTGTAAATAGCTTATAGTTTAAAATTCATTAATAGCTTCAGTACTTTCTAAATTTTTATAAATACAGAGTGACAAGCACACACATGCATACATCCACCCCGCACTTTAAAGATTAAAACATAACTTTCCTGCGACTGGCTTACCATTTTTAATCTACAAAAGGGCCAGCATTAAAAATTCTTTATGATCTTCCTGTCAGTTTGAATCATACAAAGCTGCTTATGTTTGACTCATTTTGATGAATGAATGATGCGTTTATCACCCTAAGGGAAGAACGCTTGGTTTTTTGAAGGAGAAAACCCTGAACTTGAATGTGAGCTATGCCAGATCCACTCACGTTATTTGGGACAGATGTCATGGAATCTGTTGAGTCTCAGCTTCCTCATTTGTTAACAGGATGATAAATGATTATTAGAAAAGATTGTTCTTAGGACTAAAAATGCTATTCTTTTCTTTTTTTCTTTTTTAACAAAAGAACAAGGCTGTGCCTGCTCCATAGTATCAAAGTAGAAGCTGTTTGAATTAACCTCTTCTTAAATTCGATTCACAAAAAGGGCATTTTTTTTTTAAGTCCATTATTTGGAAGCAGTGTTAGAATGTTCATTTCATGACTCATCCTCTCAACTGCATCGGGGCAGACGGGATAAAGGAGTCATCAGCCCTCTGCAACCGGCATTCTATACTTTTTTGCATATTTATTATTCCCATATCAGTGTTACTAGTTTCCCAACAGACAGGGAGACTCTATGCAAATAGTGAGGCATTTCTTCCTGCTTAAAGAAACACTTTTAACCATTACTTTTCAGTGATCATTCAAAATCCTAAGGATGGGGAAGATGGATGAACTATATGTAACATGTAACACCGGCGGGACCGTGTTTGCCACTTTGATCAATTAAAAAAATGAAACAACCTTTTGCATTCACTAAAACCCATGGCCATTTAAGAAACATCATATGTTGAGATGTTAAATTAAAAGTTCCGATGGAAGAGATAACTTTTTTTTTTTAAAAGAAGCAAATAAAAACATTTTTGGAGTTTGCATCATTGAAGAAACTCACCCTGGTTTCTAACTAACTATAAGGCTTTGGGGAAGGCGTTTATTTTCCCTGAGTTTCAGGGACTCGAAAAGAAAAAGAACAAAAAACATTAAAAAAAAAAAAAAACAAGGTCATGCTATTTCTATTGCCCTAATTACAGAGATATGCATAATGCTTTGCCAAATATATAAACTGCAACACAAATATGTACTTTTTTTTTTATCTGTCTAGACATTGAGCAATTATGAAACACACCTTAAATGACATGGTATAGAGCAGATTCTTATTCTTCTTTGAGATCCAAAATCAAAATACAACAGCTCTCAGAGAGGGTGAGGGCAGGGTTTGGGGGGCTGGGTGAAAAAGAAGAGATTAAATACACAATAAAACCCATGGACACAGACCACAGTGTGGGGATTACCAGAGGGGGCGGGATTAGAAGAAAGGAAGGTGGGAATGAACGGTGAGGGAAGGAGATGTGACTTGGGGTGGTGAACACAGCACACCTTATACGGACGCTGGATTATAGAATTGTACCCTGAGAACCTGTATACTTTTATTAACAAATATCTTCCCAATAAATTCAATAAAACATTTTTTAAAAATAAAAAAGCTGGTATAAACATCTGTGCAAAAAAATAAAAAGTTTTATTTCCAAAGGACACCATTTTGGCTGGTTTGGCTGGATAATTTAACTTGACATAAAGTATCATGAACTTTACTGAATATTTACCCTTGGAAATTCACCCTGCGTCTTTTCCACAGGTAATTGTCAAAAAAAAAAAAAGTGTTTCAGCTTCACTGTGGTCGATTTTAAGGAACTGAGAAGACGTGGTGATGAGTTTTTATAAACTTCCTGTCCCTTAGGGGTGGATTATGACGAGAAGTGCTTCTGAGCAATGAGGACTAAAGAGAGGAAGTGTGTATTTATGTCAAGGCTGATGGAAGCATTGTCTTCCTGCTAAGTACTTCTTCGTAACTCTTATTATTTTTCACAGATTGAACCTTTATTTCTAGGATAAAGTTTAATGGGAGTCATTTAAAAAATAATAATTTCCACTCTCCACCTTTTTCTATTATTCTAATTTGAGTCCTTTTTTTTTTTTTTTTGCGAGTTATACATATGGAATTCTCTTGTTCAGATGGCTGCCTTTTGTGTTCAGGAGATTATATCGGAATACTAAATTTTATCTGAGCTCTGAGCTAACAATACATATAAAAATAGCACGTCAGACAAGTTCTGAATTTAGAAAAGCGTATAATTGTACTTCCATTTTCTTCTGGTGTTATTCAAATTGCCGTATTAAATAGACAAAGCAATAAATTCTTAGTTGGGCTCTTGCATTTCAGCAAGCCTAAGGAATTCAATTTAGAAAATGATGATGACACATTGGCACCCGGACATGAGAATCCATTCAGCCCTGCAGACGCTCTCCAGACAGCTTCCTTGGCAAGCGCTGGCATGGCCTTCCACAGCTTGGTAGGACTACAGAGTGTACACTTATGACTATCACCCCAAACCGGGTCCCAGGTCCCCACTGCCACCAGGGTATGAGCCAGAATAATCTGGACTCTAGTCTCCTGGTATTTTCTGCCAACAGTGGCCATGCTGGAGTGTGACGTGGCCAAAATAATTTGGGTGTAAGTCAAGAACAGTAAAACCCATTTTCCGCTAAATTTTATTTTTGCCAAATTATTTTTTTTTATCGTGACTGCATTCGAAATTGTTCTCCTCGTCTTATTTGGCACAACTGCTCGGCCCTTGTTATCCTCTGTGGGCAAATTTAAAGTTTCTTTGGGACTGAAGATACTAACTAACTCTGCTAATAAGAGATGGCGCCCCAAAACCCCCTTTGAGCTCTTGGATGTGGAAGCTCTGCAGGACCTCGGGGAGACCTGGAGTCCCAGACACCCAGCTGAGCTGCATCAGGATTGCTTAACCCGCAGGAGACAATAATTGTCATTGTCTCAAGCTGTAAAATGTTGAGGCGAATTATTACACACCTGTAGAGACCTGGTATAATCAGGATCTTGCATCGAAAGAGGACCTGGATCTGTCCCTGTGATGACGACTTTAATCCAGGACTAAACTCTGAGACTCAGGAAGAGGACAGAGGTTTGTCTACCATCTCACTAGAAGCGTACCCATTTTCCTTTCCAATGGTGGTGAATAATTTGCTGCTGGGCATCTGACACATCTGTACACATCAAACCGAGATGCACCCACTGTGCGCTACGCGCTGTGCGGGTCACTAACCGGGCTACAGCGGTGGGTTTGATCCAGCCTGCGCCCTCCTGGTGCTCACAGTCACGGGAAGACGGGAGATGAAGCTATCACAGCACCAGGGAAGAAAAGTAACGAACGCAGGAGCAGTGTAAGAAAGTATAAGGCACTCAAAGAGCAAGGAATTGGGAGCAGAACATTCAGAGAAAGCTCCCTGAAGGAGGGCATCAGTGAAAGGAGGTCTTGAACAAGGAGGAACATTTAGCCCCATTGAAGAGAAAGGGGCTCCTTGAGGCTGAGAGATTCAGGGGGAAAGTAGTTCCTTCCATGCGCCTACAAGCCTGACCCATCCCGGGAAGTCCGAGTAGCTCAGATAGATCACAGAGCAGAGTAAGTCGGCAGATGGAGAGGTGAAGAAGGCTCAGCCTATGAAGGACCTTGTATGCATTGGTGTAGAATTCAGCTGAAGATCAAAGACAACAACCAACAGGATCAAAACCCACGGATTTTATCATTAGTTCCAGGCAATAATAAGTGGGAAGGCCTCCCTTGGAGGTGTTCAGAAGAAGCTGTGTGACTAGGGAAGGCAAAAAGCTGTGCTGGTCCCAGCTTCCCCCTGTAGAAATCCATGAAGCCAGGACACGGAGCCAAGCAGAGTTCAGGTATCGATCAAGAAATGTTTGAAAGGATGGCCCACTGACAGCCAGCGGGAGAGGGGGAAAAGTGCAGAGAGGAATGCAATAGTGAATAATAATAATAAAAATAATAATAATACTAGAGAACAGAAACTAGACTTCCTGATGAGACAAAAGAAGACTTATTGTGGGAATAAATAAATGAGAATCTCAAAGGCGATTACATTATGATTCGAGTTCGTCGCTCTTGACTACCTTGAATGGAATTTCAGATACATATGTATAAGAAAGCAACCTGTTTGTCACGTTGATGTCACAGCATCGTATTGTGTTTAATTCCCTATAATTCATATACACTAAATATAATGCTAAGTGTGTTTTCTTTCCTCCTGTAAAATGCACCTTCCCTGATTCCGGCAGCTAGCTTGATGTATCCCCAAATTCGGAAAGGCCACCCCACCCTGCAACCAAAAAGCAGTTTGAATAACAACTACCCTTTGAGGATGAATATGAAACTAATGTCCTGTGCATTGTGCAGTTCATGGTCTTTGACAGTTGACAGCAATTCTGCACTGTGTCATCTCATGTCAGGTCTGGATCATTTGTAGCGCCTACCCCCCCCTCCCCAGTATCTCCGGGTGAAGGATGCCCGCCGTCGTTAGCTCAGTCAAATCAATATTCAGCAGCCCAAGTGAAGTGGAAAATGAATGTGTGATTAATATCTGTTGCTTGATGAGCATTGTTCTGGTTTATTAGGTGACTCTTGTTCACCTCAGATGTAGCGGTGCGGTGCTGCTCCACCCACCCCCACTCCCGCGCCTTACCACGCTCACTTGATTTTCTGCGCAGATCAACTCCCACCTCAGGATCTATTCGGCTCATCCACAATGTCGCAGTCCTTTCTCTTCTTTTTGTGGGTTGGAAAAAGATCCTTTCGCGGAAGAGAGAGTAGGTGCTTCCTGCTCAGATAAGATTGGAAAGCTCGGGGTTGAACTCAGTTCACCGAATCAACTT
Source organism: Rhynchonycteris naso (assembly GCA_037038555.1). Lineage (NCBI taxonomy): Eukaryota > Metazoa > Chordata > Mammalia > Chiroptera > Emballonuridae > Rhynchonycteris > Rhynchonycteris naso. The sequence continues at coordinate 148,858,982 of CM073002.1, forward strand.
TTTAACATTCATCGCAAACTTTCAGGATCTGTTCAAACCGGTGTTTTCCAAACTTATACTATTAAGCTCCCCCTCCCTTTTTTTTTTTTAATGAGATGCTACTGTGGTTAGAATTTCCTGGGGCTTTCTCTTTAAAAAAGTTCTTTCCCACCTGCTCTATCTGGCTTCATTTCTTCCTCGTGTCCACCCTCCAGGTACCTTTCTTCCAAAATAAAAGTAAAAAAAATCCACAGTTCCCCATCACCTGCAGAAACGTGTCCACAATCCGACAGAACCTTCCAGCCGGCTCACCGCCTCCCAACAGACACAGCATCGTAGCCAGTGCTCACCTACTACCTCAGCGTGGACACACCTCTCACGCCGTTTTCTCCGTCTGGAATGCCGTTCCCCGTGCCCACGGAACAAATGCACACTCAGCCTTCCATCCCTTCCCAGAACCCATACTGTTTTCCTCTCAGAAACTAATCTTCTTTCCACCTTATAAACACAATCCAAAGACTTTTTTTTTTTATCAGAGACTTCAAAGTCCTTCGACGTCCTTGGCTGCCTCTCCAACTACATTTCTTAGAAATTCAATTTCACCCACGCGCCAGGCATGCTCTCATTCCAGAGCCTGTCGCTTTTATTCTCTTTGCTTAAAATGCACTTCACTCCTTTGCTCCCAGCGGGGGCACCCCTTGACTGCACTTGTCCCTATTGAAACACCTCCTTTTCTCCACCTTATTATTGGCCCCCACCTTTCATTTCTTGGTTTATTCACTCTGCCATGAGACTATCAGCTTCACGATAGCAGAGACTCGAACTCTTGAGTTCGTTTTGATGACCTGTGATCTCTCCGCCATGGGAGAATTTGGGGCGTTATACCTATATTTAACAATGAAAGAATGAGGGCACAATGAAAAATAATAAAAACCCTACAAATTTAAAAAAGTAGAGACCACTGGACAAGACTTTCTTTTTGATCTGGCTCTTTGGAATGTAGAGAGAGATAGAAAGATAAAGATACATTTTGATGGAATTTGTACTGGACTTTTAAGGACGTTCTTGCTACTTGGAATCTATTCAATCTTTTCCTAGTTACAGCACCTCAGACACTTTTTAGTATGTCCTCCCCGCTCTAGTCAGTGTTGCAAGGACTAGCAATCAAGTTGGCTTGTCCCACCAAGCCAAGAGGTGGGCATCTGAACCAAATTGGGACTTTCTCTCCCAAGGGACTACAGTTTCAACAGAGGGACACGTAAAACTAATAATAATAATAATAATAATAAATAACAAGATTTGACCAGATTTATCCCAATGAAGAAAAATCCCAAGGTTGCCCGGGATTCTGACCTTTTCCATTTTTCAGCTACAATGGAAATCTGTGTAAGGATACATACTGTAATGGTTATTTTACTAACCTAGCTAGAAATTGTTTGTGTTACTTGTGGACAAATGGCCCTGCTAGTGGTTCATCTCATATCGCTGTTGCGTGTGTTTTGACATGTGACGGATTGAGAACCATGGCTCTGGTCACTGACATCGTCATCCTTAAAGATGTTCTATTTCTTCCTACCTAGTGACGTTCTGACGGGCTCTTCGTTACTTGGTGAATGACGTCTGTGAAATAAATTCCTTGTCCCAGATTCGTCATTTATTTACATTAAAGATTAATATAAGTTATTTCAGAGGAAACCTTTGAATGGTTTTTAATAAAACATGGGAAGCATCAAGCTAAAAGATTCTGAAATAAATTAATCATCATTTATTGACAAAATGACAATGTGTCTACAATAATCCAAAACAGGTAAGACGTGGTTAGATTTTTAATGCAAAGTCTCAGTAAACACCACGTCTTCTTTATGATCAAAGGTTCGTAAATGGGAACTTTTAACTATGAAAATAAGCTTACAAAATTCATTAGGTACGTCTTATGGATACATAATAAATTAAACTATATCATGTTTTACAGACAATGCTTACGCATATGGACTGTGTAACTTCATGAAATTACTGAAATCCATAACCTTTAGTTTCCTTGGCTGTTTTCAATAATATTAACTTCCTACATAAATTATATGGTAGATTAATTCAAGTGAAGAGCTGACCAGAGGTCAAGGTCCATACATACTAGAGATACTTTATTAATAGTAAATTTATGCATGCAGGCTATATGACCGAGTAGAAATACTGGGCTCAATTCCTGACCATTTTTTATATTAACATTTTTTTTTATGAATGTGTAAAATCAGCTTTTAAAACATCAATAGTTTAGATGTCAAGTATACAGAAAGCTTTTAGTATTCTTCAGAACATTAAAGAAATTATTCAGTTCCATACAACATTAACTTTTCTCCCACCTTGGTGATTTCAGCTCCATCAATTTATGATGGAATTAGTGTGGGTCTGGGTTTGTATTTTATTCGCTACCCGGTTCAAGAAAGTTATGGGGCATCAAAAGTACCCTAATAAGATATGAGATTCTGTAAGACGCTGTGCAATTCAGATAAAAATATGTTCTGTTCTTCTGCGATCTTAGTACATAATTAAAATTTCATCAAAATCCTGTCGATGCAAAATGTTCTAAATGGCTGCCCTACAAGTGAGCACGACGTTGGAAAGCATGTGTAGTCTTGGAGGTCTGACAATTAGTAGCTGTTTTTGTATAAGTTTGCCTTCAACAACATTGTTACAAAAGAATATGCACTTCTTGTATCATAATTTGTTCTTGTTTTAAAATCTTTTTTTTTTTAATTTTTAAATGACTTTTCATCGAATTCATTGGGGTGTCCCTGGTGAACAAAATGATACAGGTTTCAGGTGCCCAATTCGACAAGGCATCTTCTGCGCACCGTATTGTATGTTAACTACCCCCAAGTCAAGTCTCCGGCTCCTAATTTGTTCTTTTAACAATACTCAATCTCCCCGGTAAGCTTAGAAATAGGGGAACGGGTTGGGGCTGTTTGTTTAGTGGCTACTATATGACAAACGGTGTACTGTTTTACAAAGCAAGAAATTTCAGATTTTTAAGTGTGCTTTAGATATCAGCTATTACTACTAGAGATTATGATATGACTAATATTTACAGGCGAAAAGAGAAAGAGAGAGAGAAAGCAGAAATTTCTCTTCAACTTCCAAACTAAAGAATTTTTATTCTTGTTTGAAGGTTGTGCACCATTTGAAAGTCAGCATTTTCACAAATAATTTACACAAATGTTGATGATTAACTCAACTGAAATACAATAACATTGGTCTGAAATCATATCATTCACAGGTCTCCACTTTTAGATCAAAGTCATTTACAAAGTAAGCCAAACATAAAAAAAAAAATCAAGAAAATCTTAGAAGCTTAATTTTTGGTTATTTCTTATGATTTCTTATTTTCAAGTATAAATATCTTCTACCTCTGTTTCTCTACCCTAGATTGCTCATTATACTGCTGATTATTTTCATGAATAAATGAGTACATAATTTATATAGTCATGACCCCTCTCCTCAGAAAGACATACAGTAATGAGATTTTTCACCAATTACAGCCTGTGTATGTGATTTTATGGGCGTGTGTTGCCTTCATTTGCTTACTCAACACAGAGGGGGGCTTGTACGCTGTGTTACTTTACCCCATAAAATTTTAAATGATAGTCTTCATCCATCATATTAATAGTCCAATTAAGAGTGCACAGCACACCCAGTTCCTACCTGGCTCACCTCCCCCTGACAAACAAGGAGACGATCTTTCTAGTTAGACTCATGATATTAAAATTACTGGGGAAACTAAGATTGAAGCTTGCTGCTTTGCTAATCACGCTGAATATAATGTCTTCAAGCAGGAAACAATGGCGCTGTGTTTCTCGTCCATCGTAGAAATATGCCTGCAACCAGGTCTTCTCGGCAGGTGTGAAAACTGTTCATTGCTCGAGGCTAATTATAAGCGATTAAATACGTGACGTCATCCAAAGTGCCTAGACCTTTCGTGAGGGTTGTCATAGCACTGCTGAGTCGGTCAATTAAAATCCTATCATTTTTCTACGTGGCTCTCTTATCATGTAAAATGTTTCACATTATTAGACAACGGGGTAGTCTTCACAAAGCTCAGCCTTAATCAAAGTAATAAGCAGCATTAATCAAAGTCCAACAGGACTCATCAGCCTTCAGACAATGCAGTCGTTTCTTAAAACGTGTGATAATGAGCATTTCAAGTGTAAGCGAGTGAATGGCTTGATTATCAGGTAAAATATCACCCTTTGTGACTATCCACTGGAAATATCGAGCCCTCGTAGAAAGTCCACCACTGCAGTCTCTCATTATTACCTATATAAACTTCTTCAACAATGGTCAGGAATGAAATATATTTGCATAATATGCAATTTCAGTGCCCGGTGGCTCTCTGAATAATGCGTTGCTTGTCAAACTTCATCTCAGGTTAGCATAATGTTTTTCTCTAGCCCCTGAAGGAGAGGCTGAGTTCATTTCACATTACTTCGCTGGGTTGAACACCAAGCACACACACACACAAAATTTTTTTTTACAACATTCCAAACAAATTAAGTCAGCTTGAACAAAAGCATTCAGAGAATAAGAAGCAATGAGAGGGAGGGAGAGATTTTCTCCAAGCCTTTGCCGGCCTGTTATTTCCTGCTGTCTCTCCCTCTCTCTCTTCTTTTCTTCTTTTTTTTCTTTTTGTCACTGTCGTGGGTAGAACAATGTTGCTGAAGGTGTCTTTGGACATCTGTGAATAACTCTGGACCTTGTGAAAATACTATCTTCTATGGAAAAAGGGCCCTTGCAGATGAGTTTAAAAAAAGAACTTGAGGTGAGAAATGACCCTGAATTACCGAGGTGGGTCCAATGTATTCAAAACGGTGCCTATTAGAAAGAGACAAGAGGATTAGAGTGACAGAGGGATTCGAAGGTGCCACCCTGCTGGTTATGAGTGCGGAGGAGGGCTCACCAGTCAACGGAGGCAAGCAGGCTTTTGAAGCCAGAAAGGACCAGAAAAGAGACCTTTCCTTGGGGATTGCAGAGCCCGGTAGGCATGCGGACACCCACGCCGGCTTTCGTCCACTGAAAACTGCTGCGGACATCTGGCATCTTGAGCAATAAGTTTAATAGAACTGTGTTGTGTTAAGCGACTCGAGGTATGGCTATCGGATAGAGCAATGGTAGGAAACTAATAACACCACTCACATTGTATCCACCTGCCTGTGCAGTATCTAACGGAATGTCTGTTCCATGCCTCTCTTCATTAGAACATTGTCTTGATCTTCCTCAACCTACTGTTCTCAAATAAATATTCGGGGAGCAGCCGCGGGTCCCCTGCATGCCGCCGTTTTGGGGGAGCGTGGTCGTTCAAACGCTCGGGACTTAGGGGCAGGAGACAGCCATTCTCGCTGAGGGGGTCAGCGAACGCTTTGGGGACAGGGATCCCGGCTGTCACGTACGCTGCTCTCTCCTTCTGTCCATTGTATCAAAGGCCTCGCAAAAAAAATACGCTTGTTCTTACAAAGTGAGGACGGCACCCCTCCACCCGGAATCCACGATGCCCCACGTGCGGTGCACGCACTGGAAGCGTTTTCTAAAACCGGGAAGTCGCGTGGTCTAAGGCAGCCGTTTCAGGTCCATCTTTTTCTGCGTAATAGAGGCTTTGTGGATAGACGGTGAATTCCCTTGGAGAAGCGTTCTGATCATCATTATTTCTCTTTCTGCTACACAGGAATGCGGCTTCTCTTGATTGTAACAAAAGAACAGTCACAAGGGCAGCCTCTTTGCAGCCTGACCCCTAGATCTGCTCTCTCCCGGGCCTGAACTGACCTGCCCCCACGTAAAACGCTCGCAGCAAGAAAGGGTAAGCTCTTGAAAATGCCTCTGTTTTGCACTTGGTCGGTAGAGACCTCTAAAGGGTAGATATGAATCCCATGACTGATGGCTTTCGCTCCTGACTTCAATGGCTGATCTTCCACATTCTAGAGGGATTGATTAGACATCCCTGATGTCCTGCCCAAGCTCTGATGAGATCATTATCTTAAGTAATAAAGGGATCTGCTTGCCAAGATCTCTAGCGTCCGTGGTCTGGTCTATGTGGCATTGTCACGACCTCACTCGTCATAGGTGTGGTGCGGTTCCTCGTCCTGACAGTCAGGATCATTTTGACTCGTGCGATCTCCGTTATATAAAAGTTTCCCTAGGATTTTACGTCAATGAAAGCAGTGACTCCAGAGGCAGATGTCGTCATGGATACATTAGGTCACCAAGAGTTCCTGGCTCTCTATCTTCGGGACCTATGTAAGGTTGGCACTTTGAGAATTTCTGGGTGTCCTGCAGATTCACATCACACGTTCTAACCCGGGCTTTTGGAAAACACCAAAGAGACGCAGACCTCACTGACCACATCATGGACGTCATCAGGGAGCTTCTGGGAGTGTTTCACTTGTGATTCCTCAACCGGCCCACGGCACACCCCGTGCTCCACGCCCCCACCCTGTGACGGGATCGCTGGGCACGCCCCTGAGGGCAATGACAGACAGCTTTGTGGAGGGTCCATGAGCACTCACAGGAAGCCGCTTGATCTGCAGGATCGAGAGAACGGACACAGATTTGAGCCTCAGTGTTCCCTAGGGGGAGCAAACAGAAGGCTATCAGCACCTGGCCAGGCTCTGTAGGTTCAGGAACAAGCATGCAGTGGTAGAAAATCTTTCCCAGGAGGTGACAAGGAATGCGGAGCAGGCATGTGCATCCAGTCTGAGACAGCCTCGGAATCCCTCCCCGGGCTGATGAAGGTACCGCTGAATGCAGTCAGCAAAGCTGGGCGGAGGCACCTGCTCCTTTCCGTGTGAAAACAGCAACGAGACTTGAAGGAAGACAAAGAATTAAGGAAACAAGATCCGACCGAAGGGACTCCGGGGTGTTTTTCAGTAACTGAACTTAGACTGTATTACATGTCAACTGTATCTCAATTTCTAGAAGAAAAAAAGCAAAATTAAATATCTGAGTTTATTCCATATGTTTTAAGTTTTGATAAGTGATTTTGTTACTGATGGTTTCTTGTACTTTGCCATCTTGTATATATTTTTTGTTTGTTTATTTGTTTGTTTGTTGTATTTTTCTGAAATTAGAAGCAGGGAGGCAGTCAGACAAACTGCCCTATGAGCCCAACCGGGATCCACCCGGCATGCCCACCAGGGGGCGATGCTTTGCCCATCTGGGGCATTGCTCCGTTGTAACAGGAGCCATTCTAGCACCTGAGGTGGAGGCCATGGAGCCGTCCTCAGTGCCCGGGCTAACTCTGCTCCAGTGGAGCCTTGGCTGCGGGAGGGGAAGAGAGAGACAGAGAAAGAGGAAAGAGGGAAGGGTGGAGAAGCATATGAGCACTTTTCCTGTGTGCCCTGACCAGGAATTGAACCCGAGACTTCCACACTCCGGGCAGACACTCTACTGCAGAGCCAACCGGCCAGGGCTATAAGTATTGTTTTAAGAAAGCAAATATTCTACCATCCGGAACCAATGTATTGGTCTTTTGACTCTTATTAATTGCACAAGTAATATTCTAACAATAGTAAAGGAAACAATGTGAAACAGTATAGCCACCAGATATATCAGTTCTCTACTTTTCTCCATGGGTACCTGCCCTTTGAACGTGACAGCTGTGCATAAGCTTTTCAACTTTCCATTTACTGTTACATCGGACATGTCTTTGTATCAGTCTATAGTTATGACCATGCCTAGACTTGCAAAATACTTAAAGTACTTCATAATATTTTATCATATTTATGTACCATAATTCAGTCACCTCATCTCCTATCTGCATATATTTTTACTACAGAAATAGTGCTATAAAATATATGTAGGTGCTATCCATTTGCCAATTTTAATGATATCCCTTGGGTAAATTTCGCAAGGAAAACTATTTTAGGATACGGGTTGATGTGGTTCCTGCTAGGTTTTATGTGACAAATGGATGAATGAACACATCCCCACCCTTCGACCCCCAGTGTATCATGATGGGGGTTTTGTTCGTTTGTTTGTTTGTTTCATTTTGTTTTGTTTTTAACTACAGTCTTAGCAGCACTGGTGAAGGTGCTTCTCACCTTGGAAAGAGACTCTGTCCATCCCCCGACTCTGCAGAGGGAAGAGGCGATGATTCCAGCATCGAGGCGGGAAAGAGAGTGTCTACCCTCCCACCTGAGCTCCCACGCCCACAGAGGATGTTGTGAAACTTTCTTTCATGGAGGGACTGCTCTTAGAAGAAGAAACGTGTCACCTGGAATCTTAGTTTCTAGAAGGGGGGAGGATCCCTTCTGAAAATGCAAGCATCCTCTCTCCAAGCCTTTCTGGGAAGATTCACGGCTACAGGAAGCTGGAGAATGGGAAAGCAGGTCATTGAGTAGAGATGGAAAGGGTCCTCCCATCCCTCCCTCTCTGGTGCCCCCTGAGCACTTGGAAAAAACAATGGCGTAAGAGTGTCCGTAACTTCTTATTCCCAAACCGTCTCAACTCCTGCGGTATCTGTTCCCAACGGTGCGGCGACATTAGAAGGTTAAAATCAATATTTTGAAGAGTCTAAGTCGATGTCAGGAAAGTTACTGAGGAAATACAGTTATAGCTCTTTTCCCTGCAGCTACTTTTGTTCTCATTAGAGGAGAAGGGTTTTTTCAGATGGCAGTCACTCCAGGAAGAAAAAAAAAAGCCTGTCAGCTGAATGCTGTCTCGTATGCAATTACCTAAGTAGGACATGGGCTCCAAATGAGGCAGAATTGAGTGTGATCCGCGTTTCCAGGGACCCACAAAGACAGGGCTTAAAATGCCCATGCCTGCACCCCTCCTACCCTGCCTCCAAGTCTTCCTTTTTCCACAGCACATATCACCTTTTTAACGTTTTCTGTAAGTTATGCATCCATGTGTTCTTCTCCTTCTCCTCCCTATTAGACGGTAAGGGCCAGGGGCGCAGGAGTTTTCTGTCAGTTTTCTTCACCGTTGGATCCAAAGAACCCAGGACAGTGCGTGACAAAAACATCCACGTGTTTGACACAAAAGGGACGAGTGTTTGCACCGAACGCTCGCTGAGTGGTCACGGCCGTCGTGGACCCTTGAGGGAGACGCTGCAGAACGTAGAGATGCAGCAGCGTCATCAGACATAAGCTCTGGGGACTCAGCTGTGAGGACCGTGCAGAAGAGAGACGGCTACAGTTAGCAACCGCAGGTGTGGCATCCGGGTCGTCACACTGCTGTAACAGTCCAACCAGGACATACGAGGACATGACCTGCATCGGTAAAGTGTAAAAACAAAATAGATCAGAGAGACGTGCAGGTACTATTAAACAACTGGGCAAGGCGTTAGGAATGCATTCTCTAAAGAATACAGGGAGCTGACCCTGGCCGGTTGGCTCAGCAGTAGAGCATCGGCCCGGCATCTGGAAGTCCTGGGTTCGATTCCTGGCCACGGCACACAGGAGAAGCACCCATCTGCTTCTCCACCCTTCCCCCTCTCCTTTCTCTCTGTCTCTCTCTTCCCCTCCTGCAGCCAAGGCTCCATGGGAGCAAAGTTGGCCCGGGCACTGAGGACGGCTCCATGGCCTCTGCCTCAGGTGCTAGAATGGCTCTGGTTACAACGGAGCAACAGCCCAGATGGGCAGAGCATCGCCCCCTGGTGGGCATGCCGGGTGGATCCCAGTTAGGTGCATGCGGGAGTCTGTCTGTCTGCCTCCCCGCTTCTCATTTCAGAAAAATACAGGGAGCTGCATCACGCCGTAAACTGGAAACCTGGGGCTGCTGAGGATGGTCCTGCCATGAACAGTGATCATGAGCAACAAATCCACGCACCAGTGAAAATGTTGTAGGCACCGGGAGCAAAGGCAGATTCAGGACTAGGTGGTTGTCCTCTACAAGAAGCTGTTTCTCTGTTCAGGGGACACACAGAAAGTCTGGAGACCCTTTCTGGTTGTTAACTGAGGGTGATGAAGGGGTGCCCCCGGAACCGCCGTGCTGCGGGGCACCTACAATGGACCCGTGATACTACGATGCACCCAGCGTGAGTCTCCCCCTTCCTGTGCTCCCACAGCGGGCCTGCCACAAATGACCATGATGCCGGGGCTGAGATACCCCAGTATAGACCTGCTGCACGTGGCACAACTGTTCTTATTCCCATGAAACCACTCACAAGTCAAACCCAGAGTTCAGAAGAGAGGCCCTCCCCAGTCTTAGGGTCTAACAGTCATTGCCGAAGCGTGGCTGATGGAGCAATTAACATCGTCAGGACGATGCCGTCTGAGGAAGAAGCCGAAAGCAAACACCCCTCTACGTGCGTGGATAACTGGGGAAGGCACCTTCCTGGGGACCTGGGAAGGCGAGCGAAGTGGTCTGTCGATTCAAGAGCCACAGTTGTCCCCGTCAGTGTGTCTGTCAAATGCGTTCATCTCCTGCGGTCTCACTCTTTTCCGTCAGCACTCGTCAGGCTAATGAAGACTTGGTCCTCACCTTGAAGCCGAAACAGGAGCCAGGGGGCTTCCAGAGGGCCCGCTCCGCCCCAAACTTGTCTTTTCCGCTTCCAGCCTGTGGCTCGCTCTTTGGATCGACCTGAGCTGTCTCATCTCCTTATCAATGACCGGAGCCCTAGGGCGGACAGAGAGGTCAGGTCAGAAATCCACGGGGAGCCTCCAGAGAGAAGAAACAGTCTTCTCCTTTGGCTTTTGGCCTCCCCAGGTCACCAGGAAAGCTCACAGACCAGGGTGGTGAGTCCCGGGCGCTGTCACGGCCCCCGGCCCCCACCTCCCAGCAGGCAAGCCGCTTCGTGTCCCCAAATCTGTTTCTCGTCTACAGTAGAAAACGGCGGCGACGATAGGTCTGTGCCGGCCTCCGTCAGCAGCCGTCAGAACCATCTGTGAAAGGACTCTCCCCTCCCCGGCGCTCAGAACCACCACAGCCTACAGCGCTGGAGCACACCAGGAAGGGCGGCATTTCTGAGGGGGGGGGACGATTTTACAAGAAGCATCCATCTGCAAGAACCTGCCTTTTGCCGGCCCCCGGGGCCAGCCCACACTCGGGTCAGCCGGCTATGCTGTCGTCTGGTGGGTTTTTCCCTTACACTAGTGATGGTTTTAATTATGCAGCTTGGCCGGTGACCAAGCTATGGTTCGCGGGTCTTGGAAAACAGATTTGAAGATCACAGAACAACTCTGTTAGTTCACTGTCACCAAGGAGATGCTCAGGGTGCTGTACGGCACAGAGTGCCCTGCAGGGGGCAGAAGGGACGCTCTCCCCTCAGCCCTGGCCGGCACGTGATTTCAGCATCTGTGACTTTCTATTATATTCGATTAAATGGAAAAATAAAGAGAACTCTGATGAGGTCCCGGCAGCCACTGGTGAGGGCAGGAGTGGGTGGCTGCAGCACCAGCCCGGAAGGAAGAAGAAGAGAACCCCAAATGCGCCATGTGGGCGGGGGCAGGCGGTGGTCCTCGGGCAGTGGGGAGAATGTGGCCGCCACCCCCGGTCATGATGCTCTTGAACAAAGAGCTGGACGAGAGGCAGGAAGGACAGTCACCAGTGTGATGTGGTGCCTACAGTTGTGTCCTGTGTCCCAGAGAGTGTGTGCCATGCACAAGGGCTCGGCCCATCGTGGGCTTGGTGTGGGGTGCTTTGCTATCTGTGTGTGGTGAGGGCAGGCTGACCAGGTTGGCAGGGAGCAGCCCTGTATCTCCCCCTCTACCCCCCTCAAAGCCATCCTGCCCAAATCATGCAATGCTCCTGCCAGGCTCTCGGTCTTGGTGACCGACCAGAAGCCCTCACTTTCTCTCGGCCCATGGGGACGCTGGCAGCCCTGCAGCGATGAGGGACACAGGCCCCTGACCCAGGGAATCCCTTGGTTATTGTGTTGCTGATCCCTTTAAACCAGCATGGGACCCAAGACTAGGGTCTGATGTGGCCAACACCCTGATCTAGTCGGCTTCCCTCTGCAGGGTTATGTCCCCAAGCCCCCTCAAGCCTCGCGTGTACCTAGTTTAACCCCAGATGACTGTGTTCCTTATGTCTCCCTTGACCTGTGCTCTCTCTTCTTCATTTTCCGTCCACTCAGCCTCTCCAGCTTCTCATGGGAAGGTCTTCCCGGCCACGCGTGCCTCTCCGTGTGGCCAGTTGACTTCATGAAGCCTCTTCCCGTTGTGCTGCCCCTCCGCCTGCGTTCCGAGTGACACCTCACTTCTCTCCCTGGTGACCCAGCCAGGGTCCTATCTCCAGGTGCCTTGGTGTGGACAGGGCTCGCCTTTGCCACCTGCTGCCCTGTGACCAGAGCCGGCATAGACCCTGTCTGTGCACCAGCCTCCCGGTCTCTACAGAGGACGTGAGGAAACCGGCTCAGAGGGTCTCCTGAGGGTGCCGAGAGCTCATGCATGCACAGTCTTTAGAATACCGGCAGGTACATTGTTGTCGATGATCATAGGTGGGGGTCATTTCTGAGGACCTCTGACACCCAGCGGCCCCGTGTCTGTGCCCAGGTGTCCCCCCACCTGTGCGACCACGGAGTCCCTCCTGTCTGCGCCTCCCTGCCCCGCTTTCACGTGCTACCTGCCCGCTCTGTCTCTCTCTCCCCCAATCACAGTGGCTGGTTCCTCCTCTCTTCCTGCCGTTTTCTTCTGTCGCGTCTGGGAGAGGCTCCCGTAAAGCTCTTGACACCCCCCCCCCCGAGAAAGTTTACATAGGCAAACAGCCACAAAACTCAACATCTTTTTACCTATTTTCTGTGATTGCGAGTCCTGTTTCCAACTTGCCATCCTGCCTTTCAGCTCGCTTCTGAACTTGACCTCCATCTTTCTCCGAGACGCTGACATCAGAGCCCCCCCCCCACAGGCAGGGACAGCCTGGGGGCACGGTTTCTGACACGCCAACGCGCCATGCTGTTGGCATTGGACGTGTTTTAGGGACATGTGCCTCGTCGGTGCACACACCTGGTGCCCGGAGCCCACACGTGACCCCGCCCCTCCCCTCCCCTGGCCCTGCTTTCCTTCGTCCAGGTGGTTGAGATGGGCGGTGTGGCCCTGCCCTTCAAGCCTGACTGGACACCCTGGAGGACACACGGGAGGACACACAGCTATAAAGAAGGAGATCTTATCTTCTGCACCCGCCCAGATGGGCAGATGGACCCCGAGAGCATGGTGCTGAGGGACACAGTCTAGACAGAGAAAGACAAGTCTCGTAGGATTTCATGCATATGTGGAATCTAATGAACAAAATAAACTAACAAGAAAAACAGAGAGACGGACTCATAGACCGAGAACAGACTGACAGCTTTGGGGGGTGGGGGGGGGATGAAAAAGCCAAAAGGATTAAGCAAAAAGCAGAAACAAAAAGCCTCATGGGCACAAGCACAGTGTGGTGATTACCAGAGGGACAGGGGGCTGGGGAGGTAGGAGAGGGTACAGGGGGTAGATGTGAGGGCCGGGAGACTTGACTTGGGTGGGGGGGGGACACAAGACAATGTATCGATCATGGGTTATAGAACTGCACACCTGACACCTGCATCGTTTTATTGACAATGTCGCCTGATGCACTCAGTTACAACAGAAACCCCACTGCGGGGCAGAGTGTCCCCCACGGCCGACGTGAGAAGACGCGTTCTGCGCAGGGCGGAGGCTCCGACGCTCGTGCTGGTGACCACTCACACCTGGTGACAGCCCACGGGTATGCCGTACGTAAGCCCCGCAATCAGCGTGACAGCCACGCTCCTGAGCCCGCCACGGTCAGTGGTAACAATCGTCCTCCGGAAAGGCCCCTCCCCGCGTCCCCGATTGCGGGGAACCGCCGCAGCGCAGCGCAGCGCAGCCAGGGCGGCCCGGTTGTTCTGTCGCGTTCTCGCTCCGCCTCCTTCCTCCTCGGTCGCGGTTGCGGTTGTTCGTAACCCGGAGGGTAGCTCTTTACTGCCCATCCTTGCAGTCACGCTGCTGCGTGTGCCGGCAAAGCGCTCAAGTTCATAGATAAACACGCACCTTAGAATTTTAACTCTCACTTGAACTCTTAGGTTGGATGTCAGCCTTTCTCAATACCCAGATTGACGATGAACTGAAGACCTTTTCCTTGCTTCCCTTTTGGTGATTTTGCTTCTTTTGAAAGAGGGGTACTCCGCTTTAGGGGTCTCCTGACAGGTAGCTTTGCTGATGTCCCGGAAAACAGGTGCACTCAGCAAGGGATCATTTCCGACAAGGTTTCCCCAGTCCTGGAGGATCGCTGGCCCACGGGGGGTCCATGTGGTGACGTCGATGCGTTTGGAGAGTAGCCCCAGTAGTTTGCGGCTAGCCGGATGCACTGGGCCAGTTCAGGCCAAGTGGCACCAAAGGAGGTGTGTCAAGTCCTTCGAATTGTTAGGGACGCCAACGCCGGGCTCCTGGCAGCTTCCGATCAGCAGGTTCGAACACGCAGTCTCACCGGGCCTGGACACCTGCTCTTGGACGTCCGATAGAGCTCATTCATGGTTCTAATGACCAGGCCACAGCCAGAGCCCACCCAACAGGTTCATCTTGTGCTTGTTTTGTTTACAGATTTTGTTCCCAGACATCACTGGTTAAAGAGCAGCCACGGCGTCCCCAGTCCTTACAGAGTTTTACTCCAGGGTAGCTTAGGCAGCGTGAACTCAGGAAGCGCAACGTGAGCCAGCATCAGCGCAGACGGTGGGTGTCCTCCTGGAAAGAACGGGGTGCAGGGGGTCTCCTTGGTGTGGGTTTCTATTTCCTTGTGACAGGGAGTCGGCCGGGAGGGTGACTTTGGCGAATCTCTGTCCAACTTTTTGGACTTTCCTCTCCAGTGTTGATTTACTAAAAATAGTAAAAAATACGAGAACCGATTTACGTTTTGTTTCTTCCCTGGAGGTACCTACCTGTTCATGCTTCTTCAACCATGACGAACAGCCCTCCACTGACCTCTCACTGACCTCTCACTGCCCCGGGGTGAGGGCTGGGGGTCTCACGGCCACTCCTGGGCAGTCGGCACTGCCCTTCACCTTAGTCTTTCAACACTCCTGTCATTTTTTAAATCTCAATAAGAGCTGGGGGAAAATATAATAAAAAAGTTGGGTAAAATAGTTAAACAGAGAGCACCTCAAAAAGGTGAACAGGAATCCCCAGATTTGCTAATATAATTGCTTATAGATCTGTGTATTCGATGACTTCCATTGTTTTAAATGGTTTTCTTCTGGTTTCCCCCTGCCCGAGAAGATGTTTGACTAACAGGACAGTATGCACGTTATAGTCCTAAGTTTACGGAGACTTTGGAGGCAAATGTGAAGGGTTATGCTCACTCCGTATACGCGTTAATGTTTACTGTAGCCTCTGAAAGATGGGATTTTGTCCCTTGAGCACGGCTGTGGTCACCAGGGTCATAATCGCATGTATCAAGTCCACCAGGTATGCAGGCAGGTGACAGGAGCCAATGCAGGGTCAGGGGCTTTCCTGCCACAATGATTCAGATGGACAGCGTGGGGCCGGGGAATAGTTACCCTCGGTCACCTCGGCCCTGGCTCCAGCCACACCGCTTGCTGCATGCTCCCGACAATCTGACCTTCCGCAACGCTGAAGACCTCCATTGTCCCTGAAGTCGTTACACACGAGAGCTCCGGCTAATAACCAATTACCCATTTCAAAAGAATCTTGTGTGTGTCCAATTTTCGAAAATCTCTTAAATGGTGCAAAGCCTTTTTTGAGACGTTGATCTCAAGTGTGAGCACCATCAGTGCAGACTTCTCTCCTGCCAGGGGTATTCATTAGCCCTAATAAGGTTGGAAGCATCAAATGATGTCTTTTGTCCATTGGAGTGCACCCTTAGATGTTTCCATTAATTGATTGCAATCACTTTGATGTTGAACTTCAAGTACGCAATTTGGACAGGAGTGTTTTCATCAGAGACCTTGCATTTCCAGAGAGTGCAAACCTACAAACTTCGGAGTCTCGAAGGTCAGAGGCACCTGTGTTCCTGGCCCTGAGGACCTCGGGCAAAATGTACCCATGGACAAGATTGGACGAAAGATGTAAAGCGCCCCATTTCTAGAGCTCTACTTAAGTTGGGGGGGGGGAAGCAGAATCAAAAAGAAATAATATTAAAGTAAAATTATCTGATAAGTACGAGGAATCTTAGTTTCATATAATTTTGGAACTACGGGGACTCTTAGCAATCTTTCAGTCCCTGGTTCTCAAACTCACCCCGGTGAGGCCCCTGTTTTGCATTCTACTTTACATATTTGTTTATGTTTTCTTGTCAACCTCAGTCTTCCGACTGCAAAGAACCAAATGCTACCAACAACCTGAATGAGCTGGGAGAGGACCCTTGAGCCCCAGACGAGAACTGAGCCTGGCCGACGCCTTCATTGCAGCCCAGCGAGGCTCTGACTGAGCACAGTCCGGGCTAAGCTCACCTGGGCTCCTGATACGTTATGGTAATGAAGTGTGAGTCGGTCTGTTTGTAAATAGAGTATCTGTGCATGGGGCCGGAGAACACTGAAGCATTGCTAAGGTTCCTAAACACACTACTCAGCGTCTGTACATACAAAGATTTTCACAGACAGCTAACAAGCCCTTTGAGGATGAATGTCTTCACCAGACCGGGCTGTGACTGGCCCTTTAACTGTGTTCTTCTCGAGAACTGAGGCACAGAGGCATCAGTCAAGCCGATCAAAGTAACAACACCGCTAGTTGTTGACAGGCAGAGTCCCAAGGCCAGGCGTCCCCTCAAAGCTAAGCACACCCAAGGGACTTGGTGGCCTTTAGCGGGAGTCACATGCTAGGTGCCACTGCTAGGCTCCGGGGAGCCATGATGGGGCAACTGTGGAGAAAAAGCAGAAGGTGTGGAATGATGAGTGATCGCAGGGCCGAGCGTGAGAAAGACCCAGGTGTTCTTCTGGGAGGCCGGGCCCTGTCCTTCGGCGCTGGCCGCCCCGACAGCACGCTCTGGGCGTGGGAACGGAGTGCGCTCATCGGGTGGAGTCTGATTCCCAGCGGCCTCGGGGTGCACCCACCGGCGATGCCAGAGGACACTGACTAGTAACAGTCCTTCCTGGCTGGCTGGAACGTTCTCTACCATGTTTTCTATTTTATTTTATTTTTGTGAAGGGTTTCTTTCTTAAAAAAAAAAAAAACTGAAGCAATGATTCTTCAAGAGTTGTACAGAGTGTATCTTAAGAGAAAGCCATGACATAGTGAGTCCTTTGTTTTGTTTCGTTTCCCCATTCTTTAGTAAGGGTTTTAACTTCACCAAGAACTGGATGGGTTTGTATAAGATAAAAAGAAATACCAGCAGAGAAACAGCTGGAAAACAAAGGAGAGACAAACACCTCCAGAAGGCTAGACTTTGAAGGAAAAAGAAGAAAACACAGCCTTGGGAATAGCGAAGTGGGGACTAAGAACACATCGGTGATGGGGGCGGGGGTGCCGAAGGAAGAATGGCCCGCCCCTTTTGCGGAGGGGGGTCAGATGAACAGCAATTTACAGCACCTCCTTTTGCAAGTCTTTAATTAACACAGGAACAAAACAAGGAAAGAAAAACCAACGACAGAGGTTGTTTATTATTATTATTATTATTTAATTAGAAACATTTAGATGCTTTCATTTTCAACAATGTTTCACAAGACACGGACACTGTTATGTAAAAAGGAGGGCCTTCCCCACAATAACACCCCGTTCTCTCCTGATAGTTTAATAGTTTCCGAGAATCATTTGGTGCCTCAGAAGTGTCATCCTGCAGGTTGGAAGTGATTCATAAGTCTTCGGGCTTTAAAACCTTTTCTTTTCTTTTTTTTTTTTTTCTTTTTCTTATAAAACACTTGTTTTTTCCTTTTACACCAGCCACCCGGTGCTGAATTCTAAAGAAGAGAAATCTAATTGAATTATCTTCATTGAATTCCAGTAAGTAGATTTTCACTGATGTCCTCTCCCATTTTTCAAAACTTAGCCCTGGGAGATAAGGACGCCCTTGAGACCGGAGAACCGCGGAGATGACCAGGGCCATCTTGTGAATCCCCACTGTGAGTCTGCAGGGGATATCTGAGCTTTTCCACGCTGGCTTTGTCCACCTTATCCTTGGCCAGAACCTTTACAAACACCGACAGATACCAGCCCTTCTGTTTGCGAATTGCAACGGATTTCAGCTCAGGCTCATGACAAACGCTAGACAGTGCCAGGCAACCTGACTGGCCAGTTCTGTTCCACCCTCCCTCTCAAAGCCTCTGGTCTCCGAGGTGCCCAGGGTCGTGTTTGTTGGCGTAAGAAGGAACTGAGATAATCCCATGGAGACGGAAGCATTCTGGGCGTCCCAGAGGATGAAAGAGTTTCCAGGACCTTCCCTGAAAGATCTCAGACAGAGTCTGGGGACAGTGGGGTCACCATGCTATGTCCCTACCTGCATACTGTCTGTCATCCATTTCTCACATCATGAGCATTTCTCAAGGGCCTTCCCCATGCACTCACAGGGATGGCAGAACAAATGTCAAGCAGGACGGGGAGGAGCGGGAAGGCAGGGGACAGCAAGGGACAGCAGGCAGCGGGAGGTACACACCAAGCTATTTCCCTATCCAGTCAGAGATGGGCCCTTGGCAGAAAGAAAGCTGACCATAGACAAAGACCACGATTGCTCTGTAGAATTGTGGGAGTCCTACTGTCTCTCTCTCTCTCTCTCTCTCTCTCTCTCTCACACACACACACACACACACACACACACGGAGCCCCAGGGACCTTGAAGGAGGTTTAGAGATTGTGGATATTGATGACCCAGTTCTCTGTCATGCAGACAGGAAATGAGCCATAAAAACAGACAGAAAATAAAGATTGATGCCTGACGGCACATGCTTGATGCCAATTGAGTGCAACAGCCAATACCTATTGAAGAGCCCTTTTCCGGTGACCCCACAGTTCCGGGGGTCTCACTGCGTATTTTAATCAGGCTCTGAATCAAGAGGTGATTTGTTGGAAGCATCTTGACAGGTTGGGGCCATTATTTATTATTTTTTTTTACAGGGACAGAGAGAGAGTCAGAGAGAGAGATAGATAGGGACAGACAAACAGGAACGGAGAGAGATGAGAAGCATCAATCATCAGTTTCTCGTTGTGGCACCTTAGTTGTTCATTGATTGCTTTCTCACATGTGCCTTGACCGCGGGCCTTCAGCAGACCGAGCCACCCCTTGCTGGAGCCAGCGACCTTGGGTCCAAGCTGGCGAGCTTTTGCTCAAGCCAGATGGGCCCGCGCTCAAGCTGGCGACCTCGGGGTCTTGAACCTGGGTCCTCCGCATCCCAGTCTGACGCTCTATCCATTGCGCCACCGCCTGGTCAGGCATGTTGGGGCCATTATTGATGACAGTTTTTCTCACTGATGCTCAAGAAGTAGTGGTTTTCCTCTGTTAAATTAATTAAATAAATAAACATGGTTACAAGGCTTCCAGAATAGTGGAATGATTCTTATAGGTTAGGAGAAATGCGACCAATCCTCTGAAAGCTTTTACATCAAAATGTTACAACTTAAATTACATAGGAAGAAAATTTCCCTATCTACCTCATGCACCGGATAGCAATTTTGGATGGAAAAATAAAATAAAATACAAGCAAGAAATAAAGCCAAATACAATAAGCCCTGGTGGACAATTAAGGGCAAAAAAACCAAGCACACGTTTAAGGAAGTCCAGGATGAAAAATCACCCTATTACTTTTACATCCATGCTGTGCACCTGATGAACCAATTTTAATTAAAAACAGACACAATGATATTTTTAAAGAATGGAATGAATTCGCAGTAACCGCAAAGTTTACAAAGACTACACAGAAATGCATTTGGGGAAAAAGGACAACCCACTGTGGATTAATACCACGTCTGGGCTTTCTAGTGCTCTGAGCATTCTGAGAGACTGACAGGGAAAGATGGTGAGGCAGCACGTGTGTGTGTGTGTGTGTGTGTGTGTGTGTGTGTGTGTGTGTGTGATAATTTATGCTTCTGGTATAGGGTATGTCTCATGATGCATTATAAAGGAAAGACTCACAGGTAACGTATAGGTAGTCTCAATGCTTCTGAAATCAACAGTGAACAATAAGGTGTTCTTGCAAATATTCCACGTCAGGGTCCCTACCGGAACCAGTCTCTTCTGCGTAGTTAATAGCATTGACTTCCTGTCCCTATGCCTTTCCTGCAGGTGCTCCCCTCTCCTTCCACCACCCCTGCCCCCCACTGCTGTCTTTGGCATGTTGTTTTCTTTTTACAGGGACAGAGAGAGAGAGTCAGAGAGAGGGATAGACAGGGACAGACAGACAGGAGCGGAGAGAGGTGAGAAGCATCAATCATTAGTTTTTCATTGCCGTTGCGACACCATAGTTGTTCATTGATTGCTTTCTCACATGTGCCTTGACCGCGGGCCTTCAGCAGACCGAGCAACCCCTTGCTGGAGCCAGCGACCTTGGGTCCAAGCTGCCGAGCTTTTGCTCAAGCCAGATGGGCCCGCGCTCAAGCTGGCGACCTCAGGGTCTCAAACCTGGGTCTTCTGCATCCCAGTCCAATGCTCTATCCACTGTGCCACCGCCTGGTCAGGCTGTCTTTGGCATATTTCTGATGCGTTTGACCTTTGATGGTGACATTTACTTCTTTGCGTTCTTACTGAAACCATCCACGCCTGTGCACTGCCTTCTCTGCCTGGGTCCAGACTTCGGTCCTTCTGGACGACCTGGAGACTGTGGACGGAGGAGGAGGAACGGGGAGCCTTTCCCAGTCTGGCTCCGCTTGGTGTGTGTTTGTCACCGTCATCAACACTTCTTGGTCGCTGAATCCAAGGGACGTCCTTCCATCTTTGCCTTGCTCACTGGCTCCACTCAGGTAGGCGGACGTGAGGAGACCTTTCTTCCCAGCTCCCCTGGATTGTACGATGGCAAGTGCTTCCGGTTTCCTCCGCTGTGTTCTGCCCTCGTTACCTGATTCTCCCAACGCCTCTGACCTCAGCCCTCTTCTGCATGCTGACACGTCCTAAGTCCCCCCAACACAGACTTCCCTCCGAAATTCTTGGTGCAGGCTTTCATTGCTTCGATGCATCTCCACCTAGATATTCTGTAGCGACTGGAAATCTGTCTAGAATCACCTCCATACCCTCCCCACGTCCACTCACCCTCCAGGTCTGCACGTCCTGCCCTGTCCCCTGTCTGGCCATTGATGAGCATGCAACGAGAGCTAACTCCGTGCCAGACTCAGGCGCTCAGCCCGCCAGACCTGAATGCGGACAGGAACGTTCTAACTGGATGGATTAATCACTCCGGGTCCTCCTCCTAGCCACAAGGCTAACTAAGGAAAGGGAAGAAGTGGTCTGGTCATTTTCTCAAGTGAAACACCTCGGCGGGTCCTGGAAAAGCTTACCTAGCAGGCGAACTGAATACACAAGTTTCTCCCATGCGTGTACAACCACTTTCTAAATATATGCAGATGGTTTTGTAATTAGCGTGTCACGTGAGCGTACGCTTCCGGAGACATCCCAGGTGTATAGCAAGATGGCTTCAGGTTGTGTCAAGACAGAGTTCCCCTCTGGCATTCTGTGTGGTTGTCTCCTGGCTTTCCGGAGTCGTCAAAGCATTTTAGACATTCAGTGGGTTTAAAAGCGTGTTCAGACATTCAGCTGAGTAGAATCAATGATGCAGGCTTGCTTTGCCCACTGGTTCTCAATTCTGCAAAAGTGGGCCGGGCCCTCTGCACCCCAGTCCTTCCCCTTTACCGCAGTGACCTTCGACACCTCGCCCTGCCAGCCCCCACTGGGCCCTAGTCCGCTCGGACACAGCATACTGGCCCCACACAAAGCTCGGTAGCACAGGTCATACAGCAGTGGTCGGTCCTGTACCACTGGCATTCTTGACTCGACGTCCCCGGTGTCAACCAGAAGACAAAACAGCACCAACAGAAACCCAAACTGCCTAAATGTGGTCATCGTGGGTTTAATCCTCAAACTTGTACGTACAAACACAGCTTACACTTGAAGCCTAACAGTCACTTGGCTCTGTTTTCAGAAGCTAACATGTCTGAAGCAAAACGGGATGATGCCCCGCAGGGGAAAATTTCCATGAAGAGATAAACACGGACTCAGGAACAGAGCAAGCACACCGACAGGAAAATTCACATCAGCAAGAGCCCGCTCTTCCTTGTGCAAGGGACGCTCTTCCACAGAGAACGCTCAAAGACCCCTTAAATCTTCAGACTCTCTGTCCGAATGCATCTATTTAAATAAATTAGCATAAACACAAGCCTCAAAGCGACTCTTCCTAACCGTCTGGTTTATTTATTCCCGACTCAGAGCTGATAAGTCGGCAGGGGAAGCCAGGCGTTGAGGGGAACAGGGCACTGCTTATTCAAAAACCATTTGACTCACCTGCGGAAGGAATGTTATTATGCGAGATGGATTGTGCCCAGAACCAGTACTGCACCGGGAGTTAATCCAGGGAAGTCATTCTCCAGAAAGAAGAGAGTAATTTGTAGTTCCTTGGAATGTGTGTCCCAGTCCCTTGAATCCCTCTCTCCCCCCATGTTGGAAATGCAATTGTCGGAGCACTGGTGGAGACGTCGGATTCATATCGAGGATGGAAACAGTCCCGGGAAAGCCTTGGAAGCCCCCTCCCTCCACATTTAAGGAAGTGTTTTTGGTGCGTAAGAAATATCGGGGCATCCAAGATAAATTGACATCAACTACAAAATAACGGTGTATCTGTCTACTAAGTGAAGCAGTAGAAAAGAGGATGGAAAACCAGAACATAAAAAAATAATAATTAATTAACTAACCAAGCTAAAAGTGGTTGAAGTCCAACTGTGTTAGAACACGGTTCTTCTCAACAGTTCCAACGTGCTTTGGAAGGTGACAGGGTACCCCTCAGGGTAGCAGACTCAGTGGTCAGTCATCCTGTAGACAATATGATCCAGTTAATTTCAGATACAAAAGCATCTTATGTAGGAAAATGGCCGGGAATTAAACCGCTGTCCTGAGACGAGTCTTGGGTGCGGACTTTGGAACCCCAAGTCCTGAGGGGGCAGAACGCTGCCGTGGCAAGCAGTGACAAGATTGTTCCACCCTGTGAGTAATACGTCCTTGTGCCTCCTGGCCATCCAGGGCACGATTGCACGGGTGTAAGGCAACATTCAAAAAAGTAAATGTATGTTCTTCTTGTTCCCGTAAATGGGTTATCAAACAAACATGATTTTAAGTTAATAAAACTGGAACTGGAACTAATTTTATTTTTTGAAAAGAAACTCACTCCCAGGGATCAGCCAGCATGAAAAAAAAACTCACTGCTCAAAGGGTTAAAGGAAACGCCTGATCCCTATGGCCTTTCCCTATAGACCTGAAAGGTATTAGTTAACGATCCTTCTCTGCACCTGAATCCGTTGTAGACTAATGTGACCCAGGCTCTGCTCATTTGCTTGACGAGCAAAGACAAACATGATGAGGCTGCAGAGCTCCGGGCTCTCAGTACTAGAGGCTGGGGGTGCCCTGTACCCATCTTTTCTCTTTGTTGTGTCTTGTGTGTGTTTTCATAAGTCCTGCAATTCCTTCCTTTTGTGCACACCCATCGCCGAGCTGGTCCCCGCAATCTTCAGGTGTCTTTCTCTCTCCTCTGAAGGCAGACTGATGAGTCCAGCTTTTGTTCGCTGGCCCGGCCGCTAGACTGATTAAAGGCTAACGCTGGCGGACGGGAACTGTCCATAGACGCTCCAGCAGCCTCTGGAGCAGCGCCTTGTGGAATTCTGCATGTTTTATGTGCCGTCTGTGACTTACACAGAACCAAAGGAGTCCACACCCTGGAACCAATCACTCTGAGCAAACGTGTTTCTAAAATGGATCCATTCCCCTCAACCCTCTTTTCCCCATGGTGTATGCACCTACACCCCAAATATATGTTTCCAAAATATGTTCACTGAAACAGTGAATTCAATGACCAATCCGTGTGAGATACCATCGAATTACCGTCATGGAGAAGCCTGAAATCTTTTAGTTAGAATCGGTCAGTTCACACAAAAACAAGGAATACTAAGTCAAAAAGACATAATTTTGGTTAAGAATCACCTCACTCCATGACCTCTCCTTAAAATCAGATGCTTGTGGGGTTCTACTCCGAAGTCACTATTTCTGGATAGCGCCCCAGTGCCAGGGGAGGGCACTGCTCTTGGGGCCGTCTGGACATCCAGGACCGGTAAGGCAGCCACGGTGTCCGGTTGCTTGCACTTGTGCCATGATCTCTTTCTCCTACATTTGCAGTTGTTTGGGGTCAACTCGGCTACTGCATTTCTCAGCTCAGCCATAACTGAGGTAACGTGCCTGAACAATGCATTGACCTACAAAATACCGAAGGGCTTCTCAGGAGAAAGTCATTGGTATAGTCCAGTTAAGAAGTATGAAAGGAAAAATAAAAAAGCTTACATAACAAAGTGTCAGATGAGGATGAGATTTTCTTGGAATGATCATTTATTTTAAGCTATACAATGTCTAATCCCTGGGGTCTACACCAGAAGTGAATGGGTTATTGTATGTTATCTGTAATTAAGGAGCAAAAAAATGACTTAAAAGGGTTAATTAAAGCCTAAAAATGACTGCAATACAATTATATTTGACCAGATAACCACAGATCAGACAAGACTGGTAGTGAGAGCTATAAATATCTGCTCCTAGTGAAATGCCTGGTCCTCTAACCCTAGAGTAGTGGTTCTTAACCTTTTTTGAGGTACCGAACCCACCAGTTTCATATGCGCATTCACTGAACCGTTCTTTAGTGATATATAAAATATGATTTTTTTCCAAATTTAAGACATAGGTATATGTTTTTTTACTGGGGCACAAAATGAGCCGTGCATGAACATCACCTTGCTCAAAGAACAAAACCAACAAAGTGCATGAACTCACAACAAATGACGGTACTACTTTATTCTGGCCTCCGCGGCAGAGGCTTCTCCGAACCCCTGAGACAGACTCATCGAACCCCTAGGGTTCCATAGAACCCAGGTGAAGAACCGCTGCCCTAGAGGCTGGGGGTCTAATAGAAGGTTTACTATTCTACTGAAATGAACTTGACATCTTAACAGACCACTAACGACTTGTTCACCAATGAAAGGAGGCTCCGGACCACAAACGTTTTGTTAGTATACATCAAATTTGCATCCATTCATCAGAATTTTAAAAAGGCACAATGCAAACTGTATTTGAGGGGTGTGGGTGGGGTTCAAACCTATCTTTTATCCGAGCGTTCTGCCAGCCGTGGGGTCAGCGCAGGTAGATGCACAGAGCGGGCGTCCGACAGAACCGTTCCCTTTACCTGAGCACAGGTGAAGAGCAGAGAGGAAGTGGAGAAAGGAAGGGGAGGAGGAAGAAGACATCCAGCGGTACAAACGGACAAAACGAAAGCGGTCATTGGCGTGGGTCTGTCTTCACGGAACACGCAAACAGCCCGGGCAGGCGGGTGCCAGAACGCCTCCCACGCGGGGCTGCGTCCCGGCCCTGGGCGGCTGGCAATGGCCTTCATGTCCCTTCCCTCTCTTCGCTGCTGAAGCCACCCCAGCTTCCTGCGCTCCGCAGTCTCCTCGGTCACACTGCCAGCTGGACTGGCCCCCAGACCCAGCGCACTGCTGTGACGACGGAGGAGGACACTGTTTCAGAGGCTCAGAAAAGCCGCGGTCAGTCCGTGGGTGTCAGGGGATCAAGGGGGTGGGTGCAAAAGAATGAAGAGCTCGCGCGGTCCGGACCCGCCGGGATGGCTCCGACGCAGAAGAGTGATCTCCCTCCGCTGTGGGAGCCCATGGCAAATTAAAGAAGGAGCGAGGGGCTGGCCCGGCCCCCCGGGGGCCAAAGGGTTGGAGTGGAGAGCTGGAAGGCACATGTCACGTGCTATTTTTAGTTAATAAAGTGCCTACCCAAATTTTGGAGGTTTGATGGTGGTTTTTATTGCTCTCCTAAGGCAGTTTCCAGTGGACATTTTCCACGTCCTTTCTAAGCACTTTCCTTCCACAAAGAAATCTCCATGACCACCTGACCCCGGCACATTCCTGGTGTCAAAGAGAATGTATTACGATAATTAAATTGTAGTTGTGAATCTCTAGACATAAATACATGTATATCTCAGCTCTGCCGGGTAGATCAGGAAGGGCAGAGGCTGAAGGAAAGAGTAGTAGCTTACTTACTGCTTCTAATTTAGTCTGGGTAGTTGAAGTTAGGTTCCATATCAGTGACATTATCCGAGTTCTCCAAACGTTCTTTAGAAGTGACATTTTTAAGCATCTTCCTACCCACTTCGCTACGAGGCACGTCAGGAATTGTTTGCGTTACAGGTGTGCTCCCCAGCCTCTCGCCATGACGAGATGCACCAGGAAAAGCTCACGGCCACCCTTAGCCTTGCTCGCCCTCTGACTTGACGCCATGACAAGAGCTTGCCTTCAGTCTGTCACCTGCTCCTCTTTCCATTGTGGTAATGCCGGTGAGTGGTGCGTCTTCAAAACTGAAGTCCAGCCTGCAACCTCATCTCGTGTCCCAAGGTATTAGGGCTGATTGTGTGTGTGTGAGTGTGAGCGTGTGAGTGTGTGTGTGTGAGTGTGAGTGTGTATGTGTGTGTGTAAGGGAAAGCAACATCTTTGTCTACACAACAGCAATGAAGTGATTGGTGAGACCAAACTTAGATCTGTAGCAGAAACCAAGATAAAGAGGCAGATTTTCTTTATGGGCACTATGTCATCATTTCTTATGGCTGAGTAGTACTTCACTGTATAGATGGACCCCATCTCCTTTATCCAATCCCCTACCGAGGGGCACTTTGGTTGTTTCCATGTCGGGGCCACTGTGAATCATGCTGCGATGAACACGGTGTGTGCATGTGTCTCTATGTACCATTTCCCTTCTCGTAGCAGACACGGGCTATGGAGAAGTTGAATGTGAAACATTCACAAGGTTCATAGCAAAGGCAGCACAAGTTCTCTTCATGACCATTGACCTTCCTGGCCCCACGGCCCATTCATTCTCTCCAGGACACATACACAGTGAAGTCCCGATCACTGTCTCTTCTTCCCTGTTTCTCCCCCCATTTTCTACCTGTGATTCTCAGACTGTCCCCTCTGAGGGTCCCTCTCTTCCTAGCACTCTACCTGGCACAGGGTATGTGCTCAGTCAATAGCAGCTCTGTAAATAGATGAGCAGGGCTCTCTCCTTATAGCTTCTTATAAAAACCCTGTACTAACCTTTATTGTTTAGATTACTTACTAGGAATTAAGAGCCGTTCGGTACTCAGCTGTAAGTGTGAAATAAGCCTTCTACAGACTTGTGATAGAAAGGCGAGACGTGACACAGAAAACCAACAGAAAATGCTCCTGGTTCTGATCGTCATTAAAAGTTTGGTGACCTTGATCAATTCTTCACCTTCTGAGCTTCAGTTTTCTCACCCATAAAGATTGAATGAGATACTTTCCTAGCCCTCAGAATTTTAATGAATGTTATTCATTCTCAATAGTCCTTAAAAAAAAAAGTGTTAATAGTTTTACAGAAGATCAAACGAGTCAGAAAAATAATCTGATGACTTGGCATTTCCTCTTCTCTCGCCGTGTTTGCAGAGATGAAGAAATATTGACACCGTCCACCTTCAAAACTCAGAAAGTCGCTACAGACAAAGGCCGGCTGGGCTTCCTTTGTCAGAGACTTTCATTTCTAGAGTGGAGAAAAACAATAAACATTTTTTGAAAAATAGGCTCAAAGAGTAAATGGGAAGTTGACACGGAATAAATAGTTATTTTACAGTCTGAAGTATCTCCTCTATTTACTTTCAATTTCAAAAGATAAAAGTGCATTTATTTTCTGTTTCTCTGCCCCAAGTCATTGGAAATAAAATAAAGTATTTTTACCTTTCCAATTCCAAAGGGACAGAACTATCCTCCAACTTTTGCTAGATTCATAATACTTTCTTTCTTTTAGTTTCTTTACCCAGATAAGTGATCACCTCGCACTTGAGTCAGTAAGCCCTCGTTCCACACATAGGTCTGGTGCTACCCTGCTGAGGAGTGTCACCTGAGCCGGCAGCACAAGAGTTCTCTGTTTTTCTTCAACTTTGAGTTGACACCTAGGTCATGGCTGTGCCTTCATGTGGCATTGGAGCCATAGTGAGACGTGACTTGTCCCTTCGCACAGATCAGCAATGCCTGGTCTGCATCCAAACAGGCTTGAACCAACCAACACAGAAGCTTTGCCATTCAGATCTTCGCGGAGAGTCATAGTCTTAATTCTCAATTGTTTCCTCTTCAAGCTTTATACCCATCACTTCATTTTCCCACCCATTACACACACACACACACACACACGCAGAGAAAACAGGAAGGCAGGCGTGTATGTGTATCTATGTATATACAGATTTTATTTTATTCTTCTCTTTCTCACAAGGTTGGGATGGTTGGAAGGCTGGACATCTATTCTGTAGAAACAGAGACCTTGGTGAAGGAGACACTTCTCTGCAGAAGGGCTGGAACATTCGAAGCCTGGCTCAGATATTTGGACATTTGTCCAATGTTTGGGTCTGAGACCTGGGTGACTCCATCTGGAAAGTGACAGTGACTCAGTAGCATTAGGTGCTAATGAGCCAGATGTCTGCTTATGAAACTACTTCCATCTTTCCTCCGATCCTCCCTTGGCAGCCTCTCTGCCAGTAACAGTGACGTGGTTGAATGTCTCATCGTGGTGACTGCTCTCTGAAGAGTATAAACACAAGACACCAATATGTGCAATTCTGTTCTGACCTCCCAGGCTTATCCACGTTCTTGTTCACTGCAATTCCTCCTCGGATACCCTATCTCTTCTGACCTGTTATCATAAATTGCGGGGGCGAGAATAATGTTTCAGGAGATTTCTTTTTGGCCTTTTCTATCCTAATGACTTTTACCCCGCTGGTCCGAGGACCAGTGTGAGGGATATGCCAGCTACAAAGAGCATCTATTCTCATTGTACCCTAGAGGACTGTGTAGACAAACAGGCCCATGGACACTCTGGGTCACTGCAACATGGACTTGGGCTGGCCGTCAGGTTTAGAGACCAGTTGACTCTGAGAACCATGATGGCATTTTGAGGATCTGGTATCCGTGTTAGGTTTTTACACAGCTCGTCGACTAGTGCACAGTTCTCCCTGGTTAGTGGTTGACGATCTCCCTGCTGAGTGTTAGGGGATGCTCATCACCCTTCCCCCTGAAGGTGTGCAGTCTTCCCTGAAGGAGATGTCTCCTCCCTTCTAACTGCCGAGCGTCGCGTCTATGAATTGACTTCAGTGTGAAAATGAAAATGAAGTGAGGACTACAGTTTTATTATCACCAACTCTCTCTCTGTCTCTCCACTCACCGAAACTCCATTTTTATTTATAATATAACCAAACTGCCATCCAATTGCCCCCCCACACACACCCATTGTTCTATTAACCTCAGCCACAGGTCCTCTGCTTGCTGTTCACGGTGGGCGTGATTTCCTCTTGGCCTTCATCAGTTAAACAAGACTATTTGGCTTCTGCTACTTCACTATGGAGCTCCGTGTCATTGTGTCCTACTGTGACTGTATGCCTGAGCACGGCAGTCCCTGCTGAGCTCTGGGTCCCCCTAAGCCAGGCAGCCTTCGGGAAGGCATCTGGTCTCACCTAATGAATCCATTCCAACATGGCTACCACCTTTCGCCTCTTCCCGCCTTCCTCAATACCGTGCCAATCTCCAGTCCTTCCTCGATTCTCTCTCTTTTGTCTTCTGCATTTCGTTAGCAAACTGGGGTCAGCTACATGGGGTCCAGCCAACTCAGTGATTGCCCAGCCATGGAGGAGGGGTCCCATGTGGAACATCTCTCCTCTCCCCAGCTTTAATATTCACTTCCTGTCTGACACCCTCAATATGTTCCTCTTCAGGTGTTCTCCAAGCTCGGCCGGCATACCCTGCCTGATGCCCGCGTGATGCTCACGTGGAAGCACGACCCTCCCACAGCCACAACGGCATGTCTGTCCCCGTTTGGGCGGAGAGCTGCCATTGGCATTAGGCTTCCAGGCCAGGAGGGGTGGTAAGACGTGTGTTAAAGGGGATACATTTGATCAACAAGCACTCTCCACATTGGAGATCTCCAAGCAAGGGGAGTCTGCTATCCTGCCAGCTTCTGAGAGCAGCTAGTATCAACTCTTCAAAGATTCAATGCATCCAGGATTCTCAGTTCGGTGTTCCCAAATGTCCTCACTCCAGGTCTTGTCATTCCACTTTTACTTTTTTTCTGGGGGGGCCCTGATGTTGTCACAAGGAGACGTGCTAAGGCTGGGAAGTCCATCTCTCCTGTATCTCTGAGAGCGTCTCCATTATGTCCTGGTTTCGTGTTTAGCGTGGTCCTCCTGGGAGCTGTGGGAGGTAAGGGTCTCTTTACTGAACACGTCCACAGAGGACTTCCAGCTTTCAAAGCACCATGGGAGTTGTGAGTGGCCGGACCTGGGACCACATTTTATCCGAAGACTTCAAAAGGAGTTAATCAGCCACTTTCAAAATGCTAAAAATTGTTAGTGCCCACTCTTCCCAAACGGTTCTCACCCTATGGCCGACATGTACCCTAGGTCCTGACTTGCTGCTGGAGTCTCCTCCCGCCCTCACACATCACAGGCTGAGCATGTGGGACCCCACTCCACGCTCGGGGTCGTCACTGCCTTCTCACCTCCAGCAATGGGATCATTTTGACATATGACTAGAGCAGTGGTTCTTAACCTGGGTTCTACCGAACGAACCCTAGGGGTTCGATGAGTCGGTCTCAGGGGTTTGGAGAAGCCTCTGCCGCGGAGGCCAGAATAAAGTAATACCGTCATTTGTTGTGAGTTCATGTACTTTGTTGGTTTTGTTCTTTGAGCAAGGTGATGTTCATGCACGGCTCATTTTGTGCACCAGTAAAAAAACATATACCTATGTCTTGAATTTGGAAAAAATATATATTTTATTTATCAGTAAAGAAGGGTTCGGTGAATGCACATATGAAACTTGTGGGTTCAGTACCTCAAAAAAAGGTTAAGTACCACTGGGCTAAAGGATGATCTGGCCACGCACTCCTATTACTAGAACTCTAAAGTCCTAGTCACTAGGCTTGGTTCTAGTCCCACTCGCCAGCCTGGACTCTCCCACGGAACATGAGGTGAGGCACGTACAGTACTTGGGTGGGTTGCTTCTGTGGGTGCCATTGTGAGGGGTGTGAGAAAGCCGTTGTGAGAGGTGTACCAACAGAACCAAGTGGTACCCAATTCTCCACTCTCTGTGGGCAACTAAGCCCTGATCCTCAGAAGCCACTGGAGAGCGTCCGGAGATGCGCCGAGGACCTGTCCTCCTGGGGCGCAGGCAGGGGGAGCATTCACCAACTGACTCCATTGCCTTCAGCCAGGTACGCCCCATGGGGGCGACTCCCCGGCTCCAGGGGCACAGGGGCACATTCTCGAGTGCCACGGTGGGGGTCGGAGAGGTTCTGTTGCAGGACACGTGTGTGGCGGGGGGCGAGGGGTGCAGGGCTGAGGTGGGGAGAGGGGTTTTGGGGCGCCTTTAAGCACAGCTGGCCGATGCCTGGCCAGGCTTGGTTGCTGCGGCCAAGGATTTGGAGTGATGCAGAGGGCAGCAAGCATCGACGTTTGGGTGCAAAGGTGGATAGGCTGGCAGGCAGTGCAGGCGAGAAGCACACGTCGCTCTAACCCCGCCTGGGGAGCTTCTATTAAAACAGGCAGACTGTCTGATCTCAAGGGAGTGGTTTGGGGAGGTCAGACTCAGGGGGTCTGACCCGGAAGTTCTGCTGTGAGTCCACACCCATGTGTTTGTGTTGGCTTCCCGCTGCTGTCCCCCTGAGGAGCAAGCCTGGCTTGTTCAGAACAGCGTATGTGTCCTCAAAGGTCTGGAGATGAAAAGTTCTGAAGTCTGAAATCAAGAGGCCACAGAGCCACGTTCTTCCAAAGCCTTCGGGGGAAATTCTTCCTGGCCATTTCGTAGCTTCTGGTGATTGCTGGCTCTCCTTGGTGCTTCTCGGCGTGGGGCCATATCACTTCCGTCTCCTTCATTTTCATGCGGCCACCTTTCGTCTGTGGGGGCGACTCTGTGTCTTCCCACGGTCATCTTGTGTCAGGACAGCAGTCCTTGGATCTGGGGGCCACTCTACTGTAGTATAAGCTCGTCTTGACTTACCGAGTTATATCAGCAAAGACCCTATTTTCAAAGAAGGCCGCGTTCTGAGGTTCCGGGGGGTGGGGTTCTGATGTGTTCTGGGCGGACACTGTTGAGCCCCGTACGGTCCTGCCTGGACGCAGGTGAGTCATGAAGACAAGGAAAGGACAGTTCAGCAGCTGTCATGAGTAAAACCTTCTGCTAAAGCCACTTACTGTGAAGTCCCCCAAGTCCCAAGTGGGTCTGACACCGAGTCACAGCATTCAATACAAGCAACACCCCTGTTAAGTCTATGTCCCTGCAATAAGATAAAAGTCCACTTTTGCAGAGCTGCCGAGACATGCATAACAACCCTCTCACCTTTTATACAACCTATAATCATGAGCTTTTTTAAAAATAAAAATACATTTTGCTTTTTTGGGGGGGGAAAATGCTCTCATTTTATAAACGTATTGAAGATTTACATGGTTTGGGAGTGAGAGTCCAGGCCAGAGACACCTGCTTTTTCTTGACTGTGTTCTCATCCAATATTGTTCAAAGTCTAAGAGCAGCCCAGCTCAGACTCTAGTCCGGGTGCCCAGACTGTGTATCTGACGATGGCTTTTTTTTTTTTTATGGAAAGAAAGTCATAAAGCAGAGCTCAGCCCAAGTAATCCACTTTGCCAAGCTAAACTGGTCAGCGCTGCACTATCCCGACGCCCCCGGAGAGGCAGGTGCAGGGCGAAGGAGATTAGCGTCCCCCCCTAGCCCCCCAGGGGCGCCACCTCGCCCTTCTGCTCGCCACCGCCGAGGAACGCGTCACGTTCCCCCCCGTGCTGTGACCTGGAGAGTGTGACCATATTTTAGGGGGGAGACTAATTGTCAGAGAGAACGGAAGTTCATTTCCACAGACCAGTGAGCTGCTCGGGCTCCAAAAGGAAGCGGTTGTTTTGTTTTGTTTGTTTGTTTGTTTGTTTTTTCCCTGTATCTTTATTTGCATGCTCAAGGGTGGCCGGAGAGATGGACGCGGCTGCCCAGCGGCTCCCGCAGACGCTTTGTCCTCCGTTGCTGACGCGGTGAGATCCGCAGCTGCGTTCGCGCCAGAGGACAAAGGGATGTAATTCTTCAGTTGATTGGACGCGATGGTGGCCGCGGAAAACTAGTCATTAAACAAAGGGTCACGTTCGGACGTCACCTTGGACACCTTGTGCCCTTCCCTTTCCTTACCACTCCTGATCTGCATACGGATTGCGTGTCCTTTGCAGGGTTCTGTAAGTGAGGAAACGCTCCACGGAGAAGCACACACGTAGTTACTCAGGACGTGAAATAAGACCCACCCCTTACCCTGCACTCTCCTTTGGCCCCTGGTGGAAAGAAGGTATTAAACTTGATGTTTAGAGAACTTCCCGTTCAGGCGTTAAGCGATTGGCCAGAGGTCAGGACTAGGATCTCAGAATTGAACCTCAGGCCTTAAAAATCCCTTGATTCTCCGTCCCTTAATTTGAGGTCAGGGATGGAAGGCCGGAGAGGACGAAGCGACATAAATGCTCAGAGGCTTGCAGCTAGTGAGAGAAACGGCCTTTGTCCAGGGTTTAACCAACTCACACGCTGTGCAGGACGACGATACCGTCATTCCTGCAACCAGGGTGTTAGATTTCTCAACCAGGGTTAGGCGCTTACACAACAAACAAAAGGGAGCAGGTGTAATTTCACGGAAGGTCGCATCTGTGTCTGATGTTTTGTGGCTGAAAGGCCAATGCAGAGAACAGGTGGTCACTGAAGGGCTATGCAGGCAGTTGGCTGCATCCCTGCAGACGCAGACCTCCCCTGTCCCCAGGGAACCCCTCTGCCAGCAGCAGCACCCTTTGGTTGATGTCCCCAGAGCATAGCTTCTCTTTTCTATGGCACCGTTTGAAGAGTCACCGAAGTCACGTTTGTGTGTGACTTGCACAATCTGCTTAACAAGGATGTGGATGTCCCTCAAGTTACAAGAGAAGGCCCACCATGGGTTGAAATAAATTTTGGTTGCCCACACCGAAAAAAATCCAAATTTGTGAACTTGATTCAGAGCCCCTGGGAATAATGTTGGAAGAAATGTCAATGCCTACTGAGAAAGCCAGGAGCCAAAACGGAACTGTTCACGGTGATTTACCGTAAGCAGCCGTATGACCGAGAAAAGACTCCGGGTTTCTGCGTGGTGACGGTGTGCTGGGCAAAGCCAGACCTTCTTCAGAGAGTGTCCTTTCTTTTTTCCTGGGGGTAGACATCTGTTCGGATCATGGATTTTCTGAGCCATGAGCACAAATTCTTGCGGTGGTCTCCCGAGGCAGAGTCCCCAGGAAGCCAACAAAATGAAAACCAGG
The DNA here is from genome assembly GCA_037038555.1 of Rhynchonycteris naso. NCBI lineage: Eukaryota > Metazoa > Chordata > Mammalia > Chiroptera > Emballonuridae > Rhynchonycteris > Rhynchonycteris naso. The sequence goes on from CM073002.1 coordinate 148,893,426, forward strand.
GGGCATCTCCTTGGCAGGGCACCTTCCAGGCCCCCCGGGGCAAGCTCCTGGCAATGTGTTTCACTTGCCCCTGTGTTTTTATTAAATTTGAATAAAAATAAAATAGATTCACTAGGTTGAGATTCTTGTGCCCTTCCACTCTGACGTCCCTTTTCCATACTTCTCAGTATTTTTTTTAAGATTTAATTTCTTCATTTTAGAGAGGAGAGAGAGAAAGGGAGAGGAGCAGGAAGCATCAACTCTCATATATGCCTTGACAGGGCAAGCCTGGGGTTTCAAACTGACGACCTCAGGGTTCCAGGTCAACACTTTATCCACTGCGCCACCACTGGTCAGGCCTTCTCAGTACTTCCTGTGGCACAGGAAGTAACTGTGGGCAGTTTTAGAATTGACTGCGGAGAAGGTGATGAGAGACAATGGGATTCGGGTTGAGAATACTCAATTAGAGTAGTTTTCAGGAGCTTCCAGAACTGAGCCATTGCCAGGACCTTTAACGCAGCTAGAACTGGATAAAGTCCTTCTCTGCTGATGCTCTCAGGGGTGGCACTACAGTCCAGGTTTTGTAGGGCCAGCACCGAAAATACTCAAGAACATTCCTAGACACAGACAGCAGCGGCGTGGCGGTGACCAGAGGGAAGGGGGTGAGGAGGTAGCAAAGGGGGTCAGATAGAGACAGAAGAAGATCTGACTTTGGGTGTTGGGCCGACAGTGCAATATACAGATCACGCGTCAAGAACTGCACACTTGAACCCTATATAATCTTATAACCAAAATGTCACCCCAATAATTTTTAAAAAAAAAAACAAAGCATGTGAGCAATGGAGGAGAAATTGAGTGTGGAATGTGTCAGAGATTTAAACACAGTTTTCTACTAAGTCTCCCTTCTGCCCTCTCGACTAACCTGCATTGGCTACTTTATGCAGGAAGAATAAATAACACATGTGACTGGGACAATGAAAAATCGTTATCGAAGGGAAAAATCAACAAAAAACAAACAGAAACACCGTGTGATTCATCTGTTCCCTATCCCGGGTCCCACTTCCCAACACCAAGCACCAAAAACCATTATTACTCTCAAGCTTCTTTTATGTTTGAACTCTCTCTCTATGGTTTATCAATTTCCTAAAAACCTACTGATTATATTACAAAATATGGGTAGTCAGCTTGCATTAAACATCGCCCTCCCCTCCTTCGTTTCCAGTAGTTATCATTCTAGTTCTTCTATCCGTAGCTCTGAGGACCGTGTTGATTTCATTCCATGAACTTGAGACATAATAATGTAAGAATAACTGTGACCAGATCGCCCATGTGGAGAATCAGTCTCTGGATAAAACATGAACAACACAAAATCATTGTGGAGTTGACTACAGACAGCACCATCCTTGCCAGAGCAAACATATATGTTTGGCTCACAGGATGTGGACTGTCCAGTCGGGGAGGAGGAAAAGGGAGCTAAGACTGGTCCTGTGGTCAGTGCGGCTTCAGAGACTGGACTGCCCCAAAGAAAGCCGACGGGAAGAAAGGTAGAGAGAAGTGTATTTCACATTAATGTGTCTTGTGTGGCTGCAACATAAACATATGACAAATAGATGATAGATAGATGATAGGTAGATTGATAGATAGATGATAGATAGATAGATAGATAATAGGTAGATAGATAGATAATAGATGATAGATGATAGATAGATGATAGATAGATAGATAGATAGATGATAGGTAGATAGATAGATGATAGATGATAGATAGATAGATAGATAGATAGATAGATAGATAGATAGATAGATGATAGATGATAGATAGATAGGTAGATAGACAGACAGATAGATAGATAATAGATAGATGATAGATAGACAGACAGACAGACAAATAGATAGATAGAATAGATAGATAGATAGATAGATAGATAGATAGATAGATAGATAGATAGATGATAGATAGACAGATAGATACATGTATATGTGTGTGTTCCTTACTCACATAGCTTTATCTCACCCTATCTCCAAACAGCTCTATCAGATGTTTAGTACTTGGTCAACTTAAGGTCATCTATTCATGTTCTAATATTTTTTACCTTTTATCATAATACACAGAATAATAAAAGTTAGTGCACCCATCTTGGGAAAAAAAATACCAACTTTACACTGTTTGCTACCTCCCTATTCCCGTGGATGCTATTCAAGGTGACCTCACATGTAATTCTGAATCATGAAACGAACCTGCCATCGTTAAACGCATGTCACAACACAGGGGCTGAGGGAGGCTTTGGGCGATTATTGTGCTCAAGCACTTCCAAATCCACGGTGGTTCCACACGCGCCCGCCACAGCTTTGCGGACCAGCCGCGAGGGGCTGCTGGCGCAGACGCGGCTGTACTTAGAGACAGGTGAGCGACTCAGAGCCCGTGTTCATTACCTGTGGCTTAAAACCTAGACTGAGGCTTGCTTTGACCTGTGCCCGTCTCCACGCTCCTTGTCCTCTGCTAACCACGGCGTTCATTGTAGCTATATAAAAGTCACGCCGTTCAAGAACGGGGGGCGGGGTGTGCAGGTTGCTGGTGCTTTGACTGTTGGAGAACGCACCGTGCAATGATTTTTAAAAGAAACTTTAAAAAGGGATTGAGCAAAAAAGGAAAAAAGAGACAAAAAAAAAAAAAAACCCACTCCTGGACATGGAAAACAGTGTGGTGATGACCGGGGGAGGGGAGCCAGGGGTGTGGAGGTGGAGGAGAGTACAGTGGGGTCAGTGGTGATGGAGTGAGACTTGACTTGGGGAGCTGACCTCACAATACGGCACACAGAGATGTGTTGTGAAGTTGTGCACCTGACACCTGTGTAATTATAAAAACCAGGGTCGTCACCCCAATGCATTCAGTAAAAAGGGAAAATGTTAAATAGTTTTGTCAGATTCAAGGGCAGTAACAAATTATGCTCTAGAAAGTGATTAAATTAAATTTCGTGGCTGCTTTTTTTTTTAAGAATTCATTAAATGATGAAGGTAGATTCACGCTGCCCCATTGATCTATTATTTACAGGATTTCCTGTTCTGTACAGAAAACCATCGGCACCTGAGTTGATGAAATCAGAGTCGCAAGAAAAGGTATTTTCAAAGGAAACACGGGAACCAAGGACCGGTTGGGACAAAGCCGTTTTTCCTTGGCAACATAAGGAAGGATTCCACAGGGGTCAACGGAGACCTTAAATGTATGTTTATAATTAGGCGCCTTGAAAAAGAATGAATTTCCTACACATTAAGACAAGCCATTTGTCGCATTTCGCAGTGGTCTGACCTTGAACATGCTTATTGCTGCAACCACACGAGCTCCCCCACGCCGAGCCGGTGCCTGGCGGTTCCCCGTCACCATCACCGTCACCGTCACTGTACAGAGTGAGCTCACCCCGGATGATGGAGAACGCATCTCTCTTCTTGCTCTTTCTTTCTTTAACACCCCACACACGCCACACGCTTCCTCACAACTCACAACCCCAGCGTCTTCTAGGCACGCTCTGACTCTTCTTTCTGGGAGGACAAGCAGAGAGCGCACAGGCTCCGGAGCAGAGAAGAGCGAACGAGTCTCAGAGGGCGGGCCTCTGTGCTCGAGGCTCCAGCGCCCTGTGTTCCGGGACGTTCCGGGACGTTCCGGGAGGCTGGGGAGATCCTTCAAGCGGGAGCAGGGGGATCTCAAACGGTGAAAGCAGAAAGGGTATTTGAACTAACTAACCTGGGATGACTCTGCACTCCACAATCAAGTCACTGTCCCCACACCTGTCCTCCGCCCTACTCTCCGTCACTGTCCCGGGGCAGCCAGTATCACAGCAGGAAGACGCCACCTGCACAGGGGACCACCCTTGCTTCCTACTGACCAGGGTGGGAATCATGAAGGCACTTAATTGTTTTTTTTTCTCTGTCATACAGTTCTTTCACACAACTGTGATAGAAGTGTCTGAGGCTTTGGGAAATCACAGACTTGAGATACGACATCCGATGACTCCTTCTTAGTGTTCCTTCAACAAGGACTCGTCAGTCCTCAAAGATGACTTTCTGCCAGGCCAGTGGCAGAACAAGACAGGTGTCCGTATGGTGACACATTATGTATAAGCATATGCGTCCATATGGTGACACACTAGATAATATTTATGTATACATTCAGTCATTCAGAAAACTACGGTGGACTCGTTCCTGTAACCGGACAGAGAGACAAAGTCATGTCAGGCCACACCCAACGGGGAGAGAGAAAACCCTTAATAACCAGGACAGACACTGGAAACAGTTCAGCACCTGGTGTCGGGGGAGGGCGACAGAAGACCCCTCGTAAACGGCGGTGACAATGACGGCAAGAATACTCATGGCAGTAAGCGCGTCTTCTGTAAACACTGACCATATCTTCCAATGAGTCAACAAACCTCTAAACCTCCCTCTCCCTTCCCAGAGAGTGTCTCCCGCATTTCCCGAGTGACCTTTCTAAAGTGTCCGTCAGAGGACGAGTGGATTAAAAAGCTGTGCCACATATATACAGTGGAATACTGTGGCGCCATGAAAAAGAAGGAAATATTACCTTTTGCAGCAACATGGAGGGACCTGGAAACTATTAGGTTGAGTGAAATAAGCCAGGAAGAAAAAGGAAAATATCATATGACCTCACTCATTTGAGGAATCCAAGGAACACTGAGAACTGAGGAAAGGAACTGAGACAGAGGAGGGATCAAAGGGACCAGAGGAAAAGAGGACAGAGGGAAAGGGGAGGATAGGACGGGATAAACCTGAAGGGAAGGGGGGAGGGCGCTGTAGGGAGGGGGGCAAGGGAGATGTGGAGGGGAATATGGGGGAGGGGGGATGCAGTCGGGGTCACCCTAGAATCTATGTAAACACAATTAATGAAATTTAAAAAGTAAAAAAAAAAAATAAAAATAAAAAATAAAGAGAAATATCACTTCCATTTTCAAAAAATCATTCCATTTCCCTTCATTATTGACTTATGGCTAAAATCCACCGATGAGCAGATCTACACCGACTGGGGTGGTGTGGCCGCTTTCTGCCCTTCCTGGTCCCGTTTTCGCCTCCCCCTTAGACCAGTCGCATCTGGACAGTTTGCCTCCGACAGCTGTGGCGTGCTTGCTGCTATTTTTCACATGTTGGCCCGCACTTCATGCTCCTGTGTATTGGAAAGTGTCCTGTCCATAAAAACATACCTCCCTGTGTGGTTACCTTCTAAAAGACCCCTTCCAGTTTCAACCTGTCATCTCTGTTTCTTGAATAGCACCGCCGCTCCTCCGAGTGAGACGGCTGAGGCTTGATGAGACCGTGCCCCTGTGCTCTGTCGGAGGCTGGCAGTGTAGCCTAGTGCCTCCTGCTCCATCTTCCAAACCAGAATATGGAACGACCGCCTCGCATTCATCTCATTCGTTAGCAGAGAACTTGCAGGACGCGGTCTATTCCCTGAATTTACTGTTAGGGAAACGGGACAGGGTTGAAGCCCCTTGGCACATGTACGGGTCTTCGGCAACAACTTGCTTTGCTTTACTCCTAACCAAAACACCAAGTTTGTTTCCAAATATATGCCTAGCTATGTCATTTTCATCCTCTTTCGGTGGAAAGGTGCGGTCAGGTGGCTCTTGCACATCCGTAACGATTATCCGTCTACCCGGGGTTTATCGGCAAAACACAGACTCACGGCCAGGCTCTACACCATCAGCTCGTATCCCTTCTAATCAGACCTGTCGTAAGATCATCCTTCACCTGGCCCATCGGAGAGAATGTAATTTGTTCCTGTTAATTACTCCCTCTCCGCCTTCTTTTCCAGCTTACATGAGACTTTTGATTACACCTTTCCACTTCAGCATTCATCGTCTGATGGATTTCATTTTAATGTCTTCTTCAGTCAGGAACTACACCAGATTAAGAGCTGGGTAAAGACTTAGACGCCATCTCCCGTGGTGGTTCTCAGACTTAGGAAGGTACACCCCAGGGGCACATGGTGGGGTCTGGATGGGCAGCAGAAAAGCTACAGGAAAAAAAAAATCTCGGTGAAATAATTTTCCCCAAGGCTTGGAGAAAATTGAAGTATAATTTTATATTAAAAACACATATACGTGATGAAGTAGAGTGTAAAATTCACAGCGGTTGTTAATCAGGGCATTTCAAAGGATCCTGAGTCTGCACTGGTTAATGAAGCAATATGTCTCCCTCCTCCATTTAGTCTTCTATGGTCTCAGGTACTCAGATGGGGTAAAGACCGTATAGTCAATAAATCTCGTTGGGGAAATTGGACAGACCCCGTGCAAAAAAAAAGTGAAACTTGGCCACCTTTTTACAGTGTGCAAAATGGATTAAGTAACTAAATATTACACTTGAAACCGTGAAAATCCTAGAAGGGAACATAGATGCTAAAAATCTTAGACATCTTTTGTAGCAATATCTTTTCTTATATATGTCCTTGGGCAAGAGAGAGAAATGAGACCATGTCAAACTAAAAAGATTTGCACAGCAAAGGAAACCATCAACAAAATGAAAAAACCGCCCACGGACTGGGAGAACATATTCACTCATACATCCAACAAAGGGTTAATATCCAAAATTTATAAAGAACTTATAATACTCAACACCAAGAAAAGAAACAATCCGATTAAAAAAACAGGCAAAGAGCCTGACCTGTGGTGGCGCAGTGGATAAAGCATCGACCTGGGAACACTGAGGTCACCAGTTCAAAACCCTGTACTGGTCTGGTCAAGGCACATATGGGAGTTGATGCTTCCAGTTCCTCCCCCCTTTCTCCCCCCCCTCTCTCCTCTCTAAAAATGAATAAAATAAAAAATAAAATAAAAAATAAAAAAAAAACGGGCAAAGAACTTCGACAGATACTTCTTCAAAGAGGCCGTACATCTAGATGGGCAAGGGACATATAGAAAGAACTTCAGCGTCACTAATCGTCAGAGAAATGTACATTATTAAAACCTCACACCTGTCAGAATGACTGTCATCAATAAAGCAACACACAACAAGTGCTGGCGAGGACGTGGAGAAAGGGGAACCCTCCTGCACTGCTGGTGGGAACGCAGACTGGTGCAGCCACTGTGGAAAACAGTATGGAGATTCCTCAGAAAATTAAAAATGGAACTACGTCATGACCCAGCAATTTTACTTTTCACATTACATCTGAAGAAACACAAGACATTAATATGCTTCTTCTATGTTCATTGGTGTTACTTACAACAGCCAAGATCTGGAAGCAGCCCAAAGGCTCATCAGTAGATGAGAGGATAAAAAAAAAAAAAAAAAAAAAAAAGCCGTGCTACATTTACACAGTGAAATACCAAAAAAAAAAAAAAAAAAAAAAGAAAGAAAGAAAAGGAAATCTTACCTTTCGAGACAGCATAGATGGACCCAGAGAGCATTATGCTGAGTGAAATCAGCCAGTCAGAGGAAGACAAGTACCGTATGATTTCACTTATATGTGAAATCTACTGGACACAATAAACTAACAAACAAAATAGAAACAGACGCATAGATATGGAGAACACATTGTTAGCTGACAGGGGGGAGGGGTATTGGGGAATGGGTTAAAAAAAAAAGTTGAAGGAATAAAGCAAAAATAAAAACAAAATAAGAAACAAAACGCCTCATAGGCGCAGACAGCAGTATGGTGATTACCGGACGGAAAGGGGAGCAGGAGGAGTTAGAACAGGGCAAATGGGGGTTGAATGGTGAGGAGAGGACATTGGACTTGGGGGAGGTGGGCACCCAGCACAGTGATACAGATGATGTATTATAGAACTGTACGCCTGACACCCACGCAGCTTTACTCACCGACACCCCCAGACCATTCAATTAAAAGTGTTTAGAACTGTAAAAATAAAGACTTGCATAGGGATAATAATAATACAAACAAGGAGTTTGAGAACCAGTCATCTCTCCTCTTTTGCCGAGTAAAACTTGTTCAAAGCAGTGGACCCCGCTCCGGCTCGCTTATAACTGTGAGTCGAATCCTTGGTCCCCTCCTCTGGCAGGTTCCCGCTGACCACCGCGGCGCAGAGCGGGCACCCGAGACCCCTGTCTTCTCATCGGTGGGATCACAGCACTTCTATTTCCTAGTCGACAACGTTTTGGCTCAGAGAAATGTATAACTTGGCAAAATACGACGACGTTAATAGGCTAAGATCCAACCACCCATCTAACTGGAAAGGCAACATCTTTTCCGGAAGGCTTCTCGTCACAGCTAAACCCTGTCTGAAGGGACAGACACTGGCCAGCTCTGCCTTTGTACCGTAACACTCGGGGGGCCGGTCCATGAGGGCTCCCACTGGTTGTTAATTGAGCAAACCTCCCTGATCACCTTCCTCTCTTGGCCACAACAGCACCGCTCACAGGTGACAGGTGGCAGTTGGATTTGCCTACTTGTACCGACAGACACCAGAAGAATATTTGCTGTGGAAATTGTTCTACTTTTTTTTTTTTTTACCTTGGAATATCATTCCATGACTGCCCTAAAAGGTTTCTCTCTTATTTGCAGAAATAGGATCAGCGTGAACTCACTGAGGAGTTCTGAGGCGGAATGTGTTTAGAATAACTGATTAGATCGGCAATTAGAACTTGGTAAAAGGCTCTGTTTTACTTATTTTCTCAAAGTGTTCTTGCCCGTGTGTAGTCGTAAATGTTTTTATTAAAATAAAGAATTCCTTACCGTAGAGCTCACTTTGCAATTATGAATCCATTCCTGTTGCTTAATATTGTGAAACATAGCAGTTTATCTTAAACACATGCTAATCGCTCGCCTTAAAATGGCAACGATAATCTGCTTGGTAGACCCAGGTGCAAGGTAAACGGATAGGTACGTTTCTGCAAAGGGTAACAAGCACAATCAGCTTTTCTCAGGCAGTCACACATCTCTTAGAAGCTGTGAAAACGTCGTCAACGCAATGAACATTTTATTTAATTTGCATTACTTAGAAAGTCCAGCCATATATCGGAAGATTTTTTATTTTTTTGGATGTGTAATGTATGGGGCTTGCTCAAGGAGGTGAGCTGCTGACAGAAGGAATGCTCATACCATTCTGTGATGGAGGGGTTCTTGGAGAAACCCCCCAGGACAGACATTTAATGCTTTCGGTATGGCTCAGACAGGCAAGTACTATGAGCCATCATTTCTCCCGTGAGATCTAGCAAGGTCTTCCAACAGGCAGGAACCTGAACTCCAGACTGTGGTTCAAGCCTTAGAAAGGTGTCCCAGGCTCTACGGATGGAGCCTGGTTATGGTGTTTGTGATAGCATAGCTCTGTCCCCATTGTTTATTGTCACTGGAGTGGACAAAATCGACTGAGAAAAGAGCCTGGCTGTAGCAGGGAAGCAGATCTTGAACTGATCCCTGAGGTCTCCCCACATTTCTTCCTGACCTCAGAGAAGCAGCGAAGGACACAGACCAAAGAACATCTGATTTGGCAGGAAGAAAGCCCACAAGAGAACATGGCATCACAGAAGCCAAAACCAGACCGCACTTCAGGATGGAGGAAGTGAGCTGCTGTTTCAAATGCCGGTAAGAAGTTGAATAAAAATTGCAAAGAGAACTGGTCGTTGGCTTAGGAAAGTAAAGGCCACTGCCATTTAGTGTATTCTCGGATGAATGGAAGAGATTTTATTAGGTAGAAGAAGCAATATTAATTGATCAGGGGTGGTCGAGTAGGATAGGAAGCCTTCCTAGGAATAAAAACAGACCAGCAATAGCGGGACCCGAAGGGACTCCGGGAGAGGCCAATCCTGTAACCTCACTGTGCCTCCTGTAATCCAGTCTGGGTCTCTGCCGGTACCCTCCTTGAGTTCAAAGAGTTGACCTCCTAACATGGGATATTTATTGGTGCATCTGAATAAATAAAATGGAGAATGTAAAAAAAATAATAACAATAAAGAAGAGAGAAAGAAAATTCCAGGAGACAACTCTGGGGGAGGGGGAGGGGAGATGGAGAGGGAGCGTTGAGATGGAAGTTCCTCGGGGTTTGTCGCCGTGGGAGACCATCGGCCGAAGGACAGATGAGGGCAGGGATGTTGGGGTGCAGGTAGCATGGCACGTCCCCTTGCTCTGCCTCCGGCGTAAGATGTTGCACCGGACACGTGCAGGCAGACATCTCTAAGATGCCCCCCGATATTTGCCCCCCCCGGTTGGTCTCCCTCTTGTAGCATGCCGTATCGCTGGCTGTGGGCTAAAAGTAGTAGCCAAGATTCTAAGGAAAAAAAAAAATACAGCAAACGCAATGGATGTCACCACCGTGTGAGGACGTTGGGTAGGCACGTTGGGAGGTGATGTTCCCACAGAGCGGAGCAGCAGACCCGGGGCACATTTTATGGAGACAGGTAGAAATGGACACCTGATCCCCGGCATGCACTTGTCTTACCTGGACGACATAGCTGGTCTAACAGAACTGCGCCGTGACCCGTGAGAGCTCAGCTGAGTGATCACCTTGGCGACACCCTCTGCAAGGCAGGACAGCATGTCTGTCCAGGCCAACACCAGTGGTCCACATGCAGAATTTGAACTTGACTTCTCCAAACCTTAGGATCAACCAAAGTGGGGGGGGGGGGGTCTTAGTTCCCAACACAGAATGTGTCTGCTGAGGGAACCCTAAGTGTCCTGTGGAACTTGCCTGTGTCTGACAGCCGGTCACTTGCGTCTGCAGAATGGCAGGCAAGGCGGCATTGCTCAGCTGGCAGGGACGAGGGGGCTGCCCTACAGCAGACCCAGCAGCATTCCCCGGACATGCACGGTGGATCCCCCGGACCTGTTTTGGGGCACGGTTCTTCAGTGACAGTAGGAATCCCATCGAGTTATACCCCTTTTGGTTGAACTTAAGGGGAGCCAGACGTGAGTAAATAAATGCCTCCAGATTTCTCTAAGATCCAACTGACCTGCTAAGCTTTCCCATTTTTTAAAAAAAATAATTGAACTTTATTGGGTTGACAGCGGTTAACATTATTATAGAGGACTCAGGTGTCCAGTTCTACAACGCGTCTCTGTACACCATAATTGGGTCTTCCCCCGCCCAGGCGAGTCTTCATCCACCACCATTTATCCCCCTGTGTCTTCCTCTGTCTCCTTTCACCCCAGTAATTACCACACTCTTACCAGTCTCCACGCATTTTTGATGCTTTTTTTTTTGCTCTATCCCTCCACCTCCTTCTCCAGACCCCTCTCCCCTTGACAGCTGTCAGCCGGCTCTCTGAATATTCAGCCCGTTTCTATTTGCTTGTCAGCTCATTTTGTTCATGAGATCCCAGAGCCCAGGGGGAGTGGCTGTGAAGGAGATTTTCAACATTGGCCATTTAAGACCAGTGCCGACTCCCATCTCCCTCTTTCTCTCTCACTCTCTGCTTTTCACAACCAAATGCCGTGTGGGCGTCTCTTCTCGGCTCTGGTGCTCTGGGCTGGGGAGCTCGGTGTGGAGTTCAGGTTACTCCCTTCTCAGGGGGAATTCCCCCCACAGCTGAGATATCCCTCCTGAACTTCAGCCTCGGCCCTTAGGACCGGGGACAGCCCTTTTCGCCTCTCTGCTCTTCCTAGAAGTCTCCATGTGTCCTTCTTCTTTGAAGTTTTGGTTATAAGCTGCCTCTTTATCTAGTCTTGAGTTGGTTTTTCAGGATGATTGTTCGTAAATGTAGTTGTAACTCGGGTTATGTCCTGGGAGGAGGTGAGTGTAACCCCCATCTGCTCTACCGCCATCTTGGATCCCCCCCATTTCGGTGAGAAGCTGCCAAAGCTCAGAGGCCCAGGCAGACTCAGCTCACAGGGAAAACGTGTTGCCAACTTGGGAACTGATTCAGCGCTGGCTTCAAAAATCAAGCGGGAGGAGGGGGACTATGTTTAAACACTTGCATTTAAATCATATTAAATATTAAGTGATTTGCCTCTAACTGGTAAATGATTAATGCATTCCCCTGCCCAGAGCGATCTTAAGAATGCAGCTGAAAATCAGTCCTTGCACCTATAAAACCAGCTAATTTCAAATAGAAAGAGAAGCAGTCGTTGTTTGGCAAGCCCAGATGCCTCCTAATAAAACAGATGGTCTGATCCCCAAAGTCCTCCCAACTGACAAAAAAATTCCAAAGCATTAGCAGGAAAATAGCAGGCTGCCTTCAGGAACGAGACTTCAGAGGGCCTTGCTGGAGACCCAAGCGGCACCCTTGTGTCCTGTGGGATCAGCAGCCTGCCGCTGGGAACCTCCCCGAGACTGGTCTCTGGCAAGGGTCCACTTCTGCCTTCTGCAGCGCTCCCATTTTGAGACCACACCTGGGAGTCACGATACCTTTACACATACCGCAACCATTCTGGGCAGCAAATAGTCCTTGATAGAACTCAGTGCGAACTTCGGGGTTAGCAGTGACGCAACCAGACGGCCGAGCTGACCATAAATGTGCTGCGGAGGGAAAGCAGGACGTTGGACACCTGGGGCTCAAGTCCGAGCACGTGTCTCCCTGTGGGACACTGGACACGCTTTCTAACACCACACACTGCCTCTCCGCCTCTCTGTGGAAAAGCAGTAGAAAAAGCAAAGACACGGGTTGGTCATGAAAGCTAAGCGTGACCACGGTCTTCCCAAATCTTCACTGCTCTCCAAACGCAAGCCCTTCTCGCCTGGCTGTGTTTCTACGGAGAGAGGCCATTGTTCATGGTGCTCCACGTGCAAATCCCAGCTCTCTCACTTCCTGGACGTGCGAGCTTGGTCAAGTTCCTTATCTTCTCCGAGCCTCAGTTTCCCCATCTGTGAACCGGGGCAGGCGGCAGCACCCAGCCGCGCAGCCTACGGCATTGCTTGAGGGTCCAACGAATGACCCAGCACAGAAGGGCTCGCAGTCCTTGCCCAGATTAGGCGTAAAAGTGCCTGTTCGTATTATTATTTTACAGAACGATTAAAAAGCTTCTCAACATCCCGTGATCCCGTGTCGGGCAAAGAAACCCTTCAATGTGTCCCAAAGGCGCGTGTGATTCTGAACATCTGAATAATAATCTTTGAACAGCACTCTTAGGTCTACTTTTCCACGCACCTGCATGGACTTCCTGTGACACGAATCCACGCGGCCTGCATGGACTTCCTGTGACACGAATCCACGCGGCCTGCATGGACTTCCTGTGACACGAATCCACGCGGCCTGCATGGACTTCCTGTGACACGAATCCACGAGGCCTGCATGGACTTCCTGTGACACGAATCCACGCGGCCTGCATGGACTTCCTGTGACACGAATCCACGCGGCCTGCATGGACTTCCTGTGACACGAATCCACGCGGCCTGCATGGACTTCCTGTGACACGAATCCACGCGGCCTGCATGGACTTCCTGTGACACGAATCCACGCGGCCTGCATGGACTTCCTGTGACACGAATCCACGCGGCCTGCATGGACTTCCTGTAACACGAATCCACGCGGGAAGAAACAGGACCCCCTAGGACGCGAGCCTTCCTCACGTGCTTTTCTCGCCCCCACTCCCCAGGAGTACTCTCCAAAACTTTCTTCCATTCAAATTCTGCTGTCAGGACTCCATCACGAAACTGTGCCTTCCTGCCCTCCCCTGGATTGCTGCTCTGGGCTCGGGGCCACCACCATCATTTCTTCCGAGGATGTATCTAACTCAGTCTTACGTTTTGTGGCTGTTCTTACATGTATTTCTTTGTGATTTTTGACAGACCGGTTTCTCTTCCACAAAAACCCTTCCCGTACTGCAGTCATGCTGAGCACATCACGGAACGTTAGCTTATGGCAATTGAAGGCACCGCCCTCTCAGGGCTGAGTTCACTTTTCTACGACATGATACGTAAAAATGAGGTGGAAGTGTAATTTCTTCATTTCGTGAAACCAGCAGAGGGACGACCTGCCCAGGACGTTGAAGGTGGCATAATCCTCAGTGACTCGGACCCCTTTTCTTATTTACGCTTCATTCCTCCCAGAACTTGACGTGGGTGCATCTCCGAGGTTACTTCCTACTCCAACACGGCTGGTGGGCACAGCCACCATGACTGCCTCCTGCTTAGAGGGGAGGACGAGACCCTGTTACTTTACCATGATTTCCAACAATTCTTACACTTTTTCCCCCCGACAGTTAACCAGCAAAAACCTCCTCCCTGGCCGTACCTAGTAACCAATGAGTCTAGAAAGATACGGCCTTTAGTTCGTACCGGAATAAAAAACGGGCTTATGTTCACAGAAGAATGGGTAGCTCACAGAGGGAAGAAACTCATAGTCCATGCTGCATGATCTGTTAATGCAATTGTCATGTCACTGAAGTGATTTACTTATTCCGGTATTTTCCAGATCGCCAGGGCCTTGAGGACAGAGACCTCCTGTGCTTATTTTTAGTGCCTTAGGGTCTAGTTTGATGCCTCCGTACCTCAAAGAGATTCAGTTTGCTGAAGGAGCGATCGAAAGGATGAATAAATAATTTAATCAAAAAAAAAACAAACAGATGTTGGAAATTAACAGAGACACTTTGCAGACACACTTCAACAATCTCATTCTGCTTGGGCTCTCCCAATTATTGAACGTAGTATTTATTACCGTTTAAAGTTTAACAAATTGCTTAACAGGAGATCTGAGATTATTCTGACATTTCAAATGAGGGAGAATTTTTCTTTGCAAACATTACAGCGCTATAAATCTTCATTAGGCAAGTTGGCCCTTTCCCTAATGTAGATGGGGCTTTTATTTTTCTTTCGAAAGGTTAATTGTGTTTTTCAAATGTCTACTTGTCTTCTAACTCACATCGGGTACAATATTTAAACACAGTGACCTCATCCTTTTTCATATGTAACTAGCATTTATTCTAATCTTGTTACCGAAGAGATTTGAACATAGCATTCCAAAGTCGGATTCAGCTGCTTTCAAGTGGTATTGACTTAGATGTATTTTGAATGTCTAAAGCTTTTGCAGGAATATGTTGTTTCTTTTCTAATATAAACAGGTGCGTTTTATTGAGATTTGCAGCTATAAATAAAAATGTAAAGGCAAGGCATCGATTCCTCCCAGACGTCTTTAAACTCTTTATAAAAACGGCCCGCTTTCGCAGTGCTGGTCTACCTGGTCCCTCCCGCCCACTGGTGGGCGTTCCAGCTTTCATGGTGGGCCAATCGCGGTGCCGTTTGGTTGCTCCGCTACTGCCCGTCACGAAGGCTGGAAGGCCCACTAGTGGGAGGTATGGACCAGGTAGACCAGCACTGCCAAAGTGGGACCTTGTTATAAAAAGTTTGAAGACATCTGCTAGGTTTTGAAATATAGAAGTATGGAGTGCTGAACTTCAAATATCTTTTGATTTGAAATTAATTGCTGATTAAGATCCCAGGGCCTTTTTTATCAGCGGTGCATATTTAACTAGGGATGAGGCACTTGGAAAAGTAACACATCTCATGCATCATTAAGCACTTTAAATAATTAATAGTTGATGATTTTCTCTTTTCAGATGGCCTCATTTATAATTCTGCCTCAACAATGAGACTGACCTTTAGGTTAAAATCAAGCTGCATTTCTATTTAGAAAATAGTTCTTTATTTGGAGAATATAACAGGTGGCCCTGTCAAGCCTTGTGCTACGAAAAAGGGCAAGAGGCTTGGCCACTGTGATATAAACATTAAGTAAGGGATCAATAATCATTGGAATAATGCAATGCCCAAATTGGTGTTTTTAAGTGTCTGACCCCTAAGACCCATTGCTAAACCACCAATTGTAATTTGGTAAACAAGACACAACCTTTGCAAAGTGTTCTTCCTCTGAGCAGGATGGAACCAGCAGCCGTGATAAAGCCAGGCCACGGAGAGGGCTACCCTGCCACCTGCCATTCCGTCACCAAGAGGGGTGACCTGCTGTCATTGTGCCTTCCTCACTTGAGAGTTGAGTAGAAACTAGGAAGCCTTGGTGGGGGGGGAAAGGCTTTTGTAGGATGGGCCTGAGAGGCTTCAGGTGGTAAGCACACTTCTCCAGTTTAATTCCAATAAGTTTCCCAAGTCTAGATCCACCTCAGAAGGAGTCTTCCGTAACTACCATCTAAACCTGTGGGATCAACTGAGGCCACACTTCAGAGGAAAGGGTGAGAGCGTAAGTAGTTCCTGGAGAGAAGTTCTAATGACATGACCCACATGTCATTGAATAAGATTTTACTGAGCCCCAAATTACGAGTTCACACCTCTCCACAGACGTGCTTGAAGCAAAGCTTCTATGCGAGTAAGACGCTGACCTCAATTCAGGTTCCTCCAAGTCCCCAAGACAAAAGGTGAAAACCCAACTGCAGAAAAGTCAAGTCAACCTTTCACTAGGGGTGACTAAAATAAGAGGCTGCTTACTAGCCTGACCTCAACTGGTTCTCCTGGAGAACGTACCCTTTGCCCTTTAACTAAATCCACAGGTTATGTGTCAACATGTGTGTCTCTTCAGGCGCCATTGTAAGTGTCAGCTGGGCCATGGTGACTTTGAGTCCACACACCCAACAAAGAAAATTGGCCTGGAGTTCACATCCCCAGTAAGCAGAAAGGCTCCCCGCAAGAAACAGGAGAGAGAAACATATCAGCAGAATTGGCCAACTGTATTTACGTAATAAGCTTGTTCTATCTTCTTAACAGTCCTGTACGGTAAATATGAACCTTCCAGTTTCCGAATTAGGATGTGGTGGCTTAAAGTGATTTTAACTTAACAATTATAATATTTATCTAAGTAAATGTCAAGAACTCTGCAAATTCCAAACTATGTAGGAATGATTGATGAAGAAGAAAGAAACAAAAAATGTGGCTTAAGAATGAAATAAAACAATTAAACAGATAACATCTCTCTTGTAGTGAGCAGATGGTGAGATGGGGGGGAACATACAGAAATTCATGAAATGCAGACTTGAACATCTCCTTGTAGGATAGAATTTTTCAGTCCAGGAGTTAGGAATTTTCCCACATGCTTTCCTAGGAGACTGAGAGTGCACTTTCTACAAATGGAGATGGTTTGAAGTTACTGTATATCAATCTTTTAGAGATGGTTAGCTGAGAGGCTAATAGAAATGTGGAGGGTTCTTGAAACCTCATTCCTTCCTTGGCCCCCCTGGACTTATTTTGTGCTAGAGGTGGGTTAACTTTGCTCGTGTAATGTGGGAAACATATAAGTCTTGGTTCCCTGAAATAGTCTTCGGGGAGGTATTGACTTTTTATGGATGTAATTATTTTATGAATGATCGCAATGTCTTAAGCCTCAGAGTGATATTTCACCATGAGTTATGGTGTTTCACCGCATTAATATTTTCACGGATCCTTCAGTTGCCAGAAAGTTCCAGATCAGGGAGAGCGCGCATCAGAGCTGTCAGACTAAAGGAGGAGGTCATCGAGGTCAGATCACAGGGGAATCGGATATTACTTCAGGAGAGACTTATGCTACATATGTTTGGGTTCTTTCTTAACCCAATTCAGCCTCATAGTTGCAAAGTAAGTGAATGTATAACATGAAAAATGTGCCTAACAAAAAGCCATGGAGAACTCCGACTCTTCTCTCCTGTCCTCACCTCTCCTTGTTCCTGTGCACCCGCTCGTTTTCTTTAAAATACCTTTTTTTTTTTGTACATCAAATGATGAAAAATTTGACTGCTATGTTTTAGATATTTTCTAGGCAAACAATAAAAATAAATACACCAGCCCCGTCTGAGACAGATCCAAGATTGCAGGAAGAGATTCTGATGGGCTCGCTCACCGTGGACTCAATGTTAAGGGAGGCTGGCAGCGTTACACTGTGCTGACTTGGCTCAGAGAAAGAGCTTGAAACCACAAAACAAGCTTATTGATTCCTAAAGCCCAAATGTACATTGGTTAAAAAAATATATAAGTGTGTTCTGCTAAACATGGGTGAACTGGACACAACTATCCCCATTTTTATTTTCTTTCCCTTAACACAAAACAGTCAAAATGAAGAAAGAAAATTAAGAATAGGCAGGATCTTGCATAAGGGCTGAAACTAAGAGAACAAAAGTTAAACACCGATATGTGTCTTCTGAGGGTGGTACAGATGGGATCACACTCCTATATTTTCCTGCTGAAGTTTTTTTGAAGCAAACCCCCAATTTGAAAGAGGAACAGTGGAGAAGAGTTATTATTTCACATACACCCACTCCGTTCTCTGGAGATCGTCAATAGTTGCAAAGGGCTACCAAGATGGGCAATATTCTCAGATAGAATTTCACCAGCAATTGATAGATGTGCCTTCCAAACACCGAGAACAGTGCACCGAACTTCTATGACCAACAGTGGGAACAGCGGAGCAGATCCAAGCAGATAAATAAAGATGGGTCCAGGCAGACTCCATCTGTAGAATAGTGAGATAAATAAGACACAAAGAAAGAAACGCCTTTGCTTCAAAATTGTTACTCAGATCTGGCTCGGTAGCTCAGTTGACTAGAGCATCATCCCCATAGGCAAGGTGGCGAGTTTGATCCCCGCTCAGTATCAACCAATAAATACATAAATAAGTGGAACAACAAATTGATGTTACTCAGTATTTCTCTCTCTCTCTCTCTCTTACCCTTCCTCTTTCTCTCTCTAAAGTCAATTTAAAAATTAAAAAAAAAAACAATAAAAAAATGAGATAAATATATCATCATTATCAGATAGCTGATGCCACAATAAGACCCAAAAGAAATTATACAAAACATCACAGTGAGCATTTATTCAGCTCAGGAGCCCTGTGGTTTGGTGAGGAAGGCTATGCTTTGCTTCTGGTCTTATTGGGTGGGTGCAATCACGTCTAGCAGGTAGCTGGCTGTCATCTGTCATGATGGACACAACCCACCATAGGTGTCTCCTCACATGGCCAGCAACATGGACATTTTCCCTGGAAGGGGCGAGCCTCCAAGAGAGAAAGCAGACGAGTCCAAACCCCTTGAGACGGTGACTCAGAACCACTTAGACCACTTCCGTTCTCAGTCCTGCTGACCAAACCCAGCGACAGCCCCACCAGGCTCAACAGCTGAAGAAGTAGATTTCACCATTCGGTAAGAGGAGCTGCAAGATAGACTTGAAGAGCGTCTGGACCCAGGAAGCTGTGGAAAATTGGAACAAGATTTACAATCAATATACCATGACAGAAAGAAAATGAAGTTAAAATAAAAAGATGAATTGTGAGAAACATTTAATAGTCATATCTACTTGTTCTCATAAGGAATATAAATGAAATAGGTACCCTTGAGAGTAAAAATAGAAGAGGGAGATATTCAGGCAAGAGACAAGAGACGTAAAAATACGAAGCAACTTAGGGAAAGAGTAAATAAATATTGCCGCCACAATTTAAGCCGCTTATAAAAGCGCTGTGGGTTCCAACTGACCACGCAGAAAACTGAGTCTGAGGAGGTCAAACTTGCGAATCCTTTACTGGACAGACACAAAGGGCAGGTAGGAGCAGTCATTCGAGGAGACCTGACAAATCAGAACTGTGACATCCTCCCAACGTGCTTGCAAAGTGACTGACACAAATGGAGGGCAACATTACGAAAAGATTTAACAGAAGAAAATATTCTTGAACTGAAAAGGGCCTAAAGGAGCTAGTCCAGACAAGTCAATGAGGATGTGTGTGTGTGTGTGTGTGTGTGTGTGTACACATGTATATGTGTGTGTGTGTATACATATATACACACACACACACACACAAAGCAAACTAATGGATGCTATTTTCTTGTAGATATGTAATATCATTCGTTTATCCGTTCATCTGTTGGTAGATATTGAGACTGTTTCCATTGCCGGTTTTTATAAATAATGGGGCTGTGCACATTGGAAGGCAGATACCTCTTCAAAATCTGAACTTCATCATATGCTAGCTCTAAATTTTTAAAAAAATATTTTAGGAACTTTCATGCCGTTTTCCATATAACAATTGCCCCATTTTACATTTCCACAAATGTAAACATCCTTGCCAGCAATTATCGTTTTCTTTCTTTCTTTAAATACCCATCCTAACATGTGGGAGGGGCTATCTCATAGTGGTTTCAATTTTCCTTCTCTTGATCATTAGTGATGTTGAGTAAGTTTTTATACGTCTTTTGGCCCTTTATCTGTCTTCTTTAGAGAAATGTCCTCTGCCCGTTTAAATGGATCTATTGTATTCTTTTTTATATATACTTAGTTATATGAGCTTCTTATGTATTTTGGAGATTACCGTAACATCTTATCAAATATATTATTTGCAAACATTTTTTTCCCATTTTTATAGGTTGCCTTTCTTATTCTTCTGGTTGTTTCATTTGCTATAAGGAAGCCCTGTCATTTGAGGGCACCTCAGCAGACCGGGAGGAGTGGATGCTCTGTGAAATGAGTTGATCCCCAAAGGACAAACGCTCTATGAACTCCACTTTTCCTGAGGTATCTAAAATTGTGAAACTTTCCACGACGGAAGATAGGGTGATTGCAGCTGGAGGGGGGGGGGGGAGGCGGAGGGTGGCTTCTCCATGAAAATTACGTTATTTTTGTGCCAGACGACAAAGTGCTAGAGTGCAGCATGGCACCTAGAGGTAACGACATGCCATTGGTCATTTGTTCAGCAGGCAGAGCAATGCGAAGCGTTCTTATCACACGCGCGGGGAAAGCAAGAAACCTTTTATAAGGGTTGGCTATGTTCACTACCTTGATTATAGTGATGGTATCACAGGCATATACCACCGTCTAAATGAATGAAATTGTGTGTATCACACATATGCAGTGTATTATATATCAATTATGCCTTGATTAAGCTACAAAAACAACAATATTTTCTATTATGAAAATAGAATACTATGCAGCTATCATAATCAAACTAAAATAGAGAGAAAAATATAAAATTAATGATGTTTAAAGTTAAAGATAATTTTAAAATAAATTAAATTCTATCCTTTCAACAGACAATATGATACAACATCAATAAAAAAGATTTGTACTCAAGTACATGACAGGAAGGCATTAACTTTATAGTGAAGTTAAAAACAAGTTCTTTCAAATTTACAAAGAACGGAAAATTTTCATTCCGAATTATGAAAGGGAGTTAAAAATAATAATTAAGTATCTCCCATTCTCTTTGTAAAATCCAACAAAAGGCTGACATCAAATCTAGTCAAAGCAATTCAAAGAACACAATATCTTCAAACTTGTACGCAGACATCTTGACTATAATTTGAATAGATTGATTTTAGTGTTATATTAAAATAGCAATGTATTGTGATCGTGATACAATGATTTAAGAACAATTTAATATTAGCAGAAAACAAATAATGTGAATCATCATACTAATAATTAAATGGAGAAAAAGCATACGACGGCTTTGAATAATTCTACAAGGCATCTCATAAAATTTTGTCTGCAAATATTGTTACTAAACTTGTAATAAATTTATACAACGGTAAGATGATAAAGAAAATCATATAAGAACAGCATAAATCCTAATTAATAGAGACATCGTCCATAAATCTTAGAAAATACATCAACGATTTCCACCCCCCACCCCCCGTGGCTTTGGATGCCTATTGATTTCAAAGTCAATAAAAATAGGAGACACACACATTGAAAAGGAGAAACAGCCATGATTAGTTACAGGATGATGGTGCACATCCAGAGAAGAAACAGAAGAGCTCTTAGAAATAATGCGGGTTCAGGGGAGAAGTCTCACATGAAATGAAGATTAAAGTGATTGTTCTTCATTACAGCAATATGCATTCTCATACACAACAGGCCCTTTCAAATAGTTTCAGAATATAATGTGCGTACAAAAATAATTCATGAAGAAATAGGCATGTCACAAAAAGAATAATACAGCATCATTGAGGGAAATAATCGTAGAGTAGATGAATACAAAGGTCAGGTTTTAAAATGGGATCTTTCTACACAGTAAAGAATTACATTGCTATGATTTTAACAAAATTTTTGATTTAAAAGGAATCACATTGATAGTGTTTTGGAACTTGTCAATGTTGTTCTACATATCATCTGAAGAAGAAGAAGAAGAAGGAGGAGGAGGAGGAGGAGGAGGAGGAGGAGGAGGAGGAGGAGGAGGAGAAGAAGAAGAAGAAGAAGAAGAAGAAGAAGAAGAAGAAGAAGAAGAAGAAGAAGAAAAAGAAAAAAGAACAGAGGAAGCTTAGCAAATAATCGCATTTTAAGTTATGGACTGGACATTTAAACTTAGATAAAATATTTTTTTCTTAGAATCTGGCATCACATATCAAAGAATACTCCCATGTAGGAAGCCAAAGCTTGGAGAAACTCAGGCATAAATTTTGGAAACATTAAAAGCACTAGGTGATGTTATGTCTGAGTATGGGACTGTGGTGTCCTTACCCTCCAACGTGCCCTGTGGGCCCACGGCGTGGAGCCAGCGGGCACCAAAGCCGTCACTGTGAGCTGTCAGACGGTGGAATCCTTTTCCTTCTCGACCATCGGGTAAGATTTCTTTTCCTATATTTTTCTGAAGTGAGAAGTGGGGAGGCAGTCAGACAGACTCCCGCATGCGCCCAACCAGGATCCACCCAGCATGCCCACCAAGGGGCGATGCTCTGCCCATCTGGGCTGTTGCTCTGTTGCAACTGGAGCCATTCTAGTGCCTGAGGCGGAGGCCATGGAGCCGTCCTCCGCGCCCGGGCCAACTTTGCTCCAGTGGAGCCTTGGCTGCGGGAGGGGAAGAGAGAGACAGAGAGAAAGGAGAGGGGGAAGGGTGGAGAAGCAGATGGGTGCTTCTCCTGTGTGTCCTGGCCGGGAATCGAACCCGGGACTTCCACATACCGGGCCAACATTCTACCGCTGAGCCAACTGCCATCGTGTAAGATTTAATGAAATGGGGGCCTACAGAAGCAACTCGGGGAAAGGTAACAAGGTTTCTATTAGGGGAAAGATGGTGCGTTCGTCTACCTGGGATCTATCTGAGAATGAGTAAATAAGCATGGGGACACAAATCATTTTCTTTTTCTCCTCTGGCACGGTTTCAACTGGAAAGCTATAAAATGAATTATCATTAAGGCTTGGAGCAATGCTTTATCCCAAATAAGAAACGGGAAATTGAAATATGCGCTTGCCACTGGATTAATCTTCCCTTGATGTTCCTCTACTCAAAAATCGATGAACTCCCACCACCTGGCAAATATTATGTGAATTACTCAGGCGGCCCACGCCCTTGGGGCACTAACTGTAACTCCTCTCTTCCTAGAATGACTTCATGCTCCAGGCCAGCACTGTGCAGTGGACACACCATGTGACCCACAGATGTAATTTCAAATTTTATAGGCACCACATTAAAGAAAGGTAAAAAGAAATCAGAGGAAATACATTTTGATATTTTATGTAACCAAATAGATTCAAAACAGTAAAATAGTAATGATATGTATTTCATTCCCTCTCTCTATCTCAGTGTCTGTGTGTGTGTGTGTGTGTGTGTGTGTTACTAAGTCTTTGCTCTTCAGTATACATTTTACACGTAACAGCACCTTTCAGTTTGGATGGCCACATGTTTAGTGTTCAGTAGCCACATGTGGCTAGTGGCTCGCAGGTTGGTCAGCACAACCCTCACTGGACCACTAACTCCTCACATACCCTCTGTCCGCACCGCTCATGCTCCCCGTGGGGGGCAGCCACCCCCCGTCTTTTGAAGCCTCTTCTATAAGGACACCCCCTCTACAATGTTCCATGATCACCCAGCTGAAGGTCTTGGAGATCGGTCAATTCAGGTACAGGAGGGGCTTTCCTGATGTTCTAGCTGTTTCGAGCATGCAGAGATGGATACATGATGACCACCCACACAGGAGGTCACTGGGTCATGATGACCATATATCATAGGAGGATGGTGGCCTCGTATGAAAGGCGCCATCCGTGAGTCACTCGTAGTCACGTGTGTGTATGTACCTGGTTTCTCTTTTAAAAGGCGAAGGCCATCAATTCTTCATCTTTACAACCCTAGTTCCCAACACCCTAGTTCTCACGACACACTATTCTAGCATAACGTACCTTTTTTTTTACATGTTTGATAATATATTTCTTAGGGAAATACAAGTAGATAGGGTGGTTCCACGCACACCGTGGCTAGTAGGACTTGTGCTACTAGTTTTATAAACGCCACACGCATGGACTATATATACCATGAAATACCCTGTATTTTGCAGACCTCAGAAGTAGTGAAATGCCAAGCTGACACGGGCAAATTACACAATAAATGGAACTCACCGGGCTCAGCGAATGGGCAGAAACCTGTCAAATGGTCTCTACTGTGAAGAAAGGGGAGATAATGCCCTCTAAGAGGAAAATCTACATTATTTACAAAACGATGCACCCAAAGCTCTCATCTTTAAGGCAACAATGGAAGAAGAAAGAGGTAGGCAGTGCCGTAAGCACCACAGGGCCGTGGTTACTACGTTAGCCTGTTAGCTTGAACAAGGCAGGAAAACGAACCCACAGTTAGCCACGAACCAGGAACTTGCTATTCTACCGAACAAAGGCTGAGTTTGAACTTATGACCAGCCAGCTGCAAACGGGATAACAGGTGTGGGTTCTGGGAGAAGCCCGTGGTCAGAAACCCACAAACAGACATCCCCACCACGTCGGAGGAGTGAAGATGGATGGAGGGCAGGAAGACCTCCAGTCCTGCAGGGAGGAGATAGCCCCAGAAATGTGAGGTGGTCAGGAAAGCGGCCAGGGGCAGAGCTGGCTTCCTGATTAAGCCAGGCCATCAAGGGCCAGAGAAGGTGGAAAGGGCCAGTGACCTCCGTAAACCTGTGGAGTGAGGTGGGTCTGAGGGTTGCTGGTGTGGCCAGTTTGGGGACTGGCAAGAGTCACCCATGCCTGTCCTCTTAGGCAGGTGATCAAGCTGACCATTAGATTAGGGGGAAAGGCAGAGTCCAAGAAAACAGAGTGACCTCCCAAGCAGGTACTCGGACGTAGGAATGAGCGAGAAGCCTGCTCTCGGGCTGGCCACCCCTCTTCCCCACCCTCCAGCCCTTCTTTCCCTCCTCCTATCTCCTAACCTGCATGTCACAGAGGGGTGGACCCTGGCCTCCTTCCTTGGTCCCCACCCCTGAGTCCAGCTACCTCCTTTATAGCGGGAGCTCCTCCATTTCTCCTCGTGGTCATCTTCTGACCTTGCTCTCAATAAAAGCCACTGTTTCATTGTTATTGACGGGGTCAAGTCATCCCACTCGCGTTTCATTTTGAGTAGACACGGCCCTGCCTTAATGAAACTTTGGATCTCCCAGCTTTTACGTGAGAACATGACTTTCCTTCGGTTGGTCACCCTGCTCAGGGATCCCGCTCAGGGTCTGTCCCGCTGGCCTCACTGCCCGACCTCTGTGAATGCAGCTTGTCCTCCACTCTGGGTGCCCAGTCTCACCGGCCTGATGGGACAAGACCCCTGGGAACCAGAGTGACACCCAGGCTCACCACGGAATTCCCTGCCTATCAGCTAAGGCCAAATGGACCTTCTGTTCCGACCTGAAGCTCATGTGTCCTCCCCGCAAACATGTCCTATCTGACTCCAGCGGCTCCCTACCAGGTAGGGCATTTTCTTCTGACATTCCCCCCTCATAATGGGCCAGGGCAGAAGATTTTCCCATGCGCCCACCCCTTCCATCCCTCTAGGGACAATCTCACTGCAGCCAGACTAGCCCTCCTGAGGGGGTGCTCTCCAGGGAACGGTTTGTTCACCCACACAGGACAGCCAGCATCTTCTGACCGCCTCCTTGACAATCATCTTCCATTTCCAAAAGCTTTCCAGTTTTCTAGTCTACCTGCAGATTTTCATTTTCTTTATAATGTGGTAACCCCGCCCTGTCTCAGAATTGAATCGATGCCTGTGTCCATCTGGGTCAGTCCTCCCCTCAGAGTTCTGAGCAGAAATAGAGAATGTGCTTTGATAAGGCTCAGTTCAAGTCGGCTGGAAACTGAGTCATCATTTCTGTCAGTGTTGCGCCCAGATGTAGAAAACAGACACAGGATGAATACTGTCATCCCTTATTTCTGCGCTTCAAATAAATTTTAAAAATGATTCAAAAATGGGACTAATTCTTTTTTATTTATACTCTAACTGTGGCACTTACACAGATACCTTGTAGATCACGTATCACCTTAGCATCTGTTTAGACATTCAGTGAGGTAGGAAGTACCAGGCATCTTATTCCTAATTGCTGGACACATACAGAGTGCAAAGCACCATGGGAACACAGAGGCACACGGGACAAGGACATCATGCACAAGAAGCTCCCGCGTAGAGTTGGACAAATTAGGATCATCATCATGTCAAATTCTCTTTATTTTTTTTTCCATTAACGTCTGAGTCATCAAAGAATGGAATTTCTCTGGAGGAATTATATCCAAAAAATATATATATAACGTATTGGCAATTTCTACTTACTCGTTGCCTTTGGAAGGGAAAAATAATGATACTACTAATAATAAATAAATAATAAAGTTCGTCATTAAGACTTTTCCCACTAATTGAAAGCTATTCAATAATTACAAACGTCTGAAAGATCACATGCAGTGTCAAGCTCTTACAAATTCAAGTGATTGCCATTGCTTCGTTTTTCTTTCTTCATATGATCCATGGGTATCTATCTGGGAACCAATCAAGAAAGAGCACCACAATCTATAAATCAGCCTACCCCGACAGCCGGAGCCATCGCTGCTGAGGATCCTGAATCCTCACCCAGGAGAAGTCAGCACCAAACCAGAAGGGAGACAGACACCCTTGACTCCAACCACCGACTAAACTACGGTGGGGAACTTGAACTTGAGCAGGAATGGTTTTCCTTTTCCCCTGGGGTACCTCAGGGTGACGAAGAAAGGGGAGATCTTCCTTCTGTGCGCGTTTGTCGGTTCTTTCGTCTTGAGCAGCTCTGACGATCAGCAACCCCCGATGACTTCAGCGCCCCGTAAGCGCTCCCCACCTTCACGTTCAGATTGTGCATGGAGGAGAGGGGTCCATCCATCCAGGCATTGGTTCCTGGCAATGTATCTACAAACAGATGAGCTAGAGAGAGAACAGAGCTCAAAGAACAGAGCTCAATTATGACCTAAATAAAATGAAATAAAATAAAATAAAATAATAATAATAAGTCAGAAGACGGACACCTGATTGCGGCGGCATCACTGCATTCTGCAGGCACTGACTCCCCCCTCCCAGGACCCAGAAAGGCACCCACACCTATTTCAGAATGCAGGAGACGCCACGCGCGTTGTCCTGCCCGCAACACTCCTGTGACGGCGATAACGGGACGCTCAGGGATAACCGCACGGCTCTGGCCGCGCCGGGACAAAAGAAAAGACAGCGTTACATTGCCAGTGAGAACTCTTAATTATCTGTTTCCCTTTCATACGGGAGAGCGCTATTGTATCTGTCTTCTAAATACTGAGCACAGAGCATATTTACTTCCATCCAGAACTTCAAGATGCTATCCATCCTATGCAAAAACAGCCTCTCCCCCCCCCCCCGCATCATTTCCTAGGATTATTACTGTATTAATATCATTATAATCTGCCTGGTCGCTAAGAAGTAAGGTCCCATTTTATTTATTGCAGACATAAACAGAGCTTTGAAAGATGCTGTTATTTGCCCAAATAAGTTCTTTTTTTTTCTATTTGGCACTATTTTTTCCCATCAAGGAAGAAAAGCAAGGTCGTGGGGGTGGGGGGTAGAAGACCGTGGGTTTTAAGCCTTACCCTGCCATAGAATATGGAAGGAAATTTAACTTCTCTGAGATGCATCTTGAAGGAAAAAAAAAAAAATCAAGGAATAGCATTAATTTCCTTACACATTTAATTTGATGATTAAATATAATCACGATTTTTGCGTTAATTGTCCAACAGCAAGACGGATAACAAATACTAAGTAGTTGTCAAATACAGGAATAAATCATCTTACTATTTTATTAAGAATCACTTAGGAAACCAGCGAGGCTGGTCCCTTCTTGGGCTCACGGTCCCATTTGATGACCCGAGGTCATCACATCGCAGACGGGGCTGCAGCCACTTCGGACCTCAGGGGGTTTGGCAGGAAGGCAGGAATGAAGTCGGCGCCCACCCGGGGGGATGGGTGGCCACCCTGGAATTCGACACTGACAGAGACACGCCCACTGGGTCTGGGTACCACGCGGGAAAGCATCACACAGACCTGGCTCCTGTGCCGCGTGGGCCTTGCCGCTCCACCGCCCTGAGCTACCCTCTCACGTGCCAGAGGCGTTATTTATATGCAAATGCGAGCGCAGCGCCCGCCCCAGCGCCTACGTCTCCACCCCTGCCGACCATCGACCATGTTGGTTATGTTCACCTCAGCGCTCCTTTGAGTATGTGGCCAAAATGGACTTCCTTCCAGGCCTCTTTTGTCGGGACATAGACATACACCCTCTTCTCCCCCGAGACGCACACACAGCATAAACAGCATCCACACACAACACACACACAGTACACACAGACACAAAGTACACACGTACACACGATCTCACACACACACGACCTCCGTCCAAGCTCTGGCGAGCAAGCCTGCATCAAGGAGCTGGTAGAGCTGTGTTATCTCCTCAGGCGAGGGAGCCCTCGTGCCACGTACGAGAGCCAAGTCCGGTGTGTGCCAGGATGAGGGGTCTAGGTATCCCCGTCTCTCCGAGCTGCATCTCCGAGCCGTAGCCCTTCCTCGGCCATTGCGCCCTGCAGACACATCTAATGAGGTGGTTCGGGGTCCCGTCCTTGCACGTGTCCCGGAATTCCCACTCCCCCCAGGTCTGGAGCGGAGCCCAGCGACCAGAAAACAGGTCCCTCTACAGGCGGACGCAAAAGCAGAGCAGCATGGACAGGCTGGCATCCCAGCCAAGAGGTCCACGTGGAAGCCAGGGTGAGCGTGCCCAGGTAGAGCCTAGGGATTATCTCCGACGAACCCCTCATCAGCTGGGTGAATGCTGAACTCTTCCACGCCCTTCACCAGTTCCTCTCGTGACTCCGTTTTCCTGCTCGAAACAGGTTAACTGCTCCACCCAGGGTGCCCTGAAGTTGTGAGAGACAAGAAACATTTCCCTCTGAACGCCCTGTTCATCCTGCCGTATCTGGCCCGTTCCACCAGGAGGCTGATTCTGATTTTCATCCCACGCTCCTAGCTTCAAGTGGTCTGGGAAATGCTTTGCCACTCCCTGGCCCGCTCCGGGTGGATGCCCTAGGGAGCCACCTGCCCTGGCCACCTTCCCCCATACTCCGGGATTCAGAAGCCAGGAGTGCTCTGAGCCTCTCAGTGTCCCTCCGGGGCTGGTCAATCCATTCCCGGACACGGCGGTGGGAAGCACTTCAGGAGTCCATTTCTTGCACCTGCCAACAAGATGGACCGGAACAGTCACCAGAGGGGCGGCAGAACCGAGTCCATTAGAAGAAATAAAGACCGCCTCGCCTGAGGGGTGCCTCACGGGAAGCCAAAAGCCTACCCGCATTTGAAACGAAAGGGCAGGCCAAATCAATACACCTGCACTCACAGTTCAAGGTTATTCGTTCAGCTGAAACCTGAACATTTCAAGTTTCCTTCCTTTAAGTTCAATAGATTCATGCATTTGAAATTTGGAAGAAAAAAAAGAGAGAGAGAGAGACAGAGACAGAAAGGTCAAACTTTACATTTTCACAGAAGGTGGCCCATCTCTGGAGTAATGGCGATTGGGGCTTACCTGTTTTCTACCATTTATTCAGGAAAGTGTTGTTATTTGACTTTGTCCCGCAGTTGACGGGAAGGCTGGACGGTTCTGGTGTGACACAGACCTCATGATCTGGACACCTATTAGCCTTTCTTGTCCTAAGTCAAACCTTAAGTCAGATATTCCTTTTGATACGGCTTTACTTGTTTTTATTTATTTATTGTATTTCTTTTTATGTGAAAGGCAGTTTGAAGACACGGGCAAAATTATCGCCTCTCTTTAGATAGAACCGGACTCTTCGGGCCAGTGACGCCTCCCTCAGCTGCCTTCCTGAGAGATTCAAACATGCTCTCTGGGATGGTCGGACCCTGAGCACCTTTCATCCGCTGACGCCGCATTGCCGATGAGGTTATCAGAATAGCAACGACATTAACAGGAGCCTCCCCATAATGAGTGCAGACGCGGACGCGGGCTCTCTGAAGGCAGAGGGGACCAGGGAATCTGGTGTGTGCCTCGCTCTCTCCCACCAGCCCTGCAGGGAACCACAGTGGCTGTCTCCTGAGAGGCGGTGGCCACGCCTCTGTCTCCTGGAGTTGGAAGGGCTGCGGATCTTGCTTAACTCTCCGGGCCTCAGTTTGTTCTTCTGTAAAATCAGGATGAAAACTGAACCTGCCTTATAGGGCTCTTTATTTTATTTATTTATTTTATTTTATTTTATTCATTTTAGAGAGGAGACACAGAGAGAGGGGGGGGGAGGGGGAGCTGGAAGCATCAACTCCCATATGTGCCTTGACCAGACCAGTGCAGGGTTTTGAACTGGCGACCTCAGTGTTCCCAGGTCGACGCTTTATCCACTGCGCCACCACAGGTCAGGCGTTATAGGTCTCTTTTGAGGGATGGCTACGTTTATACATAATGTGGGACCCTGAAGGCAGCCAGTAAAATAAAATAAAATGAAGGTGATTCAGGAGGGGTAAGGTGATGTGGAAATCCACTGAAGACAGAGCACCATTTTGAGAAACTAATTTTGTTTTTTACTTGACAGATGACTAGACGAGGGACTGGAGGCCCTGGGACGCTGGCACCTGCCGCCTTACTCGGTGTGTCATGACGAGGGGAAGCTCAGCCCGTTCCCTCAGCCTCCTCGTCGCCAAGACGCCCTCTGCCTCCCAGAACGGTGACAAGGACTTAACAGCATGATAAATGAGAAATATTCTGAGAGCTCTAAAACACTATGGGAATAATTATAACAGCTAATATTTATTACGAGCTTAATTTCCTAAGAGCATGCTGATTTTCTAAACTCTTTCCCCATGTTAATTATTTTAACGTTCACCACTTTGCGACGAGATGGGACTATTACCTCCACGCTAACCAGATGAGTCCCAGCGGTGAGCAGCAAGTTCAAGGCCACGTGGGCACTAAAAGGTCCACCGGGCATTTCAGCACAGTCTGTCTGCAGGCCCTGGACCCCACCCACTGCACGAATGGCCTGTAAAATCAATCAATCAATCGAGTGTTTGATTGATTGATTTGAGAAATGTGCATTCAGCTGTCGTGCACCCGGTTTCACCACAGACCCTGGGATTCAACAGAGACCCTGAGTGAGAGTGCAGTGGCCCTCAAAAATACTGCGCTGTAATGTAGGAAAGTAACAATAAAAAATAACCACATCAGACGGCAGACGAAGTGAGAAGAAAAGTAACACAAGGTAAAGGGGCCAAAGAGTTCCAGGGTGGAGATGTGTCTGAGCAGGACTTCCCGGGGAGAGGATCGGCTCACGCCACAGGGAAGGAGGGAGGCGGGCGTTGCCAGAAAGCTGACTTAACTAGACATCTTTTTGTCCGTGGTGCGTATGAGAGGTTTGCAGACCAAAAAAAAAAAAAAAAAGTCGCAGTATAAGAAAGGCAATTGGGGCCTGACCTGTGGTGGCGCAGTGGATAAAGCGACGACCTGGGAACACTGAGGTCGCCAGTTCAAAACCCTGCACTGGTCTGGTCAAGGCACATATGGGAGTTGATGCTTCCAGCTCCTCCCCCCTTTCTCTCTTTCTCTCTCTGTGTGTCTCTCTCACTCTGTGTCTCCTCTCTAAAATGAATAAAATAAAAATAAAAGAAAGGCAATTGGGTTCCAGGGAGAGAAAACAGCTAGTGATGGCACTCTGCGGCCAAGAAGGCCAGTGGGCGGAGCTTAGTGAGCACTGAGAGTGATGGAGGCCAGTGGGCGGAGCTTAGTGAGCACTGAGAGTGATGGAGGCCAGTGGGTGGAGCTTAGTGAACACTGAGAGTGATGGAGGCCAGTGGGCGGAGCTTAGTGAGCACAGAGAGTGATGGAGGCTAGTGGGCGGAGCTTAGTGAGCACAGAGAGTGATGGAGGCCAGTGGGCGGAGCTTAGTGAGCAGAGAGAGTGATGGAGGTCAGTGGGCGGAGCTTAGTGAGCACAGCGAGTGATGGAGGCCAGTGGGCGGGGTTTAGTGAGCACAGAGAGAGTGATGGAGGCCAGTGGGCGGAGCTTAGTGAGCACAGCGAGTGATGGAGGCCAGTGGGTGGAGCTTAGTGAGCACAGAGAGAGTGATGGTCCAGGGGCAGCCAGAGTTCTGATTATGGAGAGCACGTGGGCCATGATGTGGATACTGTGAGGAAGCCATCATGGAGGCCTCCATGCTTTCGTTGTCAATGGGTCACCATGTTAATATCTTAAATGCAAGCTCATGAAAAAAGAAATTAACAGACCACTCATTGTACCAGGAGGGAAGCCAGCCAGCCAGAGAGAAGTTGGAGCTAGTAGACACACTCAGTTCCAGGCCTTAGTCTAAAGGCCACTAAGTCACCAACCAATTTAATTGAAATTCTGCAGTCCCTGGTGAATGTTATTCACCTGCACATGATCCGCAAAGGTGTGATTCCATTATCCAAACAACGATCAAAATATATCAGTAAACAAGTATCCAAACAACTTTGTATAGAAACACTCAAGGACAGTCACAGGAATCACAGTTTGTTGTGAATTAACAAAATCTTTTATCCATTTTTCTATTGTGTATACTTGTCAAGTGAGAACAGCCGATCATTTATCAGAGACCCATTAATGCTTCCAAAACAAATGATTTCCTTTCTCAATAGGAAAGGTCAGGGTCTTTAGATTTTAACAACATCTGAAAGTATCTGGTCTAATTAGACCTTTAAAAATCCATGAGAAGAATTTATTTTACCTGCTCGGCATCTGAGTTTCGATTGTTGAACATTCTAACAAATGAAAAGCAACTGATGGAGTTACTCAGCAAATAAGACAAACAGGATGTCAGATGTTGACTTAATCGCTTAGAAACAACAGAAAAGCACCAGCCAAGATTTTTGCATCAAGAAGACACAGCTGCTGCCCTGGCCAGGTAGCTCAGTGGGTTAGAGTGTCATCCTGATACTCCAAGGCTGTGGGTTCAATCATCCCTGATCAGGGCACATACAGGAGTCAACCAGTGAATGAGTAAATAAGGAGAACAACAAATCGATGTCTCTCTTTCCCTTCCTCTGTCTAAAAATAAATAACTACATTTAAAAAAAAAAATGGAGAAGGCACAGCTGCTTTACGCAATGGGCCCCCAGCCTCTATCACTTCAGTGCAGGTGCTTGTCTGTGACTTTGACTCCAGCACTTGGAGCAAGTGCATCAGGCTTTGAATTTTAAACCAAAGAAATAACCTCACTTTAGGATCACACACGCTGCTTGGTTATGCCGTCAGCGCGCTCAAACAGGACTTCCTGGGTAAGATGGTCTCCAACCCGGCACACGCAGAATCCGACAGAGTACGGTTAATATGGTGGGGGGAGGGAGGGCAGGAATTATCATAACGCTGATCAGGGCCAACCACCACCGCATGGGCAGTGTCTGTGGGAGGTAATTAGGTAAAATAGTTTCCCCAACACAGACAAGATGACATGGAGGCACCCAAGGGTTTCAGCTGCTTCTTCAGGGTCCTGTTGTCTGCGGGAGCTTGTGTGTCTGTCTGGATGGGGGAGGTGGAAAGAGTTCAGGGTAGAGTGTAAAGTGCAACACCCCTGCTATTCCTTCCAGAAGCCTCTGGGCATTCGAGATGCCAGTGTAATGTAATGCAGTGCTGAGCTCCTGCCGCAGAGTAGGCTGCCCGGGTTCAAACCCCAGCTCCACCCCTTCTCAGCATGACTTTTCCCATGGGGAGGGGGTCTCTCCACCACGGCTCCCCCATCTGCAAAAGCAATGAACAACATCAAATGTATTTTAGAATCTGCATTTTCTGATTATCTATCATGTCCACCTTATCTGGGATAAAAAAGCGGGAACTAAAGACTCCCTTGATAGAGTACTGAAAACCAAGCGCAGGATTCTTTTACTCTGAAGTGAGGGCGTGGCTCATGGACACATTCATCTTTGTTTCTTAGGCAGATACATTCTGCACAAAGAATGACGAATGGGAAATACGGAGTGTCACATGTCACTGGTTCTTTGACCCTTCAGGATACATCCCTGTGGTCAAATTGACCATTTAAAAGCCACTGAGCCTGACCTGTGGTGGCGCAGTGGATAAAGCGTCAACCTGGGAACACTGATGTCGCCAGTTCAAAATCCTGCACTGGTCTGGTCAAGGCACATATGGGAGTTGATGCTTCCAGCTCCTCCCCCCTTTCTCTCTCTCTCTCTCTCTCTCTCTCACTCTGTGTCTCCTCTCTAAAATGAATAAAATAAAAATAAAAGCCACTGAAAGTTCTCTGCCTGCACTGATAATGAGGTTTAATAAATAGCAGCACCCTACTTCTACCCCCCCCCCTTACTGATGTGGGAGAAAGGCCACCCGCAGCGGTGCTACAAAAAGACCTACATTCCGGATTTTTTTTAAAAATTTCATCCTGATGGGCTTTACCTTGTCCTTCTGTCCTTTGTTCTGGTAGTTAACTGAACCTACGGTCTGAAGGCTCAGCTGGGTCAGGTTCCACGCTTTAGAAGGACTCTTCGGAGAAGGCGCTACACGCATAATACACACTCAGCAGGCTCCTGTGGTGACATCAGGTCACTATTACTGATGCTGAGAGTAGTCTCTGGGTGAAGCGAATGACAGACAAACCTCTCCGTTAACATCACATTGCAGCCCTCATGGGGCATCATAACTTTTCACAATGTAAATGTTTTATTGTCTGACAATCTTTCAAATAATGATTGTATCCCCCTTCGATGGCAAGTGTCTGGATCAATTATTTCATTAGGATTTCTAAAATGGCTATGATTAAAATCGATCATTCTTTTGGTATAAAGAGTCTTGGCTTGAGAAATGGACATTTTGGTTACCTTGAATTACAGTTGCATCGGGAAAGCAGTGTAATACTTATTTCTTCCTTTTAAGTGAAAGAACTCAGTGTAATAATCGTCACCTCCAATATTGCCAAGTACCTTTTGTTACTGTGTGTGTGTGTGTGTGTCTTTCTATTTTGTGAACATAATTATAGAACTAAGAAATAAAGACACATATGCAGAGATTTTTTTAAGTCTCCATCAAATGTTTGTTTGTTTCATCATTTTTGGGAGAGATGCTCTAATTGTCTCAACTTTGTCACATAAAATCTCATTCAAGCTGATGGCTAGTCCCTTCTGTCAGAACCCTCGTCAGTTTTGAGAACGACCTTGCTTTCCAGTCTAACGAGATCCTGCTCCAAATTAAAAGAGACCAAAGAGGTCTCTGCTTCTGGGAAAAAATGGAGCAGACATAGTTCTTCCTCTCTCTTCCACACAACCAAATTTAGTCTCAATTCACTCGAAGCACAATTAACACTCCCAGACATCATTCATCTACAAAACAAACACAGGAAGGCTCTAGAAGGTGAGGAGAAGAAGGCAGACGGGTCAGAGATATGCACAGTGGCTTTTTCTTCCTGGCGTAGTCTATACTTAGATCTGGAGAAGACAGCCAACCCAAAACACCAAGAAGCAGCAACAAAAAATAAAAATCTGCTCCGCAATACAACCCTGCCATCTGGGTCCAAAGGAGCCGGCCAAGGGGCGGCTTGGAAAGGTAGAAACACTCCCATCCTAAGCATTCTACCCCAGAAACAGGGAGACACTGCGGGGCTCCCCCATCCATGTCATCGACACGGGGACAGCACCCTCGGAGGCCACCCGAGGTGCTGCACGCCCACGCCCAGGTGAGCCAGGGACAGCCCAGCAGAGAGCGGGGTTTTCATCCTCAGCTGCCGGCAGCGGACGTTCTCTCCCCTTCACGGTGTTAGTGGAGACCCCGTGGGACTTGCCACGTCCTTCCCCACGGGTGGAAGTTCAGAGAAGGCCGAGTGAAAAGCACGCATTTTCACCAACATCCAGCAGTAACAGGGTCACCTCTACACAGGAGGGGTGGGGACCACATACAGATGAGTAACTTCCCCCCCCCAGAAGAAGGATAAGACCCCCCTGGTGTGTTGGTGGAAGCGGAGAGGTGGCCTCGACTTCTACATTCACGTGGCAATAAAAAGGCAGTACCCACCCCCGGCAATGCCGCGTAGAGCCCCCTGACAAAGAAGGTTTCAGTAAGACTCTGCTTCTCACCTGACCAGGCGGTGGCACAGTGGATAGTGTCGGACTGGGATGCGGAGGACCCAGGTTCGAGACCCCGAGGTCGCCAGCTTGAGCGTGGGCACATCTGGCTTGAGCAAAAGCTCACCAGCTTGGACCCAAGGTCGCTGGCTCCAGCAAGGGGTGGCTCCGTCTGCTGAAGGCCCGCGGTCAAGGCACATGTGAGAAAGCAATCAATGAACAACTATGGTGTCGCAACGGCAACGAAAAACTAATGATTGATGCTTCTCACCTCTCTCTGTTCCTGTCTGTCTGTCCCTATCTATCCCTCTCTCTGACTCTCTCTCTGTCTCTGTTATAAAAAAAAAAAAAAAGACTCCGCTTCTCATAACATAATATGAAGATGCCCAAGTTTCAATAAGAAAACAAACAGAAACCCACTCGTCATGCCTTGTAAGAAACAGAAGATCTCAAATTGAATGAAGGAGAGACTTAATACATACCAATATGACTGAGATGGTAAAAATATCTAACAAAGGTTGTGTAACAAACAGCCTTCATAAATATCCTTCAACAAACATGCTTAATTAAAAAAATAGAAAGTCTCAGCAAAGAAATATAAAATATGACCATGAACCAAATGGAAATGTTAGAACTGAAAAATACAATCACAAAAGAAAAGGCTCAGTGAATCAATTAAAAAGCAGAATAGAGGAACCCAGGAAAGAATCAAGGAAAAGAAAAACAGAACAAGAGAAATGACCCAGTCCAACCAAAGGAGAAAAATTGACTTTTTTTATTAACTTTAATGGGGTGACATTAATAAATCAGGGTACATATGTTCAAAGAAAATATCTCCAGGTTATTTTGTCATTCAATTATGTTGCATACCCATCACCCAAAGTCAAATTATCCTCTGTCACCTTCTATCTGGTTTTCTTTGTGCCCCTCCCCTCCCCCTCTCCCTCTCTCTCCTCCCTCCTCCCACCCCGTAACCACCACACTCTTGTCCATGTCTCATAGTAAAAAATGGACTCTTAAAAAGAGGAAAAAAGAGAAAGAAATCAAGAGAATCTTAAGGACCTCTGTTACTATTAAATAAATATTGTAATATTTGTTTCCCCAATATCATTAAAAAAATAAAATGTGAGCCTGACTTGTGGTGGCACAGTGATAAAGCGTCGACCTGGAACACTGAAGTCGCCAGTTCAAAACCCTGCACTTGTCTGGTCATGACACATATGGGAGTTGATGCTTCCTGCTCCTCCCCCCTTTCTCTCTCTCTCTCTCTCCCTCTCTCTTTCTCTTTCCCCTCTCTAATATGAATAAATAAAAACAAAAAAAAATTTTTAATAAAATATAATTTTTAAAAAATGGTCAAAACTGAAAAAAGAAAAGATAAGAAAAACAGAGAGAAAAATATGAAACAAAATATAAAATGAAAACTGTAAACCGTTACATCAATAATTATCTTAAAGCCAAGATGCCTAATTAAACTAATTAAAAGGCAAGGATTAATAAAACAGATTACAAAACATGACCCAATTATATCTCATCTACAAGAAACTGACTTCAAGTACAGCATACTAGACAGGCGGAAAGTAACAGGATAGAAAATGATAATCATTATTTAAAAGAAAGCAGGAATAACTATATAACATTAGAAAGAGTAGACTTTGGAGAAAAAAAGGTCCCAGAGGCAATGAAAAACACACAATAATGAGAAAAGGGTTAGTACACCAAGAAGTGATATATAAATGTATATATATATATATGTACCAAACAAAAAAGCTTCAAAATGCATGAAGTGAAAACTGACATAATTATGGAAGAAATGAAGGACAGACGTATGTCATCTACTGCACAGATATTTGGTGAGAACATAGAGAGTACAAATTCACTTCCCTTGTATTAACAAATTGTCGGTAAGGAAACAGAATAAAACACTTTACAACAGGGACATGAATGCATACTAACTTAAAAAGAAACTTACCAGGAATGATGCAATTCCTTTTAGAGGTCGTGCGACTTTGCCAGACAGCTTAGATTGACCTACATGATGATAATAAACAATCCTTACATCATCAAAGACATGTAGAAGCACAACACGTGTTTCTCCTCATGCTACCTGCATGTCACAGAAGAGCCGGGTGCTACCGTGCTCACCTCTAGTTGAGGGTTCAGGCTGGAAGAACAGACCTGTAGAGACATTTTCAACCATGGAAGGAGAAGAGGACGTGGTAGAATCACACCACCTTGTAAAGTAATCATCTTGAATGTGGCAATGCTACTGCTGGTCACACCTCCTTAATCAAGTGTCCAGGTCCGACATCAGTGGAGCAGGCGGGAGATTGCTCCACAGAATTTAAACAATAATACATGACCACCCATGTCACTTTTAGTGGCATTGATCGGTTTTATAGAGGAAAAAAAGGCGACGTCTATCTAGAGTAATTTAACTTTTTTATAAGTAAGGCAAAAAGAAAATGGACAGCTACCGGCAAAACATGTAACACAAATTGTTACCAAAGACTTAACAGGAATTACCTGGAATGTGGGACCGCTGAATCATGCTATCTTATTCGGTGATACTCACTCCTAGATGACATCTGTGGGAGAGGAAGCACACGATGACAGCATCACACCTTTTCTTCATGCTTCTTGATACATATTTATTGTTTTTGCAATTGGCAATTGTCTTTTTTTACAAGAAGAGTAATAATGATTCTAAACTTGCAAGGAAATGAAACAACACCCCAATAGATAGATGGATAATTATTATGAGTGGAGCCATCACGAATTAGAAAACAGAAACAGTCAAGAAACATATGGAAAATGTCCCAGAACATTTGTAATGAAAAGAAACCTGAGAAATAAAGTTCTATTTTACACCTATTAAATTAACATAAATCTAAAGGCATGTTGGGATTTAGTCAAAAATGAAACAGAATCACGCTAATCCCTTCCCGATAACATTGCAAATTAGTACAGTTTGGGCGAACGTAATGGGAATACATTTCAAGAGCTAAGAGAAAGTTACTAATCATTGACCCTTTAATCCAACCCTTGGGTATTTATTCCTAAAAAAACAATTCAACAGAGGACATTTCTCTAGAGCTTACATTATTTTGCCAACACAGACGTTAACTGAAACCTAGCTCACAAAAGCTATTTTGCCACAGTCCTTCCCAGTGGAGCTGTTCATCAGCGGGCACAGCCCGGAGATGGGGTGGAGGAGTCGGCAGGTAACCCTCTCTAAAGCACCCCCCCTCCTGCTCCCACAAACAAGAAAGATGCAGCTAATTGTGAAGGAGCAATGGGGACATGATGAGCACTCCACAGCCGCTCCTTGAATGATTTAATTAACGATCTCACCATAGAGAAATGGTCTTAATTATAAAACAGTAGCACCCAGGAAGGTTACCTCGGACATAATTGGCCACACTGCTGAGTTTCAAAACTAATAATAAAAAAAAATTGGCTGAATAAAGAGTAGTTTGAAAGGTCAAGATTATTATCATGCAGCTGTCAATAAGAGAGATACTCTTCAGGTGAAATTCAAGATATTTCCTGAGCAAGGTTATCAGCAATCACCGGGAGTCGTTTCCCTGTTCAAAAGAGGAAACACACACACACACATGTGCACACGCAACCCAGGTCACGGCTCTGTAGAACCTGAACTACGTATCTGCCAACTAAGATGTTACTCTTTCTCTTAGTGACGTTCCGCAGAGCCGCCGTTGCCTCGGGAAAAGGAATCAGGGATTGGATGGGACAGAGGTGTGGGCGAGGCTCCTCCTTGCTGCACCTGGCTTCTCCCAGACCTCTGTACCTCCCGCCCGAGACGCACACCATGCTCACCAACAACAGCCCGATGACGGGACCCTTGGAAACATCCCGCCCACGGCACTTGGAAACTTTCGATTAATCATAACCAAACGTCTCCTTAGAGTTATCAGTTGACTTCAATTCCATATACCATCAGCCCACCATTCTTTAAAATTACAGTATCACCCACGCTCTCTGTTGTTTGTCATTGTCTCCCGCTCGTGGGACTCTGTTCCTTATCTGCAATGAGTTCTACTCTCCGCGCCTGAAGTCGATTCCTCCTTCTTTACCTCTTCATTAGCCCTTCCCCGGGCCGCAGTGCCTGGCCCAATAAATCTCTTTCTGTAAATGGCCTCTCCCTAAGGAGCGCCCTCATCGGGCTGCCTACAGATTGATAAATTTCCGGAGAAAATGCCTGAATCATTCACCCTTTCCTCTTTTGCTTTAAAGGAGCTCCTTGCTTCCTTTTCTTTCCTGTTTTCTCAAATGACAGTTAGAAAGCAAGACGGATTGCAGGTGTCGTGGTCGGTACCCACTGCGCAGGGGTACTTGACCAGCTGTGTGATTCTTCTCTGAGGCACTCCTTTTTGGGGAAAGGTTTGGTGAGCCGTCCTATAATACCCCCAAACGAAGAAGAAAGCCAGGGATTGCTCTCCACTCGTGGTGACTTTCTGAAGCCCTTGACACTCATGCCATCTTGCATTGAAACCTCACAGGTGCCATCCAACGGGCACACTGACAGAAAGGAAGGAGTCCTTGCTCCAAACCAGCTTCAACGTGTTGATATTTTGAGTTTTGTATTTAATTGTCTGGGGGGGGGAGGGTCTCTGATATTTTTCATTAGCCATCTCTGTGCTTCCTGGAGTCCTTCATTTTTCCTGTTAAACCTTTCTGTCCCATCCAGTCCTCAGCACGACCATCTTGACCTCTGCCATGAGCCTGGGTGGTGTTACAGAATCAAATCCGAAAATGAGGCAGGACGGGGAAGCGAGCGACACCTTGTCAGGAACTTCCCCTGGGCCCTCCTGCAGCGCCCGCCCCGGTCTGAGTAGACGTAAGGGACGGTGGGCAGTCCAGGAGCACGAGGCCCACATTCTGAGACCCTCAGCCTGGCCGAGACCCTCCCAGAGGCTTCCCTTTACAGTGAGGCACACAAAGGAATATTGAGATCATGAGTGATAAATTTTTTCAAAAGCACGTACTACTCTAGGGCATGGCCTATTCAATCTGGGAAGGGTTGTTCAGAGTAAAGGCAAAAAAAAACCCTTAATGAGAAAAACAGAACTAACATCAATCATAATAACACAAAAGAATTGAACTTGGAGGGGGCCCCTACACATCATTCCAAATGTTTATTGAACACAATGTTTGCTTCGAAAGCCC
This sequence comes from Rhynchonycteris naso, assembly GCA_037038555.1. Classification (NCBI taxonomy): domain Eukaryota; kingdom Metazoa; phylum Chordata; class Mammalia; order Chiroptera; family Emballonuridae; genus Rhynchonycteris; species Rhynchonycteris naso. The sequence goes on from CM073002.1 coordinate 148,934,750, forward strand.
ATAAAGATAATCAGTCCTGACGTGGATGTGTTTCATCTAATGACCTGTATGTAGGCCGTGAGAGGTGGCCTCGCCCGTTCTTCTAAGATCACAGGATACAGACATAAAAAACGGAAGGCTGCACGCTTCCCCTGAAAGGTCATCGAGCTGCAGGAATCATCACAAAACGTTTTGAGCCGTGAAAACGAGGGCTCACGAGCTCCGGGACCTTCTCGTACCCTGTGCGGCTGACGGGGGCGCACAAGGTCCAGGACCCTCTCATGCCCCGTGCGGCTGCCGAGAGGGACGCAGTAAGGGGGTCTGCCCGAGTCTGAGGCTCGTCTGCACCGTGCCGGGATCGCAGGCTTCATCATTTCAGCAGGACTCGCGTGCACCAGGAGCACGACGACTTCCCGGAATGTCCGTGTTTTCCAATAATGCTCATTTTACCTCCCAAGGAATAATTTTGGCGTTGAGAGGAATGTCTGTCTCACGGTCTTCATCTGTGATGACATACTTTTCTTCCTTCCCTCCTCCCACTTTTCAAAGAGGACACTTTTACATCCCTGAGACTGAGAAGTAAAAGTCGTTTGTGCTTCCTCCGGAGCTCACCTTTGTCACCGACTGTCTCTGTGTCTTCTCCTGGGACCCCATGAAGAAATTCCTGAGTCTCTCCCATGCGGCGTGGTCCAGCCCAGGCCCATCCACAACACCGGGTCTGCCTTCACCCTCTTGTCCAGTCTCTGTGTCCAGAGGGCTCTGACACCTGGAAGTCACTCCGTCAGCGGCACGTCACAGAATTTAGCTGTTCATAGTTGGAAAAAGCGTGAGGGGCATTTTTCTAGTTGAACTGAGAGACAGAGAATGTGGTATAAGCGTTTCCATCTGACAGATGGAGAAAGAGGCAGTTAACTACGGAGTGGACATTGCCAAGGGCTAAGGGCAGGTCCTAGAAACCCACTCCCTAAACTCCCTGTCTGCCTTCTTTATTCGAGGTGTGTCGGCCGATGAAATTGGCTGAAAGGGTGACTCTGCAGGGTTCCGACAAGGGACTCCTTGGCGCTGAGTCCCTCTGCTTTCACAAGGTGGTCCCTGCACCGGCCCTCCAGAGGATGGTGACGTGTAACAGACCTGAGATTTGCCCATTCAGCCACAGGGTTGAAAGGAACTCAGCCCCTAGAAGGGCAGGGACCCGAATCCGGTCATAGCTAAGAGCTATGAACGTGGGAAGCTTACGTTAGTTCACAATAGCCGTTGACCCTTTGATTCTGGGCGTCCAAAGGAGGGGAACTGAGAACAGAAGTGGCCGTGGGAGAAACGGAGGCATCTGCAGCCCCGTGGGCCCCCGGGACTCGTGGCGGCACAGACCTGCTCTTCCTTCAGCTTCATCCTGTGGGCCGCGCCCTTTTCAGAAAGCCGCCACGACAGGTGTGACTTGAAAATAAGACACCCCCCGTTTTCTGAGTCTTCACTCACTCATTCTTGAAAAACAAGTACTTAAGTCATTACTATTAAAATATGTCGAAGATCTGCCTGACCTGTGGTGGCGCAGTGGATAAAGTGTCGACCTGGGAACACTGAGGTCGCCAGTTCAAAACCCTGCACCAGTCTGGTCAAGGCACATATGGGAGTTGATGCCTCTAGCTCCTCCCCCCTTTCTCTCTCTCTCTCTCTCTCTCTCTCTCTCTCTCTCTCTCTCTCTTTGTGTCTCCTCTCTAAAATAAATAAATAAAAAGAAATTTAAAAAAAAAATATGTCGAAGATCGTGTGCACAGCAAGCAGTTCCTGTAAGTATTCCTGGGAAAGTCTGAAACCTGAGTTTCGTCGTACTTTCAGACTTAGAGGGAATTGAGGGATGGGGTCTCCGGGTCAGGCGCTCCAGGGGCGCGCCCAGACGATTCCTGAGTGGGGACGAGAGACACATTCCACACCCTGCGCCTTCAATGCCTTGGGATTGACAAGTAGGGCGGCTGCTCTGGACAGAATGAGGATAAAGCAATATGATAACGGACAGGACATCGTGTGTGAAACCGCACTGGCCCTTCCTTTGAGAACCGCCCCCCCCCGCCCCCGGGCATCTCTTATTTGACTGAAATGAAGCTAGTGAAGGCATCAAAATCTCTAGATAAGGTGTCACCGCTTCATAAAGTAACAGCGCAGCGGCCCGGGCTGGGCTGCGTCCCCGAGAGAGGAGAAAGGAACCAGCCTGAGATGGAAAGGCGGGGTGTTGTTAATCACCCCCTAACATTCCGTGCACCAAAATATGGAGGAGCCGTCTGAACTCGGACCCGCGGAACCTGGGGTGTTACGTTAGCATCTTAGTGGGATGAGGACAGCCGTGGGCCACTCAGCAGACGCCAGTGCCATGGGACTGGCGAGCACCCCCCTGCCCTGCCTGCTGGGACCCAAGTGTCACTGCCATCTCCTCTTCCCGAGAGTGACGCCCCTGGAGGACTCTAGGTATGGAATTTTCTTGTAAAATGCGCTCATATCTCAAGTGTATTTTTTTTTTTTTTACTGTGGCTTCTCGCCGTATTCCAGGGAGGGTTCACGCGCACAGGCGTACAGATCACAGGTGTAGTCACTTTGCTTTGGGGTGGAACGCCAGGAACACCACAGCGTGCTTCCCTGAATGGTTTGTTGGGCTTCATTTTTTGCCTCAAATGGGAACGAGACCCTACAATCCTCTCATCGCTCTCCAGCCGCTGAAAGGGTGCTGCAAATTCCTGGCTAATGATGGAAAAACGTCGTCGAACTGTTCTCACTCGCCAACAGGAAGTTTGTTCTGAAAGAAACCCGAATACCTATTTGACATTATAAAAACACATCATGTTTATATTACTGATTTTAGGAGAGACATCATTTATATGCATAAAAAATAAGGTGCGATTTCTGACCCAGGAAATGAACGGTGGTTCCGCCCTTCATGGAACACACCGATTCTCATTTTATTTTTCTCCAATAAAATGGAAGTCTCTGTGAGCTGGATTGATCCTTCCCTCTCCTCTGGTCCAGGCAGCTGCACATTTCTGCTGAAACAGAAAATCGCCGCATTTGATATTTCAACAATGACACTAAATCCATAAGTAACCCCCCTGATCACCTCTGTTTTAAACGCTTCTGGGGGAAGAAATGTACAGAATGATGGAGGAGCTGTTCACCGTATGATAGTGTCCGGATAGGAATTCGATACTCGATCACCTTGGTTTCACCAAAATAGCCATAGCAAGCATGGGTAAGTAACCAAGCAGTCATGACCAGCACGCATTTCAAGCCTGGTATGCGCCACCTCGGGTAAGTTATTTACGCACAGTGTGTCAATCACTTACGAACCTCACGAGACAGTTTCCAATGTGCAAGACAAGAAACCCTGTGTTTACAATGCAAACTCTTCAATGACCCGCAGCTAGAAGGTGAAAGAATTGAGATTCAAACCCCGGTCTGTCTGATGCCAGTTATGAAAATTTTAAATACCGGACCCAAAATGCTTCTCAGGACAACACTGAAACGATGGCTAAAAGAAATTTCCACAAAGTTTCATGAATACAGATCTGACAGGGAAACCATGATTTGCAGTGAATACACCATGAAGAAGTGAGAACTTCCGTCCCGGCAAGGACTGAGAAGGCAATCCTCACTCTCATTCCAGCAAGAAGCAACCCAAGGCAGGGACGCCTGATGCCTGCCATGCTCGTCATGCTACACAAATGTTTCTTTTGTTGTTTGTTTTTATTAACAAGTGACAGTGACCCTTCTGGATGTCAGCATCTGATGCTGTTGACATTTGGTGATTGTCCACAGTGCCTACTGTAAGTTGTCCTGCTGGATTCCGATTAGTTTACACTTATCCTGAGATTGTATCCACGGGGCTCAGGGCAGCAAAATCCCCACGTCATTGAGAACAGGACGAGAAACTTGTTGGACACCCCCGTGCAAGGCAACCAGTGGCGGGGCCGTCCCCTTTGACCCTGGCTTCTGCACTATAAGTGACACTTTTTGTCTGTTTAACATCCGTTTGTTTGCTTGTTTTTCATTAGGAACCTACGCGAGCTGGAGAAAAATACACCGAAATGCTTAAGGAGTTTGTATTAGTATCATAATACCTGACTTCTTCTTTGTATCCAATTTTAAAAATTGGACAAAGAAACTGAATAGACACCTTCTCCAGAGAGGACCTACAGATGGCCAACAAACGTATGAAAAAAATCTCAACGGCAAAAATCTTAATCATCAGAGAAATGCAAATTAAAACCGCAAAGAGAGAGCGCCTCTCCCCTGTCAGAATGGCTATCGTCCATCAATCAACAAAGAACAGGTGTTGGTGAGGGTGTGGAGAAGAGGCAACCCTGGTGCACTGTGGGTGGGAACGCAGACTGGTCCAGCCACTGTGCGAAACAGCATGGAGTTTCCTCAGAAAATTAAAAATGGAACTGCCATCCAGTCTGATCATTTTACTTCTGGGTGTTTATCAGAAGAAACAAACTAACTCAAATAGATACATGAACGGCTATGTTCATTGCAGCATTACAAGTAGTAGATATAGAAGCAAAGATACAGAAGCAAGCTGGGCGACAGCCAATAGATGGGCGGATAAAAAAAACTGTGGCACATGTATACAAAGAAACAGAATTTAGCGTAAAAAAAAAATAATGAAATCTTACCATCTGTGACAGCACGGGTGGACCTGGGGGGAGGGACATTATACCAAGTGACAGAGAAAGACAAATACCAGCTCATTTCACTTTATGTGGACTCTAAGAAACACAAAAATGGGTAAACACAAGAAAACAGAAACAGGCCGTGGCTACAGAGAGCAAGCTGATAGTTGCCCAAGGGAAGGGCCCCGAGGGGGTGGGAGTATAAATACGTTAAATGAAAACAAAAATGGTTGCAGTGAATAGACATGATATTTACGTAATCGTTCTACGACAAGTGAGTATACTACTTATTTCCCTGAAAAAAAAAGAAAAGAAAAAGAAAAAAAACTGCCAATATGATCTTTGGGCAAATGGCGTTTCCGTGCTTTTAAATCATTTCCTTAGGAAAGAAACATCTAGATGCAGTTTCTGAGTTAGAATAAATGACTTTTGACCTAACTGCCGAATGGCTTTCCAGCCGGTCTGCGCCGGGCGGGGCCCTGCACACCAGGGCACCGGATGGGTGCCCGCTCCATGACTACCTTGTCCAAGCCTGGCAGTCCTACAAGCCTACGTTTTCTAAATCACGAGACTTCGAGGTAGAACAACAAACTCAGGTCTCTTGTCTCCTGTCTCTAATACCGCAGCCACCTTCTGCTTCTCAGCTCCAGGGGTGCGTTTATCTTTTTTTTAGAAAAGTTGAGTCTTTCTTAGACATCCATCTTTTTATCTTCTTTCCCTTCACTCTCCCATTCTTCCCCCCACACACACACCCAAATTCCAGCTGGCATTCTTTTTTTCTTTTCTTTTTTCTTTTTTATTTTATTTTATTCATTTTAGAGAGGAGACACAGAGTGAGAGAGAGAGAGAGAGAAAGAGAGAGAGAGAAAGGGGGGAGGAGCTAGAAGCATCAACTCCCATATGTGCCTTGACCAGACCAGTGCAGGGTTTTGAACTGGCGACCTCAGTGTTCCCAGGTCGACGCTTTATCCACTGCGCCACCACAGGTCAGGCTCAGCTGGCATTCTCTATAGACCTCCCTCTCAGATGGAAGTCACGTGTTTATGGATTATCTTCCTAACTGGATAGATCCTCTCATCAAAGATCTACTCAGTAAAAATAAGGAAAAAAAAGAAAAACCCTCAGAAGAGGATGTACTCAACACAAAAACCACCAGAAGAGTAGAACTGTCTGTTTTCTCTTCGGGATGCTATACAGACAGTTAGACGGAGCGACGGGAACCCTCAGCTTCTTCTGAGAGTGGCCCCTTGAGGTGGCTCTCAATTGTCCTTATGGCCACTGTGCAACTCCCAGTGGTATATCTCAGCGGCTACTGACAAGGAAACAATGTCCTACCCCAAATAGCCTCGGAGCCGCAGAGGCTGGGCAGCTCCGGGGTGCCCTCCTGTCTCAGCCCTCAGGGGAGGCTCTTGGGGTTGGCAGGGGTGCCCTCTAGAATTACCAGAGTCACAGCTGGACAGCGCTCAGTACGGTCAGCTCATGCGGCCGGCCGGGGCCGATCCTGCAGGCTCCCACACCCCCGCCTCCACCCTTCTCGCTTCCCTTGCATTGAAGTGCAAGCTCATTCTCAAACACAGTCACCATTTCTTTTTTGCTCACATCTGAATATAGTTGTCTCTGACAGTCGCAGCCCGGACATGACAGTCAGCAAAGGACACTCCGGCTCAGTGCAAATTCGGCAGCCTTTTTACGAATGACTTCCCAAAATAAAGAAGAAATTAACTCATTAATGACCATCACCCAATTTTTAAGAACCTGCAAAATCTAACATCAAGTTAAGAGAACGGTTCATGACAATGGGATCCTGGGACTTTTTTTTTTTTAAGAAAAAGAAACCAGTCGTGTCAGCTAGCAAATGGATATATATATAGAACACTCACTAAGTTATTGGGCAGTGTTGCTGAAATGTCTTCATAGACGTCATATTTCTTTTTTCTTTTTTCTTTTTTTCTTTTTTTATATTTTTCTGAAGTGAGAAGCAGGGCGGCAGACAGACTCCCACATGTGCCTGACCAGGATCCACCCAGCATGCCCACCAGGGGGCGATGCTCTGCCCATCTGGGGTGTTGCTCCGTTGCAACCAGAGCCACTCTAGCACCTGAGGTGGAGGCCATGGAGCCATCCTCAGTGCCCGGGCCAACTTGGCTCCAATGGAGCCTTGGCTGCGGGAGGGGAAGAGACAGACAGAGAGAAAGGAGAGGGGGAATGGTGGAGAAGCAGATGGGCGCTTCTCCTGTGTGCCCTGGCCGGGAATCGAACCCAGGACTCCCACACGCTGGGTGGATGCATAGATGTCATATTTCCTTATACCTTGACCTTAACTTCATTTCCAAGATGAGGAATGTGAAGTAGCCGGCAGAGTTAACTAAGCTAATAAGCGGTGATCAGCATCTAAAGGATGCTAACCAGGGAGAGGCGCCCGGTCCAGGAGAGGCGGGGATCCCGCAACAAGCGTCCCCTGAGAGGGATCAGGCACGTGAAGGCAGGCCTGGCAGCTCTCGACGAGCTGAGCAGAGCCCTAACGCTGGGGTGACACGCACAGGACACACTGCAGGGTCCTCGCCTTGACTTGTACTCCTTCCGGGGGGGGAGGCAGCATTGGCAGGGGGTCTCAGGAGGGAAAGCCCGTCCGGAAGGCCCGCCCCCTTGGCTGGCTCAGGCCCCCTGTCGCCACACATGGGGTGCCTGGCTTAGTCCTCATGAGACTGCAACAGAGCTGCACACTGACGTGAAGTGGGTCACGGGACTCGAGGTCAAGCCTGAAGGTGCTCCGCTGATTAAAATCTTGACCTCGGAGTCGGAGGGAACGGATGTGACGTTATCAAAGTCCATAGCCCTGTGCCTGACAGCCAGACATCAATCAAAGAAGAAACTTCGTCCAAGGGAGCTGAAAAGATTAAAGGTAAATGCCAACCAACCCTTCTGGTCTGCTTAAACGTTCATCATGTTTAAGACCCCAAAAAAGAAGCACCTGGGACGTGATCCCGGTGCAGGGCACCCACAGTCACCTCGAGTGTGAGCCTGAGAAGCGACGGGCTCTTGTTTCCCAGAACCCACCGACTGTGGCCCCATTCATGGTCACAAGTGAGCAGGTCCATCATCTAAGAATACCTGCCCTGTGGCCTCTTGGTCATCTCCACGCCTAAGCACCTGTTTCTTACCAGACCCCAGACCGCACGTCGAGACAATCCTGCGAGAGTTCCAAGTCTGCCTTGGGGAAATCAGTCTACCTCACTGAGTTAGGGTCTTCTGTTGTCATCTGGCGATAACTGGGGGTCCTGCAGAGATGAGGGGCAGAAATGTGAGAGCCTGCAACTCGGCCACCGTGGGTCAGCGGGAGCTCAGAGGGTGGTGGCCTTGTGGGAGCTGTCTGCCCACGGACAATCATCTGATTCCTTTCAAAGATAACGCAGTTTGTGAACAAGGTGCAGAGAGAAGAGAGAGCCGCGCTGCCCCCCCGGGGGGGGGGGACCAGGAGAGCTCAGAGAGCCCGAGGTTCCCTGTGGTGCAGTCCCTGAACGGAAGTGCTGGTCGCTCCGGCCCGGCGGACCCTAGATGCTATGATCCTCTCATGCAACTCAAGCCATACATTTCCGATATCAAAAACAATAAAGCTTGTGTTTTCTATATCTTTGAGAAAAGTTCTTCTGTTCGGTTTTCTCAGATGTGAGTACAAATTTGGGGTCTTTCATTTATTTTGAGGTGATGAATGCGCTCTGAGACTGACGGTGGCTTAGGGTTGCACGTATCCGTGGGTCCACTGGAAACCACCGAACTGTGTGCCGTGGGCGGGTCGTATGGTGATGAACTGTCGCTCACGAAAGCTGTTAAAATCATGAAGGGGTCCGGGCAGCATTCCTTCTGGTGAGAAGGACAGGAGTGTCCTACAGCTTGAGCCTGAAATCGGGGCAACTCCGTTCTAACTCTAGAGGCACCTAATTCCAGCTGGGGGACATTGAGCAAATTACCTGACCCAGGTGGGCCTCCATTCGGTGTGAAGGTGGACAAGGGAATCAAGGTGTAGGGTGGTTTGGGTGACTCTATGGGAAAACACCTGGCACTCAAAAAAATATATCAGTTTCCTTTATTGTTATCCAAATTCTACACTACGGGGAGCTGGCTATGTCTCTGTTAGGAAGTCCAGTGTTCTTCCTGAGGGCAGGGCTTTTGCAATCAACGGTGTTCCGAGAAGGCCCGATGCTGCCCATGGACATACACATCTGCCCCCCAGCGGTCGGGCAGGCACTTTGGTAGCGGGCAGCTTGGCGTATTCAGATGAGATTGAGGCCTCAGTGCCTCTCAGCAACAGTGAGTGATGAGCCTACCGAGCACCGCTTGTCCAATGTTCTCACCAGCCATGAAGAGACACGAAGACGACAGGATCCTGGGTGGGTGGCAGTGGCCACCACCCCATCGCCATGGCCCTCGTGTGCCCTGGGGCGGAGGACCACACGCTCGGTGCCCAGAGACAAGGGCTCTCATACCTGCTCTTCACTTCCTGGCTGTTCAGAGTTGGCAAGTGGCCCAATCACGCCCGGGCCCGACCTGCCTGTTTGTAAAATGCTTGTGAGGATGCCCGTCTCATGCATTCGTGGGAGAAAACAACGGAAGTGTTATGTAAACATTGCCTGGTTCCACAGAGTACATCCATCCACGTTCTCCCTCTCCCGTCCCCATGACAACGCAAGCCTCCGTCGTCAGGTAGGCGACACCAGATCTCGCAGGTTGCAGGTGGTACCGTACGGACCCGTTTGCCTTATGGGTCATGGCTTCTCCTTGTCGTCCGGTGTGTGGAGGCTGGTTTTTGTTTTCCAACCTGAAATGTGTTCTGTGGTTCGGGGAATTGCAATCCTTGCTCTTGAGAAACCTGCTGAGACAGCGAGGGTCCAGCCCAGGATGTCCATCCACCCCGCAGGTGTTCAGTCCTGAGCGTCCAGCAGGTCAAGCTCGCACTCACAATGGAAAAAAAAAAAAATTCTGTTGATAACCCGGTATCTCTGCCCTTTGGCTTTATTTTTTTTTCTTCAGTTCTTGGGGGAAGAAAACATAAAAAAAACTCCCCAAACCCTTCAATCTTTATATCTCTTACTGAGTTCGCTAAACTGTCCTTTTGTTCTGCGTGTATAAGAGGCGGGTTTTCCTCGCCTGCTACTGGCTTTGTGGGAAGAGAAGCTGAAATCGTACTCCGGACGCAGGAAGACTACAGATGAGGCGGGCCCTTTGAAAACCACTCTCTGGGTATCGATTCACTCGGAGACGGAGAGCCGGCTGGCCCATCCAAGGGAGGGAGCAGTGCGTGGACCCGGTCACCCCTCTCTGCCAATGGCACTTAGCAGCATGCCCTCCAGCGAGGCTGCCTCAACCGTCTTGCAGCCTTTGAAAGCCTTTCCATGGATGCTCCACACACCCTCGAACACGTCCAAGCGACGGATGTTTAACCAAAAGTGAAATCCTTGTGGAAGACAGTAGCTGTGATCAGCAAAGATATAATCATCCCGTGCGTTTTATTTCTCAGAGTTCCTGACTGAGCCGTGTTGTACTTGAAGCCTCCCCCATACCTATGAGGTTGTCCTCTCTCCACAGAACAGGAGCACAGAGACTCTGGGGACCCTCCATGAGTTGCTACGAAGCCTGACGTTGGGAAGATGGAGGTAGGCTCCACGGCTCAGTCTCCGATACCCGCCTAGAATGATCACACCTCCCCAGAAGCGTCCAAGCCAGCCCACAGAGCTAGAGGGACACCATCTCAGCCAGTGGTTGATACATCACGTCAGGAGCCCACAGCGGAAAACCACGCGGGTTCCTGGTGGCATGAGGTAGAACCCGGCACCGGCATCGAAACATCTCTATCGACACTGTGTTGGAGGGAAAGCAGGCAATAATACAAGAAGGGGTACAGTATGATTTAATATCCGTCTAGGAAAATATTTCTACAGTGTAAATGTCCTTGCAGAAAAGGTCTTAAAGGGCGCTGACAAAACCCCTAAATGAACGTGTGATTCCTCCCGAACTGAATGGCACAGATGGTCTGGAGGTGGGGGCTGGGGGTGGGCAACAGAGGAACAGTGAGCACCTTCCAATTTTCAAGAAATGGCAGAGAATCCCTCGCCACCCTGGGCTCTGGTGTAACCGGCTAAGACGGATCAGAGTTGGGTGACTCGTAGCTCCTGCCAGTGTGTTCATCAAGTAATGACACTATTTCTAAATACATAAAGCAACTTCTGTTCAACCAGCAGGGTCCTAGGGCAGCACCTCTCTTCTTCGTCCCCACCGCATGACGGTGTCCCTGTGCAGTTGTCACTGACATGAGACACAAGAGCTCTTCAGTACCAGCGCTGGTGGCACAGGGGAGGTCTGCTTACTCCAGCTCTTCCTAGGTGACAGGTGCCGCTGAGTGTGACTGTACAGTAGGGGCCATCATCTCACTTAATGCTGGGGAACCCGGGACTCCAACCAAGGAGCACCCCAGTCTTCCAGCCTCTAGACGGCAGAACCTGAATCCAGACCCAACACGACGGTCGGCACTCCGACCAGACCACGGAGACGAGCACTCCCATCAAGGGGGATGTTTATGGAGAGGAAGACATTAGCTGCGGTCCTACTTCTGAGAGCAGAGAACACAGAGGCCGTGGACTGTCCCAGCCTCGGGAGAAAGCCACCGTCCCATGACCCACCCTCCTCTCTCGCCGCTGTTCCCTCACCTGTCCCCTAGATGATCTATCTGGTGGACACTCAGCTTTCTCTCGGGCCACCTGCCTGGGGTCACCTTCCGTGGGATGACGTATGAATCTTAGATGAGGACACAGACTGCCTCCTGCTTTAGAAGTTCACAACAGCGCCTGACTGGGGGTGGCGCAGTGGATGAAGCATCTACCTGGAAACACTGAGGTCACCTGTTCGAAACTCTGGGCTTGCCCGGTCAAGGCACATATGGGAGTGGATGCTTCCTGCTCCTCCCCCCTTCTCTCTCCCTCTCTCTCTCCTCTCTAAAATAAATAAATAAATAAAAAATAAAAAAGGAAGTTCACAACGCAATTCCCTCCACAAGGCATGTGTGTGTGTAAGCATGTGTGTGCTTGTGTGTGTGTGCGTGTGCGTGTGTGTGTGTGTGTGCATCATCCGGTACCAGAAAAGATAAGAAATCAATGCTCACTGTCAAAAATGCTCTTGCCACAAACTAACCTTCTCTCTCTGACCCAACTCCGTGTTCTCTAAGCACCTGAGAAGTCCTGCCTTCCTTTCTCCCAGCCCTCAGACTGGCCCGGGGCTCTGGCGTGGTCCTGTGACAGTGCCTGGATCCTCGGAGCCCAGCGGTCTCCAGAGGAGAGCTCTGAGGCCTGAGCAGGACCCCTCCCACTTTTCCCTCCAGGATTCTCGTGGGAGCTGTGGTCCCCTTGGTGCTACAAGGAAAGGAACCGGGGTGGGGTTATGGGGGGGGGGGGAGAAAGGCGTGGCAAAAACCACTGTGCACGCTTTCCCAAGGTCTTCTGGGAGAGGGGTGGGGGGTGGGGGGTAGGGAGACTTCCAAGCCTGGTGGGGAGGTGAGCATTGAGCTCCTCTTCCCAGGGGCTGGCCCCGGGGCAGAATGAAGTTCTGGCCTGAGTTTATTTCATGATGAGATCTAGAAGGACATTTGAAAGTGATCAGGACTTGGGTTTAATCTATTTAAAAAGCTACAAATGGGGCTTAGATATGTGTGGGTGGGTGCCAGAGGGGGGGGTGGCTGACACAGGGCTAGAGTGTCATCGAACAAACACCCTCGTACTCTCCCGGGGCCCTGTGTGCACCCAGGGCTCGTATCAATTGTGCGGGAGACAATACGTGGAAACCGAGAGAGAGCTGGAACAAGCCTTTGGGAACCGGTAGCCGCACAAAGCCACTGTTCACGGGAAGGGCCGAGGAACACAATTGGAATCATTTCAGGCTTTGAAAACTTATAATTGCAGGTGAGTGGCTATTATGTTATTAGAACAGCCATTATAATGGCAGGGTACAATTTGAGATAATGTATGTGCGGAGGCTGATACACCATCAGGTTTTTACATCAAGAGCAGCACCACACATCCAATTCCAAATCAGAGGATACCTTCTCGGAGTTTTTCTCCGTTCTTGGCCCCGGTTTTTAAATCGAACATTCAGGTGAACCAATGGCATCATTTCTCCAAAAAAAAAAAAAATTTTTTTTTTAAATTACTATAATTTTTGGTTGGACATTTTTCACTACCATTAAAAGTCTCTGAGTCCTGCCATTTTAGGAAAATAACCCAAATCAGAACACCCCATCAGTGAGCTCTCCACGTGGCTGTCACCTCTAAATTACCTTTGCTAATTGAACAGAGCTGTGGCATAGATAATTCAGAGGGAGGGAAACATAGCGAGTGTCTTTATTTACACCTAAAATTTGCATTTAAATGGAAATATGTGTGATGCCTTAGAGGTCTCCGGACACCTCCGCTAGCCCCTGACCAGAGTGAGAAAAGGCACGTGACAGGAGGACCCCCGGGATGCTCTCCTGAACTCTATTACCTTGTCATCTGGGGACTTGCCTGACATCCCTGAGCCTCGGTAACCTCAGGAATCTACCATGTGAGTTTCCTGAGGATAACACTGATGGGCAAAAGGATGCCTGCCGACCAAGGTGGGGGACCAGCAGGGAACACACACACATGTCTTCACAAAGTAATAGGTGCAGAAGCCCCTGCCGCGTGGGTGGCAGCTTCCTTTGGCCACATGCCCCATGCCAGAGCCGTGCTGCCTCTGAATTATGGCAGAGTGGAGATCGCAGCATGAGATTTCATGGGTAAACTCCCTTTGCCCTTCCCATGGGGATTTCTATGCCATCCTCACCCTTCTCAACCACCCTAGGAAAAACCCTGGCCAAGTGGTTACCCATTCACTTGTGGGAATAACTGAAAGGTTAATGCTAGCAATCCAACGCCTTGCCGGAATACTTCCCTGGAGACCGGGCGAACGGGGGGTCCATTTGCCAGGTGTCCACTGCCCTGGCAAACTTGTATCCAGATTGTTTTTAAAGAAATCCAGGCCAGCTCAGTCCCTGGCCAGTTATGAATTCTTGATATGTTAACTCACTGTTTCAGGAGGTCAAGAATGAACCCATTCTCCAGCTCACCCCGCCAGGACCCCACACCGTGCAGCATGTAAGCATCTTGATTGTGCAAACGCACGATTGTGCAAACACAGACCCGAGTAAAGCTCTTCCTACGGCATGTATGTCCACATTTTCTTGGGTTGACTGAAGTACTCAGTTTGCTCCAGGCTTAGCTGAGACACAAACACCCGGAAACTCACCTGGCTTCCTTTGGTGGCTTTCTCAAAGACACTGACAGGTTGCAGGTCATTGGAAAAAATAAATGTGGCAACAACCGATTTCACTATGCAAGCCACAGCGATGAGAAGCCGACATGAATAAAAGTAAAAAGTGCTTTGACAATAACGGATGATGATTAAGAACTAAAATGGACTTTTGTCTTATTGAAATGGAAGTTTATTGCAATACATTGGGGTTCCTGTAGAAAATCAAATTAACAGAGTCCCTAAATTAATTGATGATTGTCTACATTTTCGGTCTGTCAGAATCATCCCATGTCTTGGTATATAACATATTATTAAAATGACCTTATCCGTGGTTTTCCTGAGCTAAATCAAGTGCCCACAGAGTTGTGTGCACCTCACCGGGAGGTAAGAGCAACTTAAACATCTCAAGTCATGAAGATCAAAGTCAGGGACAAAGCCCGAAACACGTGACCTGAGAAATCTCTCAGGTTTTATTTCGCACACCGGTGACAGAGAACAAAAGACATGTGGGAGGCATGCACTGGCAGGAATGTTTGCTAGTCGGTGACATGATTTATATTTTGTGAACTATTCCAATCAAGTCATTATTTTAAAATAATTTTATATTAGTAGAAAACATATATTTCAACACACAAAAAAAGATTACAATGTGATGCAATTTCATTTCTCATGTGAAACCACACGTGAACACATACACACACACATACACATACACACATACACGTACACACACACACACACACGAAGTGGGAAAATCATCGTGAACAGAACAGTCGGTCTTCTGGGTACGTCGTGAAAGACAGGCCCACGGAGGACCTTTACTTGCTCCAGATGTGGATTCTGCTCACGTGGCCCAAGTACTCAGCCGCTCACCCACGTGTCTTAAAAACATCCTCTAACCCTGACCAGGCGGTGGCACAGTGGATAGAGCGTCGAACTGGGATGCAGAAGACCCAGGTTCGAGACCCCGAGCTCGCCAGCTTGAGCACGGGCCCATCTGGCTTGAGCAAAAGCTCGTCAGCTTGGACCCAAGGTCACTGGCTCCAGCAAGGGGTCACTCAGTCTGCTGAAGGCCCGTGGTCAAGGCATATGTGAGAAAGCAATCAATGAACAACTAAGGTGTCGCAACGGCAACAAAAAACTAATGATTGGTGCTTCTCACCTCTCTCCGTTCCTGTCTGTCTGTCCCTATCTATCCCTCTCTCTGACTCTCTCTCTGTCCCTTTAAAAAAGAAAAAAAATCCCCAGTGCCTAGCACAAGGGAACAGGGACAATGACAGATCCTTTTAATTCCTTATTAACTTTGTGTGCCCACTTGACCGGCCACAGGCTTCCCGGGAGAACGCTGCGTTTCTGTGAGGAGGGTCCGGGCTGAGTCAGCATTCTCAAGGGTCTGGGCTGAGTCACCATTCTCATCAGTGGGCTCAGTAAGGTAGACTGCCCCCTCAGTGCGGGGCGGGGGCGGCCCATCCAATCCATTGAGGCCTGAACGGGGCAAAAGTTGGAGGAAAGCACAATTTCCCCCTCCCCTCCTTTATTTTAAGGCCTCACTGATTGAGCTGGGACATCCTCCCTCAGCTGAGATTTATACCAGTGCCTCCTGTGGGTCTCAGGCCTTTGGATTGAGAGCGACGGGCTCCCTGGGCCATCCCGGTTCTCTGGCCAGCAGACGGCAGATGGAAGGACGTCTCTGCCGTCATGATGGCGTGAACCAATCCCTCGAAATAAATCAGTTCTAAACTCTGCATTCTATATAGTATGTAATCTCTTGTTGGGTCTGTTTCTCTGTAGAACTATGACTACTACAAGGACACAGAAACCAATAAAGAGAAATAAAACCCTCAGCCTCAGGGATGAAGCTAAAAAAAATACCCCTTCTTTCTCTCCTGCCTCGTTCTCTCGCTCATACTTGCTCCCTCCTGGATGACAGAACTCCTTAACAAGTGTAAATCATCCAAGGAAGTGTATTCCAAGGATTCTAAAAATATAAATGTGAGAATTAAGGAATAAACAGCCACAATAAAAAAATGCAGCCTTGCCTGACTTGTGGTGGCGCAGTGGATAAAGCGTCGACCTGGAACGCTGAGGTCGCCAGTTCAAAACCCTGCACTGGTCTGGTCAAGGCACATATGGGAGTTGATGCTTCCAGCTCCTCCCCCCTTTCTCTCTCTCTCTCTCTCTCTCTCTCTCTCTCTCTCTCTCTCTCTCTCTGTGTCTCCTCTCTAAAATGAATAAAATAAAAAGAAATAAAAAATGCAGCCTTGCTATACAACCAAGAAGCTTACTCTTTTTTGAAACATATCCATTGAAAATGATCGTTTGTTGGTCTCAAAACCTTTAAGAGAGAGAGAGTCTATTTTCTGGCCACAGGCATATAAAAATAATTTGCGGAAGGGTCAGGGATGGCAGGTCACTCTCTAACGGGGACCTGCACCCACACGCCGCACTGCATTTGCAGAACACATTGAATAGGCAATATGGCAAAGTTACAGAAATCCTTTCAAAGCATGTGCCCTCATAACGCACAAATAACCGGGGTGCAAATTAGCTGAATTATTCATGGAGATGCCGTGCCTAACAACATTATCTAGACATGAATTCCTTACAGGTTTAGTTCATTTTTCAAAAAAAAAAAAAGAAAGACGAGAATTGACAGTTCCCGAGGATGCCCGAGCGCACACCAAACCCGTGTCTCTACAGCGCTGAAGTGTTTGTGGGGAAAACGGAATATTCAGCCGGCCATCTCCCGTGTTTCTCCGTACAAGGCCAGACGCATCTGGGTGAAGACCTGGGACCAGAGCACCCCAGGGGATTGACGGCCACGTGGAGACCACACAGGGAGGGTAGGCTCGGTTTCTGAAGTCAGACCGCTCGGTTTCCGACGCGGAACCCGGGTCACGCTGAGCACACGCGTCTCCGATGGCCGAGTCCCCGGGTCAGAGGCCCACAAGGGCTTCGCCCGCGCCCGTGGGCGCCCTCCCCGCGCCGCAGCACTTCCGTCTCTCTGTAAAAGGAACCCCGCTGGCTCGGGATGGAAATTTTCTTTGAAAGGGAAAATAGCTTCTCTTTCAAAAAGTATCACAGAAAACGACTTGCAGCTGGGGAGTCACGTGTTTCCAGAGAAGCACCCGGGTAGGGAGGGACGCGCTTCTGGGAGCCCGCCCACCCCCCAGTGCTGTGGGTCAGCTGTGCCCTGACTTCTCCGTGTGTGAGATGTAGGCAATGTTTGCACACACACACACACACACACGCACACTCACACACACACACACACACACGCACACTCGGCCCTGAAACCCCCTCCCAACCCTCCCCTTGCTGTGGGGGCCCCAGGACTCAGTAGCCATGTCCTGGGGAAGTCTCTGAACCAAACCGGTGTGATCGTCTTAAAGGACGACCCCCAACAATTTCCCCCCCAATCTGTATGTCAACGCTGCCCCCCATGCCTTCTAATCCGGGGGGAGGGGGAGGGGGGGGCGCCTGACTAGACACTGCCACTTTTAGATCTTGTCCTTAACAGCTCTGGCGGATTTCGCTCGCAGTCTCTTGGGACCGGGTCTCCATCCTCAAAGGCAGGGAGTCAGGACTGCTGGAGGCCGAGCTCGGGCAGCACCCACTTTCCAGGCCTACCAGTGAAGCCTGGTGCACAGCTCCCGGCTCACAGAGCCTCACGTTCACTGCAGGGGACAGAAGGCCCCAGTGCGCTGTGGGGGGCAGAACCCCCCAGCTGGGTTTAGCAATGCACAGAACTGGGCTAAGTAGTAAACTGCTATTGTTTTAAGGCACTTGGCTTCCCACTGTTATGCAGCAATAGATAACTGGAAAAAAGAAAAAGAAAAAAAGAACTTCCCAGTGTCATGACAACACACGTGGGTGATATTTTAACTTTGGGGCTTTTAATTCAGAATTGTCATGCCACATGAGAGACAAAGCCTAGGCCTCCCCAACCATGTGAGTAAGCCCTCTCAGACAAGGGACAAAATGGCCCTCTCTAACGAACTAAAGCATCCCTGCACCCTCTTGGGGGAAATGAGGAGAACAGAAGAGAAAAGCCCAGCGAATCAATCATAGCTACATGTTCGATTCCAGCCTCATGATGCCACAGATAACAGTGGGGAACAATTTCTTTTTCATTTTCTGTTGCATGAGGTTTTAGAACTGTTTCTATATATCTCTGCATTGCTGATGCTAAATCTGAAATCTGTTTTTTGGTGTATGCTCTAATTTTTATGCAATTTTAATTTATTTTTGTTACAGTAATGGCATGCATTGGTTTTTAAACTGGAGTTAAAGGGCAACGACTCTTGGATTGAACATAACCACAAGGTAATTAATGTTTTACAAACATCACTTTTACATTATTGTAGTTGTTTTTAAATGTAAAAAATTATTATCTGATAAAAACATCCTTTTATTTTGTTTTAAGATTGAATCATGGCTTCTTCGAGTAGGCATAAATGTAAGACTAGTCCTGACACCTGTTCTATATGTGGCTGTTACACACTTCAACGTCAAAGGCGCAATATTTCATCATTTGTGACATGTGCATATATTGCCTATTTTCAAGTTCCCCTTGGCGATCAAAACAAGAATTGGGCTCCTCATATTGTGTGTCATAATTGTGAGGAAATGCTTTGTGACTGGACAAAAGGAAAATGCAAAGGAATGCCTTTTGGTATTCCCATGGTTTGGTGTGAACCTAAGGACCACAGCAGTGACTGTTATTTCTGTCTGATCCATACAAAGGGCATCGGCAAGAGAAAACGGCATATGATCACATATCCTAATATTCCTTCAGCAATACGACCTATCCCACACTCTGAGACACTCCCGGTTCCAGTTTTCAATGGTTTTATTTCTTCTAAGGATGAAGAAAGTGAACATGGTGGTCAAGTGTATTTTGGTAAGATGCATGAGGAAATGGTTGTAGAATCTGAAGGGTCTTCTTCTCATGCCAAGCAGTCATTAACCCCTCAGCAGTTTAGCCAACCTGAATTGAATGACTTAGTAAGAGATTTGGGCCAATCAAAGAAAGCAGCTGAGTTATTAGCCTCCAGGCTTCAAGAAAAGAATGTACTTCACTGGTCAACTAAAGTATCCCATTTCAGGAAGCGTGAACAAATTCTTGTGGACTTTTTTTCTGAAGACAAACACTTTGTTTACTGTCATGATATCAGTAGTCTTCTCAGCCAGCTAGGTGTTACCACTTACAGTCCAACAGAATGGCGGCTATTTCTTGACAGCTCTAAACGGAGTCTGAAATGCATTCTCCTACACAACGGTAATGTTTATGCAGCGGTTCCAATTGGTTATTCAACTCATCTGTGAGAATATTATAATGACATAAAAATTGTCCTTGACTTACTGAAGTATGAGGAGCATAACTGGATCATTTGTGTGGATCTTAAAATGGTAAATTTCCTGCTAGGACAACAGAGAGGTTTCACGAAGTATCCTCGCTTTCCGTGTTTGTGGGACAGCTGAGCTCAGGAGAAACACTGGACACAGAAGGAGTGGCCGAAACTTGAAGCTCTGGAAGTAGAGATACAAAATATTATGAATGAACCTGTAATTCATCGAGACAGGATCATTTTTCCCCCATATCACATCAAACTTGGCTTAATGAAGCAGTTTGTTCAGGCTTTGAATAAAGAAAGTGAATGCTTTCAACATATTATCTCTGCTTTTCCTGCTTTGTCTTTTGAGAAGATAAAAGCAGGTATATTTGATGGACCTCAAATTCGAACCCTCATACGTGACGAAGAATTTGCCAGGAAGATGAATAAGGAGGAGAAAGCAGCATGGCAGTCTTTTGTGGCAGTTACAAAGAACTTCCTTGGCAACAAAAAGGCAGAAAACTATGAACTTCTGGTTCAACGGATGCTGTTGGCTTTCCACAACATTGGATGTAACATGAGTGTTAAGATTCACTTCCTGAACAGTCACCTTGATAAGTTTCCTGAAAATCTTGGAGCTGTTAGAGATGAGCAGACTACTGCTGGAGCATCAAAGGAGATTGTCCTCAACAAGTACACAAACGCAAGAGCTACAAACTCAACTTTTTACCTGAATAGAATTTAAATAAGTTTTGAGCAAATTTTATGATTAAAATAAATGTTTTAATATGTTCTATTTTGAAATTGTAGACAAATTCTGATGCAATCATATCTTTTAGTGTATTAGTGTAATTACTGCATTCTATAAATTATTGTATTTTCACAAAGATGAAAGATGATGACCAAGAAGACATTCTACTTCATTATGTTAAACTAAATGTTGAAAATTTTACAATAAGATGAAAATCTAAAATTTTGAATTGCAAAAAAACTGTAGCTTACAGAGAAAAACTAATGTCATATTTGGGATCAGCACACTTGAATTAGGTAAGAACAAGTGTTTTTTTTAGATGCAACAAGAATTTTGTTCCCCAGTGTAATCCAATCAATGACAACCTACAGCTGTCCCAGTCTCTCACCAGCCCTACTAGGAAGTCCCCAGCATGGACACCCAGCTCCACCATGTGCATCCTTTGGAGTTAGATCCCCAAGGAGTATGAGAACATCACCCGTGAAACATCAACACTGACTAGACAGAAGTGGGGGTCCCGCACCCTCCTACCCTCGTGTCCCTGAGCCAGTCCCAGCCTACGGGGCTGGAGAAGGCACAGGGCTTGTCACAGCGGGGCAGCAAAGAAGGACTGTCATGCCTGCTGATGTGCTTTCTCATGTCCACTGCCATCTGTCCCCAGAAGACAATACATGTCACGGCTTCAGCCATGTTCCCTCCTCATTGGTGTGCTTTTGCAGCTCACTGATTATAGATAGCAGGCCAAAGTTTGCGACGGCTCCTTAGACAAGTTTCCGAGAGCTGCCATCGCTGCTGAGAGGTGATCTACATCCAGTTGAATGTGCCATTTCATAGCAGTTGTAAATGGGAAACGCTATATTCCCATACTCCCGATGATCCTGAACTCTCAGCTATCACATGATGGGACAGTCTGCTTTAATCACCGAGCAATAAACAGGTGAATTAATCAGAAAGAACTCCAGATGATCAGAGCTAAACCCGGGCCCCTTCCAGCCGGTGACCAAGGGAAACACCACTGGCCCTTCACCCAGGAAAGAAGGAAGCCGGACGACACGTGTCCAGGGCCGACGATGCCTCAGGATAGATGGCTCCCGGGCCGAGGTGGAGTATTTAACTCATTAAACTTTTATTTGGTGTCCTCACTGTACTCGCG
This sequence comes from Rhynchonycteris naso, assembly GCA_037038555.1. Taxonomy (NCBI): domain Eukaryota; kingdom Metazoa; phylum Chordata; class Mammalia; order Chiroptera; family Emballonuridae; genus Rhynchonycteris; species Rhynchonycteris naso. The sequence goes on from CM073002.1 coordinate 148,955,942, forward strand.
TGCGTGTGAGCGTGTGCGTGCGCGTGTGTACGCGTGAAGACAGGCAGTAGAATTTTATTAAGTATGGCTCTTGCCTTTGAAATCCTCACCAACTGGGGACGGCCCTTTAAGCAGCTAGCAATGAAAGGACAGGTCAGATTCTCTAATCACAAAAAATAAATATTTCCAGTTATATCACCTGCTTAGTATTGGCACTGGAATTCCTTTTTTTAAAAAAAGGAGTCTGACAGACACAGGCATTTTCAGACGTTCAGAACGCAGCAGAGGCCAGCACAGAAGGCTGGGGTCACTGCGTCCCGGGTCCCGTTTCAGCTTGGAAAGACCGGAAGAGTTTTGGGGACGGAGTGTGGTGATGGTGGCACTACGTGAACTCATCCAACACCACGGGGTTCTGCGCTCACAGCTGAGAAGGGAGAGTTTACATCACGTGCATTTTCACACACTCACACACACACACGCACACTCACACACACAGTGTTCGTAAAAGAAAAAAAGCAAGGCGGGAGATGATAAAGAGTTTTAAAATAAATCGTGTTTTTTTTTTTCCTGCGTTTTAGGAAAATCATTTTGTTAGCATTCATCTGAGAGCGGAGAGGCTGGGAGAAGTGGGTGGAAAACTCCAGGCTTGGTCAGCAGCCTTTCCACGTGGGAGAACACAGGAAAAGGAGCAGGTGAAGCAGGTGTGAAATTTAGGGCCTCTCATGAGCTTGAAGGGATGTGACCAAGCGGAAACTGTCGGGAAGACCCCTGGTTGTGGGTGTGTCCGTTTCACGTTCCGAAGCAACTTGCCTTGAACTCTCGGTTTGGAAATACGGCCGTATAGGTAGTAAAGACCCGAATGGAAGACAGGTAACCCACAGAGGCCCATGACTTACCCTCAATGGACCCCAGAATCCAAAAGGACAATGACACCTCCCCCCAGAAGGCAAACCCCTTTGTAAAATTTTCTTATATATTCAGAAGTAAATCTCTGATGTAAAATAATGGCTAATATATATATTTTTGAAGTTATTATTTTTAGGACTGCAAATCTTCAAGTCATAGTAGTGTGGGATAAGAAAACAAATCTTGTGAGGTGGCCAAGAGTTATAACCTCAATTTTTAAAAAGAAATGATTCTGTTAACCTCTGTGGGTGTCACATGCTGGGGAGGAGAGAAATGCTGTCATGGCTCTCATCCTCAGGAAACACAGACATGGGCAACTTTCCTACCTGAGTCCAGAATTTAGGAGCTGGAACTTTCACTTATTGGGAACATTTAATTCTGTTAAAAGGGTTGAAATTGTCAGAATCTTTGCCAGTTTCCACCCTTTGAGTTCAGAGCTCAAGAAGACCAAGAAAGTAAGATTTTCTCCCTATTGAAGCATCAAGGCCCTGGCAGTTGGCTCAGCGGTAGAGCATCGTTCCAGCATGTGGAAGTCCTGGGCTTGATTCCCGGTCAGGGCACAAAGGAGGAGTGACCATCTCCTTCTCCACCCTCTGCCTCCCTTTCCTCTCTTTTTGTCTCTCCCCTCTTCTTCTCCTCCCACAGCCATGGCTCTAATGGTTTGAGCAAGTTGGCCCCGGGCACTGAGGATGACTCCATGGCCTCACTTCAGGAGCTAAAATAGCTCAGTTGCCAAGCAATGGAACAGTGGCCCCCAGCTGGGCAGAGCATCACCCCGTAGGTTTTCTGGGTGTATTCCAGTCAAGATACATGTGGGAGTCTGTCTGTCTCCATGTCTCTCACTTAATAATAAAAAGAAAAAGACTCAGAATCAGTTTTTACTTTCTTCAATGAATGATATATACGGTTGATATACAACATTTTAACAAAGAACAAAGTCTTTTAAGAATAACTGGGTCTTTAAAGAAATGGAGCCCAGCTTGGAACTACAGAAAATCTGTGAGTCTTTCAGCAAAATCTGTGAGTTAATTATTCAGTGGTTGTCCAGGATTTACAAATAAGATCAAACATGGAACCGAAGACGAGTGGCACAGACGGACAGTGTCACATTCATCTTGGCTGGAATAGAGCATCCCAGGGAACGGTGCACCCCGGAGGCTCCTTGTGAGGAGAGGACTCACGCTCAGAGTCCGAGAAATAGCTGATGATCATTATTGAAAGCAACCCAAACACAGGCAGAAGTCAGGCACTGGCTGAGGCAGGAAGTGCATTGTGTGAAGTATTCCAGGGGAATGAAGATGCAGGTACAAAAAAAACTGTGGAGCAATAGACGAAAGTGGTGCTGAGGTTCCTTATAAAAAAAGAAAAATGAAGAAAACGTCCAGTGTTTACACGAACAGAGCTCCAATGCTGTCAACTCCTTGGAATCAGGGATGCTGAATGTGGAACTAAGCCATTAGAATTTCATGCCCCTTGGCTAAAAGGTTTCGGAGTTTCTGAGTCTTTCGTAGATAGCTTTCTATATCATTCGATTTGAGGAGAAATTGGGATGACATGTATTTATTGCACATGAAACAAATGGCATGGATTTCTTACTTCTTGTTTTGACACTTTATCTGAGGCATGCTTACAGTGGCTCAAATGCGTCACTGTCATTGAACATGAGACAGGCCCAAGGTTTCCACGGGTTTCGCCTTAAATTTCCATTTAGTTCTTGTGGGATGGGGAGCTCTTACAGCCTTGCCTCTACCGTGACACTTATCACTTCCTCCCCCAAGCTGTCCAATCACTAACCAATCTCCCCAGGACTGAACACAGGCTGGCTGTAGAAGATTCATCCCCAGGTTAGCGGAGGAGGGTGAGTTTCTAAGCATTTAAGGTCCATGCGAGAAGTACTATTACTTCTAAGGACTTATTACAAACCTAAGTCCTGTGAGAGCACAGGGAGGAGAGGCCGAGATTCCCAAAGCAAGGGCGAGGGGAAATGCAATGTGAGGTGAGAACGGTGAGGCAGCCTCGGCCACCCGTCAGGGGACGACGCTGAGAGTGCAAAGAGCAGGGACAGGCACCACGCCTTGCCCGCTGGGTCTCGGCGAGGTGCGGCTTGAGCCCAGCGGGCTCTCCCGAGAGCAAAGACAGAGAAGGATGCTGGAAAGGTAAGTCCTGCGCAGGGCTGAGAGGACTGGAAAGGCTAAGTAAAGGAAGCGTTGTGAGCAGACTATTGATACAATCACAACAGTATTTTTGAAAGATAAACTGACAGAGTATGTGCCTAGAAGAAAAATAAACCAAAGACAGAACTATGGCAATGGATTGGGCGAGGCTTGAACACAGGGGCAATGGGGAAGGAGACAAGGAATCACCTGTACAAACGCGGTGTGAAGAACGGGATGGAGTTAGAGCAGGAAGCTGGGGAGTGTGATATAATGTCCCCGTATCTCCCACGCAGGACATCTGGGTTCGTGGAGTCAGAGGCTCACCCTAGTGCAAAATTTAAGAGGGCGCTAAAAAATTGGGTGATCTCAATACATACTATTTTAATGTACTCTTTTATAAAGTCAATATTAATGCATGCATCTATGATGAGAGTATGAGCCAGGGTTCTGCAGAGAAACAGAACAATTAGAACCAATACAGAATAATTTTTTTATTAATTTTAATGGGGTGACATTGATATATCAGGGTACATAGGTTCAGAGAAAACATCTCCAGGTTATTTTGACATTTGATTATGTTGCTTACCCATCACCCAAAGTCAAATTGTCCTCTGTCACCTTCTATCTGGTTTTCTGTGTGCCCCTCCCCTCCACCCTCTCCCACCCTCTTCTTCCTCCCCCCGCCCATAACCACCACACTCTTGTCTGTGTCCCTGAGTCTCATTTTTATGTCCCACCTATGTATGGAATCATATAGTTCTTAGTTTTTTCTAATTTACTTATTTCACTCAGTATAATGTTATCAAGGTCCATCCATGTTGTTGTAAATGGCCCGATGTCATCATTTCTTATGGCTGAGTAGTATTCCATAGTATATATGTACCACATCTTCTTTATCCAGTCATCTAATGAAGGGCTTTTTGGTTGTTTCCATGTCTTGGCCACTGTGAACAATGTTGCAGTGAACATGGGGCTGCATGTGTCTTTACGTACCAATGTTTTTGAGTTTGGGGGGTGTATACCCAGTAGAGGGATTGCTGGGTCATATGGTAGCTCTATTTTTAGTTTTTTGAGGAACCACCATACTTTCTTCCATAATGGTTGTGCTACTTTACATTCCCATCAACAGTGGATGAGGGGTCCTTTTTCTCCACAGCCTCTCCAGCACTTGTTATTACCTGTCTTGTTGATAACAGCTAATCTAACAGGTGTGGGGTGGTATCTCATTGTAGTTTTGATTTGCATTTCTCTAACAGCTAATGAAGATGAGCATCTTTTCATATATCTGTTGGTCATTTGTATTTCTTCCTGGGAAAAGTGTCTGTTCATGTCCTCTTCCCATTTTTTTAGTGGATTATTTGCTTGTTTGTTGTTGAGTTTTATGAGTTCTTTGTATATTTTGGATATTAGGCCCTTATCTGAGTTGTTGTTTGAAAATATCCTCTCCCATTTAGTTGGCTGTCTGTTTGTTTTGCTGTCAGTTTCTCTTGCTGTACAGAAGCTTCTTAGTCTGGTGTGGTCCCATTCATTCATCTTTGCCTTCCCTTCCCTTGCCTTTGGAGTCAAATTCATAAAGTGCTCTTTGTAACTAAGGACCATGAGTTTAGTACCTATGTTTTCTTCTATGTACTTTATTTATTGTTTCAGGTCTTATATTTAGGTCTTTGACCCATTTTGAATTAATTTTAGTACAAGGGGACAAACTGTAGTCGAGTTTCATTCTTTTGCATGTGGTTTTCCAGTTTTCTCAGCACCATTTGTTGAAGAGGCTTTCTTTTCTCCATTGTGTGTTGTTGGCCCCTTTATTGAAAATTATTTGACAATGTATATGGTTTTATTTCTGGGCTTTCTATTCTGTTCCATTGGTCTGAGTGTCTATTTTTCTGCCAATACCATGCTGTTTTAATTGTCGTGACTCTATAATATAATTTAAAGTCAGGTATTGTAATGCCTCCAGCTTCGTTCTTTTTCCTTAAGATTGCTTTGGCTATTTGCGCTTTTTTATAGTTCCATATAAATCTGATGATTTTTTGTTCCATTTCTCTAAACAATGACATTGGAATTTTGATGGGTCAGAATCTCTGGGATGCAGAAAAAGCAGTAATAAGAAAAAAGTTCATATCATTACAGGCCTATATGAACAAACAAGAGAAAGCCCAAGTAAACCACTTAACTTCATATCTTAAGGAACTAGAAAAAGAAGAACAAAGACAACCCAAAACCAGCAGAAGAAAGGAAATAGTAAAAATCAGAGCAAAAAGAAATGAAATAGAGAACAGAAAAACTGTAGAAAAAATTAATAAAACAAAGAGCTGGTTCTTTGAAAAGATCAACAAAATTGAGAAACCCTTGGCAAGACTCACTAAGGAAAAAAGAGAAAGGACTCAAATATAGAATAATTCTTATTCGGAGGAACTGCTCCCATGGTTATGGAAGCTGACTCACGCCACCATCTGCAGGGTGAGTTGGCAAGCTGGGGATCCAGGAAAGCTGATGTCCAGTCATGAGCCGCATAGGGATGTTTTGGTCGATAACAAATGGCATAACACAACGATGGTCCCACAAGGCCACGTGTAGCTGAAAAGTTCCTAACTCCTGCAACGTCAAACCCATCGTCATGTCACAGTGCGACGTCTGAGTCTGAGGTGATACTGGCGTAAACCAGTTGTATAAAAGTGTAGCATGCACCTGACCAGGCGGTGGCGCAGTGGATAGAGCATTGGACTGGGATGTGGAAGGACCCAGGTTCAAGACTCCAAGCTCGCCAGCTTGAGCGCGGGCCCATCTGGCTTGAGCAAAAGCTCGCCAGCTTGGACCCAAGGTCGCTGGCTCCAGCAAGGGGTTGCTCGGTCTGCTGAAGGCCCGCGGTCAAGGCACATGTGAGAAAGCAATCAATGAACAACTAAGGAGTTGCGAGGGCAATGAAAAACTAATGATTGATGCTTCTCACCTCTCTCTGTTCTTGTCTGTCTGTCCTTATCTGTCCCCCTCTCTGACTCTCTCTCTGTCCCTGTAAAAAAAAAAAAAAAGTGTAGCATGCGCCATTCCAGTAGTAGACTGTACCACCCAGGTCTGTCTAACAACACTCCCTGGGGTTCACACAGTGCACACAGTGATAAAATTGCCTGGTGACGTGTTTCTCACAATGTATCCCCCTCATTCAGTGGCACGTGACTGTGTTCCAGTCTGAAGGCCAGAGGTTTGAGACCCAGGAAGAGCAGTGTTCCCATTCGAGTCCAAAGGCAGAAAAAGAGCTGACGTCTTCCTCTGAATGCCGGTCTATGCGGTGCTACTGACAAGGTGCATATTAGGGGGGGGAATCTCTTTTACTCAACCTAGTGATCTATTGATCTCATCCAAAAACACCCTTCGAGAAACACCTAGAATAATCTTTGACCAAATATCTGAAGCCAAGTTGACCCACGCAATTGACAATCACAGTAAACAAAAGGTAAAATAGAGATAAGACCAGTATTAGTGAATTATTTTTTGCCTCAGGCTACAGTGTGACTTGGTGTGGTCTCTGTCTCCACTTGGCACACGTCTCCTGAAAGCAAGGACCATGCAACATCAACTCCACGCCCCCAATGTTTGCAATGTTTGCAGGCGACATCCACTCCACGCCCCCAATGTTTGCAATGTGCCTTTAAGAGGAGAGAGTTCCATAAATGTACATTGAATGCATCGTGATGCAAATTAATTTGTTTGAGATAGAAAGATTTTTCATCGTGACATCAGCCATATCAATTTAACAGCCAGCAACGCAGAATCCAGTGAGACATTTCCCTTAGGATGTTTCACCCAGCATGCTCTTACGCTCTGTTACTTTTTAACCCCTGAGACCACATTTGCAAATGAACGGAGGCTCCGTCTCTTCTTTTTTTTCGATCAGGGATGTAATTTTAGCTGCTGTAATTACAGAAATGGTAGACCAGGAGAACGGAAAACATTCTCAGCAGATTACTTCACACCTTATTACATGCTCCCTAAAATTGTTATCTGGGCTATTCGAACTAAAAAACGAAGGCTGAAGGGTTTCAATGAACTTGACCTTGACTGCACAGTTAATGAGCGATGGACACATGACACGGCCACAGCGCTAACTCCCACCTTGGGATTCCTTCCACTATTTCCTCCCTAATTATCTCCCGACATGTGCGGAACATAAAAGAAAATGATCTGGCCTTGTTTTCTTGAAATGCAAATCTACATTTACTTTTAAGATGTCTATAAACTGTAAGCAACTCATTTCTAATGTGGATTTGCATCTCTATACCAAAATGCCATAGAAATGTGGTTTTTTTAAAAATATCTGAATGCAAAACAAGTGCCTTTCCCTAACAAATTAAATGCTACCTGAAATCAACTTAAGTAACCAACAGCATTGTTCCAATCAGGAAAGGTAACCATAGCAACATAGTAATTAACTTCTCTCATCTCTCCACCCCTCCATTTTGATTCTAAAGAGGCAGATTGGTTGAATTACTTGTTTGTGTATTTTTTCCAATCTAATTTCCTACTGATACGAGCTTCCTGCTCAAGTCAGACACTGTTTCCCAACCACAGTTTTTTTCTAAAGTGAAATTTAAAAATAAATCTCTCAGGAATCTGTCCTGTCAGTCACACTTTCCAGGCCCCTGACCGGTGGACCGGTCATGTGGTAAGCTTTGTCTCTTCACGCGTAAATAGGAGGACAAGAATGGATCTCCCAACTATAAGTTGGGAGATCAACCGAAATGTCTTTCTGCAATCTAGGCTGTGTGACCTTTCAACAGCTAGACTAGGAGGCACCCCTAGTTTAAAAGAAATGTTTTTATAGCTTGAGAAAAAAATAAAATAGGCAAATATTTGGCTTTGAAGTGTATAATGCTTGAGGTCCAGGCGTGAGATACGAAGGAAGGATTAGATGTGACCTGGGTAAATCGCCTCCCAGGGACTGACCGAGAGCCAGGATGACTTAGAAGATTTCAGGTGAGACAACAGACAGTAGAACCCCCAAGCCCAACGGCCTGACGTCACTTATAACCCATCACGGTTATAAGGCTGCGGTGGGGGGCCGGGAAGGAGCCATGACATGAACTCACCCAGTTAACTGGGATCACAGCTCCAATAGCAGTGAGAAGAGATGGACGGGACGCTGAGGCTAAGTGCAGACACATCGCATTTCCCACGTGCCTGAGCTCAAGGCCCACGACGTGTGTCTGCCAAGATGGAAGTCCCCTGGAGGGCCATGGAAGCACAGTGTGAGACAGAAGGCCTCTCTAATGTTTGTTGTAGACCCGTGATGGCGAACCTACGACACGCGTGTCAGCACTGACACGCACAGCCATTTTCGATGACACGCGGCCGCATACCAGAGAAGTATGGGGCCGCATGCTGAGAAGGACGTTTCATCCTGGGCTCCTGCACGGCCAGGGGCAGTAGCCGAGGATAGAACACTTGCTGTAGTGTAGACACTCTGTGCCGGAGGTCTGGAGGCCAAAACAACAGAACTCCGGCACAGAGCGTCTAGTTCTGGGACTTCCGGTGAGGCCGTGTTTCTCCAAGTGACACACCACCCGAGTGATGCGCGGTGTTTTGGCGAATTTTGACACACCCAGCTCAGAAGATTGCCCGTCACTGTTGCAGACAGAGATCTGTAACTAGGACTCCCCCACCATCGCTGTATTCAAAGTTGAAAATACCTCTTGATCAGCGTTTGCTTTCAGCCCCATACAAAGGCCAGAAGGCCATTTCTAAAACGCACTAGCCCGGTCACTCTCTTCCTTAAAACCATTCAAAATAAGGTCTAATAAGAGTCCCCGAAACAGACAGTCCCCAGGTTCCATACGAGATAAGATTCTGGAGGTTTGTTCTTAAGTTGAACTTCTCTG